>LR991102.1:22728228-24213228 GCA_905163515.2 Lymantria monacha | reverse complement strand
TTATCTGATTTATGATTCCCAAGAAAATTTTAAATATGTAACTAAAACGAAACATTTCCTGGTTCGCGTTTCAAGTTCGTTCATAGATTCGACAAAAGTTGGGTCTTGAATCAGTTGTCTAAACTGTGGTCCATCGAAAATGCCTGCTTTCAACTTTTTATTGCTCAGTCCAGTAAATTTTTTTTTTTTTTTCGACAGATTCATGCTTTTCTTCTACAATTTCCATGTCATCTGGTACAAAAAAAAAAAAAAAAGTTGATGTCGATGGTACTGGTACTGGTGACTGATCGGTGTATGTGACAGGCGTCTGAGCAGAAGACAACGTCGGATATGTCCACTTATCCCAATTTGCAGAGTCTATGTCCGTAATATTTATCATACAAAAATAGTAATTATTATGATGATTACGAGGTTCCCGCCAAATCATGGGTGTCTTGAACTTCAGGGCTGATCTTTTTCTACTTGACCAATGTCGCAAAGAGACAACACAATTTTGGCAAACAATATTTGGCACCCATGGCTTCTGCAGATTGCAAATATTCACTCCAAAGTAAAGTACGCAGATTTAACGAAGGCCGTGATCGATTTACAATACTTTGCGAAGGTATATAAGCCACAAATAACACAAAAACTATTTGGATCGTTTAAACAACGTCTTCCCTTCGTAGCCATTGTTTTAATTGTACATACATACATACATATCATCACGCCATATCCCTTGCAGGGTAGGCAGAGAGAACAGAGTGCCAGAGAACTCTATCTCTGCATACTTCACTCGCTTCCTCAACATTCATAATTCTCTTCATACACGCTCGCCGGTTTCGGAGACTCTTGACTCCACCTTCCTTCAGTACATGACCGATCTGGTCTAGGTAGGTTAGTCTCGGTCTCCCTCGGTATCTACATCCTTCCACTTTCTCATTGTATATCTTCTTAACCAGACGTTCGTTCGGCATTCTTTCCACATGTCCGAACCATCGCAGCATTCCCTTTCGCATCTTTACACCAATACTCTCTTTCATAGCTACTCGCTCTCTTACGTCGTCATTACGAATGCGGTCGGTCAGCCTAACTCCTTTTTTAAATGTAACTCTAACTTTTTTAAATGTACCTGTTTAAAATTAACGAATAATGTTCCGTCAATTAAAATGCGGGTAGAATGAAAAACTTAGAAAACACGAGCTGCTACGCAAATACTAATGTGATTTTTGAAATAATCACACTATACCTAATACTTTAAATGATATAATAATATTCTTGGCAAATTTTAAAAAGTTTAAATTTGTTGAGCAGTGCTATCAGATAGCCATCGAAAAAGGTTTATAATATTGTGACAAATCGGATCGACAAATATGACCGTCAAGCATTCCGCGTCATAGCTATTGTCATAATGACTACTGTGATGATAAAAATGTATTTTATTAACGTTGACATGAGGCACCTTAGTTTTCCCGTGACTATGAACGTTGTAAAGTGTTCGAAATATTAAAAATCAAATACAAACACGATAGAATCCGTAAAAATAGTTTTATTTCCAATGTGTAATACTCGCTTAAACATTAGAAATCAATATTTTTGGACTAGAATTTTAAGGCTTTATTCAAATGCCCTTAATGGGAATTATTATTTTAATTTTCTTTTTCTATACCCGTATGCATTCTATTATTATAAAATTTTCTGTGCAAAGCGAGTATATTGCCATCTATTGGGCACTTTCAAAACTTCGAATAGCAGTTTAGAATTTTCACATGTAAAAACATCTACAGGTATTTTTATATTTCATACAAGATTTCAATATAATTACATTAATTCTATGAGTGACAATATCTCATTAGCCTACCAGTTCAATATTCCAATATCTTATATACAATATCTAGGCTGTGAGTAGCCTCCTATTCAATAGAGAAACATCAGAAAACCTACGAAATTAACTTAACTTTCTTGGAACAAAAGGAATAAATAATACATATTGCAAAGTCGAATTCAAATTCATTTACATATATTCACCCCGGAAAGGCACTTATAAATATTGTTATTTAAATATTTTAAATTATTTGATAAAATCTCACTGGATTAAAACAATACCGCTACGAAGACGATCTGCCTAGAACTTCAGAGGGTTTTGTCTATTATTTTTATTTTTTTTAATGACTAATAGAAACAATAGTTTAATAAATTCTATATGCCTACGATATACGACGAAGTGACAATCAACTTTTATAGTGCCCTCTAGTGATGTTTTACATGATTATAATGTGAGTGTAATGATGTTCTCAAAATAAAATATTGTTTAGATTCCTGCCCTCTATTATGTTACTGTTGTACTTCTAATACTTGCAACCAACTTAAAGTGACAGTGTAAATGTTTTACAAATTCATCGATAGATGGCAGGTAAACAAATTTTAATGTTGCCATCTAGTAACAACTGTTGTAATTAATGTGAAATTATTAACAGCTATGAACGAATTCCAATAGTTCATTAATAGTTTGTTAGATGGTGCAGAACTCAGTTTTGCAATAATATATTTTATTATTGAAAGGAGAATGAGGATGGTGTCCGACGGTTTACTGTGTGAGACACAAGGAGGTTTCAGGAGTGGAAGGGGATGCATTGTCAAGTGTTCTCGCTGCGCAACATTGTGGAGAAGCATCTGGCTCTAGGTCAGAGGGTTTTCTGCAGTTTTGTGGATCTGGAGAGAGCATTTGACACGGTTGTACGAAAGGAACTTTGGGACATTTTACCGGAGTATGGTATTAGCGGTAAACTGCTACAGGCTGTGCAGTCCAGTTACATGGGCTGTAGAGCCTGTGTGCGGCTGGATGATGGAATGTCGCCTTGGTTTGACGTCAATGTCGGCGTTAAGCAGGGGTGCGTTCTGTCAGCCAGGCTGTTTATCATATATCTGGATAAATGTCTCCAAAGGTTGAACGATATGAATGTGGGAGTCCAGATGGGCGACTCAGTGGTCACTGCTCTGCTTTATGCAGATGATGCAGTCCTGCTGGCACAGTCAGCGACTGACCTGCAGACCCTAGTCGACACAATGACAGAAGATTGTAAGAAAAGGGGTCTACGCGTGAATGTGAGCAAAACCAAAATAATGGTCTTTGAAAGAGATAAAACCAGAACAGATGTAAGAGTAACAATAGGTAATGATGTACTAGAGCAAGTGGATGAATTTGTATATCTTGGATGTGGATTTAGCTGAGATGGAAGGTACACCACTGATATAGAGCGAAGAGTGAATGCGGGAAATAGAGTGAACGGAGCGTTGGGGCAACTTCTCGGCAGCCACCACCTCAGCCAGAAGGCACGTGTAGCAATACATAACGCAGTGCTTGTCCCAACATTACTGTATGGAAGCGAGAGTTGGGTATGCAGAAAAGAGTATGATAGTAAAATTAATGCGGTCGAAATACGATCTCTGCGGAAAATCTGTGGAGTTAGGCTGACCGACCGCATTCGTAACGACGACGTAAGAGAGCGAGTAGGTATGAAAGAGAGTATTGGTGTAAAGATGCGAAAGGGAATGCTCCGATGGTTCGGACATGTGGAAAGGATGCCGAACGAACGCCTGGTTAAGAAGATATACAATGCGAAAGTGGAAGGATATAGGTACCGAGGGAGACCGAGACTAACCTACCTAGACCAGATCGGTCATGTACTGAAGGAAGGTGGAGTCAAGAGTCTCCGAAACCGGCGAGCGTGTATGAAGAGAATTATGAATGTTGAGGAAGCGAGTGAAGTATGCAGAGATAGAGTTCTCTGGCACTCTGTTCTCTCTGCCTACCCTGCAAGGGATATGGCGTGATGATATGTATGTATGTATATTTTAAATTTTTATAATGGTGAATGTTTGCCATAATACTAACTGTATTAACATTCACCATCAAAAATTGTTTTACTAAAAATATGATTTACTTTCGACACATAACGTGACGACGTTGTCGGGCACATTTTATATTATATATAGTAGACATATGTGAAAATGTGGACGGCATTTATGAAGGATAAGAAAGCGGTGGTCAGAACATTTGAACATCTAAATATGAGGTTTGAACCTATATCGATGAGACAAAAGCGTTGTGAGGACTGCTAAGGGGCAAGGTTAGAAAATAGATCATCATCACCATTTAGCCTTTCACGGTTTTCTACCGGACGAACACCTTCATAGATTGTCTCATAATGAGGTTCATGCTTTAATGACATATTTGCCACAATCGCCATGCTTAACAAGCGGGTTGGTGATCACGATAAGGTATTATCCGTTTCCCGGGGAAGCATTGTTGCCCTAATGAGAATCGTCCCACTTCAGGCCCATGGTCTAGTGGAGGATCTCAAATCACGATACACGTTGAGATTTAAAAAGAAAAACCATTTATAAATTACTGCCAAACACAATTAAAATATTTAGATAGCTATATTATCCGTGTGGTGACGGAGTAAGAATACAATTCAGCACTCCCTATTTTACCCGTGGGTGATCGTAAGAGTTGACTATGGGATATAAAATGCATATAACATCTATGCAAGAAAAAAAAAAGTCAATACCAAACCCTATACCAACATGTCTGATCAAAGTGATGTAATTGGTCAATTTCCCTCCCATTATGGAGAAGGCTCGAGCTCAACATTGGGACATATACGAGCTAAGATGATGATAATATTTTACGATTTGCTATGGATGGCTGGATTGGCTGGAATTCTCGAAAATTCTCATTCAGAGTCACTGCCTATTCTTTTCATTATATATCCGTCACATTATTATATAAGGGTCTCCTTTAGACGAGGGAATTTGACCTACTAAACCACACCGGTTAAACGGATTGTAATTGGGTTTTATTTCAAGGTTTTCTACTCTTCCAGAGATATTAACTGCTCGCATTTCCAAATCCATTAATACGAATCCCACGGGACCACACTCTATAATAAAGAAATAATCCTTGTATTGCGAACAATATTCTAAATATACAATATTTTAGTAGTGGTAGCTGTTGACAGTTTTCTGTCTACAGCCGAGGGCCAGTCCGTCCGGGGTCAGTACCACACTCTCGCAGAAAATCAACGTCTGAGTAATGGCTATATGATGTTGCGCTTCGTTTTATGAGTGAGAGATCCGGAAGCCCAATTTTCTTGGTGGATTTGTGGTAGTAGGCAACGGTCTAGCTGTACCATTGGTACTGCAAAGGTCCACGAGCGGCAGTAACATTTACCATGAGGCATACTGCTTGCTCGTTTAGTGCAATAAAAAAAATCTGCAATTAACGTATTCAAATTACACCTAGACTCTGAACAACAATCTGAGGATCGCATAAAGTATTATACATGGCAATCGAACTCATAACACTGACACGGTAGATCAATATCTTAACCATTACGCCATCTGTACAGACAATAAATTACCTAGGAATATGTGTTGGACAATAATTGTGAAATACCTTAGTTCATCCTAGCATTCCCATGCTTGGATGTTGTAAAGCGTTTGTCAAATCATTTACAGAGTTAAGCTGTACAAAATAACAGGCTGATGACGTCACGGATGAATAATGTATGTGATTGGTGCGCACGTGACATTCGTTGGCATAAATACACTTCAGTTCAGAAATATGTGTATCTTTACACTACTTTAGTATTGAAATTATTGTGAATTTTCTCTCTTTTTACTACTATTTCTCTTTATAATATCATTTGGAGCTGATATGTGTTATTCAAGATTTTTTGGTATGGAAACGCGTTGGGTTGAAAATAAAGTTCGTTAAAAAATAACCAACAATCAAATGCGTGCTCTCGCGAGACGTGCATGTTGATTTACCAAAATATAATTGATTTTATTACTTCGAATTCCTTCCTTCTTGGTGGATTTCAGATGGCGTAAGAATCCCACTCACGCCCCCTTATCGTGCCCTTTTTTTTTTTTTTTTTTTATTTTTTTTTTTTTTTTTTTTATTGGTGGGCTATGGGTGCGTCTCGCCCCGCTGAATCGGTCCGGGGTGACGGAAAGGCGGCGCGTGACCCCATAGACCCACCGTAAAACCTTCTCTCTTCGCCGTGCGAGCGGACCACCGGTACTCGATTTTAACTTCGGTGGCCCGCCCGGCGGTTTACCCTCGCGGGTTCCTCTCGTCGACGCCCCGACAGATTTCGCCGTCGGGGCGTCGCCCTCACGCGGTGGCCTCACGTCGGGTGACCGGACAATTCCCCGGTCCGATCACCCGAGGCCTCGGTTAGGGCGGCATCAGGCGCAGGTATTCGCGCCTGCGCCGCCCCGGCCGCTGACGGCGGCCCGGGTCGCGGGATTCCTCCCGGACTCGTTCCGCCGCCTCCTTCTGCGAGATGACAGCCTCGCAGAAGGCGGCGACCGCGTCCCAGTTCCTGACGCTGTCGACCATCGCTCTCGCGACAGCCGGCAGCGTCAGGTCGGCACCGATAACAGCGACGAGGTCACGGCGCTGCCGGTCAAAGCCCGGACACGCCTCCAGCGTGTGTTGCGCCGTGTCCTCGTCACTGCTGCAATGGTGGCAGAACGAAGTCCACTCCCTACACGCGACCGTGTGCAGGTAAAAGCCGAAGCATCCGTGCCCCGACAACACCTGCACCAGTCGAAAGGAGAGGACTCCGTGCCGCCGCTCCATCCACTCCATCAATACGGGCCGGAGAGCCTCGACGGTGACGACACCGTGTCTAGGCCTCTCCAGCCGCGTAGCCCAACGGGCGATGACGTCTCGGCGGGCGTCCTCGCGCCAGGTGGCTATCTCGCTCAGCGATGGGGAGCCACCTTCGTCGCGCAGTGAGGTCACCCGCCGGTAGAGGTCGGAGAGCATCTCCGCCTCTAGGTCCCACGGGGGTGTCCCGGCCAGTAGGCATGCCGCCTCGGTCGATACCGTGCGGTACCCGCGAATGGCTCTGACCGCCATGACTCTCTGGGGTCTCCACAGAACAGCCCTGAGCTGGACGTTCAGAGCCCTCGCCCACACGGGTGCGCCGTACATGGCCATAGAACGGATCACCCCCGCATACAGCCGTCGGCCCTCGAAGCTGGGTCCGCCCACGTTCGGCATGAGCCGCGAAAGGGCGGACGCCGCGCCGACCAGCCGGGGAGCAATTCGGCGAAAATGCTCCCGGAACCACCATCGCCCGTCGAGCACCAGACCCAAGTACTTCATATGGGCCTGGATGCTGATGTGGACGGAGTTGACGACTAGCGAGACGCCGATTGGCGGCCTTACGCGTGGCCCATGGAACAATAGGGCCTCCGTCTTATTTAGGGCCACCCTGAGCCCCAGCGCCTCGATTCGCCCGACCATCTCCTCGGTGCCGAGAGTGGCCAGGCTCGCCGCCTCTTCGAGTGTCCTGCCCCGGGCTGTGACGAGCGTATCGTCAGCGTAGCATATCACGCTCAGCCCGGGGGGGAGACTCCCTCTCAACGCCCAGTCGTACCCGATGTCCCACAGAGTCGGCCCCAGAACCGACCCCTTATCGTGCCCGTGGGTGTCGTAAAAGACGACTAATCTATGCAAAAGAAGAAAACTTTAAATAAAACCTTCTAACTAATCTGTTTGATTAGCATGGTACAGTAGGTCAATCTTTCACCTATCGTGGAGGAAGCTTGAGCGCAGCAGTGGGACATATATGAGTTGAGATGATGAGTATCATGTCACATTCTTACTAAATATATCTAATATTTGCTTGAGTGCTAACAGTTTATCAGGAGACAGCATAGTGGCAGAACCACACTGTTAATAGTTTACTGTTCGCAGCCGCAGACCGGTCTGCCTGGGGTAATGCTACACCCTCGCAGAAAATTGAAGACTGAGCAGTGGCAATGTGCTGTTCTGCTTTGTACGGTGAGCGAGAAAGCTGGCAGCTCAACTTTCTCGGTGGGTTTAGGGTTTTCACTGGTAGACAACGCCCTAGCTGAACCACTGGTAAAGCTAAGGTTCATGGGCAGCAGTAGCACTCACCAGCCTCCTCCTCACCTCACCATAGGTATGCTAATCGCCCTTTTGTCCCATAAGCAGTAAAAAAAAAAAAATGAGTATGCCTACCTCATCATTGTGCTTGCAAAGTACGTACGGATGTTTACGTACAGAAAATACAAATTTTATCATAATCTTTCACCATGTACGATTTTAATGATACCTACGAAGATTTTTACCATAATATATAGACTGGTTTAAAATGAACTATAAATTTGGCCGCAAGTGTATACTAGTATTTTACACGGCAATGAGATATGATCACATTGCATTATAAGAGCCTGACAATAATTTCATATCACTCAAACGAGATGATATTTTCTGAATTTGTCTCCACTTGTGATTTTGGATGATATTATGCGTAAAGTAAAAAGTTTAATAAAATTTATATTAAGTTTGCGATATTATTACATTTTATTATCTGCGTAGTGACGCAGTAAGAATACATTTCAATGTCCCCCTTTTTTACATTCTTATTCAAAAAAAATATATTCTTACTCGTTTACCACGTGGAAATTTATATAATTTATAAATTTATGTTAACAACTGATTAATTTTTCCTATTTTATTGGAGTTATACCTACTTCTTTAGGCGCGTCATGAAAAAAATATGAGAGTCTAATTTTAAGATGCATGCCGCAAAACCACTCATTAAGTCTCGAAAAAACGCTACTAACAAAATATAAATAAAAGCTCTTTCTAGTTCCTACATTCCCAACACGTGTTTTAGTTTCATTCAAGTGCGAATTATATATGTGCTAATAAATTATATTTAGTGGTGATTTAAATTGAATATTATGATTAATATTATTTACTATTCGTATATATTAGTGAAAAAATTATCCTATCCTTTTCCAGTCTTTTTATTATTTTATTGTAATTAATTATTTGCATGCAATTAAAAACTATTTTTTTAATGATGCCAAAGAAGTATAACTTCTCACACGCGTACTTAAGTACACGCACCCATTTCTTTTTTAGATGAAATGGTATTATTTCTATGTATAGTAGATCAAGTTCCTTCCTATTATGTAGGATACCGAAGCCCAACAGTAGGATTAATATATATGAGTTAAGAATATATAGATTTTTTATTATCGTCATCATCATCATCATTACAGCCCATAAATGTCCCACTGTTGGGCTCGGGCCTCCTCCGTAATGAAAGGGAAATTAACCTACTATACCGCGCTGGTCAGACGTGTGTGTGATATGGGGTGGTGAATAGTATTCTTACTCCGTCACCACACGGAAATTTTTTTTTTTATTATTTTTTATTAATTTCACTTATATTCACATTTTTATCCCTATAACAGGTGACAGATGTGTGTCATACCCGTGAATTTTATTCATACTGTGTCATCAAACGGCGAACACCATTGGTGCAATCCGTAAAATATATATCCTTTTTTTTTTTTTTGCGGGTTGGGCTACGTTCGTCTCTCTCCTCGCACCACTCCGTCCGGGGTGACAGAGGGGCGTAAGCACGCACACCCGTAACCCACCCGTGATCCTCGCCTTCGTCGTTGACTCGGCCACCGGAGCAGCGTGAACTTGTCGTCAGTGGCCGGCCCGACGGAATACCCCCTGAGGGGTACCCTCTTCTTGAGCGACATCCCCTCCCTCGGGAAGGACGTCGGTCTTTTCCTCGCGGTCAGCCTCTCGGAGGGTGACGGCCTAATTCCCCGGTCCAGTTACCCGCGGCCTCGGCTAGGGCGGCGCGGCTGCGTACAGCTGTCGGCACGTAGCGCTCGATCCGCCCACATTCGGCATAAGCCACGAAAGGGCGGACGCCGTGCCGACGAGCTGCGGAGCGAGCCCGCGGAAATGCTCCGGAAACCACTAACGCCCGTCGAGCACCAGGTCCAAATACTTCATATGGGCCCGGATGCTGATGTCAATCGAATTGACGGTGATCGAGACGCCGATGGGAGGGCCCATGCGGGACCCATGGAACAAGAGGGCTTCCGTTTTGTCCGGGGCCACCCTCAACACCAGCGCCTCAATCCGCCTGACGATCTCCTTGGTGCCAAGAGTCGCCAGGCTTGCCGCCTCCTCAAGCGTCCCACCGCGGGCTGTGACGAGCGTGTCGTCGGCGTAACAGATCACGCCCATCCCGGGTGGGAGGCTCCCTCTCAACGCCCAGTCGTAGCCAATGTTCCACAGGGTGGGTCCGAGGACCGACCCCTGTGGGACACCGCACATCATGGGCGTTCGCACAATGTTCCCTACTCGGTTGGTGTAGAGGACGCTGCGCCCCTCCAAATAGTCTGCCACTAGCCGCCTCAGGTAAACTGGCACCCCGTGGTATCGGAGCGCCTCCCTGATGCAGCTAAATGGCAGACTACTGCAGGCTGGCAGACTTGAATGCGTTGGCGATGTCCAGGGACACCACCAACACCAACAGCACTCCTCTGCCGACGACGGCCTCAGTCGCCACGGCCCTCAGGCGCAACAGAGCCGTGATCGTCAAACGACCCCTCCTGAACCCAAACTGGGCGTCCGACAAATCAGGCCCCGTGCCGACTAGGTGCCACTCGATGCGGGCAGCCAGCACCCTCTCCAATAGCTTGCCCGCATCGTCGAGCAGCACGATGGGCCTGTAGGCCGAGGCCAACACTGGAGACCGTTAAAATATATATCTTGTCTCACTTCCACATAAAGATGAATAACCAATCTAATATAGTTACAATAATTGTTACAAAATATTATTATGTGTCTTATTATTACAATGGTATGTTACAAATTGCGTTACGATCATTGCGAAAAATTACGTGACTATTTTCTGTCGTCTATTATCTCTTTGCTGTCGTTACTCGTATCCAATCAAAGTATCAAATCAAATTGACTGTGCAGGTGATATAGTGGTTAAGATAACGATCGAACGATCGAATGTGCCAAATATTCGGTTTGATTCGTACCCAGGACATAATTTTTTTTGATCATCAGTTATTTTTCTTTGGTAGGCATTAGGTCTGGATACACGCCGACCGTTTCGTCCGGGGCGACGGGAGGCCCTATAACCCACAGAATTCACTCCCCATCGCCATTGGGCCGGCATGGATAACACTGGCACTGTTTCCTTGACATCCGCGTCCACCTCTCTGCGGGTGACGGACTATTCCCCGGCAGTCACCCGCAGTTGTTTTAAGTCTGGGTGTAATTTGAGTTAATTCTATGTTTGTACATACATACATATCATCACGCCATATCCCTTACAGGGTAGGTAGAGAGAACAGAGTGCCAGAGAACTCTATCCTTGCATACTTCACTCGCTTCCTCAACATTCACAATTCTCTTCATACATGCTCGCCGGTTTCGGAGACTCTTGACTCCACCTTCCTTCAGAACGTGACCAGTCTGGTCTAGGTAGGTGAGTCTCGGTCTCCCCCGGTACCTACATCCTTCCACTTTCGCATCTATGTTTGTATTTACTTTCTTACAATATGGTTAATGGATATAAATTACACCCAGACCCAGAAATACTATTTTTAGATTGCTCGAAGCTTAGACAGACAAAGAGATGGAAATATGACGTTAGAAAAGTAGCGGGTCCAACGTAAGCTTGTACAGTAAGGATTAGAATCAAATGGAAATCTTTAACGGAGGCCGTTTTCTGAATACAAGTTGCATAAAAATAACTACTATTTGCCGATACTAATTAAGTTAAAGTAAAAATAATAGGCAGATATAAACTTTGTAATATTACATTCTCGAGAAGGGTTGATGTCAATCGGACGGCTGGTCATAAAACTATTGTCAATAACTTTTGCAATATGTATGAGCACATATTGTTTCGACCAGAAATAATTGGGATAAGAGCAGGAAAATGATGAAAAACTTTTTAATTTTAATAACAACAATATTGCCGTGTGGTGACGGAGTAAGAATACTATTCACCACCCCATATCTTGCCTGTGGGTGATCGTACGAGACGACTAAGGGATATAAAACGCATGTAACATCTATGCGAGAGAGGGAAGACTCAAAACAAAACCCTATACCAACACGTCTGACTAGCGCGGTATAGTAGGTTAATTTCCCTCCCATTACGGAGGAGGCGTGAGCCCAACAGTGGGAAATTATGAGCTTTGATGATGATGATGAACAACAATAAAGGATTGTTAATATTTTTTTCTTTCCGTGTGGTAACGTATTAAGAATACAATTCACCAGTCCCTATCTTACCCGTGGATTATCATTAAAGACGACCAACGGATACAATATGAGGGATTATTTAAGAGAGGATCCCATCCCACAAGGGTATACCGCTGGGCGGGACGCCGAAGTCAAAAATCGGCTACCGGTAGCCCGCTCGCACGGCGAAGAGAGAGGATTTTACGGTGGGTCTATGGGGTCACGCGCTGCCTTTCCGTCACCCCGGACCGATTTGGCGGGGCGAGACGCATCCATAGTCTACCAAAAAAAAAAGCGGTGAGACATATATGAGCTAAAATGATGATGATTATTTATTTATAACTAAAAGAACTTCAATTAATAATACAATGAAATAATAATATTATTTATTCATATGAGTAACAAGCATATAATTACATATACAATAATATATGTCCCGGTACATATTATTAAGCACCACATTCTAAGTATTACATACAATTTAGTATAACAAATTATAAATAATGGTTTATGTTATAAGCGATAGCGTTTTAATTATAACACAGGTCAATAAGAATTATGACTTTGATAAAACAGCATCAATTTTCAATAGATTTATTGATAAGTTTTATAAAAAAAGAAATATTTATAACCTATTTGGACGTGAGAAAGTTTGATCTGCAATTAAAAAAGATAAGTATAAAATAATAAATACCATTACTTAACGCGATCCATTCATATTTTCCACCATTCTCCCTTTTAACTTTAAGCTTTCAATATTCATACTTAAGACTTACTTATCCTCAAAACGTTACTTTCATCCCGTCTCATCATCTATCTTTATCAATATGTGACTATAAGAAAAATATAATCCTCGTATTATGAAAGATTTTATAAATATCACGAATTATACATAAACACAGAAGAAGAAGTTTTAAATCCCGAAGATTTTAATTCCTTTTTACTTACCTTAATGGGAAACGAACCCATAATGGATCGGTATCTTGGCACTACGGCATCTGTGCAGTTGAATTGAGATAATCACGAACATTTTTTTCAACGATGAACGTTACTTTTTAACCGACTTCAAAAAGGAGGTGGTTCTATGTTTCATTGTATGTATTTTTTTTTATGTATGTTCAGCGATATTTTTGTCAATTTTGGTCCCATTGTTACCAAGTCATGATCTGATAATGGGAAGTCATGGAAATCGAGGCAACCCTCAAATTTTATAGGCACATATTACGTGTCTCATATATTTTCAAAAGCTCATCAAATATCTGCATCTGGCAGTGCTAAATTCATTAAGGTGAGCTGATAATGGGAGGTACATCTCCTTAACAGTTAGGAGTTGGAGGATAATTCTTTCAATACCATACGCACGCATAGATTTTTAACTGTATTCTTTCAAGTTAACTCCCGAAGTTGTCCCATTGTCACCAAATTATGATCTGATGATGGGAATTCTTGGAAATCGAGGGTAACCCTTAAATTTTATAGGCACATATTACGTGTCTCATGTATTTTTCACAGCTATTCAAATATTTGCATCTGGCAGTGTACATTTCATTTAGATGAGCTGGTGATGGAAGGTACATCTCCTTAGCGGTTAGGAGTTGGAGGATAATTATTTTAATATCATACGCACGCATAGACCTTTAGCTGTATTCTTTCAAGTTAACTCCCGAGGTAGTCCCATTGTCACCAAATCATGATCTGATGATGGGAATTCATGGAAATCGAGGGCAAAATTCAAATTTTATAGGCACATATTACGTGTCTCATATATTTTCCAAAGCTATTCAAATATTTGCATCTTGCAGTGATAATCTCATTTAGATGAGCTGGTGATGGAAGGTACATCTCCTTAGCGGTTGGAGGACAATTCTTTCAATATCATATGCACTCATTGAACTTTAACTGTATTCTTCCAACTTAATCACGTAAGCTGATAATATAAGGTATTACTCCATAACGATTAGGAGTTAGGTAATTCTTTATATTGTCGATATATGATCTTTGTAGTTGTTGGTAGAAAATAACATACCAAGTTGGAAAGATGGACCTTTTTCAATTCGCCTTTCTCAAAGTCGAACTGTTGTAAATATATATCATCATCTGGACTTAAGCTGCTCTCATATTTCGCCACAAATTGCCAAACTTTTATTCTCCAGCAATTATCAATTCGTTGAGCGATGTGGCCTGCCCATTGCCTTTTAGTGTGCTAATTCTTCGTGATATGTCGATTACACCCGTTATTCTATGGATTAGCGTATTTCGAATCCTATCTCGCACAGAAATGAGCGAGCATACCCCGCTCCATAGTTCCAACTTATTGTTTTTTGTTACTTTAAGCTTGGCACCGACTTCAAATCGTGTTAGTGGATGTCTAGCATACATTGTAATTATATTTTATAAAAATTAATACATAATTAAAATTAGACAAGAATTAAATAGTTCATCTTATTTTTCAGTTTTTAGTGTTTTAAGTGTGGTTTTTGGCTGATCTTATTTTGAAGTCGGTTTACATTTTTTTTAAAGTTTAATTTTTATTGCTTATGGTAGCAAACGACCAAGCAGCAGACCTGATGGTAAGTGTCATTGTCGCCCATGGACCCTTTGCAATACCAAGGGTATAAGCTTAGGCCACTGCCTACCAGTAAAATCCCCAAACCCACCCAGTTAGGCTGCCGGCTCTCTCGCTCACCAAACGAAGCGCAATAACACATTGCCATTACTCAGACGTCGGTCTTCTGCGAGAGTGTGGTACTATCCGTACGGACCGGTACGTGGCTGTAGACAGAGAGCTGTCAACAGCATGGTACAAACTATTAGAGAATTATGAAAAAAAAATCGCTATCGCTTATAGCTTTTACTGTGTAACAAGGACGGTGTGCAAGCGAAGCTCAGCGGGGCGCGATCTCTGACAGTAACAGACACACTGTTAACCTTTAGATTGAGACGTGAACCGAACTATAATAGCGTATAACGTGTCTGCTTGTACGCAACGTTTTCTGCGTGATATTGTGAAGTTGTGACAATCATGATCAACGTAGCGTCTATTTGTTTCATAGCTCTATAATGCTAAACAATTTTTTTTTCTACGACAGTGATAAAATACAATTAAACAGCCACCACTATCTTGCTCGTGTAAATCGTAAAAGAAGATTCATCATTACCCATGCTCTTATATCCCAGTTAATTAGAATTAACGCAATATGTCCCTTTCTTCCACATAATCCTATCATATGTCATCTCTGCGTTCACTCCCTTACTATCTTCTTGCTTTGCCTTCTACATACATACTTAAAACTTTTCTTACAACTTTATTTTCATCCCTATTTATAACATGCATATCACGTCAGGTATTCACTCGACGACAAATGGATATAATATGCAGAAGGAAATGTGAGAAAAAGAAAATATTAACCTGTCTGACAATGATGGTATATTAGGTCAATTTCCATTCTATTATGGAGTCGGTTCGAGGCCAGTAGTGGATTATATGAATAAATATGTTGATGATGATGATGATGGTGATGATTATAATGTTATATAAAATAGATAAATTTAAGAAAAAAAAAAAACACTTAAACACACTCATATATTTTTCACGTAACTGAAATTGATATTCAAATGGACTGGTAACTGTTTATTTTTATTATTTCTCTACAAAAACCGTTAAGGCGTAAGCTTTTAATTCTTTTCTCTTACAAATCGTACCTATAAAAGTTTCACTTCAAAAATTATGAAGCGAAATATGCGTTACATTTTTCCTTAACCCTATTTAATTATGAGACTACAAAAACAACGAATTTACTCGTTAATCAGTTATTACAAAATGAAAGTCAGTATAAAAAGTCACTAACAATAAGTCGTTATATAAAAAAAATGATCTTGTAAAGGCATGACCCAAATAATTAGACCAATCTGGTGTATAAATCATCTTACGAAAAATATTTATGAAGAAAGGCAATCGGGTGGCCTATAAAGCTGAGCCTCCACAGCGCAATGAAAGTTATACTATATTACTATTATATTATTTGAATTTTATCTGCTGTCTGGTAGCGGCTACGAATACTACCAACTCTTACTTGGCTTGTGGATGTCGTAAAAAACGACTAAGAGCCTTATAACGACCTAGGTCAACTTCATCTGATGCCGTTTGGTCAACAATTATATTTCCAAAGAGGGTTGACGTCTGGCCGCCTGCCAGACGTCAACCCCGTCATAAAAGTATTGTCAATAACTTTTACAATATGTACTATGAAAGAAGAGTACATATTGTATCGACCCCAAGTAATTGGGATAAGAGTAGGTGAGTGATGATGATTATTTTAGGTTTATGTCAAATTTAATTAATGATATATTAATAACTAACGTACTAAAGTTAATACACGAGTAATTTAACAAATTTCGATTACGATTTATTCCGTGTGGTGACGGAGTAAGGATACAATTCTCCATCCCCTGTCTTACCCGTTGGTGATCTTAAGAGACGACTATGAGATATAAAACGCATATAACATCTCGATTGAATTGAAACAAAATCCTATACCATCACGTCTGACCAGTGTCGTATAGTAGGTCAATTTCTTTTCCATTATGGAGGAGCCTCGAGCCCAACAGTGCAGACAAATATGAGCTGAGATGAATCAAACAAAGGTAGTAAAACGTATATAACAAAATCTATACATCTATAAATATTTTAAATGTCGAAGTTTTTTATCAAATATATATGTACATATTTCTATTTTGAATGCTGAATGATTTTCTTCATTCCATAAAAATCAAAATAAAAATCGTCAAAATACTATCGTTACGTAATTAATGAATGGCCCTTCTCTTGCATACATTCTATTCATATATTATATCCCCTAAAGGTTTATTTTCGTTCCTCTCGGTGGATCTCAGCCGCGCGCGCTCGATCGTCTAGTCGTAAGCGATGATAGACGTAAGCAGCACCATACAATTTCATATATTGGCTATTGTCGCATGAGCCACGTGTGACAGTTGTACGCGATCGATCACGCGGAGATGAACCCTAATACGACACTGAGGTGCAAGAAATGGGGTGAAATGTATTCTTTCTCCATGACTACACGAAAAACTATATAAAATATAAAGTTTCGCTTGTAGTACGCAACAAGTCTGTATTGGCAGGTGGCATTAATTTAAAGCGCAGGTTACATTATAAATAATCACCTCATACAAGATGTAAACCGCAGACAGTTTGTCCGTAACGGTGTATAACACAATTGCTTCGATTTAGTTTGTAATTGCTTCACTTTGTATATATATATATATACATATATATATATATATATATATATATATATATATATATATATATATATATATATACATATATATATATATATATATATACATATATATATATATATATATATATATATATATATATATATATATATATATATATATACATATATATATATATATATATATATATATATATATATATATATATATATATATTAATAAACTATAGCCAAGAATTATTTTATTATAATAATATCCGATGTTAATGGCTATTGTACGTTGATCAATGTTCCGAATATTTTACAGAGTTCATGATCACGGGAGAATTCAGTCGTACCGTGACCATGAACGCTATAAACGTGATAAAATCCGTAAAAATATTCTTTTTTTAAATATTTTGATATACATAATTTAAGATTTAATACGATTGGTATTTTTTTTATTTATTTATAAGCTATTTATATGACAGAACATTGTAAGAAAAGGGGGTCTACACATGAATGTGAGCAAAACCAAAATAATGGTCTTTGAAAGAGATGAAGCCAGAACAGATGTAAGAGTAACAATAGGTAATGACGTACTAGAGCAAGTGGATGAATTTGTATATCTTCGATGTGGTTTTAGCCGAGATGGAAGGTACACCACTGATATAGAGCGAAGAGTGAATGCCGGAAATAGAGTGAACGGAGCATTGGGACAACTTCTCGGTAGCCACCAACTCAGCCAGAAGGCACGTGAAGCAATACATAACGCATATGGAAGCGAGAGTTGGGTATGCAGAAAAGAGTATGAAAGTAAAATTAATGCGGTCGAAATGCGATCTCTACGAAAAATCTGTGGAGTTAGGCTGCCTGACCGCATTCGCAGCGACGACGTAAGAGACCGAGTAGGTATGAAAGAGAGTATTGGTGTAAAGATGCGAAAGAGAATGTTCCGATGGTTCGGACATATGGAAAGAATGCCGAACGAACGTCTGGTTAAGAAGATATACAATGCGAAAGTGGAAGGATGTAGGTACCGGGGGAGACCGAGACTCACCTACTTAGACCAGATCGGTCATGTACTGAAGGAAGGTGGAGTGGAGTCAAGAGTCTCCGAAACCGGCGAGCGTGTATGAAGAGAATTATGAATGTTGAGGAAGCGAGTGAAGTATGCAAGGATAGAGTTCTCTCTGCCTACCCTGCAAGGGATATGGCGTGATGATATGTATGTATTTATATATATCAACATATCTATTGTTGTGACGAAGTAAGAACACAATTAAACACCTCTCCCTCTTTTCTTACTCTTATTGAAAAAAAAAATACTAGGAAATTATGATTATGCCTGTAACATCCGAGTAAGAGAAGATAAACGCGAAAAAAATCCTGCACCATCGATCTGTCTGACAAGTGTAGTATGGTCAATCCACTAAATGTTGTTCTGAGTTTAGGTGTAATTTGTTTGCGTTAATTATATGTTTGTAAAGTTCCCCGCAATACAATAATTATTTCCTTAGTGCTGGGTGGTGTCTTTTAAAAAAAAATCTCCCCCTGTTCTGGAGAGGAGGTTCCAGCAATAGGCGATATATGTATAAGCTGAAATAATAAAAAAATGTAAAAAAATAATTCCATTACTAATGAATCAATTATTACATTCAAACAATAGCTCGAAGCATTGCATAAATTTAACTTGCGCTTGAAAATCACCTCGTTCCATTTTATTTATTTTAAAAACAATAAATAATTATAACGACGTCGATAACAAGTCAAAATTATGACGCCCCTGTTGTTTGCTCACACCCTCAATCAGATTGAAGAGTTAATAAAATATAGACAGAACTATATAATATAAAAATATAATATAAATATTTAATATATTTATATTATATAAAATTTTTCTTGTGGTGACATAGTAAGAATACAATTCATCGCCCCATTTCTTGCCCGTGGGTGATCGTAAAAGACAAATAAGGGATATAATATGCATATAACACCTATGCAAGAGAAGAAAAACTTGAAATAAAACCTTATACCAGCCCATTTGACCATCTGAAATCTGAGTGTGGTGTAGTGGGTCGATTTCCCTTTTTTTTTTTTTTTTTTTTTTTTTTTTTTTTTTTTTTATTGGTGGGCTATGGGTGCATCTCGCCCCACTGAATCGGTCCGGGGTGACGGAAAGGCGGCGCGTGACCCCATAGGCCCACCGTAAAACCTTCTCTCTTCGCCGTGCGAGCGGACCACCGGTACTCGATTTTAACTTCGGTGGCCCGCCCGGCGGTTTACCCTCGCGGGTTCCTCTCGTCGACGCCCCGACAGATTTCGCCGTCGGGGCGTCGCCCTCACGCGGTGGCCTCACGTCGGGTGACCGGACAATTCCCCGGTCCGATCACCCGAGGCCTCGGTTAGGGCGGCATCAGGCGCAGGTATTCGCGCCTGCGCCGCCCCGGTCGCTGACGGCGGCCCGGGTCGCGGGATTCCTCCCGGACTCGTTCCGCCGCCTCCTTCTGCGAGATGACAGCCTCGCAGAAGGCGGCGACCGCGTCCCAGTTCCTGACGCTGTCGACCATCGCTCTCGCGACAGCCGGCAGCGTCAGGTCGGCACCGATAACAGCGACGAGGTCACGGCGTTGCCGGTCAAAGCCCGGACACGCCTCCAGCGTGTGTTGCGCCGTGTCCTCGTCACTGCTGCAATGGTGGCAGAACGAAGTCCACTCCCTTTGCGCGACCGTGTGCAGGTAAAAGCCGAAGCATCCGTGCCCCGACAACACCTGCACCAGTCGAAAGGAGAGGACTCCGTGCCGCCGCTCCATCCACTCCATCAATACGGGCCGGAGAGCCTCGACGGTGACGACACCGTGTCTAGGCCTCTCCAGCCGCGTAGCCCAACGGGCGATGACGTCTCGGCGGGCGTCCTCGCGCCAGGTGGCTATCTCGCTCAGCGATGGGGAGCCACCTTCGTCGCGCAGTGAGGTCACCCGCCGGTAGAGGTCGGAGAGCATCTCCGCCTCTAGGTCCCACGGGGGTGTCCCGGCCAGCAGGCATGCCGCCTCGGTCGATACCGTGCGGTACCCGCGAATGGCTCTGACTGCCATGACTCTCTGGGGTCTCCACAGAACAGCCCTGAGCTGGGCGTTCAGAGCCCTCGCCCACACGGGTGCGCCGTACATGGCCATAGAACGGATCACCCCCGCATACAGCCGTCGGCCCTCGAAGCTGGGTCCGCCCACGTTCGGCATGAGCTGCGAAAGGGCGGACGCCGCGCCGACCAGCCGGGGAGCAATTCGGCGAAAATGCTCCCGGAACCACCATCGCCCGTCGAGCACCAGACCCAAGTACTTCATATGGGCCTGGATGCTGATGTGGACGGAGTTGACGACTAGCGAGACGCCGATTGGCGGCCTTACGCGTGGCCCATGGAACAATAGGGCCTCCGTCTTATTTAGGGCCACCCTGAGCCCCAGCGCCTCGATTCGCCCGACCATCTCCTCGGTGCCGAGAGTGGCCAGGCTCGCCGCCTCTTCGAGTGTCCTGCCCCGGGCTGTGACGAGCGTATCGTCAGCGTAGCATATCACGCTCAGCCCGGGGGGGAGACTCCCTCTCAACGCCCAGTCGTACCCGATGTCCCACAGAGTCGGCCCCAGAACCGACCCCTGTGGAACGCCGCACGACATGGACGTCCGCACAATGTCCCCTGCGGGACTCGCGCAGAGGACACTGCGCCCCTCCAAATAGTCCGCCACCAGCCGCCTCAGGTACAAGGGCACCCCATGAAATCGGAGCGCCTCCCTGATGCAGCTGAATGGCAGACTATTGAATGCGTTGGCGATGTCCAGCAACACCGCCAACAGCACTCCCCCGCCGGTGACAGCCTCCGCGGCCGTCTGCCTCAGTCGTAGTAGGGCCCCGATGGTCGAACGCCCCCTTCTAAAACCGAATTGAGCGTCCGACAGATCGGGTCCCACCTCCTCCAGGTGCTGGACGATGCGGGCAGCGAGGATGCGCTCCAGCAGCTTACCCACATCGTCGAGGAGCACGATGGGCCTGTAGGCCGACGGCGAATCCGGGGGCCGTCCCGGCTTTGGCAGGAGAACCAACCTCCCCTCCTTCCAGCACTCAGGGAACCGTCCAGACGCCAAACAGGCGTTGTACAGCTGCCTGAGGCGAGGCTCTAGGTGCTCGAGGAGCGACGTCAGCACCCGGACTGGTATTCCGTCCGGGCCGGGGGCCGTGGTCGCGGAACGAATCCGCGCCACAGCTGCTCCCACTTCCGTCTCCGTCACGGGCGGAACACTCTCGTCGTCAGCCTCCCGGTCTTGTTCTGGCGAGGCCATGATCGGGGGCGTGTGTTCCGACTGCCGTGGAAACAGCTCCTCGACCACCCTACAGAGGAAGTCGGGCTGGAGGGTCTCGGTGAGGGGGGGGCCCTGCGCGCGAAGCTTGTTCAGCGACGCGCGATACGGGCGACCCCAGAGGTCACGGTCGAGACCGTCCAGCATCTCCTGCCAACTCGCACCCTTGGCGGCTCGGATGGCCAGCCGAAAGGCCGTCCGCGCATCGCGGTACGCCTCGTACAGCTGGCCCTCCCGCTCAACGTCGCGGTGACGCCGCCGGCTGCGGGTGTAGGACCTTCGGGCTCTGATACATGCCGCACGAAGGTCCGCCAATCTTGGGGACCACCAGTAGACCCCCTGCCTCGGAGGTAGACGCCGCCGCACTCTGGGCATGGCCGCATCGCAGATCTGCGTTAACGCACTGCGAATGCGGACAGCCTCGGCGTCCACCCCGTCCGCTGGGGGCGGTGAGGACAGCCACGTGTGAACGATGGCCGCCTCCGCCAGTAGGTCCCTGTCAAGACGACCCACAGCCCACCGCGGAAACGCGGGAGCTCCGTCCGCCCTGTGACCCCTGCCGGGGTCCCGGAGAGGGGAGACCTCCATCCGGATGTACCGGTGGTCCGATAGGGTCTCCGCCTCCTCCAGGACACTCCAGTTCCTCACCCGTGGTGCGACAGCGGGGCTAGCGAACGACAAGTCCACTATCGACCCGCCCTGCTGCCGCACACACGTGTTCACTGAGCCCCTGTTAAGAACACAGAGGCCCAGTGAAGCCGCCCACTCGATGACCGCCCGCCCGCGGTCGTCCGTCATAGGGGACCCCCACGCCGTGGATTTGGCGTTGAAGTCCCCCAGAACCAGGACGAGGCCCGGTGTCAGTCGCCGTATCGAGGCCTCCAGGTTGGTGAGGGAGGCCCCGAAATCGTCCATTCTCCTGGTAGGGGAGAGGTATACGCTGTAGAGCGTGACCCCTCCCCACTCTGCCGCGACAAATTCCTCGCCCCTATCCAAAAGAGACAAGGACGGGAAGTGCCGCTGCGTTGAGACGACGATTGCCGCAGTTCCGTTTCGGCTGACCACCCAATTGGGGCGATCAGGCACGCAGTACGGTTCCGCGACTACGGCTGCACCAATCGACCACTCCGCCATGGATTGCAGGAGTAAATCCTGCGCACCGGCGGAGTGGTTGGTGTTGGCTTGCAAGAGGTGGTGCATGGATGGTGTAGCCATTAACGGGCTGTATCCACGACCTCCCCCTCGCCGGCGGGCGATCGGACCGCGCTAGGAGCGGGAGCGGCCGTGGTCGGAGGGCCGCCCCGCCCCTTTGGGGCCGAAGCTGGAGGTTTGCACGCCCCAGAGCCCATGCGGTGCTTGGCGGGCTTATTGCCCGCCGCACACGCGGGGCAGTGGGGCGGGGCGGCGCAAGATGCCGCCACGTGCCCGGTTTGACCGCAGCGGAAACACAGTCCGCCGCAGTCGAAGCAATTAGTGCACGTCGGTCGAGTATGTCCGACCGCCATGCACTTATAGCACCTCGCAGGCCGGTGCTCAAGCACGGTCACCCGCGCCGAGCTCCAGCCCACGAGGAGCCTGCCTGAGCCGGCCAGTTGCCTGACCGACTCCACCGGGCACTGCGCCCAGGCGGCACCTACGCCGCCCGGACCGGGGCGGATGACACCAACCCGGACGGTGTCTATGGGACACCCGGTTCTCGAGGCAATAGCCTCGCGGATGTCTTCCACCGTCACGGAGTCGTCCAGACCCGCGATGCGCATTTCGGCGCACTTGACGGGCCTGGCGATCCTGATGCCACCCTCCTCGGCAAACAAACCTCGCAGCTTGTCAGCTACGCTGTCGGCCGTCTTGGAGCCCTCGGCCCCGGGGAACTTGAGGATTCGAGCCCCTGTCCGGCCCTTGCGGGTCCTGGCTTCGACGCCTCCAATATCGGAGACGTCTAGCTCCCGCCGGGCCTTCCTCAAGACGGCCTCGAAGCTGAGGCCCTTCTCAGCCGCCTCAGGCAGCACAGTGATCACCACTGCGGCTGTCTTCGGCGAATTGAGCCCCTTGCGCGGCCTCTTCTTTTTACCGGCTCCTGCCTGTGGAGCGGGAGCGGGGACCTCAGCGGCGCGCTTGGCCTCCGCTCTCCTTCTCTGACCGCGACTCTTCCGGTCGCGCTCGGCCACCTGCCAACCCTCGGGCGCAGCAGGCGCGACAGGCGGTGGGTCAATTTCCCTCCTGTTGTTGAAAAGCCTTGTGCCCAGTGGTGAAACGGATATGCGTTGAGATGAATATAAAATTATAATAAACTCAAAACTAAATCAAAAGCTTATAAAATTATTCTTAATTTTATAAGTTTAAAAAACGCCACCTTAAATTTAAGTTTAAGAGACAGAGTTAAAATTTTTGTCATCATTTATTAGACTTTCCACGATTAGGCGTGAGTCTCTCAGAAAAAAGTGAGATAGTGCCGTAATCGTTATGTTTTACAGGCCAGTACGTTTTTCACGAAAGAGTTATTATTTTAATCTGTAATATGAATTTGAACGATGTTTTTTATAATTTAATAATATATCCTAAAACACAATATATAGGTATTTAAAATAAAACTATTGGAGGACTGTCCTCCCGTGACCATGACTGCTGTAAAGGCTTCGTAACATCGGGTAATTAAAAATCAAATACAAACGCGATAGAATCCGTAAAAATAGTTTTATTTCTAATATAAATTAATTATTCAATCCAGGGAGGCAATTCTAAATATTCTTAATACTATATTAATTAAAGCGTTGTATGCAAATAAGTTACGAGTAGTTGAAAGAGAATTTATAACACATCTTCGATGCCTCGCAAATACGTCTGTCTGTCACTTTATACATTTTTAATGATAACTTTGAGCAGAAATATCAACATTCACACAAAACAACACCAGATATCTGTTGATTAAACAGATAATATTTTAAATAATTAATAATTCTACTGTGTGGTAGCGGCTACGAATACTATTAACCCTTACTTTCCTTGTGGATGTCGTAAAAGACAACTAAGAGCTTGATATTGAGAAAACTCGACTTGATGCCGTTTGGTCAACAATTACATTCCCAAGGAGTGTTGACATCAGGCATCAGAAACTTCCTACGAGCTCGACAGACTCTGTTCTATACAAATAAATAAAAGGAGTTTAGTTTAAAACTTGAGTTTAATTGCAGCGCCATCTAGCGTGTCCTAATGCATTATTAGTAATCCGAAACAGTCTTCACATTATTGTATTTTTAATTAAACCACTTTGGGGCACATCTGTTGGATGGTTTTAAAGTTTATAACCAACATATCACTGATAATAAAGAAGAAATTGTTTATCATTTCAGCCTATCGCCGTCCACTGCTGGACGTAGGCCTCCCTCATGCTACGCCGCAGCTTTTCTGCTCGTCATAAGGGGATAATGCCGTCATCACCACGCTTGGCATCCGGGTTGATATCGAAGTGTGATGTTATACATTTTGCAGGAGAGTGTTGCTGCCCACTCCCCTGGTGACCTCTTAGCCGATTTTTACGACCCCCACGGGCAAGCGACACTTGTATTCTATCCCGTCACTACATGGGGATTGTATTTATATACGTCACGCAAATTGTACTTTGCAGAAATTGCCACCAAAAATTATTTAGTATTTTTCTTTGGTTTCCAAATTAGTCTATGATCTAAATAGCTTTAATTATCTTAAGTATCAAGGCTGTCTAACGCTGGAGTAATAAAAAAAAATTTTATCACAATTTGATAAAAACTGAAAATTAAACCGCTAAGAAATCAAATCATTACACACAGAGCTTGTAAAACAGATTCTAACAATCAATTTCCTTACACTGTCAATCAAAACGTTTGAACAACGGAAATTCTTTGATGGGTGGCTGATTGTGGTGGCGTGTTAGGAAATCGAATGCTCCCACCTTACTGCCGACAATTGAGGTGTTTATTGATAGAGGGGTAGCTTATTGTGTTACGGGTTATTTGAGTAAAGGTATTTCGGGAATGGTTGTGGAAGTTCCAATGAAATTGGCAGTTAATTTTCGGGCAGTAAACCGTTCTTCTATATAATAAAGTTATTTTAAATTAAATAATAAATAATACTTATAAAAGGTTTTATTTTGGAGCAATTTCTTCTAGTTACATACATAAATAAATAATTTGGAAAATCCTAAAGTGCACGCCTCATTTTTATATATATTTATCATTTACGTCAAAGTAATAAGTCAATGCTTCAAATTCCGTGCCGTTCTCGACGTAGTGCTAAACATAGCTGTATAGACTTTATGGGTTTTTTTCCCTTTGCCTGTCCGAACGGACAAACAAAAATGTAAACGAACTCAATTTTCATAAGGTATACATACATTAAAGACTAAGCAGTTTAGTTTTTTATTAATTGCAATTAAACGACAAAGAGTTACCAAGCCATTTTCGAATGGAAATAGCGCTTTGCGATTATGAAGCTTTTAATAAAAGAAAAACTTTGATACACTAATTTTTTACGATCGTGATCGTGCCAGATCCAGAATATTTAATCCGGACGTCCTCAGTTATCCTCAGTCATGTTAGTTTTTCAAATAAGTATTCTGGCTTTTTATTCCATAGTATTTTTTGAGTCGTACATGCGAGTAGAAGCTCTCTTCTTGATTTCATGTTTAAAATATTATATTTGATCATATACGGCGTTACATGTTCCCTTCTAGGAACATAAAAACAGAATCTGATGCATGTATTTTGAAGTCTTTGTATTGAATGTGCAGTTTTAGAATATAGTCGAGGGCCGTAAGCAGTACTACAACAATCAAAAGAAGATAGTATAAGAATAACACATAGTAAATTACATATTTCTTTTGATAGATTTTTCTTAATACCATACAGTATCTTTAATTTATAAAAAGCAGCTCTGATCTTTTCACTGACATGTTTTTCAAATCTCATTTCACTATCGAAAATAAGACCCAAATTTCTAGTTTCAGTTACAATAGGAATAGAGATATTATTAATTAATATCTTTGGATTTTGAAATTCAACTTTTATAATTTGTGATTTAGTTCCTATAATTAATATTTTAGATTTAGAAGGATTTAGTATTAGTGAATTACAATTAGCCCATTTATAAATGTTGTTTAAATCTTCATCAATTATATGTACAGCCTCTAAGGTATTTTCAGCTTTAAAAGAGTAATAAATTTGTGTGTAATAAGCATATAAATGATAATTACATTTTTTTTTTTTTTATATGCTTAAGCAGATCAGCTGTAAAAATGTAAAATAAAATTGGACTTAAAATTGATCCTTGCGGAACTTCGCGATTTAAGGTACCAACATCAGATAATAAGACTGAAACCACTGACATGCATCATTAGAAAACCCATAATATGCAAGTTTAGCAATGAGCATATCGCAGCTCAAAGAGTCGAAAGCCCGAGAAAAATCCAATAATACCAGAATACTACTGAGTTCAGCATCTGAGGCTGTAAGTAGATCATCAGTAACGTTTAAAATTGAAATTTGGGAACTATGTTTTCTTTGGAAATAAAATTCTCTAACTGAATTAATACAATTTTTCCAGTACTTTCGATAAAACCGGTAAAAATGCTAATGGGTCTTAAGTCCTTAAATTCCTCTATAGAGTGTGACTTAGCTATTGGTCGAACAAGTGCTAGTTTCCAGGATTCTGGGAACGTATTTGATTCTATAGTAGTTATAGTATGAAGAGATTCAGAAAGAGTGAGTTTAATTAAGTCAATGTTGATTCCATCATAACCCGCTTGTAGTTATATGTATATTATTTTCGTGTGGTGACGGAATAAGAATACAATTCACCATCCCGTATCTTACCCGTGGGTGATCGTAAAAGACGGCTAAGGAATATAAAACGTATATAACATTTATGCAAGAGAAGGAAAGCTTGAAACAAAACCCTAGACCAATGCGTCTGACCAGCGTGGTATAGTAGGTCATTTTCCCTCCCATTATGGAGGAGGCTCGAGCCCAACAGTGGGACATATATGAGTGGAGATGATGAGATGATGATATGTATATTAAACCATAAACTGTTTATAATAGAACGTTACCTATTTACAGCTATTAATTGATCTTGCAACACCTTTAGGAGAGAAGAGATTGCTGAATTATATTTTTACTCTGGCAATACATGGATAATTTTATAATAACTATAACATTTTTTTTATTTGTCTGCCTTAATTGGAGTTAGGCCTCCTTCAGAAATGAGGAGATAGTGTCGTAATTGCGATGCTCTGTAGACGGGTTTGCGATCATCATCTTCATCATCTTCTCAGCCCACATATGTTCCACTATTGATCTCGGGCTTTCTTCACAATGGAAGAGTAATTGACCTACTATACCATACTATAGGGTTTTGTTTCGTGTTTTCCTTCTCTCGCATAGATGTTATATGCATTTTATAACCCTTAGTCGTCTCATATGATCACCCACGGGTAAGATAGGGGGTGGTGAATTGTATTCTTACTCCGTACCACAGGGAAACGGGTTTGCGATCGCAATGGGTTAACAGTCCTCCTCAGGACCTCCCCCACAGGAGTCCTCTAGTAGTCTAGTGACTATGAACGCTGTAAAGTTTACGAAACGTTGGGAAATTAAAAATCAAATCGCTATAGAATTCTTAAAAATAGTTTTATTTCAAAATGTTTTTTTTTTATTTCATACATTTATAGTCTTGTTTTAAGACAGAAATATGTAGTCTTCATCAATACTAGACCATAGAGGCTTATTAGTTTAACGTAAATTTGCAATTGCAAAATATATTACGCAAGGAAGTATGTTATTTGTGTGTTTATTGTATGCAAATGTTAAGAGGATAATATATCTATTGTCTTGAAGTAGGCTAAACAGTTAATAATGAGAACAAGATCCAACAACTTAAGAAGCTTGCGTTAGGTTTGATGTCAAAGGCGGTACTGTAACGAAGTTTCTCTCTTTGTAGCGACCACCAACGTCCTGGTGCCTGCATACGCTGTTCGTGACGTCAATATCCCTTTTATATATATACATATATATATGTACTATACATATAATAAATCGATGCTTTCATATCATCTTTAAAAGTGTATTTTTGTACTATAGTACATGTGTATATCGCTTCTTTGCTTGAATAATGTTGAAAAATGAAATTTTAGTAGTGTATTTCAAGTTTCAAAAAATAATTGATATTTAAATCTATAATTAGAGTCAGTCAGTTATCTGGAGTCTCCGAAACCGGCGAGCGTGTATGAAGAGAATTATGAATGTTGAGGAAGCGAGTGAAGTATGCAAAGATAGAGTTGTCT
The DNA here is from genome assembly GCA_905163515.2 of Lymantria monacha. Lineage (NCBI taxonomy): Eukaryota > Metazoa > Arthropoda > Insecta > Lepidoptera > Erebidae > Lymantria > Lymantria monacha. Next base: position 24,184,206 of record LR991102.1, on the reverse strand, counting down.
GGCACTCTGTTCTCTCTGCCTACCCTGCAAGGGATATGGCGTGATGATATGTATATGTAATTATGTATGTAAATCTATAATTTTAATTCTATAATTAAATCATCTATGATTTAAATCTACTATAATTAAATCATCTATGATTTAAATCAGATTTACGATAAAATAATGTTTGTTGCGTAACAATTATTTTTTGAACTTGAAAAAGACTCCTCTAAAATGTAATTTTCAAGATAACACATTATTGAAGTAAGAGGCGATATGTATATTATATAGAGGGTAAAACACAGACTTACTGCACAGATGGCGTAGTGGTTAAGATAAAGACCTTCCGTGCCAGTGCTATGGGTTCGATTCCTACGCAGGACAATACCTTTTGCGATTCACAAAGTATTGTTCTAAATCTGGGTGTAATTTGTTTGCGTTAATTATGTTTATAAAGTTCCCCGTAATATAAAGATTATTTCCTTAGTGCAATGTGGTCTTTAAAAAAAAATATTGAACATTTTATTTATATTTTTTAAAAGTAGGATAAAAAAAGTAGTATAAAAAAAAATGATCTAATTATTTTTAATGTTTACGCGAGTACTATACATTTAAAATAAATTATTTTTTATGGATCGCACAAAGTATTGTCCTACGTGGGAATAAAATCCACGCCACTGGTACGAAGGGTTGTCATCTAAACCAAAACACCATCAGTGCAGTCATTAGACATGCTCACTGAAAAGCAATTGCCGTATTTTATTACCAAGGAAATAAGATAATTAGATTTAGAATCACAGTAGCAAGTATAGTTTTATCAGTACAATAGATATGTATTTTATTACGTACTAATCAAAGGTACCGTTTTAGGTCTACGCTATGATTACGTTATGATGAAGGCTGGCATTATGAGTACATTAATATGAAATCGCAGAAACAACATTATTACGTCATCGGGAATTAATTCTAGATTGGATTGAAAGTAGGGTGACTAAGATTGTTTAATTAATTACGGATTACATTTTTTATTTAAAGAGAACTTTAAGAAAATAATCCTTGTATTCTGGGAGACTTTACATATATGTATATATATATATATTCATATATGATGATGACTTTACATATATGTATATATATATATATATATATTCATATATGTAAAGTCTTATTAAAAAAATTGACTGCACAGATGGCGTAGTGGTTAAGATACCGACCTTCCGTGCCAGTGCCGTGGGTTCGCAGGACATTACTTTGTGTGATCCACAAAGTGTTGTTTTGAGTCTGGGTGTAATTTGTCTGCTTCAATTGCATGTTTGTAAAGTCCCCCGCAATACAAGGTTTATTTGCTTAGTGCAGGGTGGTTATTTAAAAATATATATATATATATATATCATCATCATCACAGCCCATATATGTCCTACTATTGGGCTCGGGCCTCCTCCGTAATGGGAGGGAAATTAACCTACTATAACGCGCTGGTCAGACGTGCTGGTATAGGATTTAGTTTCCTTCTCTTGGATAGATGTTATATGCGTTTTATATCCCTTAGTCGTCTCTTACAATCACCCACGGGTAAGATAGGGCGTGGTAAATTGTATCAAATCAAATCAAATCATTTATTTTGCATAAGCCCCATAGGGGCACTTACATATTGTCAATTTTACATTGTTTTTTAAATTAAATTTAATTAATTTGCCACTGGATCGGAAAGCAGCCACATACTGAGAAGAGCCGGCAAGAAACTCAGTGGGCTCGTCATTTTTTTTAAATTTTTTATTATATGTTTTTTTTTTCTTACTCCGTCACTACACGGACGGTATATGTATATAATTAAAGGACAATATTACACCCAGACTCAGAATAACAATTTGTGGATTACAGAGTATTTTACTATATGAAGACATATTAGAGAGAAAATTATTTTATTGATATACAATTTACGTAATTTGTAAACTGAAAACTTCAAACAAAGAAAATTCCGTAAATCATAATAAAATATTACCTATTATTAATAGTGGCAAAATGGGGAACAGCTTCAGCATTGTGTTAGAGATAGTTAATCAACCGAACCTTAACGCTGATTTTCAGCTTACCCGGTGAGTGTTCGTCACACAATTGAAAAACACTGTCTTCATTACTAGAAAGAAGTAGACAACTATTTAAAAAATAAAACAATAGTAGGTAGTAATCGAAAAAATTGTGTCTCTCATATACACAGTATCTAATTATAGTAATGTACTTTCATCATCATCATCATCATCATCTCAGCTCATATATGTCCCACTGTTAGGCTCGAGCTTCCTGGAGGAGGCTTATTATTGATAATGGGAGGAAAATTTACCTACTATACCATGCTTTTTTTTTTTCCGCAGGGTGGACCATGGATGCGTTCGCGCTCCGACAAATCCATCCGGGGCCACAAAAGAGGCGGCGCGCAACCCCATGGACCCACCTTGCAAACACCTCTTTTCGCCGTGCGAGCGGGCCACCGGTACCCGATCTTTGTGTTCGGTGCACATAGACCCACCCTGCAAACATATACATACTATACCATGCTGGTCAGATGTGTTGGTATAAGGTTTTGTTTCAAGATTCTTCTTCTTCTCTTGCATGGATGTTATATGCATTTTATATCCCTTAGTCGTCTCTTACGATCACCCACGGATAAGATAGAGGTTGGTGAATTGTATTCTTAATCCGTTACCACGCGTAAATGTACTTTATTTAATGTAATGTACTTTATTGATTATTGTAAATAAAATTGAAGATAAAAAAAGCAAATAATACTAAACTATAATAAAATTAAAGTGTTATTGAGGTTAATGAGAAAATAATATAAAGTATGAATAATTTTAAGAAAAAAAAAAAAACAGATAAAATCTCATTTGGTAACACAAAGCATGGATGTCCTACAAACTTAAGAACAATGACTATAATAAGTTTTTACCATACGCATTAGCCCGGGGGCCGGATAAATCAGCAATGATGGTTGCCGATAGTATAACGGACCAACCACAGTGCTGTGTTCGAACGAATCATTCGGCTCGAATAGAAACTTGGAAGCCAGTAATTAAAGCTATAGTTTACCTAGTTTCATAACTCTTATTCACAAGTCTGTCATTATTTATTTGAATGTAGACTATATTTACTTTAGTAATAAGATCTATAATGTGACATTGTTATTTCTTTAAAGATATATCATCATTCAGCCATTTAGCGTCCACTACTAGACGAAAATTTCCACTACGAATGAGAAATTGTGGTTTGACAATCATGGTGAATTATTATGTGTTTCTCAGGAGAAACCTACTACCCAATCTTCAGGTGAGATTCTTAAACAATTTTTACAACTGCAATGGTCAAGTAAGGGGTGGCCCAACTGGGCTGGTTAATTAAAATTGTAATCAGCGGCCTAGCCTTTGGTATAGCAAAGATTCATGGGCAGCAGCGACACTTACCATCAGGTGTGCTGCTTGCTCGTTAGCCACCATAAGCAATAAAAAGAAACAGCAATCTGCTAGCTAAGTGAAAATGTGAAAGGCTTACGTTTACCAGAGGATAATGTAAAGCTAAAGTAATGATTCATTCCTAAGCCTTATTATCCTCATCATTATCATCATCTTACTTCATATATATCATACTACTGATCTCGAGCTTCCTCCACAATAGGAGGGAAATTTACTTATTATACAATAATAATAAGCAATAAAAAAAAATAAAAAAAAAATAAAAAAAAAAAAAAAAAAAAACGACGGTTAGACGGGTTGGTTTTATTTCGTGTTTTCTCACTCTTATATATTTTATCTCCCTTTAGTCGTCATTTACGATACCCAATTGTAAAATGTGTTTATGGTAAATTATATTCTGATTACGTCACCACACAGAAAATATGTAAGTCGACTGATATCAAAATCTTGCCTCTGTCTTTCCTCCGTTAGATGCGAAGTCTCTTAATATAGATTAACCACTCTTAAATTATACCAGTACTATCTTAGAATGCATAATTAAGTACGCATGTAATTTAAGCAAGGCTCTCGCTTAAGTAATTCAGTCAATGATGAGGTGAACTTAAGTTATTGTTAAGCGAATATTTTGCACACGTTAGCGTAACCAGTTTAAAGTATAATGTTGCAATTATTTTTGTAAGATTACTTTCTTGGATTTAAATATTATGGTTGAACTATAGAGTTAGGTATTACCTATATACCTAAGATACATAGTTATTATGGTTGACTTCCTCGTGGACGTTGAAAAATCGGCAACAGAAGTTCGAAGAGATTGAGCAGACGAACTTTTAAAATCTTATACATAATATCAAATACGATTGCCAACTAGGATACTAATCATGGTGATTACTTCACTATCCTCCATACAGAGGCTAAGAATATCATAAGGTTATTGAAAGAATACATTAATCATCGCTTTGATTGGTTTGGTGAGATAAGTGGCTTATTTATGACAGTGAAGTCCATCCATTCACCCATCAGCCTGCAAACGGTTACTGTTGCACCATATGTCATGGCTCTGCGACTTTTGAGATATCGTCAGCCTTCTTAGTGGGGCGTCGTTCTATACTGCATCAACCGGTTCGTGGTCACGACTAGAGAACTTTTCTTCTCAATAGTCTTTAGTTTAACGACTGCTGTGGTCTGCCCATTATCTATTTAACGTGCCAATTCTTCGAGCTATATCGGGTACACCATTCAAAGGTTGAATATAGCTTCTTCTATAGTACGCTGAGCTATTATGAACTTTTTTTATGAGGCCGACAGTGAAGTCAAGGGATTGAAAACCCAGATTCATCATCATTCATCATCAATTCAGCTCATACACGTCCCACTGCTGGGCTCAAGCTTCCTATAGAATGAGATGCCATTTGACCTACTATATACCACGCTGGTCGGACGTGTTGGTATAGAGTTTTGTTTCGAATTTTCCTTGTCTTACATAGATGTTATATGCATTTCATATCCCTTAGTCGTCTCTTACGATCGCCCACGGACAAGATAGGGGGTGGTGAATTGTATTTTTACTCCGTCACTACACGGATATACACGAAAATCCAGATTAGGTTATTCAAATTAACACGGAGTGGAATAGTTGAGCAAATATAATATTGAAGTTGAAATTCTACTATATCCAGACATCTATAGTCTCTGATCACCTCTCAACAAAATAAGCGTAAATCTATTTCTGTATATATGTAAATAAATTTCATAAAATAATATCAAAAATCTGTCAACAATATCGTACCCTTAATATCCGTTGTAAAATTGTCGCCGAGATGGAAATTGACAATATTTTGTTATTGTGATTGACAGCCAAACATTTTATTGACGCGATTGTTTTTATTCTATTATCGCACCCTCGGTGAACGTGATTAGGTACCTATTACCGATATTTGAAATACTAGATGTACTTTTTTTTTTAAATTTTATATCATAATTAAATTTAATTTCATAATCAAAATAATATTAACCATACTGTGTGGTAGCGACTACGAATACTACCGATCCTTACTTTCCTCGTGGATGTCGTAAAAGACTAATAGCCTTATTACAACTTGGGCTCACTCCATCTGATGCCGTTATGTCAACAATTACATTACCAAGGAGGATTGACCTCTGGCAGGCAGCCGGTCTTAAAACTATTGCCAATATTTTTTACAATATGTACTATGAAAGAAGAGTACATACACACATATTGTATCGACCCCAAGTAATTGGGAGAAAAGTAGGAGAATAATGAAACGAAATAATATTAATCATAATAGTACTTAACTCGTGATATAGTGCCGCTTGTCTAGTCTTATATTGTTCATTATTTCTAAGTTAAAAAAATATAGGTTCCGGATAAGTAATTACCAATATCATCATTTCATAATTTCAGCCTATCGCCGTCCACTGCTGAACGTAGGCCTCCCTCATATTACGCCACCTGCTCGTCATAAGGGGCTAATGTCAAAATCGCCACGCTTGGCAGGCCGCTTGGCGATCGCACTAACATGTTATACATTTCCCAGGAGAGTGCTGATGCCCACTCACCTGGTAAATCCTTAGCCGATTTTTACGACTCCCACGGGCAAGTGGTGGCGACACTTGCATCTATCCCGTCGCCACACGGAAAATATTTTTTATACTATATATATATATATTACCAATATATCTTATACTAAAACCTTATGGTATAATTATTATGCCAAACGATTCAGTAGTTTTTGCACTATCACCAAGAAAAACCAGCTCTCCTTTGATGTTTACGCGAATTATGACATATTAGTTAATGACATTACGTGACTTTGAACCCTAATAAATTTTCCTAACGCAGGTAAAGTGAATAAATATGATCTAGTACCATATTATTGAAGAATATAATAACATTTATTGATATCAATAGTGGTAGGATCATGCTAATAGTGGCAAGACCATGCTGATAGTGGTAGGACCACGCTGTTGACAGTTCTCTGTCTACAGCCGCGGGCCGGTCCGTCCGGGGTAGTACCACACTAAGCAGAAGATCTTTCCGTGTGGTGACGGAGTAAGAATACTATTCACCACCCCATATCTTACCCGTGGGTGATCGTACGAGACGACTAAGGGATATAAAACATCTATGCGAGAGAAGGAAAACTCGAAACAAAACCCAATACCAACACGTCTGACCAGCGCGGTATAGTAGGTTAATTTCCCTCCCATTACGGAGGAGGCCCGAGCCCAACAATGGGACATTATGGGCTGTGATGATGATGATTAAGCAGAAGATCGACGTATGAGTAATGGCAATGTGCTATTGCGCTTCGTTTAGTGAGCGAGAGAGTCGGTAGCCCAACTGGGTGGGTTTGGGGATTGTAATGGTAGGCAGCGGCCTAGCTATGCCCTTGGTATAGCAAAGGTCCATGGGCGGCAGTGACACTTACCATCAGGTGAGTTTCTTGCTTGTTTGCCACCATAAGCAATAAAAGAAATATCATTACTATTCTTCTGATCTTATCCCAATTCGTCGTCGACGCAATTACATATTGCGTCTGCTCTTCCATCCTACATATTGCAAAAGTTATTGGCAATAGCATTATAATTGGCCGCCTATTTGACGTCAATCCTTCTTGGGATTGCAATTTTTGACCAAGCGGCATTAGATGAAGTTAGCCTAGTTTGATATAAAGCTCAGTCATCTTTTACGACATCTACCGGTCGATCTTTGAATGAAACTAGTCTTGTTGAATTAAATAAAGTAATATATAAAAACATTATTTGTGTAATGTGTGTAATTTGATCAAACTTTAGTTTTTGTTCTTGGTTTTTCTCGCTGAAGATTTGAGGTTTTCGCCGGGTCTGTGGCCACGACCACGGGAGTTCGACCACGACGGCCAAAAAAAAAATGTTTTTGCTCCCGGAATGTTTTGGGTACTTGAGGTTTTCGCCAGGATATATAACTAACTGAACCAACAGATACGATTTTGCACAAATCTATTAAAATAAAAACATACAGAAATAAATCAGAATTGAGATCATACAGTCATCTATGTACTAAAATGCATATCGTTGGTAGAAAAAAAAAGCTACAGGCACTCGAAACTGTATCAAACCATAATAAATCAAACTGGCCCAGAGTATCGTGCACTTTCGGCAAATTTCGGCCATTATCGCAACTGAAATGCAAAAGGAACAATTTGGGCCACGATTCTGTGAACTTTTTTTTGCCAAGTCCCGTAAGCTCATCGGGGTCTTGTTGATTGTAATTGTTACTCATTGTTCCCACAGAAGACAAAGGGCCGCAGCGGGCTTTTGTGTTTAATTAAAATTTTGTTTCGCCAAAGGGGTATTTCTTTTGATACATAATGATATACTTTACGTACTTTTGAAAGTTCAACGGTACTTGTGGAGGTAATGGGAATTTTAGACCTGTTCTCGACACCTGACCTCGTCTGCTCCACATTCATTAAAAAGAACTGTATGAGAATTTATTTTGTGAACTAAAAAAATATTGTTTCCAACAATGTTTCAAGATAATTTAATGTAAAATTTAATTTATGATAAAAGAGTCAATATAAGGCTAAAAAAACGAAGTATTACTATCACTTACATTCCTATGGGAGTAAAAGTCGTTTGAGGACGCACCAGGAAAATGAGTAGAAGCACTTTCTTGGGAAACTAAACGACAGCTAAGTATAAGGATTGAGGCATTATTGCAATAGTGCAACGCCAAATAAATAGTTATTTGGCGTTACTAATGTAATTGTTGACCAGAAGGTATCAGGTGATGTTGGTCTAAGTTTGATATAAAAAAGTTAAGTAGAAATATCCATAATCTTATGGATATTTCTACTTAACTTTTTTCTTAAAACTACATAGTTTTAAGAATAAAAAAAATATTTTAATTATTTTACAATTATATACATTTCAAAAATATTATTTGCCCATTCTTTTTTTTTTGAGTACAGGTTATGATTCGGTGCCGACTAGTCCAAACGGTACTGGGCGGCGAAAAGGCCGCGTTCGTCTCCATAACCTGCTGAATTGCAACTTGCTATCATCATTTGGGCGCTTATAATACCTGATCTTTGCTGGTTTGCCCTGCCGGAACATTATTCCCTTACCAAGTCAATCTTGTCTATTTCATGTAACCGTGAAGTAACGAAATAAGAATACAATTCACCACTTTTGCCTGTGGATGTCATAAAAGACGACTAAGGAATATAATATGCATATAACTTTTATGCAAGAGAGGAAAAACTCGAAATAAAACTTTATACCAACCAGTCTGATCAGCGTGATATAGTAGGTCAAATTCTTTCTTATTGTGGAGGAGACTCGAGACAAACAGTAGGACTTACATAACCTGATATAGTGAAGGCATTTTTGTATATATAACAGTTTAGAAAGTAAAACATTCATATATAAAAATATATTGTGACGTAACTGAAGAACTACAGACGCCCTAGGCTACAGGATCATATATTAAGAAAATCTATGAATAAATAAATATAATTCTGCTTAGAAATGACTTCTCTTTAATAATAAATTTATTCGCTGTTATATTTTTGATTCAATCATTGTTTAATGTTGTAATTAACTAGCTATAGATTTCAGATGTTTTTGCCATACCTATAGCAATCAATCTTAAGATTCACATATAGGGCCCGTTCAGTTCTGTCATGTTCTGTATTGCTACGCTTATCGTGGTTATACGTACTTTTATTTATTAGCTGAACAGCCAATTTTGCATTTCTCATATACTGCTTAAAAATGAAGTTGAATCAATCTTTTCTAATTAAATTTGCTGCAGTACCCAAGCCAATTAATTTTGCTGGACTGCCCGAGAGTCAAACTTCTGTGTTTTTTATGGACACCATTGTAAATTCTGGCTTAAAGGTGTTTTATTATTGGGAATGTGTAGTAGTCACTCTCAAAAAGAAAAATACTTATACTCTCCTTGTGATTACGAGTTAGAAATAAAATATATCTCCAATACTGTTTCTCTCGTGGCAAATGTAAAAACTTGTTTTGGGGTCATCAGGGAATGGAGAAAATTTCGAATAGTCAATCTTTTCTTTCCCGAGGGTATAGCAAAAATCGACTAAGGGATGTGAACAGCTAACTATAAGAGAAATAAATCTTGATATAAAATCATACACGAACTCGTCTAATTAGCGTAGTATGGCATAAAATCATTTATTCATTATTTTATTCACATCAAATATAATATTAATCAAAGAAAGCAAACTTAATTTTAGTTTCGAAATTATTCAATAACATTCCTTAAACGACCCGCTGTCAATTATAAATAAATTTAACAAACACATTATAATACGAACAGGAAATTATTTTTATTAGTGACATGATGTTTTCTAATGTTTCAATCAGTCAGTCAGTCTTGTACAAACCAATCAATCAGAGGTAACGATTATTAATAAGGAAGCAATTTACTAATAAGATAATGAGACAACATTACAAATCATTTTTTTTTTCTATTTACTAAAATAAATTATTTTCTTTAGTTTCGAGACGGTAGCTGCCGCAGTCGCCTGGAGCGCTGCGTACGCGCAGACCAATTACCGACTGTAGCCGAGCGCAGCCGACCGCGCCCGAACTAGCCCGAGGCTTACCGACCTGTTAGAACTTAATTGTTCGCGAGCTATTAAAGGCACAATAATTATCCTTAAGTTATTGCAAATTTTATTACGTTTAAGAAAATTTTAATTGTGTGCTACTGTTGTTATCTTACTACCCGTTATTTTCTTGTGGGAGACAAAAAATCAAAAAGTGTTTATTAATAGTGCGAAATCCATAGCTTCATGTTTGCGATTTAAAGACTCATCAGGTAGTTTTGAACTTAACGTAGGTCAATTACCCTCTCATTGTGGAAGAGGCCCGAGCCCAACAGTGGGACATTTATGGGCTGAGATGATGATGATGATAATAGTCTTTTGCTTGTGTCACTATAAGCTTTCGGATGAGTTTTCGATTACTTCACAATGAGTTAGGCTTATCTAAAAGAAACATTACCTACCTAAAATTCTTCTTCAGCTTATTATCTTAGTTAATATGTTTTACTCCTGCGTTCGAGCTTTCTGCGTATTATGAAAGAAAATTACTTATTATACCTCACTATGTCAGATTATTTGGTATAATTTTATTTCGAATTTTCCTTCTATTGCATTGACGTTAAATAGATTTTATATCTCCTAGTTGTCTTTTACGATACACGCGGGTAAGATAGTGGATGCGGTGAATTGTATTCTTCACAAGGAAACCTATTTGTTTATTTATTTAGCCTCCCCTATAATGGTAGGGAAATCGACCTCCTAAGCCACGCCAATCAGACGAGTTGGTATATGGTATCATATACTATTTGGAGGTTTTCTTATCTTGCAGTGATTTTTTACATAAATCCGCAGCAATTAAGGAATAGTGAATAGTTTTATTGTTATATTATATTCACTAGACTTTAGGACGTCGTCTGCATTACAGTACCAGGGAGAAAGTTGGCTTCCGGCTCTTTTGCTCATTGAAGAAAGTGTAGGAGCACATTGTCACTGCTCAGGAGTAAATTTCTGTGAGAGCGTGGACCTCGATCGGACCGGCCTGCTACTTTAGCCAAAACTGTTAAAAATGTGGTACTAACACTTTTATATTTCTCTAATTTTCTTTCTTTTTTTTAATTTCTAATAATCAGTTTGGTACTCTTACTATTATTACTCCTTTATTACATGGTGCACCCTAGTAAGAACATCATATTTTCTACCCCTTTTCATTTAAGTCAATTCAGAATTAAACCTATCACAGGAAGAGCAGAGCACAAGACACCGCAGAGAAACTCAATATAGAACCATATGCCAACGAGTTCTAGTGACGAAGGAAATCAGCCATGTGCAACGGTTGGACATAAGATAGCTTGGGTAGAAGAAAGAGGAGTTCTAATAATAGGTAAATCTATTTATCAGGCCTTTTACACCAATTTCTAGAGGCAACTCTTAAATAAGACACAACGTCGACATGCGCTACTTATTTGTAATTGTTAGTACAAGAATATAATATATTATCACCTTATTTCTGCTCACTTATGAAACAATTATACTTATCCAGTCGTCCTGGGCAAAAAAGGTTCGCGAAAAGTAGTGTGACTCACCGTTCTTCTGGCTGCTATTTGGATCGGCCAGCAGTAGTATTTTTCCTTTTTTGCCAGTAGTAGGTACACGTTCATTAATAGAGGCCACGCTGCTGACAGTTTTCTGTCTACAGTCATAATTATTGGGTTATTAGCTCCTAGTTTAAAATATTATCTGTAGTATAATATTTACTGGAAAATATTTTAAACGCTTACCTATATTATTTAGACAATTTTTATGGTTATTGCAGAATTTTATTTTATTTTAATATCTACAAAGCTATCAGATGTGACGCTCCATTTACTGAGGCAGATAAATTAAAACATTGCATTAGTTTTATTTGATATGTTGTTAGTGGTAGGACTACGCTGTTGACAGTTTTCTGTCTACAGACGCGGGCAGGTCCATTCGGGGTAGTACCACACTGTCACAGAAGGTCGAGGTCTGAGCAATGGTAATATGCTGTCGTGCGAGGAGCGAGAGAGCCGGCAGCCCAACTAGGTGGGTTTGGGGTTTGTATTGGCAGGCAGCGGCCTAGCTATACCCTTGGTATTGCAAAAGGTCCATGGGCGGCAGTGACACTTACCAACAGATATGCAGCTTCCTCGTTTGCTATCATACAAATAAAAAAAAAATAAGTTCTTAGTAATTATGAAAGAATTATTATAGTTAATATTTAAAATAGTAAGACTTATATAATAATAGCTATAGAGACTCACTGTAGAATTTATTATAGCAATAGTTTTTAATGTTAATAGGATGAGATACTGTTGAGCCGCAATTTCCTAGGTGACTTCATGGCTCTGACACGGAACTCCAGTACACAAACAGTTAGCTGCAAGCCCACAATGGCATCTAGCTTCGTATAAAAATATCGAGTCGCTTCAACAAGCCTTATATGCAGTACAATAGCGAACGTGGTTTGCGGGACCGTCGGTATATCACGTAAACTGTTGCGGTTCGAATGAAAATTTTATTGTATTAAACTTTTGAATTTAATAAATACAATTTTAATTTTATTTAAACTTTCAATTTTATATATTGTCTGAAATCAATTTTAATATCCAATAATTTATTACCGAATCGAATAACAACACATTCAACAGGGTCGTCATATTTTTTAAATTACCTTATTTAAAATAAAACTAGTTTTACGGATTCTATCGCTTTTGTATTTGATTTTTAATTTTTCAACGTTTCGAACACTTTACAGTGATCATGGTAACGGTAAGACATAAAATTTACACGTCTGAACAGCGTAGGTTAATTTGCTTCCTATTATGAAGAAGGCTCGAGCTCAACAGTGGGACATATATGAGCTCAGATGATGATATATTTTTTTTTGCGAGATGTTTAGTTACTATTAGCATAAGTAAAATGCCCCTAGAACCAGTTTATTTTTCAAAATATAATGCTAAAAATTGTGACTGAAACAGCTTCCATAACTGGCACCTGATCATAGTTAATTACTAGAGTAGATATCATTATACCCAACCACATTGACAATTATTGCTTAACCTTCGTATCTCTGTCACCGAATTCAAAGTATTATTTTCTGTAGCCCTTGGAAGATGGTTTTGGAATTTCTGTTCTTTTTTGTCTCTCTGAATGATTGGGCGGCATGAGGTCGTATCATAGTTGACCAATAAATGAGAACTCATCACTGAAAATATTATTTTGATTCTGAATTATCATCTTTCTATGGAATAGATGTATTATTTCCATTGCCTAAATAGGAGAAGGAGCTGAAGAGGAAAATCAATTCAATAGTAAAATAATTTATTCTTTAGTCTGAAGTCGAAGAAGATATTTCGCCCCATGCGTTGACGGGTTAAGACTTTAACATGTCATCAACCCTTACTTACACGTGGATGTGGTAAATATTGACTGAGAGAACATCAGTAGAATAATTCTAACTGCAGTTACTAACATATTTGCTACGTATGATATTACGCATTAATACGCAGTTAAATAAACACATACATCTATGTGATAATCAATTCGGTTTCCGGCCAGGATTATCAACAGAGAGTGCTATACTGTGTCTTAAGCATGCTGTCAACTACTATACCAGGCGTAAGACACATGTGTATTGCTGCTTTCTCGATCTCTCCAGAGCCTTCGACCTGGTCTCCTACGACATCTTATGGTTGAAGTTGAAACAAGCTCAGGTACCTGTTGCGATTATTAATTTACTAAAATACTGGTATGGCGGTCAGGTCAACAATGTGAGATGGGCAGGAACTCTTTCGCAGTCGTACAGGTTGGAATGTGGGGTGAGGCAGGGGGGATTAACCTCACCTACTCTTTTCAATCTGTATATTAATGAGTTAATTAGCAAACTCAGTAGCACCAGGGTTGGGTGTCACATTGACGGAGTGTGTGTTAATAACATCACCTACGCCGATGACATGGCGCTACTGAGTGCGTCACCGTGTGGACTGCGACAACTCATAACGATTTGTGAAAACTATGCTATGAGTCACGGTTTGCAATATAATACGAAAAAGAGCGAGCTAATGGTTTTTGAGACCGGGTGTAAAAGCCCTCAAAATATACCACCAATACGCCTTCAAGGTGATAATTTGAAAAGAGTTTTCAAATTTAAATATTTAGGGCATATATTGACTCCTGATCTCAAGGACAATGATGACTTGGAAAGGGAACGGAGGGCACTGTCAGTGAGAGCGAACATGATAGCTCGCAGGTTTGCACGATGTACAAAACAGGTGAAAATTACACTGTTTAGAGCCTATTGTACATCATTCTACACATGCAGTCTGTGGGCTAGATATACTCAAAAATCTTACAATGCCCTCCGTATCCAATATAATAACGCGTTCAGGGTGTTGTTGGGGCTGCCCCGCTTCTGCAGCGCTTCGGGGATGTTCGCCGAGGCGCGTGTAGATTGTTCTTACGCCACAATGCGCAAAAGGTGTACATCCTTGGTGCGTAGGGTGCGGGCCAGCTCAAATAGTATCCTGGACATGGTTGCTAGTCGGCTGGACTGCATATATATAAATCACTGCTGTGCAGTCTCTCACGGAGTGAGATAGCAGTGATTTGTATTAGCAGAAATTATTTTTATTTGCATGTTGTTTTTTTTTTTTTTTTTTTTTTTCTTGATGTCTTTGTTTTTTTATTATTATTTGTATTTACTATTTTTAATTATGAATATTTACTAACAATTTAGATTAAGTATTACTAACAATAATGTATGTCTCTGTATGTAATGTCTCTGTTACTTAAATAAAGGAGTATTATTATTATAATTATAACATTATCTCCCCCTATAGGCAGGACTATCCAAAAGTGAAGATGAATAGGCATATAGGAGACCAATGATCTAAAAAATAAAAAGTGTGTGTGTCAGCTCCGACGCACGACTGGAGTTTACTCCTTAAGTACGATTATCAAAACAGGCGCAAAAAAAGCTCATTTGACTAAAAATAAAATATATACTAGTCACAAAAATTAAAGGATATAAAAAAAATCCAAATTTTTGGGTGATTTTCAACGAGCTGTAACTCCGAGGAAAATAGTTGTACAGAAAAAATAAAAAAAGCAAATTGTAGCTCTAAGTGTCTAGTTTTCAGATATGTCTATAAATTTTTTTTATCATGTCCAAGTCTGGAGAAATTCTAAGAAAACAACCAAAAAAAATTTTTTCAAATTTATTTTTCGTCTAAAAAAAGGTCCACGGGCTTCAAAAAAATTCTTTTGAGTGTTTCGTTCAAAAGTTCTTTTAGAGAATTTAATACTCTTTAATATGACGTATTCAAAAAGCCTGTACAATGATTTGCCGCGGAGTTATCGTCCATCAAAGCAAAAAAGATCTTTTTAACTTTGATAATCAATAACTCCGGAAATAAGGATTATATAGAAAATTGAAGGAAGGTTTTGAAAACTGCACAATATTCTCTATAAGAAAATGTAAACATCTTTTAGAAAAAAAATTTTTGAATTGAAAACTCGGACTGAAAAAAAGACAAAAATTCGCATAATTAAGGATATTTGGATAACTTGGTATAACTTTGGATAAAATGGATGAACGAAAGATATCGTCGGTAATTTTTTAACCTCAAAGTGTCCCCTAAAATCCCTCAAAAATTCAAAGCGCTGCGATTTTTTTTTCATTGTGCCCCGAAGCTTCAAATTCTTTGTTTTTGCAAAAATCACCATTATGGGCAATTTTGTGATTTTTATTAATTTTTTCAATGGAAAAATTTTTTTCTCTCTAAAATCTTTATGTTTTTGATCAAAAAGATTAACTGTTTAAGAAGTTTGAAAAAAAAAAGAACAGTCATTATTTCAAGAGATATTGATTATCAAAGTTAAAAAGATCTTTTTTGCTTTGATTGACGATAACTCCGCGACAAATCGTTGTACAGGCTTTTTGAATACGTCAAATTAAAGAGTATTAAATTCTCTAAAAGAGTTTTTGAATGAAACAATCAAAAAAATTTTTTTGAAGCCCGTGGACCTTTTTTTAGACGAGAATAAATTTGAAAAATTTTTTTTTGGTAGTTTTCTTAGCATTTCTCCAGACTTGGACATGACAAAATTTTTTATAGTCATATCTGAAAACTAGACACTTGGAGCTACAATTTACTTTTCTTATTTTTTCTGTACGACCATTTTCTTCGGAGTTACAGCTCGTTAAAAATAACCCAAAAATTTGGAATTTTTTTTATATCCCTTAATTTTTGTGACTAGTGTATATATATATATTTACATTTATTAAAACTTTTCAGTGAAGTATTATCTCACGTCAGAAAGTGAAAGTTGCGCAGAATAGGTTGCGCACCAAAAATGTAACGAGGTCATTCGATCACTAGATTTTACTCCTCAAATTTTTCTCATACCGGGCGCCGTATATGAAAATCGATTCTTAAGGAGTAAACTCCAAAATATTGAATGAAAGTACTTAACAAGTTACGTTCTATCTCGGCGCGTACGTTCAGCAGTAATGCGAAAATCACTATTTATTGTCTAAGTGACGACCCATAAATCGATGGCGAAGCTACCAGATGGACGCCATTGTATACCAACGGCTTTTATTGTATTTATTCAATACACCAAGACGTTGTGATGGAAAATATTTCTTTATTACATTGTGTCATTGTTTGCGAAATGGGAAATTATTTTGTTTACAACCATTTACATATTGAAATGTTGTGATGTGAGTTATCATGTATATTTGTTTAAAACACATTTTTTTGAAGTGAAAACTACATTGGGTACTTTGCGTACTTCATTTTTTGGGAATTGAATTACGACTTTGAGTATTGAATTTATTAGTGGTAGGACCACGTTGTCTATGGTTCTCTGTCTACAGCCGCGGGCCGGTCCGTCCAGGGTAGTGCCACAATCTCGCAGAAGATCGACGTCTGAGTAATGGCAATGTGCTATTGCGCTTCGTTCGGTGAGCGAGAGAGCCGGAAGACCAACTGGGTGGGATTTTATTGGTAGGCAACGGCCTAAGCTATACCCTTGGTATTGCAACGTACGATACTAATGACAATCAATTAGAACAAAATTAACCAGAGTAAATTCTAGTAATTATTTTATATGATTAAAAAACAAAAAAAAAAAACTTGTATTGTAAATTATTAACTTTGTCTTGATAAAGTCTTTACTTCTATCGTTTGGTATTAAACACATAGCAGCGTTGTTTTTTTAAACAGATTATTCTATAGTCATACCCCTCATGAATTGTCCGGGGTAATGGAAATGGAGCTTTCATTGAGCAGGTAATGGGGCTGTTTCCATAACTTCGGTGCAAAGTCAAAGCATGAAATTTTTTTTTATTGCTAGTGGTGGCAAAAGAGCAAGCAGCACACCTGATGGTAAGTGTCACCGCTGCCCATAGACCTTTACAATACCAAGGGTATAACTAAGCCGCTGCCTACCAATATAAACCCCAAACCCAGCCAGTTGGGCTTCCGGCTCTCTCGCTTACCGAACGAAGCGCAATAGCGCATTGCCATTACTCAGACGTCGATCTTCTGCGAGAGTGTGGTACTATCCCGGACGGACCAACCAGTACCTGCAGACAGAGAACTGTTAACAACGAGGTCCTACCACTAGCTAAGTGTTTTGACTTTACACCGGATGAATAGAATAAAATGAAATCTGTTTATTCTAATCATAGATCATTCTTTCACCGTCCACCGTATTGGACGCATCCCCATAAATGTGGGAATAGTACTGTAATCACCACGCTTAACGGGCGGATTATTAATCCCTTATTTTTACGTTTCTCACGGGTGAATAAACGATGATGATAATTGTATTTTTATCTCCTCGCCATACGGATAACTCTGGTATTACCAGTGACTCGAATATGCTTATAATCTTTGCATGAATACAAACTGGATCTATGATATCGGCTGACAATCGAGAATTTACATGATAATGTCTATAATAGCCCCTACCATGGGTTGTAATTACACAATTTTCTCGTTTCTGTATTGATGTGTTGCGACTGCGGTTTAATATTATTAAATTTTATGTTCTTAACAGTACTTCTTTTTGTTTTTTAAAAAATCACCACAAAGGAAGTCCCTATATTGCGGCGAACTTTACAAACATGCAGTTACATACATACATACATATCATGATGCCCTATCCCTTGCAGGGTAGGCAGACAGAACAGAGTGCCAGAGAACTCTATCTTTGCATACTTCACTCGCTGCCTCAACATTCATAATTCTCTTCATACACGCTCGCCGGTTTCGGAGACTCTTGACTCCACCTTCCTTCAGTACGTGACCGATCTGGTCTAGGTAGGTGAGTCTCGGTCTCGCCCGGTACCTACATCCTTCCACTTTCGCATTGTATATCTTCTTAACGTTCGTTTTTAACATGCAGTTAACAGAGACAAACTACACCCAAACTTAGAACAACACTTTTTGAATCACGGCACTGCTACGGAAGGTCGGTATCTTAACCACTACGCCATGTGTGCCATTAAGATCTGTACGGATGACTAGTTAAAAATTACATTTTCTCAACATGTTTGAGAAAATGTAATTGTAAATACTTGGAAATTTGAGCATTATTTTGACAACCTTCTTCGAGATAAATTGAAATTGCTGTACTGTTACATCAAAATATTGCAACTAAATAGGCAACTTATCAGAGTTTTATTTAAATTTCGAGCTGGCTTGCAAAAGAAACCTGTTTGATAATGAAAAAAAAAACAATGGAACCTTTAGTATGTGAAAAATGTTGTTCGTTGTTCGTCGTGTATACAGTTCTACTTAGTACAATTTAGTTTGTTCGTGCATTATTTGAGAAAAGTACTATACAAGCCTTGGCCACAACTAGGAATTGATGGACGTACGTATGTGTGCCTCGGCCCACATTTACGCACTCGTCCATCAATGTCTCTTTTGCTGGCCGCTGCAGTAATGTTCTATATATTATCTCCGTTTCTTTGTTTGTAGGAGGTTTAAGGAGCAACTGAGAGATAATCAAGAGAATGAAATGTATACTTACTTATACTTCTACATGGTTATTTTTTCCGTGTGGTAACTACCCCTTTCTTCCCTTACGACGACTAAGACGGCTAAGCCAAATTGCGTATAACATCTATGTAGTAGGTTTAGTATTAAAGTACAGATTTAAATTATTAAAAATAAGCAGCGAGGTCTATAGTAGGGGTAAAAACAGGTAATATTGAACGCGCCTTCTCATAGCAGCTTTTATTAGCGAAATATTATATTGTTATTTTCATTAACTATAAGACAAGATAGTTAAGTTCTGTAGATAAGAGCTATCCTTGTACAATGATGAATTAGATATACAGGGTGGAAGTGGATCGCTCCCGAAGACAAAGACAGGTGACTCTACTAGTCCTACTTGTAATGTGTATGTGTGTTGTTGTATTTTGCAATTGTATAGTTTAATATGGTTGTTGACCTTATATTAGACAACTTTATGTAAATTTTTGTGTAAGCTTATTACTTCGAGACCGAAATAAATGTATTTTCTTTCTTTCTTTCTTTCTTTAATGATAAGCTAGAAAAAAATCGATTCGGATGAAATGTTTTTTTTTTACTTTACAGTGCCATGTAACGATAATTCCATAAAAAATACGTAAGATTACTCAGATGAGAAAATACGCAATCTATTCAAAACTCACGATCATATGTTCAAGATTTCAACGACCTCGCGCGGTGAAAAAAAAATGTTTTTTCATCCGTATCGATTTTTTTCCTAGCCTATCATTACAAGTGAGACTAGTAGGGTTACCTGTCTTTCTTTTCGGGAGCGGTCCCCTTCCACCCTGTATATGATTTCCTGACTCATTCTTTACAGTGTTTATGAAAGATGAAGGAGTAATATAAGCAGATTATATGTATGTGACAAAGATTCCGGTAGTCCACTCGCACGGTAAAGAGAGGCGCATCGCAGGTTGGGTTTATAGGGTCGCGCCATCTCTTCAACTCTCCAAGCCATTGCCCACCGCAAAAAAAAAGTTTCAAAGCCTCTGATCATACACTTGTATTAGCATAATTGTTTATATATATATATATATATATATATATATATATATATATACATACATACACATACATACATACATATCATCACGCCATATCCCTTGCTGACTCCACCTTCCTTCAGTACGTGACCGATCTGGTCTAGGTAGGTTAGTCTCGGTCTCCCTCGGTACCTACATCCTTCCACTTTCGCATTGTATATCTTCTTAACCAGACGTTCGTTCGGCATTCTTTCCACATGTCCGAACCATCGGAGCATGCCCTTTAATATATAATATATATATATATATATATATATATATATATATATATATATATATATATATATATATATATATATATATATATGTATATATATATATATATATATACATATATATATAATGATATTGCAATGGTCCATGAGCTACAGTATCACTTACCATCAGGTGTGCTGTTTGCTCGTATGCCACCACAGACAATTAAAAAAATAAAAGAATTATGTTATTAATATTTCCTTTAAAACGACTAGATTAATTTTGATAAAATTCTTAAACCATATTCATTAGTAGTTTGATAGCGATATTTTTTTTTTATAAAAGACACCATCCTGCGCTAAGAAAATAATCCTTGTATTGCGGTGGAATTTACAAACATGCAATTAACGCAGACAAATTACACCCAGACTCAGATCAATACTTTGTGAATCGAACAAAGTAATGTCTTGCGTGGGAATCGAACCCACGGCACTGGCACGGAAGGTCGGTATCTTAACCACTACGCTATCTGTGCAATCAAAAATCATAGATAATATACTATAAATTAGAGAGATCTAATCAAGAAAATCTTGATTTTGTATTTCACACAATTTTGGATCATATTTATTCATATTAGTTCATTCATAAAATTTAATTAAAAAAAAAATATTGTCTATCGAATATTGTCTATCAAACATATAACCATATGTCCGTTAGCCTCAAATTGAATGAATAAAAGTATGAAATTCCAAATCTGCCTTAAACAACACTTGTATTATTTCATGATCATACCTTTCCATTCACCAGATCTCTTTTTCGTTGCTTTAGTGGCATACCTAGCTACATAATGCATAACTGTCATTCATGAACCCACGAAGAAACGAAGCGGTGAATTGTATTCTTATTCCGCTCACCATACAGAAACAATTAAAGTATCTAGTAAAAATTAATTACTTTTACCCGTTCAATAAGAAACAATTGCAACGGTTCTAAACCACCGACGATTGGAAGTTACTAATCCAGGTTTTGAGCTGACTAGCGAGTCGTTAACAATGATTTTGATAAACGAAAGTCGCTAATCGCATTCAGTGGCAATGTAACTTTAATCAATGTTTTGTTTAAGCACTTAAATACTTTCAGTCAAACGCGATTGTTCCCTTATTTACGACACTCATTTGCGTGGAATACTCAGCTCAAGTAAAATAAGGAAGGCAAGTGCTCTTTAATTGACCAATTAATTAATGTATTGAAGTATTGTATCTCGCTTAAATGATAGCCTTTTATTTTAATTGAAAGGCCCGCTTTTCTATTAATCACATGCTACCTGTTGAACTAAGAACTTAGTTATAATTTATAAATAAATATATGTTTATTTAATGAATAAATTGATGTTTTATAAATAAACATATGTTTATATAATGAATTTATTAGATATTTATTTAAATATTTTATTATGTTTTATAATGGTATTTTAAATGGAATTTGGCTTCTATGTTTAGGTTTTATGTTTTTGTGTATATTAACGGAAATAGAACTTTTATTTCTTGTTCATGTGCCTTTATGCAATATAAAAAAAAAGACTATAAATAGTTTAATTGTTGTTTACTTTTTAGGCATAGCGCTTATATAGTCACAGGCTAAACCATAATCTTGTAACTATTTATACCATATCTGTTTTTTTTAGTTGTGAATATATTTTTTAGCCGTAGATGGATATAAGAACTTTTGGACTATTGGATTAGAGTAAGGGTTCTCAACCTGATAAACTTAAATGTCTTATGTCGAGGACATCCCCTGTGAGGACAGACCTCGATTAGGAATTGAGATAGGGTCTCTTATGATTTTACCGCGGCAAAATTTCCAACGTCGACGGCGAGAGCGCAAACTTTTTCAGTTTCCCTATAACGATAACGACGTTAATTTTATTAGTTTAAGATGGAAATAATGTATAATTATAATATATTACATTTAAAAATGATAATACATTCGTTTAGCGTTGTTTTTAAGAAAAAAGAATAATATGTACCCCTTCACTAGTGCTGCCTCTAGCGGATCTTTATGAAACCATTCGAAGAAAAAGTTTAATACTTATTTAAAATGTACCTAATAATGCTTAATATATAGAAACACATATAAATAGCAGGAATAGTCACTAGGAATTAATGCTTGTTCTTATATGGATCTCGTCATTGTGAAACAGCAAACAATGAAACTAAATAGTAGTTTAAATTTACTTTAGTTTCCCGTATTAAATGTGATAATATAAAAATATACCAAAAAATCCGTGTGGTGACGGAGTAAGAATACAATTCACCACCCCCTGTCTTACCCGTGGGTGATCTTACGAGACGACTAAGGGATATAAAACGCATATAACATCTATGCAAGAGAAGGCAAACTCGAAACAAAACCTTATACCAACACGTCTGACCATCGCGGTATAGTAGGTTAATTTCCCTCCAAATCAAGTTATGGAGGAGGCCCGAGACCAACAGTGGGACATATATGAGTTGAGATGATGATGATAACATAAATATTGCGCTTATTTTGATCTGCCTTATTCAAGTAGCCTAATTTAATTAAAAATTGTGTAGGTATCATTTCAAAGGACCATTTCATTTTATTTAGAATTTTTTTCGTAATATCAGAATGAAAATACAGGATCTTATTCCAGTAATGTGCTTAGCTCTTTAGATTATCACTGACAGTCAATATACGGGACCCTACAGCAATAAAATCCCATAACTTATTAAAAAAAAAAAGTTTTACCTTTTAATTTCTATGCTATATAACTTCACAAAATCCGGCAAACCAAATAGAAACTGCGTATGAAAAGCGAGCTATTACTGGTCCTATGTAATTAACATCTAACATGTCCTACAATTCATTAATTGCACAAACCTTAGATAACAGCTCTGGGAATATAATATATTAGGTAATGTACAATAAAATAGCAGAATTATAAAAAAACCTTTAAAGTAACGATTAGGTGTCACTTGTTGTTGTTTTACGCACACCAAAATCTTTCATGTTTCACTGAAATTTTATGTTGTTAAAATTTTTACATACAAATAAGTACTTTAGTTCTTATTACTATATTAAAAACATATTTTGTGTAATTGAATTTGTTTAATTAAATACTTTGATTATTCAAATTACTGAAATTTAGCATTTAATATACTTAAAATATGCTTAATATATGCGTAATCGGGTTTTTATAAATACTTTGATTATAATAATAATTATAAATTAAATATTTAATAACAACTGATTATAAACAATATAAATTTTTATATATAGAATCATTTTCTTTTTGTACTGACAATAAATTTTGTATTAAAAAAGTGGGTTAAAATTTAACAACCGATATTGCAGCGGGTAGATACAAATTTCTGTAATAACGATGACTTACTGGACGTGATACACTTTAGTCCTCCCGCGACCACGATCGCTGAAAAAAAAAAAAAAAAAGAAAAGGATATAGAAAAAGATAGATAAGAAATATTAAAAAAAAAATAAAGCAAATTCAAACGCAATGGAATCCCTAAAAATAGTAATACGCATCCGAAAATAGTAATTCGAATGCGTAATAAATTTTAAATTCCATATATATTGTCTTTTCCGTGTGGTGACGGATTAAGAATACTATTCACTTCCCCATATCTTACCCGTGGGTGATCGTACGAGACGACTAAGGGATATAAAATGCGTATAACATCTATGCGAGAGAAGGAAAACTCAAAACAAAACCCTATACCAACACGTCTGACCAGCGCGGTATAGTAGCTTAATTTCCCTCGCATATGGGGTGGTGAATAGTATTTTTACTCCGTCACTACACGGAAAAATCTATTGGCGAGTGAAAAACATTTACTACAAGTGGGACTTTAATTAATTTAGGAAGGATACGTATGCCCACACTGGTCTAATTAGCAATGGATTTCCAATAGGTGATGCGCTAAATCCAACATATGATAATAATTTTTCGCTTTCAAATAAATAAGCAACACTAAAACTTACTATCTGATGTGTTGCTTGATCGTTTGCCACCGCAAGCAATAACAAACCTAGCGTTAATATTCAATTAATCTAAGAAAAGAGAATGTATTTAAAACTATATAACTGTAATACTGTTTATATTTAAGCAGCTGTACGAAATTAACCTTCTTATGAATTGATTTGCAATGGCAACGTCATTGAGAGAAGCGGCGTCACAAAAGGCATAGCACATAATGCAACTTAACTCTAGTGTTAATTTGCTAAGACCCGCTGTATGACAGCACTCTATGCGAAGCAACACACATATAACATAGGTATCAGTATATGGCTGAGGGACCAGTTGGAAATGTATGGATAAGACATTTTTTTTTTTTTAAAGACACCTCCCTGTACTAAGTAAATAATCCTTGTATTGCTGGGGACTTTACAAACATGCAATTACATACATACATACATATCATCACGCCATATCCCTTGCAGGGTAGGCAGAGAGAACAGAGTGCTAGGGAACTCTATCTTTGCATACTTCACTCGCTTCCTCAACATTCATAATTCTCTTCATACACGCTCGCCGGTTTCGGAGACTCTTGACTCCACCTTCCTTCAGTACATTACCGATCTGGTCTAGGTAGGTTAGTCTCGGTCTCCCTCGGTACCTACATCCTTCCACTTTCGCATTGTATATCTTCTTAACCAGACGTTCGTTCGGCATTCTTTCAATTAATTAACGCAGACAAATTACACTCAGAACAACAGTTTGTGGATCGCACAAAGTAGTGGCACGGAAGGTCGGTATCTTAACCACTACGCCATCTGTGCAGTCGAACATTGATTTAAAAATTTAATAGAGGCTAGATATTTGTACATAAAAGAAACGTCAATAAATATAACATATTTAAATATACCCAAATATTCGTATGGTTCAGAAAATAATACGTGAGAGTAAATCTTGTAGGAGATATAGGCTGGGGATACAAATAATATCAGTCAGACCAAAGAAGCCTGCCACTGATGCCGGTGGCCTGCTCGCACGACGTGGAGAGGTACTTTCAGGGTAGGTTATGGGGTCATTCGCCACCCTCTATGTCGCCTCAGGCGGAACAGGCGAGGCGTGACCATACCGTAGCAAGCCAGCAAAAAAAAGGCCAAAAAGACTTATTAGATTTTGCTTGTCTTTTTCTTATGGTAACAATTTTAAATACTACGATAACCAGTAGTCCATTCAAAAGACGAAACATGAAAGAATGGTAGATTGTAAGGCGTACCTGATTACACAAATTATAGACTTCCCATGCCAAGTGCAGTAGATTCGATCGCCATGTAGAATGATTCTTTATATTAACCAAATTTTTTTTTTTGATTCTGGGTGTTATTTTTAATTAACAAATAGTTAATTGTATGCTTGAGAATGTCTCCACTACACTGGTTTTTTTTATTGCAGAGTATTGTTTTTAAAACACAAAAAATAACTCTTTTTAACCTTTCTGCCACCCCTGACAGCTGGAAGTTTTAGCGGCAAAGGAAAAGTCTCTTGTATTATAAGATAGATAAGATAAGATAATAATTTATTTGTTTGAACATAGTATACATTTAAACGCAAGATATCAAATAGCGTACAATGGTCCTGTCATATTTAGCCTCATGCTAAGGCGTACAAATTTGAGAGGAAGCGCTAACAGTAATTATATTATAGTTATATTAAGTAATTTTGATAGCATTTTATGTAGTTTGATGCACAGAAAGTTCTGAAAGGTGTGGCCATAGCCACTGTTAAAGACGACGATTTAACTTGCTGATAGACTATGACTTTAAATAAAGTTAATTTATAAACCAAAATTTGACTGAAAGGTCTTAGTAACCAAATTATGAACTAAAAAAAACACTGACATCTGAATGGTTTGCGGTTTTAACAAAGGTAACATCGGCATATCCATATAAATCGAAAGTTAGATCGACATGCGTACGACGGACTATAATAGTCTTGATATTTTCTTTATCTCAGCCTTCTCAGTTCCCACTGAGCGTAGTATTACCTGTTTGCGGATTATCCGCAAATATTACGATGCCTAGCCGTGTAGCTTTCATATTATGTAGGCCGGTGTACACTGTAACCACTTTTGTTCTGATGTCGCGATAATTAATGGCCTGTACCATACAATGTGGCGTTGTTTATGGAAATTAAATGGTAATCAAGCGGAAAAGGGATTGTGTTCGCGGCTTTGTACTGATTTAAGAAATGTATAGCTACAATTGAAATTGTTAGAACTGGTGAGTAAATAGTTAAGAATTTGATTGGGTAATTCGTATTCAGACAAATTTATCCTTTATTAAAAGACTGAGTGAAGTTTTCACAAGCGACTCTTAATAAGTGATCGTCAGTCTTAATTAACCTCTCAACTCCATTGTGTAATTTGGAATGGAAAATTCCATATAAAATTTATCATTCCAAAATTTTCGATTTCTTACCTGTCATTGGAGTTTTCTTTTTAATTGCAAGTGAAAGAAGAGTATAATATAGCAGTAGAATGTTTTACTAGTAGGCGTCTATCTGAAATCAATCCTCCTCGGGAATATAACTGTTAACTATGCAGTACTAAGTGCAATTAGTACAATTTAGTGTAGTCTGCTTTAACGACACCCATGAGCAATTAGGTTTTTTTTTTATACATATATACCTAAATAAACCAGCGAAACTAATTCACGTTCTTCGTTAAATATTTGCGTGTTATAAATAAAGAAAAAATATTCAACATAATCTCATGTTCCATTGCTAGTCTCGAGCTTCTTCCACACTAGGAGGGAAATTGACCTACTACACTATGCTAGTCAGACGAGTTGATATACGCTTTGATTTCGAGTTTTCCTTCTCTTACATAGATGTTATATGGATAGTTTAACCCTTAGTCGTCTTTTGCGATCACCCACGGGTAATATAAGGGGTGGTGAATTGTATTCTTACTCCATCACCATATGCAAGAAGAAAAAAAATTATTAAAAATAAACGGTAAATTTTTACCGTTTTTGCGAGGACCAAATTTGACGTAATAAAATTTTCATCATTCAAAATCATAATTTTCAAATCTAGTTCAAAGTTAGTATTAGTAAGTTATGATAACTAGATTTTTATATTAAATATACATACTTATATATATCTATGTATAAAAACATTATATAAAGAGAGCGAATTTAATATAATTTCCTTAAATTTTTCTCACGTGTATACTCACCTTTAAGCCGCCACTTTGTCCGAGAACATCACAAAGATACGGCTAAGTATGCGATTTCATTTGTCCCTTTTATTATCATTTCAAATGTACTTTTGTTTGTGTTTTAAAACGAACATTCCGATGAGAACGAGTTATTTTTAACTTCAATATACGATTTTTATTAGATTTTTTATATCACCTTGCATAAATTTCATATTTGATTTTAATGAAAATGTATTTAGTAGATGTGAATGAAGTAGACTGGTTATTATACTACTTAGATTACTAGTGGTAAGGCCACGCTGCTATTAATTTTATGCCTGTAGCCATAAATGGTTCGATTTCTATGAGGCAAATACCACATTTCCGCAGAAAATTAATTTGTGTGTACCAATTTGCTACTGTGTTGCGCTCATTGAGTTAAAGAGCTGGAGGGCCCAAATCTTGCCTTCCGATAAGCAGCAACTTCGGTGTTCATCCTATATTGCTAAGGTTCACGAGAGGTATTTGTTACTTACCGCGAGATAGGTTACTTATTTTGATTTGGAATATCGATTTATTTCACATTAAAATAATTATACAATAATTATTTCTTATGTTTCAAATTACGCATTTGAAATAAAATCATTTTTACGGATTTTATCGTGCCTCTATGTGAGTTTTTACACGTCTCAGCGTTCATAACCATAGGATGAGACATTTCTACCTGTGTGCTAAAAAGTGTTCAAAACGCAAGAAAATTAGAAATCAAATACAACCGCGATAAAGTCCGTAAAATAGTTCTATTTTTCCGAGTGGTTACGGAGTAAGAATATACCTAATTCACCACCGCCTACCTTGCTCGTGGTTGATCGTATGAGACGACTAAGGAATATAAAACACATATAACATCTATGCAAGACAAGAAAAACTCTGAAACAAAACCCTATACCAACACGTCTAGCCGGCGTGGTATAGTAGGTCAATGGCTCTCCCATTACGGAGGAGGCTCGAGCCCAAAAGTGGAACATATGAGTTATTTTGTAAAAACAAAAAAAAATATCTTTTCTTTCTTTCTATTTGATATTATAAAATAGTCTCATTAATTCGTTCAAAATGTCTGTTTACTTTCGACAGGATATGTTAGATAACTTTATCAATGTGCATTATAATTTAAAATGGCAGCTTTTATACATGGTTATATACTTCCCCCCTACATGGTATAATCACTAGTTAATGAGTAAAGATGCGTGATACATTAATCGGTGTGGAGTTCATGACGTGATATGGTAACGTCAGCATAATAAATGACACTGTGATAATATTTATTAAGACTCGTCATTATCATTTTCCTACTCTTATACCACAGCGGCCCCATCCGCGCTTTTACGGAGCGCCGGAGAGATCGTCTACTGACATTTGATGCCCAGCACCCCAACGCTTGGCCTTCTGGCCATGTCCTATCGTCCCTTAAGGCGGTGGGAGGAGGTGTGCATAACGGCGCATCCACCTCCACGGCCGCCGGCGGCGGAGCTAGTCAGTAGGCGCAACCGCCTCGCGTACCCGCTTCGTGGCCTTTCTCCTTTCCATGATGGCCTCACAAAAGGACCTACTCTTATACCAATAATTTGAGGTCGACGCAATATTTATTCGTACATATTGTAAAAGTTATTGGCAATAGTTTTATGACCTACTTGACGTCAACTATTCTTGAGTATAATTGTTGACCAAACGGCATCAGATGGAGTTGGCCCAAGCTGATATAAAGCTTTAGTCGTTTACGACATTCTGAGTAAGGGTAGCATTTGTAACCGTTGTTACGCAGCACAGAATTATTTATTAAAACAAACTAAAGTAGGTAAATGGCACACGTCTCCCATAAAGACCAAAATATAATACGAGCCACTAATTGAAATTCATACGACATCTTACACTAATCTAGTGGTAGGACGATTAGGATTTCCAATAGGTGTGGGTTCGAGTCCTACGCGTGAAATAATTTTTCAAAGTTTTTATAAGTTACACTTCAGTTGAAATAAAATTTGACTTTTAATTTCCCGATGTTTTGAACACTTTACAGCGGGACAATTTACAAGCGATCATTGGAGGACCGTCCTCCGTTCATCCTTATAAATACTTTTATTTTAAATGTGCAATACTCACGGCAACATTAGAAATCATCAACTTTCAATTCAAATAAAAAAATTAAATAAAATGTTTTTACAGAAAGATGTTTTTGCAAACGCTACCCGTACTCATCTTCAGTAATCAACCAATACGTGTACATAGTATATACAAAATAAATAGATGAACATCTTAATTATAATACAGTATAATGTGCATTAATCACTTGGGCTAATCAATTCGTTGGGCAAAGTTGGATACATTCATTGAATTTGATATAACCATTCAATGGGAAATTTAAGTTAAAATGTTTAAAAACCTTTTTTTTATATTTTAATTATTATGCAATATTTAATTAAAAATGTTAATAGAATAGTCATGAATACTCGTGAGTGATATAATAGTGAAATTAGAATACGTGATGAGTGAATCGATCGTGTGTGGAGTTCCCCAGTGAAAGGGCATGCCCTTTGAAATAGTATGCTCATGATATTGAAGCATGCTTTGCTGGTTTTTAATTTACATATCATTGTCATTTTTAAGATAATTATTGAAACGATTTTTTTAATACCTATCAAAAATTATGCGTGCGTACAAAGTACACATATCAGCAGTGAAACTTTGGCAAACAATTTTTTAAATCTATTTTACATACATCAACCAATAGCGTGTACTCTCTCTCTCTCTCTCTCTATTTCTCTAGTGGGGAGTCAGATAGTGGGCATGCTACGAAGAGTCACACAAAGAGGAGACCGAGAACGTCTAATGTGTTCTATCTCATTCTCTCGCCGGCTGAATCATTTATGTGCTTGTGTCTCCATGGTTTTATTTTTTCGTTTCATCGAGTTTGAAATCACAACGATTCTAAAGAAGTTTCTCTTCAAAAATTTATAGTGGTAGGATCACGCTGTTGACAGTCTTGTGTCTACAGTCGCGGGCCGGTCCGTACGGGGCAGTACCATACTCTCGCAGAAGATCGACGTCTGAGTAATGGCAATGTGCTATTGCACTTCGTTCGATGAGCGAGAGAGCCGGAAGCCCAACTGGGTTGGCTTGGGGATTTTATTGGTAGACAGCGGCCTAAGCTATACCCTTGGTATTGTAAATATCCATGGGCGGCAGTAACACTGGCCATCAAGTTGCTGTTTGCTCGTTTGTCACCATCATCATCATCACAGCCCATAAATGTCCCACTGTTAGGCTCGGGCCTCCTCCGTAATGGGAGGGAAATTAACCTACTATACCGCGCTGGTCAGACGTGTTGGTATAGGGTTTTGTTTCGAGTTTTCCCTCTCTCGCATAGATGTTATATGCGTTTTATATCCCTTAGTCGTCTCGTACGATCACCCACGGGTAAGATATGGGGTGGTGAATAGTATTCTTATTCCGTCACCACACGGAAAACTCGAAATGTTACCATAAGCAATAAAAAAAAACAGGCAAATGAGTAGGCAGGTACTCTTGTTTATGGTATTGCTTGTGAATAGTATCGTATCGTAACCTGCCTTGCAGCATAGCTATCCACGGCGGGCGGGCCACTGGAACACAGTCTTTATCGTCAATGGTGGACAGAACATATGATAGTTGGATATGAAAGTATGTTGCTTTTCGTGGATATTAGCAACACCAGTTGCGTAAACAGGTCGCTATTTGCTATGAGGAGATCAAACCTCTTTTAAAGGGCACGTTATAGTGCTCGGGAAATTGCATCAGGATTTAGCATTTGTGAATGTTCATGAAGGGGTAATTTATTTACGTCTGTTAATGTATTATAATTATTTCTAATAGTTACGACTCTATACTTTGTTGTGTGGTAGCGGCTACGAATACTACCAACCCTTACTTTGCTCGTGGATGTCGTAAAAGACGACTAAGAGCTTTATATCGACCTGGGCCAAATCAATCTGATGCTGTTTGGTCAAGGATTACATTTCCAAGGAGGGTTGATGTATAAAACATAAAACTATTGCCAATAACTTTTACGATATGTACCATGTAAGAGGAGTAAATATTGTATCGACCACAAGTAATTGGGATAAAAACTGAAGAATGATGATGATGAGTTACGATTGCACAGATGGCGTAGTGGTTAAGATACTGATCTACCGTTCCAGTGTAATGGGTTCGATTCCTACGTAGGACAATATATTGTTCAATTTACAAATTGTTCTAAGTTTGGGTGTAATTTGTGTCTGTTAAATTCAATTTTTATAAAGTTCCCCGCAATACAAGAATTATTTACTTAGCGCCAAGTGTTTTTTTTTTTTAATTCTGCCGTGACCATAAACGCTGTAAAGTGTTCGAAATGTCGACAAATTAAAATTCCAATACAAATGCGATAGAATCCATAAAAATAGTTTTCATTAATAAAATTGCGTGAAATTACTAAAATTTAGCATTTAATATGCTTGATTATTATTTTTTTTATTGCTTTTAGTGGCAAACGAGCAAGCAGTACACCTAATGGGAAGTGTCACTGCCGCCCATGGACCTTAGTTGCCAAGGGTATAGTTAGGCCGCTGCCTATCAATACAAACCCCAAACCCACCCCAGTTGGGCTCCCCGCTCTCTCGCTCACCGAACGAAGCGCATTTATAAAAACCCGATTACGAGCGAAAAATGATTATCACAAGTGGGATTCGAACCCACACGTATTGGAAATCCGTTCATCCGCAGCACGATTGGAACGGATTTCCAATAGGTGTGGGTTCGAATCCCACTTGTGATAATCATTTTTCGCTCGTAATCAGGTTTTTATAAATAACGTGAAGTTAAAAATAAATAGTTGTTTGTTTAAGCTAAAAAAAACAAAAAAATATTTATCTTGTGAACTTTTAATTTTTTTTTTCTATATTACTAATTACAGATTATTATTCATCATTATAATGTAATAGACAATCATTTTTTTTTTTTTTTATCTATGGAACATATCATTATAGTTTTAATTGGACTCCCAACTGCGTTCGTGATTGAAAAATCTTGAATGTAAAACACGAGTTAGTGCTATTTGTTTAAAATGTTTTTTTTTTAATTATTTGTTATTGTTTGTTTAACATGTTTTTTTCTATTTAAATTTATAAATAATTATGACAAAAGGCTTTTGAAAAATAATTAAAATTATCTTTAATTAATTTTTCTTCGTGATAAATAGTAATTCATTAGTTTTATTTTTGTGACGTTCATGAGCTTTTGAATTTTATTGCTCTTATTTTTCGTTTGCTTACGGTAGCAAATTAACAAGTAGCACACTTGATGGTAAGTGTTACTGCTAACTAAGTGGGTGCCTACCAACAAAAACCCTAAACCCACCTAGAAAGTTGGGTCGATTATCTCTGAGAGTATGGTTCCACCCCGGACGAACCGCCCCACGGCTATAGACAGAAAATTGTCAACAATGCGGCTATATCGCTATAAATTAATAGCCTAAAATGAGCCTTTATTAGTTGGTAGCATAATTATGGGAAAATTTACTTATAGATTTACAAATTACTATTTTGAAGTGCTATCTGTTTATCATTAATTGTAAGTTTGTAATGATTTCTATGCCATAGTAATTTTATAGAGATCTTTAACACGTTTGAGACGAAACCACGTCCATCTTGCATGCAGTGCGGCTAGCCCGATGTAGAATTCTCTGTGATGCGAGGAACGTAACTAAAATTTGGTTCAGTTTGGAAAAAAATACTATATATATATATATATATATATATATATATATATATATATATATATATATATATATATATATATATTTAAGATGTGCTACTAAACCTTACTTGCGTGGTATACCTATCTTAATACAAGGCCACTTTGATATAGTACCACGTTGAAAATATATTTTACTATAGTCTATCTAATCTAAGAAGTGCACTTTGACAGCTGTCGGAGTAAGTTGTCTAGGTATGTGAACCAAATAATCGCTATCGAAAATAGCCGATTATACTGAGAAATCGATAATGATTCTTTATAATTAATAATCGGTTTATCTTTTATTTTTCAAAGAGGTGACGAATAAATTAAGTGCGAAATTAGTAGATACTAAACAAATTTAATTATTTCAGCATAGAATTTATTCATCATATTTAGTAGGATTAGGTTAATTAAAAATAAAAACTAGGTTTTGAAAATAGCTATTTATTAAGAATTACTACTATTACTTGAATTATCAGCGTCGCGAACATTAATAATTATTTCCTCATCAATCAAAGTGTCGAAATGTACATCTCTGTCAAAATCTCTTTTCGATTAATTGTATTATTCTAATATTTTTACCGATTATTTGGATATTCATGAATTGGAAGTTGTCAAGCACTACTGTATAGAACGTGATGACGTGACATTGTTAGGTCGTCATTAACAATAACTATTTACCATGTTATTTTTATTTTAAATTAGTTTTACGAGTTTCAACATTAGATTATTGTACAAAAAAGTCATCCGCAATGTTAATTATGTAAATAACTTAATAGTTGTTTAAAATTTCAGATTCAGTGTTTACTATCATTTGTATACGTTTGATCGAGGTTATTTTGTATTAAAAAATGCAAAACGTCAAATTGCACTTCTTAGATTAGATAAACTATAAATACTTTCTTATATAGATACCAAAAATATTGTAGTTTTGAAAATGTGACAAGGCCTGACTGGCCTTGTGCCGTCACAACGAAATGTTTACAACCAGATCTAAAACACGTAGTATCGCAACAATGTAAAGTACAGATAAATCAGTACAAGAGAGAGCTTTCTATACGAAGAAGATTCAAGCCTAGACTCCCTACAAAGGCGGGCAGTTTGAATCGTCGGTGATCCCAATCTCACGGACAGACTAGAATCGCTGGAGCGGCGGAGAGAGTTTGGGTCACTCTGTGTACTCTACCGGCTCTTTCACGGGGAGTGCTCTGAGGAACTGTCTGACTTGGTACCACCGTCACCATTTTACCACCATACCATTCGACAACGTAGCAGGGTTCATTCATTTCACCTGGAAACGATATGGTCCTCGACCGTACGTTTTCAGCGATCATTTCTCCCACGTACATGCAAGATCTGGAATGAACTACCTGTTGCTGTGTTTCCCGAGCGCTATGACATGTCCTTCTTCAAACGAGGTTTAAGAAGACCTCTTCCTTCATGGTAGGCAGCGGCCTGGCTGTACCCCTGAGCATTACTTACCATCAGGTGTGCTGTTTGCTCGTTTGTCACCGTAGACAATAAAAAAAAAAAAAAAAAGTCTAATAGTATATGTATTGGACGAAAAAAAACACAAATCAGTCAAGAGGACTGCCAACAGAAGTGAAAACTTAAACCTATGACAAAAAATAACAAATACAGAAAAAAAAATAGAAAAAAAAAACGCCTGCCCTAGAGAGCATGTATGGGTGTGACTATACCATAGCCAGCCATAAAAAAAATAACTATTAAAAACTATTGAATAATTAATAACAACAATTATTACATATAAATTGAATATAGTAAATATAGCGACACAGCAGTGGAGAGTAGCTAATTGTGTCTTTCTTGCTCGGGTATACTCGGCGGTTGCGATTTCACCCGATGGAGCCTTTCACCTCGGAGCGTGACGGATCACCTCAATTATAGCCTATGAAAAAATCTGTGTGCGGTGCGCCAAAAGAAGTTTTCACTTCAAAAACAGCGAAATATACATAAATATATTTAAAATATATCTTCTAAAAACTAATTCAATCTCGAACATTTCTAACATTTAAAATTCAAACCAAACAAAACAAATCATTGCGTATCGTTTACAACAATACATTGCATTGTATCACGCAAACTTAACACAGAAATATAATAAATAAACGAAGAACTAAACGGCAGGTGGACTCACTGATTCCTTGCAGATAATTTGCTTAACTGGTTCTTACCCTGACACTTTCCAGTAACACGTTATAAACAATAAAACGATAATAAAATCCTCAATCAAATCCATCGACAGTTCTGTATTCAGATATACTATTGAGTAATGAATAAAACCGTCATTGTAAATCGTTCTAATTGATTACGAAGTGTTTTTGTAAGAGTTAACATAACATATGGTAGTTAGTAGCGTTACCCTGTAACCGGCTATAAGCTTCTCATTGCGACATTTAATTTTTATATATTATGATTATGTATTTGTTTCAAAGCAGAGTTGTATCAAGTTCTGTCTTTTTTTTATGGCATCTTTTTAAGGCCTTTGAAATTCTGATTCCTAAACTTATTGTGACAAAAAGTTTGCGAGAAAAAGAGCTTATGTGATTGCTACATTGTGTACTTACGCGTATTCCTCTCACAGTCTTAAATACTAATAGAATCTTAAATTGTCTCTTCCCTTCGCATATTGGAGAAAAATGAACTATAAATTAATGATAAACACAATCTATCTCTATATTTATATCTTTCCGTGTGGTGACGGAGTAAGAATACAATTCACCACCCCCCTATCTTAGCTGTGGGTGATCGTAAGAGACGACTAAGGGATATAAAATGCATACAACATCTATTGAAAAGAAGAGAAACTCGAAACAAAACCCTATACCAAAACGTCTGACTAGCGTGGTATAGTAGGTCAATTTCCCGCCCATTATGGAGGTGGCTCGAGCCCAATAATTGGACTTATATGAGCTGAGATGATAAAGCACAATCTATGCTAATAAAACTGATGAATAATTAAAATATTTCGCTGTTAAATACTAAAGTTGAATTTCACTATGTAGTTTTTTTATAAAAAAAGAAACTTTTCGTACTAAGACTGAGAATTGCGGCAGATTTTCATCATCATCATCACAGCTCACAAATGTTCCACTGTCTGGCTCGGGCCTCCTCCGTAATGACAGGGAAATTAACCTACTATACCGCGCTGGTTAGACGTGTTGGTATAGGGTTTTGTTTCGAGTTTTCCATATTTTACAAACATACAATTAACGGACACAAATTACATTCAGACTCAACAACTTGTTGCACAGAGTATTGTCCT
The DNA here is from genome assembly GCA_905163515.2 of Lymantria monacha. Classification (NCBI taxonomy): domain Eukaryota; kingdom Metazoa; phylum Arthropoda; class Insecta; order Lepidoptera; family Erebidae; genus Lymantria; species Lymantria monacha. The sequence continues at coordinate 24,147,586 of LR991102.1, read as the reverse complement.
GCGTGAGTAATGAACTTCCGATATTAGCACGGTAGGTATTTTAACCATTGGGGACTAGTCCGGTCACCCGAAGTGAGGCCTCCGCGTGAGGACGATGATGGACGTGAGGGTGGGCCGCCGGGCAGGCCATCGAACACAGAGATGGGGTACCGGTGGCCCGCTCGCACGTCGAAGATAGGCGCTTTGTAGGTTAGGTCTGTGGGGCCGCACGCCGCCTCTTCCGTCGCCCCGGACCGATTTTGCGGGACGTGACCACCTCCATAGACCATCGCAAAAAAAAAACAAAGGTATTTAATCGCTATGGTATCTGTGCAGTCAAATGTCAGTTTTCTTTAAGTTCAATTATTTTTGTTGTCACCCTTTTCTTCGTTAAAAGTATATAAATGATCTATAATTAATTATGGTACCTAGATTTATAATATATATGCAAGAGTCTATAAAATTTCTCATAACTTGAAAAGGCATCTTTTTAAAGTAATAATTGATGATTTTATATAATGAATGCAAAAGGAATGATATGCGAAACAGTTCAGATTTATTTTGGTATTTTCTGTGATGATAATAAACAAAGAAATAAAATTTTATCTGTGGTGACGAAGTGAGAATACAATTCACTCTTTATTTTTCACATAGGTGTCAGTGTACAAGAATTGCCAACAGTTTTAAGACTAACCGCTTCGACAATGAACCGACATGACTGACGATTAAAATATAAATCTATTATATTTTTTTTAACTTATTTTACTTGGTAGTGACAAAGATAAAAAAGGGTATGCTGAGGTGTTTTGGACACGTGGAAAGAATGAGTGAAGAAAGGTTGACTAAACAAGTATACAAAGCGAATGTGAGTGGGACGACTACAAGGGGAAGACCACGTCGTACTTTCCTGGATCAAATTGAAGATGTGTTAGTGAAAGGTCAGATTAAGAGTACGCGTAATCGTAGAGCATGCATGAAGACTGTGATGAGCGTGAATGAAGCGATGGAGGTATGTCAGGACCGTGGTTTGTGGCAATCCGTAGTCTCTGCCTACCCCTCTGGGAAACAGGCGTGAGGCTATGTATGTATGTATGTATTTTACTTGACATTGGCGAAGTTGTGGTTAATCACTCACAGAGGCCATTCATTAAGAAGAAGAAGAAGACTAAACCGCTTGTCTGATGTCAACCCTTCTTAGGAATGTAATTGTTTATTAAACGGCATCAGATGGATATGGCCCAGATCGATAAAGCGCATAATCATCTTTTACGACATCCGCGAGGAAACTAAGGGTTAGTAGTATTCGTAGCCGCTACCACACAGAAATAAGATACATAGAAATAATATAGACGTCTGAAAAAGGTATTTAATAAATAATTATTAGTAAATACACGTGTATATTAATCATCATCATCATCATCATCACAACCATAAATGTCCCACTGTTGGGCTCGGGCCTCCTCCGTAATGGGAAGGCAATTAACCTACTATACCGCGCTTTTTAGACGTGTTGGTATAGGGTTTTGTTTGTGGATTTCCTTTTCTCGCATAGATGTTATATGCGTTTTATATCCCTTAGTCGTCTCGTACGATCACCCACGGGTAAGATATGGGGTGGTGAATAGTATTCTTACTCCGTCACCACACGGTGTATATTAATAGTCCCTGAATATCCAAGGTTAGGTAAAGGCTTATCGAAGAAGCATTAATTCTATAATTACAATGGCGATGGAGAGGAAATACGGTCCCGAGCGGAGCGGACAGATATGTTCAGATCATAGCTTGCAAAAAAAGGCGTTGATACTGCACTTTATTCGATGAGCCAGAGAGCCGAATATCTAAAGTCAGACTTATCATAATACATATTTATTAATATAACAGAGGCCCATGAATGGCACGTACCAATTATCGTAAAAAACATTTCTTAATTCACATACAAAAACAGTTAGCGAAACAACTCAATCGATATCTAAACGATGGGCTGACCTCACGAGTAAACGCGATAGTGCTTCACTGTATAAAAAACAATAGCCTTATACTTAACCACTCGGGCCATCATATTGCTGGACAATAGCCAATTAACGCTACACGCAATTAAATCAGACTGGACCTCAACAAAGGAGCCTTTAAGTGGTCTATATAGAGAGGTTGATACGTCTTTTTAATTTAATTAAAAATGCTTTGTTAGTGAAAGCGATTTGCAATATACCTACGTGTAAAAGCTTTAGACAATTATTGATTGATGTGTGGCGACGCCATAAGAATACAAATCATAAATCTTGCCAATAGGTATCGTTAAATACAACTACGGTATTATATTTAATATACATACAATTGTCCCAACATTACTGTATGGAAGCGAGAGTTGGGCATGCAGAAAAGAGTATGAAAGTAAAATTAATGCGGTCGAAATGCGATCTCTACAGAAAATCTGTGGAGTTAGGCTGATCGATCGCATTCGTAACGACGACGTAAGAGAGCGAGTAGGTATGAAAGAGAGTATTGGTGTAAAGATGCGAAAGGGAATGCTCCGATGGTTCGGACATGTGGAAAGAATGCCGAACGAACGTCTGGTTAAGAAGATATACAATACGAAAGTTGAAGGATGTAGGTAACGGGGGAGACCGAAACTAACCTACCTAGACGGATCACGGACGATCAGATCGGTCATGTACTGAAGGAAGGTGGAGTCAAGAGTCTCCGAAACTGGCGAGCGTGTATGAAGAGAATTATGAATGTTGAGGAAGCGAGTGAAGTATGCAAGGATAGAGTTCTCTGGCACTCTGTCCTCTCTGCCTACCCTGCAAAGGACATGGCGTGATGGTATGTATGTGTGTATACATACAATATTGAAGAACTCGAAATAAGGCCACACGTCTAACCTGCGTGGAATAGTGAATGCATTTCCTTTTTGTTTTGGAGGGGATTTACTTCAAGAGGGAAACATATTTTTTATATAGTATCATTTTCTTTTTACACTGGAAATGAATTTATATAATAAATGTGGGTAATAATGACGACTTGTTGGACGTGAGACACGATCTCACGAGAAGTAAAAATAGTAGTAAAATTGCCACAATAATAATTATCATAAATTAAATACCTTAATAATAACAAATCATGAACAACATAAATTTTATATATAGAATCATTCTCTTTTTGTACTGGCAATGAATTTGTATTAATTTTTGTATAAAAATGTGGGTCAAAATTTAATATCTTATAGGGTAGATATAAATAAATTTCTGTAATAACAATGACATATTGGACGTAAGACACCTCAGTCCTCCCGTGACCATGATCACTGTAAAGTGTTCGAAACGTCGGGAAATTATAAATCAAATACAAACGCGATAGAATCCGTAAAGGTAGTTTTATTTCAAAAGTAAAAATAGTTTTATTTTAAAGGTTCATATGATATTTTCAGCTCATTACAGTTCCCGTTGATAGGATGATAACATCCGCCTCCTACACGTCTCTGAGGGTATTGTTCAGTTCAATTCAGTCAAGTTATTATTGCTGATAATACTTTATTTATAAGTAACACTGAAATCTCCAGAACAATGTTGTGTTGGGTCATCATGTTGAACATGAAACAATGTTGTGAGACATCGGCAAGGAGTTATCAGATTTTCTTACAGAAAAAGTGAAAATAAGTTTATATTTGACTATATTTCTTAATATCTTGGTTTTATCACCAAAGAATTAAGAGTGCATTTTCATTTGTGGACATTCACCGTTAAACATGGGCCTTCTAGATGCCTCAGCTAATATTTACAATTTCTCATTCAATATCTACTCATGTTATTAAGTTCATTTATTATATTTTTTAACCGACAAAAAAAAACGGGGAAACCATTAAAAATTTGTTATTTTTTTACAAAGTAGACCAATTTTGATATTTTCTAAATAGGTTCATAATTGTCACTACACCACAAAAGCAATAATAAAACCATATGAAATTTACAAAAAACGATAAAAATAATTTTAGTATTAAAATTATCGTGAGTTTGACACATATTAAACAATTGTATTTTCGGCAATACTCACGCGTTAGAGTCGATTATGTCGACCCGGGTTTCGAGCATGTCCGATGTTCATAATCAGGGCGAGTGCGCAGCTGCGTCTGCGAGCCTCCGACGCGCATTGCGGCTAGCGTAACGTGCAGCACGCCGTGACACAGCTTCGGGCGGCGGGAGGGTACTGCTTGCTTCTTGAGCGTCTTCAGCGTAATCGTCCGATGAGTCCCGATCGTTACCGATTCCGCTGAAGACGCTTAAGAAGAAGCAAACAGAAGCCCCCCGCCGCCCGAAGCTGTGTCGCAGCCGCAGTGCGCGTCGGGGGCTCGCAGACGCAGCTGCGCACTCGCCCTGATGATGAGCATCGGACATGCTCGAAACCCGGGTCGACATAATCGACTCTAACGCGTGAGTATTGCCGAAAATACAATTGTTTGATAAAAATAATGCCGAACGAACATCTGGTTAAGCAGATATACAATGCGAAAGAGGAAGGATGTAGGTACCGGGGGAGACCGAGACTCACCTACCTAGACCAGATTGGTCACGTACTGAAAGAAGGTGCAGTCATGAGTCTCCGAAACCGGCGAGCGTGTATGAAGAGAATTATGAATGTTTAGGAAGCGAGTGAAGTATGCAAGGATAGAGCTCTCTGGCACTCTGCCTACCCTGCAAGGGATATAGCGTGATGATATGTATGTATGTATAAAAATAATTTATCCTGAAAATAATAATAAATATGTAATTCGCGCAAACAAATCTTAGCAATAATAACTTATTTTCTTTAAAACATGTACCTAATATGGATAGATGTCGTACTTTATATTACATATTTTAAATTACTTGCTCTTCAAGAAACATTATACCTTACATAATAATAATATTTTTGTTAAGATAAAGTGTACAGTAACAGAAATTTATGTAACATATTAATTATTTTATAACATAAGCTGACTTTAGGTTGCATAGATAGCGTAGTGGTTAAGATACCGATCTAACTTGAGTGTCATGGATTCGATTCGGACCATATATTGAGTGAGATTCGTGTGAATTTGTTATTCTGTAGCTGGGTGTAATTTATATATGTTAATTATATGATTGTTAAGTGCCTCCACAATACAAGGATAATTTATTATATTTAGTATTATGTTTTTCAAAAATATGTGTTTTAGATAATTTACCAGTGCATTTTATTATTTACACTTATTTGTTTTACATTTTTGTATTGAAAATGATAACCCATGCACTAAGGAAATTATCCTTATATTGCGAAGGACTTTACTTACATAAAAAAGGTCACAAATTAGGTGTAATTTGTCACAAATAACATACATCATCATCATTCTCCTACTCTTATTTCAATTAATTAGGGTCGATACAATTTTCTTTTTTCATAGTACATATTGTAAAAGTTATTGGCAATAGTTGTATGATCGGCCGCCTGCCAGACTTTAACCCTCCTTGGGAATATAATCGTTTACCAAACGGCATCAGATAGAGTTGGTCCAGGTCGTTATAAAGCTCTAAGTTCGCAAGCAAAGTAAGGGTTGGTAGTATTCGCAGCCGCTACCACATAGCAATTATTTACAAATTACACTCATCACATTTACATTAAATATCTTTTTTTATTTTTCTTTTTTAACACCACCCTTGCTTCTTTTTTTTTTTTTTTTTTTGTGGTGGGCCATGGACGTCGCACCCCGCCAAATCGGTCCGGGGTGACGGAAGAGGCGGCGCGCAACCCCATTGACCCACCCTGCAAGCAACTCTTCTTCGCCGTGCGAGCGGGCCACCGGTACCCGATCTTTGTCTTCGGTGGCCCGCTCGGCGGTATGCCCTCTCGGGCTCCTCTCCTGTTGACGCCCCGACAGATTTCGCCGTCGAGGCGTCGTCGTGACCGGACAATTCCCCGGTCCGATCACCCGAAGCCTCGGTTAGGGCGGCATCAGGCGCAGGTATTCGCGCCTGCGCCGCCCCAGCCGCGTTTTTAACACCACCTTCTTTTTTTTTTTTTTTTTTTTTTTTTTTTTTTTTTTTTTTTGCGGTGGGCTATGGACGTCGCACCCCGCCAAATCGGTCCGGGGCGACGGAAGAGGCGGCGCGCAACCCCATTGACCCACCCTGCAAGCACCTCTTCTTCGCCGTGCGAGCGGGCCACCGGTACCCGATCTTTGTCTTCGGTGGCCCGCTCGGCGGTATGGCCTCTCGGGCTCCTCTCCTGTCGACGCCCCGGCAGCTTTCGCCGTCGAGGCGTCGTCCTCACGCGGTGGCCTCACGTCAGGTGACCGGACAATTCCCCGGTCCAATCACCCGAAGCCTCGGTTAGGGCGGCATCAGGCGCAGGTACTCGCGCCTGCGCCGCCCCGGCCGCGGGCGGCGGCCCGGGTCACGGGAATCCTCCCGGGCCCGTTCCGCCGCCTCCTTCTGCGAGATGACAGCCTCGCAGAAGGCGGCGACCGCGTCCCAATTCCTGACGCTGTCGACCATCGCTCGCGCAACAGCCGGCAGCGTCAGGTCGGCACCGATGACAGCGACGAGGTCACGGCGCTGCCCGTCCCAGCCCGAACATACCTCGAGCGTATGTTGCGCCGTGTCCTCGTCGCTATTGCAATGGTGGCAGGACGGAGTCCACTCCCTCCGCACGACCGTGTGCAGGTACTTGCCGAAGCAACCATGCCCCGACAAGACCTGCACCAACCGGAAAGAGAGAACTCCGTGCCGCCGCTCCATCCACTCCATCAGTACGGGCCGGAGGGCCTCAACGGTAAAAACACCGTGTCTAGGCCTCTCCAGCCGCGTAGCCCAACGGGCGATGACTTCTCGGCGGGCGTCCTCGCGCCAGGTGGCTATCTCGTTGAACGATGGGGAGCCACCCTCTTCGCGCATTGAGGTAACCCGCCGGTAGAGGTCGGAGAGCATCTCCGCCTCTAGGTCCCACGGGGGTGTCCCGGCCAATAGGCATGCTGCCTCGGTAGACACCGTGCGGTACCCGCGAATGGCTCTGACCGCCATGGCTCGCTGTGGCCTCCACAGCACCGCCCTGAGCTGGGCGTTCAGAGCCCTCGCCCACACGGGTGCGCCGTACATGGCCATTGAGCGGATCACCCCCGCATACAGCCGTCGGCCCTCGAAACTGGGTCCGCCCACGTTCGGCATGAGCCGAGAAAGGGCGGACGCCGCGCCGACCAGCCGGGGAGCAATTTGACGAAAATGCTCCCGGAACCACCATCGCCCGTCGAGCACCAGACCCAAGTACCTCATATGGGCCTGGATACTGATGTGGATGGAGTTGACGACTAACGAGGCGCCGATGGGCAGCCTCACACGGGGCCCATGGAATAGTAGAGCCTCCGTCTTGTTTAGGGCCACTCTGAGCCCCAGCGCCTCAATACGCCTGACCATCTCCTCGGTGCCGAGAGTGGCCAGGCTCGCCGCCTCTTCGAGTGTCCTGCCCCGGGCTGTGACGAGCGTGTCGTCAGCATAGCATATAACGCTCAGCCCGGGGGGGAGACTCCGTCTCAACGCCCAGTCGTAACCGATGTCCCACAGAGTCGGCCCCAGAACCGAACCCTGCGGAACACCGCACGACATGGGCGTCCGCACAATGTCCCCTGCGGGGCTCGCGTAGAGAACACTGCGCCCCTCCAAATAGTCTGCCACCAGCCGCCTGAGGTACAGGGGCACTCCATGGAACCGGAGCGCCTCCCTGATGCAACTGAATGGCAGACTATTGAAGGCGTTGGCGATGTCCAACGACACCGCCAACAGCACTCCTTTGCCGGCGACAGCCTCCGCGGCCGTCTGCCTCAGGCGTAGCAGGGCCCCGATGGTCGAACGCCCCCTCCGAAACCCAAATTGAGCGTCCGACAGATCGGGCCCCACCTCCTCCAGGTGCTGGACGATGCGGGCAGCGAGGACACGCTCCAGCAGCTTACCCACATCGTCCAGAAGCACAATGGGCCTGTAGGCCGACGGCGAATCCGGGGGCCGTCCCGGCTTTGGCAGGAGAACCAACCTCCCTTCCTTCCAGCACTCAGGGAACTGTCCAGACGTCAGACAGGCGTTGAACAGTCGCCTGAGGCGAGGTTCGAGATGCTCGAGGAGCAACGTCAACACCCGGACTGAGACTCCGTCCGGGCCGGGAGCCGTGGTGGCGGAACGAATCTTCGCCACGGCTGCCCCCACTTCCGACTCCGTCACGGGTGGAACACTCTCGACGGCCTCCCGGTTGTGATCTGGCGAAGCCATGACCGGGGGCGTGTGCTCCGACTGCCGCGGGAACAGCTCCTCGACCACTCTACGAAGGAGGTCGGGCTGGAGGGTCTCGGTGAGGGGTGGGCCCTGTGCGCGAAGCTTATTCAGCGACGCGCGATACGGGCGACCCCAGGGGTCACGGTCGAGACCGTCCAGCATCTCCTGCCAACTCGCGTCCTTGGCGGACCGGATGGCCAGCCGAAAGGCGGTACGCGCTCTGCGGTACGCCTCGTACAGCTGGCCCTCCCGCTCAACATCGCGGCGACGCCGCCGACTGCGGGTGTAGGACCTTCGGGCACTAATGCACGCCGCACGAAGGTCCGCCAGTCTTGGGGACCACCAGTAGACCCCCTGCCTCGGAGGTAGACGTCGCACCCTGGGCATGGCCGCATCGCAGACCTGCGTTAACGCACTGCGGATGCGGACAGCCTCAACGTCCACTCCGTCCGCTGGGGGTGGTGAGGACAGCCACGTGTTCACGATGGCCGCCTCCACCAGTAGGTCCCTATCCAGACGCCCCACATCCCACCGCGGAAATGCGGGAGCTCGGTCCGCCCTGTGACCCCTGCTGGGGTCCCGGAGAGGGGAGACCTCCATCCGGATGTAACGGTGATCCGACAGGGTCTCCGCCTCCTCCAGGACACGCCAGTTCCTCACTCGTGGTGCGACAGCAGGGCTAGCGAACGACAAGTCCACTATCGACCCACCCTGCTGTCGCACACACGTGTTCACTGAGCCTCTGTTTAGGACACAGAGGCCCAGTGACGCCGCCCACTCCACGATCGCCCGCCCGCGATCGTCCGTCATCGGGGACCCCCACGCCGTGGATTTGGCGTTGAAGTCCCCCAGGACCAGGACGAGGCCCGGTGCCAGTCGCCGTATCGAAGCCTCCAAGGTGGTGAGGGAGGCCCCGAAATCGTCCATTCTCCTATTAGGGGAGAGGTATACACTGTAGAGCGTGACCCCTCCCCAATCCGCAGCGACAAATTCCTCGCCCCTATCCAAGAGGGATAAGGACGGGAAGTGCCGCTGCGTGGAGGTGACGATTGCCGCGGTTCCGTTACGGCTGACCACCCAATTGGGGCGATCAGGCACACAGTACGGTTCCGCGACTACGGCTGCACCGATCGACCACTCCGCCATGGATTGCAGGAGGAGATCCTGCGCACCGGCGGAGTGGTTGGTGTTGGCCTGCAGGAGGTGAGTGGACTGGGCAGCCGTTAATGGGCCGTGTCCATCATCACCTCCTGGCTTGCGCCGGGCGATCGGGCCGCGCTAGGAGCGGGAGCGGCCGGAGTCGAAGGGCCGCTCCGCCCCTTTGGAGCCGAAGCCGGAGGTCTACACGCCCCAGAGCCCATGCGGTGCTTGGCAGGTTTATTACCCGCCGCACACGCGGGGCAGTGGGGCGGGGCGGCGCAAGATGCCGCCATATGCCCAGTCTGACCGCAGCGGAAACAGAGTCCGCCGCAGTCAAAGCAATTAGTGCATGTTGGCCGGGTGTGCCCGACCGCCATGCACTTGAAACACCTCGCAGGCCGGTGCTCCAGCACGGTGACTCGCGCTGAGCTCCAGCCCACGAGGAGCCTGCCTGAGCCGGCCAGTTGCCTGACCGACTCCACTGGGCATTGCACCCAGGCGGCACCTACGCCGCCCGGACCGGGCCGGATGGCGCCAACCCGGACGGTGTCCAGGGGACACCCGGTTTTCGAGGCAATGGCCTCCCGGATGTCTTCCACCGTCACGGAGTCGTCCAGACCCGCGATGCGCATTTCGGCGCACTTTACAGGTCTGGCGATTTTGACGCCACCCTCCTCGGCGAATAGACCTCGCAGCTTCGACGCCACGCTATCGGCCGTTCTGGTGCCCTCGGCCCCAGGGAACTCCAAAATTCGAGCCCCTGTCCGAGCCTTGCGGGTCCGGGCTTCGACGCCTCCTATGTCGGAGACGTCGAGCTCCTGCCGGGCTTTCCTCAGAACGGCCTCATAGCTGAGGCCCCTTTCTGCCGCCTCAGGCAGCACAGTGATCACCACTGCGGCTGTCTTCGGCGGCCGGAGCCCCTTGCGCGGCCTCTTCCTCTTCGTGCCGCCTCCTCCGGCTCCTGCCTGGGGAGCGGCGACCTCAGCGGCGCGCTTGGCCGCCGCTCTCCTTCTCTTGCCGCGACTCTTTCTGCCGCGCTCGGCCACCTGCCAACCCTGTTCGGGCATAGCGGGCGTACCTGGCGCTGAGGGCGCAGTCGCGGTCGCGCTAGTCGTCGCTGGCGGTGTTGGTGCTGGCGACGACTGCGGTCCAGCAGGAGCCGGTGCCGCCTTCCGTTTCTTCGTCGTGGGAGCGGGGGCGGGCCCCTTGGACTTGGGCCCAGCCGCGGCCGCGGCGTAGCTGCCCCCCACGCGGCCACCCTGACAAGGCAGAGGGGCGGGGGCTGGTGCCGCATATGGTCTCTTATCCGCGGCGAGAGGTGGCCGAACTCGTGGTTCTGGAGGCAGCCTTGCCTCCAGAACGGCCAGGCGCGCATCGACCAGATTGCCGACTGTGTCAATGATGGCGCGCAAGGCCTCGTCCGGCACGCCCTCCACCGCGGGCAGCAGGGTTGTTGTCGCCGGCTGGACCTCTGCCGGGGCCCGCTCCGCGACGTTTGGCGGCTTCCTTGCCGCAGCGGCCCGGCTAGCGATGGCTGGCGTCCTCTTCTTAGGGGCGGCGGCGACCTCGACTTCTTGGCGGCTAGCGCTGGTCGACGACTCAGTTGGCGCAGTCTGCATGAGCCGCGCCATTTGGGCCCTAAGGTCGGTCACGTCCTTTGACAGCAGGCGGTTCGCTCGCCGCACCGCCGATAGCTCGGCTCCCAACTGTCGATTCTGGGCCCGCAGGTCCGACACCTCGCCACTGAGGCGGGCGTTATCGGCCTGCAGGGCCTCCATACTCGCGGCTGGGGCGCTCGCGCGGGCACCAGCGGCCGCCACTTCGGTGGGGGGGATGCCGGACAACACCTCCAGCACCCTCGCGGCGGCCGCCTCGTTATCGGCCTGCCTGCCTTCCACCACGCCACGCACTCCGCCGGCCGGGGAGTGGGTCGTTCTGCCCGTCATCGCGGCCCCTCGCCCTCTGCGCGACGCCGGCACTTTGGGGGGAGGCATGATTACCACGCTCCCTTCGGAATCGGCGCCAGAGCTGCCCTCCTTATTCAGGGGGCGCTTCCGCACCTTCGAAGGGAGGGCCTCCTCCCTTACCGTCAGGGCCGCCGCCGCAGGACGCGGTGACGACCTGGCAGTGGCGACTTCCTCATCCGACCCGCTGACCTCCTTGGACGGCTCTGCGGAACTAACGCCCTCGTCCATCACATCGGCAGATCCACTGCCCTCGTCTCTGGACGGCTCTGCGACAGAACTGTCGCCCTCGTCCGTTGACGGCTCTGCAGTGGATCTGCCGCCGTCCTTGTCCCGCTCGCGCGCGTAACGCTCGCGGTTTTCAGAGTTCCGCTTCTTTTCGCGAGCGTTCGCTTTCGCAGCTTTCCCCCATGTGAACCGCGCCGTCCGGCGCTTCTTCTTCTTCGAGGGGGGGGCCTCTGTGGTCGGTGCCGGGCCCTCGGCGGACGCCTCCAGTCCTAAGGACGAGGCGTCGTTTGTGCCAGTTTTATGTTGGCTTAGCAAGGCCGTAGGGTGGGAATCCGTAGGATCCCCGTCTTTTTTTGGTAAATTAGGCAAATCCATGACTATTCCCACGAGAATGGGAGAAAAACCGTCGACCCGGGCAGAGATCCCTGTACCCGGGCAAGCCTACATTTACCAACCAGAGGGTCGGCCGGTACCCTGGCTGGAGCGTGCTAGGAACAGAACAGCCCATCTGCCATGCATCCTCTCGCCGCACGCCAGAACTTAGGATTCTGGGTAATTTCCGAATTCGAAGGTCGAATTCTTTATAGAGGTTGTCTTCCTCGCGGTCCGGGCGGTTAAGCCAAGACCCTCGTTCCTGATACTACGCCTCACGACAACTTGTCCTGAAGCAAGATATCAGGTTTACGATATGTCGGCGGTGGCATAAGCCTGCCCAGCCCTCAAATGAATGAGTGACCGGGCCCGTCCGAAATTTCGCCTCCTGTACCCTCTACAACTAGAGGGTCAGGAGCGAATTGGGGCTCAACCCATTGGTGGGGAACCCGCCCTCTCGCCAGAAATTAGCTGCGGGCGACAATTCAGCAGAAGAACGATCTGGGGGACTGTCGCCCGCACCCAGGGTACACCACGTGGAGGTTTTCTGGCACCGTACCCCGTTTTTAACACCACCTTGCACTAAAGAAATAATCCTTGTATTGCGGGGGACTTTACAAACATGCAATTAACGCAGACAAATTACACCCAGACTTACAACAGTAACAACACTTTGTGGATCGCACAAAGTATTGTCCTGCGTGGGAATCGAACCACGGCACTGGCACGGAAGGTCGGTATCTTAACCACTACGCCATCTGTGCAGTCCGATATTATGTGCTGTGTGGTATGTGCTCCTCCTGATGCCGTTCGGTTAACTATTACATTCACAGTGAGGGTTGACGTCTGGCAGGCGGTCGGTCATAAAACTATTGCCAAAAAATTTTTCAATATGTACGAGTACATATTGCATCGACCCCTAGTAATTGGGATAAGAGAAGGTAAATGATGATAATGATAATGTGTATATAGGTATTTTTATAGATTCATCTTTATCATCATCATCAGAGCTCATAAATGTCCCACTGTTGGGCTCGGGCCTCCTCCGCAATGGGAGGGAAATTAACCTACTATACCGCGCTGGTCAGATGTGTTGGTTTAGGGTTTTATTTCGAGTTTTCCTTCTCTCGCATAGATGTTATATAATAATAATAATAATAATTTATTCATAAACTACAGAGTACATTTTTACATAGTCCCTGTCTCTTGAATTAGGAAAAAACCTGTGTCTCAAGAGACAGTGTCTTCCCAGTTTACATTTTACACATAACATTTATTTTACAGTAGCGGATTTAAAGTATTACAGAATTAATTAGGTATCCATTTACATTAATACGTGTGAGTGTGTGTGCGTGTGAGTGTATGTTGTGTGTATGTGTGTGTGTGTGTTTTGTGTGAGTGTGTGTTGTATGTGTATGAGTTTTTGTGTTTTGTGTGTGTGTGTGTTGTGTGTGAGTATGTGTTGTGTGTGTATGAATTTGTGTGTTGTGTGTGTGTGTGTTTGTGTGTATGTGTGTGTGCGTGTGCGTGTACATGTGTGTATTGGTGTATACAAGTGCGCGTAGTTGTGTATGCATATGGTGATTAACGATTATCAATTAGCGATATATATATATATATATATATATAATGAAAATGTTAATTATTATATATTATATTAAATTGATATCTTAGAATCATTTAATGTATAATCTAAAATCTTATTTGTAAGCAGAAATAAATTAAATTAAATTAAATATATATATATATATATATATATATATATATATATATATATATATATATGTATATATATATATATATATATATATATATATATATATATATATATATTTATATATATATATATATATATATATATATATATATATGCGTTTTATATCCCTTAGTCGTCTCGTACGATCACCCACGGGTAAGATATGGGGTGGTGAATAGTATTCTTACGCCGTTATCATACGGAAATTAATTTATAGATTAAATCTATATAATTATATATAATTATCTATGTAATTTATAGAATAAATTTTATAGATTAAATCACGTTATTTTTATTAAAAATAGATTTATTTTAATTAAAGCTAAATCTCTATACCAAAAACAAATTCCATCTACTTCTACGGTTGAAGACTTAATAAACATTTTTTTTTATTCATCTCTATACATATGTTTCACTGCATAGCTCGAATCGCCCCTACGATAGAAGAGCAATTAACCCATAATTTTACGCAAGACGGCTTCGTATTAATTTTTATTTCGAGTTTTTCTTTTTGAAGTGAAAACTTCTTTAGGCGCGTTGAGCGTTTTTGGAGGGGAAAAACTTATAGGTTCGCGTCACCGACATGCTAATGCTAATAGTATATCTATAGCTATGTGAAAACATTGTAATCGTTTAATTAAAGGATTACTGTTCAATATAAAAGTGAGTATTGAACATTTTAATGTTTTATATAGATAAATAAATAATGAAAATAAAGAATTTATTTTCAATATTCATATCAATATTTGCATTTAAAAGTATGGCATTATTTATTTTTAATTGTATTTTTAATATTTAACCTTTATGTCATGAAATGAGTATCATTGTGGTTTAAAGTACTAGCGTGATAAACCAATTCCTAGATGTTCGATAATATTTTTTATTTTTATATAAAAATTAGAAAATTATTATTATTTCAATTAGTTTTAAGATAATAGTTTTCACTTCTGTCGGCAGTCCCCATGACTGCCTGTTGTTTTCTTTTTTGTATAAATGTTATCTGTATATCGTATCTCTTAGTCGTATTTTACAACACCCATGAGTCTAATCTTCCCACCTTTGTTATTTCTTTCATATCTTAATACCTAATTTTATATACCTACTACTAATGTTTAATCTCTTATTACTATTAGTTTCACTAATGTTATTGTAACCGCTAATAAATTTTCCCAACTAATTTAGGTCCGTGATCAAGTCAGGGGTAACTGAGACTAAGTTCATGATGACTTAGAACAATATAAAAAAAAACAAAAAAAAACACCCATGAGAAAGTTGATAAGAAATACGGTTAAAATCAAGATTCACACAAAATTTGTAGTTTGTAAAATATATATATATAGAAGTAAGCAGGTGATGAAGATGGATGACCAACCCTATAAGAAAAGGAATATAAGAAAAGGAAATCCTACTCTGAAGCTGTGACTGCTTCCAAAATCCGAACAATGATTTACAAAATGCTTAGTAAATATAAAAATCGCTTTGAAATGAGAGATATCTTAAATATGCTTCGTTCAGAAGAAACTATTCAAGTAATTTTTAAACTATTTAAGCTACTTGATAATAATTTAAACTTTCCTAGCAATATAAACAAGCCAACGTTTTGCCAGAAGATCCTTAGTCCCACGCTCTGTACTACAACCGATAGTCAAAGGGAAAGGAAATTTCAAGTATGCTTTTTTTACTCGAAATAGGAATCAAATTAAGACATTAACGATTATAGTAACACATTTATGCCACTGAAGCAGTGGTGGTAGGGATATTGACTATTGACGTTCCATTGACGTCAAGTCACTCTGCTCAGGTGGTGGACCCAACGACGAAAGCGACGTGTCACGGGTGGGTTAAGGCGTGTGCGTGCTTACGCCCCTCTGTCGTCCCAGACGGATTGGTGTGAGGAGTGCGCCGACCGTAACCCGACCTAAAAAAAAAGGGTCACACTATTGCGGGTCAGTCAGTCCGGAGTAGTATGAAAGTCACGTAAAAAATCGACGTATAAGCAACGGCAATGTGTCGAATTCCATTCAGTGAGCAAGAGAGCCGGAAGCCCAACTTGTCTGGGTTTTAGTTGATAGGCAGTGGCCTAGCTATACCTCTGGTATTACAAAGGTCCATGGATAATAGTAAGAATTAACATCAGGTGTGCAGCTTGCTCGTTTGTCACTATAAGCAATAAAAAAAGCAACTAGCCCAATCAGTTTTAATACATAATAGTACATACATACATATCATCACGTCATATCCCTTGCGGGGTAGGCAGAGAGAACAGAGTGCCAGAGAACTGTATCTCTGCATACTTCACTCGCTTCTTCAACATTCATAATTCTCTTCACACACGCTCGCCGGTTTCGGAGACTCTTGACTCCACCTTCCTTTAGTACGTGACTACGTCTAGGTAGGTGAGTCTCGGTCTCCCCCGGTACCTACATTCTTCCACTTTCGCACACAATAGTATTATCTCAAATGTATTAAAAATCTGAGCGTAAAATAATTTTCAATCGATTCTAATGCGATGTATTATACTAATTATTATTATAGTTAATCCATTAGAAAACCGGCATGCATATAGTTGTTGGCTGTCCCTACAAAATGGACCAATGTAATTATTCCATGGTATAACGTTACAACTTTGTACATAGACCTATACAAGTTAATAGCGAGAAAGTTGACCTTTTGAACAGTGGTCTGTGTTTAGTGTTGGGATGTACGTGTACCTAATAGAGCTGTGATCGTATCGCGAGATAAATGCTGGGCCCGTCTGATTGTTTACGGCTGGTGACACGAAATCTGAGTAAAGCATATTCTTTATAAGGATTTTATGGTATTTTATGAATTGTTTATTATTATTTTGTTTTTACATTACAAATGTTGAATACATTTAAAATGTTAATTTACTTATAAAAACATCTTTTTTTTTTAATCCTATACTAAGAAAATGATTCTTGTATTACGGGGGACTTTACAAGCATGCAATTATCAGAAAAATTACTCCCAGACTCTGAACAACACTTTGTGGATCTCACAAAGTATTGTCCTGCATAGGAATCGAACCCACGCCATTGTCAACGTCGGTATCTTAGCCACTACGTCATCTATGCAGTCTGTAGGCAGTATGCTGGTTGTCACATGTGGATATGACCCCTATTTTCTAGGAAACTGATCCAATATTCTTATCAACTTCACGAACCTGAGACTATGATGATATATCGACTAAGATATATAGACTTAGCTAGCTAACGATATTGTTTCCAAGGATGATTGAAATCAGGCAGCCGTCGGTTATAGCTAAAATGTTATACAGCTTATTATATTTTTTTTCAACTATTTTATAGGAAGAGTATATTGTGGGAATAGGCAAGGAGATGATGACATCAATATAGATAAGGACTTGGTCCGTGAAAATGAAAATGGAAAGGAACAGTACAGTATGTTATGGGACTACCTACCGTTCTTTCAATTGCCTTGGTCGAGCCGGACCATAACTCATCTCCAAAAAAAGAGGGGATGATGATAATAGAAAAGTATTGTGTGGTAGGGGCTACCAATAAGATCAACCTTTATAATGCTCATGGGTATCGTAAAAGATGACTAAGTAAATTTTACATAGACCTAGGCCAACTCCATCTGATACGGTCTTGTCAACAATTACATTCCCAAGGAGGGTTCACGTCAGGCAGGCGGCCAATAACTATTTGCAATATGTAATATGGAAGAAGAATAGATATTACATCGATCTCAAGTAATTGGGATAACAGAATGATGATGATAGAAAAGAAATCTTATTAATTCTAATTCTCAGAAATTACAATTAACAGAGTTATATCATAACGATTTCTGACTTTTATGCGTGTGATTTCATATGAAATAAAAGTATTTCTACAAATTTTATAGCGTGTTCATTTTATTTTCATTATCCTGGTGTTTTGTATTTAGACTTGGCTGACCCCATAGTGTAGCTGAAAGCCATGATTAGCAGTAACCATTTACGTTACGTCAGTACTTATACCAAAACTGACATTTTTACTGCATAGATGGCGTAGTGGTTGAGATACCGACTTTCCGAACCAGTGCCGTGGGCTCAATTCTCACGCAGGATAATACTTTGTGAGATGCACAAGGTGTTGTTCTGAGTCTGGGTGTAATTTGTCTGCGTTAATTGCATGTTTGTAAAGTCCCTTGCAATACAAAGATTATTTAATTATTGCAGGGAGGGCCCTCTCAAAGGGTCGTCCCAAAGGGGTTTGTGACCAGACAATAGCGGTATATTTTTTACGTATGTACGTTGGTGTGTTTGCTTAAATATATACTGAACTATGAATGATTTAAAAGTGTATTTATAATATTATTTTATTTTTACTTGTGGTAAAATGTGTAAAAATATAATTCACCACATTGTCTCAAGGTAAAAAATAAAGGACTAAAAAATAAAGCAAAATATTTCTATTCAACCCCTTTGAAAAGCATGGTATTGTAGGTACAATTTCCCTCCTATTGTGGAGCAGGCTCAAGCTTAGGAGTGGGTCGATTATCAGATGAGATGGCGATGAATATTTTAAAATTATTATCATCTCTCTTATCTCAAATCAGTAAAGATTGAGGCAATATGTACTACGTATTCTTCCATAATACACATACAAAAAATTGGCCATATTTGCATGCAGTTGTATAACAGATCGCCTGCCTGACGTTAACCTATCTTGGAAGGATAATTGTTGACCAAATGGCACAAGACGGATTTGACCTAGCTCGATAAAAAAAAGCTCTCTAGTCGTCTTTAATCACTGCCACCAGCACCGTAAAGGTTAGTATTATTCCTAATCATACAACATCAATATTTTAAAATAAGATTAAAATATCAACATAATTAAATCATTAATTCAACAAACGTATTAAAGCTTTGTGCCATTTCTAGAGGCTTTACGATAATATCGATGTTGCGGCTTCCGGTGGAAGCTAGATAATATTTAATTGGCGTGAAAACTCAATAATTGAAGATAAAAATCAGCTGCGGAGCATACCAATTATGGTTAGCGGTGTGACGACCGCGAGTGGTTGTCATTAGTGATGTTATCGATTCATCGATATAATTTTATTTGAGTGACTTTATAACATACAAAGTAAGTTAATTAATTTCCTTTATAGTGTCGGAGTAAGAATACAATACACGAACCATTCCTTTCTATAAGTGACAGAAGTCTGAATTATCTTTACATTTACCACTTAAACTATTGTCATTTTATCAATTCCATAGAAATATACTTATTGCATTTGAAATAAAACTATTTTTAAGGATCTTATTGCGTGTGTATTTGAAATTTAATTGCCCGACGTTTCAAATACTTTACAGCGCTCCTGGTCAGGGGAGGACTGTCCTTCATGGAGGGCATGGAGGACAGATCCTCCCTGGTCGTGTATACTTCGGGTAACGGTTTTATTTCAAATGTACAATACCCGCGTAAACATGAGAAACAAGTAAAAGATAGTTAATGGTGGAAACAATAAAACCATGTGTCAATTCTTTTGATCAGTGTTGTAGTAAGTCAATTTTACTTCAATTGTGTAGATAGGATGTTAGTTTTTATAACCTCTGGTGGTTAGACGAACCAGCACAACCCAGCTACGATGCTGATACGCGGGTCGCAGTGCACGGTAAGGACTCGCAGATGCGGCTGTGGTTGCGCACACGTCCTGATGATGAGCATCGGATATGCTCGAATCCAAGTAGATATTAACGATTCTATGGTCTGAATATTTCTATTTATATGCATTTATTTAACAAGTGTGGTCTATTAGCATTAGCATACTATGATTAAGAATATAATTCATCTTTCTTTTTATGGGTAGTAGTGACATTAAATAGCAATGAGAAGGTAGTAGGACAAGTTTGCGTCACCCTGGACGGCATCAGCTGTCCGCTGATATCCACACCATAGCTTGATAAAAATAAATTGGTTGATAGTAAAAGCAAACTATAGGATATAATATCCAGATAACATTACTGAAAGAGAAACCCTCGAAATCAAACTCTAAAGAGATCCGTTTAATCAGCGTGGTATAGTAGGTCAACTTTTCTTCGATTGTGAAGGAGGTTTGAGCACAGAAATGAGACTTATACGAAGTCAAGGAAAAGAAATGTCGATAATCTTTTTATCGAGTATACGGTACATCGATAAATGTTTGTCCCATCACTAATATTGCATGTGAATATTCCGCGGCTGTAGCTAACAAGTCATTAGTATTACTATCACCGCCACATTTGTAACTACTTTGGTCTGGTATACAATTTAATTGTTCTAATTTAGCTGCTTCATTGATTTAATGGTTTATTTGTACGATAGCTGATCGTTGACTTTAAATGTTTTAATGAATGCAAGTATTAATAATTATTCATACGGTGATGAACTAAGAATATAATTCACCGACTTACTTATGGGCATCGTTAAAGACAATTAAGGGATATTATATACGTATAAAAACTATGCAAGAGAAGGAAAATCTCGAAATAAAACTCTATACCAACATGTTTCACCAGCATGGTAGTCAATTTCCCTCTTTGTGGCTTAGGTTCGAGCTCAGCAGTGGGACGTATAATAGTCAAAATAATAATAATAATTATGGTGGTCAATTATTTTTTATATTAGTTTTTTTTTGACGCATTAGCGGCCACGACACACGAGGCGATCTCATAATCTGCTGTAATATCGGTCATTAATATCTGGCATAGATTCGTTGGCATATATGACCAACTCGGTGAATTATCCTTTCAGATAATGTAACCTGTCACCTTATTCCAGTCCATCTATTCACATTCTCAACTAAAAATACCTCACATTAACACGTTCACTGCGCCATCATTTTTAAAGAACTTTCAGCTGGTGCTTTGGAGACCTAAAAGATCTCCAAACTAACCTATCCTTTGGTGCGTTTGAGACCTAATCAGTCTCCTAAAGATACAGTTTTGAAAATAGTTTATATCTTCCAAAAAACCAATGACATGATTTTGAAGATTTTGTGAGTAAAAGATAGTCTATTGCTTTATATTTTGCTAGGTTCGCATGCAGTTATGGACATTAGAATTAACTACAAGTACCAAAAAAAAATAGATATCGATTGTATCTCTTACCGCAATCGATGATAGTTCAACATGTGCAGTAAGTAGTGATGGGAATAAAATAATATCTCCATTGTCGATTGAAAAAGTTTTATTAAAGACGTTTATGTTTATTAACTATGCATACTTTGCATGGTTAATAAACATAAACGTCTTTAATAAAACTTTTTCATTAAAACATGGTAAGCCAATTGATTGTTTGCATTGCGCGCAAATGGTAACAATTCTTTTAGCTCTTTTAGAAGTGTCAATGCTGATTAATCTGCGTCGTAATTTTTAATAACAGCCCACACAACGTCTTTATTTGTCACCACGTTGGAAAACATGATCTGTACATCTTCCTTCGGGGAGTTCTGTAATAAAGTGCATTATATAAATAAACAGCATGCAACCGCGTCAGTGAAGTAAATGCGATGGAATCTAATTTTATTAGTTTTTCTAATAGTGAAAAATTATTCGAGTGTCTTATTGTATATTTTTATTCTTAGACTGTTGTTGCATTAAAAAAATATATGGTGGTATTAAATTAATGACCTATTTTGAAACGTACATACGACGAGTACAGAAGCATTAACTGAATACTTTCTGGATATTTAAAAGTCAAAATTTCATTGCAAAACGTGCGCGCGATCTCCCACGTCGATGCTAGGACAACACTAAAACGAGTCACGCAGCGCCCGCGCCGCTCATCCTCCATCTGTTGCGTCTACGAGGCGTACGATTCCACGAGTATCGACATATCTCCTAACGCAAGTAATGAAAATAATTGTAGTACTGTGCGTTAGGGACCTAATCCATCTCTAATTTCTTTTTTAATGTCATTAAATTCACCCTTAAGTAGGAAGCAAATATGTATATTTGTCTTACTCATACTTAAATAACTTTACAAGTTAGATCCTCCCGCAAGGAGTGAAACAACACGATCATATTCAACGCACAATACAAAAGTTTTGCAAGAGATCTGATAGATCTCGTAATGCAGCGAACGTGTTAATTGAAAATTGTTTGTTTCGTGGGTAAATTTAAAGTATACTATTAACAATCACCTATATAATAATCCATCTCAAAGTAATTATTTTTTGGAATATATCGTTAAGTTTTTATTCAAATAAAAGCTAAATTCTGCCTGAAAATCAAACGTAGATACCATATGCAGTAACTAAAATTGCTATATAATCGCTAAGAACAATCGACCAATCAAGTATTCATGTTCCATTACATTGATTAAATAAAGACGTTTGTATACTATCAGATCATTTAATGAACAAATTTTTCGCTCAGTACAAAAATCGGTATTTTATCGATTCGTTGTAAATGACAAGCTACGCTCAAAGCGCAAAATATTCAACGTCGTGTATCGATATGATCGTGCAAATACATAGAATATCGAGCATGAATCTCACATCCTTACTATCGAATTTACGAATTAAATTCGCGCCAAAAGTTATGAGTTATAATTTTTGGAGTGTCCTAGAAGACGAGTAAAGGATATATGTTATACTTGGATAAAAACTTTGCAAGAGCTGTAAAATTTAGGCCATTTTCCTTTTTATTACTAAGGAGGCCTGAGTCTGGACTCGGTGTGGCCCAACAGCCAAGAGACGATGATGATGAAGATGAGGGATAAAAATAGGCAAATCCACTGAGTTTACAGACGGATCGCTTAAGCGCTGTCGCGATCAGTTCGTGCCAGTAGTAGTTATTCGGATTAATTGAAGATATATATGATATAATATAAGACATGTAACTGCTCTTGTAGGATTCATGCATAACAAATAATTTAAATCATCTTCTTTAGAAAAGCCTTACTCATATTCTTTAAATTTCATCATCATCTCCGCTCATATATGTCCCACTATTGGGTTCGAGCCTCCTCCGTAATGGGAGGGGAATTAACCTACTATACCACGCTCGCCAGACGTGTTGGTATAGGGTTTTATTTCGAGTTTTCCTTCTCTTGCACAGATGTCATATGCGTTTTATCCCTTATTCGTCTCTTACGATCACCCATGGATAAGATGGGGGTGGGGAATTGTATTCTTACTTAGACACACACATAGAAATAATAATTACAGTTTTCAAGATTGTTTATAATAGATTTTTAAAATTATAAAATTATTAATTATTGGTATATCTGTATAAGTAAATGAAAGACACTTTTAATAGTGGCAGGACCACGCTGTTGACAGTTCTCTGTCTACAGCCGCGGCCCGTCCGTCTGGGGTAGTACCACACTCTCGCAGAATATTGACGTCTGAGTAATGGCAATGTTCTATTGCGCTTCGTTCGGTGAGCGAGAGAGCCAGCAGTCCAGTTGGGTGGGTTCGGGGTTTATATTGGTAGGCAGCGGCCTAGCTATATACCCTTGGTATTGCAAAGGTCCATGGGTGGCAGTAACACTTAACACCAGACGTGCTGCTTGTTCGTTTGCCATCATAAGCAATAAAATAAAATAAAAAACTCTCAACATTCATTGTTATAACTACGCATAGATAATGACCATTAAGAATTATGAAATTGCATTAGTAAACATAAAATTGAATTACTTTGATTACGTAACCTCCATTTTTTAAATTTTAATAAACGCCATTATTGAATTCCATTCTCACATATACACTACAAGTTAAATTCATTATAAATTTTCTACCAAAAATAACGACAATTTATCAAACGATTTCAATTCGAGGTTTTGTGGTATTGCATAAAGCGTCGTACTAACATTCGAAGCTCGCGTGAACGATGCCATCGAGTCGCACCGAAATCGAATATATTATCTCGAATGAAAGAATTCACAGTCGCATAATTTGTACCAATATTGTCTGAGAATGGTTGGCGTGCGATATGGTAAAGCGGCCGATTTAGATCCATTGGACTGTACAAGCGGTATTTGCTTTTAAATGCCAGATATTTAAGTAATTTTAAATATTCGAGCGAAGGACTGAGATTACAGAGGCATAATAAAATTGCTTTGTTTGCTATAGATGACGGAGACCTGGGTTTTATTTGAACAAAAAGGAAAATGAAAGAAGAAATTGAAGTTTAGAAATTGAATAATTTTATACACTGAAGGCAAAAAACAAAAATCGGAAACTTACTGTAACGCAAAATAACATACATCTATATTAATAAATGGAGAGCTCGTTTTTTTGTTCCGTTATACTGCAAACCCTACTGAACCGATCGCAATAATATTTATGTATAATAATAATAATAATAATCAATCAGTAGATGTCCCATCCCAATATTTAGAATAAACTTCTCCAAAGGTCTCTGCGTGTTGGATCCATATACCCATGTAAGCCTCTCAAAGGACCGGGCATCTTCCCTATGGAAGATCCCATGAACAAAAAGGAGATACCACTATAGTAATAATAATTTTATTCGCTGGAATGACCACTGACGTCAAGTCACTCTGCTCCGGTGATCGGCCCAGCGACGAAGACGACGTCACGGGTGGGTTACAGGTGTGCGTGCTTACGCCCCTCTGGCGCCCTGGACGGAGTGGTGCGAAGAGTGCGCCGACCGTAACCATTCAAAAAAAAAAAAAAATTGTAGCACACCTCGACGGAACAGGTGGGTGTATCCAGACCATAGCTCATCCAAGAAAAGGGAATGCCAAATTATTCGCGCCATATTATGTGGAAATAAATATTTTGTGCTAAAGGAGAACAGAATCGTTGACCATGTAACGTTAGGTGTTGCTAGTGAAGATTGATATGGAAATCCCAATTAATACATACTAATGCCATGTATATACTTATAGACATGACTTTTGTCTTATCCATGTTTATCTGTTTTGCCACTAATGAAGAATTTGCTTATTAAAATAAAATATTGATTAGTATAAAAGTAATATCCGGGCTAGCCACGGACGTAAAGAATTCGGTATCAGTGGCCAGCTCAATGGCGATAGGGAAGGAATACGGTGGGTTATAGAGCCACTTGGCGTTCTTCAGTCACCCCAGATGGAACGAATAGCGTGTGTCCAGACCATAGCTGCCAAAAAAAAAGTATAAATACTACAATATAATATATTCCCGCTAAGATTCAATATGACTTTTGAATATCGAACGCACTTAGTCATAATGTTATCGAAATTGTTGCCATATAAAACAAACGTTTCTCTATACGGCTGATATTGGCAAAACTCTCGACACCGTCAACAAAAAATGCCATAAAAAATAAATAATAGACTTTGAATAAAATAAGTATTATAATATCGCATCCATTGAAATAGAATCAATATATGTCGATGATCACATCACTATGCTTTTAAGATGTTCCATTCTACGCACTAAATGCGTTTATTCATACAAAGCCATAGAGCATGCCGATTTGAATATCGATTCTTCGTATTCGTAAGAATCGATTTATATTTACGATTATACATTCGAGATTCAATCATAGTATGGACAATAGATATTTGCGAGCTGCACTGCTTTGGGATCAATATCCATAATATAAAAATGAATCACTGAATGTATTGTTAAGCGTAAATCTCAAGAACAGTTGAACCGATTTCGCTAATTCTTATTTTAGAATATTCCTTGAAGTACGAAGATGGTTTTTACACAGAGAAAAATTTAAAAAATTACCTGATAAAGTCTAAAAACAACACTTTTTTACCCCCATACAATCGATTCGTAATAGTACTTAAAAGTCAATTTGAACTTTAATAACATAACATAAAGTTCAAGTGTTAGTGGAGAGGTTCCAGGAAGGCAAAATAATTGAGTGACGTTACTATCGTATTGGTTCTGTTCATCCATTCGGACAGGCAAAGGGATCAAAGCCCATACAGCCAAGTCTTATTGTTTTTTTTTCATGTATTATTTATCATTTCTTCATATTGTGTAGCCTTAATAGTCATTCTCTATCAGTAACTACAGACATGCCCATTAATCGGGCGCTGATAACTTAATCAACTTTTTTTTAAATTACACGTCAACCACTATTATACGATATTCACTACACTTTAGCACTTTAAGTAGAATAAGTCAAAATAAAATGAAATATAATAAGTAGGTACCATAATAAAAAATGTGGAATTGTAATGTTTTTGTGATTTTTTTATTGCCTATTAAAAGAATTTTAGGTGTTTTGTAATTTTTATTTTTAAGACAATGTTATTGTTGTTATTAACTTTCATTTTTCTTTTTTTATCTTACTACCGAATAGCGTCATGAATAGCAAAATAAGTATTAAAAAAAAATTAAAAAAATAAAGAGTCGACTGTTAGGCGGTACAAAGTCCGCAGGGTCAGCTAGTATACCTATATATTTTTCATTATAAAATTAACGGCTAAGTTAAAAATAGCTCAAATTACTGAAATTTAGCATTTAATATGCTTAATTATTTATAAAAACCCGATTACGAAGCGAAAAATGATGTCACAGGCGGGATTCGAACCCGCGCCTATTGGGATTCCGGCCCAATCGTGCTGCTACTACACCACCGTGAACTACTGTAGGACATGCAAATCTCGCTTCATATCATATTTACGTCTTAAGGTGACGTATGCCATCTATCCGACAATGTTTACACATTGTTATAGGCTTAATACTTCAAAATTTGCAGTTAGAATTGTATTAAACGATGACACAACCTTGTTATTCAAATTACTGAAATTTAGCATTTAATATGCTTAATTATTTATAAAAACCCGATTACGAAGCGAAAAATGATGTCACAAGCGGGATTCGAACCCGCGCCTATTGGGATTCCGGCCCAATCGTGCTGCCACTACACCACTGTAAACTATTGTAGGGCAATCAGTAATCGGGTTTTTAAAAATAGCTTTTATATTACAGGTATTTAGTGTTACTTTCCGTGTGGTGACGGAGTACGAATACAAGTCACCACCCCTATCTTGCCTATGAGTGATCGTAAGAGACGACTAAGGGATATAAAACGCATATAATATCTATGCAAGAGAAGGAAGCTCGAAGCAAAATTCTATACCAACACGTCTAACCAGCCTGGTCTAGTAGGTCAATCGGTACCAGTGCCCAGAACTAGAAGCCAGTGACTAGAAGGTATTCCCTTCTTTTCAGTGGGTTATGTGGCCGCGCGGCGTCCTTCCGTCGCCCTAGACGGAACAGACGGTGTGTGTCCAGACCATAGCCTACAAAAAAATGTTATGATAACTTTCATCATCATCATCATCACAGCCCATAAATGTCCCACGTGTGTGCTCGGGCCTCCTCCATAATGGGAGGGAAATTAACCTACTATACCTACCGTGCTCGTCAAACGTATAGGGTTTTATTTCAAGTTTTCCTTCTCTCGCATAGATGTTATATGCGTTTTATATCCCTTAGTGGTCTCGTACGATCACCCACGGGTAAGATATGGGGTGGTGAACAGTATTGTTACTCCGTCACCACACGGAACTATACCGTGCTGGTCAAACGTATAGGGTTTTATTTCGAGTTTTCCTTCTCTCGCATAGATGTTATATGCGTTTTATATCCCTTAGTCGTCTCGTACGATCACCCACGGGTAAGATAGGGGGTGGTGAATTGTATTGTTACTCCGTCACCACACGGAAAATATATGATATAATGATAACTTTCATATACTAATAATAGTCTAATTTATTAGTATTTTTTTATTATAGACATAACATAGCACTAATGATACTAATACTTGTATTTATTTATTAATTTAAAAGGAACAAAAAGCTTATTATATGAATATAATTAAAAATATTAAAAATATCTTTTTAGAATGAAAATTGAATCACTCAACAATGACAAGGAATCAATTGCCTACTTATGTGAAAGGGCGAAAAAAAAAGAGAAAATAGAATAGGGGCATTTCACATGAAGCGGACAGCGGAAAAAAAGTGAGGTCGTAGAATTTGTTTATATTTGGGTTAATCATACCTCTAGTGGGTATGAACGCAAATACGTAACATATTTTTTTTTATGATGTTTATTTTTTAAGTTATGGGCCTTTAAAAAATAATGCTAATTGAAATTTAAATTTCTCTGAAGTAGATTTTCTAAGTGAAAAAAAATTAAAAAAATATCATGCTTTGCAATTCGTGTATATCTTCCTTTTCCCTTTTTGATTGAAAATAAATTTTTAAAAATAAAAGAAAAAATCAACTCTAAAACCAGAGGTATGATTAACCCAAATATAAACAAATTCTACGACCTCACTTTTTTTCCGCTGTCCGCTTCACGTGAAATGCCCCAATAGTTACAGTAAAGAAACTTCATTAGACAAAGATATTGTAGAGAATTGACTCCTCATCAATGATATTCATGACAGCTTGTTTTACGAGTTACGGATTATTTTTAAATAAATTATTTCATTATAGTACTCATTTTATTTCCTTCATCACAAGTAGTATTTAAGGTTTTATAAATAAATAACCTGCTCCAACACAACCAACACTGAATTGTAAATGGAGCATCCATTTGAAGGTGTTTGAAGGTATTCGGTTAAACATTAAGATAGGTCATTAAGATGGTTTCTTTATTGGTTGATAAGAGATTAGGTGTTTTTTTTTTAGTAGCCAGATGTTGTTAATAATGATTTTTATTCACAATGAGTTTTCTTTAAACCATTTACTTTTTTTTACGGCGTAATTTTTTCGAGTAGTTTATGCTTTTAGTTTTTTTTTTATTGAAACTTTTTAAAGTTGCCAGTAATCACTATTTTCTTATCTTGATATTTTGTAATTGGATATTTACTATTTGTTTATATAAAGTATAGTATTATTATGTAATGGCGGCTACGAATACTCTTATTTACATTGCTCGTTGGTGTTGTAAAAGATGTAGGTAAGCTTTACATCGATCTGAGGCTATTTGCTCAACTATTGTCTCCAAAGGGTGTTGAGGTGAGGCAGGTGATTGGTCATAAAACTAATGGTAAATCATTTGCAATATGTACTATGGAAGAGGAGTACATATTGCGTTCTTAAATAATTGGGCTAAGAACAGGATTATGATGCAAGGCAATAAATATAGTGAAACATTCAAAGGTATTTTATTATTTTTTAAATAAATTTATAATATATTATTTTTTAATTTAATTTTTCTTTCATGCATCCATACTACTAGATATACACATTTCTAAGGGGGGAAATACCGTAATAACCACGCTTAGCGGACAAATTGGCGAATACAGTTATTGTTATGAGTTTCTTAGTATAATGCCAGTTCTTCTATTGATAATAATTCAGTTTTTACTTATATTTATTTTTATGTTACATTATACCTATGTCAACATTTCTTTTTAAAATATATAAATATTCATATTGTTAAATAACACTTCTTTAAGATATTTATAAATATGCTTATTGTGACTTATTTATTTATTTATAGAGAGAACAAGAGCTTAAAACAATAAAATTCTGTGTACAAATACTTATGAAAGAGAAAGCCAATAACGGTCAAGGTCGACGACAAGGTCTTAATTACAGGTCTTCACTACACATATTTTTTTTTATTGATAATGGTGGCAAACGAGCTAGCAGCACACCTGATGGTAAGTGTCACTGCCGCCCATGGACCTTTGCAATACCAACTATATAACTAGGCCACTGCGTATAACGGCTTCCGGCTCTATCGCTCACCGAACGAAGTGCAATAGCACATTGCCATTACTCAGACGTCGATCTTCTGCGAGAGTGTGGTACTACCCGGTGGACCGGTCCGCGGCTGCAGACAGAGAACTGTCAACAGCGTGGTCCTACCACTATCATAATACAGATGTTTCATATCTAATAATAAGCGGAGAACAGTACAATTACTAGTATCAAATTATATTTTTTTTAAGCAATCTTCCCCATTGGTACATTATGAAAAAAATCATGACTGACTGTCTGATTTATCACATCTATCTTAGCGTTTAAAATTTAATTTTTTTCTTCTTATATTGGTTGTGAAGTGCATTACTAGCTCGCAGAAATGCACCGACGATAATTTGTAGATACCAATGGGAGATGGCAGGAGATATGATTTCACATAGTTCTAACTTGTACATAAAACCCCATTTTTGATAAAAGTATAGAAAAACATCATCATTCTCCTACTCTTATCCCAATTACTTGGGGTCGATACAATATGTATTCTTCTTTCATAGTACATATTGTAAAAGTTATTGGCAATAGTTTTATGACCGGCCGCCTGCCAGACGTCAAACCTCCTTGGGAATGTAATTGTTGACCAAACGGCATCAGTATCAGCTGATAATTTGTAGATACCAAAGGGAGATAACAGGAGATATGATATCTCATAGTGCTAACTGGTATATAAAAACCTATTTTTGGTAAAAATATTGAAGAGCCATATAAATATTTAAACAAAAACACACACAAAACTTTGGACGCGATTGAAGATAAGATCAACTATATTAAGCTTTTATTTAACATCATTTAAAATTATTTAACGATAAAGATGTAGTTCTCTTCATAAAAAAAAAGAACTAAATTGTCAACGATCGTACCGTGAAATGAAAATATAGTAAATAAAATTGAAATGTTCAATCAAATATTTTAATTCACTTCAATTTAGAATCGTTAATACTCATACTATAAGTATTTTGTAACCAATTTTAATTTGTATAACATAAAAGAATTTAAATTTACGCTTATTAAACTCTTAAATATGTGATTATTGATTTAATAAGGGGCCGTCCATTAATCATGTGAGGTTTGAAAGAGATGGGAGGGGTTTGACAAAAATCACGAAATATCACAAGGTCGGTGTAGTAAATAATACGTGTATTTATTTTTTCGTCAAGCACTGAGATTTCTAAACTAAAAAGCTGTTGCACAGACAACGAACGAAGTGATTTAAAGTAGGTGATCTGTATAAAAACCTTTTTGCGAAGTATACAAAAGGAAAAAACCAAGAATATAATGAGCTGTGGGCTACTTTTTTGTAGGTACTAAAAATTCACGTGATGTTGATGAGGGAGGAGAGTCATAATTTTAAACCTCACCACGTATCACCAAGGGGTAATGAGGGAGTTTAAAAATGCTAAAAAAAAAAGATCACGTGATTAATGGACGTCCCCTAACGTACATAACGACTTTTGTCTGATTCACGGAATAGTTACTGTAAATAAAAAACAAAACTTAGTTATCATTTACATAATGTAGTTTTGTGAGCATTAACTAAAACTACACGTGGGAACCTCACTTCAAAGATACGTATAAGCAGGTGCATTAAATTAACATATATTAAAAACTCTTTGATATGTCATGTTGATGTCATTAACTTTTTATTTGTCCAATGTTATGAAATTAACGAGGTAAATCTCTGTCTAACAAAACAGATAACAATAAATCCATAGATTTCGTCAACGCGTATATTTTTGATGATATATTTTGAATTACAATCAGATTTTTATATTAAGCTGTCTCTCTCTCTCTCTACTCTATCGGTTCTTTCACGGGGAGTGCTCTGAGAAACTGTTTGACTTGGACCATCACCGTTTTACCACTTTCAAATTCAAATTCAAATTCATTTATTATGTCTAAACCCTGTGAGGGCATTTACATATTGTCAGTATTAACATTTTAATTTTAATCTAATAAACTGTACTACAACACTATAGCAGGGCTCATCCATTTTACCTGGCAATGATATGGTCCTCGATTGTACATTTTCAGCGATCATTTGTTTCACGTACAAATATCTGGAATGAATTACGCGCTGCTGTGTTTCCCGAGCGCTATGACATGTCCTTTTTCAAACGACGTTTAAGAAGAACTTTTTCTTCACGGTAGGCAGCGGCCTGACTGGCCTGTGGTATTGGTAGGTCCATGTGCAAGAGTATCAATAACTGTTAGGTGTACTGCTTGCTCATTTGCCACCACAGGCATTAAAAAAAAAAAAAATTGGCAATTATATTTATAAGCATTATAAGGCTGTGTAGTAGCAGCTACGAAAACTAACCAACCATTATTTTCTTTTGGATGTGGTAAAAGATGAATATGAGCTTTATATTGACCTGGACCATCTGATGCGATGTTGTTTGATCAACAATTACATTCCCTAGGTTGACGACAGCCAGACGATCAATCAAAAAAATATTTTTCTTTTTTTTTTTTTTATCTTTGGCAATATGTCACAGTCACAGCGAGCATAGTAATTGGTAACTTTAAGAATCACATTTCCAACTAAGTCTAGAATTATTTGAAACCTTCGACATATCCATGTCCATTTGTAAATCTATTATTATACTAGGAATAGACATAAAGAGGCGTCTATCTAAATGGATACTGAGGACTAATATTGGAATACATAGAGGATATTGCTGTACTACTGACCATAAAAAAGCGACAAAAAATAGATACTAGTGGATTAATTCAAAAGAGAAAGAATATAAAAGCTTCAAAATGATTAGAATCGTAAATCATATACTTTACATTGCTGGACTAGTCTCCCAATGGATTAAAGAGAATACAAAGTCCCTAAATTATTAGCATCTTATCTCATATACGGGATGTATATGAGCTACTGCTAGGCTGTAGTCTGCTCTATAGTGGGAAATCGACCTACTACACCACATTGGTTAAATGTTGTATACTGTATAGGTGGAATTTATTTCGAGTTTTCCTGCCTGCATCATCTGCTTTTTTATTTATTACACGTCTTTTACGACGCTCACGAATAAGATAGGGTGGAAAATTGTATTCTTACTTCGTCACCATATTGATGAGCTTTTTATGTGTCTAAAATTGACAAATTAATGCGGTCGAAATGCGATCTCTGCGGAAAATCTGTGGAGTTAGGGTGACCGACCGCATTCGTAACGACGACGTAAGAGAGCGAGTAGGTATGAAAGAGAGTATTGGTGTAAAGATGCGAAAGGGAATGCTCCGATGGTTCGGACATGTGGAAAGAATGCCGAACGAACGCCTGGTTAAGAAGATATACAATGCGAAAGTGGAAGGATGTAGGTACCGAGGGAGACCGAGACTAACCTACCTAGACCAGATCGGTCTTGTACTGAAGGAAGGTGGAGTCAAGAGTCTCCGAAACCGGCGAGCGTGTATGAAGAGAATTATGAATGTTGAGGAAGCGAGTGAAGTATGCAGAGATAGAGTTCTCTGGCACTCTGTTCTCTCTGCCTACCCTGCAAGGGATATGGCGTGATGATATGTATGTATGTATGTAAAATTGACAAGATTCTTATTAAAATATTTCGATAGTCTTATAAAAAAAGTTTTCTTTCATGTATTTCTCATCTAATACTACCAAAAACTTCGCAACCTATATGTCTACCTTCAGACATAAACCTCTCCAAGAATTACATCATATTGGTTTGGCTGGCAGATTATTGATTGAAAAAATCCATTCTTTTGCTGAAATTTTCTTGTAACTTATCATCATTCTCCTACTTTTATCCCAATTGCTTGGGGTCGGGGGACAATATATACTCTTCTTTCATAGTATATATTGTAAAAGTTATTGGCAATAGTTTTATGACCGGCCGCCTGCCAGACATCAACCCTCATTGGGAATGTAATTGTTGAATGTAATTGTTGTTCAAAAGTCATCAGATGGAGTTGGCCCAGGTCGTTATAAGACTCTTAGTCGTCTTTTACGACATCCACGAGTAAAGTAAGGATTGGCAGTATTCGTAGCCGCTACCACACAGACTAAATGCTGTTGAAATTCTCTTGTAACTATTACTACTTTAAATAAAGGAGTGGTGATGAAAATATAATGCGAAAGTGGAAGGGTGTAGGTACGGGGAGACCGAGACTAACCTACCTAGACCAGATCGGTCATGTACTGAAGGAAGGTGGAGTCAAGAGTCTCCGAAACCGGCGAACGTGTATGAAGAGAATTATGAATGTTGAGGAAGCGAGTGTGCATACTTCATGCAAGGATAGAGTTCTCTGGCACTCTGTTCTCTCTGCTTACCCTGCAAAGGACATGGCGTGATGGTATGTATGTATGTGATGAAAATATTAACCCATTTCCATATCACACTAATCACAAATCCAAATATTTATTAATAAAACAAAGATTTTGTTAATACATAGAATAAATTTATTTAATATATTTTAATGATTAAACTATTATAGATACGGGTGTTGGAATTAAGTTTTTAGCTATTCAGATATTAATGTTTTAATGAGATGTCCTCATAATTAACAAGTTGCGTGCATCGTTATGTTAATTAACTGATTATGGTTAAGCGTTTGTTGTGTTCGATACATTCTCTTGATATATATTTTAAGCATTGTAATGACTTTATTCCAGAGATATCTATCGAATAGATATCATCATAGCTTGTATAAGAATAGTATATCTGGTCTATATAGAATTTTCTTTTGAAAGATTTTTGAAAAAAAAAAAACTGGCATTCAATACATTTTTTTATTGCTTATGGTGGCTAACGAGCTAGCAGCACACCTGATGGGAAGTGTCACTGCCACCCATGGACTTTTGCTATACCATGGTATAGCTAGGCCGCTGCCTACCATTATAATCTCCAAACCCACCCAGTTTGGCTTCCAGCTTTCTCTCACCGAATGAAACGTAGTATTACCGTGGACGGAACGGCCCGCGGCTGTAAAGAGAGAACTGTCTACACTGCGTGGTCCTACCACTTCCTTTCTTTGTTGTGATATTTATAGCTGCTTTTTACAACCTCTCTTCTCGTAGTATTTGTAGCTGATATTTACGACATCCATGGTAAAGGATGATTGTATTTTTACGCCGTTGGCACACGTCTGCCGTAAATATCATTATTTTATATCATATATGTCCCAATGCTGAGCTCGAGCCTCCCCTATAATGAGGGATATTGATCTACTATACTACGCTAGTCAGACGTGTTGGTATAGAGTTTTCTTTCAAGTTTTCCTTCACTTGCATAAATGTTATATGCGTTTTATATCTCTTAGTCATCTCTTACGAATACCCATGGGTAAGATAGGGGGTGGTGAATTGTATTCTTACTTCATCACGCCGTAAATATGTTGAAAAAAAAAATGGTATGTGCTTAAGACCACATGAAAGAAGTGAAAATTTCAGTGGGTATTCCGTCGGGCCGGCCACTGACGACAAGTTCACGCTGCTCCGGTGGCCAGTCCAACGACGAAGGCGAGGTTCACGGGTGGGTTACGGGTGTGCGTGCTTACGCCCCTCTGTCGCCCCGGACGGAGTGGTGCGAGGAGTGCGCCGCCCGTAACCCACACCCCAAAAAAAAGGCATTTCAGATATTTATGTTATTTGTATATGATATATAATGTTATTTATACATATAAATATAATGACCTAGGCCAACTCCATCTGATGTCGTTTGGTCATAAATTATTATTATTATTATTTATATATAATATTTTGTTTTTATATCTGAAATTCAAAACACAAACACAAGTGATGGATGAGAGGCGACTGCATGTAGCGGAGATGCGAATGTTGAAATGGATGTGTGGTGTGACAAGAATGGATAAAGTAAGAAATGAATACATTAGAGGAAGTTTGAAAGTTGCACCAGTGACGGAAAAGTTAAGGAGTGAACGGCTGACATGGTATGGACATGTGAAAAGGCGGGATGAAAGTAATGTTGTGAGAAAAGTTTTAGGTATGAATGTTGAAGGCTTAAGGGGTAAAGGAAGACCAAAGAAAAGATGGATGGACTGCGTGAGGAATGACATAGATAGTTTAGGAGTGACGGCAGAGATGACGTCTGATAGGATCGTATGAAAAAAGATGATATATTGCGTCGACCCCAAGTAATTGGGATAAGAGAAAGATGATGATGATGATCTGAAATTCAAAACACTAAAAATGACTTCTAATGGTCTTACATTAACATTTTACATTTAAATAATGTACAATTCCTTAAAAAAGAACCTTCCATAAAACATTCCAAGTACCATCCGTTGAAGATACCCGTTCAATCTTATTCAGTGATTGATGACTGGAAACGAATAGATGACCGAATGGAATCGATTTAGTGAGCAATGGCCATGATTTGCATATGTATGGCGGCTAAAATGAGAATCTTTAGTCATTGAGAGGTGTAAAGCTTTGTATTTTAAGGGCTACATTTAAAATGGTTGACGATATGAACGAAAGAGATTATTGTATTTCGATTAACGGCGTCTTTGCGACTTATTTTTATATTCTTTTTTTCATATTATAATATATATAGATAATAATTTTAAAATATATTAGTGCTTTTTTTATTGTCAGTGATAGCAAACGAGCAAGTAGAACCTGACACTGTCGCTTATGGACCTTTGTAATACCAGGCACAGCTAGGCCGTCGCCTACCGCGAAGAAAGCACTCAAACCTTGTTTAAAAAATAGCGCTCAGGAATTAAATGGATAGATGAGTGATGAGTGTAAAAAAATAATTCCCAAGATATGTATCTATCTCTTACGTATTTTGATGGAATAAGAATATAATTCACCGCTCTTCTTACCTGTAGGTCGTCTTGTAAAAGACGATTAAGCGATATAATATGCGGATAACATAATAAGAGAAAAAAATACTGAAATACATACATACATACATATCATCACGCCATATCCCTTGCAGGGTAGGCAGAGAGAACAGAGTGCCAGAGAACTCTATCTCTGCATACTTCACTCGCTTCCTCAACATTCATAATTCTCTTCATACACAATCGCCGGTTTCGGAGACTCTTGACTCCACCTTCCTTCAGTACATGACCGATCTGGTCTAGGTAGGTTAGTCTCGGTCTCCCTCGGTACCTACATCCTTCCACTTTCGCATTGTATATCTTCTTAACCAGGCGTTCGTTCGGCATTCTTTCCACATGTCCGAACCATCAGAGCATTCCCTTTCGCATCTTTACACCAATACTCTCTTTCATACCTACTCGCTCTCTTACGTCGTCGTTACGAATGCGGTCGGTCAGCCTAACTCCACAGATTTTCCGCAGAGATCGCATTTCGACCGCATTAATT
The DNA here is from genome assembly GCA_905163515.2 of Lymantria monacha. Taxonomy (NCBI): domain Eukaryota; kingdom Metazoa; phylum Arthropoda; class Insecta; order Lepidoptera; family Erebidae; genus Lymantria; species Lymantria monacha. Next base: position 24,110,846 of record LR991102.1, on the reverse strand, counting down.
TTACTATCATACTCTTTTCTGCATACCCAACTCTCGCTTCCATACAGTAATGTTGGGACAAGCACTGCGTTATGTATTGCTACACGTGCCTTCTGGCTGAGGTGGTGGCTGCCGAGAAGTTGCCCCAACGCTCCGTTCACTCTATTTCCCGCATTCACTCTTCGCTCTATATCAGTGGTGTACCTTCCATCTCGGCTAAATCCACATCCAAGATATACAAATTCATCCACTTGCTCTAGTACATCATTACCTATTGTTACTCTTACATCTGTTCTGGTTTTATCTCTTTCAAAGACCATTATTTTGGTTTTGCTCACATTCACGCGTAGACCCCTTTTCTTACAATCTTCTGTCATTGTGTCGACTAGGGTCTGCAGGTCAATCGCCGACTGTGCCAGCAGGACTGCATCATCTGCATAAAGCAGAGCAGTGACCACTGAGTCGCCCATCTGGACTCCCACATTCATATCGTTCAACCTTTGGAGACATTTATCCAGATATATGATAAACAGCCTGGCTGACAGAACGCACCCCTGCTTAACACCGATATTGACGTCAAACCAAGGCGACATTCCATCATCCAGCCGCACACAGGCTCTACAGCCCATGTAACTAGACTGCACAGCCTGTAGCAGTTTACCGTTAATACCATACTCCGGTAAAATGTCCCAAAGATCCTTTCGTACAACCGTGTCAAATGCTCTCTCCAGATCCACAAAACTGCAGAAAACCCTCTGACCTAGAGCCAGATGCTTCTCCACAATGTTGCGCAGAGAGAACACTTGATCCATGCATCCCCTTCCACTCCTGAAACCTCCTTGTGTCTCACACAGTAAACCATCGGACACCATCCTCATTCTCCTTTCAATAATTTTTCCATACACTTTTGCTGCCAAACTGGTCAAGCCTATGGCCCTGTAATTTGCGCAGTCATAACGTGAACCCTTGTTTTTAAACAAAGGCACGATGACTGCGCTATTCCAGTCCCTGGGAACCATTCCCGAGCCCCAACATAAATTGAGGAGCAACAGGAACGCCTCCCAGACACAAGAGCCACCAAGCTTGATCATCTCGGCAGACACCATATCAATGCCCGCTGCCTTACCATTTTTCAAACTTCTTATCGCCCATTCAACTTCATCCATACTGATGCCATCGGAGGACGCCGTTGTCGAATGTTGATCTACTAAACCACATCCAACACCGGCGCCAACCGTAGCATCCGCATACATATCGCCAAAATATTCACTCCATCGGCTTAACACGTCTTGTGTTTGTGTAAGAATGTCTCCACCTTTAGACCTTATTTTATTCATTCTGAAGGCTGACCAACCACCCCGAGACTTCTTCACCTCCCTCCAAAAGAGTTTGGTGTTACCCTCGAAGTTTTTAGTCAGCCTATCTTCTGCACTCATACTTGCTCTATCACGTTTCTCTTTCACTAAGGCCTTGGTGTCATTCTTACATTGCCGATATATTTCTTTCTTCTGTTCAGTCATACTGTCATTCAGATTCAAAGAAGAGACATAGTCCAGCCACGCTTTCTTCTTTTGCTCTACGGAAGCTGCCACTTCCGCATCCCACCATGCATCACCATTTGTTTTTCTATGCTTCTTTGAACTTCCACATACTTCTTTCGCTGTATCTACCATACTCTCTTTCAATACTCTCCAGCATTCTTCAATGTCCGATTGCGGCTGGCTTGCCATCGTCAGCCGTTCTCGGACACCCTCTGCATACTTTTCTCTTACACACTCTTCTTGCAACCTTTCAACCTTTATTCTTTCAAGCCCTCCGAAGTGGACACGCTCTCGCCAGTGCCTCCACTTTCTGAACAGACCACTAAATCTCGCAATAACGAGATAGTGGTCCGTGTCGACTGTGGGGCCCCTGTAGGCTCTTGCGTCCAATATTTTGCTTCGGAGGCGACTGTCTACCAAAATTAAATCTATTATGCTTTTCTGTTCATTCCTTCTCCATGTATACATATGGATGTCCTTATGTTGGAAAAATGTGTTTGACACAATAAGGTTTCTCTCCATGCATACATCCGCTATGAGCCTACCTGCGTCGTTCACTCTCTTATCACCAAATGGACCAAGTACGTCCTCATAGTCGGGACGCTTGGTCCCCACCCATCCGTTCAAATCTCCGCATACAATCACGCGTTCACTGGTTTCTGCCATATCCAGAACTTCCCTAACATTGTCCCAAAACTTCTCTAGGTCTGATGCCACCGAGGATCCTACGGGAGCATATGCTACAACCATGAATACCTTGGTGACACCTAGTTTTATACGGACCCAGAGAAGTCTGGGATCATACATTCCGTAATCCTTCACACCTGAGGCCAAGCGAGAGGACAACAGCACTCCTACCCCCATGCTGGCTCGATCGCTCTGTGGTACACCAGACCACAGAGCCATCCCGCCACCAGGAAGATCGTAGGCGTCGCTGCCCCTTCGCTTGGTCTCTGTTACACAGAGCACGTCTAGCTGTTTGTCCGCCATGACGGATATCAGCTCGTGCAACTTACCTTCCACACAACCTCTTACATTCCACGTGCCCACCCGGCACTCCGTTCTCCTCGACTCGCCTAACTGGGCAAGGCGTGATGGGTGGCGGCCCCCATCGCCGCAACTGCCGATGTTCGTACCGACGGGGGCGGGTCGGTACGCGTCGCCTCCGGGGGACGCCCTAACCCGCATTGCGGTACGCATTTCGAGCCGGATTAGCAGTCTAATTAGACTGGCAGGGGACGCGAACGAGCACGCTCCGGACTATGCCCCCCAATACCCACATACTGAAATAAAACTCTATAATAACTTGTCTGAACAGCCTGGTCAATTTCCTCAATTCTGGTGGAGACTGGAGTTCAGAAGCTAAAACGACTAAGAGTATTAAACAACCTTTATCCACTATCATGTACACCTATACAATACGAGGAGTTCAATCTTAATACATATACAACATTTGACCTGTCTTAGAGTATCGTTATGCCTTTAAGTTATGGCAATCAGAAGGTAATAGTTTTGTAGATAAATGATATCTAGCTTGGTTGTACTAAAAAGTCGACATTAATTCGACTTGCAATAATAATAATAAAAACTTTAACCTCTGAGCCAGTCGTTACCTCACTATGAGGCTAATGCAAAACTCGGAGGAACATTATATGGCTCCTTAAGTTCTTTTGATATAAAAAAAAATTTATCACAAGATTTACAGGAAAGCCAATAAACCGCAGGGCAGCTTGTGGCGAGCTCCACTAAGCACCCACTCCCATAGTCAGATATTAGCTACCATCATCACACAATAGTTTTACACTTACCGCTGGCAGTCCACGTATGTTATGGGCAGACGTGGAATGTCATCGGTAGGTGTCCCATCCCAATATTTAGATTAAATTTCTCCAAAGGCCTATGCGTGTTGGATCCATATCCCCATGTAAGCCTCTCAAAGGACCGGGCATCTTCCCTACGGAAGATTCCGTAAATAAAATGGAGATACAAATAATAATAATAATTTTTATTTCGGACTAGTGACATCCATAGCCTTCTATATAAATACAATCTTAGAAATTATGTTAGTAATATAAATACACTATTTGGTAACAATTGTTTGATGTTCATGTGACATCGACGAACAATATCACAAAGAATGCGAGACTCGTACCTTCTAACAATTGTTGTCAGAATGGAGTTGGAACTGGCCCGCAGTCTGCCAAGCAGTGAGGCAGATTTCTGTCGTATGATGGCGTGGAAATTGTCTACGCGAGCCTGCGAATACATACCCGATGCGCAGCAGAAACGAGACAGTCCCATCAACATCCTGAAGCCTTTATTATATTGGACCCGTAGGGCACTGATGGTACGTTGCGTATAATTAGGCCACAGGCACATGTAGAATACTTGACAGTAAGCTTTAAAAAATGTTATTTTTACTTATTCGCTACAACGTGCAAACCTTCGGACCAACATGTTACATCGAACCACCAGCGCCCTAAGTTCCCTCTCAATATCAGCCTGGTCCCCAAGGTCATCAAGAAAACAGGCATACACGGAAGTACGACGCTTGGTGTAATACTGCACAGTATGCTTAAGGCTGATCATCGCAGTCTCAGTATCCAGGTCGTTACGGAATCCGTACTGTGCGTCGTGAAGTTTTAATAAGCTGTCTAAACGTGCATCAAGCAGACTATCTAAAACCTTTGCGACAATCGTAGCTAATGAAATGGGGCGGTAATTACACTTATCAGCCACGTCACCTGTTCTATCTTTCAGAATGGGTACAATAATAGTTCGCATCAGATCACACGGAAGGTACGAGTGACACATACAGAGAGAATAAAACATAGCCCAACTGTGAGCCAAGCGGTGACTGCATTTTAAAATGGTCAACAAACATATTGGCAATGCCTTCAGGCCGATCATAGCCTCCTATACTCACAGGGAGGTCAGGCTTAACATCAAATTTTCTTGTAGGTTGCCAGAACTTTTGGAAGTTGTTAGTCTTACGGTGAGAGTGATGTGGATTTAGCCGAGATGGAAGGTACACCACTGATATAGAGCAAAGAGTGAATGCGGGAAATAGAGTGAACTGAGTGTTGGGTCAACTTCTCGGTAGCCACCATCTCAGCCAGAAAGCACGTGTAGCAATACATAACGCAGTGTTTGTCCCAACATTACTGTATGGAAGCGAGAGTTGGGTATGCAGAAAAGAGTATGAAAGTAAAATTAATGCGGTCGAAATGCGATCATTACGGCAAATCTGTGGAGTAAGGCTGACCGACCGCATTCGTAACGACGACGTAAGAGAGCGAGTAGGTATGAAAGAGACTATTGGTGTAAAGATGCGAAAGGGAATGCTCCGATGGTTCGGACATGTGGAAAGAATGCCGAACGAACGTCTGGTTAAGAAGATATACAATGCGAAAGTGAAAGGATGTAGGTACCGAGAGAGACCGAGACTAACCTACCTAGACCAGATCGGTCATGTACTGAAGGAAGGTGGAGTCAAGAGTCTCCGAAACCGGCGAGCGTGTATGAAGAGAATTATGAATGTTGAGGAAGCGAGTGAAGTATGTAAAGATAGAGTTCTCTGGCACTCTGTTCTCTCTGCCTACCCTGCAAGGGATATGGCGTGATGATATGTATGTGTATGTATGTATGTGTGTATTCCAATATATCACCATCATCCAGCTCTTATTCTAATTACTTGGGATCGACGGAATAGGTCCTCTTCTTTTACAGTACATATTGTAAATAGTTATTGGCAATAGTTTTATGAATGGCCGTCTGCCTGATGTATAACTTCCTTGAAAACATAATTGTTAACTAGACGGAATCAGAAGGAGTTAGCCCAGGTGATAAGCTGCTAGTCATCTTTTACGACATCCACGAGCACTGTCAGGTGTTAGTAGCTAATGCCTCGAATCCAGAAATCAGTTAGTAGTTAGTTTGCTAAAAATAATTCTGTAGTTATTGCATTCTGCTTCTGTAGTTATTGCAGTATGAAACAATCCTAATCAGTGCAGTATGAAATAATAAATATTATAGATAGTATAAAACACTGCAATCTACATAAGATAGATAAGATTAAAACAACAGATCTACAATTCATTGTTCAAACGATAGGTTTCGAAGTGTACGCCATAATATTGAACGCACCCGCCGGCTGACGAATTAATGAACGCTTTCTAAGATTACAAACATAATATGGAATGGACGATAATTTAATATAAAAATAATATAATATCAATAAATTTGTTAAATTTTCCATGTGGTGACGGAGTAAGGATACAATTCACCACCTTCTCTTACCAGTGGGTGATCGTAAGCAACGACTAAGGAATATAAAACGCATATACGAGAGAAGCAAAACTCGAAACAAAACCCTATACGTTTAGATCCATTTACCTCCCATTATGAACAAGACTCAAGTCCAACAGAGAGACGTGTGTAGGCTGAGATGATAATGAAATTTGTAATGTAAACGGACAAAATATTCATCGTCATCTGTACTTATCCGAATTACTCGTGGTTGACGACATAATACAAGAGTTTTGGCAACAGTTTTATAACCCGCCATCTGCCTAATATCAACTCTGCTGGAAAATATTAATATTAAATAGATGGTATCATATAGAGTTGACACATGTCTTTGTAGGGATCTTATTTGTCCTTTGCGAAACCTATGTGCAATGTCGAGATTGGTAGTATTTGCAGCCACTATCACGCATCAGGACGATATCAAATGGACAGTATACTCAAATGGCAAAGGGATAACTATAAAATTCAAGATGTTTTTATAGTATTTGTGACATGTATATCAAGTATTTGCCGTTTGGCGACGGAGTAAGAATACTATTCACCTCCTCATATCTTACACATGGATGATCTTACGAGACGACTAAGGGATATAAAACGCATAGAACATCTATGCGAGAGAAGGAAAACTCGAAACAAAACCCTATACCAACACGTCTGACCAACATGGTATAGTAGGTTAATTTCCCTCCCATTACGGAGGAGGCCCGAGCCAGACAGTGGGACATTTATGGGCTGTGATGATGATGATATCAAGTATAAAAATAGATTAGAAGCTCCAACACTCCTTTTACATTTAATGATATAAATTCAGGGATTTCCAATGAAGACGTCATTATATGTTAATATGACTTACAAAGTCTGTATTTTAAAATTGGAGTTATAGAGTATAAATATATACAGTCAATACTTCGTAGGAAAATAAGATTTTGTTCGAGTGACAGTACTAAATAATTCGAGATACTACGTATGTATGAGTTCAGTGGAATAGGAATTCATGTTTATTTGACTTACTGAGAATATTAAGAGATTACACTGTACTAGTATTTATAAACACTGTACCGCCCCTACATACCCGGCTGTCATAGAATGGTTTTTTTTCAAATCCAACTGATAATTTCGGAGATTAGTGCATTTAAGCCCTCACTGTTGACAGTTTTATTTCTGTTTACAGCTGTGGGCCCGTCTGCTCGCCACGAAGAGTGCCACACTCTCGAGGAAAATTGACGTCTGACATGTGTCAATCTGTTGTTGTATTTCGTTCGATGAGAGGAAAAGCCAATAAACCAACTTTCTGTGTGGGGTTTGGTTAGTAGACGCCTTAGCTGCACTTCAGGTATTGAAAAAGTCCAGGGGAGTAACAATTACCAGGTATGCTACTTGCTAGTTTACTACCATAAGCAATAAAAAAAAGGAAAATCTTTAGCGTTCTAGTACTTATAATATGGTTTCAATTTATTAGATTTTAGTTTTAATTTGTCGAATTTTTATGACACTTATAAAGTTTAATGGAAATTTAGAATGTCGTATCCTCATAATTCTTTCGTCACCGTATCGATTGATGCGTAATTCGGTCGCGTACGACTTTAGTGCGTACAAACATGCAATCACCGCCGGGTGCGTAGACAATAGTCAGTTGTAACCGCTCACGTGCATCCGCCAATCACACACTATTATCTAGATTGACTTCAGAAATACTAGTAGTACAACCAAATCAGTATGTACCGAGCTACGAATCTCCCCCCCGGGTTGAGCGTTATTTGCTATGCTGACGACACGCTCGTCACAGCCCGGGGCAGGACATTCGAAGAGGCGGCGAGCCTGGCCACTCTCGGCACCGAGGAGATGGTCAGGCAAATCGAGGCGCTGGGGCTCAGGGTGGCCCTAAACAAGACGGAGGCCCTACTATTCCATGGGCCCCGTGTGAGGCTGCCCATCGGCGCCTCGTTAGTCGTCAACTCCATCCACATCAGTATCCAGGCCCATATGAGGTACTTGGGTCTGGTGCTCGACGGGCGATGGTGGTTCCGGGAGCATTTTCGCCAAATTGCTCCCCGGCTGGTCGGCGCGGCGTCCGCCCTTTCTCGACTCATGCCGAATGTGGGCGGACCCAGTTTCGAGGGCCGACGGCTGTATGCGGGGGTGATCCGCTCAATGGCCATGTACGGCGCACCCGTGTGGGCGAGGGCTCTGAACGCCCAGCTCAGGGCGGTGCTGTGGAGGCCACAGCGAGCCATGGCGGTCAGAGCCATTCGCGGGTACCGCACGGTGTCGACAGAGGCGGCGTGCCTATTGGCCGGGACACCCCCGTGGGACCTAGAGGCGGAGATGCTCTCCGACCTCTACCGGCGGGTTACCTCAGTGCGCGACGAAGGTGGCTCCCCATCGTTGAGCGAGATAGCCACCTGGCGCGAGGACGCCCGCCGAGACGTCATCGCCCGTTGGGTTACGCGGCTGGAGAGGCCAAGACACGGTGTCGTTACCGTCGAGGCCCTCCGGCCCGTACTGATGGAATGGATGGAGCGGCGGCACGGAGTCCTCTCCTTTCGGCTGGTGCAGGTATTGTCAGGGCACGGGTGTTTCGGTCTGTACCTGCACACGGTCGCGTATAGGGAGTGGACTCCGGCCTGCCACCATTGCAGCAGTGACGAGGACACGGCGAGACACACACTGGAGGTGTGTCCGAGTTGGGACGGGCAGCGCCGTGACCTCGTCGCTGTAATCGGTGCCGACCTGACGCTGCCGGCTGTCGCGAGGGCGATGGTCGACAGCGTCAGGAACTGGGACGCGGTCGCCGCCTTCTGCGAGGCTGTTATCTCGCAGAAGGAGACGGCGGAACGAGTCCGGGAGGATTCCCGTGACCCGGGCCGCCGTCAGCGGCCGGGGCGGCGCAGGCGCGAATACCTGCGCCTCATGCCGCCCTAACCGAGGCTTCGGGTGATCGGACCGGGGAATTGTCCGGTCACCCGACGTGAGGCCACCGCGTGAGGACGACACCTCGACGGCAAAAGCTGTCGGGGCGTCGACAGGAGAGGAGCCCGAGAGGGCATACCGCCGAGCGGGCCACCGAAGACAAAAATCGGGTACCGGTGGCCCGCTTGCACGGCGAAGAAGAGGTGGTTGCAGGGTGGGTCAATGGGGTTGCGCGCCGCCTCTTCCGTCACCCCGGACCGACTTGGCGGGGTGCGACGTCCATGGCCCACGGCAAAAAAAAAAAAAAAAAAAAATGTACCGAGCTACGAAGGGTAGATGATGGACTTTGTGGTATGGAATCAGAAGCAGATTGCAATGACTTATTTTACGTTTTCCAGAACAGAGTGGCAGAACCATACTAGCTTTCAGTCTACAGCCACGGGCTGGTCCGTCCGGGGTAGTACCATACCCTCACAGAAAATCATCGTCTGAGTAGTAGCAAAGGGCTGCAGCGCTTCGTTCAGTGTGCGAGAGTGGGTTTGAGGTTTTCAACGGTATGCAGCGGTCTAGCTATAACCCTGGTATTGCAAATGCCCATGGATGACATTAATACTTACCATCAGCTGCCGCTTGCTCGTTTGCCGCCATCAGCAATTAAAAAAAAGTTACTGCCCACTCTACTGGAAAACCCTTAGTCAATTTTCACGAATCCGAAGGACAAGTAAAGGGTGTCGACAATTAAATTTTATTCCTGTCGCCACACAAGGTAGCTACACTAAGACAATCACTATTAAGAAATGTGAAATTGTAATGAAGAAAGTGTACAAGAGAACCCGTTGATAATTACCTACCTGATACACTCATGCGCCTGCGCAGGACTTGATGTTGTTTATCGCTGTAACTTGCGTTTCTTAACCGTCGCGTTGAAATGGAACGGGTCCCAACGACACTTGTCTATTGACAATCTAATTGCTAACTGTTATATGTATAGAGTTGTTTGTACGAAATTATCAATTTTTGACGTGATACATCTAATAAATCGAGGAACGACGACTGTACGCACGAAAAAGTGTCACGTTCCGTCTGAGCCGAGCGTGGAAGCGAGAGCGCGAAACAAACGATGGATCGATCTAAGTGTCGTTGCATTTTAAGAATTTGATGTGAACTGTTTATAAAGTGAAGTGAAAATTTAATATGGTTTCAATTGTTTATGTTTGTTCAATTCATAAAAATATGCAATTTTATCTTATAACGTTATCGTGTAAAATATCGTCCGTAAATCAACTTTACAGACAACCATTTATTTGTTCTTTGTTTCACTATTAAATAAAATTTAGATATATGTATTACATCTATTTTCCGTGTGGTGATGAAGTAAGAATACAGTTTATCACCATCCCCTCTCTTGCCTGTGAGTGTCGGAAAAGATGACTCGAGGATATAATACGCATATAACATATTTTTTTACAAAACACCTGATATCCTTTCTACAGTGAAGGAGATACGAGACCATCAGTGGGACACAAGTAGACTGAGATAATTATTTTTACTAATTTAATTATAATTAATATAATTCTATTAAATTTGGTAATTTTTCACAGCGGGAAGTAATGGCGGCTGTGACGAAAAATTTCTTTTTTTAAATTTACTTCTAGCAAATTTTCGCTGTTTCACTCGCGTAGTTCTCGTTTTCGTGGGAATAATATCTGGCTTAGATTACTCACCGATAATATAGCATTCCATTAGTGAAAGAATTTTTAAAATCGAGGTGGAGTGAATGGCGTTGATAGAGCCGCGAAAGTGTAACAAATAATAAATAAACAAATGTGACTGGTTTATAGTATTAAGAATAGGTACAGTTATCAGAACCCCTAGAAACATATTTATCAAAGTTAACAAACAGTTTTGAAAATCTCACTACAAATAAGAAGAGAAAAATAATAAATAAAGATAAATATTAAACTTACAATATAAAAATATAAACAGTCTTACACGACTTACATACAGAGAACAAATGAACAAATGAAATATAAATAAGAGAGCAAATGAGAACAAATGAAATATAAATAAGAATAAAAAAAAACAGCGGTATTAACATCTACATAAATGTCTAAAATAATTTACAATGTACACGCGAACTGCGATTATTGTGCGACTGGTCGCGGCTGACAAATACAGGATCCTGTTGTTACGCAATTTATTATTTTCCATACAAATCCTGTTCCTTGTACCCAAGAAAATAACCGTGTACAAGCATAAGATGTTTTTGTTAACAACTCGAGCTGAGTTTTATTTAGCAGACCAGTTTGTAAGTGCTGTTTTAGTTGCTTTAGTTGAAGTTCATTGTAGTTCGTATACGATATTAACGGTTATCTTTTGTTTAAGCACCTAGGATTCATCATTTCTGTTTATATTTGCTTCTGTGTATTGTATGCAAGAAAAAACACACGAAGAAAAACCACAAACATTATAAGGATTGATATTATTCGTTTATTGTAACTGTTTATTGTTTTAATTAATATATTGCTGAGTTTTATTCTAAATTATATTGCCACACGTTTTCTAATTTAATCAAATTTACCAGTATATCATGTTTTTAAGAATTCATTACAATGAATCTTCAGAATTTAATAAATTAGATACTATTTAAATATTTAAGTTCATCCTGAATACTCAAAATTGATGCAATTTTAAACATTACTTTCTATTATCTTCTATCCTTTTCCATCCACACAAAGATCTATATAAAATCTTCTTCTTCTTCTTATGTATTGGCGATCAGCTACATATACGAGCTATTGGTGCCAGTGTCAAGTTATAAATATTTTCACGTTTTTAGTCTTTCAAGTCAGTCGTTGTCTAAGTCAAATTATCACCATTAACAGTGCAATGGCCACACTGTTAATGGTATCTTGTGGGAATTTTGATGGAAAACGAAAACGTTGTAAAGCACTTTTATATGATATTCACTACATCCCAGTATTTCCGCACATCACATTACAGAAAATGCCATCAAAATTATCTAATATAACACGTTAAAACACTAAGATATCGAATATAATACAAGAGCACCACATGACGTTTTCAAATTCCCGTCAAAAGTCCTATATAAAAAAAAATCAATTCTAGTTGAGAATTTCAAGTTTGCGTTTAGACATTGATTGCGGCCATGCGTCATCCCGTTGAAGTTCAAAAAACTAGCCTAAGAATCATTCCAAGTACGGCCGATGTCAAAGAATCGCCACCAATTGTCAAACATTTTTTTTTTGGTTTTAATTTTAGCAACGGTACGTCATGCCCCGCTAATGCGTCCGGGGCGACCAATTGTCAAACTAACGGCGATGTGGAAAGAATACGGTGGCTATGGAGCCGCATGCCGCCCTTCAGTCTTTATTGGGCGGAGTATGCCTGTATGTATGATCTGTGTTTAACATTGGGTGTTTTTAGGCTTAGTAAGACAACAAATATCTAATTTCCTGTATACATAATGACTACAAAATGAATAAATGTATTAAGAAAGATGTCATCATTATCCCAGTTAGATCCGATCTCCATCCAAAAAGGTAGTACAAATTGTCCTAATAAACGAGAAAGAGAAAAAGGGTGGGCTGGTGAAAAAGGATTGTATGGGATTTTAATTGGAATTATTCTTCTCTTGTAGGTATAGATGTCACATGCATATCACACACACCATAATAGCTTTTTACGATATCCACAGGCAAGAAAAGGGGGTGATAATCAGCGTTCTTACTTCATCATTAAAGGAAATGAAAAATATTATTTTGTTTATGTTAGAGGTAATAGCACCTCTATATGCATACTCGTGAAACATGTCGCATATAATCTTAATATCACAAGAGACTGGCGCCTCGAGCTTAGATTATCTTATTATTGTATCGATAAATGAAAAGGTAGGGATAATAATATAACTTAGTTTAACTTAGTCTTCAAACTCAAAAGTTAAGCTTTAGTAACTATATATATATCACTACCCCCTATCTTACCCGTGGGTGATCGTACGAGACGACTAAGGAATATAAAACGCATATAACATCTATGCAGAGAAGGAAAACTCGAAACAAAACCCTATACCAACATGTATGACCAGTATGGTATATTAGGTCAATTTCCTTCCCATTATGAAGGAGGCTCGAGCCCAACAATGGTAGATATATGAGCTGAGATGATGATGATGATGAACTATATATAAACCCTGGATTACTTACATTTGTTTCTTTTTGGCCACCGAAGACAAAGATCGGTTACCGGTGGCCCGTTCACACGGAGAAGAGAGGTGTTTGCAGGTTGGGTCCATGGGGTTGCGCGCCGCCTCTTTTGTCGCCTCGGACCAATTTGTCGGGGCGCGACCACATCCATGGTCCACATTGCGGAAAAAAAAGGGTTGCATACATTTTGTCAGTATTATTTTTTTTTTTAATATATTTATTATTTATACAAAAAATACATAATGAATTAGTTATAATAGCAACTAAAAACCACTAAGGTTTAAACCCGTGCTATAATAATGGGCCTACTTACAATACATGTTTGTGTATAGTACAAAGTAGAATGCTTTTACAATGTTATATCCATCCATCCACCCATCAGCCCATAGAAAATGCCATTCGCAACAGTCCTGTGCCACCTGCATCCAACGGTTGCCTGCGACCTTGACAATGTCATCAGTCCACCGAGTGGGGGTCGTCCTACGCTGCGTCGTCCGATTCGTGGTCGCCACTCGAGAACCTTTCTTCCCCAACGGTTGTCGGTTCGTCGAGCGATGTGGCCTGCCCATTGCCACTTTAACGTGATAATTCTTCGGGCTATATCGGTTACACCCGTTCTTCTACGGATTTCCGTATTCCGGATTTTATCACGTAGTGAAATACCGAGTATAGCCCTCTCCATAGCACGCTGAGCGGCTTTGAGCCTTTTTATGAGGCCGACATTTAGAGACCACTATTATATACCTAATTACCCAATATTATATACCTAAGCTAAATCAAATTTAACAAATATTGTTTTAACTTATATTTAATATTTTTATCTGTCACACTATTTCACAAATTTGAAGGCAGATTGTTTATAAGTCGAGGTACAATATAAGCAGTAGTTCGCTCGCTATACATATTATTGGCGCGCTGCGTCCGAAGTTGATTGATTTAAGCCCACATTAGCCCCTTTTGTCAGCTCAGGCCTCCTCCACTGTAAGAGGGAAATCGAGTTACTGTACCCAAGCGGGTCAGACATGTTAGTCATAATTAACGTTCTTCTGATCTTATCCTAATTACTTGGGGGCGACGTAATATATACTCTTCCATCGTACATATTGTAATTGTTATTTGCAATAGTTTCTTTTTATTTTTAAAGACATCGCCCTACACTATTTTTTTTTTTTTTTTTTTTTTTTTTTATTGCTTATGGCGGCAAACGAGCAGACAGCACACCTGATGGTAAGTGTCACTGCCGCCCATGGACCTTTGCCAATGATATAGCTAGGCCGCTGCCTACCAATACAACCCTGAACCCACCCCAGTTAGGCTTCCGGCTCTCTCGCTCACCGAACGAAGCGCAATAGCACATTGCTATTACTCAGACGTCGATCTTCTGCGAGAGTGTGGTACTACCCCGGACGGACCGGCCCGCGGCTGTAGACAGAGAACTGTCCACAGCGTGGTCCTACCACAATAGTACACTACCACCACTAAGTAAATAATCATTGTATTGCGGGGGACGTTAAAAAAAAAAAGAAAGAAAAACACTTAATTAACGCAAACAAATTGCCCTAAGTAGGAATCACACACGGCACTGGCACGGAAGGTCAATGTTTTAACCACTATGCCATTTGGCGTACCGATCTTCTTCTATGCAGTCAGTTTTATTGCTAATTGTATATTTTTTATATATTAAGAATTTTAGACCAAACGATATCAAGTGGAGTTTGCCCAGATCGATATAAAATCAGACCTATTAATATATGGTTTCATTTCGAGTTTTAATTCTTTTGAATCGATATTATTTGCATACAATATCCCTTGACATTTCATTGACAAATATTCATTGATGAAAAACGTAGTGGTGAATTGTGTTCTTATACTGTCAATTCACGAAACAGTTTTATATACCATCATTAATTAATAATCTTCCAAGGTAGGCAGCGACTTGAAAATGCTATCTCTATTAGATAGAGTTAGTATCTTTTGACATGTTTTTTTTTTAATTTCAATCGTTCACCTGTATAGTGACGTCTACTGCTGAATATAGGCCTCATATAGGGGGAAGATGAATTGTCAGGCTTGGCAGGCCGTTTGGTGATCGCAGTCGATATTTTGATATTCCCAAGAAAACAGTGCTGCGTATTGATAGATTTCTTTTATGCTTTTACGACTCCGAGGGTAAATAAAGGGTAAAAATACATTATACCTACTCTTAATCTGTTAATTAAAATAAAGACTTATAATATACTAGCTTCTGCCCGCGGTTTCGTCCGCGTAAAAGGTTACTTTCCTAAAGATTTTCATGCTCTATTTTTATTTTAACCCTTGAGGGTAACTTTTTTACAAAATGTTAATCTCATATTTATTTATATCTAATCAATAGGCTAAAAATAAGTTTCAATGTACCTTTGCAATACCAAGGCCGTTGTCTACTAATACAAACCCACCCAGTTGGGCTACCGGCTCTCTCGCTCACCGAAAGCACCGCAATAGCACATTGCCATTACTCATACGTCAATCTTCTGCGAGAGGGGGGTACTTAGCGTGGTCTTACCACTATTAAAGAAATGTCAACAACGTTGCCCTACCACTATTAAGAAATTACTTCTTTACTAAGAAATTACTAATTATTTTACTGATTTTCTTGTGTTCCTCAGTTATGCCTTAGGATACAAGAAAGAAATGACCGTTAACACGGTCATTTCTTTCACGGTGATTTCTCAAATTTCTTCATTGGTCGCCATCAATGACACCGAGGATTGACTCTCAGGCAGTCCCGGCAGTTGTTTTTAATTGTCTTGGGACCGGCAATAAATTTAATTAGAAGAAGATTAACGAGGAGGAGTTGAAAAGAGTGATTCCACTTCCCTTGCAGAAAATGCGGGAGACAGGCAACAAAAGTGACTAGCCAGCCAATAAGTAAAGGGACGTATAGGGAGGGTAATACAGCTACGAGAAGCGCATAAGTAAGATCGTAAGTAGAAAGCTTATTAACTACAAAATCAATATATTAGGAGGTATTATTGATTCTATTTAAACATACATACATACATATCATCACGCCATATCCCTTGCAGGGTAGGCAGAGAGAACAGAGTGCCAGAGAACTCTATCTTTTCATACTTCACTCGCTTCCTCAACATTCATAATTCTCTTCATAAACGCTCGCCGGTTTCGGAGACTCTTGACTCCACCTTCCTTCAGTACATGACCGATCTGGTCTAGGTAGGTTAGTCTCGGTCTCCCTCGGTACCTACATCCTTCCACTTTCGCATTGTATATCTTCTTAACCAGACGTTCGTTCGGCATTCTTTCCACATGTCCGAACCATCGGAGCATTCCCTTTCGCATCTTTACACCAGTACTCTCTTTCATACCTACTCGCTCTCTTACGTCGTCGTTACGAATGCGGTCGGTCAGCCTAACTCCACAGATTTTCTGCAGAGATCGCATTTCGACCGCATTAATTTTACTTTTATACTCTTTTCTGCATACCCAACTCTCGCTTCCATACAGTAATGTTGGGACAAGCATTGCGTTATGTATTGCTACACGTGCCTTCTGGCTGAGGTGGTGGTTGCCGAGAAGTTGCCCCAACGCTCCGTTCACTCTATTTCCCGCATAGTGTTTTTTTTTTCGCATTTCCCCTATTCTATATAAATGTATAGGTATTAGCATCTCTATATGTGTTCAGCGAGTTGTCGCCCGGGTTGCCGGTCGTAGTGAACAGTAGTTCGTTGTTATTACACGCCACATACCTAAGACGGGTGCGTTGACTCCTTTTAATAGTATATTGCCTACTCGCTTATGTAAATTATGGTTTATATGGATGCTAATATAAATTAACTTTTAAAAACTAAAACATTTATATATTTTTTTTAAATAACTTATTATTCTTCGCGTGGTGACTAGTGTTGCCTAAATGCAAGACCAAGACTCGCTGCAGGAGTCTTGCAGTGCCCTTAGATAGCGTTTTACGATACCTTTGGCAAAGAAAGGATTGTCAACATTTTGTATTCTTAATACCAGTACACGGGGAAATAATTTGATGTCATATTAAACAATCTCATGATAGATAGGTGTGATTATAGCCCCACTCCCGTTAAGTGGTATGTACCTATCTAATTGTTGATAGTTGTACAGTTAGTGCCACTAGATGAATGAAATTTCATTAATTTAGTTGGATTATTCATTTCTATCAAAACAAGTGACTGTGTGTTATATACTAACAGCCAGAGTTGCAAGACTTGCGAGACTCGCAAGAGTCTTGCATTTGGGCAACACAAGTGGTGACGGAGTAAGAATACAATTCACCATGTAATATTCTTAATTGTGAATGTCGTAAAAGACAATTAAGGGATGTAATATGCATAAGAGTGAGTGAATGCGGGAAATAGAGTGAACAGAGCGTTGGGGCAACTTCTCGGCAGCCACCACCTCAGCCAGAAGGCACGTGTAGCAATACATAACGCAGTGCTTGTCCCAACATTACTGTATGGAAGCGAGAGTTGGGTATGCAGAAAAGAGTATGAAAGTAAAATTAATGCGGTCGAAATGCGATCTCTGCGGCAAATCTGTGGAGTTAGGCTGACCGACCGCATTCGTAACGACGACGTAAGAGGGCGAGTAGGTATGAAAGAGAGTATTGGTGTAAAGATGCGAAAGGGAATGCTCCGATGGTTCGGACATGTGGAAAGAATGCCGAACGAACGTCTGGTTAAGAAGATATACAATGCGAAAGTGGAAGGATGTAGGTACCGAGGGAGACCGAGACTAACCTACCTAGACCAGATCGGTCATGTACTGAAGGAAGGTGGAGTCAAGAGTCTCCGAAACCGGCGAGCGTGTATGAAGAGAATTATGAATGTTGAGGAAGCGAGTGAAGTATGTAATGATAGAGTTCTCTGGCACTCTGTTCTCTCTGCCTAACCTGCAAGGGATATGGCGTGATGATATGTATGTATGTAATATGCATATAACTTATGTGCTAGAGAAAGAAAACTTGAAATGGAACCCTTTATCAACCCGTCTGTCCATCATGGTATAGTAGGTAAATCTTCTTACTCTTGAGGAGGAGGCTCAAGCTTAGAAATAGGTAGCCTTAGAAATAGGTAGGTAGGTTAGAAATAGGTAATAGTGGTAGGACCACGCTGTTGACAGTTTTCTGTCTACAACCGCGGGCTGGTCCGTCCGGGGTAGTACCACACTCTGACAGAAGATCGACGTCTGAGCAATGGCAATGTGCTATTGCGCTTCGTTCGGTAAGTGAGTGAGTAAGAGAGTCAGAAGCCCAACTTGGTGGGTTTCGGGATTTTATTGGTAAGCAGCGGCCTAAGCTATACCCTTGGTATTGCAAAGGTCCATGGGCGGCGGTAACACTTACCATCAGCTGTGTTGCTTGCTCGTTTGCCACGATAAGCAATAAAAAAAGCCTCTATTGATATCTCAATATAGGTAACTACTTACTTTATGATGAGTGAATAATTCTATATATGAGAACGTATATGATTCTCATTGGATCAGTGGCATAAAAATATGCTTACCAATTGTGAGGTTCGATATATGAGTTGAACAAAAAAATGGTTGCTAAATTTTATGCAGATTCCCTTCAGATTATGGAGGATTTTTTTAGATATCATGCAATATATTGAGGGGACAAAGTAAATACTTATTACTTTCTGTTCGCCACGCTCGATGCCTTAATACTGATTAGATCAATTTCTTACAGAGTGACTATCACACTATGACCAGTTTAATAAATGAATTCTCCCAAAAATTGTTGTCTTAATTTTTTGACACCCTAGTCTGATTTGAAAACATATGTAGAATAAATCGACACAAAGTACACCCAGACTCAGATATTACACATAATTTTTTCTTGCGTGAGGATCGCAAGCACTCAATATTTAGATCATTTTGATATCTATTTAAACGATATAATACTCTTTTTATAATACTATTTCCGTGTGTTGACGGATTAAGAATACAATTCACCACCCCTATCTTACCCGTGGGTGATCGTAAGTGACAACTAAGGGATATAAAACGCATATAACATCTATGAAAGAGAAAAAAAAATCTAAACATCATCCTATACCAACACGTCTGACCAGCGTGCTATAGTAGGTCAATTTCCCTTCTATTATAGAGGAGGCACGAGCCGAAAAGTGAGACATATATGAGCCGACATTTTAATTGACATGAATACTACCAGTGAAATGATTTTGAAATGTTTTAAAATAATAACTCGAATACTACCAATCCTTATTTTGCTCGTGGATGTCGTAAAAGATGACTGAGAGCCCAATAACGACCAGGCCCAACTCCATCTGATGCCGCTTGGTCAATAATTACATTCCCAAAGAGGGTTAACGTCTGGCAGGCGGCCAGTCATAAAACTATTGTCAATAATTTTTACAATATGTACTATGAAAGAAGAATACATATTGTATCGACCAAGTAATTGGGATAAGAGTAAGAGAATGATGACATCATCAACAACTTATCCCAATTTATTTGGGGTCGACGCAATATGTTTTCTCCTTCCATACAACTCTATCAGACGTCATCTCTGTGGTCACTCCTTGTCTATCCAAGTCATGTTTCACGCAGTCCATCCATCTTTTCTTCGGTCTTCCCTTACTCCTTAATTCTTCAATATTCATACTTAAAACTTTCCTCACAACATTACTTTCATCCGGTCTCATCACTTGCCCATACCGTGTCAACCTTTCATTCCTTAACTTTTCCGTCACTGGCGCAACTTTTAAACTTCCTCTTATATGTTCATTTCTTATTTAATCCATTCTTGTCACACCACACATCATCATCATCATCGCAGCCCATAATGTCCCACTGTTGGGCTCGGGACTCCTCCGTAATGGGAGAGAAATTAACCTACTATACCACGCTGGTCAGACCGTGTTGGTATAGGGTTTTGTTTCGAGTTTTCCTTCTCTCGCTTAGATGTTATATGCGTTTTATACCTCTTAGTCATCGATCACCCACAAGCAAGATATGGGGTGGCGAATTGTATTCTTACTCCGTCACCAGACGATCTACTAAGTGACTAACCAGCCAATAAGTAAAGGGGCGTATAGCGGGGGTAGTACTTCCATTCTTCCTTCCAACAGCAATTTGCGTTCGTATATATTGTATAAAGTGTGATACTCCGTTATGTTTTTTTTTTATCATTTAATCAATGCAACTTTCTAGAGGTATCTGGCATCCATAACACAAGTTTAATCTTAGTTTGGGTGCCAGAGAATTAAACACAAGAAGGCCTTAGAACTTAAATGGAAACTCAATATTTGCTAAAATTTGTAAATTATGTTTTGGAAATAAAGTTATTATTATTATTATTCTCAGCTCATATAAATAATAAATTAATAGAAGCAACATGTAAACCAATGTTATAAAGGAAAAGATTGGCACATCTCGGCTACCGTTGCTCCGGGCGCCCGCCTTACGTAATCGCTCTTATTATGTATGTATTAAGTTACTGTATTGCTACTAGATTAGCACATAAGTGCCCTGTTAGGTTGTCTAGACTTTTTGTCAAGACATACCCTACTCCTTTAATGTAGGCCTCCGTTTTTGGAGACGTGTGGTGGGTGGGTGGTCGTATTTATGGCTTCCTTATTTATATGATTATTATACAGAATTACTCGATGTTTTTTTTTCAAATATAAATTTGCGTTAAAGAATTAATATTTGTATTGTGGGGAAATTTACGAACTTCCATTTTCCATTTGGTGATGAAGTATGCATACAATTCAGTACACCTACTTGCCCGTGGGTGTCGTAAAAAACGAATAAAGGAAACGCAAGGGGAATGCATGTAATATTATTGCAAGTGAAAGAAAATTTTAAACAAAAGCCCCCGTACCAACACGTCTGATCAGTGTGGTAACGCAATTTCCCTTCGTGCAGAAAACTGACATCTGAGTAGTGGAAATGTGTTGCTGTGATTCGTTCGATGAGCGAGAGAGCCGACATTCCAACTTTCTGTGTGGGTTTGGGGTTTTTATTAGTAGACAGTGACCTAGATGTACCATTGGTGTTGCAAAGGTTTAAAAAAAGAACAACAGGACTGTCGTTAAAAGCTGGGCGCACCGCCCTTGAGTATGAAAATAGAAACGGTAACCCGCCGGTCACGGATATCAAGTAATTATTATTAGTATTTCGCCCAACGGTGATGGAGAGGAAGCACGGTGGATTATGTGGCCGCGTAACGCACATCCATCATCCTAGACGGTTTTGATGGGGTGTAGACACACACGGGGTGTGGTTTAGACAAACCACAACCTGCTACAAAACAAAAAGGATACACAGACCATTTTCACTCCTATTGTAAAAGATTCTCAAACCCAGTAGTGGGATTTAAATAATCTGGAATGATAATAATGATGAATTATTTCTCGCAACTCAAGAATTTATTTATTTAATATAAGACATATCTTTAGGAAATCTCCATTAAGTCAAAAATAAATTAATCACATGATATTCTCGCCTTCTGTAACTAATATTTCATCATCACGGATGTTCATAATATATTATTCATATATATCTTTGGTCATTAAAGAAATCAGAAGCTCTGGTTATAAACAACCTCTCGCCGAGAAAGATGTACAGATAGCGAATGATTTTGAACAAGTAACACTACCAGATTATAACTCAGACCTATTTACCTCGAGGCTATGAAAATATTAGGTGTTGGTTTTATTTTTTAATAAATTGTAAAGTAAATTTGTTATTGCCTTTACTTGTAGACAAGCAAATGGCTTACCTGGTGGTAAGGGGTAACTGCCGCTTTTGAATCTTTTAAATAAATAAGATAATAATAAAATAAAAAAGTTTAATTTGATATAAAATTGATTGTTCCTTACTGTAACCTAAATGTATGGCAGAGTTGAATGCAATACTAGAGATAAAGCCAGATAGCTGCCTACGAATAAGGGGGATTTAATCTTCCGGCTTTTCTTATATATTTTGGATTGAGTAGATGGAAAGATAGATGTTCCTGTAGCTAGATGGTAAGATGAGCTTAAACAAATAGCCGGCTCCGACGAGCTGGCTGTACTTTCTGTAATACGCAATGAAAGCAGGATAATAAAGGTACATAAACATACTTATCATCACGCCATATCTCTTGCAGGGTAGGTAGAGAGAACAGAATGCCAGAGAACTCTATCCTTGCATACTTCACTCGCTTCCTCGACATTCATAATTCTCTTCATACACGCTCGCCGGTTTCGGAGACTCTTGACTCCACCTTCCTTCAGTACGTGACCTATCTGGTCAAGGTAGATTAGTCTCGGTCTCCCCCGGTACCTACATCCCATAAAGTTGACTGAAACTGATCGGGCCAAACTCCAACACCAAAATACTCACTATAAATTCACGGTATAAATGATAGTTTTTCAGCAGCCAAGTGTGGCGGTAATGATATTACCTCATTTGTGAGGTAGATCTGCGTCCAGCAAACAGTGGAAGGCTGAATAAAGCCGCGTACCGACTTCGCGCTCCAAAAGGACGAACATTGGCGCGCGTTCCGGCCGCGCAAAATGGATACCACTTTGGAACGCGCGCCAATGTGTTCATTGGAACGCTCGAACGTGGAGCGGGTCGTTCCATCTGTTGTCGGTTTTTTGCCGCGTATCAAACGTGGCGCGCGTACCAGTTGAGACAGAAACGATAGCATTTCGTGTGTTTGTTGCGTTCTAAACGCTGCGGCTCGCATACGATGCCTGCATGATGAACAATCAAACACTGGAACAGTTGCCTCGCGGCGCGCTTAGTTTCTATAGTTCATATATTTGGAACGCGTACCGTGGAACGCACTCTCGGCGCGGTCGGGACGCGCGCCAGGAGTGCGAAGTCGATACCCGGCTTTAGTATGACAATATTTTTTTAGTGAAGAAAACATCCTGCACTAAGAACATGTATTTCACGGACCCAAAATCAAACCAGATATAGAGTATTGGTTTGATCGCATAAAGCATTATCCTGTAATCAAAACGCTACTTGACATAACTCGTTATTTTAACTGCTATGCCATATTTGCAGTCATAATGATTTATTAGTGGAATTTTTCGTAATAAAAGATGTCACTTCCGCAGTAACAAATTCTTAGACATACTTTCATAATCTAGTTTATCTAGTTTATTTGTAATACATTTCACGCGGGGCCATAGAAATACATATTAATTTTTGATGCTACCAAGAGTATGGGGGGCATAGTCCGGAGCGTGCTCGTTCGCGTCCCCTGCTAGTCTAATTAGACTGCTAATCCGGCTCGATATGCGTACCGCATTGCGGGTTAGGGCGTCCCCCGGAGGCGACGCGTACCGACCCGCCCCCGTCGGTACGAACTTCGGCAGTTGCGGCGATGGGGGCCGTCACCCATCACGCCTTGCCCAGTCAGGCGAGTCGAGGAGAGCAGAGTGCCGGGTGGGCACGTGGAATGTAAGAGGTTGTGTGGAAGGTAAGTTGCACGAGCTGATATCCGTCATGGCGGACAAACAGCTAGACGTGCTCTGTGTAACAGAGGCCAAGCGAAGGGGCAGCGACGCCTGCGATCTTCGTGGTGGCGGGATGGCTCTGTGGTCTGGTGTACCACAGAGCGATCGAGCCAGCATGGGGGTAGGAGTGCTGTTGTCCTCTCGCTTGGCCTCAGGTGTGAAGGATTACGGAATGTATGATCCCAGACTTCTTTGGGTCCGTATAAAACTTGGTGTCACCAAGGTATTCATGGTTGTAGCATATGCTCCCGTAGGATCCTCGGTGGCATCAGACCTAGAGAAGTTTTGGGATAATGTTAGGGAAGTTCTGGATATGGCAGAAACCAGTGAACGCGTGATTGTGTGCGGAGATTTGAACGGATGGGTGGGGACCAAGCGTCCCGACTATGAGGACGTACTTGGTCCATTTGGTGATAAGAGAGTGAACGACGCAGGTAGGCTCATAGCGGATGTATGCATGGAGAGAAACCTCATTGTGTCAAGCACATTTTTCCAACATAAGGACATCCATATGTATACATGGAGAAGGAATGAACAGAAAAGTATAATAGATTTAATTTTGGTAGACAGTCGCCTCCGAAGCAAAATATTGGACGCAAGAGCCTACAGGGCCGCTACAGTCGATACGGACCACTATCTCGTTATTGCGAGATTTAGTGGTCTGTTCAGAAAGTGGAGGCACTGGCGAGAGCGTGTCCACTTCGGAGGGCTTGAAAGAATAAAGGTTGAAAGGTTGCAAGAAGAGTGTGTAAGAGAAAAGTATGCAGAGGGTGTCCGAGAACGGTTAACGATGGCAAGCCAGGCGCAATTGGACATTGAAGAATGCTGGAGAGTATTGAAAGAGAGTATGGTAGATACAGCGAAAGAAGTATGTGGAAGTTCAAAGAAGCATAGAAAAACAAATGGTGATGCATGGTGGGATGCGGAAGTGGCAGCTTACGTAGAGCAAAAGAAGAAAGTGTGGCTGGACTATGTCTCTTCTTTAAATCTGAATGACAGTATGACTGAACAGAAGAAAGAAATATATCGGCAATGTAAGAATGACACCAAGGCCTTAGTGAAAGAGAAACGTGATAGAGCAAGTATGAGTGCAGAAGATAGGCTGACTAAAAACTTCGAGGGTAACACCAAACTCTTTTGGAGGGAGGTGAAGAAGTCTCGGGGTGGTTGGTCAGCCTTCAGAATGAACAAAATAAGGTCTAAAGGTGGAGACATTCTTACACAAACACAAGACGTGTTAAGTCGATGGAGTGAATATTTTGGCGATATGTATGCGGATGCTACGATTGGCGCCGGTGTCGCATGTGGTTTAGTAGATCAATATTCGACAACGGCGTCCTCCGATGGCATCAGTATGGATGAAGTTGAATGGGCGATAAGAAGTTTGAAAAATGGTAAGGCAGCGGGCATTGATATGGTGTCTGCCGAGATGATCAAGCTTGGTGGCGCCTGTGTCTGGGAGGCGTTCCTGTTGCTCCTCAATTTATGCTGGAGCTCGGGAATAGTTCCCAGGGACTGGAATAGCGCAGTCATCGTGCCTTTGTTTAAAAACTAGGGTTCACGTTAAGACTACGCAAATTACAGAGCCATAAGCTTGACCAGTTTGGCAGCAAAAGTGTATGGTAAAATTATTGAAAGGAGAATGAGGATGGTGTCCGATGGTTTACTGTGTGAGACACAAGGAGGTTTCAGGAGTGGAAGGGGATGCATGGATCAAGTGTTCTCTCTGCGCAACATTGTGGAGAAGCATCTGGCTCTAGGTCAGAGGGTTTTCTGCAGTTTTGGATCTAGAGAGAGCATTTGATACAGTTGTACGAAAGGAACTTTGGGACATTTTACCGGAGTATGGTATTAACGGTAAACTGCTACAGGCTGTGCAGTCCAGTTACATGGGCTATAGAGCCTGTGTGCGGCTGGATGATGGAATGTCGCCTTGGTTTGACGTCAATATCGGCGTTAAGCAGGGGTGCGTTCTGTCAGCCAGGCTGTTTATCATATATCTGGATAAATGTCTCCAAAGGTTGAACGATATGAATGTGGGAGTCCAGATGGGCGACTCAGTGGTCATTGCTCTGCTTTATGCAGATGATGCAGTCTTGCTGGCACAGTCAGCGACTGACCTGCAGACCCTAGTCGACACAATGACAGAAGATTGTAAGAAAAGGGGTCTACGCGTGAATGTGAGCAAAATAATGGTCTTTGAAAGAGATAAAACCAGAACAGATGTAAGAGTTACAATAGGTAATGATATACTAGAGCAAGTGGATGAATTTGTATATCTTGGATGTGGATTTAGCCGAGATGGAAGGTACACCACTGATATAGAGCGAAGAGTGAATGCGGGAAATAGAGTGAACGGAGCGTTGGGGCAACTTCTCGGTAGCCACCACCTCAGCCAGAAGGCACGTGTAGCAATACATAACGCAGTGCTTGTCCCAACATTGCTGTATGGAAGCGAGAGTTGGGTATGCAGAAAAGAGTATGAAAGTAAAATTAATGCGGTCGAAATGCGATCTCTGCGGAAAATCTGTGGAGTTAGGCTGACCGACCGCATTCGTAACGATGACGTAAGAGAGCGAGTAGGTATGAAAGAGAGTATTGGTGTAAAGATGCAAAAGGGAATGCTCCGATGGTTCGGACATGTGGAAAGAATGCCGAAAGAACGTCTGGTTAAGAAGATATACAATGCGAAAGTGGAAGGATGTAGGTACCGAGGGAGACCGAGACTAACCTACCTAGACCAGATCGGTCATGTACTGAAGGAAGGTGGAGTCAAGAGTCTCCGAAACCGGCGAGCGTGTATGAAGAGAATTATGAATGTTGAGGAAGCGAGTGAAGTATGCAAGGCTAGAGTTCTTTGGCACTCTGTTCTCTCTGCCTACCCTGCAAGGGATATGGCGTGATGATATGTATGTGTGTACCACGAGTATTAACACATATAAAACGATTTTTTACGAATTTTATCACATTTGTATTTCACTTCATCAAGAGTTTTTTTTATTTACCGTGTGGTAAAGGGAGCAAGAATAACAATTTTTTTTCTTTTTCGTTGACTAAGGGTTAAAACCAGATATCTCATTACAAGAGAAGAAAATTTAGAAGGAAAATCTTATATTAAAACATATATCTAAATTGAATAGTATAGTCGATCAAATTTCCTCCCATTTTGGAAGAGGTTCGAACCCAACAGTAAGACATATATAAGCTGACTAGAGAACTTGTCTGTCAACGCAATAAAATCTGTAAAAATATTTTTTATGTAATAAACATAAATATAAATTGAGTCAGCCCTAACACATTTTCCTGTATTATTTGTGACCTGACAAAGCGTAAGGATTGCGCAGCGATTGATTTGCATAGCAGAGCGTTTATTAGATTTCGTTGCGTTTAACGGGAAATTGCAGCATACCGGCATTACTCCCGGCTATTGTCAGTTATCGGAGATAAAACCTTCGATATACAGTGAAACATTGCTACATGTTATTACGTTAAATAACTACCGTTCTCAATAATATTATATGGGCCATGAGAATTTTAGAAGTTATTATATTGCCAACTAGTAACTTAACCATTACGTCCATGTTTTATTATGAATAATTGACATCATCATCATTATTTCAGTCTATTGCCGTCCACTGCTGGACGTAGGCCTCCCTCATGTTATGCCACAGAGTGCGAACCTGTGCCGCTTGTATTCAACGACGCCTAGCAACCTTCTCCAGGTCGTCTGTCAACCTGTTGGGGTGGCGTCTTACTCTACTTCGTCCGGTACGTGGTCGGCCACTCTAAAACCTTTCTTCCTCAGCGGTTGTCGGTTCTTCGAGCGATGTGACCTGCCCATTGCTACATCAGTAATTCACTAATTGATCCACTTCAATAATTGACATGTCATATTAAATTTTTTGACTGCACAGGTAGCCGAGTGGTTTAAAATACCGGACTCTCTTGGCAATGATTCAATCCCTGTATAGAACAATTTCGAATATTTGTGTAATTTGCATAAGTACATTATCTTTATACAGGGCCCTGTGGCTCATATAAGAATGAATGAAATGAATGTTTCTTAGTGTAGAATGTTGTTTTAACATTCGTTCAACAGTGTTATGACAACACTGTTAATGATATCAACTAGAGATTTTTGTAGAAAACGAAAACATTTGTAAAGCACTTTCATATCGTGTTCATTACATCCTAGGGCTTCCTTCGCATTCATCATCATCATCATCACAGCCCATACATGCTCCACTGTTGGGCTCGGGCCTCCTCCGTAATGGGAGGGAAATTAACCTACTGTACCGCGCTGGTCAGATGTGTTAGTATAGGGTTTTGTTTTCCTTCTCTTGCATAGATGTTATATGCGTTTTATATCCCTTAGTCATCTCTTATGACACCCACGGGTAAGATAGGGGGTGGTGAATAGTATTCTTACTCCGTCACCACACGGAGGATTACATTACATAAATTTCCATCAAAATTATTTAATATTACACGTTAAAATACTAAGATATTGAATATAATACATCTACGACTAAAATATATATTATTATATATAACACTCTCATTCCGCCACCAAAAAAGCAACGTTTTTTTTTATAAAAGACATCATCCCGCATTAAGGAAATAATGCTTGTACTACGGGGGACTTTACAAATTTATAATGAATGCAGACAAATTAGACTTAAAAACAGCAGTTTGTGGATCACAAAAAGAAGCTTACATACACATACATACATATCATCACGCCATATCCCTTGCAGGGTAGGCAGAGAGAACAGAGTGCCAGAGAACTCTATCTCTGCATACTTCACTCGCTTCCTCAACATTCATAGTTCTCTTCATACACGCTCGCCGGTTTCGGAGACTCTTGACTCCACCTTCCTTCAGTACATGACCGATCTGGTCTAGGTAGGTTAGTCTCGGTCTCCCTCGGTACCTACATCCTTCCACTTTCGCATTGTATATCTTCTTAACCAGGCATTCGTTCGGCATTCTTTCCACATGTCCGAACTATCGGAGCATTCCCTTTCGCATCTTTACACCAATACTCTCTTTCATACCTACTCGCTCTCTTACGTCGTCGTTACGATCGTTACGCTCCTACGCTTCTGCGTAGGAATCGAATCCGCGGAAGGTACAGATAGTCGGTATCATCGCCTTCTGTGTAGTCTTTCATTCATTCTATTGCTTTGAGTATCGCAAGTATTATTTTGGCATTTACCCAAACTAATCACAAGAGGTCGCCATAGAGTCTAAATTATAAATCTACACATATGTAATATATTCAATATACATTAGCTAAGTGATAACTAGTAGCTGATAAACAGGTCCCATGTTAATAGCTTAGAAATATATTGAGCTATTAAAACAGCCCCAAGCTACCGGCTACTAATATTACTAGTGATTTACTACTTTCTACAGACGCAACTATGCTTGTTTTGGAATTGATATGCATGAATATCAACTGCAAAGATAGTGTAGTGCTTAATATAACTTACAATGTGTCATGGGTTTGATGTCCATGTGGGACAATTTTTATTTAATGCTAATGATAGTAAACTAGCAAGCAGCAACCACTGCAATATCAAGGGTATAGCTAGGATACTTCCTACCAGTACAAACCTCAAACCCACCCTGTTAGGATGCCGGCTCTCTAGCTCACCGAACAAAGCGGAATAGCATATTGCCATTACGCAGACGTCGATCTTTTGCGAGAGTGTGGTACTACCGCGAACGGACCGGCCCACGGCTGTAGACAGAGAGTTGTCAACAGTGTGGTGTTCTGCCACTAAAAAATGTTTTGTGCTTTCCACGAATTGCTGTTCCATGTTTGGGTATAATATTAATGAGTTAATTCTATTTTTGTAAATAGAATATTAGTAAGTTTTTAGCAAAAGGTCATTATTAGGAATACCTGTAACTGTAGAGCATGCATGAATGAATAAAGGAATGGAGGTGTAATAGTATCGTGGCTTGTTGCAATCCGTATTCTTTACTACTCTGGGAAACATGCATGAGGCTATATATGTATAAATGT
This sequence comes from Lymantria monacha, assembly GCA_905163515.2. Taxonomy (NCBI): domain Eukaryota; kingdom Metazoa; phylum Arthropoda; class Insecta; order Lepidoptera; family Erebidae; genus Lymantria; species Lymantria monacha. The sequence continues at coordinate 24,081,334 of LR991102.1, read as the reverse complement.
ATTTATTAGTTCCTAAATACAGGGTATTGTCTTGATAAATCAAAAATAACATTTCTGTGTAGTGACGTAGTAAGAATAAAATTCACAACCCCCTATCTTACTCGTGAGTGATCGTAAAAACCGACTAAGGAATACAAAAAAACAAATAGAAATCTATCTAAAAGTAAATTCGAAATGAAAACCTGCAATAACATGTCTGACCAGTGTGGTATAATAGGTCAATTTCCCTCTCATTATCCATAATGAGAGGGAAATTGACCTACTATGCCTCCAGGCAGCTCAAGCCTAACAGTGGGACATATATGAGATGTGATGATGATGATGATTTCATATATCTCACCCTATCGATCTTCACTGTTTTATAATAACTGTAACAACGCCATCTGTGCAGCCAAATAGTCAACTAAAATATAGATCAAACAATAGTTTTTGCCAGAGGGTCCATTCAATATAACAGGTCTGTGAATTGACTTGTCCACCACTTTCATTCTCGTATTATTATTGTATTATTGTTTATAACTGTCTCAAATACATATATCTAATATCAATGATTATAAAACCTGTTTGTATAGTAAGCATATATATATATATATATATATATATATATATATATATATATATATATATATATATATATATATATATGTATATAACGAACGTATGGTTAAGAAGATATACAATGCGAAAGTGGAAGGATGTAGGTACCGGGGGAGACCGAGACTAACCTACCTAGACCAGATTGGTCATGTACTGAAGGAAGGTGGAGTCAAGAGTCTCCGAAACCGGTGAGCGTGTATGAAGAGAATTATGAATGTGAAGCGAGTGAAGTATGCAAAGATAGAGTTCTCTGGCACTCTGTTCTCTCTGCCTACCCTGCAAGGGATATGGCGTGATGATATGTATGTATGTATGTATATATATATATATATGGCACCTCTTTTTTTCAAAAACATACTAAGAAAGGGTAAGTAAGGTTCCTGCACTAAGGAAATAATCCTTGTATTGCTGGGGACTTTACAAACATATAATTAAAAAATCACATGCAGACCCATTATAACGCAAAGTATTTTCCTGCTTGGAAAGCCAACTCATGGTACTGGCACGGTAGGTTGGCATCTTAACCATTACGCCATCTGTGTAGTCATTGTAAAATACTAGATTTGAAGTTTAATTTCATTCTAAAGGAAGTGATAGAAAATATTGTTTAGATGGCATAGTAGTTTAAAATAACCACCTGCCGTACCAAATATTGTGGGGTTAATTCCCACACAGGATATTATGCATCATCATCATCACAGCCTATATATGTCCTACTGTTGGGCTCGGGTCTTCTCCGTAATGGGAGGTAAATTAACTTACTATACCGCGCTGGTCCGACGTGTTGATATAGGGTTTTGTTTCGAGTTTTCCGTCTCTTGCATAGATGGTATATGCGTTTTATATACCTTAGTCGTCTTTCACGATCACCCACGGGTAAGATAGGGGGTGGTGAATTGTATTCTTACTTCGTCACCACACGGAAATATTAATATTGTGCAATATATGAGCTGTCATTTTAAGGTGCGAAGTAATTTGGATCCGTTTATTGTATATTTGAAACATCAAATCCTTAGAGATAATCAAATCCTACAGCGTTGTGTTTAAAAAAAAAAGACCGAATATTCACCATGTGTATGGTAGCGGCGACGGATACCGTAGACAAAAATCGGGTACCGGTGGTAAGCTCGCACGGCGAAGAGAGAGGAGTTTTACGGTGGGTCTATGGGGTCACGTGCCACCTTTCCGTCACCCCGGACCGATTTGATGGGGCGAGACGCATCCATAGTCAACAACAAAAAAAAATGTTAGCGGCGACGGATACTACACAACTTTACTTAGTTTGTGGATGTCGTAAAATACGACTAAGAGCTTTATATCGACCTAGGTCAACTCCACCTGGTGCCGTTTGGTTAAAAATTACATGCCCAAGGAGGGTTGACATCAGGCAGGTGGCCGGTCATAAAACTATTTCCAATAACTTTTGCAATATGTACGAGTAGAAATTTATATCACGATATCTCATCATACTCCTACTCTTATCCCAATTACCTGGGGTCGATACAATATATACTCTTGTTTCATAGTAGATATTGTAAAAGTTATTGGCAATAGTTTATAACCGGCCACCTGCCAGACGCCAACCCTCCTTGGGAATGTAATTGTTGACCAAACGGCATCAGATGGAGTTGGTCCAGGTCATTATAAGTCTCTTAGTCGTCTTTTATAACATTCACGAGCAAAGTAAGGGTTGGTAGTATTCGTAGCCGCTACCACATAGCAGTAGGTGATATACCTGATATTTGATGATATCTATGACCTTAAATATTGGGCATTAGAATTCGGTGTTAGTAAATATCATAACTAATTAACTGCACAGATGGCGTAGTGGTTAAGATACCGGCCTATCATGCCAGTGCCGTAGGTTCGATTCCTACGCAGGACACTGCTTTGTGCAATCCACAAAGTGTTGTTATGAGTCTGGGTGCAATTTGTCTGCGTTAATTGTATGTTTGTAAAGTCCCCCGCAATACAAGGATTAGTTCCTTAGTGCAGGGTGTTGGCTTTAAAAAAAATAACAACAGTTCAAAATACAGAACATCATTTTCTAAACTTTTAGTGGAGGTTAGATGGTAATGATTCCGTGAAATAATAACGTTCAGCACGTGCCCTTAAAATAATTCCTCAGAAGTGGATAGATATTAAAACTACATACGAATTAGCTTGTAATTATATATAAGTATATAATATAAATATCTAGTTGATTGACTCATCAACGGCGAACCAAAACTATTGTATCTAGAAACATTAAATTCATTAGTTTATGTCTGTGACGTAAAGATCCACGTAGTATGATAGGAATTTTACGAAATTCAACCCTTAAAGTACAGTGGTAAAGTTTGTATGGCAAGGAAAAAAACATGTTTTTTTTTCAATACAAATAGATATTTACATATTTTAACATTTATCGATTTTCATCCTCTAAGGGTGTAAAGTAGGGGATTAAATGGTAAATTGATACTTTTGTCGGTTTTGTTATTGAATTAAGAATTTACAGAAATAAATACTAGATAGCGCTTTAATTTAGTGTTTCATCATCATCATCACAGCCCATATATGTCCCACTATTGGGCTCGGGCCTCTTCTGTAATTTGATTTGAAGGGAAATTAACCTACTATACCGCGCTGGTGTTGGTATAGGGTTTTCTTTCGAGGTTTCCTTCTCTTGCATAGATGTTATGTGCCTTTTATATCCCTTAGTCGTCTCGTACGAATACCCTTTTTTTTTTTTTTTTTTTTTTTTTATTGGTGGGCTATGGGTGCGTCTCGCCTCTCCGAATCGGTCCGGGGTGACGGAAAAGGCGGCGCGTGACCCCATAGACCCACCGTAAAACCTTCTCTCTTCGCCGTGCGAGCGGACCACCGGTACTCGATTTTAACTTCGGTGGCCCACCCGGCGGTTTACCCTCGCGGGTTCCTCTCGTCGACGCCCCGACAGATTTCGCCGTCGGGGCGTCGCCGTCACGCGGTGGCCTCACGTCGGGTGACCGGACAATTCCCCGGTCCGATCACCCGAGGCCTCGGTTAGGGCGGCATCAGGCGCAGGTATTCGCGCCTGCGCCGCCCCGGCCGCTGACGGCGGCCCGGGTCGCGGGAATCCTCCCGGACTCGTTCCACCGCCTCCTTCCGCGAGATGATAGCCTCGCAGAAGGCGGCGACCGCATCCCAGTTCCTGACGCTGTCGACGATCGCCCTCGCGACAGCCGGCAGCGTCAGGTCGGCACCGATAACAGCGACGAGGTCACGGCGCTGCCCGTCCCAGCTCGGACACACCTCGAGCGTGTGTTGCGCCGTGTCCTCGTCACTGCTGCAGTGGTGGCAGAACGAAATCCACTCCCTATACGCGACCGTGTGCAGGTACAAGCCGAAGCATCCGTGCCCCGATAACACCTGCACCAGTCGAAAGGAGAGGACTCCGTGCCGCCGCTCCATCCACTCCATCAGTACGGGCCGGAGAGCCTCGACGGTGACGACACCGTGTCTAGGCCTCTCCAGCCGCGTAGCCCAACGGGCGATGACGTCTCGGCGGGCGTCCTCGCGCCAGGTGGCTATCTCGCTCAGCGATGGGGAGCCACCTTCGTCGCGCAGTGAGGTCACCCGCCGGTAGAGGTCGGAGAGCATCTCCGCCTCTAGGTCCCACGGGGGTGTCCCGGCCAGTAGGTATGCCGCCTCGGTCGATACCGTGCGGTACCCGCGAATGGCTCTGACCACCATGACTCTCTGGGGTCTCCACAGAACAGCCCTGAGCTGGGCGTTCAGAGCCCTCGCCCACACGGGTGCGCCGTACATGGCCATAGAACGGATCACCCCCGCATACAGCCGTCGGCCCTCGAAGCTGGGTCCGCCCACGTTCGGCATGAGCTGCGAAAGGGCGGACGCCGCGCCGACCAGCCGGGGAGCAATTCGGCGAAAATGCTCCCGGAACCACCATCGCCCGTCGAGCACCAGACCCAAGTACTTCATATGGGCCTGGATGCTGATGTGGACGGAGTTGACGACTAGCGAGGCGCCGATTGGCGGCCTTACGCGTGGCCCATGGAACAATAGGGCCTCCGTCTTATTTAGGGCTACCCTGAGCCCCAGCGCCTCGATTCGCCCGACCATCTCCTCGGTGCCGAGAGTGGCCAGGCTCGCCGCCTCTTCGAGTGTCCTGCCCCGGGCTGTGACGAGCGTATCGTCAGCGTAGCATATCACGCTCAGCCCGGGGGGTAGACTCCCTCTCAACGCCCAGTCGTACCCGATGTCCCACAGAGTCGGCCCCAGAACCGACCCCTGTGGAACGCCGCACGACATGGACGTCCGCACAATGTCCCTTGCGGGACTCGCGCAGAGGACACTGCGCCCCTCCAAGTAGTCCGCCACCAGCCGCCTCAGGTACAAGGGCACCCCATGAAATCGGAGCGCCTCCCTGATGCAGCAGAATGGCAGACTATTGAATGCGTTGGCGATGTCCAGCGACACCGCCAACAGCACTCCCCCGCCGGTGACAGCCTCCGCGGCCGTCTGCCTCAGTCGTAGCAGGGCCCCGATGGTCGAACGCCCCCTTCTAAAACCGAATTGAGCGTCCGACAGATCGCCCACGGGTAAGATATGGGTGGTAAATTGTATTCTTACTCCGTCACCACATGGATAACAAACGGATTTGGTGATATAGAGACTCACTAAAAAGGAATACTTTGAAGTTGTACCCCTCAAAGAGGATATTAGCCTTTCCAAGGGTGTAAAATAGGTAGTAAATTTTGTTGTGATATTTTTTACTATACAGCCCATTAAAATTATATATAATGGGCATTTCACACATGATTTTATACGGACGAAGTCGGAGCCTAAAGCTAGTAAGTAATCCTTACTAATATAATAAATGCGAAAGTAACTCTGTCTGTCTGTCGCTTTTTCACGCCAAAACTACTAAACCGATCTAAATGAAATATGAACCTGACAAAGGACATAGGCTACTTTTTAATGCAAAAAAAGGTTGTAAAGGGGGTTGAAAAGTTGTAAGGAAGTATCGTCATTTTTAAAGCCAGAAGTTTGAAACTTATTTTTAGGCTATTGATTAGATGTAAATAAATATAATATTAAAATTTTGTAAAAAAAATCCCCTTAAGGTGTAAAATAAAAATATGGGATGAAAAACTTTAAGAAAGTAACCTGTTACGCGGGCGAAGCTGCGGGCAGAAGCTAGTATTATATAAATAATAGCTAGAAAGCTTATAAAACAAAGTGAATAGAAATAAAAAAAAAACAAAACGATTAATGCTATGTGTTGTTTTAAAATTTATATAGCTATAAAGTCATTAATTATTTATTCTAATGTGTCGTAAATCAGATCCCGCTTTTGGGCAGGAAATAATTTAAGACTTTGCTTAGCGAAAGCGTCGTATTGCATATTAATTTGTCATATATCAAGTCTTTTTTATTACACTTAAGTCATTATAACTTAGTTGGTTAGGTTTGATAATTTGAGAAGTAACGTTAAAAAAAATATATACAATGGTATTTTTTTTTTAATGTTGAATTCAACATAACTCGTTTTTATGTCTTTTTTAATAACATTTTAAGTGATGAAAGTGGGGTTTAATGTAAAGCTTTTAGTACGTTTGAGTCAAATAAAAAGATTGGTGTGGTATTGAGAATATAATTTTACATTATTCCTTTTTAGGGTTCCGTACGCAAAGGGTAAAACGGAACCCTATTACTAAGACTCCGCTGTCCGTACGCCTGTCTGCCACCATTTTTTTTTCATCGTTACTTTTTTCTCCAATACCCGAAGGCAAATGAGTGAGAGATTCCACTCTGCCCTACAAAGTGTTCACCCCTACTTTTTATCACATAAAAAGTCTATCAGAAATCTAAAGCATTGCCATAACAAATTTTTACTTAAAAACATATGCAGTCTGAGTTTCGACAACCCTATTTTAAATATTTAAAAACATCGAATGTATTGGCAATTATATTATGAACTGGGTCCGTCGCACCTGTTTTTTGAATCACGTCTGTGCTCAGAGACCATTACATTGAAAATAGGTAATTTATATATCGCTACTAAGAATTCTCGATTGATTTACGTGAATATAAAAATCATGGACTAATTATAATTTGTAATAATAATGTTGAGTTTAGAGATTAATATCTTAATGTTGTCTTTCCGTTTTTGTTTGTTGATTGTGATTTTAAATTTTAATTTAACTAATTATGGGCAAGTATTTCTCCGTGTGGTGACTTAGTAAAAATACAATGATCACTGCCCCTTCTTTTTTCGTAGCTGTTATGGAAATAAATTAAAAGAACTAAGGTGTAGTTAGAATATAGTGAGCTAATTATATTTATCTGGAGTAAGCCAGTGCTGAGACGTATGAGTTATGAAGAAGAAAAAGCAAGCCCTTTAGTCCTTTCTACATAAAGACTCTAATGAGTGATTTTTATGTGACACCTAAATTTTCATCAATATGTAAGGTGTTTAGTGATGACACACTGTTTACAGCTCTCTATTAGCAGCCTAGTCCATCTAGAGTACCACCTTCTCACAGAAACGTGAAGTCTCAGCAGTGGTAAGTGTGCTATTGTGCTTCATTTGATGAGCGAGAGAGCCGGAAGTTCAAATTTACGGGTGAGCTTTGGTTGGTAGGCAGCGGCCTAGCTTTATCTCTGGTAACGCAAAGGTGCATGAGTGGCAGGAACACCATCAGGTGTTCTGTTGCGATGTATACCTATTGTTTGATTGATATTATGTACCTTTCAAAATGTAACATTAGTGTTCAAATTAGATGTTTACCTAAAATTTAGTCTCTTTATGGTGAAAAACAGCAACGAAGGTGGCACCCTATCGCTTAGCGAGATAGCCACCTGGCACGAGGAAGCCCGCCGGGACGTTATCGCCCGTTTGGTTACGCGGCTGGAGAGGCCTAGACACGGTGTTGTTACCGTTGAGGCTATCTGGCCCGTACTGATGGAATGGATGGAGCGGCGGCACGGAGTCCTCTCCTTCCGGTTGGTGCAGGTCTTGTCGGGGCATGGTTGCTTCGGCAACTACCAGCACACGGTCGTGAGGAGGGAGTTGACTCCGTTCTGCTACTGGAGCGGCAGTGACGAGGACACGGCGCAACACACGCTCGAGGTGTGTACGAGCTGGGACGGGCAGCGCCGTGAACTCGTCGCTGTCATCGGTGCCGATCTGACGCTGCTGGCTGTCGTGAAAGTGATGGTCAACAGCCTCAGAAACTGAGACGCGGTCGCCGCATTCTGCAAGGCTGTCATCTCGCAGAAGGAGGTGGCGGAGCGATTCCGGGAGGATTCCCTCCATGTGGACGCGATCCGACGCCGGTGTCTCGGTAGGCGCAGGCGCGAATATCTGCACCTGATGCCGCTCTAACTGAGGCTTCGGGTGATCGGACCGGGGAATATTCTGATCACACGACGTGAGGCCACCGCGTGAGGACAACGTCCCGACGGCGAAAGCTGTCGGGGCGTCGACACGAGAGGAACCCGCGAGGATAAACCGCCGGGTGGGCCACCGAAGACAAATATTGGGTACCGGTGACTCGCTCGCACGGTGAAGAGAGGTGTTTGCAGGGTGGGCCTATTGGATTGCGCGCCGCCTCTTCCGTCACCCCTGACCGATTTGGTAGGGTGCAACCAAGTCCATAGCCCGTTGCAAAAAAAAAATGGTGAAAAATGCAATGAACTACCTAATTGTGAAATGAGTTATAGAGAAAATGTAACATAACATATATTTTTCTCAAACATGCTTGGAAGTTTGACCATTATTTTGACATCTTCGAGATAAATCGAAATTGCTGTACCTACTGACCAAATACATGCGAGCAACGGCCGGCAAAAAATGTATGAAAATCCATATCTGTCGTGTTTTAGCGGCCAAATAAATATAATTACATGTAAATTCATATCTATCGTGTATTTTAAAAATGGAATGATTTGTTACTTCAAAATATAGTAATCAAGTATAATAACTTATCAGAGTTTTATTTGGATTTCGAACTGGCTTGAAAAATAAACCTGTTTGATAATAAAAAAAAAAACAAATGAACCCCTTAGCACGTGAAAAATGTTGTTCGTTGTTCGTCATGTATACAGTTCTACTTATTACTACTTAATTTTAATTTCCACGCATTATTTGAGAAAAGCACTATACAACCTTGGCCACAACTAGGAATTGATGGACTTACGTATGTGTGCCTCGGCTACGCCTTGCCCCACATTTACACGTTCGTCCATCAAGCTGCAGCTGCTGGCCGCTGCAGTAATGTACTATTCTTTGTTAATATTTTATAGATATGCGACTAAATAAATTTATTTAAATGAGCGAGTTTATATATTGTTAATTTATTTATTGTGTTCATCGAAATTTATCCTGTGTCAATGCACCATGATACAATGGATTTGATGCATTCATATCCAAAAAATAAGTCAGGACCAGTTAGTTTTTTTTTTATTTTGCACATCGAGTTGATTATTCAACATTAAAAAAACTCACTCCAAACTCGATATGAAACCAATAGTAGTGCACCAAATTGGGTACAATCGCCCGAGGTACAGATACGAAATAACAATTATTTAGCAAATTTATTCACATGATCGCCCTTTGTTTCACGGTGGACCGTAATGAGCGGTTACGGTTCCAAATTTAAAATGCCATTACTTTAGTGTTGTTCAATGTACATATATGAAATATAGTCGATTATGAGATTGGAATCGATTTGTGATCGAATCGATTTAATTCACTGCACAAAGCGATGTTTTGAGAATTCAAAATAAAGGGGTTTTGGTTTGATTTACAGATGGTTGATCAATTTGGATGCCACTCATCCATCCATCAGCAAGTAAACGTCCACTGTTGGACATAGGCCTCCTCACGAGAATGCCATTTGCAAAGATCCTGTGCCACCTGCATCCAACGGTTTCCAGCAACCTTGATAATGTCATCAGTCGACCGAGTGGGGGATCGTCCTACGCTGCGTCGTCCGATTCATGGTCGCCACTCGAGACCCTTTCTTCCCCAATGGTTGTCGGTTCGTCGAGCGATGTTACCTGCCCATTGCCACTTCAACGTGCTAATTCTTCGGGCTATTTCGGTTACACCCATTCTTCTACAGATTTCCGTATTCCGGATTTTATCACGTAGAGAAATACCGAGCATAGCTCTCTCCATAGCACGCTGAGTGACTTTGAACCTTTTTATGAGGCCGACATTTAGAGACCACGTTTCAGTGCCGTAAGTCATCGCTGGTAATACACACTGGTTATAAACCTTTGTTTTCAGACACTGCGGAATATTAGACGAGAAGATCCTTCTAAGTTTCTCGAGCGCTGGCCAGCCGCGTTAGATTCATCGGCTGACCACTTTCTCGAAATTGGATCTACCTAATTAGACTGTTTGTCCAAGGTAAACATAGTGATCGCCAACTTCGAGAATTGCATTCCCAACCAGAACCGGTACAGAAATGACATGGGCATTACACATGATTTTTGTCTTGTCCATGTTCATTTGCAGCCCTATTAGTTGGGAGACCTTGCTGAGGTCATTGAGCATGTTGCCAAAGTCTTCCAGGAATTCAGCCATGACTACGATATTATCTACGAATGCATTGGATGCCACTACCGAGCTTAAATTTCCTCCACAAGGAATGAAATTGAACTGCTACACCATGCTGGTCAGACAGATTGCTATAGAGTATAATTTTGAGGTTTCTTTCTTACATGAATGTTGCATGCATATTTTCCTTAGTCGTCTTTTACGACACCCACGTGTAGTATAGGGGGTTTTGAATCATACTCTTACTCTGTCTGTTATGGCTACCTTTTGAGTCTCTTACACATTAGGAAGGAAATTGATCTACTATACTACGTTGGTCAGAAATTATGTCAATTGTTATGAAAAAGAAATTGTCTAATATGTATCTATCTGTTTCTTCTTTTAATAAGTGAGTCTGTCCGTTGTAAATCTGTCATAAATATTATGAATGTTAAAGTGACTCTGTCTGTCTGTCTGTCGCTCTTTCACGCCAAAACTACTTAACCGATCTAAATGAAAATTGGTACACGGATAGTCTAGAACCTGACAAAGGACATAGGATACTTTGTAATGCAAAAAAAGGGGTTGTAAAGGGGGATAAAAAGTTGTAAGGAAGAATCATCATTTTTAAAGCCAGAAGCTTGAAACTTATTTTTAGGCTATTGATTAAATATAAATAAAATGACATTAAAATTTTGTAAAAAAATACCTTTAAGGGGTAAAATAAAAATAGGGTATGAAAAACTTTACAAAAGTAACCTTTTACGCGGGCGAAGCCGCGGGCAGAAGCTAGCTTAATACAAAACTGTAAATAACTATCTTATAATGCTAACAAGCATTTGTTTTCTATATTATATGTATTTGTAACAGCTATTGTTACTCCAAATCATTATTTTCCTGCTCTTCTCTCAATTACTTGGAGTTGACTAGCAAAAGTTATTGGCAATAGCTTTATGAACGGTCACCCGCCTGACGTGATCCCGCCTTGGGAATGTAATTATTGTCCAAACAGTATCAGGTAGAGTTGGTCCAGGTCGTTATAATGCTCTTAATCACTACTACACACTATTTGGGATTAACATAACTATTTAAAATTAAAATGACTAACAAAATTTGTACTTGGCTCCTGAACTATGTATATATTTTATTTCATTGGAATATATCATAAAATATTTGTTTTAAGAAAAATTCGAGTGATTAATCTATTGCGGCCTAAGACGTGATTTGTTAAAGAGTTTTTTTTTTGCTGTAAAAACCTAATAATACTTTTTGCGCTAACAGAAATTGACCTCAAGATTAATGAGGGACCTCACGATTCCTAGGTCATATTACTATTGATGATATACCTTATGATTCATATTCATATGAAGTCTTAGACGAATGAATAACGGGACCACATTTACTTATAGATTCTAGAGAAGTTATGGTTGGTATATTTAGTTTATAATGTGAAACTAAACATAGTTTGCTGTGTTATGATAGCCACGAATATTACAAGCTTTAGGTTGACCTGGTTCAACTCCTTATACTCAACAGTTATATTTTCAAAGAGGGTTTATATGACGCAGGCAGCCGGTCATAAAACTATTGTCTCAAATATAAAATGTTTGCAATATGTTACAATGAAAAGGAGTACATATTGCCTCTACCCAAAGTCATTGGAATTAGAGCAGAATAATGACGAGAATCTGAATGCAACCCATTTGGTAGATTGCCACCCAATTGGTAGACCACGATGATAGTATAGTATGTTCGATAAATCTATGATTATAGTGTAGGAGTACAGTATTTTTCTTCCAAATTCATATGTCTCAGTGTTGGGCCATTATTCTTCACATTGGGAGTGAAAATGTCCTATGATCCACAGAAAATTTCTGGGTGGATTTGAGGTATTTATTGGTAAACAGCGGCCTAGCTGTACTCCTGTATTGCAAATATTCAAAGGCAGCAGTACCTTTTTTTTTTTTCTTTGCAGGGTGGACCATGGATGTGGTCGCGCCCCGACAAATCGATCCGGGGCGACAAAAGAGGCAGCGCGCAACCCCATGGACCCACCCTGCAAGCACCTCGCTTCGCCGTATGAGCGGGCCACCGGTACCCGATCTTTGTCTTCGGTGGCCTGCCCGGCGGTATACCCTTGCGGGTTCCTCTCTCGTCGATGCCCCGACAACTTTCGCCGTCGGGGCGTCGCTCTCACGCGGTGGCCTCACGTCGGGTGACCGGATAATTCCCCGGTCCGATCACCCGAAGTCTCAGTTAGGGCGGCAACAGGCGCAGATATTCGCGCCTGCGCCGCCCCGGCCACTGGCGGCGGCCCGGGTTACGGGAATCCTCCCGGACTCGTTCCGCCGCCTCCTTCTACGAGACCTGCACCAACCGGGAGGAGAGCACTCCGTGCCGCCGCTCCATCCACTCCATCAGTACGGGCCGGAGGACCTCGACGGTAACAATACCGTGTCTAGCCCTCTCCAGCCGCGTAGGATAGTAGGATATACAAAATATTAACTTTTTTTTTAATTATTCCACCTAGGGTAGGTCGATGTTCAGTGAACAGTTCGATGACTGAATGGATGATCATTTCACGCCGACAGAATTGCGTCGGGGATGAAATAAAACCATATGCCAACTCCTCCGACTGGCATGTTTATAGTAGGACAATTTGCCTAACCGGTGAAGGTATCTTGTGGCCAATTTTGGGACGTAGAGGATCTGATAAAGAAGCAGGTAATCGTAAATAATTCCCCAATCCTTAGCCTCTTCCATAATGAGAAAGAAAGTGACCTGATATATTACAAAGACCGGAAGAATTGGCATACGAGCCCTCATTAATCTCACACGACACTTATGAGTAATGAAGAAAGTTGATAATTATTATCTTACTCTGTGGTAAACATAGTATGCTTTCTTTAAAATTGATTAATCTTTATATCTTGTAAGCGTTGATTTCGATTAACTACTCATAATATCAATATTAAAAAAAAAATTAGTAAAAGTTTACGCAAGCCCGAAATTTTTCAAAGATTATCGGTGTAATGTACACAGTATACCCGAGGCATGGTCAGCGTGTATGAGCTGCATACAAATTTTATTATGGAAGGGGAAAAAGTAGCCACCATTGTAGCGCGCCCCGGGCGAAACCACTGAAGGAGTTGCCTCCGTGAAACGTTGGGAGGAACTACGAAATATATAGAGTTGACTATTATTTTATTATCAAAATAAGATTTTTTTTTGGCTTCAGCAGATAATATAACTCATAGAGAAGCAGAACTTGAAACAAAACCATGTGGCAAACCATTTGACCAGCCTGATATTATAAGTACATTTCTATCCAATTATGCAATAAAATTTAAGTAGTGAATTGAAGAATGCCTTATGCGATAATTTCTCTTAGCAGTCATAAAATGAAGCTAAGAGATTATCAGAAGAAAAGAAAACAGGCCATTATTAGGTAACTTATAACAGTAATTACGATCACAAATCCACTTACCAAGTATCGCGATCATGGCGTTAATCTCTCTTTTGAGAAGGCCTGTATAATAGGGGATGGCGATAAACAAATTAATAATTGAGTAAATGGCTCCAAGTTGCATAATAAATTTCAAAAAAATAGCTGCTGAGATTCTGAAAATATAGAAATAAAAAATTTATATACATACATACATACATATCATCACGCCATATCCCTTGCAGGGTAGGCAGAGAGAACAGAGTGCCAGAGAACTCTATCTCTGCATACTTCACTCGCTTCCTCAACATTCATAATTCTCTTCATACACGCTCGCCGGTTTCGGAGACTCTTGACTCCACCTTCCTTCAGTACATGACCGATCTGGTCTAGGTAGGTTAGTCTCGGTCTCCCTCGGTACCTACATCCTTCCACTTTCGCATTGTATATCTTCTTAACCAGGCGTTCGTTCGGCATTCTTTCCACATGTCCGAACCATCGGAGCATTCCCTTTCGCATCTTTACACCAATACTCTCTTTCATACCTACTCGCTCTCTTACGTCGTCGTTACGAATGCGGTCGGTCAGCCTAACTCCACAGATTTTCCGCAGAGATCGCATTTCGACCGCATTAATTTTACTATCATACTCTTTTCTGCATACCCAACTCTCGCTTCCATACAGTAATGTTGGGACAAGCACTGCGTTATGTATTGCTACACGTGCCTTCTGGCTGAGGTGGTGGCTGCCGAGAAGTTGCCCCAACGCTCCGTTCACTCTATTTCCCGCATTCACTCTTCGCTCTATATCAGTGGTGTACCTTCCATCTCGGCTAAATCCACATCCAAGATATACAAATTCATCCACTTGCTCTAGTACATCATTACCTATTGTTACTCTTACATCTGTTCTGGTTTTATCTCTTTCAAAGACCATTATTTTGGTTTTGCTCACATTCACGCGTAGACCCCTTTTCTTACAATCTTCTGTCATTGTGTCGACTAGGGTCTGCAGGTCAATCGCTGACTGTGCCAGCAGGACTGCATCATCTGCATAAAGCAGAGCAGTGACCACTGAGTCGCCCATCTGGACTCCCACATTCATATCGTTCAACCTTTGGAGACATTTATCCAGATATATGATAAACAGCCTGGCTGACAGAATGCACCCCTGCTTAACGCCGATATTGACGTCAAACCAAGGCGACATTCCATCATCCAGCCGCACACAGGCTCTACAGCCCATGTAACTGGACTGCACAGCCTGTAGCAGTTTACCGTTAATACCATACTCCGGTAAAATGTCCCAAAGTTCCTTTCGTACAACCGTGTCAAATGCTCTCTCCAGATCCACAAAACTGCAGAAAACCCTCTGACCTAGAGCCAGATGCTTCTCCACAATGTTGCGCAGAGAGAACACTTGATCCATGCATCCCCTTCCACTCCTGAAACCTCCTTGTGTCTCACACAGTAAACCATCGGACACCATCCTCATTCTCCTTTCAATAATTTTTCCATACACTTTTGCTGCCAAACTGGTCAAGCTTATGGCTCTGTAATTTGCGCAGTCATAACGTGAACCCTTGTTTTTAAACAAAGGCACGATGACTGCGCTATTCCAGTCCCTGGGAACCATTCCCGAGCTCCAACATAAATTGAGGAGCAACAGGAACGCCTCCCAGACACAAGAGCCACCAAGCTTGATCATCTCGGCAGACACCATATCAATGCCCGCTGCCTTACCATTTTTCAAACTTCTTATCGCCCATTCAACTTCATCCATACTGATGCCATCGGAGGACGCCGTTGTCGAATGTTGATCTACTAAACCACATCCAACACCGGCGCCAACCGTAGCATCCGCATACATATCGCCAAAATATTCACTCCATCGGCTTAACACGTCTTGTGTTTGTGTAAGAATGTCTCCACCTTTAGACCTTATTTTATTCATTCTGAAGGCTGACCAACCACCCCGAGACTTCTTCACCTCCCTCCAAAAGAGTTTGGTGTTACCCTCGAAGTTTTTAGTCAGCCTATCTTCTGCACTCATACTTGCTCTATCACGTTTCTCTTTCACTAAGGCCTTGGTGTCATTCTTACATTGCCGATATATTTCTTTCTTCTGTTCAGTCATACTGTCATTCAGATTCAAAGAAGAGACATAGTCCAGCCACGCTTTCTTCTTTTGCTCTACGGAAGCTGCCACTTCCGCATCCCACCATGCATCACCATTTGTTTTTCTATGCTTCTTTGAACTTCCACATACTTCTTTCGCTGTATCTACCATACTCTCTTTCAATACTCTCCAGCATTCTTCAATGTCCGATTGCGGCTGGCTTGCCATCGTCAGCCGTTCTCGGACACCCTCTGCATACTTTTCTCTTACACACTCTTCTTGCAACCTTTCAACCTTTATTCTTTCAAGCCCTCCGAAGTGGACACGCTCTCGCCAGTGCCTCCACTTTCTGAACAGACCACTAAATCTCGCAATAACGAGATAGTGGTCCGTATCGACTGTGGGGCCCCTGTAGGCTCTTGCGTCCAATATTTTGCTTCGGAGGCGACTGTCTACCAAAATTAAATCTATTATGCTTTTCTGTTCATTCCTTCTCCATGTATACATATGGATGTCCTTATGTTGGAAAAATGTGTTTGACACAATAAGGTTTCTCTCCATGCATACATCCGCTATGAGCCTACCTGCGTCGTTCACTCTCTTATCACCAAATGGACCAAGTACGTCCTCATAGTCGGGACGCTTGGTCCCCACCCATCCGTTCAAATCTCCGCATACAATCACGCGTTCACTGGTTTCTGCCATATTCAGAACTTCCCTAACATTGTCCCAAAACTTCTCTAGGTCTGATGCCACCGAGGATCCTACGGGAGCATATGCTACAACCATGAATACCTTGGTGACACCTAGTTTTATACGGACCCAGAGAAGTCTGGGACCAGACATTCCGTAATCCTTCACACCTGAGGCCAAGCGAGAGGACAACAGCACTCCTACCCCCATGCTGGCTCGATCGCTCTGTGGTACACCAGACCACAGAGCCATCCCGCCACCAGGAAGATCGCAGGCGTCGCTGCCCCTTCGCTTGGTCTCTGTTACACAGAGCACGTCTAGCTGTTTGTCCGCCATGACGGATATCAGCTCGTGCAACTTACCTTCCACACAACCTCTTACATTCCACGTGCCCACCCGGCACTCCGTTCTCCTCGACTCGCCTAACTGGGCAAGGCGTGATGGGTGGCGGCCCCCATCGCCGCAACTGCCGATGTTCGTACCGACGGGGGCGGGTCGGTACGCGTCGCCTCCGGGGGACGCCCTAACCCGCATTGCGGTACGCATTTCGAGCCGGATTAGCAGTCTAATTAGACTGGCAGGGGACGCGAACGAGCACGCTCCGGACTATGCCCCCCAAAAAAATTTATATAAATTATAAATATAGACAATTATATATACGAATTGCTCGTTTAAAGATATCAGATCAGATATTATTTATTATTTCTTGTAGAAAAGGTATATAAAATATAATTCACCCCATCTTTCATCCGTGAATGTTGTAAAAGGCGACTAAGGAATATTATATGCAAATAACATCTGTGCAAAAGAAGGAAAAATTGGGCATGAACCTGCCCAATTGTCTTCCCATTGTCGAGGAGGGTGGAACTCAGCAGAGGAGCGTATACGAACATAGATGATAAAGTGAATATTTATTACCGTATTTAATCATTGTTTCTGTCTGGCGACGAAGTAAGAATACAATTTTTGGTGTCTTTAAAAAAAAAAAAAACAATTACTACCCCTATCTTACCTGTGTGTGATCGTAAAAAACGACTAAAGGATATAAAATGCATATAACAGCTATACAAGAGAAGAAACACTAAACAAAACCCTATACCAACACAACTGACCTACGTGGTATAGTAGGTTAATTTTCCCTCCATTATGAAAGAAGCACGAGCCCAATATTGGGACATATATGAACTGAAAATTTTAAAATAATTTATTATTTATAATTATTTAACTAGTCAATAGTTTTTTTTGTTCGTCTGTTGTCTCAGCGCTTTGGGCGCGCATTGTCCGCAGTACAAATGTGATCAAATTATAAAGAGTGGCGGATCGCCTGAGGCGATCCCAGTTCAGATTCAGATGACAGAGGCGCGAATAATCGCAAAAGGACTATATTGTAAATGTATTCTGACTGTAAATATTAATATGACTTGATATGATGAATGATTATAGCAATCACCTTCCGTAACGAGTATGAGTTCGAGTACTACACAAGATAATTCATTGCTCAAGCCTGTTTTGGTCGAAAAGTCATCTGCTTTAGGCGTATTTTTTTCATTAATGTGTATTTTTTTATTACTATTGCTCCCAAGGAACCACTATAGGTGGTCTACCTAATGGACTTTCTTTTGCATGTACCACTATCCATATACTATATCCATTACTATATGTATCCACTGACAAGAAAAGGTGGTAGTGAATTGTATTTTTACTCCGTTACCACATGGAAAAGTCGTTCACAATTCACTGTTGGATGTGGGTATTTCCCATTGAAAGCTACATTGGACGATTTTACGACTACCATGGGCGGTAAGAGGTGACAAATGAATTGTATTATTATTTCGTCGCCGTTATTAGTTTAACTATTTTTTTTTTAGTAGTGGTAGAGCCACACTTGACAATTCTCTGTCTACAGCCACGTGCTGATCCGTTCGGGGTAGTACCACACTCTCCCAGAAAATCTACGTCTGGGTAGTAACAATGTGTTGTTGCTTTTCGTTTGGTGAGCTAAAAAATCAAAAGATCAACTTTCGCGTCAGATTTTGGTTGACAGGTAGCACCTTAGCTGTTCCCTAGTATTGCAAAGGTCCATAAGCGGCAGTAACATGTACCATCAGATGCGCTACTTGTTCATTTTCCACCATAAGCAATAAAAATAAAATTATCATACATAGAATACATAGAATTAAATAATAAGATCGAGACTTATTACCGATTATATATTTTTTTTTTGGGGGAAGGCTGCGGTCGGCGCGTTCCTTGCACCACACTCCGTCCGGGCCGACAGAGGGGTGTCACGCACACCCGTAACCCACCCGTGAACCTCGCCTTCGTCGTTGGACCGGCCACCGGAGCAGCGTGAACTTGTCGTCAGTGGCCGGCCTGACGGAATACCCCCTGAGGGGTACCCTCTTCTACCGATTATATATTATGCATAGTTATGCAGTCTTAGTTAAGAAGCACAAATAAGAATGAGTATATATTACGCTGTCACTGCTAATGTTATTCTGGAAACAAAAACATCTTAGTGGTAGTTATAGGACTACGCTGTTGACAGTTCTCTGTCTAAAGCTGCGGGCCGGTCCTTCCGGGGCAAATTGACGTCTGAGTAATGGCAATATGCTATTGCGCTTCGTTCGGTGAGCGAGAGAACTGAAAGCCCAACTGAGTAGATCTGGGTGTGTATTAGAAGCCACTGGCCTAGTTATACCCTTGGTATTGCAAATATCTATGGGCGGCAGTGACATTTACCATCAGGTGTGCTGTCTGCTCGTTTGCCAACATTAGCAATAAAAAAAGCTTCTGCTATTAAATGTAACAGAGAGTTCGCGAATTATATTACTGAAGAAAAAAAAAAAAATTATCGACACCATAAATTATACTTATAGCTTTTATGAAAAAAAAAATGTTGGCTACATAAAATATTTCGAGTCTATAGTACTCGATTAATATAAACTCATTTGCAAAAAAAACGGGCGGTTTTGATTTTCATTCATATTTAAAAAGATACAATACCAAAAAGGTTTCAATCGTTTGTACACGTTACTGGCCGGTTTTAAAAATGCTGTGGTATTTAAAAAAGTACGTTCTAAATTCAATTTTTCATTTGATGTTCATTTTTACAGAAAACCCCTTTTTATCCTACATTTTTGGCGCGAAGTTCCAGAAGTTAACATCGACTTTCATAACTTTTATTCAATTTTTATCGATTAATTTCATATCCTTGACTGTCAAAGCTTTATTTAATGCTGTTTGGCTGTATCAAAAATGGTAGATAAAGTGGTAAAAGCTACCAAAATTATCGCGCTGCTTGAAGAGGGTTGCAGCCAATGTTTCGTGGCTAGGAGGCTAAATGTTAGTCGCTCGACAGTCCATAGGACCTGGCAGCGATATCAGGAGACTGGTTCCGTCGAGAGAAGGCCTGGTTCTGGAAGAAAACCATGTACCCAACCACGGGATGATCGTTTTCTTGTGAGTCGCGCATTGAGAAATCGCAAATCTTCGTATGTGGATCTTAAGAACAACCTCCAAGAAGTAAGAAATGTGCATATTAGTCTATGGACGGTCAGGAGGAGGCTTCTCGCTGCCAATATACGCAGTCACCGCCCGGCCCGCGGCCCCAAATTACTCCGTGAGCACAGAGTTCACAGGCTTAGGTTCGCTAGAAATTGTGAATCATGGACTCAAGACGATTGGAATAGGGTTTTGTTCTCTGATGAAGCCAGGATATCTCTGTTCGGTGAAGATCGACGTCGGCGAGTGCTAAGAAGACAAGGAGAACGCTTTGCAGAGGCATGTTTCGAAGAAATCACACCTTATGGTGGGGGCTCTGTTATGTTTTGGGCAGGAATAAATTCAATGGATCGTACAGAGTTAGTCTTCATTGAAAACGGCTCACTGACTGGGCATCGATACATAACGGAAGTTCTAATTTCTCATGCACAACCCGCATTGGCCGCTCTAGGTGAAGACTCGATTTTTATGGACGACAATGCTCGCGCCCACCGATCCCGCGATGTTAATGCGTATGTGCAAGAGGTCGGCATTCGTCGTTTGGATTGGCCAGCTCGAAGTCCCGACCTCAATCCCATAGAGCATGTCTGGGACGTTCTGAAACGGCGTGTGAGATCAGTACACCCGGCTCCGCAGACCATCAGAGAGCTGAAGAATGTGATTACTGCGGAGTGGGAACGTATTCCGCAAGCAAGTATCCGGGATATACTCGCTAACATGCCCAGACGAATTCAAGCTGTGATTTTAGCTAGAGGGGGTCACACTCGATACTAAACATTTATCTGCTTTTACTTTATTAAAGAAAAACAAACAAAAAAACTTTTTTATTTTTACTTCATGAGCATATGCACTACTAGCGAATATACACTACTAGCGAGGTTTAGCATTATTTCCCATAAATTGTATCTAAATTTTATGAAATACTGATGAAAACGATTATTTTCTTATTAATTTACCAAATTGTGTGGATAAAACTACTTATAATTATCAAACAAAGAAATATTAACATTTGAAATGGTTCATTGCTTAGGTGCCCGTTTTTTTTGCAAATGAGTGTATATAAAAAAGATTGCATACTTAAGTAGTTACTTTTAAGTCTTTTAACAAATGAATTCAATTTAAAAAAAAAATCTTACACACCATAACTAATCATAAACGTACCTATTAAATTGTCTATAGGTAGCATGCAAGCTCACTAATCATCGCATTAATCATAGGTTACAGTTATTAATAGGGATGGGCCAAATCGATTTAAAATAATAATCGAAATTAAGAAGCTGCTTATTAGAAATTTTTTCTACCAATAATTCAATCAAAAGTTAAATTCTAAAGATATCGCTGAGAAATAATATCGAAACTAATTTATTAAATTCGATTCCCAGTCTTGTCTGTTTTGGAAATTATAACGAGAGTGCTTGTATAGAAGAATTAAAGGAGCTTCAGTATACTTATCAGAAGCTATACTCTGGGGTCGGTGAGCGAGAGAGCCGGAAGCCCAACTGGGTGGGTTTGGGGTTTATATTGACAGGCAGCGGCCTAGTTATACCCTTGGTATTGCGAATGTCCACGGGCGGCAGTGACGCTTACCATCAGGTGTGCTACTTGCTCGTTTGTCACTATTAGCAATAAAAAAAAAAAGATCTTTCACAATTATTTAGTCTTTTACTGTCCACAGACGTAGGCTATCCGACAGAACGTCACAAGATTTGGGCTGCTATTTTCAATGTAATTTTGACTTCATCAGAATCATCTCAGCTGCTCTTTCTCTACTAATCTACTACTACATTGTTTTGTATACGATTATACAGGGTTGGTATAAGGTTTATTTTAAGTTTGCCTTATCTTGCATAAATGTTATATGTATATTATATCCCTTAGTTGTCTTTTTGGATACGCAAGGTCAAGATAGAGGATGAATTGTATTTTTTCTTAGTCACAATACTAAAGATGATGATGATTTGATAACTTAATAAGCATTTTTATATCAAAAATCTTTGATAGTAAACTATCATAAAACTTGGTATAGAAAGGGACTTACCATGTATATTAAGAAATAAAAATGGACACTTAAAATTTGTTATTTCTTTGCAAAACTCTAAATCATCATTATCATTCATCATTTCAGTTCTTCTATCTCTCACTGCTGGACTTGAGTCTACTCTACGCTGAGAGGGACATTGAACTTCTATACTAAGTTGAACAGATAAGTTGGTATGAGGTTTAATTTTGTAATTTGCATATTATATTCATTCATTGGTATGCTGAAGATTCTGAATTATATTCTTACTCCATTACATAAGAAAAGAAAAAAAAAATAGCAGAGAAATAAAATAAAAAAAAAATCATTTAATCTAATTTACATTCACAAATTAATACTAAATTATATATAAAATCGAAATAATTATCGATCGACTAACACTTATTGACTCACGAACAACATAATTAGTCGATTTACGTCAAAATATCACAGTCTGGCATCACTATCTTGTTTCCAATAGTAGACTAATAAATTTTATTATTTTACTATGTTCGAGATATCGATGGCTGGGATGTATGGGAACGCGTTATTAGTATTTAAAAGCTGTTCTCATAATGTATGGCGTTTTGATAATGACAGAATGTAGCAATCTTATGATTAATATAACCGCAGACAATCTGTAAATTATTATGAAACTAGTATAACTTACAATCAAATCTTTATCAAAATTTGACAGAAAGTTTTGGCGGTAACTGTATATGATTATATAAAATAATTGATTTTTATTAGATGGTCCATTTGATTATTAATCGGTTACATTTTTATTACTTTACACCACTCTTCGGCAAATTATTCGTATGTTAATCGAGATATTTTTCCGTGTGGTGATAGAGTAAGAATATTATTTACCACCCCATAACTTACCCGTGGGTAATAGTACGAGATGACTAAGAGATATAAAATGCATATAACCTCTATGCGAGAGAAGGAAAACTCGAAACAAAACCCTATACCAACACGTCTGACCAGCGTGGTATAGTAGGTTAATTTCCTTCCAATTACGGAGGTGGCCCGAGCGCAACAGTGGGACATTTATGGGCTGTGATGATGATGATGATCGAGATATTGGCCCGTGGTATTGAGAGGTTTAATATTTATATAATATCTAAGCAAGCGATAGAAAAGTCCAAATAAAACCCAATACTAATCCCGCTGACCAGCGGGCAGCAATTGTTCACTTTTTCTCTCATTATCGAATAGGACCAAGCCCAGTATTGTGATGTATTTGAACTGAGGTGACAGTGAACCAAACAGAAGAAGACAGAATGAGAAGGTTATATGTAACTATAGATAACATAGTTGAAAATGTTATTTTATTCGACAACTTTATTTATTAGTCCTACTAAATCAACTAGATAATTTTCATAACGTATTTTTACAATAATAAATCTTGTAAAATAAAATTTACTAAGATTTTCATTGATGACAGTGAGATTTGAAACCTACGCACATGTAGTGAGCTTTTCTAATTATTTTAATATATAAGAAAGTTTTAATCTAAAAAAATTAAACAAAGAATAGTTTCAATGTAAGAGAAAAGAAGAAAATTAAGTCGGAAAGAAGATAACGTAAAGCTACAATAAGCACGGAAATAGAGCACCACAAACAATTTAGAGTTTAAGAGACCTATATTCAAATAGTGGCAGGACCACGCTATTGACAGTTTTCTGTCTACAGCTGCGGGCCGGTCCATCCGGGGTAGTACCACACTCTCGCAGAAAATCGAAGTCTGAGTAATGGCAATGTGCTATTGCACTTCGTTCGGTGAGAGAGAGAGCCGGAAGCCCAACTGGGTGGTTGTGACACTTACCATCAGGTATGCTGCTTGCTCGTTTGCCACAATAAGCAATAAAAAAAAATTAGCGAGCCTTAACAT
The DNA here is from genome assembly GCA_905163515.2 of Lymantria monacha. Classification (NCBI taxonomy): domain Eukaryota; kingdom Metazoa; phylum Arthropoda; class Insecta; order Lepidoptera; family Erebidae; genus Lymantria; species Lymantria monacha. The sequence goes on along the minus strand of LR991102.1, from coordinate 24,057,531 downwards.
TGAGTTTTGCAAAGAGAGGTAAATAATTAACCATCCCTTGATCTTTCTAACGTCATCTTCTACTCATATACGTCCCAGAGCTGGGTTCGAGCCTCCTCCATAATGGGAAGGAAATTGACTTACAATATACTTCACTGGTTAGACATTTTGGTATAGGATTTGATTTCTAGTTTTCCCTTTTTACATAGATTTTATCTGTTTGCATATCTTATTTATCGGTTACGATCACCTTATTTTTTTTCTATTTGCGGTGAGCTATGGAGTGGTCACGCTCCGCCAAAACGGTCCGGGGCGACGGAAAAGGCGGCATGCGACCCCATAGACCCACCCTGCAAGCACTTCTCTTCGCCGTGCGAACGGGCCACGATCACCTACAAGAAAGAGGAGATGGTGACCATTGTGTTTATCAGCATACAAAAAGAAAGAAGTTTTAAAGGAATTTGAATCATCATCACATTTCTTATCCCAATTACTTGGGAGTCCGTGTAATATGTACTTTTTTTCGATCACACATATTGTAAAAAAAATTAAATTGTTTTACAATCGACCACTAGTCTGATGTCAACATTACTTGGGATATAACTGTCGACCATACTGCATCAGATAGAGTCAGCTCAGGTCGATATAAAGCTCACGATCATCTTTTTCGTCACCCATGAGCAATGTATCTATATTTAAATTACTGAAATTTAGCATTTAATATGCTTAATTATTTATAAAACCGATTACAAAGTGAAAAATGATGTCACAAGCGGGATTCGAACCCGCGCCTATTGGGATTCCGGCCCAATCGTGCTGCCACTACACTACCGTGACTAACTGTAGGACATGCAAATTTCATTTTGTATCATATTTACGTCTTAAGGTGACGGTATGCTATCTACCCGACAATGTTTACACATTGTTATAGGCTTAATACTTCAAACTTTACAGTTAGAATTGTATTAAACGATGACACAACCTTGTTATTTAAATTACTGAAATTTAGCATTTTTAGAAATTTTTTTCACTTCGTAATCGGTTTTTATAAATAATTAAGCATATTAAATGCTAAATTTCAGTAATTTAAATAACAAGGTTGTGTCATCGTTTAATACAATTCTAACTGTAAAGTTTGAAGTATTAAGCCTATAACAATGTGTAAACATTGTCGGGTAGATAGCATACCGTCACCTTAAGACGTAAATATGATACAAAGTGAAATTTGCATGTCCTACAATTAGTCACGGTAGTGTAGTGGCAGCACGATTGGGCCGGAATCCCAATAGGCGCGGGTTCGAATCCCGCTTGTGACATCATTTTTCACTTCGTAATCGGTTTTTATAAATGTATCTATATTTACGAATATTCTTAGCCGCCATAACACAGTAACGTAATCAACCAATCCAATTATATTAAAATTAAATAATTTATTTTTTTAATGTTCTCATATATAGAAAAACTTAGCGACACGTTATATTTTTAATCAGTAATTTTAGAATACATATTTTTTTTTAATATATAAGAAAAAGCAAATCGATTATGGTCTACCTAACACAATTCCAAATGCGATGATTAGTAATTTTTTTGCTATAAAAATTGAGAACTACCACTAAAAACTTTTTACAAGATATTATAGCTATAAATATATAAAAAAAATATATATTCTGAAATTTAAATAGATATAAATATAAGAACTTTTTATATGTTGTATTAAAAAAAAAAGCTTATGATAAAAAATCCGTGTCAGTTTTTGCAGATGTTCGCAATAAAAAAAAACTAATCTATTCCGCTTTCTATGACAAGCGTATAAACTTACATTGAAACATGTTTGAACTTTCCCACTGTCAGCTAAACCGTAATCGGTTGTTTGACAATGATGTATTGTACCGACGAGTCAAAGGTTCGATTCTATTAACATTTTATAATTTGTTTATCCACTTACTATGGCTATTGAGGTTCGTATGTGATAGACATATGTTGGGTCAAATGTTTGTTAAGCTTGATATTCTAAGATATTGGACCAGCATGATATATGTTTTTTTTTAAGTTATTCGTTTATGTATTCTAATTTTATGAAGTCATAGGTAACTAAATGTAAGTAATTTGCAATGGAGTTTACTTAGAATATATCTTTAAAGTTAAAACATTTTAAGATTTTAGAAATTCAATTCATCAAGAATTGAATTTCAAAGAAAGCTAGCCTTAGCGTAAGTTGATTCGTTTTCTTTCTATATCAGCATTTTTTTTTTCTTATTACTTATGGTGGCAAACGAACAAGCAGCATACCTGATGGTAAGTGTTACTGCCGCCCATGAACCTTTTGCTATAACCAAGCCTTAAGCTAGACCGCAGCCTACCACTAAAATCCCCAAACCCACCCAGTTGGGCTTCCGGCTCTCTCGCTCACAGAACGAAGCGTAATAGCACATTGCCATTACTCAGACGTCGATCTTCTGCGAGTATGGAACTACCCCGGACGGACCGGCCCGCGGCTGCAGATAGAGAACTGTAACCAGTAACCATTTTATTGTGGTAGGACCACGCTGTGGACAGTTCTCTGTCTACAGCCGCGTGCCGGTCCGTCCGGGGTAGTACCACACTCTCGCAGAAGATCGACGTCTGAGTAATAGCAATGTGCTATTGCGCTTCGTTCGGTGAGCGAAAGAGCCGGAAGCCTAACTGGGGTGGGTTCAGGGTTGTATTGGTAGGCAGCGGCCTAGCTATACCATTGGCAAAGGTCCATGGGCGGCAGTGACACTTACCATCAGGTGTGTTGTCTGCTCGTTTGCCGCCATAAGCAATAAAAAAAAAATAAAAAAAAAAAGCGTGGTCCTACCACTAATAAATATTTGTGGTTAATAGTAGAACATATAAAGACTATAAAAGAAAAGGAATATTTGAAATGTTTTTGGAACAAATATTGACTAACCCGAATATTTCATAAATATAATTTATCATATTTTAATAAGTTTTATGTCTTATTTTATAATGCAGGTGATTTTTAAAATAAAAATAATAAACTGCCATGTTAGTCTATTATTAACATATACACCACCGCATCTGAGATTCTGGGTTCAATCCTGGGTTGAGCGAAAAAAATGTTGTTGTTGTTTCAAACATTTTCTATACTCAAAGATTCCCTTGGCAAAATATCCACGGCGTAACGACGAAATTTATTCTATTATATAGAATTTTATGGTGACTCTAGTCAAGGGCGCGGATTAAGGATCAGGGATAGCCGTCACCCACAATTGAGCCGTTCGGGAGAGAGAGAGAGACGACCCATATTCGCGAGAACCTCGCAGTTTAGTGTAGAACGTACCGAGGTCTACCGCTGAAGATAGTGAGACTCTGATACTGGTCGTCTGTCTTTCAAAGGGGGAGGGAGAACGCACGGCAGCTTATTTACTGGGTGAGGGTCCCACACCACTTCGTTGTTGCCCAGAACTATGGAATGTGGGGTTTGGTACATTGTTTCTTTTTTTTGGGACTAATCCCACCACACATTCCCACCATTGTAACTCCTGTAAGCCAGGATCCACAATGGCCACCACAAAAAAAGCACCAACGTTTGACCCTCAGCCAGTCTCGGGCGATAATTTTAATTGTCATGGAACCCGTGAAAAATTTAATTAGAAAAGTTAAAGAGGAGGGGTTGGAAAAAAGTGATCCACTTCTCTCCCAGGTAAAGCGGGAGATGAAAAGCAATATTGACTAGTCAGCCAATAAGTAAAGGGTTGTACAGCTACGATAAGTGCAGCAGTACGGCACCACGGATACGGGATAACTGAACGTGGCCTATCTGTGAGCCTTGAGATTGATTGCAGTATGGCAGAAACGCCTAAACGAACAGAAATTTTCTCGAGTTATTACAAGATCCGTATAGTATATTACTCCAATACATTATTCTTGTGATAACGAAAAAAAAAAGGGTTTTCATGATGAGTTATTTTTCTTTTTCACAATATTATATTCGTATCATATCATGGGTATCACGCCTCATGTGTCTTACTTCCCAAATACAAAGGAAAAATACAATTTGTAAATCAATATTAGAAAATGATTTAACTACACATAGTATAGTTAATAAAAAATTGAGTTAGTGGATCTATGAACTTCCACGGATGGCAAGGAAACGGTACCAGTGGCCGGCCCAATGGTGATGGGGATGGAATACGGTGGGTTATGGGACCACGCGCTGCCCTTCCATCGTCCCGGATGGAACGGGCGGCGTGTATCCGGACCATAGCCTACCCAAAAAAAAGTAGATCTATGAACTTGTTTAATCCACTGCTAAGTACCCGCCGTGGCCCGCTCGCACGGCGAAGAGAGGTATTTGCAGGGTGGGTCTAGGGGGCGCGCGCCGCCTCTTCCGTCGCCCCGGACCGATTTGGCGGGACGCGACCACCTCCATAGTCCAACGCAAGAAAAATAAAAAATAAATGTTGTACATACCATTGCTAGGTGCAAACATGATTGATTTCTTATTGAAATAAAAATTAGCACTTATAACTAATAGACATCTACTTAATTGTAATATAGACTATTACTAGAAAACCAATATTCTGAAAACCAGCCCCTCAGGAGATCTATTAACTCCCCTAAGGGTACCAAAATAGGTGATGAAATTGGATTTGATATTTTTCAACGTACTTGTGTCAAATAATTAAAAAATATCTTTACACATGATTTCTGCGCAGACAAAGTAGCAGGCAGAAGCTAGTATTATAGATTAAGTAAATCGTTGGCTCATTGGCCCAAATATTGGTCCAAGTGATGTTCTAACAACAATCGATTTGTCAATACGATACGAGTTCTAATATTAGTTTTATTTACATTAAAGCAGAGGTCATTTAGACATAACTTTACATAATTTTTTTAATGTAATTTATATATAATTATGGAAATAACTCTTTTGCGGTGAAATAATTTATGTTGGAATATATTTTGGTTTCGAATTTAACATTTTTGTTTTGTTTTTATTCGGATGAAATCAGTGCTGTGAATACGTGAATAGTTTTTTAACTTCATTCATCATGACACTACAGCGGTTGTATCTCTTCCACGTAAGAGGAAATTTGACAGTATACCTCGCTGGAGAGTGATTTTATGTTAGAAAGAAAGAAAAAAAATTGAGAAGCTTCCATCATAATAAACAAAATTAAAAATAAATATATCGTACTCTAAACCACGCCTCGCTACCATAAAGCATGAAAGGAATATTGCCTGATTGTGGTAAAGAATAGACTTTTTTTTGTTTTATTCATCCGTTCGGACAGGCAAAGGGATCAAAGCCCATACAGCCAAATCTTATTCAATTATTTTTTTCATATATTACTTAATACTTCTTCATATTGTGTAGTTTCCGTTATCTTAATAGTTTTCCGTGCGGTAACGGAGTAAGAATACAATTCTCCACCGCATATCTTGCCCGTGGGTGATCGTAAGAGACGACTAAGGGATATAAAAATGCATATGACATCTATGTAAGAGAATGAAAACTCGAAACAAAACTCTATACCGATACGAGTGGTATAGTAGGTCAATTTCCCTTCCATTGAGGCGGAGACTCGAGCCCAACAGTGGGACATATATGAGCTGAAACAAAGTCTTAATAGTCATTGTCCTTCAGTAAGTTAAGTCGTTACCATTAATCGGGCGCTGATAATCAAATAAATGTTTTTTTTTGAGAATTTTGGCAAAATATGAAAATACGCGTAAACCATATTCACTACACTTCAGTATTTTAACTGTATCATATTCCATAAAATACCAGAAAAAAAATCAATAAAACACTACAAAACACAAAAGAAATGAATAGGTATATATAATACAAGATCTGACATGACATTTCCAAATTCGCGCCAAAACTCTGAATAGACTTGTATTTTTTTTTTGTTTTTGGAGTTTATGGCTTGGTTACTTAGACCTTTAAGCAAAGTCTTCATAGTTTAGACACTTCGTGCCTTGTCTTCCGTATTATTGTTTACCTATTCTTCAAATTGTAATTAGTCCTTGATAGTCACTGTCCGTCAGTAAGTCAAGTCGTTACTATCATTTTGGCGCTGATAACCAAATTCATAGTTTCGTTGGGAATTTTGGTTGAACACGAAAATACACGAAAACCACTATTATACCATATTCACTACACTTCAGCACTTTAACTGTATCATATTCCATAAAATACCAGCAAAATTATTCAATATAACACCACAAAACACTAAAGATATGAATATAATACAAGAGCGTGACATGACATTTCCATATTCGCGCCAAAACTCCGAATAGACTTGTAAATATCACTCTTTTATTATTTTTAATTATCATAATTATATGAGCAGGAATAAAACATAGACTACATAAGTATAAAAAGAAGCGCCTCCAGTGGCAAATTTGTGAACCTTTTTTATTATATATAATACGTTCCATTATCAATAACAATTCTAAGGTGAAAATAAAGCGTACGTTGCATAATTTAAAAAAAAAAGAAAATGAGTAACATGCTCAAAATAAGCTATATTGCTATAAGCATTCCATTGATTTGCGGTAAAACCTAACTACTAATATAACAACAATAATTTATTGCCGTTATAAAACTAAAACTATAAAAAAGAAATTACAATAAAAAAAAATGAAGTTAGTTGTCAGAGACTCCTAATTAAAAGAAACATATATTTTTTAAAATTTTATCGCCAAGAAGGAGAACTTTATATGAAAAAAAATGTAGTCATGCATCTTGTCGATTGTAGTTGGTGTTATTTATAAGTATGCCCAAAAGAATACTCCTTATTCTCCTTATATGCTAGCTGATTAAGGGTTTATGGTATATTTATTTTTTATGCATCTATTTCAAAATTTTTGATACAACAGTTAGTACGTTAATATTTTTTTTACCGAATCGATTAATAATTTCTTATGATATTTAATTAAATGATTATTATGCCTTCAATTACGTCATGGTAGCCTAAATATAAATCATTCCATTATATTATGATCATACAGACGTGGATACGGTAGCCGTAATGAAGTCTTGCCCACAAACATTCATTACATTTCGTATACATTTAAAACCATTTAATAAAGACATCAAGATGCGGCACACATGAAAGCAATGAGCGGAACAAAAAATAATCGATATAGAATCGATACGAGATCGAGAGCTTAATCGATTCAGCAAAACAATTTAATCGAGAGACATGTGAGTTGCGAATGCAGATGAGTTTCTCACATTCGTTCGTACATTAGACGTACCACTTATTGTGTGTTCTCTTTTTGAAAGGCGGATTACATTTTTAATTACTTTTTCTTTGCTATGGGTACTTGGCTTTTAAGATCGGTACTTAGCTTTCAAATTAGATTATTACTTAGAAACTAATGAAATAAACAAAAATTACGGATTATTTTGTTGTGGTTTTGTTGAGGTTGAGACTTAACGGTTTATTTGATGAAATATAATATAACAATAGAACAAAATCTAGCGCATTGTAATTTGTACCAACAATTTTTTTTAATTTCTTTTGTTTATTTTAAATTCTACTTGATTAATTTATTTAAGCAATAGTAACAAAAGAGTACCTATTTTAAAATATTGGCACACTGTAACAAAAACATGCATAAAAAGTATTCTTATTTCTTTTTCTAAAATTTTAATAAAATTCATTTAAATTAGGCTGACTGACTCGCAACTTGAGTAATACAAATATACCTACCTACGATAATCTAACCTACGATATCAGCATGAAAAAATAGTTAAGTACCTACTCAAGCATATGAGCGCGCAAAATCTAAGAATAAAATTAAACTAGATGCGTAATCATAGAGTAGACTGGAAGTTATAATAATTGAACTCAGCATCCAATTTAACACCAGCAATTTCTAAGCCATTATTATGATTAACGCCATCTATCGGCAGATTAGATCAACATCACGCTACTGCTGTACGGTAGCAACGCGTTTAATTGGCCGCCTATATTTATTGTTGAAATGAACATATCACCGCAGGATGGGGACATAACTCAGGGCTTCTGTACATCGTGATTCTCCATTTCGTATCGGAGTGTGCGATAAGTGGGACAGAGAGGGGGTGGAGCTGATTAGCTATAAATCTTTGATTTAGGTTTTTTTTAATAAATAAAGTTTTCTATATAATTTTATTGTGAAAAATATAAAAAAAGAATAATATTATTTAAAATAAATATTTAAAATTTTCGTGTATAAATTTTAGTTAGACAGTGACTATGTTTTGTTCTATTATAGAATTTTCTTCCTTTTTCTTTCTATATCATAATCATTATCTTAGCTCATATATGGTCTATAATTGGGCGTGAGCTTCTTCCACAATATGAAGGCAATTGACCTACAATACCACGCTAGTCAGACGTGTTGCAAAACGGTTATATTTTGAGTTATACTTGTCCTGAATATATGTTATATGCAAATCATTTAATCGTTTATGTCGATACACAAGGATTAGAAAGTGGGTGGTGACTTGTATTACTCAATCACCGTACGGAAAAATATAGTCTAAATTATACGATTCGATTATTTTATACACATAATTATATGTTCCATTAATGGATTTGCGCTTTCCTTACAATAGAAGAGGAATTAACCCATAGCATTATGCTGATCAGACGGGTTTATATAGATTTTTATTTCAAGATTTTCTTCTCTTGCTATATGTTATTCTATCCTTTAGTCCTCATTTACTATTATAGATCCAGGGACAAGATAGGGGATGATGAATTTAGTCTTACTCCATTACCACATGTCAAATACTTGAAGTGAAACTTTCTTTAGGGCCACCGCACACAGATTTTTTCGTAGGCTGTAAGTGAGGCTGGTCTGTCACGCTCTGAGGTGAAAGGCTCGATCGGGTGACCTCGGGAGCGCCGAGAGTACCCGAACGAGAAACCCACAGTCAGCTGCTCTTCACTGCTGTATCGCTGTGTATAGTATATTCAATTTACATATATGTAATAATGATTCTTATTAAATATTATTGATTATTATTATCATTTATTCAATAGTTTTTAATGGTTATTTTTGACGACTAGCTATTATGATCACGCCTGCTACTTGGGACACGCTTATTTCTTTTCTTTTGTATTTTTTTATAGGTGTAAGCTTTCACTTCTATCGGCAGACCTCATGACTGCTTTTTGTTCTTTTTTTAATTCGGGCTTTACTCAATAATTATTTGTGCATATTAAGAATATTTAATATGAAGCATCTTAAAATGTATATACCCTAGCAAGATTATACTAATACAATATATTTTTAAATAACCCATTCATCATCATCATCATCATCATCTCATCATTCATATATCATTCATATATGTCCCACTGTTGGGCTCAACTCTCCTCCATAATGGGAGGAAAAGTGACCTACTATACTACGCTGGTCAGACGTGTTGGTAAAGGCCAGGGTTTTGTTTCGAGTTTATAGATGTTATACATATGCGTTTTATATCCCTTAGTCGTCTTTTACGATCATCCACGAGTAAGATAGGGGGTGATAAATTGTATTCTTACTCCGTCACTACACGAAAAGTAACCTATTACAAACCATTTACGATAGACGCATGCGCATGTTGTGATATTAAAAAAATAAATAGAACAAAGCTACTCCATACCACTGAAGAACAAGAGATAGCAATTTAACGAGCCGACATCAGAGACGTCTTCATTTATTCAATACAGAACAAAAACAACAAAAAAAAACAACAACGAAACGGATTACAATATCAATTTAGGAAAGTGAATCGAGTGATTTATTTGTATGTTACCTGTAAATATCGCTCCAGGCATGAGGTCGGCGTACGTTTACCAACGTTAATTACTAAAATGATGAAACTATACATCAATTCAGACAGATTATGTCATGTTTATTTCTTAATAGCTTATTCTAGAACGAATGATGGACGTATGCTAGTGATTCTAGTATAAATTTTCTTCCTAATAAAAGTTTAATTAATATCATCATTCTTCTACTCTTATCCGAATTACTTGGTGTAGATATAATGTGTGCTCTCCTTTCATAGTACATATTGTAAAAGTTATTGGCAATAGTTTTATGACAGGCCGCCTGTCAGACGTCAACCCTCCTTGGGAATGTAATCGTTGATCAATCGACATCAGATGGAGTTGGCCCAGGTCGTTATAAGGCTTATAGTCGTCTTTTACGATATCCACGAGCAAAGTAAGGGTTGGTAGTATTCGAAGCAGCTACTACACAAGTATAATTAATAATACATAATTAAACACTCAGTAATAACTTTCCATGTAGTGACGGAGTATGAATACAATTCACCACCTATCTTACTCATGGTAAAAGGTAAAACACGATTAAGGAATATAGTATGCATATAACATCTATGCAAGAGAAGGCAAACTTGAAATAAAACCCTATACCAGCACGTCTGACCAGCGTGGTGTAGCAGATCAATTGCTTTCTAGGTATGAAGGAGACTCAAGCCCGACAATGGGACGTGGATGAGCTAAAATTAATGAATAATAATCTAATAAACTTATTTTTACAGATTACATTCCGTTTGTGTCTCATTTCCAACATGTCATCGTTATTTGTATTAAGGATGACCTGGTGGACGTGAAACACCTCAGCCCTTCCGTGACCATGAATGCTGTAAAGTGTTCAAAACGTCGGGATATTAAAAATCCAAATATAAACGCGATAGAACTCGTAAAAATAGTTCTATTTCAAATGTGTATTACTCGCGTAAATATCAGAAATTATTTTGTTAATTTATATATAGTTCCGTGTGGTGATGGAGTAAGAATACATATCACCACTCCCTATCTTACCCGTGGGTGATCGTAAGACGACTGAGGGATATGAAACGCATATAACATCTATACAAGAGAAGGAACACTCGAAATAAAACCCAAAACCAATACGTCTGACCAGCATAGTATATTAGGTCAATTTCCCTCCCATGGAGGAGGCTCGTGCCCAACAGTGGGACATAAATGAGCTGAGATGATGATACATACATGTAAGTTAAAACACTTTGAACATTGGGTTACACTTAAAAACTTTTATAGTGTGTAAATTCACACATTATTCTAATAATAGTTATTAAATCTATGGCATTTATTTTCCACGTCCAAATAAACACGAAACAGTATCAAATTTGCTCACAGAAGATATTCGCGTAAAGTCAGTGTAGGATAGTATTCTATTTTATGTAATTCTCAATAAGGGAGGGCTAGGTACTCTAAGTTAAATGCGACTAACAAAATGGTGATCAATCTGTCGGAGATAGAGTTACATACATATCATTATTCGTCATTTTCATTTCATCTCATAAACATACCGCCGGGCTGGTCACGGATGGCAAGGAAGCGGTGAACCAATGGCCGGCCCAATATCGATGGGGCCCTTCCCATGGCCAATACGGTGGGTTATGGGCCCACAAGCCGCTCTTTTGACGCCCTGAACGGAACGGATGGCGTGTGTACAGACCATAGCCTGCCAAAAAAAAAAAGGTGTTCTCCTCCATAATGCAATCCTCCATAAGGGAGGGCTGGGTATACTATATGCGAAGATGGCGGCCAATTTGTCGAGGATAGGATTGGGAATATATCATTGTTGAAGAGATTCTACTTCAGAGGTGGGATGTTTACGAAAACATCCTACTTCTGAAGTAGAATATCTTTTACATCGTGAGGAATATTTATCTACTAGAAACAATATGGTCAATCAGATTCCTAAAAAAAATTCATGACGAGTTTTGTATTCTCATGCAGTGACGTTATCTGTTTGTGTTATTATACTTATTCGTCTTTTATGATTATCCAATGGTAAGTAACATGGTGTTGCATTGTATTTGTATTTTGCCACCATATAAAAAATGTATATTATGATTCTTCATATAAATTATTTTAACATTCAGTACAATCAAATAAAGCACAAAAGTTACAAATCATTCTACCATTATTTTAGCCGTCTAATGACTAATGCCTTTGTTCCTGATCATCTATTATAACGGAGATAATACAAATTGCTGTACTTTCACACTACGCTGCATCAATGGATAGTGATGGAAACTATTTTTGCGCGAAGACAGTTATAGTGCTACTGGTTTTTGTGTGGTGCAAGTTACAAGATTTCTAAGTATGGTGACAGACGTTATCCGTAAGAATATGATTCACTACGTCTTCTATTGTCTTACTCTTAGTCATCTTTTACCGATACCCACAGTATCGGTAAAAGATGACTAAGAGTATCGCTAGGGGGTCACCGAAGCAAAAGATCGGGTGGCGTGACCCACCTGCACGTCGTCGAGAGTTACGTTGTGGTACGGGGTCGTGCGCCGCTTCTTTCGTCCGTCGCCCCGAACGGATTAGTGGGGCGTAACGGCATCGAAGTCCGTAGCCAAAAAGAAAAATAGGCTATCACTAGGAAAATAGAAAGGCTTATAAGAGCATTTTATAATAATGACATTCGAAAGTGTAACAATCGGTACACTGTCCCTCTTAAGGAGACTTATATTCAACATTGCATATTATTAAGCTGATTGAGGGATTGATAGATGAAAATGCAATAATAAGTACTTACATCAAAACCATGAACCTTTTTTTTAAACATTTTTTCTAAATAAATATTGCGATACTAAAATCAAAGCTAAAAATAAATATTATGGAAAACTGTAGAAAATATAAGTTTAATGAAAATTTAAGTACGTAATTTAGGGTTACTACTTTTCCAAGGAAGAATTATGATGTCAGGCTGGCGGCCGCTCATAAAATCATTACTAATAACGTTTACAATATGTACGATGAAAAAGGAGTATATATTGCGGCAACCTCAAGTAATTGTGATAAGATTAGATGTTTATCATGAATTAATGATAACTACAACTTAAACTTCAAGTGAATGAGTTATAATAAGCTGTGATATACTATATATCACGGCTTCTATTATTCAATACTACAATTGGTAAAAAATATATTTCAAATAGAAGTACATCCATAGTTCATCCAAGTAAAGAACGATTTAGCTGTTATTCTATCCAATAATAATAGACGAAGTGATATGAGGATAAAGCAGTTATAATAATAAACCTTATTAATTCTTTTCTTCAGAATTCACATTAAAAGATATGAACTATGGATTAATTCCATAGTTCATATCTTTTAATGTGAATTTCGAAAAAAACGCTTCTATTGCTGGAACAATTTATAAACATTACAATCTCTTACGTAGGAATCAACCAAGCCACACTCGGCATGTATGTAGTAGGTATCTTAAAAAAAGTAAAAGAAAAAAATACCAAAAACATAACTTTAAAAAAATATGCAAATACACGTACATAAAATATACTTCCACTCACCTCATTATTACTATTATTTCCTTTTTTATTGCATTTTTATTGTATTATTTACAACTTCGCAATATTTCCAAATTATATTTTTTATTTTAATGTTAACGATTCATCATCATCAACATCATCGTCTCAGCTCATATATGTCCCACAGCTGGGCTCGAGCTTCCTCTATAACGGAAGGAAAATTGACCTACTATACCACGCTGGTCAGACGTGTTGGTATAGGGTTTTGTTCCGAGTTTTTCTTCTCTTGTATAGATGTTATATGCGTTTTTATCCCTTAGTCGTCTCTTACGATCACCCATGGGCAAGATAGGGAGTGGTTAATTGTATTCTTACTCTGTCACCACACGGAGAGTTAACAATTACAATTTTTAAATTTTATTCGCCTTTAACGGGAATCCAGGTGACTTGTAACATAGGTTTTCTTTAATGTTAAATAGCCTACCTCAGGCACCAGTCTCTCACAAAGTTTGTAGTTATTCTTATTAAAGTATTTATATATATAAATTACAACTAAAGTAACCTTGTGAAAGGAGAATAAATAATATTACTATTTGTAGCTTATCGCTATCGCTCCACGCTTATAACTTATACCATATAGAGCAACTAACAAGTGCTCTGTCATCACACAGAGCAGGTTGTCGGGCGCGGGTCGATGCACTATCGTTTGGTAATACTCAACGCGTCGCGGCTAGCCTCCCAATCTAATTGACTAAGAATCTAGATTATACATTACACTATAGAATTAAAGTTAATGTACTCTTATCCATCCTTTTTTCGGGTATTGGCAATCAACTCTTAAAACCAGGCATTGTTAACGATATCGAGTAATTTTGTCTTTTAAATTGAATTACTTTTAAAGCTAGATTAGTCCATTGTACTTTGCTATCATCTTAAATAGAGGAGCTAGTCGCTCCTTCTCTCGCTGTAAAGGATTTTTCTAGACTTTTTGTTTGGTAGAACATAAAAGTGTAATTTATTAGTATTAGAGCCAAACTGTTGATAGTTTTTTGTCTACAACTACGGACACTCTCGAAGAAAATCTACATCTGAGTAGTAGCAATGTGCTATTGCGTTTTGTTTGGTGACCAAAAGTGCTGGCAGCCCATCTTTCTGGGTTTGTATTGTTAGCCATCGCCCGAGTTGTATATTGTGGTATTTGCAAAGGACCATTAAACATCAGTAACACTTACCGTTAGTTGTGCTGCTTACTCGTTTGCCACCATAAGCAAATAATAAAAAGAATATTCTAGAAAAGTAAGTGAATGTAGTAATATAAACCTAATTTTCTATCATCTACTTATTATAATGGGTGAAGTAGATTATGTTAATCATATACATACATATCATCACGCCATATCCCTTGCAGGGTAGGCAGAGAGAACAGAGTGCCAGAGATCTCTATCTCTGCATACTTCACTCGCTTCCTCAACATTCATAATTCTCTTCATACACGCTCGCCGGTTTCGGAGACTCTTGACTCCACCTTCCTTCAGTACCTGACCGATCTGGTCTAGGTAGGTTAGTCTCGGTCTCCCGCGGTACCTACATCCTTCCACTTTCGCATTGTATATCTTCTTAATCAGACGTTCGTTCGGCATTCTTTCCACATGTCCGAACCATCGGAGCATTCCCTTTCGCATCTTTACACCAATACTCTCTTTCATACCTACTCGCTCTCTTACGTCGTCGTTACGAATGCGGTCGGTCAGCCTAACTCCACAGATTTTCCGAAGAGATCGCATTTCGACCGCATTAATTTTACTTTCATACTCTTTTCTGCATACCCAACTCTCGCTTCCATACAGTAATGTTGGGACAAGCACTGCGTTATGTATTGCTACACGTGCCTTCTGGCTGAGGTGGTGGCTGCCGAGAAGTTGCCCCAACGCTCCGTTCACTCTATTTCCCGCATTCACTCTTCGCTCTATATCAGTGGTGTACCGTCCATCTCGGCTAAATCCACACACACACATAATCATATACATATCAAAAATTAAAAATATATTTCATGACGTTCCACATTACCGATAATGTTTTTATTTTAAGTCTTACTAAGACTTATCTTACACCTAGATTAGGTAGAACGATTTTTGTCGTACAAAATATTGTCTTGTGTGCCAATTGCACGCACAGCACGGCTCATTAGGTAATATCTTAATCAATACGCTATCTGTGCAGTGATCAATTCCGTGTGGTGACGGAGTAAGAATACAATTCACCACCTCCTATCTTACCCGTGGGTGATCGTACGAGACGAGTAAGGGATATAAAATGCATATAACATCTTGCGAGAGAAGGAAAACTCGAAACAAAACCCTATACCAACACATCTGACCATATATAAGTAGGTCTTGATATAGTAGGTCAATACCCTCCCATTATGGAAAAGGCTCGAGCCCAACAGTGGGACATATATGAGCTGAGATGATGATGACAGTGATCAATTATATTCTCAGAAAATAATTTTGAATTTTAAAACAATACCATTTCGTTAATTAACAAAAGTTTTCAATCAAGCGGCTTCTTAAAAGTACAAATGTATTTGAATCACGAAACCAATCAGTGGTCACGAAATAAGAGTAAGCTAAAGATAAATAAAAGTAAATTTTAAAAGTATAAAATAAAATTAAAAATTATAAATAAAAAGTAAGTGTTGGGTCGAATGGATTTTGCATTTCGGCTACCGTGAGTTGGATGTTCAAGGTTGCAAAAAAAATCTGTAACAAGTGAAATTTTATGAGGGACGGAAGTATATATTATCAGTTTAAGTATATTTGTCGCTTAAATTGTACCAATTTTATCAATTCCATAGAGATTCAATATAATTATTGCATTTGAAATAAAACTATTTTATGGCTTTTCATCGCGTTTTATTGCGTTTGTATTTGATTTTAAATATCCTGACGTTTCAAACACTTTACAGTCTTCATAATCACAGAAGGACAGAACGCTGCAAAATGTTCAAAAATCGGGCAATTAAAAATCAAACGCGATAGAGTCCGTAAAATAGTTTTATTTCAAATGTGTAAATCTCGCGAAAACATCACAAAATCATCACAAAAATGAGCCTTTTTTCTACATTTCCATGGGCTAATGGATTAAGAATACAGTGACATCACAATTTTTCACGTTAATGTCATAATAATTGAATAAGACATGGAAGCGGATACTATCACATAGACGACAACTTAAAATAAAACTACGTCAACCTCGACTACCCGCGTGGTATATTAGAATAATCCCCTAAATAGCGAAGAATGTGACACAGTGTACTAAGTGTTGTAGAAATACTAAGTGTAGTGATTATCGTATTCCCTTTGGATTTGCGTAAGTTTAGGTTGTTATTACGGCTGGTTGAAATAAAACCTGTCCTAACATGTTTCGTAGAAACATCAACCCTATTCGAAATAATTTGAAATTCTTATATCCATTTCAGATATATTTATTTTCATTTCAGATATCCGTTAGTTTCGGTTATGCTTACGCAGCACCATAACATTTCTATTTAGCAACACCTATGATCTTTATAACTAACCCCTATTAATAAAAGGAATAAAATCTATTACTATGTTGTGTCCACTCAAACATATGTCGAGAATGCTGTCTAAAAAATTTAGTCACTAAAGTGCTAGATATCGACTCTCTCGCCATGGATTTTTCCTTAGATGATTGTAAAAAGCAATTCTGGGATGTAGGCAGATAGCATTGTAAGAGAAGGAAAACTCTGCATAAAATCCTATATCAACCCGCCTGACCAGCCTGATCTGACGGGCAAACTCTAATATGTAGGTACTGATTGATAAATTGATAACTTGTGAAGAGGATTGTAAGTCGGCACTGGTAACATTGGCAGATATATGAGTAGTTGATTTCCATTGTCAAAAAAAGAAGGAGACGAAGAATGTAATACCTCATTGAAGTCAAAGCTTGGAATAGAACTTATGAAAGATTAAGCGAGATTAAATATTGCGTGGAGAAGTAGTAGGTATTGTCTGATCTATTTTTCTAAACATGTCTGCTAGCGGCTACGAATACTACCAAGCCTTATTTTGGTCGGGAATGTCACAAAAGGCGACTAAGAGCCTTATAACGGACCTAGGCCAACTCCATCTGACGCCGTTTGGTCCACAATTACACTCCCAAGGAGGGTTGACGTCTGGCAGGCGGCCGGTCATAAAAATATTAACCAATAACTTTTACAATATGTACTATGAAAGAATATTACATATTGTATCGACCCCAAATAATTGGGATAAGAATAGGAGAATGATGATGTCGGATCTATTCTTCTCAATATGTCGGCTCTATTCTTCTAAATATGGATTTTTTTGTTAAAAACATGTAAAGCCCTTTTTTGCGATGGACTATAGATGTGGCCCCGCCAAATCGGTCCAGGGTGACGGAAGAAGCGGCGCGTGACCCCATAGACCCACCATGAAAAACTCCTCTCTTCACCGTGCGAGCGGGCCACCGGTACCCGATCTTTGTCTTCGATAGAAACATGTAAAGCCTCAATATTAATGTTTCTATAGGTTTTACACAAGACTATTAGAGTTAGAAACGAGTTGTAGTCGCCTAGTAAAACCGTAACAATAAAATCCCGTTTACCAACAATTCTAATCTATTCACTTCATTAGCGATATCAAAATAAATACATCACTTTGCCGATACAGTAAAATGTTATCAGTTATCTCGTTGTAAGAAAGTGTTAAATTGTAGTGATTATTTTGATGGCCGGTGGCTGTCCTCTTAGGAATCTCGAATGCTTTAATTGCTTTCAAGCGGGATCTGTTCGCGTGATCTCTGGCTCGACTTGCCATTAGTAACTGACTTGAGTCGAGGGGCAGCCCTTTGTCTTTATACTAGTGACGGGAAATGTATTTTAGTCGATTAGTTATATTATTGTTTTTTTGTGAAATGCGATTTAGGAATTTATTGGATTTATATTTGTCAAAAAAATTACCTAACAAATGATGGCTTTAACAAATAAGTAGGTACAGGCCTCAGAGGTGAAAGTTAGAGATAATAGTAGTTCTATTATTTTTCTTTTATTATTTTTGAAGTGAAAATTCATTACCCGCATGAGGGTAAAATTTTTACGGATGAAACGCAATATTAGTGATATGAAAATGTGGGACGTTATTGTCCAAGAAGAGGGATAGAGCGATTGAGACCGATTGAGAGAGAGTAAGAAAGGGCGAACGTTGCATGAAGCACATAGAGATGAAGCGAGAGTAGCATACAAGCGAGTGAGAAAGATCGAGAGAGACAGAGTGAGATAGAGCGAACGTCGCATCACGTACAGTGTCATGGAGTGAAAGGTGGAAAGAGAGCGAGAGAGAAAGGGAGATCGAGAAAAATACACGCTATTGATTGATGAATGTAAACGAGATTTAAAAATTAGTATGCCAAAGAAGTTTTACTTCTGATATATGTAATTTAGGTGTAATTTAATTGCGTACGTACGAACTTTTAGTTTTTTTTTAAGGTTTTTTTACTACTCAATATTTCTTTTTCACTAGGTACTTACTATTTGCTACATTTTGATATGGAGCTTTGAATGATTTTTTTTTAATAAATTGGTTGTAGGTTTACAACATCTTCAGGATATTATATTTCAAATAAGAACTTATTAGCCTCTAGTATTCGAGAAGAAAAACAAAAATCTTTTCATTTACGTAGCTGCCTATAATATATTAATTAATTTCAATTGAAAAACTAATCCTTAACTTGGCTAAACATTTTACTAAATGTAAATACCTATTGTAAATACCTAACCCGTGTGGCGACGGGAATAGAATACAAAGGTCGTCACCCCTTACTTGCCCGTGGGAGTCGTAAAAATCGGCTAAGGGTCTCACCGGGAGATTGGGCAGCGGCTATCTCCCGGGAAACTTAATAACATCTACCGCGATCGCCAATCCGCTCGCCAAGCGTGGCGATTATGGCATTATTAGCCCCCCAAAATAAATATGGATGCACAAAAAGTCACGGCCCCCAGTCACGGCAGTTCCGCTGTTCCACGGGCTCATTTTGGTAGTGGGCCTGTTGGTGGCGGGGCAGGGGGTGCTAGGAATCTCCGGCCGCGATCCGGCTACCAAAAAAATCGACCCTTGGCCCTGGTAACACACAACGTTCGGACGCTTAGGACCGACGAGAGGGTCATCGAACTGGAAGAGGAATTGAGCAAAATCCGATGGGACATTGTAGGATTATCAGAAGTGCGAAGAGAGGGGGAGGGCACGATAATCCTCCGGTCTGGAAATTTGCTCTTCTACCGGGAGGGAGATCACCCATCCCAAGGCGGTGTAGGGTTTATCGTTCGTAAGTCTCTCGTAGAGAACGTGGAGAGGATCGAAAGTGTGTCAACAAGGGTAGCGTACCTTATACTCAGAATTACCAAACGGTATTCGTTGAAGGTCATACAGGTTTACGCACCGACTTCGACATACTCCGACGACGTAGTGGAGGCCTTATACGAGGATATCTCGAAAGCCATCCACACGTCCAAAACCCACTTCACGGTAGTTATGGGAGACTTCAACGCAAAACTAGGCAAAAGGACAGACGATGAGTTGATAGTGGGGCAATATGGATTTGGACAGAGAAACCAAAGGGGCCAAAAACTGGACGACTTTTTGGAGAAGGAAGGCCTCTTCATGATGAATTCCTTCTTCAAGAAACGGCCACAAAGGAAGTGGACCTGGATTAGCCCTGATGGATCCACTAAAAATGAGATAGATTTCATCTTGACGGACAAACGACAAATATTCAATGATGTCTCTGTGATCAGCAGGATTAAAACTGGGAGTGATCACCGCATGGTTCGAGGCACATTGAATCTTCGTACGAAAGTCGAGCGGTCCCGCTTGATGAAGTCTACACTCCGACCTATACCTGTCCAATACCAGAACCCCGATAGCGTTCAACTCGAATTACATAATCGCTTCCAATGCCTGGAAGAGTGCGAATCTTCGAACGATATGAACAACAGGTTCGTGGAAACTGTCCACGCGGTCGGGTCAAAATTCTTTAAGGCCCATCGCGCTACTAGAACAAAAAAGCTTTCTGACCAGACTCTTCAACTCATGGAGAGGAGAAAGGTAATGACGGTACAGTCTTCAGCCGATTGGTCCGAACTCAGGCAGCTTAATAGACAAATCTCTAAATCTATGCGACGCGATATTCGCCGATTCAATACACTGCGTATTGAAGAGGCGATAGAGCGAAATCGAGGCTCCAAAGTGTTCGCACGAGATTTGTCTATTGGGCAGAGCCAAATGACTAAGCTGAAGACCGATGACGGTACTGTCATTTCATCCCAGAGTGAGATCTTGGGAGAGGTCGAAAGGTTCTATGGGCAGTTGTACAAATCATCCCTGAATCCTGTTGTCAGCTTGGTCCAAGACCCCAGATCCAAGCTAACTCGGCACTATACCGAAGAAATCCCGGACGTCAGCTTGTACGAGATCAGAATGGCTCTAAAACAATTAAAGAACGGAAAGGCACCGGGAGATGACGGAATTACCACAGAGCTCCTGAGGGCAGGCGGCAAGCCAGTTTTAAAAGCCCTACAGAAGCTGTTTAATTCTGTCATTCTCGGGGGCGACGTTCCAGAGTCGTGGACCAGGAGTGTGGTGGTGCTGTTTTTCAAGAAGGGCGATAAAACGCTCTTAAAGAATTACAGACCCATCTCACTCCTGAGCCACGTGTACAAATTGTTTTCAAGAGTCATTACGAACCGACTCGCGCGCAAGCTAGACGACTTCCAGCCGCCCGAACAAGCCGGTTTCCGAAAAGGTTATAGTACCATAGACCACATCCACACGCTACGCCAGATTATACAGAAGACCGAGGAGTATAATCGGCCTCTATGTCTAGCGTTTGTGGACTATGAGAAAGCCTTTGATTCTGTCGAAACTTGGGCAGTGCTGCAGTCCCTTCAGAGGTGCCAAATTGACTATCGATATATCGAAGTGCTGAAGTGTTTGTATAAAGACGCTACTATGTCAGTCCGCATCCAGGATAAGAGTACGAAACCAATCCAGCTGCAGAAAGGCGTGAGACAGGGAGACGTTATCTCTCCGAAACTGTTCACCACTGCGCTGGCAGATGTCTTCAAGCTCTTAGACTGGACCGGACTCGGCATCAACATCAATGGCGAATACATCACTCACCTTCGATTCGCAGATGATATCGTAGTCATGGCAGAATCCCTGGAGGACCTTAGCACCATGCTCAATGACCTCAGCAAGGTCTCCCAACTAGTAGGGCTGCAAATGAACATGGACAAGACGAAAATCATGTCTAATGCCCATGTCATTTCTGTACCGGTCCTGGTTGGGAATGCGATTCTCGAAGTTGTCGATCACTATGTTTACCTAGGACAAACAGTTCAATTAGGTAGATCCAATTTCGAGAAAGAGGTCAGCCGACGAATCCAACTTGGCTGGGCAGCGTTCGGGAAACTTAGGAGGATCTTCTCGTCTAATATTCCGCAGTGTCTGAAAACAAAGGTTTATAACCAGTGTGTGTTACCAGCGATGACTTACGGCACTGAAACGTGGTCTCTAAATGTCGGCCTCATAACAAGGCTCAAAGTCGCTCAGCGTGCTATGGAGAGGGCTATGCTCGGTATTTCTCTACGTGATAAAATCCGAAATACGGAAATCCGTAGAAGAACGGGTGTAACCGACATAGCCCTAAGGATTAGCACGTTGAAGTGGCAATGGGCAGGCCACATCGCTTGACGAACCGACAACCGTTGGGGAAAAAAGGTTCTCGAGTGGCGACCACGAATCGGACGACGCAGCGTAGGACGACCCCCCACTCGGTGGACTGATGACCTCATCAAGGTCGCAGGAAACCGCTGGATGCAGGTGGCACAGGACCGTTATAGATGGCATTCTCGTGGGGAGGCCTATGTCCAACAGTGGACGTTTACAGGCTGATGGATGGATGGATGGAAATACCTATTAAATATTCTTTATCCAGTCCTGCATTAGTTTATCGACGTCCATTGTTGTAGAACCATTTTTAAAGAATAAAAAGAGCATAATTACCATGCTTGGCAAGGGGATTGGCAATTGCAGCTGGTCTTGTAAGTTATCCAGGAGTTTCTGCATTCGCCTTGTGATTCATTTGGTAGTAACAACCTTCGAGGCAAAGTAAGGTCCAAACTCTTAGTTCATGTTACCGGTAACATATTCGGTTATATTTTTAACCTTTCGTGATAATGGGACAATATGATTTTTTTTATTGCTTATGATGACAAACGAGCAGACAGCACACCTAATGGTAAGTGTCACTACCGCTCATGGACCTTTGCAATATCAAGGGTATAGTTAGGCCACTGCCTACTAATATAAACTCCAAACTCACCCCAGTTGAGCTTCCGGCTCTCTCGCTCACCGAACAAAGCCCAATAGCACATTGCCATTACTCAGACGTCGATCTTCTGCGAGAGTCGGGGCACCACCCGAACGGATCGGTCCGTGGTTGTAGACAGAGAACTGTCCACAGCGTGGTCCTACCACTTTCGCATAGATGGTGATATATGCATATTAAGCTTAATCGCATTTTAAAATATTCACGGCAAATACTCGTGCGATGAATTGTATTGTTAATTACTCACAAATGACAAAATACACTCGAGTGAAATAAATAAAAAATATATGTCCCATCACTATTTCGGTGGCATTTTGCATGCTAACTTTTTTTCATTGTTGCTAAAAGCCGTCGCATGTATGTATTTATTATTGTCAGTTTCAAATATGTGTGGATTGTTTTTTTTTAAATCATCATCCTGCACGAAATGAAGTGCTGTGTGGTAGTGGCTACGAATACTACCTATCTTTACTTTGCTCGTGGTTCTCTTAAAAGGTAATCGTTGTTAAATAGCGGTAGGACTAGGCTGGTGACAGTTCTCTGTCTACAGCTGCGGGTTGGCGGTCCGTCCGGGGTAGTACCACACTCTCGCAGAAGATCGACGTCTGAGTAATCGCAATGTGCTATTGCGCTTCGTTCGGTGAGCGAGAGAACCAGAAGCCCAACTGGGTGGGTTTGGGGTTTTATTGGTAGGCAGTGGCCTGGCTATACTCTTGGAATTGCAAAGGTGCATGGGCGACAGTAACACATCATAAGCAATAAAAGAAAATAAAAAATACTGTAAGAGTCTTACATCGACTTGGGTTAACTCAATTAGATGGCGTCTGATCAACAATTACATTCAAATGGAGTGTTGATGTCAGGCAGGCAGTCTGTCTAAAACTAAAGCTAATAAATATTGTAATATATACTATATCATCCTAGTATCACCTTCAAAACCTATATTCTATCAATCTATGCCAAATTTGTCTTTTTAGTTGAATCATAAGAGTGACTGATTAAGTAAGTATCTTGAGTAACATTTCCGTAACGGAATAAGAATACTATTCACTACCCTTTTTTTTTTTTTTTTTTTTTTTTTTTTTGGCGGCGGACTATGGAGTGGTCACGCCCCGCTAATCCATCCGGGGCGACAGAAGAAGCGGCGCACGACCCCATAGACCCGCCCTACAAGTACCTCTCCACGCCGTGCGAGCGGGCCACCGGAACTATTCACTACCCTCTATCTTATTCGTGGGTGATCATAAGAGACGACTAAAGGATATAAAACGTATATAACATCTATACAAGAGAAGAAAAAATCGAAATCAAACCCTATACCAACACGTCTGACCAGCATGGTATAGTAGGTCATTTTCCTTCGTGCAGGAGGCTCGGAGCAAGCAGTGGTACATATATGGACTGAGATGATGATTGAGTAACTAAGAAGTATTATTGATTCACGTGTGAATCTTTTCAATGAGGCAGACTACTTAAAACAAGGACGATGTAGTAGTAATTAGCTCAAATAAAGGTGCAGGGCTACAATAGTGCCGGTTTATTAGATTCTACGCCATCCTATCTATCATCTCAAATTGTGATGCGATGTAAATGAATAGTCCGTTATATATTCAGTCTAAAAAAAATTGATGATCATTCAGTACATTTTTTTTTATTGCTTATGGTGGCAAACGAGCAGACAGCACACCTGATGGGATGTGTCACTGCCGCCCATGGACCTTTGCAATACCAAGGCTATAGCTAAACCGCTACCTGCCGATACAAACCCCAAACCCACCCCAATTGGGCTTCCGGCTCCCTCGCTCACCGAACGAAACGCATCAGCACATTGTCATTATTGAGACGTTTTTTTTCTTTTTTCTTTTGTGGTGGGCCATGGACGTCACACCCCGCCAAATCAGTCCGGGGTGACGGAAGAGGCGGCGCGCAACCCCATTGACCCACCCTGCAAGCACCTCTTCTTCGCCGTGCGAGCAGGCCACCGGTACCTGATCTTTGTCTTCGGTGGCCCGCCCGGCGGTATGTCCTCTCGGGTTCCTCTCTCGTCGACGCCCCGACAGCTTTTGCCGTCGAGGCGTCGCCCTCACGCGGTGGCCTCACGTCGAGTGACCGGACAATTCCCCGGTCCGATCACCCAAAGCCTCGGTTAGGGCGGCATCAGGCACAGGTATGCGCGCCTGCGCCGTCCGGCCGCGGGCGGCGGCCCAAGTCACGGGAATCCTCCCGAGCCCGTTCCGCCGCTTCCTTCTGTGAGATGACAGCCTCGCAGAAGGCGGCGACCGCGTCCCAATTCCTGACGCTGTCGACCATCGCTCGCGCAACAGCCTCGGTAGACACCGTGCGGTACCTGCGAATGGCTCTGACCGCCATGGCTCGCTGTGGCCTCCACAGTACAGCCCTGAGCTGGACGTTCAGAGCCCTCGCCCACACGGGTGCGCCGTACATGGCCATTGAGCGGATCACTCCCGCATACAGCCGTCGGCCCTCGAAACTGGGTCCGCCCACGTTCGGCATGAGCCGAGAAAGGGCGGACGCCGACCACCCGGGGAGTAATTTGACGGAAATGCTCCCGGAATCACCATCGCCCGTCGAGCACCAGACCCAAGTACCTCATATGGGCCTGGATACTGATGTGGATGGAGTTGACAACTAACGAGGCGCCGATGGGCAGCCTCACACGGGTCCCATGGAATAAAAGGGCCTCCGTCTTGTTTAGGGCCACCCTGAGCCCCAACGTCTCGATTCGCTCGCCGCATCTTCGAGTGTCCTGCCCCGGGCTGTGACGAGCGTGTCGTCAGTATAGCATATAACACTCAGCCTGGGGGGGAGACTCCCTCTCAACGCCCAGTCGTAACCGATGTCCCACAGAGTCGGCCCCATAACCGATCCCTGCGGAACACCGCACGACATGGGCGTCCGCACAATGTCCCCTGCGAGGCTCGCGTAGAGAACACTGCGCCCCTCCAAATAGTCTACCACCAGCCGCCTGAGGTACAGGGGCACTCCATGGAATCGGAGCGCCTCCCTGATGCAGCTGAATGGCAGACTATTGAATGTGTTGGCGATGTCCAACGACACCGCCAACAGAACACCTTTGCCGGCGACAGCCTCCGCGGCCGTCTGCCTCAGGCGTAGCAGGGCCCCGATGGTCGAACGCCCCCTCCGAAACCCAAATTGAGCGTCCGACAGATCGGGCCCCACCGCCTCCAGGTGCTGGACGATGCGGGCAGCAAGGACACGCTCCAGCAACTTAACCACATCGTCCAGAACATTATTATTACCTGATAGTTTTCTAAAAACATACATATTCCAAAAACATACATATATAATTACTGAAATTTAACATGCTTGATTATTTATAAAACTTGATTATGAGCGAAAAATTATTGTCACATTGTCTCCTTTAAAGACAAAAACATAATACGATGCGAAAATTGAATGTCACACAACAGTTCACGTTGGTGTAAGTGGAAGCACGATTGGGACGGATTTCCAATAGGTGTAGGTTCGAATGCCATGTGTGATAATTATTTTTCGTTTGTAATCAAATTTTATAGACATACATATTTTCTCACATAAAATGAAAAGTCAACAACAAAATATTGTCGACTTTTCCGAAATTATTTCCAGTTATTCCATTACTTTGCGAAGTAGATAACTATGCTGATGACAGATAACCGATTATAGATAATAAAAAAAGAAATATTTTGATACATAAATTTTTACAGTTGAGATCGTGCCATATCCAGAATATTTAATCCAGACGTCCTCAAATATTTTTTTAATCAACTATTTTCTTATTTAAAATAAAATAATTGCTTTTGAAAAATATCAAATACGTTTAAACGAATGTATTTTCTTGACATATGTATGATAATATTATCCTATAAGTGCAATGTGTGACAAATACAATCATTTTTAGGTTTGAAAAATCGTTGATTTTCCATCCATATGTATTATGTAAAACATTGTATCAGCCATTGGCAACATTGTTGTATAACCTGATGTATATGGATCCTGTATTCTTATCTCGTAACCATTGCGATTAATATTAATGGAAGATCATTAAAAATTGTTGAATGAATAAACTTCTTCGTTAGTCTAGCAGTTTAAGTATTCAATTGCTAACTTTGAGGTTGATTTCTGGGTCAAGTGTATTTATTGTCATAAATTTTATAATAGTAAAATAGAGTCTGTAATTTTGAAACATTGTTGCCAATTGATGGTTTGCGATTGCCAAGTGGCAAATTGAAGTGATCTCAAGTTCAAACTCATAATGGCAAGAAGTTTTATGCCTATTTTCTTTAACATACGGCTTGTTGAGAGATTATTATATATTTTTTTATTGCTTATGGTGGCAAACTATTTAGCAGCACACCTAATACCAAGTGTCACTTATTTTTAACCGACTTCAAAAAGGAGGAGGTTCTATGTTTCATTGTATGTATTTTTTTTTTATGTATGTTCAGCGATATTTTTGTCTATCGTGGTCCGATTTTCAAAATTCTTTTTTATTTCTAAAGGGTATACTCCAGAGGTGGTTCCATTGTCACCAAGTCATGATCTGATGATGGGAAGTCATGGAAATCGAGGGCAACCCTCAAATTTTATAGGCACATATTACGCGTCTCATATATTTTCAAAAGCTATTCAAATATTTGCATCTGGTAGTGATCATTTCATTTAGGTGAGCTGGTGATGGAAGGTACATCTCCTGAACGGTTAGAAGTTGGAGGATAATTCTTTTAATATCATACGCACGCATAGACCTTTAGCTGTATTCTTTCAAGTTAACTCCCGAGGTTATCCCATTGTCACCAAATCATGATCTGATGATGGAAATGCCTGGAAATTGAGGGCAACGCTCAAATTTTATAGGCACATATTACGGATCTCATATATTTTCAAAAGCTCTTCAAATATTTTCATCTGGCAGTGATAAACTCATTTAGGTAAGCTGATGATGTAAGATACATCTCCTTAACGACTTGACGTCGGTCGAGGAGAGGGTACTCCTCAGGGGTATTCCGTCGGGCCGACTACTGACGTCAAGTCACTCTGCGCCGGTGGTTGGCCCAACGACGAAGGCGACGTCACGGGTGGGTTACGGGTGTGCGTGCTTACGCCCCTCTGTCACCCCGGACGGAGTGGTGCGAGGAGTGCGCCGACCGTAACCCACCCCAAAAAAAAAAGTACTATATTTAATAAATAATTTAATTTATATGAACTAGTTAAAATTATTACTTAACTACGATTATTTACACTAAAAAATCAAAAATAATTAATTTTTTATAAAAAAATGTAAACTGACTTCAAAATAGGATCAGCCAAAACCATACTTATTTAAAACACTAAAAACCGAAAAATAAGATGAACTATGTAATTCTTGTCTAATTCTAATTATGTATTAATTTTTATAAAATATAATTACAATGTATGCTAGAAATCCACTAACACGATTTGAAGTCGGTGCCAAGCTTAAATTAACAAAAAACAATAAGCTTAATGATATACACACAGGGTGAAAAATTAACAAAAATCAAATTATTAAAGGAAATAAGAATTAAAAGATATATTCAGAACACTATAACGCCACAAATTTAATACCATTTAACACAACCGTCAACGACGTCTGCCGTATGGACCAAATCGCTTAACCGCTTGCGCGTTCAGATCACTTCAGTCACCAGCGCGACATGGTTTGAATGCGATATAGTATACTTATTTGGCTTGGCACCGACTTCAAATCGTGTATTAATTAATACACGATTTGAAGTCGGTGTAATAATACTAATAATATAATTAATACATAATTAGAATTAGACAAGAATTAAATAGTACATCTTATTTTTCGGTTTTTAGTGTTTTAAATAAGTATGGCTTTTGGCTGATCCTATTTCGAAGTCGGTTTACATTTTTTTTATAAAAAGTTTAATTATAACTCTGTTTATTGCTTATTTTAACTCTGGTATAAAGTTAAAAAACCCTGTACGTCTTAAAAAAATATCAACGAATAAAATGATCAAAACATACCATATAATAATTATGATTCAGGTTCTATTTCGTCTCGTCTGTACTTACATACCATCTAGTAATTATGACGCAGGTTCTATTCTATCTCGTCTGTACTTCAAAAAATTTATACAAAAGTATAATACATAGCTTTTCTCCATTCAAAAACCTTTTCAGCTTCGTATGTATTCTCCGAGATTTTATTACAATCATGTTGTGATTGGCTTTTTAGTTTAAATAGTTTAGAAAAAAATTAGCTATTTAGCCCAACCCGTTCATCTAATCTCAGAAGTGCATTTTGACGTTTTGCGTTTTTAATACACAATAACCTTGGTAAAACGTATACACATAATTGCAAACAATAAATCGGCAATTTTAAAGAACTATTAAGTTATTTACATAATTAACCTTGCGAGTGTTTTTATTGTACAATAATTTAATGTTGAAACTCGTAAAACTAATTTAAAATAAAAATAACATGGCAAATAGTAATTGTTATTGACCATCATACAATGTCACGTCATCCAATTTACGAATATCCAAATAATCGGTAAAAATATTAGAATAATATAATTAATCGAATAAAGATTTTGACAGAGATGTACATTTCGACAAATTTATTGACAAAGAAATACTTATTAATGTTCGCGACGATGATAATTCAGGTAATAGTAGTGATTCCTAATAAATAGCTATTTTCAAATTCAGTTTTTGTTTTTAATTAACCTAATCCTACTCATTATGAGGAATAGATTCTATGCTGAAATAATTAAATTTGTTTAGTATTAATTTAGCACTTACTTTATTCATCACCTTTTTGAAAAATAAAAAATAAACCGATTATTAATTAAAAGAAATCAATATCGATTTATCACTAAAATCGGATATTTTCGATAGCGATTATTTGGTTCACATACCTAGACAACTTACTCCGACAGTTGTCAAAGTGCACTTCTTAGATTAGATAGACTATAGTTGGACTTTTGACGGGAATTTGAAAACGTCATGTGGTGCTCTTGTATTATATTCGATATCTTAGTGTTTTAACGTGTTATATTAGATAATTTTGATGGCATTTTATGTAATGTGATGTGCGGAAATACTGGTATGTAGTGAATATCATATAAAAGTGCTTTACAATGTTTTCGTTTTCCATCAAAATTCCCACAAGATACCATTAACAGTGTGGCCATTGCACTGTTAATGGTGACAATTTGACTTAGACAACGACTGACTTGAAAGACTAAAAACGTGAAAATATTTATAACTTGACACTGACACCAATAGCTCGTATATGTAGCTGATTGCCAATACATAAGAAGAAGAAGAAGAAGAAGTAGACTATAGTTATTAGAATATTACATTTTAGAGAATGAATATAATCTGGCTTTGAGTTTTTCAAATTCTATTGATTCCAACTCAGATATCACTTTCATTAATGTTTTATTATTGCACGCCTTATACGAGAAGCGTTGAGGCGATGCTCTACTCTCGATATATAAAAATCAAGGACTTTTCAAAACTAAAAATTACTGTATTTTTCTCACAATGCACTTACAGGATAATATTATGGTACGAATGTCAATAAAAACATTCGTTTAGACCTATTTTACATTTTTACACACATACATACATACATATCATCACGCCATATCCCTTGCAGGGTAGGCAGAGAGAACAGAGTGCCAGAGAACTCTATCTCTGCATACTTCACTCGCTTCCTCAACATTCATAATTCTCTTCATACACGCTCGCCGGTTTCGGAGACTCTTGACTCCACCTTCCTTGAGTACATGACCGATCTGGTCTAGGTAGGTTAGTCTCGGTATCCCTCGGTACCTACATCCTTCCACTTTCGCATTGTATATCTTCTTAACCAGGCGTTCGTTCGGCATTCTTTCCACATGTCCGAACCATCGGAGCATTCCCTTTCGCATCTTTACACCAATACTCTCTTTCATACCTACTCGCTCTCTTACGTCGTCGTTACGAATGCGGTCGGTCAGCCTAACTCCACAGTTTTTCCGCAGAGATCGCATTTCGACCGCATTAATTTTACTATCATACTCTTTTCTGCATACCCAACTCTCGCTTCCATACAGTAATGTTGGGACAAGCACTGCGTTATGTATTGCTACACGTGCCTTCTGGCTGAGGTGGTGGCTGCCGAAAAGTTGCCCCAACGCTCCGTTCACTCTATTTCCCGCATTCACTCTTCGATCTATATCAGTGGTGTACCTTCCATCTCGGCTAAATCCACATCCAAGATATACAAATTACATTTTTAAAATTTTTTACATTTTTAAAAGCAATTATTTTGTTTAAAGTAAGAATAAAGTTGATTAAAAAAATATTCTAGGACATCCGGATGTCTGACGTATGGATCTAGCACTCTCACGACCGTAAAAATGAATGTATCGAAGTATTTCTCTTTGTTAAAGCTTCATAATTGCAACGCGTTTTTTCGTTTCCAAAATGGCTTGGTAAATTTTTGTCATTTAATTGCAATTAATAAAAAACTAATCTGCTTAGTCTTAAGTGTATATATACCTTATAAAAACTAAGTTTGTTTACATTTTTACTTAGTTCTGTCCGTCCATTCGGACAGGCAAGGGAACAAATCCCATACAGCCATGGGTTCGTCCACAATGCTTTCAAGCTATGTTTTGCGCTACATCGAGAATGGCGCAAAATTTAAAAAGTATTTTTTCTTTAATTTATGGCATTTACTAATAGTAAAAGATAAATAATATAAAAATTATGAGGCGTGCACTTTTGGATTTTATAAACTATCTTTGTAATTATAAGCACAAAAATGAATGAAAATACATCGTATACCAAAACATTTCTAAATAAATATATTTTCAAATAAATAACCCAATTTTCTTTATCAACAATAAACGTAACTAACAAATTTTCTTAGAAGCCTATAAATTAAGTAACAATAATCGCCATTTCGTAAATATGCTAATACAAAGGACGTAACGATGTCCCTTGGGACCGGGACAGTAGGGGAGCTAAAGGGGACGGATGAGAACAGGGGCAAATAGAGACAATGGGACGAAATTACAACCGGCCAATTGAGTCGCTTGTAAACTTGATCCCCTCTATTGTTTCCGCACTTGATACTATAGAAGGACTGGATGATTTTGGTAAATGTTTTTTTTTTGACAATACTCGACACTGAGGAAACAATCCTTGTATGGTGGAAAATCTCACAAACATATAATTTAACAGACACAAATTACACCCAGACTCAGAGGAACAGTTTGTGGATCACACAAACTATTGTCCTGCGTAGGAATCGAACTCATGACATTAGCACAGTAGTCCGGTATTTTAACCACTACGCTATCTGTACAATCTCAGTCATGTTAAAAGAGCGTATATGGCACAGTAGACTTAGACCAAGTATCTTTAATTCTAAACGCAGCTCTCACGAAGGACATTTTTTCTTGTGATTCATAAATAATTCTGGTTGTGATTATCTGATGAATCTGATGGTAATTTATGTCCGTAATTCTGTTTTATTCACAAGAAAAAAGTCTCTTCTGACATAAAAATATTGAATACCTCTTCAAGATCGATGTCGAACATGATGAAAAAGGCGAGACTAAAATGTTTACAATTTAAAATATATAACAGATATATTCAAGCCGTACATATACAGCTGAAGCTCATATATATGATGATGAGTTTAGAATATAATTTACCTCAATAATTTTTCACTTAAAAGAAATGTTTAAAGAATCACAAAGAGAATTGGCTTCAAGGAAACTTAATTAACTAACACCTACTTCCGATCACCAACGCGCTCGCTGGACTTCGATATGCTAATGTATATCTCTCCTCACCTGTATATGTGTCACAAAACTATTGCCAATAACTTTTGTAATATGTACGAGTACATATTGCGTTGACCTCAAGTATTTGGGATAAGAGCAAGAAAATAATGATATATTTTTTTAAATATTAAAAAAAACATATTTCTGAAGTATCAAAACAGGTGAGTCGCGCTATATAGGCGCGATAAAACACGTCAATTTGTTCGCGTCAACGCGGATCTATTTAGTAGGACAATTGTTCCGTGAGATATTCAATATTGTTCCGCTGATTCCGCTGATTATTCTTTTAAACGTATTGACACGTACTTCATGCATCATCATCATCAGTTGATACCACAAGTAAATATAGTTGTTAAGGATATCGTAATCATTACTTTCGAATTATTATTTAATAACAACGTAATAAATTACAATGTGTTTCCTATTTTTTTATTGTTTGTGATGCCATACGTGCAAAAGCACACCATCAGGTAAGTGAAACTGCTGCCCATGAACCCTTTCAATACTAGGCGTACACTTACAGCTAGGCCACTTTCTGCTAATAAGAATCCCAAACCGACTCATAAAGTCGGGCTGCCGGCTCTCTCACTCACCGAACAAAGTGCAACAACACATTGCCACTGCTCAGATATCGATTGTCTGCGAGAGTGTGGTACTGCACCGGACGGACCGTGCCGCGGTTGTAGACAGTAAACTGTCGTCAAGTCACTCTGCTCCGGTGGTTGGCCCAACGACGAAGGCGACGTCACGGGTGGGTTACGGGTGTGCATGCTTACGCCCCTCTGTCACCCCGGACGGAGTGGTGCGAGGAGTGTGCCGACCGTAACCCGCCCCCAAAAAAAAAAAAAAAAAAAAAGACAGTAAACTGTCAACAATTTTGTCCTACCACTATTAATTTCTTCATCTTCTTAAATTTAATTTTAACGGGTTCACAGGTGTTATTAAAGAATCTGGAATTTCAACTTTTAGTGCTGCGGAATCGTATGGTGGCCCTTCAATTTTATTTATTTCATTCCTGAGAAGACTCTTTGTAAATGCCGTTTTATAGTATAGGTGAAGGGTTAAATGCCATCATCGTTTAGGCTTTCACCGTTCATTGTTAGATGTAGACCTCCAGAAATGAGGATTTAGTAATTATCATGCTTGGAAGGTGGATTGGGGTTAGAAGTGACTTATTGTTCGTTTCCCAGGAGAGAGTTGTTGCCTAGTCTCCTGGTGAGAACCTTAGCCTATTTTTACGAATCCCAAACTCGAGTAAGGGATAGTGACAATAATGATCCTATCCCATTCCTATATGGGGATTGATGTGAAATACCATATAAGACAATATACTCGCTCCCAAATGTTCCTTCCGCTTATTTAAGACTGCAACGCCTATATTCATTATACTCTAATGAATAGGTTGAGAGCCCCTAAAGCTCACCCACTTCAAAGTATAGTTGACATATCCATGTTCGGCTAACAATTATGTAAAAAAAAAACGCTTATTCATATACGCTGGATAGAATTGTCACGTGTCGTTTTTTTTTGGAACTCATCTGAATTTGATGGCTCTGATACTTTCTCGTAAAAACAGAAAAACTGAATATGCACTTTATGCTGGCGAGTCTGTTTTTCTTGGTGGATGCTAATATTAGGCCAGCGCTTGTAAAATTCGAATTCCTTCAGTGTATTTCCTTCAGTACATTTATTTTAGGGCGATAATTTGGAGTTTAGTCCTTGTTCACTTTTGGGTAAGTTTTGTTTTTGCAGAAACAGGCGCCATCATCACACCGAGTTTATTTTTATCACTGCTTCTTTTCTCACGGGTGTCGTAAGAGACAACTAAGGAATTTACCCAAAAAAACTTGCTGCATATAAATCTGATATCATGAAAATCAATCCATCAACATAACGTGATTTTAAAATTCCCTCTCTGTATAATGACTCAGTTCATATAGCTATAGAGACTTGACAATGCACAGTCGTAATTTTTGCTTACATGTAAGTGATGTCATTGATTTATTTATCATTTTATTAATAGGCACCTAAACACGCATACATCTATAGGTATATATGCCTCTAAACATGAGAGTCACTTAAGTTTAATGCTTTTTCCCCATTTTGAAAGTGCCCAAAGTATTCTCCTAAACAAAAAAATAAAAAATCTGTTTCATCTCGTGTCCAAAAATGCAGGAAAGTGTTACAAACATTGAAAAAATAAATATGAAATACAAACGTAGGTGCTACGTTATATTATATATTGCTACGCACATCAAATTATGTACCTAATGTCTTATGATTTTGAGTTAATAAAATAGATATAAAAATGTCGACCTTTTAACTCACTCAACTAAAATTTTCTAAAACTTTACTAAGGCAACCATAAGAAACCAAAAAAATAGATAAGAATAAAAAGTATCGTTTCTTAAAACGTAATAAAATCTCAAACTACTGAAATTTTTAGCATTTAATATGCTTAATTATTTATAAATATCCGATTACGAAACGAAAAATGATGTCACAAGCGGGGTTCGAACCCGCACCTATTGGGAATGCGGCCCAACCGTGCTGCCACTTACACCATCGTGAACTATTTTAGGACATGCAAATTTCGCTTCATATTATATCTTACGTCTTCAAGGTGACGTATGCCATTTATCGGACAATGTTTATATATTGTATAGACTTAACACTTCAAACTTTACAGTTAGAATTGTATTAAACGATGACACAACCTTGTTATTCAGATTACTGAAATTTTTAGCATTTAATATGCTTAATTATTTATAAATATCCGATTACGAAACGAAAAATGATGTCACAAGCGGGGTTCGAACCCGCACCTATTGGGAATCCGGCCCAACCGTGCTGCCACTTACACCATCGTGAACTATTTTAGGACATGCAAATTTCGCTTCATATTATATCTTACGTCTTCAAGGTGACGTATGCCATCTATCGGACAATATTTACACATTGTATAGACTACTTAACACTTCAAACTTTACAGTTACAGTGACAGTGGCAGGCGGCCGGTCATAAAACTATTGCCAGTAACTTTTACAATATGTGCTATGAAAAAAGAGTACATATTGTATCGACCCCAAGTAGAAGAATGATGACGTAGTATTTATTCGAATTTAAGAAGGCAACCTTTAATGTTAAGTTGGCTGTATAAGACTTTTTTGGCGCCTTTTATGTTAGCAACCCTATTTCTTCTCTTTTTTTTCGCCGCTAATATGCGAGTACATTGTTAATATATGTTTTTATCCATTTTAAACTTCTGTATATTTATTTCTTCAATTGTTAAACCAAAATATCAACAATACCTAAATTGCTTAAAGATTCAAATTGAAAAAATATAAATGACAAACCGGATTGGGTAAATCCAGTGAGCAACGATTATTAATAGTAAACTAACCGGTAGAAATTATAAGTCCTATGTATGACGAATAACTTGTAGTCTCCGAGTAAGCAGGATCTAGACGTACACGCAATCTCGGATTAAAATCATTTGGCATTAATACCAGGCATAATTGGATGGCATTAAAAAGCTTTAGATTCCTATTAATATTATAAATGGGAAACCTTGTTTGGAAGTTTAAATGTTTGTATGTTTGTTACACAACCATGCGTAAACCCTTGAAAGAAAAAGGTTAAACGATTACCATTTCATCTCAGTTCATATATGTTCCTCTGTTGGGTTAGAGAATCCTCCGTAATCGAAGGTAAAATTAACCTACTATACCATGATGTGTTGGTATAGAGTTTTGTTTCGAGTTTTCCTTCTCTTGTATAGATGTTATATGCATTTTATATCCCTTAGTCGTCTCTTACGATCACCCACGGGTAAGATAAGAGGTGGTGCATTGTATTCTCACTCCGTAACCACACGGGAAATCACAAGTGATACTATTTACTTGATTAATACATAGTGTACTTTTATGCCGTTGTTTTATTGCCTTGCGGTAATAATTTAAGGTAGAAAAAGTATTGTTTCGTCCTTTTTTTTAAAAGCTGTAACGTTATGAAACTGAAGAATTTGTTTGTATTTATGAATATCACGTGCTCATCATTCTCTTACTCTTATCCCAATTACCTGGAGTCGATACAATATGTACTTTTCTTTCGTAGTACCTAAATATTGTAAAAGTTATTGGCAATAGTTTTATGACCGGCCACCTGCCAGACGTCAACCCTCCTTGGGAATGTAATTGTTGACTAAACGGCATTAGATGTAGTTGGTCCAGGTCATTATAAGTCTCTTAGTCGTATTTTACGACATCCATGAGCAAAGTAAGGGTTGGTAGTATTCGTAGCCGCAACCACACAGCATATATATCAGGTACTATCAAGTGGATTTTAATAGACCTTTTAGTTATCTATGTGGTGATGAGGTATAATTACAATTCACTACCCCCTATTTTGCTATGGGTATCGTAAAAGATCACTTAGGGATGTACAGGTAATATATGCACGTGAGGAAAAATTCGACGAAAGTCTCTATCTATAGCAACTTGTTTGAACAGCGTGGTATTTTGGATCAATTGCCGTGCTCATTCTAGAAAGAAGGAAGTTCGAATCCAGCGGAACGTATATGAATTAAGATTATTTTGATGATGATACTGATGAATAATGTTTTTTTTTATGTACAAATATAGAGAAATATATATATAAATAGAATTTAATAGTGGTAGGATCACGCTGTTGACAGTTCTCTGTCTGCAGCCGCGGCCCGTCCGTCCGGGGTAGTACCACACTCTCACAGAAGATCGACGTCTGAGCAGTGGCAATATGCTGCTGTGCTTCGTTCGGGGAGCGAGAGAGCCGGCACCCAAACTTTCTGGATGGGTTAGCTATTATTGGTAGGCAGCGGCCCAGCTATACTTCTGGGATTGCAAAGGTCTTTGGGCGGCGGTAACAATTACCATCAGCTGTGCTACTTGCTCTTTTACCACCAAGAGCAATAAAGAAAATGAAAAAGAGAAAACAAAAATGAAAAAGTATAGTAAAATGGAAAACAGTATCAGAAATTTATAATTTTTTTTTTCTAAAATATTTGAAGTATGAAAAAGAAATGACAAATATGAGTTGGACTCATATATGTTGGCAATGTGTTCCAAGTGCTTTATATATTGAACTATTGTGGTAGCTATGTGTAGTAATATATTCTCCATTCATATTATTGTCTTTACGATAAATATACGGCTTTTAAACCCCAAATAAATAAAAAAATGTATTATTTTATGGAAACATACTCATTTAAATTAGGTAAAGTCTAAAAATCGTACT
Organism: Lymantria monacha; assembly: GCA_905163515.2. NCBI lineage: Eukaryota > Metazoa > Arthropoda > Insecta > Lepidoptera > Erebidae > Lymantria > Lymantria monacha. The sequence continues at coordinate 24,019,674 of LR991102.1, read as the reverse complement.
CGTGATAGAAGCGCGAAATTGTCTTGATATGGACATGCGATAAGGAAGGACGAAAAGTATGTGAGAAGGATTAATATGATTCTGGATAGATCATAAGAATCATGGAATATTTATAAAGAAATTAATGGGTTACGAGAGTGAATATATGAATATGAAAATAGTAAGTATAAATATGACGGCTGACTGGAAGTCTAGTCTCATAAATATTTAATTCAACTAACTTTAATCTTTAAATAGTAAGATTCCATCGCAGACATTCCCTTCGAGCCTTTCCACGAAAATACTACTCAGAACAACCTCGTGGCACCTGCTTCCAACGAATATCTGCAACTTTTAAGATGCTATCAGTCTACCTAGTGGGATAGAGGGTGGGAAATAGTAACGTCACTACCTCGTATTGAAAATGATAATTAAAAAAAAACTAAAAACCAATAACAAAGGTTGCCAATACGCAACTTTGCAACTGGCGGCACATTCATTGAAGTTCTTCGACAACCCTAACGAGTGTTCATTAGTTGCAAAAAGAATACAAAAATGCTTTCACAAACACCTCATACGTCCCAATCAACGACACATCAACGCTAAAAGAAACGTCTCCACAACAAATCAGTGACAACCCTGAGTTTGTTCTCGTGATATACGAACATATTAGTTGTAAAACTTGAGCAGAAAATAAAGAATACTCCCCATTGTCCTTCTTCTATCCGATTACTTGAAGTTGACACAATATGGTATGTACTCGTCTAGTTTTATGACTGCTCGTCTGCATGAGTTCAATATTTCTTGGAAATCTAATTGTTGACCAGACACTCCACCTGAAGTCATCTGGTGGAGTTGACTCAAGTCGATATAAAGCTCTTAATCGTTTTTTACGGTATCCATGACCAAAGTAAGGGTTGATAGTATTTATAGCAGCTACCATATCATCATCATCATCTTTTGTAGCCACTACCACAGCAAAAAATAAAAAAACGAAAAAATAAAGATCACTATCTATCTAATTGCAATAAATAATTGTCTTTAGACGATCCAGTTTTCAGTTTGTTTCCACTTCAGTTCATTTTGTTCCAGTTTTCAGTTGATCCATCTCTTTATATTTATTGCTTCTTCTATCAGTCGTAACTGCAATTTTTGTAGAAGTAAGAGTAATCATGATAGGAATAAAAGCCTCCAATATTTTTTTTTTAATATTATAATTGATCTATTCAGCGTCATATTATGACCATTGCCTACGCCTTAATTAGTTTTAATTGCATTTGGGGTTGATTAATACAAAAAAAATACAGTAAGTTCGTTTCTAAAAAAATCTATTCACCAGCTCATATCTTACCTGTGGGTGGTCGTACGAGACGACTAAGGGATATAAAACGCATATAACATCTATGCGAGAGAAGGAAAACTCGAAACAAAATCCTATGCCAACACGTCTTACCAGTGCGGTATAAGTAGGTTAATTTCCCTCCCATTACGGAGGAGGCCCGAGCCCAACAGTGGGACATTATGATGATGATGTTGATGATTATATATTTTAAATTTGTTTTTTTCAATTTTTTGTCTGAAAGGATTTTTATGTAAAGTATAATTGAGACTGCAATACTGAAAGTGTTCAAAATATTAATGCCAACTCATGGTATTGTACCATCTCATTTCTCTCATCTAATAGAAGCTTATAATCAACAACTATTATAATTTAGAGCATTTAATTATTTATTTGACTAATAAATTAGAATAATGAAAATATTATTTAAATATTATACAATTATATCAATATATCTTGTATTAAATATATTGCCCAAACTAATCAGCAGTGTGTAACATCATGCAAAACAACACGACACCCAATTAAGGGGGGTTGAAGAGCAAATTTTTCACTGGCAACCCTATTTGGTTTCACTCGCGCACGTCACCGTACTTCCCTCGTGCTCATACAACCGCCGATCAAACGGACATTCTTAACGCACTGTATATGGGACCGGCTTAAATTAGTACCAGCAATTGTGCAAACGCGTTATACAGTGTTCGTTGCATTGTCAATCGGATTTATCATGCTGTTAATGTTGTTTGTTTGTGTGTAACACGACTGTTCACTTCCACCTTCTAATTATGAATTTGTTTGGTCGATATGTTGGTTTTTTTTTGGAATTGTTTAAATTTTATTTAGTTTGATTTTTTTTGGAAATTAATTAGATTATTAAAGTTTTTATGGCATTTTTTTGTCTAAATTGAAAATTTAAGCTTAATATTTTTATCGTTAATTGTTTTAAATTTAGTGTTTATTTTAAATGTTATTTAAAAATTACAATTAATATATATTTTTAGTTGATACAATTCACAACTAAGTATGTTACTCTTATTCTTAATTTAATTATTTATTGGTTATACTAAGGCCTTGGAAAGACTTCAGAAAATCTTTTTTATATTATAAAGTTATGTTTTACCCAAAATAAACCTTGCGGTACTTTTAAAAATTTATCGAAACGAAATAATTTTAAAGGTGTGATAAGGTAATAAATGATGATAAGGTAATAATTTTAAAGGGTGATTGGTAATAGATGCTACAAATTAATGTAATATAAGTTAAATGGATGATACTAACTTGATTTGAAATTTAAATAGTAAGATTCAATGTACTATGATAGGTATTTAAAAATATCTTAGCCTGTATTATAAAGATACATTTATAAGAAAAACTTAAAAAAAAAGCCCGTGCTTCAGGGGTTACGTTATTGTCGGTCTCGTCTGTCGTGAACATGTATGCTAGTGGATATGGATCTCAGTCAATATAATTATCCTCTTGGATCTCAAATATCGTATTATGAGTATGTTTCTTAATCTGCGAGTGGAAATATTATATTCTACTGAAACTGGCTAGACTAGAAAATCAACTTCAATGCAATCGTGAATACTCAAAATATAATATATGTGGAATATTTTAAAATATCATCATTTCATTTATAGATTACCAGGCTAGAGCCTCCCTCACAATAGGAGGGAAATCAAACTACTATACCACGAAGGTTAGACGGGTTCCTATAAGGCTTAATGTCGGGTTTTCCTTCTCTTGCATAGATATTATCTGCATATTATATCCATATAGCCTTTAGTCGTACTTCCTTGTCGTCCTCGAAATTTAGTATGTAGAAGGTTTCTGAGGCAATAAATTGACTTAACTACCTATATTGATAAAAACCCGATTACAAGAGAAAAATGTCAGGTGTGGGATTCGAACCCACACCTATTGGAAATCCGTCCCAATCGTGCTGCCACTCACAGCACCGTTAACTATTGTAGGACATTCAATTCTCGTATCATATTATATTTACAACTTTTAAGGAGACGTGTGCCATCTATCCGACAATGGTTACACATTATAGCAGGTATGGGTTTGAATCCCACTTGTAACATTTTTCGCTCGTAATCAGGTTTTTATAAATAATCAAGAATATTAAATGTTAAAATTTCAGTATCTATATTGATTTAAAGAAAATATAGTTTTGGCAATGTAGTTTTGCAACAAAAGATATGTTTTTAAAACTATTAGAATATGAAGGCAAATTTGGCCGCTGTCGTTGAGAATAAACTAAACTACAGTTAGGAAATAAACACCCCCAATTCTGTCTTTGACTTTCCCTATTACATTACTTTTACCTTTTTTAATTTAATATTTATTTTATATTTATTATTTTATCAATCATTATTTTAATATCAATATTTTCTAAAAAGAAATATGTATATAATTAAAATATGGAGCTATGCTTTGTAAATCAGATATTCTATATAACGTTTTCAAAACAAATAATTCTATTAATAAATAAGTTACATCCCAACAAGAGACCATTTTAGTTTGACACCTAATAAGGCATAGTTAACTTTTACATATGTACAATATATTCCAACAGTGTTCTTTCACACGGTTCACGATTCGAAATCGTATACCAACAGGGCGACTAGACAAATGAGGTGTTTCGAAAGTGTATCATTTAAATAGAAAACTAGATTGTATGACATTCAACATGTTAGAGGCTCCAAACTTGGTTATATTGTAGAGACTTGATAATAGATATGTTTAATAATGACTGATCATAAAAAATATAAAATTTTATATATATAATAATTTTCCTTTTGTCATCATCATATCACAGCCCATAAACCTCCCACTTTTGGGCTCGGGCCTCCTCCGTAATGGGAAGGAAATTAACCCACTATACCGCGCTGGTCAGATGTGTTGGTAAAGGGTTTTATTTAGAGTTTTCCTTCTCTCGCATAGATGTTATATGCATTTTATATCCCTTAGTCGGCTCGTACGATCACCCACGGGTAAGATATGGGGTGGTGAATACTATTCTTATTCCGTCACCACATGGACGTTCTTTTTGTACTGACAATGAATTTTTATTAAAAATGTGGGTCAAAATTTAATAACTGATACTGTAATGGGTAGATATAAATCTCTGTAATCTTTTATATTAAAGTCAAAAATTTTATTTTCACTTTTATTTAAATGCCTTGTTATGCCGTGTGGTAGTGGCTATGAATACTACCAATACCTACTTTGCTCGTGAATGTTGTAAAGCACGACCAAGAGCTTTATAATATTCTGGGTCAAATCCCCTTGATACCGTTTTGTCAACAATTACATTCCCAAGGAGGGTTAACATCAGGCAGACGGTCGATCATAGAACCGTTGTCAGTAACTTTTGCAATATGTACGAGTATATTTTGCGTCCCAAGTAATTGAGATAAGAGCAGGAGAATGATGATAATTGTAATACAATGATATGTTTTTTGAAGTCGTTTGACACTATTTAAAAAAAAAAAAATTTGAAGCGCCTTTATCATTAATCCAAGCATTGCATAAATAATATTCACCCTATCCAAAAACAGTTATAACTGCTATAATAACTCGTCATGAAACTGCGACTCATACATACGATATATCCTTTTAAATGTCTGCTACATTAACGATCGTATCTCAAGGTGCGGCCAAGAAAATTATTTAGTTGTTTGATTTTCCTGCTAAGTCTAGTTCGCGTGTGTGAACTCAATTTCATTGCTAAGAGGGTTAATTTACATACAGTCCATAGAGAATAATATTTGTAAGATAATACAAAATTGGCTACCTGTATAAATATATCTTTACAAATGTAGATTGAATCGTTATAAAATATACAGGATGGAAGTGGACCGCTCCCGAAAACAAAGACAGGTAAGCCTACTAGTCCTACTTGTAATGATAGGCTAGAAAAAAAATCGATTCGTTTAAAAAAAAACTTTTTTCCTCATGCGAGGTCGTTGAGCTCTTGAACATAATATGATCGTGAGTTTTGAATAGATTGCGTCTTTTCTCATCTGAGTAAAGTTACGTATTTTTATGGAATTATCGTTACATGGCACTGTCCTAATACGATGGAATGTGAAAAAACTTAAAATTCGTTGTGAAATAAAAAAAAAAATTTCTTCATCCGAACCGATTTTTTCTAGCCTATCATTACAAGTAGGACTAGTAGGGTCACCTGTCTTTGTTTCCGGGAGCGGTACACTGTATTAAACTTAAAACAGATTTCTCAATGTTCACGCGAGTATTACACATTTGAAATAAAACTACTTTTATGGATTCTATTGCGTTTGTATTTGATTTAATAGTAGGTAGGTAGTTTAATAGTTTTTGTTACATTTTTAATCTAAAAAATTGCCACAATATAATAATTATCATAAATTAAATGTTTAATAATCATCCATCATCCATCCGTCCATCAGCCCGTAAACGTCCACTGTTGGACATAGGCCTCCCCACGAGAATGCCATCTATAACGGTCCTGTGCCACCTGCATCCAGCGGTTTCCTGCGACCTTGATGAGGTCATCAGTCCACCGAGTGGGGGGTCGTCCTACGCTGCGTCGTCCGATTCGTGGTCGCCACTCGAGAACCTTTTTTCCCCAACGGTTGTCGGTTCGTCGAGCGATGTGGCCTGCCCATTGCCACTTCAACGTGCTAATCCTTAGGGCTATGTCGGTTACACCCGTTCTTCTACGGATTTCCGTATTTCGGATTTTATCACGTAGAGAAATACCGAGCATATGGAGAGGGTCCATAGCACGCTGAGCGACTTTGAGCCTTGTTATGAGGCCGACATTTAGAGACCACGTTTCAGTGCCGTAAGTCATCGCTGGTAACACACACTGGTTATAAACCTTTGTTTTCAGACACTGCGGAATATTAGACGAGAAGATCCTCCTAAGTTTCCCGAACGCTGCCTAGCCGAGTTGGATTCGTCGGCTGACCTCTTTCTCGAAATTGGATCTACCTAATTGAACTGTTTGTCCTAGGTAAACATAGTGATCGACAACTTCGAGAATCGCATTCCCAACCAGGACCGGTACAGAAATGACATGGGCATTAGACATGATTTTCGTCTTGTCCATGTTCATTTGCAGCCCTACTAGTTGGGAGACCTTGCTGAGGTCATTGAGCATGGTGCCAAGGTCCTCCAGGGATTCTGCCATGACTACGATATCATCGGCGAATCGAAGGTGAGTGATGTATTCGCCATTTATGTTGATGCCGAGTCCGGTCCAGTCTAAGAGCTTGAAGACATCTTCCAGCGCAGTGGTGAACAGTTTCGGAGAGATAACGTCTCCCTGTCTCACGTCTTTCTGCAGCTGGATCGGTTTCGTACTCTTATCCTGGATGCGGACTGACATAGTAGCGTCCTTATACAAACACTTCAGCACTTCGATATATCGATAGTCAATTTGGCACCTCTGAAGGGACTGCAGCACTGCCCAAGTTTCGACAGAATCAAAGGCTTAATAATAATTGACCATAAACAATATTTTTTTTTACGTATAGAATCATTTTCTTTTTGTATTGGCAATAAATTTGTATTACAAATGTGGGACTTTTAATAACTGAAACTGTAGCTGGTAGATATAAATTTCTATAATAACGATGACTTTTGGACGTAAGACACCTTAGTCCTACACAAAAAAAAAAAAGAAAAAAAAAGTCCTTCCGTGACCATGATCACTGCAAAGTGTTCGAAACGTCGGGAAATTAAAAATTAAATACAAACGCGATACAATCCGTAAAAGTAGTTTTATTTCAGATTTTTTAAAGTCCCCCGCATGAAAAAATAAATGTTTTTGTCACGGGCGACTTTACAAATATAGAAATTAAGGTACACAAAATTACACCTAGACTCAGAATCTTATGGATTGTACAGTGTTGTCTTGAGCAGAATCGAATTCAGTCGAATAACCTAGAATGTCAAATGTTCATCATCATCTCAGCTCATATACTTCCCACTACTGGGCTGGAATCCTCTACAATAGGAGGGAAATTGACCTACTAATACACAGTTTTATTTAAAGTTTTTCTCGTCTTGCATTCTCTTCTTGCATAGATGTTATATGTATATTATATCACTTAACGTTTGAGTAATGGCAATGTACTATTGCGCTTCGTTCGGTGAGCGAGATAGCCGGAAGCCCTACTGGGTGGGTTTGGGAATTGTAATGGTAGGCAGCGGCCTAGCTACAACATGGTATAGCAAAGGTCCATGAGTAACAGTGACTCTTACCATCAGGTGTACTGCTTGCTCGTTTGTCATCATAAGCAATAAAAAAAATATTAAAAAAAAATATTTGTCTTTTACGATCACTTACAGTGTGGTGAATAGTATTTTACTTCCATCACTACACTGAATGTCAAATACTAAATCTCAGCAGTTTAGCTATATAATCCACGCAAGCGAAGCTATCAATATTTTTGATTAAAATACAAATTCCAATAATCATTTATCTATATTTACAAATACAAGGAAATCTACGTCACAGCAATGAGCTATGTTGTGATAATTTTCCGTATGACTTCCTCTACAGGTGACACGACTTATTGAGATACAACTTTCTTGCCAAGAATTATTGTAGTACCGTGCGTGCTTTACACACGATGTTTGTCATCAGTCATGGGAACTTTCTAAATAATTTATAGTTGGATTTATATGTAAACTAGCTGAAGTAACCGCATTCGTTCAGGATCAAAGATTTTGTAATAGTTGGAATAAAATGAGAAACTTTAAATATAAAGGCTACTTTTTATTGAGGTCAAAAACTTTCTAGATTATTCCACATATTTGAGGATGTTCAGAAAAGTGCCACAATGATCAAGAATTTTGCAAACTTTTACAGAATATTTTTCCATATCTACAGTATTCTAGAATATACCAGGATGTTCTGGAAATAAATCTGTAAAATGCTTTGAAATTCTTTTAAAATTTTAACTATAGTCGAAAGACTAAGAATTTTTAGCGTGCGAAAAGTACTTCCAGCGTTTCTATCTCAAAAAGCATTCGTTTAAAATCATTCCTCTATCTAATTAACATTTTTTTTTGAATTTGCACGTCACGAAAAAAAAAACTTTTTATTTTTAAATTATTTTATCACAGGCCTTAATTTTTTATGTGCTGAAAAAGCTCTAGTATAGTTTCTACCGGTCTTATGCTTGTAGATTGCTTACAAATTTGAGACCTGTAAAATGGTAAAGATTGGGAGTTTTTATTACAATCGCTTCAATTGGCTCATCAGAAAAATAAAAACTATTAACCAAAATTACCTTCACTAAATACTAGTTACATTTTTATTCAATTTCCCACAATTCTTATGAGAATGCGTCCCATACTAGTTGCAATGAAAGTTTGAATACATAGTAAGATTTAATACAATCCTATCAAATGATATACAACAAGTGACTAGATGTCACAGGCTGACATTACCGTTGCATGCTAAATTTGTGAAATAATAGACATGGCATATGTAAATAGTGGTGCAGATCTACATACATCGATCTCCGACGATGCCCGATACAGGGAAAGGGGCACGACATTGCCGTTGTCCATTGTCTACGACACATCCATTATAAAAAATAAAGATTGTTTGTAACTAAAAAAAACTTGATATCTTTATAATAATATTGTTTTGACTGTTAAGATTTTGACCTACCGTGTCAGCGTCGCGGGTTTGATTATTACGTAAGACAATATTTTGTGAGGTTCATATTTTTTTTTGAATCTGGGTGTAATCTATGTCCGTTTTTTAACAAATGTTTTATACTAAGTTGTAATCAATCTCCAAGGTCGAAGGCATGGTGTCAAATGAAAGTATTAGTTAAGAAAAATAAATTTATAAGGATTACAGCATACATACATACATACATATCATCACGCCATATCCCTTGCAGGGTAGGCAGAGAGAACAGAGCGCCAGAAAACTCTATCTTTGCATACTTCACTCGCTTCCTCAACATTCATAATTCTCTTCATACACGCTCGCCGGTTTCGGAGACTCTTGACTCCACCTTCCTTCAGGTTCAGTACATGACCGATCTGGTCTAGGAAGGTTAGTCTCGGTCTCCCCCAGTACCTACATCCTTCCACTTTCGCATTGTATATCTTCTTAATCAGACGTTCGTTCGGCATTCTTTCCACATGTCCGAACCATCGGAGCATTCCCTTTCGCATCTTTACACCGATACTCTCTTTCATACCTACTCGCTCTCTTACGTCGTCGTTACGAAAGGATTACAGGATTACAGCACATTTATAATAATGAATTACAATGACAGCTATCATGGACTCGATCCCCATGTGGGACAATCCTTCCCTCCAAAATCCACAAATTATTATTATCAGCTTGGTTGTAATTTGTATCCGTTAAATTATACATTTGTAAATTCCTCGCTTCTGATAAAAACAATTGTGGGTTCATTTATATATATATATGTAAGTTTTAACAAATGAATTTTATTTGAAATTCATGCAACACTACTGTGTTGAATAGAATGGAAAACTACATTAAAGTAGTCTAGATGTGGGAATGTCCTGAGAGAGATCTTCTCAACTTGTTTTGAATAAGGCACGTCGGTGGCCGACGACGTATAGTTTTTTGTTCTAGCCACCTTAATTTGGTTTTTTCCTTTGTTATGCAAAGAATTTCGTTAATATTAAAACATTTAAAAAAAATAATGTATTTTTTTATTCAGAAAAGACTTTCTTCTTTTCAGCTGATATACGTTTGTATTGTTTGGCATGGGCCTGTTCAATAATGAGATATACATTTGGCTTTATATATAAGAGGGTTTGGTTTAGGCCAGAGTTTATTACTTACTCGTATATAGTGGACAATCGTCCATGGAAAAAGCAAGAAATAAGTAATTTGTAATATTACCATGAAAAGTAAAAATATATACCCAATACAGAAGTAATCTATTTACCGGTTCAAAATGACCTTTCAATATAAAATAAACATTTACAGTTTTTAATTTTTAATTTGAATAATCTATTTAAAACAGTTTTTAATTTGAATAATCTATTTAAACAACCCAGTTATTGAGTGTGAATCAAACCCGCTACACTTATCAGAGCCGCAAATACATATATTTATTTAATTAAAATTATGTAATAAAAATCGTTATATTGCTAAATATAAATATGTATATAACGTAACATTTCTTTTAATTTATATTTCATCATCATCATCATCACAGCCCATAAATGTCCCACTGTTGGGCTCGGACCTCCTCCGTAATTTGAGGGAAATTAACCTACTATACCGCGCTGGTCAGACGTGTTGGTATAGGATTTTGTTTCCAGCTTTCCATCACTTGCATAGATGTTATATGCATTCCATATGCCTTAGTCGTCTCTTACAATCACCCACGGGTAAGATATGGGGTGGTGAATAGTATAGGTACTCCATCATCACACGGCAATTTATATTTAACATAAGATTATTCGTAAATAAAATATTTAATTTGAAACAAAAGAAATATATTTTATAACAATAAAAAATATAGATAACCAATTTTTTTTTAAGATACCACTTTGCACTAAGGAAACAATCCTTGTATTGCGGGGGACTTTACAAACATATAATTAACACAGACAAATTACACCCAGACTCAGAACAACACTTTGTAGATAACACAAAGTATTATTCTGCGTGGGAATCGAACCCACAGCACTGGCACGGAAGGTCGGTATCTTAACCATTACGCCATCTGTGCAATCAAATAGTCATTGAATAGTTCCAGTATCCATATCTTAAATTCATCATTAGATTCTTCTTACTGTGCGGTTATTTTTTTTTGCGGTGGACTATGGATGCGTCTCGCCCCGCCAAATCGGTCCGGGACTTCTTACTGTGCCTAAAAATTATTATTATTGTTATTACGAATTATATAAACCTTAACTCGAGCGGTTTACCAGCAACCATTGAAGAGTTGCACTATCCATTGGCTTCATGACTTAGATCATTGATAATTCAAAAATACTTGTATCATCGAGTTTACACTTATTTGCAAAATTTTATACCAATATGACCATTAGAAGTATGTGTAAAATTAAAATTCAAAATGACATTTTTAATCTCAATTGAAGTTAATATAATGTGTATAAATAAATGTATTTTATTTCTTAAGAATACAAATCTTCACCCCTTTATTTTACCCCTAGATATATAGTAAAACGTAGCTAAGAGATTTAATATTCAGATAACATCTATGCAAGAGAAGGGAAATTCGAAATAAAACCGTATATAACCCATTCAAACAGCATCGTATATTAGGTCAATTTCCCTCTTATTGTAAAAGAGGCTCGAACCCAATAGTGTGACGTATAAGACTTAAAATGATAATAATGAAACGTTAGAAAAAAAGCAACGCACGCCGTAGAATCGATAATTATTACTGCCCAGCGTTGGTACTTTTTAGTACGCTAGCTACTAAGTTTGATTTTACTAAATATAACGTAGGTAATGTTTATTATACCTTACCTAAACTCTTTAAATTATTATATAATACACTTTCTGATCAAATTATAAGTGTTATATTAGCTCATGTATATTCCTCTTCTTGAGTCGAGATTCTTCCACAGTGGAAGGAAAATTGAGCTATTGTGCAACGCTATTAGACGAGTTATTTTAAAGTATTAATTTAAGATTTCTTCTCTCTCAGCGATGTTATATATTTAAGTTACTTAGTCGTATATTACGTTCACCCTCGGGAAAGGAAGGGATATTTTAACAATTAAAAAAAGCATAATAAAAAAATAATACAGCTTTACCGCGTTCCAAATTAATATACATATCTAATAGTATACAGAGCCATAGCTAAATAAATCATCATTCTTCTACTCTTATCTCATTTACTTGGGGTCGATACAATACGTACTCTTTTCTCATAGAACATATTGTAAAAGTTATCGGCAATAGTTTTATGACCGGCCGCCTGCCAGCGTCAACCCTCCTTGGGAATGTAATTGTTGACCAAACGGCATCAGATGAAGTTGGCCCAGGTCGTTATAAGGCTCTTAGTCGTCTTTTACGACATCCACGAGCAAAGTAAGGATTGGTAATATTTGTAGCCGCTACCACAAAACATTCTTTCTAATATAAGAGATGCTGAATGCAATAGTCGTGACTTTCTAAATTTACGAGTTAGTTGATTGACCAAAAACACTAAATTCCTCGTTGACCACAACACACAATACATAAAGGACTTTCGGCGGCACATCGATGCCGCCAGATAACGCTTGAATAATTGTTTCATTAATAAATTGCTTCTTTAATAAACGTAAGAGAAGTTATGTGGAAGCGTTTAATAAATAAACACGGGTGTAGATGAGATCTGAGCACAAAAATGATCATTACCAACGCGATATTCGGACTTTGTGTAGGAAGTATTTGTGTATTGGAATCTATAGAGCTAATAATACCATTCATTACGCTGTGAATTAAATGCACAGCGCCATCTATATAAATCTTATTTAATTAATACATTACTTTTACTAACCGATAGTATTAGAAATTGTATTTTGAGTTTATTTTAATGTAGACAATAATTAAAATGATTCACACTTGTGTCCCTTAGAATTGTCAATAGTATTCTCAATCTGCTTATTAATAAATGTCGAATACTTCACTGTTCTATTTTCTATGTGGTGATGAAGTAAGAATACAGTTTACGACCCCCTTTCTTGTGCGTGGATGTTCACATCAACATGCAACAACATGCAAATTTATTAAGTGCAAAGTACATCAGTATTTTTATTCAGTAATCAAGTCCAAGCCATAATAAATGAAGGTTAAATAAAATTAAAAAAAAATGTAAATAAATCACAAAAAATGTAAATAAAACACAAAAAACATCATCATTTTGCTCTTATACTATTTTTGTAACATAATTACTTGGAATCGACTCAATATATACCCCGCTTCCAACGTACTCGTACATATTGCAAAAGTTATAGGCTTCAGTTTTATAACCAGCCGTCTGCTTAACGTTTACCCTCTTTGAGAATAAAAAAACTGCCTAGTCAATGTAGCATATATCTTCATATAACTTCTTCTCCTTTGTGGAAAGGGATATCCAAAACTGTCTAATTAAAGAGTGAGAATGAGGATGGTGCCCGATGGTTTACTGTGTGAGACACAAAGAGGTTTCAGGGGTGGAAGGGGATGCATGGATCAAGTGTTCTCTCTGCGCAACATTGTGGAGAAGCATCTGGCTCTAGTTCAGAGGGGTTTCTGCAGTTTTGTGGATCTGGAGAGAGCATTTGACACGGTTGTACGAAAGGAACTTTGGGACATTTTACCGGAGTATGGTATTAACGGTAAACTGCTGCAGGCTGTGCAGTCCAGTTACATGGGCTGTAGAGCCTGTGTGCGGCTGGATGATGGAATGTCGCCTTGGTTTGACGTCAATATCGGCGTTAAGCAGGGGTGCGTTCTGTCAGCCAGGCTGTTTATCATATATCTGGATAAATGTCTCCAAAGGTTGAACGATATGAATGTGGGAGTCCAGATGGGCGACTCAGTGGTCACTGCTTTGCTTTATGCAGATGATGCAGTCCTGCTGGCATAGTCAGCGACTGACCTGTAGACCCTAGTCAACACAATGACAGAAGATTGTAAGAAAAGGGGTCTACGCGTGAATGTGAGCAAAACCAAAATAATGGTCTTTGAAAGAGATGAAGCCAGAACAGATGTAAGAGTATCAATAGGCAATGATGTACTAGAGCAAGTGGATGAATTTGTATATCTTGGATGTGGATTTAGACGAGATGGAAGGTACACCACTGATATAGAGCGAAGAGTGAATACGTGAAGTAGAGTGAACGGAGCGTTGGGGCAACTTTTTGGTAGCTACCACCTCAGCCAGAAGGCACGTGTAGCAATACATAACGCAGTGCTTGTACCAACATTACTGTATGGAAGCGAGAGTTGGGTATGCAGAAAAGAGTATGAAAGTAAAATTAATGCGGTCGAAATGCGATCTCTGCGGCAAATCTGTGGAGTTAGGCTGACCGACCGCATTCGTAACGACGACGTAAGAGAGCGAGTAGGTATGAAAGAGAGTATTGGTGTAAAGATGCGAAAGGGAATGCTCCGATGGTTCGGCCATGTGGAAAGAATGCCGAACGAACGTCTGGTTAAGAAGATATACAATGAGAAAGTGGAAGGATGTAGGTACCGGGGAGACCGAGACTAACCTACCTAGACCAGATCGGTTATGTACTGAAGGAAGGTGAAGTCAAAAGTCTCCGAAACCGGCGAGCGTATATGAAGAGAATTATGAATGTTGAGGAAGCGAGTGAAGTATGCAAAGATAGAGTTCTCTGGCACTCTGTTCCCTCTGCCTACCCTGCAAGGGATATGGCATGATGATATGTATGTTTGTATGTGTATGTCTAATTAAATAGGTGATTCACTCATTAACCTCTATAATTGAGTTTTATTGTTTTGCTAGATAACAAATAAAATTAACGAAAACAAGAACATTCAAATGGTAATACGAAATTCTAAATTGGTAAATATCCCTCTAAGAGATAAATAGGAGTCGATCTATGTGTGCAAGAATATAAAATGTTTAACTTCTAACAAGAAAGGTTCGTACATATAATTTTTTTTTAAAGTGAAACTTCTAATGCAACTTCCAACAAGTTTGCGTTAAACGTTTAACGCAATGGCACTTGAACGCATGCGCATAGTATAGCTGTTACAGGCCAGCGCGAACGTTAGCAACGAGTAGCGTTCAATATTCCAACGCAAAAAGGAGAGAGAAAGAAAGATACACAACAGTAGAAAGTAGGAGAGAGAAAGAGAGTGAGTCTATTGCTATGCAGTGAAGTAAACAGTGTGAGCGTCGTGAAATTAGCTGAAATACGTACTTGTTCTATTTTAATTTATAATATTCATTAATTTCATAGGTTTAAGTTTTCACTTCTGTCGATAATCCTCATGACTGCTTTGTGTTTTTTTTAGCTCAAACAGCTCTATAAATTCCAATCAGATCGACCATCAGAACTGGCAAATGCCACGAATTTTTACTTGAAATTTTTTCGAAGATATTAATTACCGTCTTTACCTTACGATAGATTTCTTAAGATATTTAGATACGTGTTCTTAATGGTGTCTATAAGCAGCTATGTCGATGAAATGCCCATAGGAAACGCATTTTTTCCTTTTAATAACATAATTAAATCCATCGACCAGAATAGATTGATCCCCGATTACAACTTCTTTTGATAGCTAGAGAGGTGTTCATCTTTTGTTTTCGGTACTCTTCGGTAAAAATGCGTTTGTATCGAAAATTAGGAATTTTCTAACATAAGATAAAAATTGATTAATGTTTGTTTGGGACTAAATTATTACAAAACTTGTTAAAAATGTACACGGTTATAATGGAAAGTTTAAAATTTCAATCAAATCAGGAATATTTATAAAACATATTATTTTTATACTAGTTTTATCAGTGATTTTGTTCACGTATAATTTAATTTAATGACCTACTTCAGTCTACTCTTCATTATTTATTCACAGCAACCTACTTAGTGTGACATAAAAATTTCAAGCTAGAATACTTTATCATCAAAAACTTCTCAGCAGAAAAGAAGAATTAGGAACTATTACCGATCATACTTTTGTGATGACGTATGACCATAACCACCGCTTCTTAATCTGTAATAGAATCATCATACTCGTATCCCAATCACTTGGGGTTGATGCAATCTGTACTCTCCTATCATCGATAATATTGCAAACGTTTTAGCAATAGTTTTATGACTGATGACGATCTGACGTCCAGCCGTTATTGGGAATGTAATTTTTGACATGGTTTGGTAATGTTCAAAGCTGACAGATATTTTGGACATAGGTACAGCTATTTTGTAATAGAATATAAAGAAGAAATCTCTTATGAAACATAAAATCAAGTGCCATCGTCAAACTGCAATCAATCATGGTGATCAATTCATTATCCTCCTTCGTGAGGTAATCTATGTCCAACAGTGGATTTCAATGGACTGAAGAATTGTTGAATTTTATTGACTGCCATTTTAATCAAGTTAATTTGGTATATTCTAGAATTTTTAATAGATAGGAAGATATTATTCTTAAAGTTGCCAATAGTTAATACATAAAATCACCACTTACCGTTCTTACCATCTTGTGCCCTCAGGCTCAGCCATCATCACTTAGGTTCGCATGTTCACAGATTCGAACCTAAATATCCCACTTCAAATTACTTCAAAAGGCTCATTTAAGTAAAAGTAGCACAAAATATCTATCATTATATCGTTAAGATTTTCCCAAGCTAATTTACTGACTGTACTCAACTAAGTACAGTCGTAGAAAGTTAATTATTATCTAAGACAGAAGCTGGGGTCTAGACAGGTTTCCTAGGACAAAATAATAAATAATTCCTGTTATGTAACAGGTTTTATTACGATAGCAGTAAATCAGGCTACCTGTGATGCGCCGGCGCAGTTCCCTAGCAGGGTTATGATGTACGGTGCGAAAATAAAATTTGCAATTAATTCATTGACAATATACATTGTATTGTATAGAAATTAATTTATTGACGATATTTTAATAAAATTAAATATAATTTATTAAGATAAATATATTGCAAATTTCAATTAATTTATTGACGATATTGTATTGTAAATTGTAATTAATTCATTGACGATATTCTATTACAAATTAAAGATAATTTATTAATATTTTTTTTTTTAATCCTCCCGTGACCATGATCACTGTAAAGTGTTCGAAACGTCGGGAAATTATAAATCAAATACAAACGCGATATAATCCGTAAATGAAGGAAGGTGGAGTCAAGAGTCTCCGAAACCGGCGAGCGTGTATGAAGAGAATTATGAATGTTGAGGAAGCGAGTGAAGTATGCAGAGATAGAGTTTTCTGGCACTCTGTGCTCTCTGCCTACCCTGCAAGGGATATGGCGTGATGATATGTATTATATGTATGTGTGTGTATTAATATAATTGTAAATTTCAATTAATTTATTGACGATATTGTATTGTAAAATGTAATTAATTTATTACGATACTATATTGCAATCCCCTCTGGTGGCGAACTCATTATCAGCTCGTAGGAACAATAAAAAACGTTCGAGGATCACTAAAAACTTAAGATTGGTGTAGATTGATCTATATAGATGCATACCAGTCGGAGATTATTTACATAATTTCACGATATAATATGATTATTTAAACTCGTAAGAAGTTAAAAGATTTACTTTGAGATAAAGTCATGATGATAATAAAATTATCCAGTACGCTTAGAGCAAATTTTACCCACAGAAGGAATATTTTAAAGTAGCTAATTGTGCCAATGACGAAAGTTTACGTTCGAGAGCGACTGTTGGTTAACAATTTTCAAAGTGTTTAGTTATTTTCGTAAAATTCAGGAACACGTTGTTAGAAAGCAGTTTTATAATTTATAGTAATTATATTAGTTAACATTTCAATGTAATGTTTTTTAATTGAGGCGTTTTCTTGTCTAAGTAGCGAGCTCTCGCGCGGTCATTCTTTTGCTTCCTTTTCAGGTTACTCCTTTGTGCCACAATGTTTTTAACTTCTTTTGGTACAAATGATGAATGATTTCTTTTCCGTGTGATGAGGAATTAAGAAAACTATTTATCAGCCCCTCTCTTACTAGTAAAAAATCTCCACTTGTCGAGGAGAGCCAAGCTCAACAGTGGGACTTATGTGGACTAAGACGATAATGATAATTATTCTGAATTTGTATGTTATTTAAATCCATTAATTATATATATTTAAAGAAATTTTATAATATTCTTCATCTTTCTAGCGGCTTCCAGCGTCCCGAAACCCGAAGTAAGGCCACCGCCTGAGGATGATGCCCCGACGGCAAAAGCTGTCGGGGCATCGACACGAGAGGAACCCGTGAGGGTAAACCGCCGGGCGGACCACCGAAGACAAACATCGGGTACCGGTGGACCGTTCGCACGGCGAAGAGAGATGCTTGCAGGGTGGGTCTATGGGATCGCGCGCCGTCTATTCCGTCGCCCCGGATTGATTTGACGGAGCTTAGCCACTCCATAGCCCACCGCAAAAAAAGAAGGTATTAAGTTATGAACCCAACCCAATTCAACCTAACCCGATTTCGATTAGGTCAAAGCGATATTAGGATTGAGGACCATTAGAATTATATCGATGCAATAATTTCGAGTTTCACTTTTGAGACTGCATAATTTTCCCTACTAAAATATTCCCTATATGGAAGTGTTAGGTAAAAAATCAACTTTTTTTGCAAACCATACACTTCATCTAATCTCTTTAGCTATTTGTGTTCACGAGTGAGTTGAAGCAGTTATTAAAACACAGCATGTTCACGACATTACCCTGAGGCTTTGGACAGAGGGTTTCATTTTATAATAAGTGCAACTTAAAAATACTAATTATATATATATTACTGATTTTTAGTTCTGTGTGATGGTGGTTACGTATATCAACCCTTAGATGGTTCGTGGATGTCATGTACGATGACTTACATAGGATGATTAAGTAAGGTACCTACATCCTTCCACTTTCGCATTGTATATCTTCTTAACCAGACGTGCGTTCGGTATTCTTTCCACATGTCCGAACCACCGGAGCATTCCCTTTCGCATCTTTACACCAATACTCTCATTCATACCTACTCGCTCTCTTACGTCGTCGTTACGAGGGAGACCGAGACTCACCTACCTAGACCAGATCGGTCATGTACTGAAGGAAGGTGGAGTCAAGAGTCTCCGAAACCGGCGAGCGTGTATGAAGAGAATTATGAATGTTAAGGAAGCGAGTGAAGTATGCAAAGATAGAGTTCTCTGGCACTCTGTTCTCTCTGCCTACCCTGCAAGGGATATGGCGTGATGATATGTATGTATGTATGTATTAAGTAAGGTCATATGTAGGCCTTTTCTGACCATTTCCTAATTATTCTTTAACCGATTTTAAGAATCCATTATTCCTTAACCAACTTCGTTTGCTCTCACGGGCAATTAAATGGTCCCTTCCTCCCCCTTACAATTGCCAACTTAACGACAAATGTTCTTACTATAACAATACATATATTTTAATCACAATTATGCCATAATTTTCTATTTTGATATTAACGTTCTTTTGTGTTCGGATTCAGCTAAGCGTTGGGGCTGTCTGCTATTAGTAAATTATCAACATTAAGCTTGGGAGTTTGAAATTAAGCCTCATTAATTATAATTGCTTATTAGAAATAAAAGTATTTAACAGTCAGTAGCGTGACCATGAACAATCTAGGATTTGTAGAATCGGGCAAATAAATATTAAATATATACAAATATACCATCACGCCGTATCCCTTGCAGGGTAGGCAGAGAGAACAGAGTGGCAGAGAACTCTATCCTTGCATACTTCACTCGCTTCCTCAACATACATAATTCTCTTCATACATGCTCGCCGGTTTCGGAGACTCTTGACTCCACCTTACTTCAGTACATGACTGATCTGGTCTAGATAGGTTACTCTCGGTATCCCCCGGTACTTACATCCTTCCATTTTCGTATTCATATCAAATACAAAAGCGTAAAAGTAGTTTTATTTCAAATGTGTAATGCTCGCGGAAACATCAAACATTGTTATAATTGCTTACTCAATATTACGTAGAACCACGTTTCTACTTCTAACGCGTATAATAAAGAAATATTAAAACATGAGTGATATCTTAAAACAATAAATAATGTCATTATAAGTGCCGGGGCATGTTTGACCTCGTATGTCTGTCGTTTGACCCCGGATAAAGGGTTAATCTTCCAAGGGTTGCTCTATAAATCATATTAGGTTTAACAGTTACTAAGGTTGGCACTTTGTTAAATAATTCTTAAAGAGAAATTTATTAAAAGAACATAATTTTATGATAAAAAAATATTCCCATATATAATTATATATACATAATTATGACATTAGTAATAAAAATATTAGGAGCGCGAAATTATCTAATATGTGATGAGGAGGGATGAAAGATACGTAGCCCGCGAAACGTATCGCTCTTTCTTAAAGGAAGCTATTGATAATGGTTGTTGTGATGAGGAGGGATAAAATACATCAGCGCGAGATGAGGGTAGGCCAAAGATGATGGTCGCATAAATCTTAAATATGAAAATGCAGTGATGATAATGTTTAATTTAACTTTTTATTTTTAAAAAAGACAACGACCTGCAATTAAGTAGTAATTCTTGCATTGTGGGGGACGTTACAAACATACAAACAGACACAATTTATACTCCTACTCAGCTAGAAAAAAGGGGAATCGTACTAATTATTGTCCTGTCTTAGAATAGAACCGACAGCTCTTGGCAGGTTAGGTCGGTACTTTATTACTACGCCATCTGCACAGTCGAATGTTTTTTTATGTACGTAATAGATATATCGTAATTACTTAACCATTATAGTAAGTAGATTTATATATAAATTTAAAAAAAAAGAACAAAATTAAAAAACAATTTTTTTAAATATTTCATTTTTACAAAATATATTAACTCAAAAGTAATTATATTTTATCACTTACAGCGCAACCCTACAATACCGATGTAATATCTCATTCGGTTGACACAGATGGCGCTGTTGTACATCAAAATGGCTGCCGATTACTGTCCCGCGTGATTTATTCGCATCAACTATTTGTATGCAAATGGCAACCGCTACCGGTGTTTAACCACTCTTATATTAGTTTATTTTTAATTATAAATAACAAGTCTAACATGGTTTCCATGTAGTGTTGATATCAGAATAGGCAGCTGATTGTAAACTTAATCCAAAATTCTTACAGTATCTTTCATTAATTGCCTATCATTACCTCAGTTCATAAATGTCCCACTACTGAGCTTCAAATTCCATCAGGAGAAGAGAAAATCGCTTATTTTCCTCCATTAGGAGGAAGAATATTAACCTAATATGATAGTATTTAGTTCTTTTTAATTTATTTTATTGCCTTTGATGGCAAACGAGCAAGCAACACACAGCAGATACTGTTGCACATGGACCTAGCAACACTGGCAGCACAGTAGGCCGCTGCTTACTTTGAAGAAAAAGCTCTTCTTAAACCTCGTTTGAAGAGGAACATATCACAGCGCAACACCAGCAGGTAGTTCGTTTCAGATCTTGCATATACGTGGAATAAATTATCGCTGAAAACATACAGGACCGTATCGTTTCCAGGCGAATTTTGTAGGTCAATCGTGTTTTATGTTCAACTGCAGGTAAGAAAAAGGATGGTAAAACGTTTATACTCCTACGCCACTACGTGTAAAATATACATTTATACAATAGTCATAGTGCAGTACCGGGTGTTCTAAAATACCATTATTCAAATTACTGAAATTTAGCATTTAATATGCTTAATTATTTATAAAATCCGATTACGAAATGAAAAATGATGTCGCAAGCGGGATTCGAACCCGCGCCTATTGGGATTCCGGCCCAATCGTGCTTTTATCGCATTTTATAAATAATTAAGCATATTAAATGCTAAATTTCAGTAATTTAAATAACAAGGTTGTGTCATTGTTTAATACAATTCTAACTGTAAAGTTTGAAGTATTAAGCCTATAACAATGTGTAAACATTGTCGGGTAGATAGCATACCGTTACCTTAAGACGTAAATATAATACGAAGTGAAATTTGCATGTCCTACAATTAGTCGCGGTGGTGTAGTGGCAGCACGATTGGGCCGGAATCCCAATAGGCACGGGTTCGAATCCCGCTTGCGACATCATTTTTCATTTCGTAATCGGATTTTATACCATTATTCTTTTGCATTTAGACGGTCATGTGGTTTAATTAATAATATTCTAACTAAAGACAGTCAGATTACAAAATTAATTTTAACACAACTGGAAATAATGAAGAATAGACATGTCTGTTCGGTAATGGAACATAGAAATAACTAGTGACTCGCTCGATATAAATTAGTATATTAAAATAGGCAAATAAATACAATTAAAGTATGCGTATGCGTTTTGGAGATTGATCGGCGAGTGTTTTCGAGTGCGGTGGAGGCGTATAACAGCTGAGCGCCCTTCTCCCACTCTTTACTGACCCCGTGATCACCTTTGACGTCACAATAGCGGAGACAGTCTACTGTTTACGACTAGAATCTAAACGCCAATTGAATTTTCACATTAATTTCTTTATTATAAT
Organism: Lymantria monacha; assembly: GCA_905163515.2. Taxonomy (NCBI): domain Eukaryota; kingdom Metazoa; phylum Arthropoda; class Insecta; order Lepidoptera; family Erebidae; genus Lymantria; species Lymantria monacha. The sequence goes on along the minus strand of LR991102.1, from coordinate 23,997,142 downwards.
CTTTTAATCAGACGCATAAATCCTATATCCTTTCCTTATACACTTCGGCGTGAAGACATCTTGTTATTTCTTATGTTACTCCCGGTATAAGGTCGCCATTATCCATGTGGTGACGGAGTGAGAATACTATTCACCACACCATATCTTACCCGTGGGTGATCGTACGAGACGACTAAGGGATATAAAACGCATATAACATCTATGAGAGAGAAGTAAAACTCGAAACAAAACCCTAATACCAACACGTCTGACCAGCGCGGTATAGTAAGTTAATTTCCCTCCCATTACGGAGTAGGCCCGAGCTCAATAGTGGGACATTTATGGGCTGTGATGATGATGATAATGAAGGTCGCCATTAAAGATATTTTCTGACCAAGTAGCGGTTATAGTCAGAAAGCTATCAACAGTGTGGCTTTACGACCTAAACTGCCTAAAATCTTTTTGCCATCATTTATCACACACAACAACAGACACACGCACGCACGCATCTAAGCAAACATGCACCCACACACGCACAAATACTTTGTTTTAAGATATTAAGATATATTGAACGAATAGATCGTAAAGTTTTACAAATACAAAAAGATATACAGGATGGAAGTGGAGCGCTCCCGGAAACAAAGACAGGTGAGCCGACTACGGTCCTACTTGTAATGATAGGCTAGAAAAAAATCGGTTCAGAAGAAAATTTCTTTTTTTAACAACAAATTTTAAGTTTTTTTTCATATTCCATCGTATTAGGAGAGTGCCATGTAACGATAATAGAAAATACGTAACTTTACTCAGATGAGAAAAGACGCAATCTATTTAAAACTCACGATCACATGTTCAAGAATTCAACGACCTAGCGTGTTAAAAAAAATTTTTTTTTTTTCATCTTTTTTCTAACCTATCATTACAAGTAGGACTAGTAGGGTTACCAGTCTTTGTTTTCGGGAGCGGTCCCATTCTATCCTGTATATTGACCAAACAAAAATTGTGACAATTTTTATCTCCCAACAAAAGCCTGTCAAAATGCCGATACAGTAATATTTTTTTTTAACAATTCCTTCGTATAAACAACATACATTATGCAACCACCATATTAAATATTCCGTATGTATGAAACTGGGGTTCGTTTCCATGTAATAATTCATAAATGGAGCCGATTAATTGATATCACAACGAAGGGTTAAGCCCTCCCGGCGGGCTACTGACATTTGTTTTGACAAATAAGCGACGAACGCATTTGAGGGTTATTCTAATTGATTAATGTTATGGCATTTAGATCTAAAAATACATGTTTCATTACATATCTCAATAGTTACGGGAAGGAAGAGCATCATGAACTAATTACACCTATCCAATACGTAAGAAAAAATATTTATAATGCGCTGGTTCTACAATTTACTAAATTTCAGATATAAAAATCTAAATAAAAATGTGTAAACTGTAAGTGATAAATACAATAATAATTAAATAAAATAAGTTCCAAAATAAAATAATCTTATTTCATAATTATCATCATCTTAACTGATATATGTTCCACTAAAGCCGAGCCTTCTCCATAATGGGAGAGAAATTGACCTACTATACCACGCTACATTATAATTGTAGGACCACGCTGTTGACAGTTTTCTGCATACAGCCGCGGGCCGGTCCGTCCGGGGTAGTACCACACTCTCGTAGAAGATAGACGTCTGAGTAATGGCTATTGCGCTTCGTTCGGTGAGCGAGAGAGCTGGAAGCCCAACTGGGTGGGTTTGGGGTTTGTATTGGTAGGCAGCGGCCTAGCTGTGCCCTTGATATAACAAAGGTCCATGGGCGGCAGTAACACTTACCATCAGGAATGCTGCTTGCTCGTTTGCCACCATATACAATATTCAATAATAAAAAAAAATGTTGGTCAGACGTGTTGGTATAGAGTTTTGTTTTGACTTTTGCTTCTATTGCATAGATGTTATGTGCATTATATATCATATCCCTTAGTCCTCTCTCATGATACGTCATCCACGGGTAAGATAAAGGGCAGTGAATTATATTCTCACTCTGTCACCACAAGTCTTATTATCTTATTTTTAACGCTATTCACAGTTTATTAGTTTATATTATAGGTCACCATATACTTGGCTCTAATGGAATAGTGTTAATAATTGTATACACAAATACGTTTGCTTATTTCAAAAATCTCAAATGAACCTAAAATCATCTATGCACTGACCTGGGACTGCCTAGGGTTATGGGTTTATTTTTCAATTAAAACATTTTTTTGTACGACTACAAATCTTATGTAGTCCTGTTGATATTTTCAAACAATACTGCACTAAGGAATAAATCTTAAGGTAAGGAGCAACTTCGCAAATATACTTACTTTTTTTTTAAAGACAACGCAAGGAAATAATCTTCGTATAAAAGTCCCCGCATTTTACAATTTTATATAAATGACGGCAACCAATTACACACAAATTTATATCAACTATTTGTCGATTGTTCAAAGTATTATACTACGTGAATATCGAACCCACGACACAGGTATGATAGCTCAATATTTAACCACTGTTCCATCTGTACAATCAGTATAAATAATGGATGTGATTCGCACAAATAATTATCTCGTGGGACGATCGAACGCACAACACTTACGAAATATACTTACATAGACGACTCCGTCATCAGTATGGTGATAATTGTATACTCATGAAGTATCAATGACACAAGTACTTATCCTTACTTAATATTATAAATGCGAAAGTAACTCTGTCTGTCTATCCCTCTTTCACGCCAAAACTACTGAACTGATCTAAATGAAATTTGGTACAGAGATAGTTTAAAGCCTGATAAAGGACACACTCTAATTTTTAATGCATAAAAGGCTTATAAAGGGGGATGAAAAGTTGTAAAGAAATATTTTCATTTTTAAAGCTAAAAGTTTGAAACTAATTTTTAGGCTATTGATTAGATGTAAATAACTATGACATTTTGTAAAAAAATTACCCTTAAGGGGTTAAAATAAAAATAGGGAAAGAAAAGTAACCTTTTATTCGGGCGAAGCCGCAGGCAGACCGCGGCTTTGCCCACGTTAGCATATAATTAATTTTTACTAACCGAAAGTATCTTATGCTTTAGTTAATATGCATGGAAGAACTTGAAAATATTTTTCTTGTCAACATTTGCATGAAATAAGTAGCTAAACTGATGTATAATCATCGTTACCATAGGGAGTGATTACTATAATCACCTCTCGTTTTACTAATAACATCAGCATCGCGTTGTCCAGCTTAGTTTATTTTAAAACTAGCGTTTAACGACGCTATTACATGTCTTCCATGAATGAACAGTTGTTCAATCATTAACTCCTGACTTCTACAAAAACATGTGTCTTCTAGTAAAATATGTTATAGTAATTTTCCTTTTTTTTTGTATATTACGAATCAAATCTTTGTTGTGTGGTAGCGGCTGTAAATACTACTAACACTTCATTTGCTTGTGGATGTCGTAAAAGACGACTACATACATACATACATATCATCACACCATTTCCCTTGCAGGGTAGGCAGAGAGAACAGAGTGCCAGAGAACTCTATCCTTGCATATTTTACTCGCTTCCTCAACATTCATAATTTTCTTCAAACACGCTCGCCGATTTCGGAGACTCTTGACTCCACCTTCCTTCAGTACGTGACCAATCTGGTCTAGGTAGGTGAGTCTCGGTCTCTCCCGGTACCTACATCCTTCCACTTTCGCATTGTATATCTTCTTAACCAGACGTTCGTTCGGCATTCTTTCTACATGTCAGAACCATCGGAGCATTCCCTTTCGCATCTTTACACCAATACTCTCTTTCATACCTACTCGCTCTATTACTAAGAGCTTTATATTTACCTAGGCCAATTCCAACTGATGCCGCTTAGTCAACAATTACATTCCCAGTGAGGGTTGACACCGAAGTCAAAAATCGAGTACCTGTGGTCCACTCGCACGGCGAAGAGAGAGGAGTTTTACGGTGAGTCTATGGGGTCACGCGCCGCCTTTCCGTCACCCCGGACCGATTCGGCGGGGCGAGACGCATCCATAGTCCACCAAAAAAAAAAAAAAGGGGGTTGATGTTAGGCAGGCGGCTGGTCATTATCTTATGCCAAAAAATATTTTTTGTAATAGGTACATACATATATAGCCTCGCGCCTGTTTCCTGGAGGGTTAGGCAGAGATTACGGATTGCCACAAGACTCGTCAAAATGTCACTGTTCCTTTTATAATTATTATGGTCACTCACAGTGGCCTAATTGTTATGGCGGTTGAAATGATTTTCCAAAAGAAACGAAAACACATGGAATGTGAACATCCATGTGTTTTCGTTTTCTACGTGGTGACAGAATAAGAATACAATTCACCCACCCCTATTTTGCCCAAGGGTGTTGTAGAAAACGACTAAGGTATATAAATTGCATATAATAACTATATAAGAGATGAAAAAATTTAAATTAACCCTATAAGCTGCTGCCTCAAGCTGCCTGATCAACATAGTATAGTAAATCAAACAAATCAATTTTCCGTATGGTGACGGAGTAAGAAAACAATTCAGACTTGAAAAGAAGGAAATCTCGAAACAAAACCCTATACCAACACGTCTGACCAGCGTGGTATAGTAAGTCAATTACCCTTCCATTATGGAGGAGGCCCGAGCCCAACAGTGGGACAAATATGGGCTAAGATGGAGTTGGAAGTGGAGTAAATCAATAACCCTTCTATTGTGAAGGAGGTTCGAGCTCAGCAGTGGTATACACATGAGCCGAGATGTTCAAATTCCAGATGTGGGAATAATTTTACGCTACTAAAGCCTAATAAATCAAACATTAAATTTCAGTCATTTAAAATTATATGCATAAAGTTAATGCGAAATTTAACTTTATTACTTTACTACTTAACGTTAATAATTAATGCAAAATTTAAACAAAAATTAATAATTAAAGAGTACACTTTGTTATAATTAAAACTGAATTAAAACAAGCAAATTACACTTAATGCCCTATCCTGATATCTTTCGAATGGGGTCACTGAATCGCTCTTTAAATATGTATTACGAAGGGTGAATTGTTAATTCTAAAATCAGCTCTATTATTAGAGTATAAAGATTTTATTTTATTTTATATAGGTATATACAAAATCCCTTGATAGATGTCTCGCAATGGCATGTGCTTCGTCGATTTAATTCAATTGTAAATGTTTGAAATCTTAGTTGCTTACAATATAATTTATAAATCCATCATGTCGGCCCTGACAAATGGCTCCCTTGATTTATTTATTAGTTATACAATGTTACGAATTTGTTTTATCCTTTTTGTTATTTAAAATTTATTTATTACTGACCTTTTGTGGATAGCAATGATTTAATATCATCTTCACAGCCAATGCATATCTTTCATTGAGCTCACAATTACAACATATCTATATGAGAAATCTATTCATCATTATTTAGTCTTAAATACGGCCCTCATAATTATCTGATCTCCTAGTATCTATACTACATTACTTTTTTAATATATTTTTTTTTATCTTGCATCATATATGTTCCAAATAAAAGAATTACAGGGTATATTGTGAAGAGACAATAGACGTGGAAATTTTTGAATACCATCGAATTATTTATTATTTTTTGAATAACATCTTTATTATTAATTAATTATAAAATCTAGCCATGTGGTGACGGAGTAAGAACAATTCAAACAAACAATTCACCAAGGGGGTGAATTGTTGTTCACCACCCCTATCTTACCTTTGGATGATCGTAAAAGATGACTAATTGATATAAAATGCATATAACATCTATGTAGCAGAAGGAAACCTTGAAACTAAACTCTATACCAACACATCTGACCAGCGTGGTATAGTAGGTCAATTTCCCCGCCGTTATGGAGGAGGCTCGAGCCCAACATTAATACATATATGAGCATTCCGTGTGGCGACGGAGTAAGAATAGTATTCACCACTCCATATCTTACCCCTGGGTGATCGTACGAGACGACTAAGGGATATAAAACGCATATAACACCTATGCGAGAGAAGGAAAACTCGAAACAAAACCCTGTACCAATACGTCTGACCAGCGCGGTATAGTAGGTTAATTTCACTCCCATTGCGGAGGAGTCCCGAGCCCAACAGTGGGACATTTATGGGCTGTGATGATGATGATGATGATGAGCTGAGATTACTCCTCTCTTATATTCGAAGCAAACAAGACTTACTCCCACTCTAAGTACCAAAACTTTTAACCTCACCACTTTTCATTACGCAAAAAATTACATCAGAATATAAAAGTACTCCCATAAAAAAAGTTTCGTTAAAATAAATAAAGCGAAAACATAGTACTTACTAGTGTTGTATGTTCACGGCGCTATCTGCGTAGTCATTCGAATAAACTCCTAAATCTACCTACGCAACATAGTCATCAATCACCTAGGCTGAGTCCTGATTACTTCGTACTGTTTTGGTAAAGTATGCCGCTGTATTATTTCGCCGTACATAGACTGGATGCCTTCACCGGCGGAATATAATGATACGGCCGTTTTAATCAAACGATTGCTACTAGAATGTATAGAATAAACAAGTTATACTTAATGCTTATTATTTTTTTTTATTCATCCTCCTCAGGGATGATTTGTTTTTATAAGCTACATAAAAAAATAATCTCATTTATTGTGTATTACGATTTGTTCATTTTAAATTAAAAGCAATTGAATAATTAGTAATTGAATAACAAGGTTGTGTCTCGTTTAGTTCACGGTGGTTTAAGTGGCAGCACGATTGGAACGAATTTCCAATAGGTGTGGGTTCCTACTTGTGTCACTTAGATAAGTAAAATTTTATTTATACCAAAAATAGTGAATATTCGTATAAAAATAGCTAATTTCTTTTGAAATAATTGAAACTAAACGTACAGACAAGTATATAAAACATGAATTTCATTTATTTTTACAAGCTCTTTTATATATATACTAGCTTCTGCCCGCGGCTTCGCCCGCGTAAAAGGTTACTTTCCTAAAGTTTTTGATCCCCTATTTTTATTTTTGACCGTCGGTAATACATTGCAACGGTATTGCAATACTCAGGGTTGGAACTTCATTACTGGACTGCTAGATGGCGTTGAAGAAGCTAGATTTTGAGATTTTTTGACAAACATTTTTTTATTTTTCATATAAAAATTTAGATTTTTTTTTTAATAAAAAGTATCCTATGTTACTTTTAATACCTCCAAGAATATGTGTACAATGTTTCATGATGATCGGTTGAGTAGTTTTAGCGTGAAAGCGTAACAAACAAACTTACATTCACATTTATATATTAGTAGGGATAGATTACAATTTATTCATTTTAAATTGAAAATAACGCCATAGGTAAGTGAAATAAAAATAACAACAAAAAATAGTTATAAAAAAAATACCTATTTTCTCTTGAAATAATTAAAAAAATAAAAAAGCTAAATGTACACATATGTGCCAATATCCCTGAATAGGTTAAAGATTAGTGACTTTTTATCTGGAAGATTGATATTTAATTTTTGTTGTATGTTTGAGCTTACTCTTTTTTTTTTAGCTTACTCTACAGTAAAATATATTAGAATTCAATCCATTACAACAGGCTGGTCACATGGACTCTTTTACGATGCCTCAGAAATAGGAAGAAGTGGTCAATTTTGTTCTTACTTCATTAGCAAACAAATTAGATGCTGGTGTTTTTTTTTATAGATTATAGTGGCAAATGAGCAGCATACCTAATGGTGTTACTGCTGCTGGTGGACCTTTGCGATTACAGGGGTACAGCTGAGTCGCTGCCTACCAACCATAAAATATGGTAAAATTATTTTCATCCTTCGACATAATATGAAGAACGTAATATTAAACAATATGCATACCATAATAGTTTTTTTAACTTTTAATTTATCATAAACTATCAGCTTACTATAAATTTAATTGATATTCTAAATCAAATTCTTTAATGGACGGCCTTTATAAACTTACAACTAACGAAGAAAAAGATCATTCAGACTCAGATAAAATATGTATGGAGTACATAAAAAAATATCCAGCGTGAGAATAAAGCCACAATGTTGGTTATTCCCGTAACATTTATACCGTGGTGGACATTTATACCATGTATGCAGTTTGAATTGGTTAATTGATTCAAGTATGTGCTACATAATAATTCACTATTAGGCTTGTGTGAATAGTAATTTAAATGCAGTTTTCAATACTGGTTAGATTAAATTTTATACAATGAGCAATCGATCGATTATGGTCAAGAAACCGGGCTGAAATCTAGTTTATATAAATAGAAAAGGCAACAACCATTACTAGAAAGTTGAATACGATAAATACCGCTATTAAAATTAAATACAAAAACGTAGGAAGCAATTCTATAACATTTCAAACTCAACGGCATTCTGTATACGCAACCAATCAGGAAGCGTCATACGTCAATCACCAATTACAGTGTAGTTTGTCTCGAGCCGCTCGACGCTGACCAATCGACGCGCTGAATTTAAATCATTGTTCGGAATTCAAAAATCTAGTAATGCGTTAGCCGTTTGGTGAACAATGTTACTAAATTTTGTGATTAAGAATTTATTTTATTATTAATCTAACCGCTTGAATATAAACCAAAGGTATGTAAAATATTTTTTTTTTGTTTTTATTAAGTGGAAATTATTGTTTTCAAAGTATGAATACAAGTATCATCATTCATTTTTTTGCGTACGGATTATCGTAAAAGGCAACTGAGTAAGGCAAATGCATAAAATTATTACAAGTGAAGAATATTGGGATGAAATCTTATACCATACCATTTGATTAGCATAAATCGTAGGTTATTTCTTTTTTTATTACAGTGGCATCTCAAATAGTCTACCTCTAAACTGATGATGATGATAAAATTTCTCACTTCTCAAGTATAGAATTAAGTTTTTAACTAACTCACTGAGCTAAGTTCTACCTTAAGAATAAAGGATTCTACATATTTTTATAATTCACTAATCAATAAAGTTGTTCATGTTAAAATAATTGACACTTACATGAACTAAAATGACAACTTTGGCTACTGAGTATCAATATAAGAATGTCACTGATGAAAGAAAAATAATATAAAAAAAGTTTTACTACTTAATCCACCAATGCCCCACAAAACCACTGCTAATCTCCAGATAAAAGAAATCTAAATGCGTTGGTTTAAGATTTTATTTCAAGATTTTTTTTTTCAGATGATGTCAATTTCGGACTGCACATATAGCATATTGGTTAACATCTAACTATCGTGCTTGTGTCATGGGTGGGATTCCCATGTGGAATAATATTTTGTGCGATCCTTAATCGTTGCTCTGACCCAAACTGACCCAAAAAAGCGAGAGAGCCGGAAGCCCAACTGGGTGAGTTTTATGCTTGTAATGGTAGGCAGCGGCCTAGCTATACTCTAGTATAGCAAAGGTCTATGGGCAGCAGTGACACTTACCATCAGGTGTGCTACTTGCTCGTTTGTCACCACAAGCAATAAAAAATAAAAACTCAGAACAATAATTCGTGTTCGTTAATTATATTTTTGTAAAGTCTTCCACAATACAAGGAATATATCTTTAAAGCAAGGTTGTGTTTAAAAAAAATGCTTAGATCCTTCAATAAATTTTTATGATAACTACTTAATGCGAAAGACAGAGACGATGAGCATTCTGCCTAATTCCTAATCCATTACAATAAGAAATAAAAAATAATTAGATAGTTATAAAAACAAGACCATAATTACTATTTTATTTCAAGAAATAAAGCATTCTAATAGTGGTAGGACCACGTTGTTGACAGTTCTCTGTTTACAGCCGTAGGCCGGTCTGTCTGGGGTAGTACCACACTCTCGCAGAAGATCGACGGCTGAGTAGTGGCAATGTGTTTTGCGGTTCGTTCGGTGAGTGAGAGATCCGGAAGCCCAACTGGGTGTGTTTGGGGTTTGTAATGGTAGGCAGCGGCCTAGCTATAGTCTTGGGTATAGCAAAGGTCCATGCGCGGCAATGACACTTACCATCAAGTGTGCTGCTAGCTCGTTTGCCACCATAAAAAAAAAATGCACTTAAACTAATAAACATTTTTCGTAATACGCTAATAACATTTTAGTTACACATGTTCTAACAAAACGTAATAGTTAATAAAATATTTACATAATTAGTTTTATTTAATACCATTTACGCAAACCACATACTCAGACAGTAACCGCTAATTAATTTCCTGTGGACATTAAGAAAGTAAATACTATAAGGCTGAGTATAGATCGTGGGAAAGTCTATGTCTATAATTCTTATTAACCAACATAAGAGTCCATTTAAAAAGCTTTTAACTGTAAATTGTTAGTATAATATAGAACTACGATCGAATAATTGATTGGCTGACTTACCCTATCAATGAATGGTTTATAGCAAGCTTGGTATATGAAATACTATTTTAATAAATTTGTTAGTTTTTTAAATAAGTAAATTGCTATTAATAGATATAATAATTATCATAAATTGAATGTTTAATATTAATTGATAATAAACAATATAAAATTCTTTATCATCATCATTTTCCTACTCTTATCCCAAGTACTTGGGGTCGATGCAATATGTACTATTCTTTCATAGTACATATTGTAAAAGTTATTGGGAATAGTTTTATGATCGGCCGCCTGCTAGACGTCAACCCTCTTTTGGAATGTAATTGTTGACTAAACGGTATCAGATCAGTTCGTTATATAAGGCTCTAGTTGTCTTTTATGACATCACAAGTAAAGTAAGGGTTGGTAGTTATCGTAGCCGCTACCACACAGTAAATTCTTTATATAGATTAATTTTCTTTTTGTATGGCAATAAATTTATATCAAAAATGTAGGTTGAAATTTAATAACTAATACTGTAGTGGGTAGATATAAATCTCTGTAATAGCGATGACTTATTGGACGTAAGACACCTTAGTCCTCCCGTGACCCTGATCATCGTAAAGTGTTTGATATGTCGGCTAATTAAAAATCAAATACAAACGCGACAGAATCCGTAAAACTAGTTTTATTTTAAACATTTCATTTTCTATAGAGAAACTTGTGTTGAAAAATTTACAATAGCTCTATTGCTGATACTAATATCATTCAGTGTGAACTAATCTTAATCAAACACACCTGTATTTATCATACCTTATAAGAATATCACGCTGCCTAGTTGTAATGCTAATTATTTATATCTAGGCTATGTTTCCTTCGTAATCACTTTTATATTAAGTTTGTTTTAAGAATAAAATTATCTATAACAATGTGTAAATTAGATTTAGTAATCGATTTCAATTATAATCGAGTTAATTTTTTATAGAAATATATTTTGATATTTTTTTTTTAAATAATGATGAGCGGTTATGAATACTACCAACCCTTACTTTGCTCGTGGATGTCGTAAAAGACGACTAAAAGCTTTATAACGACCTGAGCCAACTCCATCTGATGCCGTTTGGTGAACAATTACATTCCGAAGGAGGGTTGATGTCACTCAAGCGGCCGGTCATAAAATTATTGCCAATAACTTTTACAATATGTAAGTACATATGCCGTCGAACTCAAGCAATTGGAATAAGAGTAGGAGAATAATGATGATGATAATGAGGTCTTATCATTGCTGTCACTTACTTTTTGCTTTAATAAAAAAAATCTTTAAACTTATTGTTTGGTATTCTTTTATATTTTATATCAATGGCTTTCTTTATCATCAGGCTATCACAGTGCATTATTGAATATGGACCTTCTCATTATCATCTTACTCTTACTTCAACTACTTGCAATATGTGCTTTTCTTAAATCATCAGCCTGGTGGTAAATATTACTGCCGCACATTTGCAATATCAACACAGGTACAGGTAAGCTAACCTAAAAACCCAAATCCACACTTTTTTTTTACGGTGTGCTATGGACGTGGTCGCCAAATCGGTCCGAGGCGACGGAAGAGGCGGCGCGCAACTCCATAGATCCACCCTGCAAACACCTCTCTTCGCCGTGAGAGCGGGCCATCGGTACTCGATCTTTGTCATCGGTGGCCGGATGGCTCTGACCGCCATGACTCTCTGGGGGCGCCACAGAAAGCCCTGAGCTGGGCGTTCAGAGACCTCGCCCACACGGGTGCGCCGTACATGGCCATTGAGCAGATACCCAAATCCACCCTGAAAGATGGGCTTCTGGCTTTCCCACTCAGCGAACAGTATATTGTCATTGCTCAGCTTTTGTTCTGCGAGAGTATAGTATTATCTACCTGACTATAGATAGAAAATTTTCAACAAAATGGCCCTACCTTTACTCTGTCATATTTGAACGAGGCGTCGTTAGGACAGTCACCAACCGACTTCTTCTTTCTCAAATCATTCACAAATTTTGTCGTTGTTCAAGGGTATCTTCCTTCCTATCAGCTCATATATGTCTTATTGCTGGCATTGAATCTCCGCCACACTGGGAGAGAAATTGACTGACACCGTGCTGATCGTCTGTCACGTCTGGGTTGGGTATAGAATTTTATTTAGAGTTTTCATTCTCTTGCAAAGATTTTATACGCATATTATTTTTATCTCGTAATTGTCGTTTACGATCATGGTATGCATATATGCAGAGGTGGGATGAAAGTTATGTTGAGAGAAAAGTTTTAGTTATGAATGTTGAAAGGTTTAGGGGTAAAGGAAGACCAAAGAAAAGATGTATGGACTGCATGAAGCATGACATTGATAGTCTAGGAGTGACTGCAGAGATGTCGTCTGATACGATCGTATGGAAAAAGATGACATATTGCATCGACCCCAAGTAATTGGGATAAGAGCAAGATGACGAGTCGTCGTTTACGATCATTCAGGGGTAAGATTGGGGGTAGTGAATTGTATGCTTACTCCGTCATCGCACAAAAAATCCCTCTTAATAAAAGCAAAACCTTTAGTCATCGAAGTTATTTCCAGACTTCCTTTAAACAAATCATTCTATATATATTAATTTTCATTGCAATAGATATTGAACCTTTATATTTACGCTACATAAAATGGATTTTCAATTAAGAACGATGACTTTTAGTAATACTGCTTTATTTGCAGTCGTTGCTCCTCTAGATATGCCATACATTTCAAAGATAACCTTTAACATTTTGTTGTTAAGATTCTAGTTAATCATTAAATATATTCTGTGTAGTGACGAAGATATAATACAATTCACCCATTTCTTGCCAATTAATTGCTATTAGACCATTAGTACCGATTCCTTGATATCTTGAGATCATTGGCTGCACAGATGGCGTAATGGTTAAGATACTGACCTTCCGTGCCAGTGCCGTGGGTTCAATTCCCACGTAGAATAATACTTTGTGCGATCTACAAAGTGGTGTACTGAGTCTGGGTGTAATTTGTTAATTATGTTTGTAAAGTCCCCCGCAATACATAAATAAATCATATATCATAAATCATTTCTATTCGTGGTCGTCTTGGCAGCATATTATACACTTTAGCCATCTTTTACGACTCCCACGAGCCATGTAGGCTTGGTAGTATACGTAATCACCATCAGACAGCAGTATTATTATAGAAATACTATGACATTTATAAAAACCCGATTACGAGCGAAAAATTGTCGTCATAGTTCACGGTGATGTAAGTGGCAGCACGATTGGAACGGTTTTCCAATAGGCGTGGGTTGGAATGCCACTTGTGACAATCATTTTTCGCTCGTAATCGGGTTTTTATAAATAATATAAAATGCTAAATTTCAGTAATACTATGACATTTACAATATAAGCTTAGTTTTCTTAAACGTTACATTAACTAGATCTTATTACTAATAAATAGGGCTGCCAATAATTACCAATCGTTTCTTTGAATTGACAATTTTAACTATGTAGTTCATAAAATCCTTTATATGGTTTTCTCCGTAGATTAATGTGTTACAACAGTGCGTTCCACTGCAAATGTATGTTGGTTTTCTTGTAATGAGGACCCGTCTTCTCATCCATCAGTAAGGCCAATTACTGGCGATCACGCGTGATGCTCAACCCTATTTCATGTTAGTTTTTTGTCGTAATGTTATTATCTGGAATTCGTGAGTAGAAATATAGATAATTAAATGTTTAGCACGATGTTTAGTTGTAATGTATTACTTTGGATTGTAGGGTTGGTTAAAATATAAATTAGTAAGATTTATATTTATTTTTAATAGAAAATATCTTATACATCGTCATCATCTCCATCATCATCACAGCCCATAAATGTCCCACTGTTGGGCTCGGGCCTCCTCCGTAATGGTAGGAAAATTAACCTACTATACTGCGCTGATCAGACGTGTTGGTATAGGGTTTTGTTTCGAGTTTTCCTTCTCTCGCATAGATGTTATATGCATTTTATATCCCTTAGTCGTCTCGTACGATCACTCACGGGTAAGATATGGGGTGGTGAATAGTATTCTTACTCCGTCGCAACACGGCAAATAATATAATAAATAATAAATATTTTATAAAATATTAAATATTTTATACACCATGGAAATAAGAAATTAAATGATTTATTTATAATTCACAATTTCACATAAACATGAGAAATTGATAATAATAATACCAAAAAGTATTTAGTGTTTGTCAAAATCCAGTCTCAATTGGACGCAGATGAACTACAGTCTTCCATTGTTACTGGGACTCATCACGTATCATCATTCTCCTACTCTTATCCGAATTACTTCAAGTCGATACAATAATATATGTACTCTTCTTTCATAGTACATATTGTAAAAGTTGTTGGCAATAGTTGTATGACCGGCCGCCTGCCAGACGTCAACCCTCCTTGGGAATGTAATTGTTGACCAAACGTCATAAGATGGAGTTGGCCGAGTTCGTTATAAGGCTTTTGGTCGTCTTTTACGACATCCACGAGCAAAGTAAGGGTTGGTAGTATTATATGTATATTCGTAGCTGCTACTACACGGCTCTTAGCAGAGGACTCATCACGGATACGCTCTCAATTTTAACATAATCATCTCAGCTTATATTTTATATATTACTATTTAATACTTTTAATCCATTTTGCGATGACCTTCCGCCTTTTGAACTAATCACTAATATTGTGATTAATTTTGACTTCAGTGAATTTTCTATTGTACCGAGATGGGAGACCGAAAGAGCGGGTTCCGGTGGCCCACTCGCACGACATGGAGAAATAAATTGCGAGGCAGGTCTATGGGTTCGCGCGCCGTTTCATCTGTCGCCCCGGATGGATTTAATTGAGTGTGATCAGACCAAAGCTCGCCGCAAAAAAAAAGATAAGGTATTGCTCCGAGCTGAAACGTTCGAATATTCTTCAAGACGCCTCTATCTATCAGAGTTCATTTTAGATGAAATACCAAATAATTCTAAAAGGAGTTTCTTAATATCTTCGAACATTGCGTGACTTTATTTTCGATTAAAGTAGTAAATTATAGTTAATGCATTAAAATTGATTTAAATAGTCAATATATTCGTTGAGACATTAAAACTGCCTCTAAATACGATAAGTGCTGTGATAAAATAGAATTTCTGATCAACAACTCTCGAGTTTTGAATAGGTTGAGATATCATTGATAAGCTGAGCGTTTAGCGATATTGAATAATGTTAGAAATATTTCTCCTTTTACTAATTTGCATTTAATCACTGACACGAAAAGAGGGATATTTGAAAATTTGTCGCGTTTGTGTATCTATGTGTCTAAATATGGCATCATAGTTCTTAAATGAATGGACAATATAATGTCGTTTTTTTTGTTTGACAGATGACGTCATCTGTCGAGTGATTGAAATGGTCTTTAGCTACAATTTATTAATATGTATTAATATATTTTAAGGACATCATCTCTTTTAGTTAGCTGCCATCTGAGATGTTTAATAA
The DNA here is from genome assembly GCA_905163515.2 of Lymantria monacha. Lineage (NCBI taxonomy): Eukaryota > Metazoa > Arthropoda > Insecta > Lepidoptera > Erebidae > Lymantria > Lymantria monacha. The sequence continues at coordinate 23,981,243 of LR991102.1, read as the reverse complement.
GAATTTACTTTACTTTTACATATGTGATTTAAGATTTGAAACTTCCTCATATTTATGATAGTAACACTGAGCTAATCTGATGATGGAGCTTGAATGGATGTTATATGTATAATATATGTTATATTATTATATTGGTCTTCTACGACACCCATGGATAAGAAAAGAGATGATGAATTATTTTCCTACTCCATCACCATACGGATATTGTTATCTATTATGGGAATAATAAATAATAATTGATATAATTCATCACTCACTGTAGTGGTTGCACTACACTGTTGATAGTTTTCTGTCTACAGCTGCGGGCCGGTCCGCCCGGAGTAGTACTCTCTCTCCAGTTGAAAATCAAAGTCGGAGCAGTAGCAACGTGTTGTTGCGTATACTTCGATAATAAAAAGAGAGCCAGAAGCCCAAATGTCTGTGCTACTGAGGCTATAAACCTTATAGCCTCAGTTCAGCTGTATACATATTGCAAAAGGGCATGAGTGGCAATAACACTTACCATCAGGTTACTTGCCATGGTGGCAAGCAAGCAAGCAACCAAGCAACCAAAACAGTAAAAAACAACCACCATCATCACATATTGATCCGTTAAGTAAAAAAGATTGAGTGACTTATATAACAAATACCTTTTTTCTTTTTACGGTTGACAATGGACGCCCCACCAAATCGATCCGGGGTGACGGAAGAGGCGGCGCGCGACCCCATAGACCCACTCTGCGAAGCGCCTCTCTTCGCCGTGCGAGTGGGACACCCGATCTTTGCCTTCGGTGGCCATATAACAAATACCTAGAAATATTTTAAATCGCTATCTCTTAACCAATACATACTTAGCCTAATGTAATTTTTAAAACATTTATATACGATACGGTGAACAGAGGTCGATGCGTGAACTACACAAGTAATATATGGCGCTTCTGATTTCATTATCGGGTATAAGAATATTGATTCTATACATAACTTATAATAATTTAGACTAAACTAAAAAAAATATTTGTTGTGATTCTTGATTAGTAAATAACATTTTAATCTTATTTATCTAAAGATAGTTTATATTATGCTACTAGAAATTATTATTGATATGTCTTTTGAAAACCTGATTCGTTTGGGCAAAGATCAGAATTTATAATTTAAGATAATTTTTATCAAATGTTGTAAATTATTTACATCGTTTTATATTTAACTATGTAAAAGTAAATAAATAATTTTTGGTTATTATAGAAATTTTAATTAACTTAACATTATAAATAACGGGCTGTTTCCGTATAGTTTTTTTTTTAGTTTAATGCGATGTATTGACGAGAGGTCATATTAAGAGTATGCGTAATCGTAGAGTATGCATGAAGACTGTTATGAGTGTGAATGAAGCGATGGAAGTATGCCAGGATCGTGGTTTGTGGCAATCCGTAGTCTCTGCCTACCCCTCTGGGAAACAGGCGTGAAGCTATGTATGTATGTATGTATTATAGAGTTTAAAGAATTCGTACGTTTATACACTACACAATTAAACTGGCAATTACTGAACTAATCAACTAATTAGTTCAGTAATTGCCAGTTTAATTGAAAACAATCTTTCTGAGATATTTTCTTAGGTGTAGGTCTTCCACTAGGAGTAATTAGGGGATAATCGAACGGTAAATTGATTTAAATTCTTGTTCAGATAAAATTTGATAGAAGTTTTCACAGATTTCTTTAAAATATTCAAAGATTATCTTAGGAAATTCTTTATACAGTAATTTCGAAGTTTATTCATATATCCGATAAGCTGGGTGTTAGCGGCTAAGAATACTACCAACCCTTACTTTACTCGTGGATATCGTAAAAGACGACTAAGAGCCGTATAACGACCTGGGCCGACTCCATATGATGCCGTTTGGTCAACAATTACATTCCCAAGGAAATTTGACGTCAGGCAGGCGGCTGGTCTTAAAACTATTACAAATAACTTTTGAAAAAACGTAGGAAGAGGAGTACGTATTGCGTCGACCTCAAGTAATTGGGATAAGAGTAGGAAAATGATTTTGTGTTTTTTTTTTTTAATGACACCGCCCTGCACTGAGGAAGTAATCCTTGTATTGCGGAGACTTTACAAACATGCAATTAACGCAGACAAATTACATCTAGACTCAGAACAACAGTTTGTGAATCGCACAAAGTATTGTCCTGCGTGGGAATTGAACCCACGGCACTGGCACGAAAGGTCGGTATCTTAACCACTACGTCATCTGTGCAGTCAAGATGATTTACATATATATCCGATCAACGTTATTACTTCTGTTATGAAGACTTAAATATTATTGGAATAAAATGCACACTTTTTTATCTGTTTGGAAATGAATGCATAAAAGTAAAAAAATATATAAATGCAGCAACGCAATAAGATGGTGATGGAGTACGAATGCCTGGTTAAGAAAATATACAATGCGAAAGTGGAAGGATGTTACCTACATCCCGGGGGCGACTGAGACTCACCTACCTAGACCAGATTGGTCACGTACTGAAGAAAGGTGGAGTGAAGAGTCTCCGAAACCGACGACCGTGTATGAAGAGAATTATGAATATTGAGGAAGTGAGTGAAGCATGCAAGGATAGAGTTCCCTGGTACTCTGTTCTCTCTGCCTACCCTGCAAGGGATATGGCGTGATGATATGTATGTATGTATGTGATGAAGTATGAATATAATTCACCACATCAGCCTTCACATGTCACTTTTCTCGACTTTAGTTGTCGTAAAAAGCGACTAAGGGATTGGATATTCCGTGGGTGTTGTAAAAACAACCAAGGGATTTCGTATTCAGGTAACATCCATGCAAAAGAAGGAGAACTGGAAATAAAACCCAATACCAACACGTCTATGCAGCGTGGTATATTAGGTTAATATTCCTTCCGTTGCGGATGAGGCTTGAGATCAACAGTGGGACATTTATGAGCCGAGATCATAGTGATGTTGATAATAATGTGGATATTTTTTTTATAAAAAAATATCCCCCACTTCTAAACTCTTGTATGTGGTGGGCTTTACCAACATATACTTGTCGGACACGAATTACACCTTGATTCATTACAATTACTTTTGGATAATACAAAAAAAAACCTGCTCAGTAATCAGACCCACGATAATCGACGACGAAAAATTAATACTTAGACCACTCCACCATAAATGCAGTTAATTGAATGATATATAGATCAAAATCACCTTTCCTTGTAGTGACCGAGTTAGAACTCAATTCACCAGCTCCTATCTTACCCGTGGGTGATCGTAATAGACGACTAAGAGATATAAAACGCATATAACATCTATTGGAACCTTATACCAACACGTCTGAGCAATGTGGTATAGTAAGTTAATTTCCCTCCCATTGTGGAAGAGGTTCGAGCCCGGCACATATATAAGAGTCTGAGAGGACAGGCCTAAATAGATGGGGCAGATGTAAATAAAATAAACACGTAGGTGTGTGACCGTAAGCTTAGCTAGTATTTAAAACCTCGAAACTGCTTTTATCATCGAATCATATCTGAATAAAATTTTACGTCTATTAAGATGTATAATTTTTTTCGTAATTTATCAAAGATAAATGTATTCAACTTATAGAGATGGATTACGGAATACAATGTATCAAAAACCCACATCCTTACTTAAATTTCTTGCTATAAATATTAGTTAAGAGATTACTTATGATAGCTACAAACGTCATCTTAACTGATAATAGTGATGATTCTGATATTATTGATCCTTAAATGCAGGAAACGAACCAATAGAAGATATCTATAAAATAAATGATGATTATGTTGATGATGATGATGGTGAATCGTATTTGAATACCATCTTTAGAACATTAGGATTAATTTAAATAATAAAAGTAGTTAAAATATATATTTTTTTAATTATGTACCTATTAGCAAAATATTATTCAATATATATACAAAGATATAATATATACAGATAAGAATAATATATATATGCTCGTTGGGCAATCCGGCTGGAAAGGCCTCGGTTCGGTGTTCGGACCATCGAGGCCTTCCGGCCAGTGCTGATGGAGTGGTTGGGTCGACAGCACGGGGTCCTTTCCTTCGGACTGGTGCAGGTCTTGACGGAGCATGGTTGCTTCGGCAAGTACCTGCACACGGTCGTGAGGAGGGAGAGGACACCGTCCTGCCACCACTGCGATTGCGACGAGGACACGGCGCAGCACACGCTCGAGGTGTGTGTGGCCTGGGCAGAGCAGCGCCGTGAACTCGTCGCGATCATCGGTGCCGACCTGGCGCTGCCGACCATCGCTAAGGCGATGCTCGACAGCGTCAGGAACTGGGACGCGGTCGCCGCCTTCTGCGAGACAGTTGTCTCGCGGAAGGAGGCGGCGGGGCGACTCCGAGAGGAAATCCTCTTCGGTGAGACGCTCCGTCGCCGGCGCCTGGGGCGGCGGAGGCGCGAGTATCTGCGCCTAATGCCGCCCTAGCCGAGGCCGCGGGTGACTGGACCGGGGAATAGTCCTTCACCCGCAGAGTGGCTGACCGCGTGAGGGCGACGCCCCGGCAGTTAGCTGGGGCGTTGACGGGGGATGGTACCCGAAAGGGTAACCCGCCGGGCCGGCCACGGAAGGCAAGGAAGCGGTACCGGTGGCCGGCTCAATGGCGATGGGGAGGGAATACGGTGGGTTATGGGGCCACGCGCTGCCCTTCCGTCGCCCCGGACGGTACGGGCGACGTGTGACCGGGCCATAGCCTACCACAAAAAAAAAAAAAGGAGCGTTTACATCTAAACCAGTAACTTTTTGCAATATGTAAAATGGAAGCAGAGAGTACATATTGTGTCAACCCCAAGTAATTGGGATAAAATTAGGAGGACTAAAGGTATATTTTAATATTTGAGACTGCAATTTGAAGTACCAAGAATAGATATTACTTCTTTTTGAAGTTGAAAAGTTTGGTAAAGTTTTCTTTTAAAGACTATATACATACTGAAACTAATATACATACTGAAGAATGAATTCTTGAGTCGTAGAATTTAAAAACATACAAATAATGGATATAAATAAAAATCAGATTTAAAACAATTATTTATGTCTCCCACAAAGGACTTTCCTGCATACGGATTGAACTGATATGATTTTACACAAGTATTCGAGTTAAATACCACCTATTACTAACAAAAACACACTAAATGTTCTTCTAAGCATCGTCCTATTGTATTACAAATGTCTTCCCTCCGACCGTTAACAATTCAAGGGCATTATTCACTACAGGCAATCTGTCAACGGCTTAATGGCATCGAAACAATTTCCCAACAAAAAAAAACGGAAGCACACGTCCCTACACGCCACTTCCGTTTGCTTTCGACAACAACAAAAAAAAGTAACAAAACCTTGCTCCGAAAAGAAAATCTTAAGACGACTTTTAGCACTTTCACCCTAAACTTTTTATATAGGAATATGAATTTTATTAGTCGATAATAAAGTTAATTTTCCCGTGTTTAGTATCTGGTGGTTAAGATAAGTACCCTTATAAAGGAAACCATTATTTTCGAGGGGTTACCGAAAGCATTTGTATCGCGAATTTGAAGAAGTTCGACAGTTTGTTTTCGAGTGCATTTCGTCATTAATCATTGTTTTGTTCCCAATTCCGTGGGAGTTTGATATTTTTATTTTTGTGTTTCTACCTGTTTCTCTATCGTCCTGTTTGACAGTCGCTTTTGTAATTGATTGTTTTTCTTTTATTATTTTTACGTGTTTGTTTTTGTTTATGAAAGGATTTATTAGTGGTTATTTTTTTTCTATACGTATGATAGATGAATGTGAATTGAAGACTTTTTCCTTGTTTAAGGGTAATGGAAGACGATTAAAAGATGTAACTAAATAATACGATTATTCAAATTTAAAATAAAATATGTCATAATTTATTAGATTGAATTGGACGATTGATGACGAAAAGCCATTATTTTTGTAAAAGGAAGGAATACACTAATATCACACAAGAAAAAAAAATAACAATAAATCTGAAAATAATATCATGAAAAACGATTAAGAGTAAATAACATGATTGCATGGAGAAATAAATTTTAAAATAGAAATATCGGAGTATTTAATGGATTGAATTAGGCGATGCCTGATGAAAACGAATAATAGTGGTAGGACCACGCTGTTGACAGTTCTATGTCTACAGCCGCGGGCCGTCCGGGGTAGTACCACACTGAGCAGAAGATCGACGTCTGAGTAATGGAAATGTACTGTTGTGCTTCGTTCGGTGAGGGAGAGAGTCGAAAGCCCAACTGGGGTGGTTTTGTATTGGTAGGCAGCGGCCCAGCTATACACTTGGTATTGCAAAGGTCCATGGGCGGCAGTGACATTTACCGTCAGGTGTGCTATCTGCTCGTTTGCCACAATAAACAATAAAAAAAAAGAAAATCCGTTATTACCTATTATAAAATTAAAAGGATTGGGAGATACACTATTATCCCAGAAAAATAATAATAAATCTAAAACTAAACAAATATTTAAGTGATCACTTTCCGTGTGGTGACGAACTAAGAATACAATTCATCACGCCGATCTTACCCATCGTTGATCATAAAAGATGACTAAAGTATATAAAATACATATAAAATCTATGCAAGAAAAGGAAAACTCGAAACTAAATCCTATACCAATACGTCTGACCAGCGTGGTTTAGTAGGTTAATTGCCCTCCCATTACAGAGGAGGCTCAAACCGAACAGTGAGACATATATGAGCTGAGATGATGAAATGATGATAAGTAGTCAACGCATACAAAACAGTGAATACTAGTGTTCCATATACCTACATTAATCCTTGTCATAAAAAGTATTTCATCACTGATTACTAACTGTTAAAAACTTATGATATTAAAAGTAGCTGTATGACAAGACCCATCTACTCTATCCGTAGTTATTGGAAGTAACGTGGACACGGTAGCTTTGAGCTCAAATCCAACCGTTGGTATTGAGAGATTTTCTATATCCGACCGCTTTCCTTTATACTACGTGCAATTTTATCCGACGGTACCGTTATGAACTTCTCACGATGAGCTTAGAGAGGATATGGCCTTAAATATATGTTTTTAATATAAGAATATTAGCCCTTTAACCCAATCACAGGTGTTTGGATAGAGAATTCGATCGCTATCCGTAGTAAGAGCAACTACTATTATCGGGACTTCGGCGGAAGTAGATATTCGAAAATGTTACCTTCCAGGCGATTCACAGAATTCTATTCATCGACTTTAGTAGGTCGCCCAAAAAGCGAAGTGAATAAATACGAGATTTTATTGGGCATTCTTTGTGCTTTCTTCGCAAAAAGTGCTTGGATTGGATATACCTAGACCGTCAAATAAATGTTATCTAATGGTATGTTCACGCTACTGATAGTGTGTGCGCTACTACGCTACTGTACTGATAGTGCATCGGTTTGTCTTGAATAGTATTACGTTATTAATTTACTTCTGCATTTAATTAAGTGAGCGAAGGAATCGGAAACCTAAATTTTACCTTAGTATTAAAACGATCCTTGAAAGCAAGTTACGTTTACGGCTATAAAAATAAGACTGGTGACATAACATATTACTAATCTTCACTGGGTATTCCCAGTGAAGTATATTATATATTAGATTAGAATTAAATTTTGGAATTGATTTTAAATGCTCATGTTGCAAAATGTTTTTCATTTCCTACATTTTTTTACATTTTCATACATTGTCCTCCACTTCTGAGGTATTATCCATATCCCAAATATCAATCTTATCGGAAAGTTAGTTTAAAATTAACTATAAAAATTTCACCCGGGCAGAAGTATCAGAAAGCAAGTTAATAAAAACTAACATGGTAAGAATATAGTAATAATCTTCTCAGCTCATATATGTGCCACTGTTGGGCTCGAGCCTCCCCCATTATAGGAGGAAAATTGACCTACTATACCATGCTAAGCGGACGTGTTGGTATAGAGTTTTTATTTCGAGTTTTCCTTCTCTTGCATAGATGTTATATGCATTTTATATCCTTTAGTCGTCTCTTAGGATCACCCACGGGCAAGATGGGTGGTGAATTGTATTCTTTCTCCGTCACTATACGGAGGATATGATAATAACATGATAATAATAATATGGTAATAAAAAGTCATATCCACATTATAATAACGTGTGATCGGACATCATTTTCTTCGTTCCTTTAAGAAAATGCAGCTGACTTGGAGTCTCTATAACTTCTATTAATATACCCATATTTTTATTAATATTGGAAGCAGGTAGACTATTTTGACTCTTTGATGTTAAAACAGCTCGGGAAGCTAATCACTAAGAGAAGTTCACTATATATTAATCAATTGATATACAAACAGACGTACTTATATGAAATCTTTAAAGTATTTTAAACTTATTTTAAATGTATATATAGCCATAGCTGTGTGGTAGCGGCTTCGAATACTACCAACCTTTTGCTTTGCTCGTGGGTGTCGTAAAAGACGACAAAGAGCCTTATAACGACCTGGGTCAACTCCACCTGATGCCGTTTGGTCAACAATTATATTCCCAAGAAGGGTTGACGTCTGGTAGGCGGCCGGTCATAAAACTATTGCCAATAACTTTTATAATATGTAGGAAGAGGAGTACATATTGCGTCGACCACAAGTAATTGGGATAAGAGTAGGAGAATGATGATGATGAATTATGAAGAATTTAAAATTAAATATCCTTAAATCTTACAATAAACTTATATGTATGCTATTATTGTCATGAGCCATCTCGATGATAAGAGGTAAATTGGGCCTGTATATAAACTGGCTAGATTATCACTCATCATCATTATCTTGCTCTTATCTCATCTCCTAATTACTTGAGGTCAACGCAATGTGTATTCTTCTATGATAATACATATAGCAAAAATTATTTAATTTTGTCAATATTTTTGAATGGCTGTTTACCTGACATCAACCATCCATTGGTATGTATTTGTTGATTAGACTATATCTTATAGAGTTGGCCCAAGACGGCGTATAGCTTTTAATCGTCTTTTACCACATCTACAAGCAGTGTAAGGATTTGTAGTAGCCCCCACCACACCAAACAGACCACCCAAACTGATGCTATGGTATATTAATAAATGTTTTATTAATGGCGTGCCTTTGATGCAGCACATGAATAGGAGGCCAGGTGTCCTAGAATACAAAACGCGAACTTAGCTTAGACACGTCTCCCAAAATAAGGTAATCGTGATTAAAAAAAAATATATATATATATATATGTCATATCATGTGTTCAATTCACCACCCCCTATCTTACTCGTGGGTGATCGTAAGAGACGACTAAGGGATATGAAAAGCATATAACATCTACGCAAGAGAGGGAAAACTTGAAACGGAATCCTATACCAACACGTCTGACCAGCGTGGCATAGTAGATCAATTTCCCTCCCATTATAGAGGAGGCTCGAGCCCAACAGTGGGGCATAAATGAGCCGAGAGAAAAAGAGAGAGTTATGTCATATTGCATAATGACATTTTCTTACTTCAGTTTTAGGTAGTATTTAAAGAGTTACATCTCTCACGAGAAATACTTATACTATCTAGTTGAAGATATAGTATCTAATTGAAGATTCCCCTTATAACATAAATTATGAAGACCAATCTATCTGCTAAATTTAGCAATTACAGAATGATCTTTCTTATGGAGACGTGTTGAGTGGCAGCCGCTACTGATACTAATAATCCTTAGGTATTTTGCTTTACAAACATATAATTAACGCAGACAAATTACACCCTGACTTAGAACAACACTTTGTGGATTGCACACAGTATTGTTCTACGTAAGAATTGAACCCAAGGCACTGGCACGAAAGGTTGGTATTTTAACCACTACGCCAGCTATGCAGTCGATGATATCCCATATCCCTTAGTCATCCTTTACTATACTTGTGGATAAGATATTATGTGGTAAATTGTATTCTTACTCGTTCACCATAGAAGAATAATTTGTTATTTATGACATCATTAATTGTAATATTAATATTTAAATTGGCAATTTCAATTTTTTATTTTTTTGACTGCGCAGATGACGTAGTGGTTAAGATACCGAGCTTCTGTGCCAGTACCGTGGGTTCGATTCCCACGTAGAACAATACTTTGTGTGGTCCATAAAGTGTTGTTCTGTTTCTGAGTGTAATTTTTCTGCATTAATTGCATGTTTGTAAAGTCACCCACAATACAAGGATTATTTCCTAAGCGCAGGGAGAAGTCTTTTATATATAAAAAAAAATTGTTAGTGAAAAAGGGTTTACGTACCTTAAAAACACATCTGCTCACAATTTCAAACATAACAGTTAAAAGCTATACAAATATAAACATATTTAAAAATATAATTCATAACTTTCATAAGTTAAAATAACATTTAAGAAAATAAAATAATAAAAATGATATATATTATTAATATAAACACCAAAACTTATACTTATATTTCAGTGATATCTAAATAAAAATCTAACGAGCTCTCACATTGAATACCTAGAGACCGATAAATAAGAATGCAACACCAAATGCGTGGGACGTCCAATTTAACTTGATACTTAATACTCTCTCAAGCGAATATATTTTTTTCTTATAAGAAGATTATTAGACGAGTATTTAATTAGAATATCAGCTTTTATTTTCTATTTTCTGCAAGGATTTTGTTGTGATTTTAAATAAATTAGATATTAAATAATATGAAATCTACCTTCAAAAGTAAGCTACATGTTGACTTGTAAGTAAAATACGGTAAAAATGTAAGGATTATTATTATCCAGAGAACTCCCGAACTGATTCATCTTTTTTTATATCAAGCTGCGATTTGGACACACCCCGCACATTTCGTCCGAGGTTTTTTTTTATTGCTAATGGTGGCAAACGAGCAAGCTACACACCTGATGGTAAGTGTTACTGCCACTCATGGACCTTTGGAATACCAAGGGTATAACTAGGCCGCTGCCAGTGCTTAATCCACCCAGTTGGGCTTCCGGCTCTCTCGCTCACCGAACGAAGCGCAATAACATATAGCTATTACTCAAACGGTCTTCTGCGAGAGTGTGGTACTACCCCGGATGGACCGGAACCCGGCTGTAGACAGAGAACTGCGAACACCGTGTTCCTACAAAACAAAAGGTGACAAAAGATTGGCGTGCAGGCTTATAATACTCTATGTTCCCTCGTCATTACCATCGAGCCGACCATTGGCACCGATTCCTTGACATTCGTGGCTAGTCCGGTGGGTTAAACACACATTGAATATAACATAATATCACTACATGATACTTTCATATTCCAAGGTAAATTAACTTTTTAGTAATTAGATTTCAAAAAAAATATCAGTTATGGCAGTTAAGCAATGAAGTGACGTTGTCACTAAGTACCACTAAATATCACATGTACATGTCTCTACCATCGGCTAAAAGTATTTAGTTACTAACAAGAACTACCGCTCGATGGTAATCTGTGAAATCTATGGTGTTGTGCCCGCTTGTATGGTTTGTGTGGACACAGCTGTAATGCGAGACGTTTTGTGTTTTATTATAAGAATATAATGATAGAAATTTTTGCAAGCGTGCTCGATTAGCAATCTAATTATTTTTTAAGTCCAATTGGTCCGGGCCAACAGAAGAGGCGGCGCGCGACCCCATAGACTCACCCTACAATGCGCCTCTCTTCGCTGTCTTGCTCGCGAAAACCCTGGGCTATAAAACTAATACTTTTATTGCGGGGGTAATGTTAATAAAATATAGGTAATGGATATAAACATAGTCGGGTATCTACGGATATCTCCAGATATTCTACCTGATGGCTCATATTAAATTTACTTAATTTGTTTCTATGGTCTTAAGAATAGCAACGGTACTGGCACGGAAACCACTACGTGATCTGTGCAGTCTGGTAGACAGAATATCTCTGTGTGGTGACCGCATAAGAACACAGTTCTCGCCACTTGCTTGTTTAAGTTGTAAAAATTAACTGAGAGATCATTAATAGAATGTGTAGCGGTGCTCTTCTATTTTCAGATACATTTCTACGTATAACACGTTATTTCGATCACCGATCCTCAAGTGTGCTAATATAGGTGATAATCTCTTTCAATCAATTACCACATCATCATACGTTCTATGGTACCACTTTTTTTTTCTAAATGAATATTACATGTATCCCAATATATCTGCTCCACTAAGCGTCCGTATGTTTTCACGTAGAACAACACCTAACTCTTACTGTAACACCAATAAATCGACAGTTAGCCCATATTAATTTGTTCGCGTGATACCCTCGCTACTGTACGCCCGCTGAGATTTACACTACGCAGCTTATATTTAAATATATTTATGAAAAATTATCTCCATTTACAATGTAAATGGTACTTGCGTGTACCATGGTTTGGTTTTTATATGCATTCGCTAAATTATTAATACAAAATTAATTAAATAAAAATAAAAAAAAGCCTTTTCTCAGTGTTAATTAAAATAAATACTTTAGTGCTCAATAAATCTCATCTTAATATCTGTGTTTATTAATTTTGACTTTCTTAGTCAATTAATTTTGATTATGATAATTACATACATACATATCATCACGCCATATCCCTTGCAGGGTAGGCAGAGAGAACAGAGTGCCAGAGAACTCTATCTCTGCATACTTCACTCGCTTCCTCAACATTCATAATTCTCTTCATACACGCTCGCCGGTTTCGGAGACTCTTGACTCCAACCTTCCTTCAGTACCTGACCGATCTGGTCTAGGTAGGTTAGTCTCGGTCTCCCTCGGTACCTACATCCTTCCACTTTCGCATTGTATATCTTCTTAAACAGACGTTCGTTCGGCATTCTTTCCACATGTCCGAACCATCGGAGCATTATGATAATTATAGAAAAAAAAATATATACTAAAGTAAAATGTAACATAATATTAAATATTGATTTAATAAATTGTATACTTTTATTTAATTGAAATTGATTATTGAATTTATAAATTTCAAAAATAATATATTAAATAACATGTTTAAAGATAATTCAAATTCATTTAGATATTATGTATAAATTATGTGAGGGCACTTACATTTTGTCAGTTTTAACATCATCATCATCATCATCACAGCCCATAAATGTCCCACTGTTGGGCTCGGGTCTCCTCCGTAATGGAAGGGAAATTAAGCTACTATACCGCGCTGGTCAGACGTGTTGGTATAGGGTTTTGTTTCGAGTTTTCCTTCTCTCGCATAGATGTTATATGCGTTTTATATCCCTTAGTCGTCTCGTACGATCACCCGCGGGTAAGATATGGGGTGGTGAATAATATTCTTACTCCGTCACCACACGGAAAAGTTTTACAATTTTAAAATAATACAACAAACTAACAACCGATTGGAACATAATCGCTACTGAGAAGATCCAACAAGAAACTCAGTGGGTTTGTTTATTATTAGATATTATTTCTTTACTAACATTTTTATAAAAAAAAGAACACCATTTTTGGTAAGAATTAGTTCTAGTGTGACAGTACAATATACGCAATGCAGAAATTTTATAGAGCCCAGATATATTTTAATAAATTTAAGGCAAAGATTACGTGTAGCGATATTGTAAGAATACGATTTATCACCCTCATTATTATCCATGGGTGTGGTAAAAGGCGATTAAGGGTACCCCTTATGCAATAAAAATATAAATGTTGAATTCATATTGTTAATAAGAGAAGGAAAACTGGAAATAAATCCCTATATCAACATGTATGGACCAGTGTTGTATAATATGTCAATTTTCCTTCCAGTGTGTAGAAGTGAGCCCAGCATTGGGAGGTATAATTATGAGCTTAGACGATGACGAAGATAAAAATTATTTTATAGTATTATGTATGTCTCTTATTTTCGAAATAATCATGTTAAAAATATAGATTATCACCATTACCTTTCTTGTTGGTGGAAGTCCAAAAATCTGGCATAGAGTCTAATAGCCAGCTTACCTGCCAAGCTTGGTAATTGACCTGATCCCCATTAGGGAGGCTTTCGAATAATGGTTGGGTCAATAGGCGATCACCGAGAGAAATAAAATCCAAAATAAAGCACTACTGATCAGCGTGGTAGGTTATTTTATTCTATTCTGACGCAGACCTATGGCCAATAGGACATATATGGCCTCAGCAGAAAAGGTAAGGCAGAAATATCTTCTTTGTTTAATTAGTGTCTACTGAAAATTTGGAAAGTAGAGATTACAGAATCTCTGTTTTTTTTATTGCTTATGATGGCAAACGAGCAAGCAGCACACCTGATGGTAAGTGTCACTGCTGCCCATTGACCTTTTCTATACTAAGGGTATAGGCTAGTTCGCTGCCTACCATGACAAACCCCAAACCCACTCAGATGGGCTTCCGGCTCTCTCTGCTTATTCCCTTGAGGAATAGGCGTGAGTATGCAAACATATATTGTCAATAGTTTCGTCTATAAATAGCTATGGACTTATGTTTATGCAAATTAAACTAGACGATGCGACAGTAGCATGGAGCTATGGTAAATAATACCATAAGATTAACTAAAGTTTAAATCAGTAATTTGATAATTAATTAATAATCTTTAAACGTTAACTTGTTTTTTTGGCAGGTAGGGCGACGGATGGCAGACGCACGGCTGCATAACCCACTGTATTCCCTTCTTATCACCATTGGGCCGATCAATGGTACCGAATCCTTGACATCCATGGCCAGCCCGGCGGGAAACGTTAACATTTAACTTAATAAATTAATAGTTAACGTGAATTTTTTTTTCTGTTATTTTTTTCCTGTTGGGAAGCTAAGCAATGCTAACATTTCTATCAAAGGTCGAGATTGTTTTACAATAGGAAGAAATTTGTATAACTACGCTGGCCTGAAGTGTTGGTATTATTTAGAGAAGAGTAGGATTTATTTCGTGTCTTCCTTCTCTGAGGTGATACATTTTTTTATTGATGTATAAGAATTTTACTTTAACCTGGGCTGATTCGTTCTTATTTCATCAGATTAACAATTACATTCTCAATGAGGGTTGACGGCTGGCCACCGAAGTCAAAGATCGGGTACCGGTGGCCCGCTCGCACGGCGAAGAGAGAAGTTTTACGGTGGGTCTATGGGGACACGCGCCACCTTTCCGTCACCCCGGACCAATTTGGCGGGGAGAGACGCATCCATAGCCCAAAAAAGAAAAAAAAAAGAAAAAAAAGTAGTGTTGACGGCTAGTCATAAAACTAATAACTTTTGCAATATGTACGATGGAAGAGGAGTACATCTTGCATCGACCACAAGTAATTGGTATGAGATTAATATAATGCCATCATCTGTCTGATATAATAATCTACGAAAAATGTGTAATAAAAGCATTATCTTCATGACTTCTAATGTTTACGCGAGTATTACACATTTGAAATAAAACTACATTTACGGATTCTATCGCGTTTGTATTTGATTTATAATTTCCCGGCGGTTCGAACACTTTACAGTGATCATGGTCACGGGAGGAATGTCCACACCTCCCGGACAGGGAGGAATGTCCTCCCGAAATTATAAATCAAATACAAACGCGATAGAATCCGTAAATGTAGTTTTATTTCAAAAGCATTATCTTCATTAGTGGTAGAACTACACTATTGACAGTTTTCTGTCTGCAGCCGCGGGCCGGTCCGTCCGCGCTAGTACCACACTCTCGCAGATAATCGACTCTGAGCAGTGACAATGTGCTGCTGTGATTCGTTCAGTGAGCCGGCAGTCCAACTTTCTGGGTGAGTTTGGGGTTGTCATCGGTAGGCAGTCGTCTAGTTATACCCCTGGTATTGCAAGGTCCATAAGCAGCAGTAACACTTACCATCATGTGTTCTGCTTGCTCGTTTGTCACCAAAAGCATTAAAAAAATATATTTGAATCTGGTTTTTTTCTTTTGATTTACGATACTCAACCTAATTATTTTACAATCATGTATAGAATTAAAAGGGGAATGCCCATTTTCGGTATCGCTAGATGCATCTAATTTTAAACTGTGACACGAGTTCATGACATGGAAAATCTTAGTTTATTATTAAAATAATTTTATCACGTATTGTGGAGTCTCACATTTGCCGGGTTTATGCACGTGTAATACATAATAGTCTTTTTTTGTATCGTAGTTTTCCGTTGAATAGATTTTTGTTGTAGCAACATTATTACACAGATAATTATGATTAATCGATCAATCGATGTTCTACTGATCTAATAAAGTATCGATTAAACATAATTATTTATGATTATTAACAGTTCATAACTTACTAACTAATATTTTTATACAACGAAAAAAATGTATTTATTAGAATATAATTTATTTTATCGACTGTACGAAACTAAACACAGCTTTTTGTTAGCCAATGTAACAAAATATTAGCTTTGAAACATTAAAAACTAGGTGAAATATGAGATCGTATTTATCATAAACAGAAAAACACAAAAATATTTCGCCTTCTTTCTTATTGTGAGTGAATACTCGTGTTTGTATATCAGTATGAAAAATCGAAGTAATAAGCGTTATCGATTTTTGATGTAAATCTTTTTATTTTAGTAACACTGTAACCGTACTTGTCAATCTTATTATGTTTGTTGTTCGCGGCTAAACAGATTGGATCGTTCAGTTTGTTTTTTTGTTACTGTTGATTTGTGTATTGTTACATTAACTGCACGTATTTTGAGAAAAGACTCTTTAAATATATACTTTTTTACTAATTGTGAGATAGAGACTCCTTGTAAAAAGTGATTGTGAGTGTGTAGTGTACAACATCACCGCTATGGCAAGCTCCGTTCGTCGGTGTATTAACTGTTTCCTTCGACTACAGCATGGAAGTTGGCAGTCGTTGAGAGAAGTGAACGATGATATCTACACTATTCTATCAGCTTGGATTTCACCCAGTTTGGTAAGTCATTTTTATGACTATGTATGCGCCATTTGTATACTACACAATGCTGGTTTTGTTGGGTACGAAGGCTAATGTATGTTGTTTTTTTCAGATTTCACGTGATGGCATTATTTGTAATGAATGCTTTGCTGCTCTCCAAGCCGCACTTTCATCTGGCTCAGGCCAAACTCCTGTGTTGGGCCATCGAAGCGTATGTTTTGTATGTGGAACATCAATACTTCGTGTGAGATCAATTAGAGTACCTGCCAATAGTGAAGAAAGGAATATCATTCTTAATCGGATATCTCCACATCTGGTATGTAAACAAATCAAATGATTAAGTATTTATATGTATATGCCAGCTTTGTTTATCAATTATCCCTTTGCTTTAAACATCCTCTCCTAATTAGATATCATTTGAAATGATATATAGTACAGTTTCAATACTTTTGTGATTAATTATCAGTAATCTAGTTTAAAGTTTTATTTGATAATGTTATTAGTTTTTAAATAAATTAAACACCTATTCTCCTAAATAATATTGTATATACAAGACAATAGATTTATTTACAAAATCTTGCATAACTGTAGTGTTGACAAGTAATTGCTGTCAATAGGCAAGTGTCTGTATTATATTTGTATATATATATATATAAGTTACATATTAATCCTTACTGTTAACCAATCCTAACTTTTAATTTTTCTTGTTCAGATACATCATTTGGATAGAGTATGCCGAGCATGTTGGATGGCAGCTAAGAGGACCATACAACGGCATTTGCAATATGATGCTCATCATATGAATCAGCCTGATGATGAACCTGTACCCAATATTGATGTTCCTGCACCAAATGCTGATGAACCTGTACCTATTGTGGAAGTTGCTGCACCTGATGTAGCAGTACCTGTAGAAAATATTGATCCACCCGTACATGGTGACGAAGACATTGCTGTACATATTCCTGACCCACCAGCATTACCACAGCACAACCTATACCAGCCCCAAAGAAGGCAACAACTGCCAAAAATAACATCACAGACATATAAACGTGCAGCTGCATCAACTAGACATTGTGTTTTTACTAACTGTGGAAATACTGAAAGGCTATTAATACCTAGAGCATTGAAAGAAGAAGTTTTGAGCCGCTATCGAATTTATGTACCCCAAAGTGCTCGGATCTGTAACTTTCATTTGGATAATGACTGCTGGAATGAGTTACAAGTCAATTATTCTGACTTCACTGGTCCTCAAATGGATAACCTACTACTTATGTTGGAAGGACTGTCAACAAAGCAGATTAATTTTAGTAATGTCCACATGATCCAACCTAACTTATGTCATTACTGGTTAGGTCTAAATGCTGTACAGTTTTATGAACTAATGATCAATATTCCACAATTACACAATGAAGTGCCAGATGCTAGTGTAGCACTGTGTATTTATTTAACTAAGCTAAGAAGTGGAGACAGCAATGAGAGGTTGTGTGGCCTATTTAATATGCCGAGAAGTACACTCGAGCGGTACATGAATAAAGTGCGAGATGTTATGACATTGCATTTAGTACCTCATTATTTGGGTCTCAGTCATATGACTGTTCAAGAAGTGGCAGCAATCAATACACTAATACCTGAGGGGTTCTATGGAAACCTAGCGATGCCTGCAGAGACCAAACCAGCCATTACTATATGTGATGCTACATATATCTATGTCCAAAGTAGTAGCAACTATTTGTTCCCGAAACAGACATACAGTTTGCATAAATATACCAACCTAGTGAAACCATTCATGATTGTATGCTGTAACGGTCACATATTAGATTGTTTGGGACCATATAAAGCAACAACCAATGATGCTACAATTCTGAGAACAGAATTTAGCAGGTCCGATGGACCTATGCGTCAATATTTTAGAGAAGGAGATATTTTTATCCTTGACAGAGGCTTTAGAGATGTAGTGGCACACCTACAGGAATATGGATATCAAACACATCTACCTGAATCCTTATTGGAGGGCCACCACCAACTGACTACAGAGCAAGCCAACAAATCACGTTGTGTCACAATGTGTAGATGGGTTGTTGAGATTGTTAATGGCAGATTGAAACAAGATTTTAAATTGTTCAGACAGGAGTATTTCAATACAGCTATAAAACATCTCATGGAGGATTTCAGGATTGGTTGTGCTCTTGTTAACAAGTTTCGCCCTGTCCTTGAAGACAAACCTGTACACAGGGAATATTTAGAAATAGCCCAGCAGAGATTAAATGTTCCTAATCATCTAGCTGATGTAGTTGAAGCAGAACATTTGAACAGGAGACGCATAGGATTTATTAATATAGATGAGAACCATCCTCACTTGAATGATTTTCCAAGGCTAACAATAGATGACTTAAAAAAATTAGCTCTTGGCACATACCAGCTCAAGCAGGCAAGATCATACTACGGAGAACATGTACGACAAAATGGCATATACACTGTGCAAATAAATAATGTCATAGAAGACGACATACCGCTTGTTCTGGGTGTGAACAATTATATAATTCGTGGGAGAATCAAATCCAGACACGTAAGCAGCCGTTCATACTACACATATCTGTTAATAAATAGAAATGAAGACACAGTTAATACACTGAGAGCCATCTCTGGCTACTATTGTAGCTGTTTGGTGGGCAGGCGTACAGTTGGCTGTTGTGCTCATGTGATGACCATTGCCTGGTATTTGAGCTGGGGACGGCATAATGATATCACTGCACCAGCGCCATTTTTAGATGACATTTTTGAAGAATACACCTACGAAAATATAGAATAAACCATGTTGTTTTAATAAAGCTTTGTTTTGATTAAAATGAGTATTTATTTGATTGTGACTAATTATACCTACACAACCGTAATGTATAGGCTATTTTTCGACAGTTCTTTTAGCAAAATATAGGTAGGTACTTAGTTTCTTCCTACTGGAATACTTATTACTATAAATAACTTTGTAGCGTGTAACGCACACACCTACACTATGCTGACATTAGCATTTTATTATGTACTAGTTAATAAGTAAGAACGCTAACGAAATGAAATCAGTCAGTCGGACACAGTCGGTCTTGTGACTCATTAGAATAAAGAGTGCTTTGAGAACTCGTCGTCGTTGGTATTTCCTTCCTGACGTTCACCCTTAAAAATAGAGGCTTAGAACCCCATATCCTCTAAAACTTCTTAAAATATGTAGTAATAATGCATTTCATGCATATCTATTTATATTTTATAAGTAATAGCATAGATGCTAATCTTCATATTATTTAAAAGATAAGTAATACGTTTTTAACTACAAAGTTCACCCCTCGATTTCTCAGAAACCCGGCAAATTACCCATATGATGTTTATTTTTATTTAAACTACATACTAATACGAATCTTAGACAGTGGTTTTCATCTTGTCACTGTAATATTTATACCGATACTATTTTCCTTAGTCACTTGGGCATTCCCCTTTAGATACATTCCCAACGCTAATAAATACTATAATTTTAAAACGTTAATTAGTCAAATTTAAATATTAATGACATCTAAAATCGATGTTAAATAATTATTTAACGGCCAAAAACAAAAAAAAAAATCTTTTCTTATTATAAAATACCTAAATATATAATTTAAAAGGAAACAAAATATATTCACACGGCTTCGATATCAATTATTTGATTTTATTGCTGCAGTGTATAATTTATAACCAAATAAAAGAACTTAAAAATTCCTAAAAAAACATGGCTTTTAGGTAATTAAGATATGTTTTAAACTATTCATAAATCATTGTTGGCTCGTTAATAATATTCTATGTAACACCGGTCATCTTCCTTTCGAAATGAAATAGATAAAATTTGTAACTAATTGTAGAATTATCTAACATTACCTATTGCTATTTTTATTATTAGGTTACAGATTATGTGAATTCAATCCAAAACCTCGATATTTCAATACCATAAAATATTTATTTTAAACTTTCATTAATTTATAATCCCATTTTTTTTTCGCTTGCCATGATTATAATAATATTTTTTTATTTAATTCAACAATAAGTGCAAACAATAAATCCGTATTAGTTTTAAATAACAATTTATGTTAATATCTGTTGATCATATTACACGAGCATAAGAAATAAAACTGTTCTTTCGTGAATTTCAGCGCGTTCGTATTTTTTTTTTACTGCTTTGGTGGCAAACGAGCTGACAGCATACCTAATGGTAAGTGTGCCCATGGACCATAGATATAACTAGGGTATAGCTAGGCCACTGCCTACTAATACAAACCCCAAACTCACCCCAGTTGGGCTGCCGGCTCTCTAGCTTACCGAACGAAGTGCAATAGCACATTGCCATTACTCAGATGTCGATCTTCTGCGAGAGTGTGGTATTAGCCCAGACGGACCGGCCCGCGGCTGTAGACAGAGAACTGTCCACAGCGTGGTCCTACCACTAATACCTGATTTATTCCACTTCCGATTTAAAAATAGTTATATTTGCAAGCAATTCCCTTGTATAGGGATAAACTTAAACCTGGACTATGGATGCGTCTCGCTCCGCCAAATTGGTCCGGGGGGACGGAAAAGGCGGCACGTGACACCATAGACCCACTGTGCAACTCCTCTCTTCGCCGTGCGAGCGGGGCCACCGGTACCCGATCTTTGTCTTCGGTGGCCAGGGTAAACTTAAAACTCAAATTATTATTTAGATACAAAAATTAAATCTACTCCATCAACCGTAATATTTGTAGAAGATCATTATTTTCATCCTGCAAGATTAGGATAAAAATGTCAGTTACTTGCTGTCCATGAAATATTTTTTTTTTTTTTTTTTTGTTGGCATATCTACAATCAGTCGCTGACTATAAGCAGATTAGCTGTATGCAATTTGTGTCATGTATGAGATGCTCCTCAACTGGAGGCAACTCATTCTTCACCTTGCTTGCTTGCTTGCTTATTGTGGTAGGACCACGCTGTGGACAGTTCTCTGTCTACAGCCGCAGGCCGGTCCGTCCGGGGTAGTACCACACTCTCGCAGAAGATCGACGTCTGAGTAATAGCAATGTGCTATTGCGCTTCGTTCGGTGAGCGAGAGAGCCGGAAGCCTAACTGGGGTGGGTTCAGGGTTGTATTGGTAGGCAGCGGCCTAGCTATACCATTGGCAAAGGTCCATGGGCGGCAGTGACACTTACCATCAGGTGTGCTGTCTGCTCGTTTGCCGCCATAAGCAATAAAAAAAAAAAAAAAAAAAACCATCTGTCACCAAGCCCTTGGATGTCATGGCGTTTCAGTCGTTTAGGGTAGCTGGTGTTTATTAAGGGAGTTGCCAGGTCATTTGGGTGTTTTCCCAGTCGTATTCTGTAGTTAGTGCCTGTTATTTTTATTTCCTCCTTAACAGTTCTAATGTTTAGCGCCTCATGGATCTCAGTATTGGTAACAAACCATGGTACATTGGCTATAGCTCTTATAATGCAATTTTGCATTCTTTGCATGATATTTAGACTGGAGTCGCATGCACTGCCCCACAGTTGCAATCCATACATCCATATTGGCTTCAGAATCATTTTGTAGATTAGAAGTTTATTGTCTATAGATAGCTTGGAGTTGCGTGCCATCAGCCAGGAGATATTCCTGTACCGCATATTTAGCTCATCTCGCTTTGACTTGATATGCTTTTTCCAGGTCAATCTTTTGTCCAGATGCATGCCGAGGTATCTAACAGAGTCACTTTGTGGCAGGATGCTATCGCACATTCTAACGGTTGCACAAGTTCCCCGTCTGAGTGTGAACGTTATGTGCACGGATTTAGTGGTGCTAGCCTTTATTCGCCATTTCTGCAGCCATTCAGTCACCTGGTCTAGGTTGCTCTGCAGAGTGGCGGATGCAGTATTCGGATCCCTGCTGCTGGCAAGTAGTGCGGTGTCGTCAGCGAATGTCGCCGTGGTAACTCCTTGTGTTTCTGGGAGGTCGGCCGTGTAGATAGTGTATAGGACAGGCCCCAGCACTGATCCCTGTGGAACTCCTGCTGTTATATTGTGGAATTCGGAGAGTTCTCCTTCTTCTCTCACCTGAAAGATTCGGTTTGCAAGGTATGACTCCACAAGTAGGTAATAGCTATGGGGTAGAGAAGTCTTTATCTTGCACAGGAGGCCGTTGTGCCACACCTTATCAAAAGCTGCTTGTATGTCCAGGAACACGGCAGAGCAGTATTCTTTATTTTCAAAAGAGGATCTTATCTTTTCGCATACCCTGTGCACTTGTTCTATGGTGGAGTGCTGTTGTCTGAAGCCGAATTGGTGTTTAGGTATAACTTGGTTTTCATTGAGAATGGGCAATATTCTATTCAAGAGAACTTTTTCCAAAATTTTTGAAAGCACTGGTAAAAGGCTTATGGGTCTATATGATGTGGCTTCTTCTGGGGGCTTTCCATGCTTGTGTATCATTGTTACTATGGATACTTTCCATAGCCTGGGAAAATATTGTACCCGAAGCACGCCATTGAAGAGAGTCACTAGGAACACTAGTGCTTTTCTAGGGAGTTGCATGATAATATCTTTGGTGATAAGATCAAATCCAGGGGCCTTTTTATTTTGAAGTTTTCTAATAGTCCTCTTCAATTCCCGAACTGTAACTGGATTTGGCGGGAGGGACAATTGCAGGTCCTGGTACAGAATACGTTTGACTTCATTTTCGAAATCAGTACTGTTGCTTTCGTTAGGTGTAAAGATATTGGCTAGGTGCCTTGCAAACGCATTGGCTTTCTCAGAACCTGTTCTAGCCCATCCAGACGTATTTCGAATTGGACATTTGTATTGTTGTGGCCTGATTAGTGTCTTCGTAAATTTCCAAAGTGAGTGACCTGTTGATTTTGTAGCAGTAAGGTTTTCCAGGTTGTTTTGCAGCGTAGCATTATTTACATTATCTATTAAGTCCTTCAGCTCCTTAATAGCTTTATTAAGTGCAGTCTCGTCACTTTTGTGTCTGGATTGATGCCATATCCTGCGCAATCTCCGTTTTTCTAAAATTTTATGTTTTATTTCTAGAGGTATGTTTACACTTGCATGATAACTTTTTTCTTGTACCGGTGTATTAATCCAGCAAGCCTTTTGTACGAGGTTAGTGAAATATAGCGTTGCATCGTCAATTTCATCCGGCGTTTTCAGGGACACTTTAAGTTCAATACTTTCCTCTATGTAGTTTCTGAAGCCATTCCAATCAGTGAGGTTATTGCACAAGGTGGCCGGTTTCTCATGATGAATGACAGTAGTGCTAATGGTTAGGAAAACCGGTGTGTGGTCAGAATTACTGTCCAGGCAAGTCTCAGCCTTCAGGTAGTTTCTCGACAGCCCCTTTACCACGAAGAAATCCAATAGGTCTGGCTTTTTATTTGGATCCGTGGGCCAGTAGGATGGTTCCCCGAACGAAATAGGATTGAGGTTATTTTCGTCAAGGCTTAATTTTAGTTGCCTACCTCTGGTTGTCGTTAACCTGGAACCCCAGTATGTATTTTTGGCGTTCCAGTCTCCCCCAGCTACAAACTTTGCTGCTCCAAGTGTATCGAAGAACTCAGTGTAGTCTGTTGCGGTGATTGTATGTCTTGGTGGGCAGTATATGGCTGATAAATTTAATTGCCCACAGCGGCTTTCCACTGCAATTGTAGTGGCTTGGATGTAGTCTGTCTTAAATTCTGGTAGCACATAATGTTTGATAGATTTTTTGATCACAACAGCTGTTCCTGCGTGACCGGTTCTATCAGGGTGATTAGTAACATAAACATTGCATCCCTTGATGTTGATTTTGCTTTTAATTGTACAGTGAGCCTCAGAGATAAGTACAATGTCAAGCTGGTTGTTATACATTAAAAGTTCCAATTCGACCTTGTTTGGGGCAAGTCCATTAATGTTCCAAGTGCCTACCCTCAGAGCAGTCATTTTGCAATTTTTTCAACTAGAGTAGCTATGAGGCTCATTAGAGTACTCATTTGTTGAAGGATCATCTCAAATTTCTCTGTTTGTTTGATTAGCAGCTCTTCTATTTTGCCATTAGTGCTGGTTGAAGTTGTTGGTTCATTTTGATTATTTTTCAGTATATCCGAATAGAGGTGTTGATTGTGCTTTTCTTTAGGGTGTTTAAAATCAATACAGGCATTTGTACTCGGGACTTGTCGTGTTTTAGCACTGGAGGTTATCTTTCTGCCCATGCGTCTTTCTAGGATTTCTTTATAGACTTCGCAACCTTTGTAGTTCGCTGGATGATCACCTTGGCATAGGGCGCATTTCGCTGGTGTGTTTCGGTCTTTCTTTGGGCAGTCGGCAGTTTTATGTCCTTGGGCACATTTTACACAACGGTATGGCCTCATGCAATAGTTCTTGGAGTGGCCGTATTGCTGGCACCTTTGACATTGTGGCAACGTTGTTCTTTTCTTTGGATCTTCCACTATGACTGACTGGTGGTAGATGTACTTGATCTCCTTGACAGCTGCGTTATTAACTCCTGGTTCTATATTAACAAAGAAAGTGGAGGTCGGTTTTTTGTCTGGTCCAAACTTGCAGTTTATAATTTCACCATGGACTTTATTGCCTGTGTTTTCAATTTCTTCTTTGATTGCGCTACGTGGAGTTGTGTGGTGTAGGTTTTTTATGACTACTCTATAACAACGTTGGTCTTTTACGTTGAAGGTATGCCCAATGAGGCCTTTGTTGCGAACAAGGGTGATGACGTTTTTGTACATTGGCGTATCTATGCAGTTTATTCTTAGTTGATTTCTGTTGACAATCTTTATAGTGTAGCAATCTTTATCTACTATAGACTCTAAGAGTTCTACAAGTTTGTTGACGTCTTCAATTCCATATAAGATTATTGGTGGTGGTTTACTGGGCCGTTTTTCAATGGGTATCTTTTTAGGTTCCTTAGGATCAACAGGTAGTTCAGCAAATCTATTACTTATTGCAATTCTTTCTGGGGAGGGTGACTGGAGTTTTTTGTCGTTTTCGCTTCTGATTTCTGGATACAGGGATTCTTTGCCAGTCAGGTGGTTTTGGTGCAATAATGTCCGGGCTATCCGGGGACAATGGTGTGACAGTTTCTATCTGGGATATGTTTCCCAGCGAGGAGCTTCTGGTTCTTGTAAACAGGCTAGGATGAAGGACCTGCTGAATAAATCGTTTTCCAGTAGTATTCACTGGTGCAGGGGCCTGGTTGCCCGCTCCTACACAGTCTTCGGTAACAGATTTCACACCACAAGGCCCGGGTACCTCGTGGCGCCGGGGGTTAGCCGGATCGCATGACAGATCATTTTCGTAATTTTCCATTTTCCATAAAAAGAGGTTGGGTAGATAGTAGCAAATGTTCCCCAAGCATTTGCCCTCGGTCTTTTGGAGGATATTTAGTCACTCATGGTCTCCGATGGCCAGTTTTATGGGTTAGTTAACCGCCGCCCATAGCTCGGCGTTGACGAATTTTATGGCTGACCTATTTAGATGTTCTTGCGTAGGTTTCGTCGTTCACAGCCAACCCTCCTCTTTTCTCATTCGGGCTTGGGACCGACAATGGCAGAGTTGTCCATGAAATATGTAGGTACTTCTCTTCCATCGTACATATTGCAAAAGTTATTGGCAATACTTTTATGTGTGGAAGATATATATGTAATCGTTATATTGAATACTTTAAATAATGATTTTGCTGATGTTTAGTGGCATTACTTCTTTGAATAAAAATATTTTTATAGCTATTGTCGTTTAGAATAATTTTCAGTATTCATGCTCACGGGAGGACTAAGGTATTGGACATGAGGTACAATAAGTCTATAATATTAAAGAGATTTTTAACTACCCACTACAATATTAATTATTAAATTTTGAACCACATTCTTTGATACAAATTCATTACCAGTATATAAATGAAGTAATTCTATCTAAAAAAATATTTAAGATAATAAGATTCTATATATATTTGATTAGTTATTATTAAATATTAAATTTATACATACATACATATCATCACTCCATATCCCTTGCAGGGTAGGCAGAGATAACAGAGTGCCAGAGAACTCTATCTCTGCATACTTCACTCGCTTCCAACATTCATAATTCTGTTCATACACGCATAAATGTATGATAATTATAATATTATTTATAATTAATATAAAATTAACAATTCTAATGTCTATAAACTACGACGGGATCAAACGCGGTCACGCTGAGAAATATCTGGCAAGAAAACTCAGAAGACATAATACTAATTAATAACTTATAAGACGCAGCTTATTGTATCTTACTAAAACTAAATTAAATAATCTTGAACTATTAGTCCGTAGGACGCACATACTAGGTGGACAGACGACCTAGTAAAAATCGCTGGGGGTCGTTGGATGCAGGCGGCATAAGACCGCATTCTGTGGAATAAAATTAGGGAGGCTTACGTCCAGCAGTGGACGGCGATAGGCTGAAATGATGATGACCGTGTGGTGACGGAGTAAGAATACCATTCACCTCCCTTTATCTTACCCGCGGGTGATCATAAGAGACGACTAAGAGATATAAAATGCACATAACATCTATACAAGACGAGGAAAACTCGAAACAAAACTTATATCAACACTTTTGATGCGTGATGTAGTAGGTTAATTTCCTCCCATTATGGAGAAGGCTCGAGCCTAACAGTGGGACATATATAGGCTGTGATGATGATGAGGATATACAATAAATTTTCATGTATATATTAAATTTATTAAAGATAAAAAAAGTTTAATCTTTATATTTTAATTAAAGAAAAATCAATGGTGCATTTCACCTCACCTCACACGCTAAGCAGCACATTGGGTCTAAATCTTTTCAGACCTTAACAAAGACTAATGTACGCACCAAACCTTGCTTGTATTGTATTTTATTTGTTTTCACTAATGTATACAATCACTAATTACACGCAACGCCTTCCAACTGTTAGGGCTGTCAATATCTACGCTATCTGTACTTGTAATTTTATCAGCAGTAATAAATATCTCTTCGTGAAGTGATTTGTTTGATTGCAAGATGCCGGGAAGTAATTATATGCATAGAATATAGTGTGTAAATGGTTTTGTATTGAAAAATTACTTTACATGTATACTATGTTATGAAATAACTTTATGATAACGTATAATTAACATACGTATATAATTATAATATTAATAATATTTTTATTGTAGATAATAATTTCTGAAATTTACACGCGCATTATATATTTGAAATAAAACCATATTTACGGATTTCATTTCATTTTATATTTGATTTTTAAATAGAATAATTAAAGTCCACTGTTATTTTAGTCGTAGAAAATTATAATTAAGATTATATCGATCTCGATTATATTAATTATTAGTTGATCTGATAAAACTTCATGAACATCGGTTTAACCGTTTAGCAGTTCAGTCATATACACACATACCTACAGAAAAATAATAACATATTTTGCTCCCATTTTTATAAACACTTCGTAAATTCTTTTACCGACCTATTCCATATTTTGAAAAGCTGATATTACTCTACCGACGACTGCCAAATATTTAGAACCGCTTGAAATGTCTATGCCTTTTTGCTATGTAGGTATAAGTCGCAAAAGTGTTTGAAAGTTGTTGGCGTCATATAAATTAGGAAAAAAAATGTATTTTTGCGTAGCTTTTGCTAAATATTCGGGTTCCACCAATCTTGAATACATTTTTTTTCCATTTTACGGCGTTAATACTTCTAATCTTGTATCTATTGACACATATATTTAGCGATCTAATTTACGGTAAATGAGAATAATAGCGTATTTACTCTTTCTTTTTGAGTTTATCTAAAAATGGTAGGTACATTAGTTCTAACTTCGATTATCAATCTCCAAATACATTGTAATCATATAGTAAAGTAATTAGTATAGTCTGATTTGTCGAACGATCAATTTTTTCTTTGTAAGGCTGTGTATTTGATATACTTATAGTCCTACACTCACATTGTGGTCTTGATGACGACAATGTGAGTGTTCGTTTGTCTTTGAAAGTTTTAAATACTATATAGACACTACATTAGAGAGCCGGAAGGCCAACTGGGGTGGGTTTGGGGTTTGTATTGGTAGGCAGCGGCCTTGCTATACCCTTAGTATTGCAAAGGTCCATGAGCGGCAGAGACACTTACCATCAGGTATGCTATCTGCTCGTTTGCCATCATAACCAATATAAAAAAAACAAAAAAGAAACTACATACTAATTATTTTTTATTGATTTACAATTTGATATGCTAGACTTATTATAAAAACTTATTATCGAACCGAAACATAATTAACACTTGTGTTAGTTATGTTAATAGATAAATCAACAAAATGGAATTATTAATTTAGATTATTAGGTCATATCATCGTTTAATAATTAATAAACGATGAAACGATTATTAGAAATTTTGTTTAAAATAGTTGCGAATAATTCTAGCAAAAAAAAAATAGTTGCGAATCAGCACAACGTATAAACACTTTTTCCATAGATAGCGTGATAAAACGTCTTATTTAAAGGCAAGAACGCGAGTGACAATTTGGTTGTTATATTTAAGCACAGTATTTGGAACTAATTTGTAATAGTACTATGATCACACTTGTTAACAGTTTCCTGTCTATTATAGACGGACCGGTCCATGGTTATACCATGGACCGGTCCGTATGGGGAAGTACTATAATCTAACAGAAATTCGACGTCTGAGCAGTGGCAATATGCTTCGTTCGGTGAGCAAGAGAACCAGTAGTCCAACTTGCTGTTTTCATTGGTAGGCACTAAGTCTAGTTGTATCCATGGTATTGCAAAGGTCCATGGGTGGCAGTAACACTTACCATCAGGCCTATTGTTTGCTCGTTTGCAAGCAATAAAAAAGAAATAAGAGGTGTGGGTTCATGAACCACCTATAACAATAATTTTTGTCTTTTTGCTTGGCTGTCTCAAGGTATCTAAGTAATTTCCCAATCTATATCTACAAATTGGCCTACAAACTTTAAATTTGGAATATTCATTTCGCCGAGTAAGGTAAGAACGGGTTTTACTAAATTCCACCCGCAAGGAGAGTTGCTGGGGTGTAAAAATAACATTTTTAAATATAGGGTAGGTACATTTTTGTTACGATACAAAGGTAAACTAAGAACATCTTTTTAAAATTTCCACCCATAAAGGGGATTGCGTAGGTGTTAACTTAAAAAATCCACATTTTCCAATACTGCCCCTACAGACTTGGAATTTGGTGTGGACTTTACTTCTTTCGGTCCTGTTAAGGTCAAATGAAATAGGATTTTAAGAAATTACTTCTCTGAGAGGAATTCTATGTCGCGGGAGTGAACTGAACACAACAGAACTGACGTAACCGAAGCGAAGCGAGGGCGGATCG
The DNA here is from genome assembly GCA_905163515.2 of Lymantria monacha. Classification (NCBI taxonomy): domain Eukaryota; kingdom Metazoa; phylum Arthropoda; class Insecta; order Lepidoptera; family Erebidae; genus Lymantria; species Lymantria monacha. The sequence continues at coordinate 23,950,962 of LR991102.1, read as the reverse complement.
CTAGTAAATATATGTGTACAAGAATATCTATTTCTTTGGCATGCTTTATAATATATACGATATATTAGATTATAAATATAATTTTGGAGTATCATTAGACTTATCTTAATTACCAAAATGGTATGGAGTTTCAAATTAAAATAATTAAATACGGGATTTAATATTAGTATCAGATTTAGTATATGTAAGTTTGTATGTTATTTAAGCTATTTTATTGCTGTGTGGTTGCAGCTACGAATACTACCAACCCTCACTTTGCTCGTGGATATCGTAAAAGATGACTAAGAGCGTTACATCGACCTGGAGCAACTCCACCGGATACCGTTTGGTGGCCAGTCATAAAACTATTGCCAATAACTTGAGGAATGAATATTGCTTCGACCTCAAGTAATTAGGACAGGAGCATGAGAATGATGACGATGTAAGCTATGCTAGCATTTGTATGTAGTTTATTGTTATGAGCTTTTTTATTTTATCTATCTTGTGGTAAGCCACGTTGCTAATAGGTGTCTGTAAAAAATAAGCGAACTCATCCGGGATAGAATATCTCGCAGAAAAGTAGTAGTAATTTACTACTGCACTGCATTCGGTGAGTGATACAGGCACAGGCTGATCAAAGGTGCAAATGCCATCCCCTCTCTCTTATCCTCATTTGGTGCCTCCAAGTTTTACCCTATTATGGCTGTGGCTATGGTGTGCGCCTGGTATTGCTGAAGTTCTTTTCTTTTATTAATTTTTTGACTCTGTCAAAATGCAATTTATCATTTACTTTGTCTAATACCAAATCCGACACTAAGGTAATGAAATTGCGAGTAATTTTACAATCATTCAAAATAACGGTCACAAATTACACCCAGACTTAGTACAACAATTATTGGAACGCTCAAAGTATTGTCCTATGTAAGAATCAAACCCACGATATTGGCACGGTACGTTAGATCGGGCAAATAGAAAATCAAAAAAACGCCTTAAAATCCGTAAAAATAGTTTTATTTCAAATCAGAAATAATTGCAGTAATTCAACAGTATATTACGTTGAAGATAATCCGCTTATCTAAATTTTAAAAAATCGCTTATTTTATAGTGGCATATTACTGGCAGTTTACTACTCCATTTCGTAGCCTTTGTGCTTTAAAATACGATTGTGAATATGCGGGTAATATTTACACAAGGGAAGAAAAATTGGAAAGAAAACTCTAAGCCAACCCATCTCAACGAAGATAAAGACAGGGTTTCGGTGATCCACTCGCTCGGCGAAGAGAAGTATATTGCACGGTCTATAGGTTCGCGCGCCGCTTCGTCCTTCACCCCGGATGGAATTAACGGTGTGTGAACATTACATAGCCCGCTTAAAAAAATAAAGAGTCCCCCATCTGACTAGTATGATTTAGTAGATCAATTTCCCTCATATTAAGGAGGAGGATCGAGCCCAGTAATACATATATATGATGAGATGATGATGATAACATATATAACACAAACAAACCTTGAGAGTTTATAGATATCATAACAAGGATTTGTCAGTATGAAATACCTCCCATCATTTCATTATCATTATAGCCCATAAATGTCCAATTGTTGAGCTCGGGCCTTCTCTGTAATGGGAGGGAAATTAACCTACTATACTAGTTAATCATGTTGATCTATATCAACCCTATGATTACTTACTTATACAAATCTTATGGTTTTGTTTCGATTTTTCCTTCTCTCGCATAGATGTTGTATGTGTTTTATTATCCCTTAGTCGTCGCGTACGATCACCCACGGGTAAAATGTGGTGTGGTGAATAGTATTCTTATTCCGTCACCACACGGATAATACCTCTCCCATATTGAATCAATATTAATGCCGTTTGATAGCGCCTTCGAATACTACTAATTCTTACTTTGTTCATGGATGTACTAAAAGATGGTTAAAAGCTATATATTGACCTTTTTTTTTTTTGGTGGGCTATGGGTGCGTCTCGCCCCGCCAAATCGGTCCGGAGTGACGGAGAAGGCGGCGCGTGACCCCATAGACCCACCGTAAAATCCTCTCTCTTCGCCGTGCGAGCGGACCACCGGTACCCGATGTTTGTCTTCGGTGGTCCGCTCGGCGGTTTACCCTCGCGGGTTCCTCTCGTCGACGCCCCGACAGATTTCGCCGTCGGGGCGTCACCCTCACGCGGCGGCCTCGCGTCGGGTGACCGGACAATTCCCCGGTCCGATCACCCGAGGCCTGGGTTAGGGCGGCATCAGGCGCAGGTATTCGCGCCTGCGCCGCCCCGGCCGCTGGCGGCGGCCCGGGTCGCGGGAGTCCTCCCTGACTCGTTCCGCCGCCTCCTTCCGCGAGATGACAGCCTCGCAGAAGGCGGCGACCACGTCCCAATTCCTGACGCTGTCGACCATCGCCCTCGCGACAGCCGGAAGCACCAGATCGGCACCGATAATAACGACGAGGTCGCGGCGCTGCCCGTCCCGGCTATATATTGACCTGAGAAAACTGCACCTAAAGTCGTCTTTTTTTTTTGACGGCGTGCTATGGGTTGGTCACGCCCCGTTAATCCGTCCGAGGCGACAGAAAAAGCGGCGCACGACCCCATAATAGACCCGCCCTACAAGTACCTCTTCACGCCGTGCGAGCGGGCCACCGGAACCCGGACCTGGTGCCGTCTGGTCAACAATTGCATTCCCAAGGAGAGCTGCTGTCAGGCAGGTGGTCAGTCATAAGACAATTTGAAATATGTACAATGGAAGAGGAGTACAAATTGCGTCAACCTCAAGTAATTGGGATAAGGGTAATGATGAATATCGAATTAATATCAATATTTGATGATTATACCCGCCATATTGATGATTAAATTCCCTTTAATCATAAATATTAAATATGATGACTGCACAGATGGAGCAATGGTTAATATACCTTTCGTGCCAGTGCCGTGGGTTCGATTCCCACGCGGGACAATACTTTGTGCGCTCCACAAGAGGTATTGTTCTGAGTCTGGGTGTAATTTGTCTGCGTTAATTGCATGTTTCCTTATATTTATATATTGATTATTTCCTTAGTGCAGGGTGTTGCCTTTCGAGCCGACACCTGTCCCGGTAGCGAGGAGGACGACTCGCGCCACGGCGACGAAGTCGCCAAGCGTCTCGGAGCGGGCCCCGGTGGAGGCTCAACTGGAGGCGCCGACCCCGCTGCCGACCCCGATGCCAACCCCTGCGGCGGGAGGATTGCCGGATGAGTCCCTGCGCGCGATAATCGACGCAGTGGGCAAAATTGTCGATGCGCGCTTCGCCGTTCTGGAGGCAAGGCTGCCTCCAGAACCACGTGTCCGGCCGCCGCTTGCCGCAGATAAGCGGCCACATACGGCACCAGCCCCCGCCCCGCTGCCTTGTCAGGGTGGCCGCGTGGGGAGCTACGCCGCGGCCGCGGCCGCGGCCGGGCCTAAGCCCAAAGGCCCCGGCCCCGCTCCGAAGGGACCTGCCCTGAGGAGGAAGACGGCGCCGGCTCCTGCCGGACCGCTGAAGCCGCCCGCAACGAAACCGCCGGCGACGACCAGCGAGGCTGCGACGAGGCCTTCCGCGTCTGGCACGACTGCCGTACCCGAAGAGGGTTGGCAGGTGGCCGAGCGCGATAGAAGGAGTCGCGGCCAAAGAAGGAGAGCGGAGGCCAAGCGCGCCGCTGAGGTCTCCGCTCCCAAGGCAGGAGCTGGCGATAAGAAAAAGAGGTCAAGCCAAGGTCAAGGCAAGGGGCTCAAGCCGCCAAAGACAGCCGCAGTGGTGATCACTGTGCTGCCTGAGGCGGCCGAGAAGGGCCTCAACTACGAGGCCGTCTTGAGGAAGGCCCGGCGGGAGCTAGACGTCTCCGATATTGGAGGCGTCGAAGCCAGGACCCACAAGGCCCGGACGGGGGCTCGAATCCTCGAGTTCCCAGGGGCCGAGGGCGCCAAGACGGCTGACAGCGTAGCTGAGAAGCTGCGAGGTCTGTTCGCCGAGGAGGGTGGCATCAGGATCGCCAGGCCTGTCAAGTGCGCCGAAATGCGCATTTCGGGTCTGGACGACTCCGTGACGGTGGAAGACATCCGGGAGGCTATTGCCTCGAAAACCGGGTGTCCCATAGACACCGTCCGGGTTGGTGCCATTCGTCCCGGTCCGGGTGGCGTAGGTGCTGCCTGGGCGCAGTGCCCGGTGGAGTCGGTCAGGCAACTGGCCGGCTCAGGCAGGCTCCTTGTGGGCTGGCTCGGCGCGGGTAACCGTGCTTGAGCACCGGCCTGCGAGGTGCTATAAGTGCATGGCGGTCGGACACACTCGACCGACATGCACCAATTGCTTCGACTGCGGCGGATTGTGTTTCCGCTGCGGTCAGACCGGGCACGTGGCGGCATCTTGCGCCGCCCCGCCCCACTGCCCCGCGTGTGCGGCGGGCAATAAGCCCGCCAAGCACCGCATGGGTTCTGGGGCGTGCAGACCTCCTGCTTCGGCCCCAAAGGGTCGGGGCGGCCTTTCGACCACGGCCGCTCCCGCTCCTAGCGCGGCCCGATCGCCCACTGGCGAGGTGGAGGTGATGGATACGGCCCACTAATGGCTGCAAAATCCATTCACCTCCTGCAGGCCAACACCAACCACTCCGCCGGAGCGCAGGATCTCCTCCTGCAATCCATGGCGGAGTGGTCGATTGGTGCAGCCGTAGTCGCGGAACCGTACGTCGTGCCTGATCGCCCCAATTGGGTGGTCAGCCGAAACGGAACTGCGGCAATCGTCGTCTCAACGCAGCGGCACTTCCCGTCCTTATCCCTTTTGGATAGGGGCGAGGAATTTGTCGCTGCGGAATGGGGTGGGGTCACACTCTACAGCGTTTACCTCTCCCCTAACAGGAGAATGGACGATTTCAGGGCCTCCCTCACCACCTTGGAGGCTTCGATACGGCGACTGGCACCGGGCCTCGTCCTGGTCCTGGGGGACTTCAACGCCAAATCCACGGCGTGGGGGTCCCCTATGACGGACGACCGCGGGCGGGCGGTCGTTGAGTGGGCGGCTTCACTGGGCCTCTGTGTTGTTAACAGGGGCTCAGTGAACACGTGTGTGCGGCAGCAGGGCGGGTCGATAGTGGACTTGTCGTTCGCTAGCCCCGCTGTTGCGCCACGGGTGAGGAACTGGAGTGTCCTGGAGGAGGCGGAGACCCTGTCGGACCACCGGTACATCCGGATGGAGGTCTCCCCCCGGGAACCCGGTAGGGGTCACAGGGCGAACGGAGCTCCCGCGTTTCCGCGGTGGGCTGTGGGTCGTCTTGATAGGGACCTACTGGCGGAGGCGGCCATCGTTCACACGTGGCTGTCCTCACCGCCCCCAGCGGACGGAGTGGATGCTGAGGCTGTCCGCATCCGCAGTGCGTTAACGCAGATCTGCGATGCGGCCATGCCCAGGGTGCGGCGTCTACCTCCGAGGCAGGGGGTCTACTGGTGGTCCCCAAGACTGGCGGACCTTCGCGCGGCGTGTATCAGTGCCCGAAGGTCCTACACCCGCAGCCGGCGGCGTCACTGCGACGCTGAGCGGGAGGGCCAGCTGTGCGAGGCGTACCGCAGTGCGCGGACTGCCTTTCGGCTGGCCATCCGAGCCGCCAAGGATGCGAGTTGGCAGGAGATGTTGGACGGTCTCGACCGTGACCCCTGGGGTCGCCCGTATCGCGCGTCGCTGAACAAGCTTCGCGCGCAGGGCCCCCCCCCTCACCGAGACCCTCCAGCCCGACTTCCTCTGTAGGGTGATCGAGGAGCTATTTCCACGGCAGTCGGGACACACGCCCCCGGTCATGGCTTCGCCAGATCAAGACCGGGAGGCCGACGACGAGAGTGTTCCACCCGTGACCGAGTCAGAAGTGGGGGCGGCAGTGGCGCGGATTCGCTCCGCCACCACGGCCCCCGGCCCGGACGGAATACCAGTCCGGGTCTTGACGTCGCTCCTCGAGCACTTCGAGCCTCGCCTCAGGCAACTGTTCAACGCCTGTCTGACGTCTGGACGGTTCCCTGAGTGCTGGAAGGAGGGGAGGTTGGTTCTCCTGCCAAAGCCGGGACGGCCCCCGGATTTGCCGTCGGCCTACAGGCCCATCGTGCTTCTCGACGATGTGGGTAAGCTGCTGGAGCGTGTCCTCGCTGCCCGCATCGTCCGACACCTGGAGGAGGTGGGGCCCGATCTGTCGGACGCTCAATATGGGTTTAGGAGGGGGCGTTCGACCATCGGGGCCCTGCTACGCCTGAGGCAAACGGCCGCGGAGGCTGTCGCCGGCAAGGGAGTGCTGTTGGCGGTGTCGTTGGACATCGCCAACGCATTCAATAGTCTGCCATTCAGCTGCATCAGGGAGGCGCTACGGTTCCATGGAGTGCCCCTGTACCTCAGGCGGCTGGTGGCAGACTATTTGGAGGGGCGCAGTATCCTCTGCGCGGGTCCCGCAGGGGACATTGTGCGGACGCCCATGTCGTGCGGTGTTCCACAGGGGTCGGTTCTGGGGCCGACTCTGTGGGACATCGGGTACGACTGGGCGTTGAGAGGGAGTCTCCCCCCCGGGCTGAGCTTGGTGTGCTATGCTGACGACACGCTCGTCACAGCCCGAGGCAGGACACTCGAAGAGGCGGCGAGCCTGGCCACTCTCGGCACCGAGGAGATGGTCAGGCGAATCGAGGCGCTGGGGCTCAGGGTGGCCTTAAATAAGACGGAGGCCCTATTATTCCATGGGCCACGCGTAAGGCTGCCAACCGGCGCCTCGTTAGTCGTCAACTCCATCCAGATCAACATCCAGGCCCATATGAAGTACTTGGGTCTGGTGCTCGACGGGCGATGGTGGTTCCGGGAGCATTTCCGACAGATTGCTCCCCGGCTGGTCGGCGCGGCGTCCGCCCTTTCTCGGCTCATGCCGAATGTGGGCGGACCCAGTTTCGAGGGCCGACGGCTGTATGCGGGGGTCATCCGCTCGATGGCCATGTACGGCGCACCCGTGTGGGCGAGGGCTCTGAACGCCCAGCTCAGGGCGGTTCTGTGGAGGCCACAGAGAGCCATGGCGGTCAGAGCCATTCGCGGGTACCGCACGGTGTCGACAGAGGCGGCATGCCTATTGGCCGGGACGCCCCCGTGGGACCTAGAGGCGGAGATGCTCTCCGACCTCTACCGGCGGGTTACCTCAGTGCGCGAGGAGGGTGGCTCCCCATCGTTGAGCGAGATAGCCACCTGGCGCGAGGACGCCCGCCGAGACGTCATCGCCCGTTGGGTTACGCGGCTGGAGAGGCCTAGACACGGTATCGTGACCGTCGAGGCCTTTCGGCCCGTATTGATGAAATGGATGGAGCGGCGGCACGAGGTCCTCACCTTCCGACTGGTGCAGGTGTTGACGGGGCACGGGTGCTTCGGGAAATACCTGCACACGGTCGTGTACAGAGAGTGGACTCCGGGCTGCCATCATTGCAGTAGTGGCGAGGACAAGGCGCAACATACGCTCGAGGAATGCTCGGGCTGGGACGGGCAGCGCCGTGACCTCGTCGCTATTATCGGTGCCGACCTGGCGCTGCCGGCTGTCGCGAGGGCGATGGTCGACAGCGTCAGGAATTGGGACGCGGTCGCCGCCTTCTGCGAGGCTGTCATCTCGCGGAAGGAGGCGGCGGAACGAGTCAGGGAGGACTCCCGCGACCCGGGCCGCCGCCAGCGGCCGGGGCGGCGCAGGCGCGAATACCTGCGCCTGATGCCGCCCTAACCCAGGCCTCGGGTGATCGGACCGGGGAATTGTCCGGTCACCCGACGCGAGGCCACCGCGTGAGGGCGACGCCCCGACGGCGAAATCTGTCGGGGCGCCGACGAGAGGAACCCGCGAGGGTAAACCGCCGAGCGGACCACCGAAGACAAAGATCGGGTACCGGTGGTCCGCTCGCACGGCGAAGAGAGAGGATTTTACGGTGGGTCTATGGGGTCACGCGCCGCCTTCTCCGTCACCCCGGACCGATTCGGCGGGGCGAGACGCACCCATAGCCTACCAATAAAAAAAAAAAAAAAAAAAAAAAGGGTGTTGCCTTTAAAAAAAAAATAGGAACAAAAAATAACTTTCAATTGTAATAACTTCATTATAAAATTAGAGTTTAAAAGTTATCTATAAAAACACCTGGTATTTTTTTTGCGATGGACTATGAATGCGTCTTGCTTCGCCAAATCGGTCTGGGGTGACGGAAGAGACGGTGCGTGACCACATAGACCCACCATGCAAACGCCTCTCTTCGCCGTGCGAGCGGGCCACCGGTATCCGATCTTTGTCTTCGGTGGCCACCTTCTGGTAATAAGATTCTCTCAATTATGTCAACCTTACAAACCTTTTATTTATCTAAGTATATAAACATAGCATTATTAGGTTATTGTTATGCACAAATTAATTTGTCAACTAAGAACGTAAAGGTCCTTCTTCTTCTTCTAGTTCTGACATTAATTGCAGAATTAATATTTTCTATACATAGGTCTACGCGTGAATGTGAGCAAAACCAAAATAATGGTCTTTGAAAGAGATGAAGCCAGAACAGATGTAAGAGTAACAATAGGTAATGATGTACTAGAGCAAGTGGATGAATTTGTATATCTTGGATGTGGATTTAGCCGAGATGGACGGTACACCACTGATATAGAGCGAAGAGTGAATGCGGGAAATAGAGTGAACGGAGCGTTGGGGCAACTTCTCGGCAGCCACCACCTCAGCCAGAAGGCACGTGTAGCAATACATAACGCAGTGCTTGTCCCAACATTACTGTATGGAAGCGAGAGTTGGGTATGCAGAAAAGAGTATGAAAGTAAAATTAATGCGGTCGAAATGCGATCTCTTCGGAAAATCTGTGGAGTTAGGCTGACCGACCGCATTCGTAACGACGACGTAAGAGAGCGAGTAGGTATGAAAGAGAGTATTGGTGTAAAGATGCGAAAGGGAATGCTCCGATGGTTCGGACATGTGGAAAGAATGCCGAACGAACGTCTGGTTAAGAAGATATACAATGCGAAAAAGGAAGGATGTAGGTACCGAGGGAGACCGAGACTAACCTACCTAGACCAGATCGGTCATGTACTGAAGGAAGGTGGAGTCAAGTCTCCGAAACCGGCGAGCGTGTATGAAGAGAATTATGAATGTTGAGGAAGCGAGTGAAGTATGCAGAGATAGAGTTCTCTGGCACTCATTTCTCTCTGCCTACCCTGCAAGGGATATGGTGTGATGATATGTATGTATGTATGTATACATAGCTTCACGCCTGTCTCTCAGAGGGGTAGACAGAGATTACAGATTTCTACAAACCACAATCCTAACATACCTCCATCGCTTCATTCAAACTCATAATAGAGTATTCATTTTATTTTTGCGGTGGACTATGGATGTCGTCTCGCCCCGCCAAATTGGTCCGGTGTGACGGAAGAGGTGGCGTATGACCCCATAGAACCACGATGCAAAACTCTTCTCTTCGCCGTGCGAGCCGGCCACCAGTATCTGATCTTTGTCTTCGTTGGCCCGCCCGGCGGTTTACCCGGCGGTTTACGGGTTCCTCTCGAGTTAACACCCCGATAGCTTTCGCCGTGGTTCTTATGCGGTGGCCTCTCTTCGGGTGACCAGACTATTCCCCGGTCCGATCACCCGGTATAATAAAGTATTCATGCATGCTCTACGGTTAGGCATAATCTTAATATGACCTCCCGAGCATATCTCTAAGTTGGTCTAGAAAAGTATGACGTGGTCTTCCTTTTGTAATCGTCCCGTTCACACTTGCTTTTTATATTTGCTTCAGTTTCACCTCACTTATTAACTCTACGTATCCAAACTACCTAATCTATTCTATATTATCAAAAACTAGATTAAGTTTGAAAAAAGATGGCCTAACGATAATTGAAATTTTCCATAGAGAGCACAGTAAACAGAGGCCCAAATAACCGGGAAAACCAAACAGTATTAGTGACTAAATCGGTTAGATTATTATCTTAACTTATAAAAATTACTCACATAATTCATATTTAATGTATGTGAAACTTAGAATATAACTAGTATAATATAAAATGAAATAAAATTATTACTAAAAAGTTATTACTTTTAAATTAATCGTCTCTTAATTTCATATAATAACTGTTTCTATAATATATAATATTAAAAAAAAAATACGTTAATAATAACAAAAATTGATAACATCTTATGAGACGCGTTTACGAAGAAAGCAATAAAAATTAAAGATGCAAAGTCATTATAATAAGGAAGTATTCAAATAAAATATTACTATGACATTTTAGCGAGTTAGAACGGATCCAATTTAATTGATACAAGACTTGTGTTAAATTTTCCATTTTTTTTCCCACAGTGAGTGATTTCTAAGATGTCATTATGCAAATAATTGATAACTTAATTGGGACGAAGGTTAAGTATATTTATTAAATGATGTTGAAAGAATTTTTAGAAATGATAATATGATGCATAAGGAAAGAAAGAAATAAGAAAGAAAAAAAAAAGAAAGAAGAAAGAGTTGGACCGGCCACCGGAGCAGCGTGAACTTGTCGTCAGTGGCCGGCCCGATGGAACACCCCCTGAGGAGTACCCCCTCCTTGAACGACGTCCAGGAAACTCTGGGGAGGACGTCAGTCTTTTCCTCGCGGTCAGCTTCTCGGCGGGTGATGGACTAATTCCTCGGTCCAGCCATCCACGGCTTCAGCTAGGGCGGCAGCAGGTGCAAAATAGCACACCTGATGGTAAGTGTTGTTGTCGTTACCTTTGCCTACCAATAAAAATCGTAAACCCACCCAGAAATTGGGCTTCCGGCTCTCTCACTCACTGTATGAAGCATAGCAGCACATTGCCATTACTCAGACGTCGATCTTCTGCGAGAGTGTGGTACTACCCCGGACGGGCCGGTCCGCGGCTGGAAATAGATAACTGTCAGAGCAATGTGTCCTACTACTATTAGCTATTAGACTGAGATTAATAGGCTTTTTCTCAGTCGTAACTATAATTTTGACTTTTTAAGGTACAAGTAGGCTTTTTAAGGCACAAGTACAAGTGGGTAAGGTAGCCTATTGGCTATGTCACCATATAGTAATTAGTTAAGAACATAGATAATTCAGAAGGTCGATGTTAATGGTGTACGATCACCCGGTTCTGTTGCATGGGCGTTCCACAAGGATCCATTCTGGAGCCATTTATGTTCCTTGTATTAATGACTTACCTTATTATATAGGGGATAACCAAAACATAGTGTTGTTGCCAGATGATACCTCTTAATTGTTCGAAATTAAAAGATAAATACTTAATTATGACGATGTGAACAATGCTCTGTCAAATGTTGTTCATTGGTTCAGTACAAATAACTTGGTTCTTAATGAAAAGAAAACCAAATGTATTAAATTTACCACACCTAATGTGAGACTAGTGCAAACCAATGTTCAAATGAATGGTGTGGCCCTAGAAATTTTGAAGTCCACCACATTTTTCGGTATTACTATTGATGCTAAATTCCATTGGGGCCCTCATATTGAGAAATTATTTTATTAAGTAGGCTAAGCTCAGCGGCTTATGCGGTAAAAAATATTCGAATGTTTTTGCAAAAAAGGATATTACAACATTTCGGATTATCTCAATGATAATATGGAATAGTTATGAGTTGCTCCTCTCTCAGCAATTACTTTATATAATTTTAACTTTTACAGTATTTTGGCGCTGATCCTCACTGTCGTCTGAACTCTGTATATTTTTCATTGTCACAAATTGTACAGTGTAGCGTGTTTTGCCTAACGAGTTATTTATTTATTAATTTGATTGAGCTATCTGATTGTAATTTATAGATCTTGGTGTGGTCATGCTCACTAAAAAGTTCTTTGCCTGCGATAGCTACGTGGAGCGGGTCTCTCCCTTCTCTCAAATGTGGTTGAGGGGCGTGATGGCAGCTTTAGTAGCTAACTAGTGATCGGGTGCCGCTTGTAGAATCTGGGCAAACCATTTCTGTTCTTTTTGTTTTTTGTTAATCTTGTATTTAACTTTTAAAAAATGATTCTTTACTCGAAGGACATCTCACTGGAGCTATTATGGACTAAATAGGTATGTATCCAATAATATTTAAGAAAACATATAATTTAAAAAAAAAATGACGAGCCCGCTGAGTTTATTGACGTGTCTTCTCAGTTTGTGGCGGCTTTGCGATCCGGTGGTAGATTAATTTTAAAAAATATGTAAAAATGACAATATGTAAATGACCTTATAGGGCTTATGCATAATAAATGATTTGATTTGATTTGATATAATTTATAAATCTAGGCTTCATAATTCAGCTCAAAGTTGCTCAGCGTGTTGTGGATCGGGCTACGCTTGGGATTTCACGAAGAATTAACACGCTGAATTGGAAATGAACAGGCTAAATTGCTCAATGAATCAATAAGAGTTGAGGAATAAAGGTTCTTAAGTGGTGACCACGTATCAGATGGCGCATTATAGGATACTCCCTACGAGGTGTACTGATGAAAGTCATTGGATGCGGACGGCATAGGACCGTACTTTGTAGTGAAATATGAGGGAGGATTAAGCTCATTAGATCTGAATGAATGAATGAGAATGATGAAAATGTCCACAACTGATCCGGCTTCTGAAGCTTAGAGGAGTGGGAGAGCGTTTTTAAGAAACTCATAACATCTACTGCATCCAAACATCACCAAGTGGTTATGCCTTTAAAAATCTCTGCATGGTGACGTGATTATCCAACAGTATAGAACAATGGATAATTATCCAAATTATTTTTTTTCATAGTTTTACTGCCCTTATGTTTGGTTTTTGATTTATTATTATAATTTACCAGTAGTGTTGGGACCACTCTGCTGACAGTTTTCTGTTTACGGTCGCGGGCTGGTCCCTCGAGGCCACTGCTTCGCTCTTGCAGAAAATCGTCGTCTGAGCAATGGAAATGTGCTTCTGTGCTTCGTTTGGTGAGCGAGAGAGCCGAAAGCCCAACTGAGGTGGGTTTGGGATTTGTATCGGTAGGCAGCGGTCTAGTTATACCCTTGGTATTGCAAAGATCCATGGGCGGTAGTGATACTTACCATCAGGTGTGCTGTCTCCTCGTTTGCCACCAAAAGCAATAAAAAAAATCGTCGCTGACGACAGCTCAGAGCTGTGAAAATATGCTACTGTGCTTCGTTCGATGAGCAAGAGAGCCGGAAGCCCAACTTTCTGGATGGATATGGGATTTATGTTGGTAGCGACTTAGCTATTCCCCTGGAATACCAGGGGAATACTGCCGCCCATGGACATTAGCAATACAAATGCCCATGGGCGGCAGTAACATCCATCAGATGAGCTGCTTGCTAGTTTGTTACCAAGAGCAGTGAAAAAAAATGTTGTTATTAGTAATAAGAAGAAGGAAAGTTTATTTTGTAAGTATATTTTGTTAACAACTTGCTTAAAATAAATGTAGGATATTTTTGAAATAAAACTACTTTTACGGATTCTATCACGTTTGTATTTGATTTTTAATTTCCCGACGTTTCGTACACTTTACAGTGATCATGGTCACGGGAGGACTGAAGTGTCTTACGTCCAATATGTCATTGTTATTACAGAAAATGTATATTTACCCTATAAGATATTAAATTTTGTCCCACATTTTTAATAGATATTCATAGCCAGTACAAAAAAAAAGATTCTATAGGTATATAAAATTGTATATTGTTTATGATTTGTTATTATTAAAGCATTCAATTTATGGTAATTATTAGATATTATTGCAATTTCTTAACTTGCCCATGGGTATCATACCCATGGATTGGAAGTTATGAATTTTATTCTTACTCGATCACCATAGGAATATTACATTAAGTCAAATGACCAGAGATAAATAAAGAGGAAACCTGGTTACAAAGACTTTTAATCCCTTATTGCATGAATTATGAAGGAGATAATAAAAAAAAATTTACTGAAAACTTCTTTTATTTTTTATATACAACCAGTCTGAACAGGGGAAAAAATTGTATTTATCTTAGAAATTACTACACGATGCCATATATGGCGTCGTATGCATTCTAGTGGAAATATACTAATCCATATATGGCTTCGTATGCATTAATTAAAAAATGAAATTAGGTTTTATGAAAATCTTTAAAACAATTTCTTTTGTTATCGTAACACAAATAAATTTTACATATTTGGTAACAGAACGAAATTTCAAACAATTTTGTCCTCTCGGGGAGTTTTTCGTGTTTTTTTAATGGGTGCGGGCGAGTCCGCAAAGCTAGTTAGAGTGGCGCCTCGGGTTATTGGGATATCGACTTTGATGCGCATAGGACGTCCACGTTTTTTAGCCTTCGCACATAAAGCACCATTGGCTCGACTAGTCAGAGTTTCGGCTCGACTTGTTGTTCCTAAGTTGCTAGCTGGACGACCACGTTTTTTGCCCACCACTTTTCCTACTTTACGCATATGCTCCGAAATTGCCAGTTTGAAATTAAATAGCGGCAGGTATTCATTTACATGAATTCGACGCCAAAGCAACCAACTTAAATAGTTGGTCATGTTTATCATGTGGAAAAATATTCTTTTGTACCATTGATGAGATTGCATTTTTTTTTCGACGAGCTAGGAGTGAGTAGTTCATAACCAGGATCAGAGTCAGAAGCCAGATCATCATCACTCAAGAATATGTCTTCTCCTTCCATACAACTCTATCAGACGTCATCTCTGTGGTCACTCCTTGTCTATCCATGTCATGTTTCACGCAGTTCATCCATCTTTTCTTCGGTCTTCCCTTACCCCTTAAGCCTTCAACATTCATACTTAAAGCTTTCCTCACAACATTACTTTCATCCAGTCTCGTCACATGTCCATACTAGGTATGTCAATCTTTCACTCCTTAATTTTTCCGTCACTATATATAATACTCTTTATAACCATGACATAAAATTAATTAAAAAAAAAATTAATTGAAATAATAAATTAAAATAATTTCAACCCTATAATTTTTAATACAGAACCGTTAACACAACCTACTGTCTAGTAATCCCTACCTAATTAGGTACACTTAGGTGTTGGAATTCTTGTTAGTATTTTACTCTGGAACGTGTTGGAAGCTTTTGTTAGTCGTGAGTATTTGTCTCGGGGTCAAATGCGTTTGCATAACGGGTCAGTATTGTAGCAATTAAATACTGGCTGGGAACTGATTCAAATATATTTATTTCTTTATATAAGATAATGGTTTTTTTATTTGTAGTTCTTGAACTTTGTTGTGATGGAATTAATGATTTAAATTGCGCAAATAGCTTAGTGGTGTAAGTACCTACCTACTGAATACTACTAAGTACTTTCCGTGTGATGACGGAGTAAGCATACAATTCACCACCCCCTATATTACCTTCAGGAGATCGTAAGAGACGACTAAGGGATATAAAACGCATATAACATCTATAGAGAAGAGAAGGAAACCTCTAAATAAAACCCTATGCCAACATGTTTGACGACGTTGTTATAGTAGGTCAATTTCCCTTCCATTATGGGGGAGGCTTGAGCCCAACAGTGGGACATATATGAGCTGAGATGATTGATGGATGGTACCTAAGTACTGATCTCTCTTGTTGAGTTTTTACGTTCTTTCAAGTACCTAGGATAATTCTTTGTGTAATTTATAAAGCAATTGTACTGGATTAGGGGTAACTTTTGCCTAATAGTATTTTAGTGCAGTGACTGAGTAATACAATTCGCCACCCCTTTTATTATCCGTGAATGTCGTAAAAGATGACTAAGGGATATAAATATGTAGATAAAATCTATGTATATATAAGAATATACAGATAGGCCGCTGCCTACCATTACAATCCCCAAATTCATCCAGTTGGGCTGTCGGCTCTTTCGCTCACCGAACGAAGTGCAATAGCACATTGCCATAACTCAGACGTCGTTCTTCTGCGAGAGTGTGTTTTCTGTCTAAAGACGCGGGCCAATCTATCCGGAGTAATACCGCACTTTCGCAAACCGACCAAAACCGACGTTTGAACAATGGCAATTTGTTGGTGCGCTTCGTATAGTGAGCGAGAGAGCCGGCAGACAAACTTTCTAGGTGAGTTAGGAGTTTTTTTTTGGTAAGCAGCGGCCTAGCTTTACCTCTGGAATAGCAAAGGCATAAAAAAGGGCGACAGTAGCACTTACCATCATGTGTGCTGCTTGGTCGTTTGCCACTGTAAGCAATAAAAAAAAACGTATTTTATTGTATAGGTAACATTTTTGGTTCTACTACTAAATAGGGTCCCTTTTAAAGTCTATACTACTTTTAAAATTAAAATAATATGAACACAGAATTGTATTTTTCATTTTGGAAAATAATCTTTTTAACGAAAGAAATTGATATTTATATATAACTACCAATTGAATACAATAAAATAGGTAATTATTATCATTATTCACCTACTCTTATCCCAATTACTTGGGGTCGATACAATAGGTACTCTTTTTCATAGTACCTACCTATATTTATTGTAGAAGTGATTGGCAATGGTTTTATGACCGGTCGCCTGCCAGACGTGAACCCTCCTTGGGTAATGTAATTGTTGATCAAACGGCATTAGATGGTGTTGGCCTAGGTCGTTATAAAGGCTCTTTGTCATCTTTTACGACATCCACGAGTAAAGTAAGGATTGGTAGATAATATTCGAAGCCGCTACCACACGGCTGAAAATAGGTAGATATTCATTATACCTAAGATTGATAAATATATTCGTGTAGGTAATACCTTACTTATTATATAGAATACTTTTTAAAAGCGATATACCTAAGTAATATTAGATCATTAGATACCCAAAGTACAATAAAACCAGCTTTCAAACGGTAAAGATAAAATATTAAAAACTATATGAGATAAAGTTATAGGATATGTCTTGAAAAATATTATCATAAAATGTAGACATATAATTTATTAAACCTTTATATAGTAATAGTAGAATATTAAATAGAAAAATGATCATATAGATAAAAACCAACGAATGACGACCCATCAACAAACTTAAATTATCACGAATTAGAACGTCCACTCTTGCGCAGAACCGTGACGAAATTTTTTATGTTCTATTGTTTTTCAAATACTGTTTGCCTATTGGTTGTTTGAACTATAGGAGGTGTATTCTGTTATATGATTGGTTGAGATGTTTTGATCGCGAAATAATGATGGCTGCCTGATTGGCGTGACAGACGCATTGTTGAATAAATTAAACGTTAGCAATAGCAATCATTTTATTAAAACCTGTTCTTTAATTGTTATGTTCTATTTTAATTAATGGCTGTATGATTTTACTGTTAGTATTTTAATTTATATATGTCCATGTGTGTAATGTGTATGTCAAAAAAGAAATTAGATTGATGATTCGATTTAAAAAGTAATCTTCATTATTAGTATTCGTAAATATAATCCGTAAGACATTATATAACTAGTAATAATTTGACGTTATTTTTATTTTGATTAAATATACATGTAGGTTTATGAACCTGTGTGAGAGGGAAATTAGTTGACTATTAGATATACGGATGTCGCAATTTGAAATCCACAATACGTACCTAGGTACATATTGGTGCTGGAGTAATAATACAATTTACCACCCCCTATCTTCCCGTGGGTGAATATAAGAGGCGATTAAAGGATGTAAAACGCATATAACATCTATGCAAGAGTAGAAAAACTTGAAAAAAAACCCCATAGCAACACGTCTGACCAGCGTGGTATAGTAGGTAAATTTTCCTCTCATTATGGAGTAGGCTCGAGTTCAACAATGGGACATATATGAACTGAGATGAATACGTAGGTACATAACCTATCTTTGAAATGCCCAAAATTTATGACAATTTAGACAAATAGGTATCTAATATCTACAGAAAATCTGCATGCCTTTTTTATGGAATTGCTATGATTAGGCGACATCCAGGCTTACAGTTAGGGATCTAGAAGAAGGGTGTGAGATTCACAACTCTTTACATTTTAGGAGACCACCAATGCTCTAATTTTATCTCAGATTATCCTTTCAGATATCCAGATCTCTTTTTTTTTTGGGTGGGTTACGGTCGGCTCAATCCTCGCATCACTCCGTCCACATACCCTCTCCTCGACCGACGTCCCCCCCTCGGGTAGGATGTCGGTCTTTCCTCACGCGGTCGGCCTCTCGGCGGGTGACGGACTAATTCCCCGATCCAGTCACCCGCGGCCTCGGCTAGGGCGGCATCAGGCGCAGATAATCGCGCCTGCGCCGCCCCAGTCGCCGGCGGCGGCTCGCGTCATCGAGGAGACGCTCCTTGCGCACGCACTCCGTCGCCTTCTTCCGTGAGACTACTGCCTCGCAGAAGGTTGCGACCGCGTCCCAGTTCCTGACGCTGTCGAGCATCGCCCTGGCGATGGGCGGCAGCGTCAGGTCAGCACCGATGATTGCGACGAGTTCACAACGTTGCTCTGACCAAGCGACACAAAACTCGAGCGTATGCTGCGCCGTGTCCTCGTCGCAATCGCAGTGGTGGCAGGATGATGTACTCTCCCTCCTGACGACCGTGTGCAGGTATTTGGCGAAGCAACCATGCCCCGTCAAAACCAGATATCCAGATCTGGGTGATAGCTTGTCGCACTGACAAGATAATACTAAACGTGATGGACTGATTTCAGATCAACATATCAGTAAAATCTGTACCTATCATTAGGCGCAGATAAACATATAGGTATTATACCTAATAGGTATATGTTTCATTTACCTGTGTGAATTGTCAGATTTATTAGCAATCCTCATTGTTTGGTAAACGTGGTGATTTATAGCCATGTTGTATCACGGCTACGAATACTACCAGTTATTATATCTATTGCTCGTGGATATCGTAAATGACGACAATGAGCTCTACATCCACATGGCCAACTGTGTCTGACAGCATCTAGCTAAATATGGCATTCCCAATCCCAACAAAATTGACGTCAAGCTTGCCGCCTAACGCCCCGGCAGTTAGCTGGGGCGTCGACGGGGGATGGTACCCGAAAGGGTAACCCGCCGGGCTGGCCACGGATGGCAAGGAAGCGGTACCAGTGGCCGGCTCAATGGCGATGGGAAGGGAATACGGTGGGTTATGGGGCCACGCGCTCCCCTTCCGTCGCCCCGGACGGTGCGGGCGACGTGTTAAGGGATCTAAAATGCATATAACATCTATGAAAGAGAATGAAAACTCGAAACAAAACCCTATTTGGTATTCGTAAATATAATCCGAAATAATTTGACGTTATTTTTATTTTGATTAAATATACATAGATATAGATTCATGAACCTGTGTGAGGGGGAAATTAATGGACTATTATGTTATGTTATGTCTCAATTTGAAATCCACTATACGTACATATTTCCACACGGAAATCCCTCACCACACGGTGAGGGAGTAAGAATACAATTTACTACCCCCTATCTTACCCGTGGGTGATTATAAGAGACGACTAAAGAATGTAAAACGCATATAACATCTATGCAAGAGAAGAAAAACTTGAAAAAAACCCTATAGCAACACGTCTTACCAACGTGGTATAGTAGGTCAATTTCCCTTCCATTATGAAGGAGGCTCGAGCCCAACAGTGGGACATATATAAGCTGAGATGATGATGATTAATTAATTAATTAATTATTCAGAAAAGAGTATGAAAATAAAATTAATGCGGTCGAAATGCGATCTCTGCGGAAAATCTGTGGAGTAAGTTTGACCAACCGTATTCGTAACGACGACGTAAGAGAGCGAGTAGGTATGAAAGAGAGTATTGGTGTAAAGATGCGAAAGGGAATGCTCCGATGTTTCGGACATGTGGAAAGAATGCCGAACGAACGTCTGGTTAAGAAGATATACAATGCGAAAGTGGAAGGATGTAGGTACCGGGGGAGACCGAGACTCACCTACCTAGACCAGATCGGTCATGTACTGAAGGAAGGTGGAGTCAAGAGTCTCCGAAACCGGCGAGCGTGTATAAAGAGAATTATGAATGTTGAGGAAGCGAGTGAAGTATGCAAAGATAGAGTTCTCTGGCACTCTGTTCTCTCTGCCTACCCTGCAAGGGATATGGCGTGATGATATGTATGTATATATGTATGTAATATTAATATCATTCAATTTGCAATTGACCGTTAGGAATGTACTTTCCCCCGTGCTGAACAGTTCTTTGAGGAGTAATATGGTACAATTATATTATATGTCTGGTAAATAGTTTCTTAACAATAGTTTGCATAAATTGACGTGACAGTAGAGATGGATATAACTTTTGATGGTTGAAAACGTCATGTGGTGCTCTTGTATTATATTGAATATTTTAGTGTTTGAACGTGTTATATTAGATAATTTTGATGGCATTTTATGTAATATGAAGCGGCGGCACTACTATAATAATAATAATAATAGTTTTTTATTGTTTTTTTACTACTGGGATGTAATGAATATCATATAAAAGTGCTTTACAACGTTTTCGTTTTCCATCAAAATGCCCACAAGATACCATTAACAGTGTGGCCATTGCACTGTTGATGGTGACAATTTGACTTAAACAATGACTAACTTTAAAGACTAAAAACGTGAAATATTTATAACTTGACACTGGCACCAATAGCTCGTATATGTAGCTGATTGCCAATATATAAGAAGAAGAGATGGATATGATACTCGTATTTAAGTATCATGCGTTCTTAGTGACAGTTTAATTCTCATGTAGGACAGTCACATTTTAGACAATACCATATAGTATAGTTTTATGTAACATTATAACTAATTGATGTTTAATTGTGATTTGTATTTTTTAGTTATTGTATTATATAAGCATCGTTATAAAAACATACATCTGTCGCACTGTTGAACTCGAGCCTCCTCAGAAACAAGAGAAAATAGATTTATTATACCATGTAGGTGAAACGGGTTGGTTTAGAACTACTTTTACGGTATATACGATGACTTTTTGGACGTGTATAACTTTTTGACGGTAATAACGATGACTTTTTGGACGTGAGACACCTCAGTCCTCCCGTAACCATAAACAGCTGTAAAGTGTTCGAAACGTCGGGAAATTAAAAATCAAATATAAACGCCATAGAAGCCGTAAAAGTAGTTTTATTTCAAATGTGTAATACTCGCGTAAACATTAGAAAACTTTAAAACTTTTTTCAAGTAGGTAATATACATATATATTTTACCTACATAACTACATTTTTTCAAAGATTTGATAAAAAATTTCACGTAGTTTTATAATATTGGGTAGGTACCTATATTAAAATTATACAAATGACGTTTTCTGCCAAGCAAATTATTTTCTGTAATTCACCAACATTTAATTTATAATCGTCTCATACATCAACGTAGGACTACTGAGAGCCGTACAACCATCAAAGTACAAAATAATAACACGCCTGTTTCGTACTAACTCAAGGCAAACAGCCGGCTAAGCGTCGTGTAGCCATCGAGCGTCCATCCGCTGCTGTCGATATATCATATAAAAGGTAGACATTAGCATTCAATAGGGTTGGCATTTGGATAAATTTTGAAATAACCGATACAGGCTACAATTCTATTTTTACATTTATTTAGATATATTTAATATCTCTAAGATCGAATTTAGCTTGAAATTTTCTTTTGTAGGTAGGTAGGTATATAATATAATTATAGAAAGGCATATTTAGATATTAAAAAAAATTATACTATATTTACGTATTAGAATATCGCGTTATTTTTTTAATTTCCTGACGTTTCTTAGACTTTTCAGCGGCCATGTTTACGGGAAGACAGTCACGCACGGGAACTGTGGTCCCATGAACGCTATAAAGTATTCGCAACGTCGGGGAAATATACATCAAATACATACGCGATAGAATCCGTAAAAATAGATTTATTTAAAATGTGTAATACTCGCGTAAATATTAGAAGTCATTAAAATAATTAATAAAAAAATAAAAATTAAAATGAATTTAATAAGAAAAGAGAAACTAAGAAATCAGAGATGTCTAGATTAGACTGCTCAAATTTCCAACTGAGTTATGCTTATTCTCAATAACAGTAGTCTCTATTTCCTTAATATTCTAATAGTTTTCAGTCAACGAAAATTATATTTTTATTTGACTAAAAATAATGAAAAACGGTATTTTCTATAAAAGAAACATACTCAAAAATCTTCTAAATACAAAATTTCATAGCAATCGCTGATGCCATTGCTGGGATTCTGAAAATATAGAAATATACGTAACATAGAAAAAAACATTTATTTTCATAAACGTTTATTTCATGTATAATAAACGAATTTCCTCATATTGCGAAGTCCGCGAGATATATTTTAGTTCTATTTTCTTACAGACATAGATCACATCTGCTATACTACAGCCGTGGGAAAGGAAGAGTTGATGGCTCTTATATTATTTCTCTATCATCAAGCGGCGAACGAATGTGACGAAGTTGTTCTAGTTGATAAAGCGTACTAGCTACCTTTAGAAAGTCTATATAAATCAAAATTTATAGCATTTGCCACTATGATTTACAAAATATTACTCTATATCTCCAGGAACCAGATAAGCTGTTCACTAGATCTCCTTTCCTCAAAGACCTTATGACCTTTTTTTTGGCAAAGCCCTATTTCGCATTACTAGCTCCTATTTCGCAATAGGTTAGTATAAAGACTGATTGTGAGATTAAATTTTTGATATCTATTATAATATGGGATAGAAGAGGTGATGTGGGTACTCCTAGGTCTTTCATTATACGTCAAGTAGTTGAAAGAAGTATTTCCAATTTGTAGAAGTAAAAGTATTTAGAGAAAAAGTAACATATAATTTTGTAATTAAACGTATCTTTTCGTGTGGAGTCTTTTAATAGAGTAAGAATACAATTCACAATCACTGTTTTGTCCATGGGTAAAGGTCCATGGGTTTATAGTAAAACCCAGTTTATGGGTAAAGAATTAATATAACGTCTATGTAAGTGAAGGAAGACTTGAAATAAAACCCCATGCGAATCCATAGCATCCGCGTAGTAGCTCGATTTTTCTCTTATTATGGAGGAAGCTTGAGCCTAATAGTGGTATATCATTCGAGTTAAAATGATTAATAAAGCAACTCTTTATATAAGAATCAACGATTAACATTTCGCAATTTGAAATAAAATACAATTTGTTTTTAAGAGGCAACCCTGATTCAACGCAATGCGAAGCGGCCATCTTTTATTTAATATCCGTGCCGATGCGCACGTGGTTACATGCGTGAGAAATTGTACGCGTATGATGCGTGTCATTGTATTAAATTATTGTATGCGCATTTTGTGAGAAGCATTGATTGCCCAATGAAAATTTGCACACAGCTAATTTATAGAAGTCAAAAATCTGAAATAAAACCACTTTTACGGATTCTATCGCGTTTATATTTGATTTTTAATTGCCCGACGTTTCGAATACTTTACATTGATCATGTTTACGAGAGGACAGTCCTCCCGTAACCATGATCACTGTAAAGTGTTCAAGTCAAAAGTAGTTTTATTTCGCACTCGCGTAAACATTAGAAGTCATTAAGTCAAAAATCTATTGACGTCTATAGATAATAAGCAGATTAGGGTATATATTTTTTTTTACGTTCTGTGTTATTATTTATCAACATCATCATCTCAGCTCATATATGTCCCACTGTTGGGCTCGAGCCTCCTCCATAATGGGAGGGAAATTGACCTACTATAACACGCTGGCTAGAAGTGTTAGTATAGGGTTTTGATTTCAGTTTTCCATATCTTGTATAGGTGTTATATGCGTTTTATATCCCTTAGTCATCTCTTACGTTAATCCAAGTATTCTTACTCCATCATCACACGGATAGTTCTGTGTTATAGTGGCTACTAATAGGTACTACCCAAATTATAAATTACATTGGTCGAGGCGACCTGTAGAAGAAAACTAAGAGCTTTATATCAACGTAGGCCAACTTCATTTGATACCGCCCAGTCAACAATTACAGATGCATGAAGGGTTGGCGTCAGGTATTTTTATATATTTCTGTAAATCATAAATCGATCTAACTAGATTTTGATTTAGAAAGTCTCGTATTATTTTAATGTTTTTATCCAACGAAAAGCTTTTTTGTCGTTGGCTGAACACTGGTTTGGAATATAAAGTCAAATTTGACCGCTGTAATTGAGACATAAGCTCAGTTGGCTAAACGATCAGTCTTGCCCAAATACCTTTTTGTCTTTTCCCTTGTCTTTTAATTTTATATTTTTTTATACGCCTTCAAGAAAGGATATTTTTTGTTTTTTTTTTTGTTTGTTACCTCAGAACTTTCGACTGGGGGTGAACCGATTTTGATGATTCTTTTTTTATATGAGAGCTGGTGTTTCCCGTGTGGTCTCATTTTAATTTAGTCCACTGGTTACTAGTTGAAACCGGTTTCTTTTTAATATTTTTTTAATTAATATTTTTTTAAATATATTTCCAAAAAAAAAACATTAATAAGAAAATTCCGAACTAAGCTCGTTTATCTAGATATCTTTAAGCTAAGTCTGGTACAATGTAAATGAAACTTTAATATTATAAACTTTGCAAATTTAACTGCAATATCTAGCATACTATTAATTATACTGTTAGTCGAACTAATCTCAAATCTATTGTAGGAGTGCGCCGAGGTTAAAATAGGTATGACCTCGAAGTATCTTGTAATTATTGACAATTCAATTTTACACATTATCAGATTTATACGCTTAGGTGTTTATTTTCACTTAGAAATTAATGGAATAAACAAATTACTTGGTTGAAATTAATTTCTGAATAGCTTTTCATATATTTTCATCATCATCTCAGTTAATATATGTCCCACTACTGGACTCAAACGTCTTTAATAATAGAAGGCAAATTGACCTACTATAGGTAGGTACTACGCTGCAGACGGGTTTTATTTGCGATTTTATTTTTTTTATCCCTTAGTCATCTTTGAAGTAAATATGGGTAATATACTGAGTAGTGAATTGTATTCTTATTCCATCACCACCCGGAAAGATATATTCTACTTACAGCTTATTGCGAATAAGATACTGGTGATTTTTTGGTGGTATAATCTTTCCTTTTTACTACCTGTACCATATTCAAATTTATGCCGTGATGTCATATTTTTAGCTTATTATGGTTAAAGTACTGAGCCTTTTTTTTTGGCGTCGGGCTATGAAATGGTCACATCCCGCTAAATCCGTCCGGGGCGACAGAAGAAGCGGGCTGCGACCCCATGGACCCGCCCTACATGTACTTCTCTTCGCCGAGCGAGCGGGCCACCGGAACCCGGTCTTTGCGTTCGGTGGCCCGCCCGGCGGTTTGTCCTCACGGGTATCTCGAGTCAATGCCTCGACAGAGTACTGAGCCTAGTTTATTTTTTTGGATTTAAGTACTCCGTTAGGATTGTATGTGGTACAGGTTTATTAAAATCATTTGTGACCATTCATTGATTTGTCTATCAGTGCAACTATGGGGATTCTCATTTTCTAAGCTCATATACGCTGCACTATTGGGCTCGAACCTCCTTTAAGGTTAAGATAGGGTTAAACGTGTTAGTATAAGGTTTCATGTCAAAATTTCCTTCTCTTATATAGTCGTATTTTTTTCTTTCAAATAATTTGTAACAATATTATGGTAGGAAATAAAAGGCTTTTTATTTTTTATTATATGATGTTATATGCGTATTATATCCCTAAGTGGTATTTTACAGTACCCACGGGCCAAAATGGTAGTAGCGAATTATATTATTATTCGTTCATCATACGAAAAATTTACCCCGTATGGTGGCGGAATAAGAATAAAATGGTGGCAACCATTTACTTATCCGTGGGAGTTGTAAAAATCGGCTAAGGATTTACAAGGAGAGTGAGAAACAGCTCTCTATTGGGAAACGTATAATATCTCAGTGTGATCGGCAACCCGCCTGCCAAGCGTGGCGATTGCGGTACTATCTCATATGTATGAGGGAAGCTACGTCCAATAGTGGATAGCAAAAGGCTTAATGATAATGAAAGATAACGAAAAAATTGTCATATTCACCACATAATATTATCATCATCATCATCTCAGCTCATATTTGTCCCACTGTTGGACTCGAGCCTCCTCCTTAATGGGAGGATAATTGACCTACTATACTATACGTGTTGGTATAGGGTTTTGTTTCGAGATTTCCTTCTCTCGCATAGATGTTATTTGCGTTTTATACCCCTTAGTCATCTCGTACGATCACCCACGGATAAGATAGGGGATCCTGATTTTTTTTCTTACTCCGTCACCACACGGAAAATAAAAAACTATATAATATATATATATATATATATATATATATATATATCTATCTAATATCTTTAAACGAGCAATTCAATAATAGAAATATACAAATTTCTACATTTTCTTTCCGTGTGGTGGTGGAGTGAGAATACACTTAACGATTTTTTCCGTGGGTGATCGTAAAAGATGACTAAGGGATATATAATGCATATAACATCAATGCAAGAGAAGGAAAACTCGAAACAAAAACCTATGTCAACACGTCTGACCAGCGCAGCGTGGAATATAGTAGGTCAATATCCCTCCCGTTAGGCTAGGCTCAAGCCCAACAGAGGGATGATATATGAGTTGAAATGTTGATGATGATGATATTTTCAGAATCACAGACATGGAACCAATGATTTCCATGGAATTTAGTTAGTATGAGGCTTTGGCGATCATAAATCGATCCAGCTAGGTTTTATTAATAGAAAATATAGTTTTGTCAGAGTTGTTAGCTAATG
Source organism: Lymantria monacha (assembly GCA_905163515.2). NCBI lineage: Eukaryota > Metazoa > Arthropoda > Insecta > Lepidoptera > Erebidae > Lymantria > Lymantria monacha. The sequence continues at coordinate 23,924,211 of LR991102.1, read as the reverse complement.
AAAAATTATAATTTTTCGTAGACTAAAAACTATTAGAAAATGAAGACAAATTTTGACACTGTTATTGAGAATAGGCAAATTAGTTGGGAAATCGAGCAGTCATCAACAATCCAGACATCAACGAGTTTATATTGAGATTTTATTTTATATATTTTTTTAATATCTAAATATATATTTAAAAACGTAATCGGGTTTTGAAAAATAATCAAGCATATTAAATGCAAAATTTCAGTAATTTGAATAACAGGGTTGTTTCATCGTTTAATACAATTCTAATTGCAAAGTTTGAAGTATTAAACCTATACAATGTGCAAACATTGTCGGGTAGATGGCACACGTCTCCTTAAAGACGTAAATATAATACGATGCGAGAATTGAATGTCCCACAATAGTTTACGGTGGTGTAAGTGGCAGCACGATTGGGACGGATTTCCAAAAGGTGTGGATTCGAATCCCACTTTTGACATCATTTTTCGCTCGTAATCGGGTTTTTATAAATAATCGAGCATATTAAATGCTAAATTTCAGTAATTTGAATATATTTAAAAACCACTAAAAAGAAAATACCGAGTCAAGCTCAGTGGATGATTATTATGTTAAAAGTGAGTTATAAACGCTTTTCACTATAAAGCCGTTAGTAGATCCTGTTCTAAATATCAAGCAACTATATCACGACAAAGCATTCATCTTTCACGTTGAGATCTAACAATACATAACAACGATTGAACAGGCAGATCCATCAACAAGTCTAGACAGAGACTCGTTTGTGCCGATTAGTTGTACGTGAGAGAAAGGCTATGGAATTACATTGCAATAAGTATGCGATCTATTCAATATTTATTTATATATAAAACATAGTTTTTATTCTATCTTTTTTTTTAAAAACCCGATTTTTTTATTGTGGTAGGACCACGCTGTGGACAGTTCTCTGTCTACAGCCGCGGGCCGGTCCGTCCGGGGTAGTACCACACTCTCGCAGAAGATCGACGTCTGAGTAATAGCAATGTGCTATTGCGCTTCGTTCGGTGAGCGAGAGAGCCGGAAGCCTAACTGGGGTGGGTTCAGGGTTGTATTGGTAGGCAGCGGCCTAGCTATACCATTGGCAAAGGTCCATGGGCGGCAGTGACACTTACCATCAGGTGTGCTGTCTGCTCGTTTGCCGCCATAAGCAATAAAAAAAAAAAAAAAAAAAAAAAAACACACTTTTTTTTGGTAGATCTGGAGTCTGGAACATAACCCACCGTGTCCTTCCCCATCGCGATCAAGCAGGCCACTTTGTACCGCTTTCTTGGCATCCGTCTCCGGCCGGCAGGTTTAACCAACAACAATGTTGCCGGAGCAACGCTTTCATAAATACACCACCCTGCACTAAAGAGACAATTTTCGTATTGCGGGAGACTTTACAAACACATAATTAACGCAGAAAAATTACACCCAGACTCAGAACAATACTTTGCAGATCTATTTTTATTCAGACGTCGATCTTCTGCGAGAGTGTGGTACTACTCCGGACGGACTGGCCCGCGGCTGTAGACAGAGAACTGTTAACAGCGTGGTCCTACCACTTTTGAAAACGTCCAAAGTGTTGTCCTACGTAGGAATCGAACACACTTAACTAGAACGGTAGGTCGGTAACTTAACCAGTACTCCATATGTGCAATCATTTTTATACGAGTATAAGAAATTTACAATAAAATTTGCAAATTTTATAGCGTTTGTATGTATTTGTTTACTAATTTGCCAATTTTTATAACATTTTTCAGCTATCATCGTTACGGGAAGACCAAAAGTATAAATTTCATTATAGGTCAGTTGCAATGAATATGTTTGAACAACAAGTTGCTTTTTACACCTTGATAGCCAGTGATTCCTAATGCTGGGGCTGCTAACGACGTAGACGTCCACTGTTGCACATAGGTCCCCCCATAACTCCTCCCTCTACCCACAAGAATATCATTCAGAACTGTCCTGTCACCCATATCCAGCAATTAACAATTTGCCCTATTTATATTAGAAATATAGCCTATTATTACCGTCCGTTCAGTGTAGTACCGCACTCTCGTAGAAGACCGACGTCTGAGTAATGGCAATTTGCTATAGCGCTTCGTTCGGTGAGCGAGAGAGCCGGAAGCCCAACTGGGCTGGGTTTAGGGTTTGTATTGGTAGGCAGCGGCCTCGCTATAGCCTTGGTATTACAAAGGTCCATGGGTGGCAGTGACACTTACCGTCAGGTGTGCTGTCTGCTCGTTTGCCACCATAAGCAATAAAAAAAATATATATCAACCCTTACTTTGCTCTTGGATGTCATATAATACGACTAAGAGCTTTATATCGATCTTAGCACACAACGTGATGCCGTTTGGTCAACAGTTACATTTCCAAGGAGGGTTAACGTCAGGCGGCTTTACATAAAACTATTGTCAATAACTTTTGCAATGTGTATTGAGAGTACATATTTCATCGACCACAAGTTATTGGGATAAGAGCAGGAGAATGATGATGATGAGCCTATTATTACATAGTAATAATTTCTATAAATGAAATAAAATCCAAGATGGCCCAATAGTTTTTGAATTAACTCATTACAAACAAAACAACTAAAACTTTTTTCTTTATAATCTTAATGTATATATGTACATTATTGTACTTAATAAAGATCATCAAGTATATTTCTTATTCATTTGAATGTATAAAAATAATTTCAAGCAATTAACACCTTACGTCCTTTATCAAACGAGGATAGGGATTTCAATCTTAGGCAATTATTTCATTTCCTTTACGTATAATTTTATATCATTTAAATATGCCATATGATAAAATTAATTAATTTATAGGTATTTATAAATGGCTGTAATTATTTTTTAATTTTATTGAATAATTCCCGCATGGTGACGTGGTGGGAATATAATATATCATCATGATCATCTCAGCTCATATATGTCCCACTGTTGGGCTCGAGCCTCTTCCATAATGGGAGGGAAGTTGACCTACTATATCACGCTAGTCAGACGTATTGGTATAGGGTTTTGTTTCGAGTTTTCCTTCTCTTGCATAGATGTTATATGCGTTTTATATCCCTTAGTCGACTCCTACGATTACCCACGGGTAAGATATGGGGTTGTGAATTGTATTCTTATTCCGTCACCACATGGAAAATATAATATAAATATAATCCTATGGGACCTCTTAATTCCTGTGGGAAAATAGAAGAACGTAAAACACATTTTGACTTACTCCATTCTATGAAACTGAAGTGGAAACGGGCGGGACCTCTAGAGAGAATAGAAGGTACTAGGTGAACGAGGCGTGTCATAGAATCGATGGGACCTGAGGGAAAATGACAAGGGGGAAGACCGATAAGAAGATGGCTTGATGACATCAAAGATATCACAGGAGATAAATGGAAGACAGAGGCGAGTAACATACATCTTTGGAATAATATAGAGGAGGCCCTGAAAACCCTGGAACCCTGCAGAGGGATTCTCATTAAAAGTGAAAAAATATATCTAAAATTCTAATTATAATTTTATTTTTTTTAACATAAACTTTCTGTTCTCTCTGCCTACCCTGCAAGGGATATGGCGTGATGATATGTATGTATGTAAACTTTGTAAACCAAAAAAAGAATATAAAATTGTATAAATTAGTAATATAACTGTATAATATAATTTATTTATCACATTGTAAAATTTGCATGTCAACATTCTCCTACTCTTATCGCAATTACTTGGGGTCGATATAATAAATATGTAGGTACTCTTCTTTCATAGTATATATTGTAAAAGTTATTGGCAATAGTTTTATGACCAGCTGCCTACTAGACGTCAACCCTGTTTGGGAATGTAATTGTTGACCAAACGGCATCAGATGGAATTGGCCCAGGTCGTTGTAAGGCTCTTAGTTGTCATTTACGACATCCACGAGCAAAGTAAGGGCTGGTAGTATTCGTAGCTGCTACCACACTAAAATAAAATATATTTAAAAATTTCGTGTAAAATGAGAAATAATAAAAAGCTTATTTATTTAATTAATTCCTGTGGGAATTGAAAAATTAACAGTATCTTCACTTCACTTCACTATTAATACTAAATGCGATTATTAATCCACATTCTAAGCATACAAATTCTGCTAGTACTTCTCGGAGGATAGAAATACGCTTATATCATCTCAGTTCTTATATAAATCCCATTCTTCACAATATGCGGCAAATGTACCACATTGATCAGAGAGATTATTAGGATTTTATTGCAACTTTTCCTTCTGCTTCATAGAAATATCTCTTTACTACTCCCATTGGCAAGAAAGAAAGACGAATTCTTATTCCGTTATAACACGCCAACTACGTTTAAAAGTGGACTCTAATAGGCTAGAATGACGATGATGAGGAATAAATAGTTATATTACAATATTTTTTCATGATCAGATATTTTATAATATTTTTTCATGGCTAAGCGCCATTTGCCATGTGGTGACGGCGTAAGAATACAATTCATTATTCATCTTACCCGTGGGTGGTCGTAAGAGACGACTAAAGGATATAAAACGCTTATAACATCTATGTAAAAGAAGGAAAACTCGAAACAAAACCCTATACCATCACGTCTGACCATCGTGGTAGGTCAATTTACCTCCTAGTGTGGAGGAGGCTCGAGCTCAACAGTGGGATATACTCGTATATGAGCTGAGATAATGATGATGAATGGATGAAAATTTTAATACTATTTAAAGGAATTGAAGATAATTTACACTTATATTTCATAAACTAAGTTTTTTTTTCATCATTATCCTGTTCTTATTCCAATTACTAAGGTTCTTCCATCGGCACTCATCATATTGCAACAGTTATGAGAATAGTTTAATGACCAGCCTCCTGCCTGATGTCCTCCTTGCAAAAATATAGTTGTTGACAAGACAGCATCAGATAAAATTATTTATAGATATAAAGCTCTTAGCCGTTTTTTACCACATTCACAAGCACTGTAAGGGCTGGTAGTATTTTCAGCCGCTACTATACAGATTTTGTATGAATATTAATATTATAAAAAAAAAACTCGTTTTATTCCGGAATAACGTAGATTTCCATAGGTTAAGCAATTTTTAAAATCGGGTAGGTAGTTTATATGTTTATTAATTGCAAATAACTTTACAAATAATCAAATTATCTATCCATAAAATAAAGATTTTTCAAAATTGATCAAGAACTTTTTTAGTTTATAAATTAAAACAGTTTTTTTTTAGTTTATATTTTTTAATTAATTTATATTTTTTTTTCTGCTGTATATAATTATTATTAGTGTAAATAACGTCTCAAAGTTAAAATTTCGTTTCAAATATTCATTTCAAATATTAATTTATTGCATCTCTGCCATAATAATTCTTGCATTCTTGACGTCAACTTGCATGAGTGATTACCAACACTTGGGCGTCAGATATAGGCGCAGGCTCTATAGGTTATAATTATAATATTTCTGTAACAAATAGCTTCCTTTGAACGACTTTGTGGATGCCAGTTGATACACCATGCTGCTTGTATGTACTGTAATTGTGTGGTATTTTTCAAATAAACGGCGTAGAATTAGAATTCTGCAGATTTTTTTTTAGGTTGATAATAAATATTTGTGGTTACTTCATGCTTAAGTGGTATAACTGATTGATGATACAGAGGTGCGAAGGTCTAAATTGACCTATCTGGATCGGAATGAGTGGTTGGACTGGGGATTAGTCCACTAACCATAATAATACTTTATTGATGGAACGGCAACGATAGAGGTACTCGAAAAGTTCTAATCTGCTGGATGGCCGTTGAAATCAAGTTAGTAGTTTCAACGATTGAGTGGGTCATCATATTGGCGGGGAGGGATAAGCAGTACGCCAACCTTCCGCTACCCCTGTGAGTTTAGGTGGTGTGTTAAAAAACCAAATCTGTAAATCAATAGTTTTTTTGATGAAGTTTATGGCTTGGTCACTAAGATTTTTAAGCCAAATTTTGGTTTATATATTAACTTACTTTAAAGTCATCGTCCGTTGATAAGTCAAATCCTCGCCTTCAACATTGCCATGGCTACACTGTTAAAGGTAACTTTTTAAAATTTTAGCGGCAAACGAAAACGTATGTAAGGCACTGTTATATTATATTCACTACATCTCAGTAGCATAGACTAATTTAATACACAGGAAGTACCTGCGCATCAAATGACATAATATCATCAAAATTATTTAATATAACACGTTAAAATACTATGATATTGAATATAATACAAGGGTATTACATAAATTTTTTTCTTTCCCGCTAAATGCCTAAATCAATTGTACATATCCGACACAGAGTAATATTGAATTTAAAATAAATATATAGTTTTAAGCGCAAAGTCTATGTTTCTATCCATTTATCAGCCTTTTGACTGTTACTATTAATTATAAGCGTCACCATAAAGGCAGGACGATCGTATAATCGTGCTTCATGAGCCGTTGGCGAGCGCGGCAGGTAAAAACTTTTGTAAGTTTTCTACGAAAAATTAAGCGCATGAACTGTAAACTTTGTGTTGTTGAACTGTCGTCAGTCTATTTACTCCGGTTGGAATTATTCTTTTTTTTTTTGTAATGGCAATCAGCTAATAATACGAGCCCATTGTACAAGTCTTTATTTAAAAAAATATCACTTCATTTAAAGTCGTTGCCCGCCAGCAAACCAAATTCACGCCTTCAACAGTGCAATGTCCATACTCTTTATAGTATCTTCTGGGAATTTTAGTGGAAGACGAATACCTACATATGGAAAGTACTGTTATATAAACTACATCCCAGACCTTTCGTCTCATCACATTACATAAAATGTCATTAAAATTATTTAATATAATACGTTAAAACGCTAAAATATAGAATGTGATACAAACTAACACGTGACGCTCTCACGTTCCCGCCAAAACTCTAGGGATGATACACATTTATTGCCTTTTTGTTTTAAATGAAATTAATAGAACTCTGTTGTTATTAAAATGAAATAATAAGAATAACAAAGCGTTATTGTACGTACATAATCTGTGGCAAGCTCGTCGTATGTAAGTAACAATGAATGAAGTTTGCGCGGGCGTCGCTCCGGGCTGCGCAGGCGCACCTGTATCGGACTGCACGCGATATAATGGTGGAGACACACTTAGCTAGATATTATTATATTTCCATTATCATCACAAACACTTACATATATACATACATACATATCATCACGCCATATCCCTTGCAGGGTAGGCAGAGAGAACAGAGTGCCAGAGAACTCTATCCTTGCATACTTCACTCGCTTCTTCAACATTCATAATTCTCTTCATACACGCTCGCCGGTTTCGGGAACTCTTGACTCCACCTTCTTTCAGCATGTGACCAATCTGGTCTAGGTAGGTGAGTCTCGGTCTCCCCCGGTACTTCCATCCTTTCACTTTCGTATTGTATATCTTCTTAACCAGACGCACGTTCGGCATTCTTTCCACATGTCCGAACAAACACTTCTTTAGGATAATAACACTATGAATATAAAGACATCTATATAAAGTCTTTATTTATCAATTATCAAAGCATTTATAGCAATAGTTTGTTAAGTTGTTAAGTCAAACTCTAATGTTCAATAGCGCTATTAAAAATCTATAAAGATAATAAAATTAAATTAGGATTTTCTAATATGGGAAAAAATATTCCTTCGAAAAAATATTCCTTTTCAATTCATATATATAATTGGTAATATGCCCAAAATAGGATGACAGCTGGTATCCCGTTCCATGTTAACCCTATGAATTAGAGCAGATTTTTAATATCGATTCTTTTTTGAAAAAAAAAAAAAAGAATTCTGTGTTATTATAAACGTATTGAGATTGTGTTTAAATTGCACAAGTTTTTGTTATTGCTTATGGTGGCAAACGAGCAAGCAGCCCACCTGGTAGTAAGTGTCACTGCTGCCCATGGACCTTCACTATACCAAGGGTATAGTGAGGCCGCTGCCTACCATTACAATTCCAAAAACCCATCCAATTGGGCTGTCGACTCTCTAGCTCACCGAATGAAGCGCAATAACACATTGCCATTACTTAGATGTCGATCTTCTGCGAGAGTGTGGTACTGCGCTGAACGGATAATGGCATGGATGACTGAACGATGGACGGCATTCTTTCTGCATTATCCCATGCATTGTATGGTGGTATATTAGATAGGGGTAAGGCCACACTGTTGACAGTTTTATATCTACAACCGCGGGCTTGCCCATCCAGAGTTCAGGCCACACTTTCGCAGAAAATTAACGACTGACTAGTGGCAATGTTCTGCTGTGCTTCCTTTGGTGATCGAGGGTGCAGAAAGCCCAACTATCTAGGTGAATTTGCGTTGGTAAACAACAGTCTAGCTGTATCGTTGGTACTGCAAAGGTCGATGAACGGCAGTAACTTGCTTGCGCGTTTGCAACCATAAACAATAAAAAAGATGAATATTAGAGTTACGTATATAATCGTACGTTAGGTATGTATTCGATAGTCTCTAAATATAAAAGGTATTTACGCAGTTATAGGGGAGCTTTTTATATAAAATGACACGTTTATGTTGTATAGAAAAGTAGCCACTGATAAACAGTCTGATGATTTCTTTTAAAATCCGATTACGAAATGAAAAATGATGTCGCAAGCGGGATTCGAACCCGCGCCTATTGGGATTCCGGCCCAATCGTGTTGCCACTACACCACCGCGACTAATTGTAGGACATGCAAATTTCACTTCGTATTATATTTACGTCTTAAGGTGACGGTATGCTATCTACCCGATAATGTTTACACATTGTTATAGGCTTAATACTTCAAACTTTACAGTTAGAATTGTATTAAACGATGACACAACCTTGTTATTTAAATTACTGAAATTTAGCGGCCTTCATTTTATTTGTCCATAAAAAGTTGTCCATTTTTAGAAAATTATTAGCAGCCGCCGCTTTTCTAAAGGTGATGCCTATTTTGTGAGCGTTAACTCTATAAATTCCTAAAACTTCTTTTACCTGTCCTGCAATCAACTTTGTAAGTGTGTAACTTTGTGTGGATTCTCGTTACCAATTTTCCTTGTTCCGTAGATTCTACGTGCATGGTGAAATCTGCATGACCATTCTCTAAAATGAGGCGTTTATAATTTGGTTTCGTAAAACTTTATACTTAGCCAAATCGGAATTCTCGCCCGAATGACTGCTGCTAGCATCATATTTTCTTTTTCTTTTTTCGCCTGGTTCCTCACCATCACTGTGAGTCCCCATACCAGCGACGTTGATAACAAATCGTCAAGGTGATATTTGAACTAATAGCGTGATATAAAACAAGAAAAATAAATTATTATTTTTCCTACTACAAATTTAAATTACCGCCTTGTTTGACTTCCCGCCAAAGAGTCATTATTCACTAAAAAAACTGAATGTGGTCAAATAAAATATATTCCTTTTTAATACTTTTTCATAATATTTTTTTTTTTTAAATAACATATTTTAATTGAGGTTTGTTCTTCATTTTCAACCAGTGTGTATTCAACCTAACTCTCAGTGCACGTCGCCTGTGATTACCTGCGAACGGCCTCCGTTTAAACGATTCCCTTTTTTAAAACTCGACGTTCCTGTTTCGTAAACCAGCCCCATTATTCCCGTTCCTTCCTCATTTTGAATTTGGAACGGACAATGCACGGCTTTTCGCGGGCAATATTTTTACTTTTTAATTGTGATTAATAATGGTCACGCAAGATGTTGGTATATATTAACATAAAATTAAGATTAAATTGTTCAATTTTGACATTTTAATCAGCTTTTTAGTGCATAAATAATAATAACGACATATACAATAATACATATGACAAATATTTTTGCAATACACTAATACTGCTTTTAAATTACTGTATCTAACTTTGAAATCTTGCGTCATGCAAACATATTGAGTCACCATCTCGTAATTTCCAACAGGATCCGTATTTTTTTTTTGATTTCTTATTTTGGCAGACAAGCGAGCAGCACTCCTGATGGTAAGTGTTACTGTCACTCATGGACCTTTGAAATACAAGTTATGTAGCTAGCCCACTGCCTACCAATCAAAACTCAACCAAGTTGGGCTTCTGGATCTCCTGCTCTGCAAACAAAGCACAACAACATATTTGTCACTGCTCAGATGTCGATTTTCTGCGAGACTGTGGTGTTCTACAGCGAATTGACCTGCCCGTGGCTGTATGTATGCTGATTACCATCCCATCTGCCTATTTTGTGTTTAGCAATAATGACACTATATTCCTTTGGGTAGACTTATGTTAAAACACTTAATATTAATACATCGATGAAAATACACTTGAATGTTCCCGCGTTAATACATATTGTATTATGCGTGTGGTGACGGCGTAAGAATAAAATTCACCATTCACCACTCCTTCCTATCTTACCCGTGGCAGATTGTAAGAGTCGACTAAGGGATATAAAATGCATATAACATCTATGCAAGAGAAGGGAAACTCGAAACAAAACCGTATACCAACATGTCTGATACATACATACATATCATCACGCTATATCCCTTGCAGGGTAGGTAGAGAGAACAGAGTGCCAGAGAACTCTAGTAAAAAACTAAGTAAAAAAAAAAACTAATACTAACTAAAATCTAACTCTCTCTCTACTCTCTCTCTAACTCTATTCGTAACGACGACGTAAGAGAGCGAGTAGGTATGAAAGAGAGTATTGGTGTAAAGATACGAAAGGGAATGCTCCGATAGTTCGGACATGTGGTAAGAATGCCGAACGAACGTCTGGTTAAGAAGATATACAATGCAAAAGTGGAAGGATGTAGGTACCGGGGGAGAACGAGACTAACCTACCTAGATCAGATCAGTTATGTACTGAAGGAAGGTGGAGTCAAGAGTCTCCGAAACCGGCGAGCGTGTATGAAGAGAATTATGAATGTTGAGGAAGCGAGTGAAGTATGCAAGGATAGAGTTCTCTAACATGTCTGATCAGCGTGGTATAGTAGGGTAATTGCCCTCCCATTACGGAGGAGGCCGGAGCCCAACAGTGGGACATATATGGACTGTGATGATAATGATGATAGTGAATACATATTTCTTGTAAAAATCGATTACTGAATGACAACTGTCCATTTTTTTTTTACAACAAATGTGTATTGTAAATATAATAAAATATATTAAACGGATATTAAAGGTCAGTCAAATAATATATAACAATGAAATTTTAACAACCTCTTATTCAAGTTAAATTATAATTACAGTTTTATTATCTTGAAATTTATTCTGAGCATTTTTTATATGACAATGGATGCTTTTTTTAATATTTTTATTTTGTTATTGGTAACGTGCAAATACCTTCAATGTCGCGGAGACTATAAAGATTTAAAAAAAAAAGTCACTTAAGTAAAGACCAGTAGTCGAACAGACCACTTTTGTTGAAGACTCAGCGGTTGGCCAAATAAGGTGTATAGCAACAATTCGTCGAGGTTCATTCCAATTTTGTTGATTTTTTTTTTATTCTTTTGTAAATTGAGAAAATTGCGGACAAGGCATCGCTAATTTTTGAAGCTGCATTGTGTGGTTATAAGGTTTCGTAAGTACGTGCGTCATTTGGTAAAAAACTAATTAGGTTCCATCAAAAAATATCTGCATTATTTAAGTGACTTTGTACTGAAGTTGTTTGTGTTAATATTAGTCCATGCAATTATGGACTAAATTTATCATTGTGGTGAGTTAAGTATACAATGGGTTACTGTAACTTATTATTCCATGGGATTATTAAATTAAATTGAGGACCCATCAGTAGAAAGGGTGGCAGGATTCCTTTGGGCAACTCATAACATTAGCTGCGATTGACAATCCTCGTGCCAAGTGTGGCGATGTATGATAGCACTGTTTCTCGATGGAGAGGGTAATCAACTTGACATATATGCAATATGGTGTAGTGATTATGATACCGATCTTCCGTGCCAGTGCGTTGGGTTCGATTCCTACGCAGGACAATACTTTGTGCTATCCACAAACTGTTGTTCTGAGTTTGGACGTAATTTGTCTGCGTTAATTATATGTTTGTAAAGTCCACCGCAATACAAGGATTATTTCCTTGGTGCATAGTGATGTTTTAAAAAAAAATACTAACAGTGGGCTCAATCGGATGATTGACGGATGAATTAGCCACTAAATTAAAATAATTATATAATTTATACGTTAATCTTTTAATTTATAACCCAAAACTACTTTTATATAGAAGAAAAAAAATAATATATCGTAATAAATGCAAGCGGCGAATCTGGTGAAGATTAAGCTGTGTTACTGGATGACCTGCCAAAAGTCTGACATAATAATCTGCTTTGGAAACGAATTATAAAAATATCACTGCAATCATGTCATCTGTTATTGTCCATAAAATCCGATTACGAAATGAAAAATGATGTCGCAAGCGGGATTCGAACCCGCGCCTATTGGGATTCCGGCCCAATCGTGCTGCCACTACACCACCGCGACTAATTGTAGGACATGCAAATTTCATTTCGTATTGTATTTACGTCTTAAGGTGACGGTATGCTATCTACCCGACAATGTTTACACATTGTTATAGGCTTAATACTTCAAACTTTACAGTTAGAATTGTATTAAACGATGACACAACCTTGTTATTTAAATTACTGAAATTTAGCATTTAATATGCTTAATTATTTATAAAATCCGATTACGAAATGAAAAATGATGTCGCAAGCGGGATTCGAACCCGCGCCTATTGGATTGGGCCGGAATCCCAATGTGTAAACATTGTCGGGTAGATAGCATACCGTCACCTTAAGACGTAAATACAATACGAAATGAAATTTGCATGTCCTACAATTAGTCGCGGTGGTGTAGTGGCAGCACGATTGGGCCGGAATCCCAATAGGCGCGGGTTCGAATCCCGCTTACGACATCATTTTTCATTTCGTAATCGGATTTTATAAATAATTAAGCATATTAAATGCTAAATTTCAGTAATTTAAATAACAAGGTTGTGTTATTGTCCAGTTTTAGTAGATATTATCATGAAAATATGTACATATTTATTTGAAATTTATTGGCGTGTGGTAGCGGCTACGAATACTACCAACCCTTAATTAGCTCGTGGATGTCGTAAAAGACGACTAATGACCTAGGCGAACTCCATCTGATGCCGTTTGGTCAACAGTTACAGTCCCAAAGAGGGTTAACGTCTGGTAGGCGGCTGGTCATAAAACTATTGCCAATAACTTTTACAATATGTACTATGAAAGAATAGTAGATATTGTATCGACCCTAAGTAATTGGGATAAGAGTAGGAGAATGATGATGATTTATTTTAAATTTATCTCTTTTTAACACCCTTTAGTGCCTCGTCTACGTAAGCTATTGTTGCTACATCTAATTTCATGTTTAAAGTGCTTCTTCGCTACCGATTATATAGCAGAATATTGAAACTAGACCTATTTCTTTTAGACTATAAGATATTTTAAAGAAAAGTATCTACAAACTTAAATTACATATTAGCCGAGGTCATATGAGGCTTAGGCGAAGGTTAATACAGCACCCGTAGAGAAGTTGAACGTGGCGCAGCGCCTCGGCAATCATCAATTTATATATTAGGTATTACTGGAGAGTCGACGGGGATTGGTACCTGATACCCCGCCCGCCCAGCAGACCACCAAAAACAAGAACTCGGTAGCGTTAGTCCCCTAATGGTGATAGAGGACAACACAGCAGATTATGAAGGTAGTTCTATAGTCAGCATTTCTTTTTTATTAATTCTTAATTTATTCATACATTCCCAGTCTATATACGTCCCACTGTTGGACTCAAATATCTTTTACAACAGGAAAGAAATTGGTCTACTATCATACTGATCAAACATGTTGGTAGACAATTTTATTTCAAGTTTTACTTCTCTTGTGTAGATATTATCTGTTTATATCCCTTAATCATCTTTTACGATATCCACAGTAGTAGGACCACCCTGTTGACAGTTTGCCGTCTACAGCCGCGGGCCGCTCCATCCGGAGTAGTAGCACACTCTCGCAGAAGAACGACGTCTGAGTAATGGCAATATGCTGCTGAGCTTCGTTACTTTCTGGTTGAGTTTGGGATTGGTAGCAATGGTCTAGCTATACTCCTGGTATTGCATAGGTATGGACCTATGCAATACCAGGAGTATAGCTGCGGCGGCAGCAACACTTACCATCAAGTATGGTGCTTATTAAAGCAATAAAAAAAACACACAGGTAGGAAAAGTTTTTGTGAATTGTATTCTTACTGCGTCACCATACATATAAACTTTCCCAACTCGGTGCCGGTCGTCATTCCAAATGATAGCAGACGAATACAACATATTTCCTGTGGTACAACACTTTCCATGTGGTGATGAAGTAAGAATACTATTCACCACCCCATATCTTACCCGTGGGTGATCGTACGAGACGACTAAGGGATATAAAACGCATATAACATCTATGCGAGAGAAGGAAAACTCGAAACAAAACCCTGACAAGCGCGGTATAGTAGGTTAATTTCCTTTCCATTACGTAGGAGGCCCAAGCCCAACAGTGAGACATTTATGGCCTGTGATGATGATGATGAAAACTTATTATGAAGCTGTATAGCATTTTTCCATTTCGTTCCGACGGAATGTGACCAAAGTATAATATGTCAAAAAATGCACTAATTTTGATTTGAAAACATCGGTGAAGGGTTTACTACTACACCTCTAGTAATCTATGAAGCTACACTATTCGTTTTTTTTTTTAAATATAAAACATTTTTAATGTTTAGGATCTAATGATTTTGAATAGTATTGTGAATTTAGTTAAAATAATACAATATCGTCATTCACCTACTCTTATCCCAATTGTTTGGGGTCGATACAATATGTACTCTTCTTTCATAGTACATATTGTAAAAGTTATTGGCAATAGTTATATGACCGGCCGCCTGCCAGACGTCAACTCTGCTTGGGAATGTAATTGTTGACCAAACGGCATTAAAAAAGTTAGCCCAGGTCGTTATAAGGCTCTTTGTCGTCTTTTACGACATCCACGAGCAAATTAAGAGTTGGTAGTATTCGTAACCACTACCACACAGCTACTACTAAATAATACAATATAATATACCAAATTTAATTCGTAAGATTAAAATTACTATGCCAACGGGAGCACATAGTTATTTGCACAAACAAAAGCTTTTTTTTTTTTTTTTTTTTTTTTTTTGCGGTGGGCCATGGACGTCGCACCCCGCCAAGTCGGTCCGGGGTGACGGAAGAGGCGGCGCGCAACCCCATTGACCCACCCTGCAAGCACCTCTCTTCGCCGTGCGAGCGGGCCACCGGTACCCGATTTTTGTCTTCGGTGGCCCGCTCGGCGGTATGCCCTCTCGGGCTCCTCTCCTGTCGACGCCCCGACAGCTTTCGCCGTCAAGGCGTCGTCCTCACGCGGTGGCCTCACGTCGGGTGACCGGACAATTCCCCGGTCCGATCACCCGAAGCCTCGGTTAGGGCGGCATCAGGCGCAGGTATTCGCGCCTGCGCCGCCCCGGCCGCTGACGGCGGCCCGGGTCACGGGAATCCTCCCGGACTCGTTCCGCCGTCTCCTTCTGCGAGATGACAGCCTCGCAGAAGGCGGCGACCGCGTCCCAGTTCCTGACGCTGTCGACCATCGCCCTCGCGACAGCCGGCAGCGTCAGGTCGGCACCGATAACAGCGACGAGGTCACGGCGCTGCCCGTCCCAACTCGGACACACCTCCAGTGTGTGTCTCGCCGTGTCCTCGTCACTGCTGCAATGGTGGCAGGCCGGAGTCCACTCCCTATACGCGACCGTGTGCAGGTACAAACCGAAACACCCGTGCCCCGACAATACCTGCACCAGCCGAAAGGAGAGGACTCCGTGCCGCCGCTCCATCCATTCCATCAGTACGGGCCGGAGGGCCTCGACGGTAACGACACCGTGTCTTGGCCTCTCCAGCCGCGTAACCCAACGGGCGATGACGTCTCGGCGGGCGTCCTCGCGCCAGGTGGCTATCTCGCTCAACGATGGGGAGCCACCTTCGTCGCGCACTGAGGTAACCCGCCGGTAGAGGTCGGAGAGCATCTCCGCCTCTAGGTCCCACGGGGGTGTCCCGGCCAATAGGCACGCCGCCTCTGTCGACACCGTGCGGTACCCGCGAATGGCTCTGACCGCCATGGCTCGCTGTGGCCTCCACAGCACCGCCCTGAGCTGGGCGTTCAGAGCCCTCGCCCACACGGGTGCGCCGTACATGGCCATTGAGCGGATCACCCCCGCATACAGCCGTCGGCCCTCGAAACTGGGTCCGCCCACATTCGGCATGAGCCGAGAAAGGGCGGACGCCGCGCCGACCAGCCGGGGAGCAATTTGGCGAAAATGCTCCCGGAACCACCATCGCCCGTCAAGCACCAGACCCAAGTACCTCATATGGGCCTGGATACTGATGTGGATGGAGTTGACGACTAACGAGGCGCCGATGGGCAGCCTCACACGGGGCCCATGGAATAGTAGGGCCTCCGTCTTGTTTAGGGCCACCCTGAGCCCCAGCGCCTCGATTCGCCTGACCATCTCCTCGGTGCCGAGAGTGGCCAGGCTCGCCGCCTCTTCGAATGTCCTGCCCCGGGCTGTGACGAGCGTGTCGTCAGCATAGCAAATAACGCTCAGCCCGGGGGGGAGACTCCCTCTCAACGCCCAGTCGTACCCGATGTCCCACAGAGTCGGCCCCAGAACCGACCCCTGCGGAACACCGCACGACATGGGCGTCCGCACAATGTCCCCTGCGGGGCTCGCGTAGAGAACACTGCGCCCCTCCAAATAGTCTGCCACCAGCCGCCTGAGGTACAGGGGCACTCCATGGAACCGGAGCGCCTCCCTGATGCAGCTGAATGGCAGACTATTGAAGGCGTTGGCGATGTCCAACGACACCGCCAACAACACTCCTTTGCCAGCGACAGCCTCCGCGGCCGTCTGCCTCAGGCGTAGCAGGGCCCCGATGGTCGAACGCCCCCTCCGAAACCCAAATTGAGCGTCCGACAGATCGGGCCCCACCTCCTCCAGGTGCTGGACGATGCGGGCAGCGAGGACACGCTCCAGCAGCTTACCCACATCGTCCAGAAGCACAATGGGCCTGTAGGCCGACGGCGAATCCGGAGGCCGTCCCGGCTTTGGCAGGAGAACCAACCTCCCTTCCTTCCAGCACTCAGGGAACTGTCCAGACGTCAGACAGGCGTTGAACAGTCGCCTGAGGCGAGGTTCGAGATGCTCGAGGAGCAACGTCAACACCCGGACTGGGATTCCGTCCGGGCCGGGGGCCGTGGTGGCGGAACGAATCTTCGCCACGGTTGCCCCCACTTCCGACTCCGTCACAGGCGGAACACTCTCGACGGCCTCCCGGTCGTGATCTGGCGAAGCCATGACCGGGGGCGTGTGCTCCGACTGCCGCGGGAACAGCTCCTCGACCACTCTACGAAGGAGGTCGGGCTGGAGGGTCTCGGTGAGGGGGGGGCCCTGCGCGCGAAGCTTATTCAGCGACGCGCGGTACGGGCGACCCCAGGGGTCACGGTCGAGACCGTCCAGCATCTCCTGCCAACTTGCGTCCTTGGCGGACCGGATGGCCAGCCGAAAGGCGGTACGCGCACTGCGGTACGCCTCGTACAGCTGGCCCTCCCGCTCAACATCGCGGCGACGCCGCCGACTGCGGGTGTAAGACCTTCGGGCACTAATGCACGCCGCACGAAGGTCCGCTAGTGTTGGGGACCACCAGTAGACCCCCTGCCTCGGAGGTAGACGCCGCACCCTGGGCATGGCCGCATCGCAGACCTGCGTTAACGCACTGCGGATGCGGACAGCCTCAGCGTCCACTCCGTCCGCTGGGGGTGGTGAGGACAGCCACGTGTTCACGATGGCCGCCTCCGCCAGTAGGTCCCTATCTAGACGCCCCACAGCCCACCGCGGAAATGCGGGAGCCCGGTCCGCCCTGTGACCCCTGCTGGGGTCCCGGAGAGGGGAGACCTCCATCCGGATGTATCGGTGATCCGACAGGGTCTCTGCCTCCTCGAGGACACGCCAGTTCCTCACTCGTGGTGCGACAGCGGGGCTAGCGAACGACAAGTCCACTATCGACCCACCCTGCTGTCGCACACACGTGTTCACTGAGCCTCTGTTTAGGACACAGAGGCCCAGTGACGCTGCCCACTCCACGATCGCCCGCCCGCGATCGTCCGTCATCGGGGACCCCCACGCCGTGGATTTGGCGTTGAAGTCCCCCAGGACCAGGACGAGGCCCGGTGCCAGTCGCCGTATCGAAGCCTCCAAGGTGGTGAGGGAGGCCCCGAAATCGTCCATTCTCCTGTTAGGGGAGAGGTAAACGCTGTAGAGTGTGACCCCTCCCCATTCCGCAGCGACAAATTCCTCGCCCCTATCCAAAAGGGACAAGGACGGGCAGTGCCGCTGCGTGGAGACGACGATTGCCGCGGTTCCGTTCCGGCTGACCACCCAATTGGGGCGATCAGGCACACAGTACGGTTCCGCGACTACGGCTGCACCGATCAACCACTCCGCCATGGATTGCAGGAGGAGATCCTGCGCACCGGCGGAGTGGTTGGTGTTGGCCTGCAGGAGGTGAGTAGACTGGGCAGCCATTAATGGGCCGTGTCCATTATCACCTCCTGGCTTGCGGCGGGCGATCGGGCCGCGCTAGGAGCGGGAGCGGCCGTGGTCGAAAGGCCGCTCCGCCCCTTTGGAGCCGAAGCTGGAGGTCTACACGCCCCAGAGCCCATGCGGTGCTTGGCAGGCTTATTGCCCGCCGCACACGCGGGGCAGTGGGGCGGGGCGGCGCAAGATGCCGCCATGTGCCCAGTCTGACCGCAGCGGAAACAGAGTCCGCCGCAGTCAAAGCAATTAGTGCATGTTGGCCGGGTATGCCCAACCGCCATGCACTTGAAACACCTCGCAGGCCGGTGCTCCAGCACGGTGACTCGCGCTGAGCTCCAGCCCACGAGGAGCCTGCCTGAGCCGGCCAGTTGCATGACCGACTCCACTGGGCACTGCACCCAGGCGGCACCTACGCCGCCCGGACCGGGCCGGATGGCGCCAACTCGGACGGTGTCCAGGGGACACCCGGTTTTCGAGGCAATGGCCTCCCGGATGTCTTCCACCGTCACGGAGTCGTCCAGACCCGCGATGCGCATTTCGGCGCACTTTACGGGTCTGGCGATTTTGACGCCACCCTCCTCGGCGAACAGACCTCGCAGCTTCGACGCCACGCTATCGGCCGTCCTGGTACCCTCGGCCCCAGGGAACTCTAAAATCCGAGCCCCTGTCCGGGCCTTGCGGGTCCTGGCTTCGACGCCTCCTATGTCGGAGACGTCGAGCTCCCGCCGGGCTTTCCTCAGAACGGCCTCATAGCTGAGGCCCCTTTCTGCCGCCTCAGGCAGCACAGTGATCACCACTGCGGCTGTCTTTGGCGGCCGGAGCCCCTTGCGCGGCCTCTTCCTCTTCCTCCCGCCTCCTTCGGCTCCTGCCTGGGG
Source organism: Lymantria monacha (assembly GCA_905163515.2). Lineage (NCBI taxonomy): Eukaryota > Metazoa > Arthropoda > Insecta > Lepidoptera > Erebidae > Lymantria > Lymantria monacha. The sequence goes on along the minus strand of LR991102.1, from coordinate 23,904,649 downwards.
AGCGGCGACCTCAGCGGCGCGCTTGGCCGCCGCTCTCCTTCTCTGGCCGCGACTCTTCCTACCGCGCTCAGCCACCTGCCAACCCTGTTCGGGCGCAGCGGGCGTGCCAGGCGCGGGAGGCGCGGTCGCGGGCGCTCTAGTCGTCGCTGGCGGTGTCGGTGCTGGCGACGACTGCGGTCCGGCAGGAGCCGGTGCTGTCTTCCTCTTCGGAGCAGGCCCCTTCTTCTTTGGCCCAGCCGCGGCTGCGGCGTAGCTCACCCCCACGCGGCCACCCTGACAAGGTAGCGGGGCGGGGGCTGGTGCCGCATATGGCCGCTTATCCGCGGCGAGAGGCGGCCGAACACGTGGTTCTGGAGGCAGCCTTGCCTCCAGAACGGCCAAGCGCGCATCCACCAGATTACCGACGGTGTCGATAATGGCGCGCAAGGCCTCATCCGGCACGCCCCCCACCGCGGGCAGCGGGGTCGATGTTATCGGCTGGGCCGCTGTAGGGGCCTGCTCCACGGCGTTGGGTGGGCTGGCGCTGGTCGGCGGCGCACGCTCCGTGGTCGGAGGTGTCTTCGGCGCAGCGGCGACCACTGGGCGGCCAGCGCCTCGGGGCGGTTTCGGAGCGGCGACAGCTCGGCGGCCAGCACTGGCCGGCGGCGCAGGTGGCGTAGGCGGCACGAGCCGCGCGATTTGGGCCCTCAGATCGGCCACATCCTTTGAGAGGACGCGGTTGGCCCTCCTTACCGCGGCCAGCTCCGCCTCTAAGCGGCGATTCTGGGCCCGCAGGCCTGACACCTCGCCACCAAGGCGGGCGTTTTCGGCCTGCAGGGCCTCCATGTCCGGGGCGTTACCGCTCGTGCGGGTACCAGCGTCCGCCACTTCTGTGGGAGGGATGCCGGACAACACCCCCAGCACCCTCGCGGCGACCGCCTCGTCGTCGGCCCGCTTGCGAGCCTCCGCCCCTCCACGCACTCCGCCGGCCGGGGAGTGAGTCGTCCTTCCCGACGCCGCGGCCCCTCGCCCTCTGCGAGAGGCCGGAACTTTGGGAGGAGGCATGATGACAGCACTCCCCTCGGAATCGGCGCCCGAGCTGTCCTCCCTGTTCAGGGGGCGCTTCCGCACCTTCGAGGGGAGGGCCTCCTCCCGTACCATCAGTGCCGCGGTTAGGGCCGCCGCCGCAGGACGCGGCGACGACTTGGCGGCAGCGGCTTCCTCAGCCGACCCGCTGGCCTCCTTGGACGGCTCTGCGGAATTACCGCCCTCGTCCATTAAATCGGCAGATCCACTGCCCTCGTCTCTGGACGGCTCTGCGACAGTACTGTCGCCCTCGTCCATTGACGGCTCTGCAGTTGATCTGCCGCCGTCCTTCTTCAGTTTGGCGGCATCCCGCTCCTGCTTTTTTGCCGCTGCCCGCTGCCTCTCGTGAGGGTTCGCTTTCCCCCATGTGTACCGGGTCCGGCGCTTCTTCTTCTTCGAGAGGGGGGCCTCTGTGGTTGGTGCCGGGCCCTCGGCGGACGCCTCCAGTCCTAAGGACGAGGCGTCGTTTTGGTCAGTTTTACATTGGCTTGACGAGGCCGTGATGTGGGAATCCTCTGGATTCCCGTCTTGAGTTGGTGTAGGCGTAAAAGAAGTAAAATCCATATTGATTCCCACGATTATGGGAGAAATAGAGCGTCGACCCGGGCAGAGATCCCTGTACCCGGGCAAGCCTACATTTACCAACCAGGGGGTCGGCCGGTACCCTGGCTGGAGCGTGCTAAGAACAGAACAGCCCATCTGCCATGCATCTTCTCGCCGCACGCCAGAACTTAAGATTCTGGGTGATTTCCGAATTCGAACGTCGAATTCTTTATAGAGGTTGTCTTCCTCGCGGTCCGGGCGGTTAAGCCAAGACCCTCGTTCCTGAAACTACGCCTCACGACAATTTGTCTTGAAGCAAGATATCAGGTTTACGATATGTCGGCGGTGGCATAAGCCTGCCCAGCCCTCAAGTTAATGAGTGACCGGGCCCGTCCGAAATTTCGCGTCCTGTACCGTCTACAACTAGAGGGTCAGGAGCGAATTGGGGCTCTACCCATTGCTGGGGAACCCCCCCTCGCGCCAGAAATTCGCTACGGGCGACAATTCAACAGAGGGATCTGGGGGACTGTCGCCCGCACCCAGGGTACACCACGCGGAGGTTTCTGGCATCGTACCCCGCACAAACAAAAGCTTGAAGTTTCGATAAGAATCAACGAACGATTTTTCATAAACAATAGCCATTTTAATATAGCAAAAAAAAAAAAAAACGTCGAAGAGTATAGGCTATTGATAATATAAAAAATGTAATAATAAATTACCAAGCGGTGTGCAATAAACAGCGATTTGCTCCAGGCGACTCGGCTTGCTACCAGTGTGATACGAAACTGTACGAACAAAAAGGTTTTTTTTAAGTGAAGCCAATGCAGATGAGTTAATATTGGGTTCCGTTAGTAAATATAACTTAGTAATATTTTTAATTATTTTTTTTTATTCTAAGTTCTTTTTTTGTTATGGCAAACAGCTACTAATTACGAGCATATTATTGCCAGTGTCGAGTTACAATTTTCTACACTAATTTTCGTTTTCTTTACATCTTTAGTTTCTTCATATACCATAGGCATTGTCCGTCAGTGCTATGACTGTCTTGATAGTCACAAGGAAATTATAGTCGAAGACTAAAATATTTGTAAACTAAGTAGGTACATTTATATCATATTCACTACACCCCAGCAGATTTTCCATACCACTGTACCTTAAAATGCCATCAAAATTACTTAATATAATACGTTAGAACACTAATGGGTATAATATAAAACTATATGACGCTTTTTTTTTTTTTTGTTGTTGTGGCTCTGTTTATACTTAAGCCAATGTCAAAGTTAAGTTGCAGCTTCTTCTTCTTCTTCTTTTTATGTATTGGCAATCAGCTACTTATACGAGCCATTTTTGCCAGTGTCGAGTTATAATTATCTTCACGTTCTTAATCTCTTCAAGTTAGTCATTGTCTGTCAGTCAGTCGAATTGTCACCATCAACACTGCTATGGTGACACTGTTAATGGTATGTTGTAGGAATTTTGATGGAAAACGAAAACGTTGTAAAGCACTTTTATATGATATTCACTACATCCCAGCTGTTCTGTCACATCATATTACATAAAACACCATAAAAATTATCTAATATAACACGTTAAAACACTAAGATATCGAATATAATACAAGAGCACAACATGACGTTTTAGATTCCCGCCAAAAGTCCTATATATGACGCTTTCACTTTCCCACTAAAAGTTTTATTTATTAATCTGCTCCGCTTGCAAAAGGAATCTAAGCCCATACAGCCATGTCTAATACCTACATTTTGTCAACTTAGCTTAATCTCTCTCAATCTCTCTTAATAGTTGTAGGACCACGCTGTTTACAGTTTTCTGTCTACAGCTGCGGGCCGGTTCGTCCAGGGTAGTACCACACTTTCGCAGAAGATCGACATCTGAGTAATGGCAAAGTGCTATTGCGCTTTGTTCGGTAAGCGAGAGAGCCGGAAGCTCAACTGAGTGGGTTTGGGGATTGTAATGGTAGGCAGTGGCTTACTATACCCTTCATATAGCAAAGGTTCATGGGCAGCAGTGACACTTACCATCAGGTGTGTTGGCTTGCTCGTTTGCTAACATTACGCAATGAAAAAAAGCTTGATGTGAACTTACCTGGATGAAGTTACGCAAAGACTAAAATGTAAGTTGATTTTATTAATTCTTTGATTAAATGAAATGGGAATATGCTATGCTAAAATCTCTATCTATAATATTTTTGAAGATGTACGAATTATGTGTTTCGAAAAGCGCGCTAAGCCATCGGCACTAAACGCAATAAATTTTAGTAAGGTGAAAGTGAAATTTATTAAGTCATGAAATTAATTTCGAAACATAGAAATAATTATAGGTAATGAGTAATTACATAGATTGAAAGTCCCTGCTTTATGATCAGATATATACTATCGTAACTTCCAATATTAAAAAAGCAAGTCTTACATTTCTCCAAATAAAGAAAACTATGATCTCATAAATAAATTAAAAACCACAAGATACATAAATAAAATAGTCACGTGTTCGCTAATTAAATTCAACTAAACGCAAATACTAAAACTCGATTGTTGTTTTTAAAAAAGGAACCCTATAAAAACTGAATAAAAAAAATTACACACTTAATATCAAAGAAGGTGCACTTCGTTAATGCATACGCCTTGAGGCCCGTCAGTCCACTGGACATTGTTTTCTGGAATGCGATTTTAAAAACTTTACGTTCTTTTTTTAAAACTCGCTCCTTTTTTTATATTTTCATTTTTAATTTCGCCGAATTCGCTCTTGATATTTTTCGGGTTGAATTCAAATGACATAATTAGGGTTTTATTGTCGTATTTGAAGTATTTTTGTTGATGTAAGTATTAAGATGGCGTAATTACTTAAATTTAATTATATACTGTTTAAGCTAAGAATATCTTGTTATCGCCGTGTTAAATAATATAGCATTGAGATAAAAACTTTATTAATCATAAATATGTATTTTGAATGATTTAAAAACTACTGTATATTTATCTATTAGTCTTTTTCTACTTCATATATTAGCAAATTATATTACAATATATTAGACGGATGGCATATTGGTTAAAATACTGCCCTAATATACAGTGTCACGAGTTCGATACCTACAAAGGACAAATAGTATTTAAGATCTACAAATTATTGTTCTACGTCTGATTATAAATTTATTCTGTTAATTATATGTTTATAAAATTTTTCGCAAAATAAGAATAAATTCCTTCACTAGAAGCGATGTTGTCATTAAAAAAAAATATATATAATAACATTTTCTTATTTTTTTTGGCATCGTCCGAAGATGTTTGCCATGTTCAAAAATTAGGGAAGTCAAAGTATATATGAAGTATTAGCGTTAGGAATGAGAGGATCGTGGATCAGAGAGAGGACAATATACATAAATATCTACAGGATAGGATTATAAATAAATATTATTACATACAATAAAGGAGATTAGACAATCGTAAATAATAAGATTTAAGGAAGATAGAAGTATAGAAATATTAGTGGGTAATGGAACTTTAAGAATAACAAGCGTATTATAAAAAGGAACATGGTTGTATAAGATGCAGGAAAAAAACATATGAGGTAAGTCGTATAACAACTTCAAATCAAATAAAAAGCTTCTAATACATTCGCTTCTTATAAATATGAAGTGTTAAAGATGTAGTACCAGGGACACACCGAGCGAGGTCGCAGCTACGATTTGTCGCTGGTAACGAGCAACAATGGCTGCGTTTTGGTCGCAGACCCCCGTCGAGTCGCATTTGTAAACTCGCGCGCAGTTAAGTGGCATACCGAGCGTAATTTGGTTATAAATGTTTTGATTACGCGTAAGGGAAATACTTATAAGTGATGCGTACTCATGAAACGACTATTTATCACATTCAATCGACATATATTCAAGGTTTCAAAGCTAAGGTTTTTGTAACTTATTAGTTATTTGATCGATTTAATTTATAATCTAAGCTAATAAATTTTCAAATTACTGAAATTTAGCAATTAACATGTTAGGTTGTTTATAAAAACTTGATTACGAGAGAAAAACTTAGCGGCTCTTATTGTATTTTTGTCTTTAAAGAAGACCGTCGTTGTGCCGTCTACTCGACAATGTTTACACAATGTTTTTTTTTTCTAATATACTACAACACCTATAAATAGTACAGATTGTGCTTTATTTGCTGTATTTTATTAATATCATGATGTTTTATTTTTTTAAATTGGTTTTCTTGGTATTCAAGGTTATTATTTTCCATTATAGAAATATCAATTGTAATAAGGATTTGTTCATTGTATATTTAGTTTTAAAATTATAATACGTATATTAAACTATTGTAATGTAGCCTTGCTATTAAATCTTATTCATACACGAGTTCAACTATGTTTTTAGGTTTAAGTACCTAAGTGATCGTATGTTAGAGTAAGCCATAAAGTAGTAGGTATATTTTAAATACACTTATTGTATATTTCTGTAGTTTATATTTTTCTAAAATACGTGCTTTTGTCATTGTATCGACTCGTAGTTATTAACTGAAAATAAATAACCTTTAATTGTCAAGTAACTATAGACTATAATTTTACATCATTTTCTTTTCTTATTCCAATTACTTGGCGTTGATGCAATATGTAAACATACATATTGCAAAAGTTATTGGCAATAGTTTTATGACCGGCCTGGCCTGTCTGACCTCAACCCTCATTGGGAATGTAATTGATCACTAAACGGCATTAAGTTTTTACGACATCTACGAGCAACTCTTACTTAGTTGGTAGTATTCGTAGCTATCACACAGCATCAGAGTGGTGAAGTTCGTCGGAGTAAAATAGAAACCTATTAATTTGCGATTATAAGACAGGACAACTTCAAAATTTAAGTGAAAAAATAGGTGATACAGAAAGTAGAAAAGGTTCTCTTCAGCAGAGAACTGTATTACAATTCTCTGCTAGATTGAGTACCTAAATATATTTTATTGTATTATGTTTTATTGCACTCATTGTGTCATTAACTTAATAGATTCTCGTACCGCGTACTCGTTACAACTACGTAACAAAATATCGGTTATCCATAACAGTTATTGTGTATAGTTTTGACAAATGCCCCGACTCGACTCGTTAATGTACGCGTACCACACTTATTTGTCTTTACATATTATTTTGTTATTCAAATAAATTGCATAGAGAAATATTTCTATTGGTTTATGATAGTTATGTCTATCTGACCCCTTTGTTAGTTAAACTCTCCCATGTAGTAATGGGTTAAAAGTATATTGTGTCAATTATAAATGTCATAAAAATTGTCGTGGAATTTATAAAAATGGCTGAGGAATCATTAGAACACTGGGCAGCAGCTGGAATTATCGTTATCTGGCACTGTCCTAATACGATGGAATGTGAAAAGTAGGACTAGTAGGGTCACCTGTCTTTATTTTCGGGAGCGATCCACTTCCAGCCTGTATAAAGCGAACTAATGGTTTAAAGTTGCTTTTATATAATTTATCATCATCATCATCACAACCTATATGTCCCACTGTTGGGCTCAGGCCTCCTCCGTAATGGGAGAGAAATTGACCTATTATACCACGCCGATCAGACGTGTTGGTATAAGGTTTTGTTACGAGATTTCCTTCTCTTGCATAGATATTATATGCGTTTTATATCCCTTAGTCGTCTCGTACGATCACCCACGGGTAAGATATGAGCTGGTGAATAGATTTTTTTAGAAACGTACTGTATTTTTTTGTATTAATCAACCCCAAATGCAATTAAAACTAATTAAGGCTTAGGCAATGGTCATAATATGACAATGAATAGATCAATTATAATATTAAAAAAAAAATATTGGAGGCTTTTATTCCTATCATGATTACTCTTACTTCTACAAAAATTGCAGTTACGACTGATAGAAGAAGCAAGCAGGGGGTGGTGAATTGTATTCTTACTCCGTCACCACACGGAAAAAATATAACTATAACATTTATGCAAGAGAATATAAACTCGAAATAAAACCCTATGCCAAGATGTCTGATCATCTTAGTACAGTAGGTATAATTTTCTCCTATTGTCGACGAGGCTCAAATTGTGATGCTTATATGAGCTGAGATGATGATGACAAGTCCCGGATCAAAGATTTAGTCCGCCTAATTCAAGTATCTCCTCTTAAAATATTTTCACTTCATTCTTAATTTCAAATACGATCTAATGTCTAACATTGATAAGCGTTTATCAGTCTCCAATATTTGCCTACTCTATGCTGTAATTGAGATATCAGTCATTGTTAGTACATCGCTTAATGCGTCATACACAGAAAGCAGACTGTCCGCACGAGAATGAAGCCATGGCAACACTGTTGATTGTTCAAATTACTTAGCAAGCTACGATATAAATAACGTATAATTTATAAAGAAAAATTTGTTTACTTGAGAAAAAGCTGTTGTTTGTGGCCAGGGTGATAACAAGGATGGTATCCAAAACGGTAATCCGTCAGCCTAGCCATCGAGGCTATGGAATAGGTATCGATGGTCAGCCTAATGACGAAGGGGGTCTCATACGATAGGTTATGGGGCAGTACACTTACGTTCCATCGCCTAAAATCGATCAGACGGAGTATGTCCAAACCATAGATTGCCCAAGCAAAAAGCGTATTATGTATTTTAACATATAATCACAAGAATACCGTAATTTTTTTTTTTCCTTTTTTTTTATTAAAGACCACCCTACACTAAGGAAATAAACCTTGTATTGCGGGGGACTTTACAAACATGCAATTAACGCAGACAAATTACACCCAGACTGAGATCAACACATTGTGGATCGCACAAAGTAATGTCCTGCGTGGGTATCGAACCCACAGCACTGGCACGGAAAGTCGGTATCTTAACCACTACGCCATCTGTGCAGTCATATTATTAATAAACTATGAATTACAATATCCACTTTACAAGTTATTGTCTTCATGAAAAGCCATAAACAATGTCTACCATTTCTGATATGGTATTGGATTCAAATTACACATAACCCTTATGTTATTATCAGCGTATTGCGATTGCGATCACGTGCGATCAGCCGCGATCACCGAAGATCTGCGAATCTGATCACATTGTGGCGCCAATGAATAGATCGTCCACCTCTATTGTACGTTAATATACTGAGACAAGAGTTTTTGATACATACGGATTCTTTATTGAGCGAACATTCTTCTACATATATGTTGTTGCCCACTGTTGGGCTCGGGCCTCCTCCGTAATGGGAGGGAAATTAACCTACTATACCGCGATAGTCAGGCGTGTTGGTATATAGTTTTGTTTCGAGTGTTCCTTCTCTTGCATAGATGTTATATGCGTTTTATATCCGTTAGTCGTATTTTACATTTACCCACGAGTAAGATAGGGAGTGGTGAATGGTATTCTTACTCCATCATCACACGGATAAATTCATATATTATCAACTCTATATTTGATTTATTGACTGATAGTGAAATCGATAAGATACCGACCGAGTCAGAACTTTAATTCTGACGCCAAGTAATTTGTCTTCGTTAATTTCATGTCTCTTAAGTTCCCCGCAATGCAAAAAGAAGTTCCTTAGAGCAAATGCTGACTGTAAATAAAATAGAAAATTAGAAAAAAATAGTAGTAGGATTACGCTTGTGTTAGTTTTCTGTCTACAGCTGCGGGCTGGTATATCCGGGGTAGTATTACACTCGCTAAAGATCGACGTCTGAGTAATGGTAATGTGCTTTTGCACTTAGTTTGGTGAGCGAGAGAGTAGGAAGCCCAACTGGGTGGGCTTAGGATCTGTATTGGTAGGCAGCGGTCTAGCTATACCCTTGGTATTGCAAAGATCCATGGGGGCACTAACACTTACCATCAAGGGAACTGCTTACTCATTTACCACTATCAGAAAATTAAAATAATCCTTTAGGAATAAAAGTCGACTGAGACATCAACAGGAGAGTGAGCACCAACTTTATCCTGGAAAACTCAACAGCAAGCTCAATAACTAATCTGATGTTCAAGCGTGGAGATTATGAAATTATCCTATTACCATAGGCGTCTAACACTGGAAGTTAATAGACTGCTGGATATATGGATGAATATTTCTATTATCATACTATTAAGCACAAGTTTATTGACAGAAGTAAAATATTTTATTTATATTCCACTATATTCTTTTCTTTTTACAGCTATATCTCATAAGACTAATCTATAAAAAGAGCAGAATTTTATTATTAACGGACTTTCAAAACGGTGTATTCATTTATCGAGATTTCTTTATTTCTTTTTCTTACTCAAAAATATCACGGAAAACTTGGCATATAGCACTTTCTTTTATGTCATATTTCATCTGTTATATATGTTGCCTGATTAATTCAATTCCTTTGTTATTTCCTTTGATGAGCTTTGGCCTGATCATACCCAGTACCGTAATTCATTTCCTCTTATTTCACATTCTGGAACTTAAAATATTTTAATGCATATTATTTGTCAACCGTGGTGTCTGTGTGTCTTGTGGCAGGTTGCCTCGCAAGAATGGTGATGCAGTCTTAACAGGAAGCCTTCAAGCTTTTGTTCTCCGCACGAAATGATAAAAACGTCAAGCAGAGCCGCGCAACAAGCATTGTTTGCGACCGGTTGTTTATTTGTTTCTCTTGTTTGTTTATTATTGCGTGCGGCCACCAGCGTAATATATTATATCTATACTGGTTTATTAGCCCCGGTTTTACATGAGTAAGTGGTGTGAAGTTTAATTTACTATAGGTACCTATTCAGAGGGAGCAACTGAGACGAATTTAATAATTTTCGATCAAGTATAATAACATTTTCATAATTTATATAATAAATAATAGCATAATCCTGACATTTAAAATACTTCAAAATAAATATTCCTTTCATCATCATCATCTTCATCTCAGCCATATATGTCCCACTGTTGGGCTCGAGCCTCCTCCACAATGGGAAGGAAATTGACTTAATACCTAAGTGCTCACCAAATACAAGACTAGTTGTGACTTGAACAAAGTTTGAAAATTTTACAGTTATCTAAAATAACTGCTCATTGAGTGTTGCTAATTTATAAATAACCAATGATTCTGTATTTTTCTCGTGTTACGTTACCCTATATCACGCTGGTCAGACGTGTTGGTTGGACAAGGAAAACTCTAAATTAAACCCTATAGATTTAATTTTGAGTTTTCCTTGTCTTGAATATATGTGATATGCGTTTTATATCCCTTAATCATCTCTAACGATTACCCACGGGTAAGGTGATGGTGATTTGTATTCTTACTTCGGCACCAGATGAAAAAAAAATACTATTTTTAACCATAAGTGAATTAAAAAAGGCTGAATTTATTCTTAAAATTTCCAAACTTTAATTCAATCGGCCTCGGATCGAAATCAAAGCTGAAAATACGAAGAAATACATCATCATCTATATTTATTCCTCTTTTATATCTGTCGTATTCTTACTTCGTTACCACACAAAATAAAAAAAGCTCAGGTTGATAGAAAAAAAGTTACTCGCTATTCAGTAGTAAATTATTTTACACAAAAAAATATTATAGGATAGATCAGTTAGCGCAATCCAAATTGCCACACCCTAATCGAGTTCTTGTGTAAAATGATTGATAGCGTAATGATCAGTAAACGCTTTGCATTGATTTAATTTTTAGATGGGTTTTGCGTATAAGTACTTAGCTTGTCATAAAATTATAAAGAAATTAACATGTCGGTTTTTTCTACCGCAATGTTGCCTGATATTAATCACTGCGTTTTTAATTTATATATTAGAGAGTAGATTGCCTAATCTCTCTGTAAATGAAGACTCCAGGTTCATTACAGTTTCCGTGGTCCGTAATTACTAGTAGTAATAGATCAACATTTTCCATTTGGTGATGGAGTAGGAATACAATTCACCACCCACTATCTTACCCGTGAGTGATCGTACGAGACGACTAAGGGATATAAAACGCATATGAAGTTTGTGCGAGAGAAGGAAACCTCGAAACGGAGCCCTATACCAACATGACTGACTAGCGTGGTATGGTGGGACAGTTGCCCTCCCGTTGGGAGGACGCTCGGGCTTAACAGTGGGACATATATGAGCTGAGATGATGATGATAATGATGATCAACATGATCTCACCTAACGACAACAGGATGCATGGGATCTTATATTTTTCTTTCGTTTCTGTGTCAAAAGCTAAGACCAATGCAGCTATGAACGCTCGCTACACTCATAGTTCTCATAGTTCCCTCATCAGTGTCCCGATATCACAGTGGCAGGACATTATTCCCATGCGAACCATTTGCAGTCTTAAAAAAGGACAAACTGTCTTACATTTTTATAGAACCAAATGGCAGCTATTCCGCATCAAACTAAAGCAGAATCACGTAAATCGGATTATAAATCTCAGTGTAATCGATGTACATACATAAAACAAAACATACCAATCGAATTGAGAACCTCCTCAATTTAGAAGTCGGTTAATGAAAGATTACTGCTAAAAGATCCAAGAGTAAGTTAATAAAAAAGCTCAATGTTTCAAAAGACAAAAAGTAAATAACTTTTTGCAATTAAAACATTGTTGCCCCTTATGAATTTTAGTTTGAAATCGATTTCTTACGATGGCAATAATATGAGGTCGTTTTGTTTGTAACTCATGAATCAATTTGAAAGTTAATGTGCAACATAAAATAAAAGGGAATTTTGTATTGTGTTGTAAGTTTCAGAAATTGTATGAATTTCGTTTTTTTTTTTACTTTAATTACCTATTTACATTTTAAGTATGGTGACGAGGTAAGAGTACAATTCATCACCACCTATCTTACCCCTGGTTGATCGTAACAGACGACTAAGGGATATAAAATACATATAACATCTATGAGAGAAGGACTACTTGAAACAAAACCCTCTATCAACACGTCTGACTAGGATGGTATAGTAGGTTAATTTCCCTCCCATTATGGAGGAGGCTCGAGCCCAACAGTGATCTCATTTCACTACTGAATTAATTTTTTTAACGTTAATTGTGTAATTAGTACCTATTACTCATTTTGATAAATTATTAAGAAAATATGAAATAAAATATTTATCTTAAATGCAATGGACCACTGAAGAAATTGATTAGATTTAATAAGTGCTAATTTTTCAAGTCGCTAATATGATGAAGAATATGATCAGCCTGAACTCTTCAAAGTCTATTTTATATAAACATATAGACAATGCAGCACCTGCAAGTCTTTGCGGCAGCGGCTGATTGCGGCATTGTACCTCTCACAATAACTCGATTAGAGCCGGACGGCACCGGACGTGGTCACGTATATATTAATGTGGACATGTCTATCTAGGTGTTTTTTTTTAAATTGCGACTAACCCCACTATACATTCCCACCATTTTAACTCCTGTAAGCTACTCCACAATAGTCACCATAAATGACAACGAGGTTTGATGGCAATCCTGAGAAATTATTTTAATAGTCTTGGCACCCGCAAAAAAATAATTAACAAACATTATAGAGGAGGAACTAGAAATAATGATTTTACTTCCTTCCTAGGCAAAGCGGGTGATAGAAAAACATAATTGACTAGTCAGCCAATGACTAAAAGGATATAAATCTACGATAAGTGCAGCAGTGCAATGCGAAAGTAGAAGGATGTAGGTACCGTGGGAGACCGAGACTAATCTACCTAGACCAGATTGGTAACGTACTGAAGGAAGGTGGAGTCAAGAGTCTCCGAAACCAGCGAGCAAGTATGAAGAGAATTATGAATGTTGAGGAAGCCAGTAAAGTATGCAAGGATAGCGTTCTCTGGCACTCTGTTTTCTATGCCTACCCTGCAAGAGATGTGGCGTGATGATATGTATGTATGTATGTATAAGTGCAGCAGTATGGCAGCACTATACGGAAGAGAGATTTAGAAAATTAAGTAAATTAACAAATTTATCTTTATGAAACTAATACGATATTTATTTTTATTTTTATTCATAAACAAGCTTAAGGTGATATAACGGCTCTAAATCGAGTATTTTAAATCGCATTAAATCATCAGCCTATTAAATCCACTATTAGAAAAATCTTTCCACTGGCAGAGAAGGTGTCTATAATTATCGCGCTGATATGCAAAATTAACTTTTCTATTTATAGGTCATATATGTATTATTATTAGGATAAGCCACGAAGGTAGGAAAATTGTTCTACTCCACCACGTTGGTCAAGAGGTGAAGCATAGATTTTATTCACACAACAACACCACTGACCAGCGTGGTATAATAGGTCAATTTCCTTTCCATTATGGAGAAGGTTTGAGCCCAACAGTGGGACATATGTGAGCTGAGACGATGATGATGATGAAAATTTTGCTGTGAAATAAAGTTGTTGGGTCTTATCCATAAGTTTCTTTCTCCATATAACCCCCAATTAGGTGAGCACGGAGCTACCATGGCACAAAGGCAAAGATAATGGTCAGTTAACTTAGTTCGGAAGATAGTTCACTTAGAACCAACTTAATTTTATCAAGTTGCAATTAAGTTCGCCCCTTAATTGAATATTCTCACGGTCCATATCACAATTAACTACGGAACGACCTCATGAACTCCGTTATCGATCGGAGTTTTCAGTTTGATGTAGTTAACTTAATATTTGCCAAGTGAGTAAGCAAAGATTTTCCATACTCGTGAAGAAATTTTTAAACTTTGTTTCTTTACAAATAGTAAAAGTTGATTAGGTTAAGAAAGGCGATAAAAAGAGCAGGTAAATAGAGAGTGACACATATAGCTACAACATGAGACAATATGAATAATAGAAATAATTGTAAATTTAATTACCTTTTAAAATAGTATTCCTTAAAACTAAATAATCTCTAAGCGAAAATATTAGTATAAAAAAGTATTAAGTCAAGTTTATACAAGAGTTTCGACCACAAACTAACTGAGCTAGATAGCGTTGGAGAAACTTAAGAGAATCTTCTCCTAAGATGGGCATTCAAATTTAAAAAACTAGGGTTTCAAATACTAAATAATATTAAATTCTTTAATATTTGAATGCCCAGCTTTATAATTAATCTTTGAAAATAATTAAAACATTTAGCAGGAGTTTATGTGGTTAAAATTTCGGCATACATATATAAGGAAACTATTATGTTTGGGTGTAAGCTTCTAATGTTATATGTACTAATAACATGTTAACTAACATCACAAAAGACAAATTAATCAACAGTTGTTGAAAAAAAAAAAAAGAAAAACATATCAGCTTTGGACGCAAGCCTCTTCCATAATGGGTGGGCAATTAACCCACATTGGTCTCATGTGTTGGTATAAATTTTGTTTCGCGTTTTTCTTCTCTTGCATAGATGTTATATGCGTTTTATATTCCCCATTCGTATCTTACGATCACTCACGGCAAAGAGAGTGTTGAATTGTGTTCTTAATCCATCACCATATAAAAAAAAACCATATTGTTTATGTAATACTACCAAAAAAAAAACTACAAGTACAAAAAAAATATTCGCTAAACTCAAAAGACAATGTTACCGCACCTATAAATTAAACATAAAATTGTTTACGTTCTGAAATCTTCATTTCGTTTTTATTATCATTTATAAAAATAACCGTAAAGCATCGTAAATAAAAAAAATGGAGGTTATTATTATATTATTACTCTTGTTTGTGTTGTTAAATTGTTATTTTATTAAACGGTTTATTGTTAGCAATTATATTGCCACTCGTTTCATTTGGCACATTGAGGAAGACCCTGATAATAATATGTTCAATAAAAGGTTTTGGTTATGGTTTCACAGAAAACTAATTCCATTCGTTCTGGTATTTCTTAAATTTTGGTAGATTCTGCTTGGTCGTAATAAAAATAATTATGATAAATACTGTCAGTAATATTTTATTTGTGTTATAAGAGACTTATGATGGTTTAAGAATACTTTATTATCTGGTAGAAAAATGAAAATCAGCTAAGGGCAATACAGTGGCTGTACTTCTCATTTGAGTAATTCATAATACCCATTTCAATCGCCAAATCGTCAATTAAGAGTACTCCTAACCCACAGATCACACAGATAATCGTATTTGTTAATAACTTGATAAGTGTATAAATAAGTAGAATATAATTACTTTCTTTAGATTACAGATTAGTCTGTAATCTAGCGCAAAAAACTTATCCTTGTGTTCACCAACGATTAATTATTAAAGTCTTAACTAATAAGAGTTACGGCAATACAAATAATGAATAATATTGATATCCTAGATACATACATACATCCGAGTACATATCATCACGCCATATCCCTTGCAGGGTAGGCAAAGAGAACAGAGTTCCAGAGAACTCTATCCTTGCATACTTCACTCGCTTCCTCAACATTCATGATTCTCTTCATACACGCTCGCCAGTTTTGGAGACGTCCTAGATATTATATAAAGTTAGTTAATTTTATTTATCATCAATTAAATTTTAAAAAGAAACTAATGCAGTCATGAGGACTGCCGACAGAAGTGAAAACTTAAACCTATGAAAATAATGAATTTAAAATAGAACAACAAGTACGTCTTTCAGCTAATTTCACGACGCTCACACTGTTTACTTCGCTGCATAGCAAGAATAACACGCGCATGTGCTTGAGATCTACCAACTCACCCTCTTTCTCCCCCCCCCCCCCCATTTTTTTACCTTTGTGTATCTTTTTTTCTCTCTCCGTCTTGCGTTGGAATATTGGCCTGTAACAGGTATACCATAACATGTGTTCGAGTGCCATTGCGTTAAACGTTTAACGCAACCTTGTTGGAAGTTGCATTAGAAGTTTCACTACAATAATATCATATCAAGTATATTGCTTTAGGTGTTACCTAATATTTAATATTCGTTGATAAAAATGGTTATCATCTCATCACATTGCAGGCTAAGAACCTTCCTCCTATACAATTTCGGGAGGGAAACTGACCTAATGTACCAACGCCGGTAACACGACTTAGTATAGCGTTCCATTTCAAGCTTACTTTTTCTTGTAATGGTCTTAGCGCAGGTCGATATAAAGCTCTTAACTGTCTTTTACGACATTCACGAGGGTGTAAGGTTTGGTAGTATTCATAGCCGCTAACACACGGCAAAAAATTCTTTGTGGTATGCGGCTATGAAACTTTCTTGTAAACGTGTTGTATATCTAATAGTGTTAGTCGTCCTTTGCGACACCCACGTTAAGGAAGTGTTTAATTGTATTGTTACTCCGTCACTATACCAAGGAGTGGGTATGGCTATCTAATTTATTTAATTTGCCTGAAAAAGCAGCTCAAATTATCTAGAAATAACTGAAAATTCGAATATTGACTACACAGGTGGTTGATACCATTCTACCATCCCTGTCTCTGATGTTATTCTAATGCCAGACAATAATTTCTGCAACCTATAGATTGTAGTTCCTAGTCTTAGTGTGTGTAGACTCATATTCACTAATTATATGTATTATAAAATCGCCTGCAATACAATAATTTATTTCCTCAATATCGAGTGCAGTCTAGTGTAAAAAAATAAGATACACAACACACTCTTAAATATAGATAAGTATATATTCTATAGAAGATCGAGAAACTGGCTGCTCTTTGCATATTTTTAATAAACAATTAAATATACTATCTATGCAATTACAAAGTTTGCTTACTGAGCGACATTTTTCTCAACCGCCCACCGCGTACTAAGTACATGCCAATCTGTCAGTTTATCTGTCCCTAGTAGTAGATAATACGGAACAAATTGGCACTATTGCGGAGCATAAGCATTAACTGAAAAGCCGCATCGATAAGAGTATAGCGTAATTCTAAAGCGATAGCGTTTCAATTTACCTATTATTATAAATTTTCAAATTTTTCCGTGTGGTGACTGAGTAAGAATACAATTCATCACCCCCTATCTTACCAGTGGGTATCGTAAAAGACAATTAAGGGATATAATATGCATATTGCATCTGTGCAAGAGAAGGAAAACACGAAATAAAACCCTATACCAACACGTCTGACCAGCGTGGTATAGCAGGTCAATTTCCCTCGCATTGTGAAGGAGGCCCGAGCCCAACAGTGAGTCCTATGTGGGCCGAGATAATGATAATGATAAAATTTCTAGACATTTCGTACTATTTATAGTATTCAGCGTCACGGTAGGACTGAGTCTCTCGTATCTCTAGTCCTTTGCCCACCGAAGACAAAAATCGGGTACCGGTAGCCCACTCGCACGGCGAAGAGAGGAGTTGCACGGTGGGTATATGGGGTCATGCGCCGCCTCTTCCGTCATCCCGGACCGATTTGGCGGGGCAAGACGCATCCATAGTCCATCGCAAAAAAAAAAGTCCTCCTGTGACCATGAACTCTGTGAAGTGTATGAAAAGCCGGGCAATTAAAATCAAATACAAACGCGATTCAATTCCAAAAAAATAGTTTTATTTCAAATGTGTAATACTTGCATATACATCAACTGCTGACTGCACAGATGGCGTAGTGGTTAAGATACCGACCTTCCGTGCCAGTGCCGTGGGTTCGATTCCCACGCAGGACAATACTTTGTGCGATCCACAAAGTATTGTTCTGAGTCTGGGTGTAATTTGTCTGCGTTAATTGCATGTTTGTAAAGTCCCCCGCGATACAAGGATTTCCTTAGTGCAGGGAGGTGTCTTTTAAGAAAAAAAACAAAAACATTATTTTTATAAAATTCGTTGAGATATTAAAAACTGGTTAAAGAGGCACCAAAGAAATAGTTAGCTGGGCTATACTGGGTAACATATAAACTTATTCGCGAGTAGGTCTATGTTCAACTGTGGATGACACAAGCTGATAGACGCACGGATGGATATTTAGCCTACGAAAAAATCTTTGTGCGGTGTACCCAAAAAAGTTTTCACTTCAAAAAGACAAAAATGTTCAAGTGAGAATAGTAGGAAATCAGTTATATGAGAACATAAATACAACAGATTGCAAATTAGATAGTTTGTAGAAGCTGATACAAATACAAAAAGAAAATCACCCGTCTTGTTGTATACAAAAATCAGTGAGTATAAGTAATTTTATGTGACAGTATAGAAGTTATTTTTCTGTAATTCCTTAAATGTAAAACATATACAGGTTGATATTTAAAATACTTAGTTCAATCAATCAAATAATTTTAATTAAATTAAAAAATATAGTAAAATAAATAAATATCACTAAGATTAAAATAAATACTACTACCTAGACCAGATCGGTCATGTACTGAAGGAAGGTGGAGTCAAGAGTCTCCGAAACCGGCGAGCGTGTATTCAAGAGAATTATGAATGTTGAGGAAGCGAGTGAAGTATGCAGAGATAGAGTTCTCTGGCACTCTGTTCTCTCTGCCTACCCTGCAAGGGATATGGCGTGATGATATGTATGTATGTATTAAAATAAAAATATAGAAGAGTTGCACAAAAAGAATATGAAATGCGTTCATAAATTTTACGACAAAGGAACCTGCTTTATACATAGCGTTTCTTTTAAAGAGTAAAACTCAAAATAAAGTATTATCAACTTATTTAATTAGCATGATATGTCAATTTCCCTTCCAATGTATAGGAGGGTCAAGCCTCACAATGGGACATATATGAGCTGAGATGATAATGTCATAATTTATTCTTTCAAGCCATCGGTTCGTAAATAGCCGTCGGTGGACGTAGGTGTCTCAACGGAATGCCATTTAGAATGGTCCTGCGCTGCCTGCGACCAACAGCTTCATACAACTTCTGATATCTAGTCAGTCACTTAATTGGGCATGTACTACATTTTTTATTTATTTATATGAAAAGTTAGCTTACCTATATCCTGAGTTCAAATATGTCCTCCTTTTTTTAAAGACACAACTTTCGCAATATTTTCGAATATACATATATTGCAATGACCCCAAATAATTGGAATAGGAGCAGAAGAATGGTGATGAGGTTTAAGTATTTATATTCAATATCTATAATAGATACACGGAACGCAATTGGTACTAATACTCCATTAAGTTGTTTATTTATTTAAATATATATGTATACTTAAACAATTATACATACTTGTCTACACAAATATCGTAGTAGTTAATATACCAACCTATCTTGACAAGTATCGCGAGTTCGAATCCCACGCATAATAATACTTTCTTCGATTGTTGTGCGGAGTCTGGGTATAATTTATGTTCATCAATTTTATATTTGAAATACTCGCCACCATAAAAAAGTAAGTTATTATTTGAGTACATGATAAATCTCAAGTCAAAATGAATATTTAAACTTTAAAGAAAAATATCATTAAAGTGATAAAAATATCATTTAGAAACGTTATACATCAACGATAAGTTACATATAAAAAATGATACAAATTAACCATCATTCTGTATATACAATCAGCATTTAATATCAGTTGCATTGCGACGCTTGTACGCAACAGACGTTCGTGTGATTACACCTGTTCGTCAGCCTTTGCATTCGCCGCGGCCATTGTCAAACTTTGTCGCTGCACAAAAGTGCTGTGGAGACGCTTAGTTTATTATTTTTTATAAAACCTAAACTTAATAACAGCATTGACTTAATAAGCTAAAACTATTAGGGGATTTATAAAATAAAACTATCTGAAGGTCTTTTAGTTTATGATCTTAAACGCTATAAGGCATGCGAAATATCGGTAATATTAAAATCAAATACAAACGCAATATTATCCGTAAAATTTGTCCTCTTTTATATGTAGAACTCGCGTGAAATCAGTCGTTATGATTATTAATTATTAGTAATAAAAAGGAGATTCAGTTGAGAGCACTCAGAGTGGTGACGCATTCAGAATACAATTGGGTTATCACACTTTACTTTCTTCTTTTTTAATTAAACAGCTTCCCACCATTGTAAATCCTTTAAGTCAAGATCCACAGTGATTTCTATAGATGATACTTTGAAACTCGGCCAGTCCCAAGAAATGATTTTAATTGTCATTAGAAAAGTTGAACAGGAGCCGCTAGAGATTGTCATTTTTGTATAAGTCATAAAAACTGAGTAAGGAATCACTAGGAGAATGGACATTGGACACTGTAAATGATTCTCAGAAGAATATCTTGGAATCTTATAGCAATTTTTATAGTCAACCCGCTTGCAAGGAATAGTGGTCCTAATATTATCCTCTTGGGAAGACCTTTCCTTAATTGCGGATGTCGGTAGGTTGGTGGACAGAATATTAAATTATTTTATTATTTACTTATAACATAAAACAGGTTCCACCCTACATATAATACAAAATGCTATCCTTATATGTTGTAAGATGATTAAGGGATATGATAAACAGATAATAACTATGTAAGGGAAGGTAGACTTGATAGAAAACGCTATAGCTACAGATCTGACCAGCGTGGTATAGTAGATCATCATCCATCCCGTTTGGAGAAGGCTAGAATCCAAAAGTGAGACGTAAATGAATTGATATGATGATGATGATGACATCTATATTTGCGGCAATAAGTTACGTATGATTTTAGCAATAAATTTGTCATTATATAAAATATTGCAATATGTATAAAACATTAAATTAATTAATTATCTCACAAGAAGCATATAATTATTAATTAAATAATAACTACCACTAGTTATTTTTTGTATATTGTTTTTACTAATTTTTCATATTTATGTTTGTACAAAACGGTTATCGTAGTTTATTTTATGAAATAGATTTATTATTATTTTACAAAGTTCAAGTCTTATAGTATAGTTATAGGATGAGAAACATAAAATGAATTCATTAATATCTTGCGCAATATTTTATAATTTTTAATTAGTAACTAGCGCAGATAAATTCTCAAGAAATTACATTCTAAAAATCTTTATTACACAATCGACTCTATTCTTCTTTCAAACCATACGTAGTAATCAATTAAAGCATAGCAGAGAACTCGTATAAAACACATGACATCCATATCTATACGCTGACGGATCGCCGCGGCGGGCTACGACAAAGGACAAGTGTGAACGAACCTTAAATTTGAAAAATATCTAATCTTTTGTTACCTTTTAATCGAATTTTCGATGTTCACAATATTTTATGTAGTTTTTTTATAAATTTTGTAAGATAATTTATTAGTAATTAGAATATAAAAGTTCTTTCTTTACAGTTATGAGATTGATTCGTTGGTCGCGAGTCACAATCTAGCGATTACTGATTACACATTATATTCGACACCTGGTTTGTCTACAATTTATTAATGTACTTTATAGTACATTTGTTTTTTTTTTATTCTATTACACCCTGCACTAAGGTAACAATTCTTGTATTGCGGGTGACTTTACAAAAATACAATTAAATGGATACAAATTACATCCAGACTCGGAACAAGAATTTGTGAATCGCACGCAAAGTAGGTATTGATCCCGGTGGGAATCGAACCCACGGCACTAGCATGGTAGGTGCCTTTACCGCTTCACCATATATGCAGTCAATAAAAATATAAAAATATTTCATCAATATGTTTCATACATTTCATATAAAGCTCATTAGCAGTAGTGCAACTAGGCCGAGAAAAAAAATTGAAATAAGTGTTAGATTTTATTAGAAGGAGTATATCTTTTATTTCCTTGCCCTCTTAGCTCACATATGCCTCACTAATTGAGTTAAAGTACTCATCATTCTCCTTCTCTTATCCCAATTACTTGGGGTCGATACAATATGTACTCTTCTTTCATAGTACATATTGTATAAGTTATTGGCAATAGTTTACATGACCGGCCGCCTGCCAGACGTCAACACTTCTTGAGAATGTCATTGCTGACTAAACGGCATCAGATGGAGTTGGCCCAGGTCGTTATAAGTCGTCTTTTACGACATCCACGAGCAAAGTAAGGGTTGGTAGTATTCGTAGCCGCTACCACACAGCTACTTAAAATACTACTAAAAGATATAATAAAACGAAATCCCATACTTATATCCTATCCCTTTTATTATGGACGAGGCTTTATCCAATCGGTGATGAATAAAGATGTATAAGAGCCGAGATGATGGATATATGTTACTGTATTTTTACAAAGCAATAAAATATTTAAAAAAAAACATAACTTAATAAATACAATACGATTAAAATACTGGTTGTAATGTTATATATTATAAAGAAAACAAAAATAAAAGATGGCGGACACAAAAGTTTTGGAGGGAAAAATATAAAAAGGTTCTAATCGGAGCTGTCATCGGTTACAAAAATACTATGGAATATGAAGTTGGGGTCTAATGAGACAAAGGGTTAATGAGGATAACAATGGTTGGGCAGTAAAGTATTGGATTTATTTACGTTGGACAGACCCGACGATGATCTGATAACACGGCAAATGTCCATTTAAGGGGGAGCTACTTTCATTTTGTCAATTCTTGATATTTTATTTTTGGTATATTAAATCATCATAACCATATAATTCAACCTTATCATCATCTCAGCTCATACACATATTTCCCACTGTTGGGGTTTGAGCCTCCTTTATAATGGGAGGGAAATTGACCGACTTTACCACACTGCCTGCATAGATGTTATATGCAGCTTTTTTTTTTTCAGTTTTTTTTTCTCTTAGTCGTCTCTTACCATAACCCACGGGTAAGTAAGGTGGTGAATTGTATTTTTACTCCATCACCACATGAAAATAATCCCTTCTATTATGCTTGAACCTCTTCCATAATGGAAGGGAAACTGACTTCCTATTTTATTCATTGAAACGTGATCGAATACGGTTTTTCAACTCGTGCTTTATTTTCATCATTTGCCTGCCCTCATCCCACGCTAAGTGGGGTCGGCACAACACGTTCTTGCCTTCCACAATCTTCTATCAGCCGTCATATCTGCACACACAACTTTCATACACATATCCTCGTTTACACAATCCATCCATCTTTTTTTGGGTCTCCCACGACTCTTACGCCCATCCACAAGCATATTGGTAACCCTCCTTGTCACATGCCTTTCAACCCTCCTCATCATATGTCCATACCAAGACAATCTCTCGCTCCTACACTTCTCTATCACTGGTGCTACTTTTAAACTTCCCCTAATATACTCATATCGTATCTTATCTAGTCTTGTCACCCCACACATCCATCTTAACAGACGTATCTCAGTAGCATGCAATCGTCTCTCATCCGTCTTTTTCAATGCCCAACATTCAGATCCATACAAAACGACAGGTCTAATGACACTCTTGTAGATTTTCCCCTTAAGTTTAAAGGGCATCAGCGCGTCACATATTGTGCCCGAAACCTGTCGCCATTTCATCCAGCCTGCATTCATTCTCCTACTAACTTCCCGGTCAATATTGCCGTCATTTTGGAGAAGCGAGCCTAAGTACTTAAAATCGGAGCAGACCGGTAGGGATACCCCATCTAAGGCAATGTGAGAGAATTGGGAAGAGCCACTGAAGTTACAGAACAAATGTTCAGTTTTGGTACGGCTGATCTTAAGGCCAACTCTTTCCAACCTCTCCTGCCATTTTTCCAGTCTGCTCTGTACCTCAGCTGCGTCCTCCCCGACGAGAACAATGTCATCTGCAAACAGCATACACCAAGGTGCTTCCCCCTGTATGTCCGATGTCAGAGCATCCATCACCAGGAGGAATAGATAAGGGCTTATAGCCGTCTCTGGTGCAAGCCTACTGCCACATTGAACTCGTCAGTAACGCCGGCTTCGGACCGAACATTCGTTCGCGCTCCTGCATACATAGCTTTCACTAATCTTACATACTTCCCAGGTATTCCTCGTTCTTTCAAAGCCCACCACAGAACTGCCTGGGGAACACGGTCGTACGCCTTCTCTAGGTCTATGAATACCATGTGCATGTTTCTATGTACACATTGGTATTTTTCCATAAGTTGGCGTAAGCCAAAAATTGCGTCCGTGGTACTCAGTCCTGGCATAAAACCAAATTGGTTCTGGGTTATCTTACATTCCTCTCTCATTCTTTTCTCTATTACTTTCTCCCAAATCTTCATGCTATGTGACATAAGCTTTATTCCTCGGTAGCTGTTGCAGTCTTGTACATCGCCCTTATTTTTAAAGATGGACACCAGAGAACTGGAACACCATTCGTTCGGGATAGACTCTTCATGCAACAACTTGCCGAAGAACAAAGTCAGCCAGTTCCATCCGTCGGCTTTCAGAAATTTCCATACCTCCACAGGTATACTGTCTGGGCCAACTGCTTTACCATTTTTCATACTCTGGACAGCCTTTTTTACTTCATCTATACTTACTTCCTCTACCAAACCCAAGTTGATCGGTAGATCCTCTATTTTACCAGTCCAAACGTTCTCCTCATTCGTTAATTTTTCAAAATAACTTTTCAAACGCCCTTTTATTTCTTCATCATTCATTAAAATTCTTCCATTATAATGTTTTATACATTTAACATGCACAACATCTCTAGCATTCCTTTCTGTCGCTTTCACTAGACGGTATAATTCTTTCTGTCCATTAGGACTGTCGAGACGTTGGTATAATCTGTCTTGAACTTTACCTCTAGCAATTGCGAAACCTTTCTTACCTTCAAATTACTGAAATTTTTAGCATTTAATATGCTTAATTATTTATAAATACCCGAATACGAAACGAAAAATTATGTCACAAGCGGGGTTCGAACCCGCACCTATTGGGAATCCGGCCCAACCGTGCTGCCACTTACACCATAGTGAACTATTTTAGGACATGCAGATTTCGGTTCATATTATATCTTACGTCTTCAAGGTGACGTATGCCATCTATCGGACAATGTTTACACATTGTATAGACTTAATACTTCAAACTTTACAGTTAGAATTGTATTAAACGATGAATGAATGAATGAAAATTTCAATAATTTGAATAACAAGGTTGTGTCATCGTTACATAGGAAGCCATTTCAATCCAACATTCATTTACAGTCTTTTCTTTCATTCCTTTCTCCATCTCAATCATTCTATGAACCACTCTCTTTCGAGATTCTTTCGCGCAATCTTCTTTCTCTAACATGTACCACTTAATTTTTGGTGGGGGCCTAGGTTTAAACTTAGCTATTTGCACTGAGATTTAGAGATACATAAAACCCTTAGCAGTCATTTACGACACTCACGGTTAAGAGGGGGGATAATTAATTATATTCTAATTTCTAAATCATATGGTAAATGTTTTAAACATATATTTATTTTTAATTTTCAATGATGTTTATAAGGTAATATATATGTGAGATCTTGGTTTTGGGTTCTAGGACAACTGTGATAGAAACTTGTTCAAAAAATTCTAAGTGAAAAAAAATGTATTGAAATTAAAATATCACAGATGGCACTCAACAATATTTATATGGAATATAAATGTCATTGTTTTTCAAGAATTTGATCTTAACAGCATAATTGTAAATGACTTAAAAACCTATTTAAATTAGAACTTACTTAATATACAAGTATCATAAAAAAAAATATCACATTTTAATCTCAAACCAAACAGGGCACTTTACTAGGAGGTATTATCGCTCGCAGAAGAAAGAGAAAAGATATGCATCTTATTTTATTATTATACCAGATTTAGAATAGGTATTTTGTATTGTTGTTTTGTAAACCAATAATAATATATGTTTATGATTTCGTATTGAACGTTCAAAAGGATATTTTCCAGTCATTTGTAAACTAACTGTTTTTTTTTCAATTATAATAAGTATTATTGTTTTATAGGTACTATCTGCATAGTAAAACAATAAACTGCTCTGGTAATGTAAGTGATAAAGGTTTTTATTTTTTTATTATTATTTTTAAGTAGTTGAGCACCACAAAATTCTATTCTGTACAAATTAAAAAGAAAAACCTTTAAATCGATCTTAGCACCACCTACCGAGTTATAATGCGTTGGTATAGTAGTATAACTTTATATTTTCATTATTTATTTCTAATAAAACCGGTTTAGGGTGCATTGGTTGAATGGTTTTCACTGATTTGATTTTATAGCGTCTTGAGAGTAACTAAGATTGTATTTTATGTAGAATTGAAAATATTATATTTTAACCAGATTTTATAAAAATATATTCAAAAATATATTTTTTTTATGTTTACAACGTTAAATTCAATTAAAATATATTAATTATATAAAATATTTTATAAAACATTTTCTTCAATATTATAAAATTAATATCCTTTAGAAAATTAAAAAAATAAAGTTAAAATTATTTTTTGTATACCTAATAATTTTTATTCGAAATCGATATTCCAAGAAAATGGCTAACCCTTAACGAATAACCATAATATCACTGTAGCGTCGGGCGCAATGATCAAATTTCGTTTTTATTGTTAATCTCGGAGACTAAATGAGCAGCCACATATTGTGTTCAAACAACCGACACTCCAAAGTACGTACAAAACGAACAAAAAGTAACAAAAGTAATCCCGGATTCCGGGATTTGAGGACAACATCTTAGCTTTTTAAGTTATATTAAATTTTTATTCACTTTTATTGTTTTGTTTTGAATGTCAGATTATGTGCAGCCATGAATATACGATATTATTTTTCTCTTTTCTTATCAACCCTTAGGTATACGTACCAATATTTGGCACGAGACTACTCTAAAAGAGGGAAAAGTTAGCCTATTATACTGATAGACAAGTTCCCATAGAGATTTTCCTTCTTTTGATTGAAGTTATGGACTAAATTATTTTAATCAACTTTTACAATGTAGCTGAGGAAGAGGTGGTGACGAATACCACATAAAAAATGTAATGTTACTCAAATATTATTAAATCAAAGTCATATTTTTCATTGTATATTTCATCAATGTTTCGAGTAAAATTGACCTTCTGCTTACCAAATAGTTTCTCATATTTAAATTTATATTTTTGTACTTCTCTCGCAGTACTGCTTCCTCAAAACAAAACGATGGAACCGTGGTAAAATCAAAAAGAAAACAAATGGTTTGTGTAAATGAGGATATTCCTGAGAAAAGAGTGAGAACAGATATAACGGCTCCCAAGAGCTTGTGAAACATAAGGATGATAGTAGAGTTATAATGATTATAATTCGCAATGTTGTTTATTGACAAACTTTAAGCATTATTCACGAGACCTGCAGAAAATAAAATGGGAGTGATTATTCTTTGTATAGATACCAAGTACTTCTGACTTTTTTTTTAAGTCAGTGGCAATATTGGCTTAAGAGGTGACTAAAAAGGGAAAATACAATCAAAAATCTCTTGGAGTACTATAGTTATACATTTTATTAACACTTTAAAATCAAATGATGTACGGGTGGCATGATTTGAGAAGCGATTTATTGATTCAAGTGTCACCTTTGGCTTTCTCGCTCACCGAATGAATCACAGTAGAAAATGGCTACTATGCAAAGGTCTCCGCAACGAAATAGGAATATAATACGATTATTCATTAATATAATACAATTATTCATTTCGTTCTTTCTTTCATCATCATCATCACTGACCATATATGTCCCACTGTCGGGCTCGAGCCTCATCCATAATGGGAGGGAAATTAACCTACTATACCGCGTTGGTCAGGCGTGTTGATATAGCGTTTTATTTCGAGGTTTCCTTCTCTTGCACAGATGCCATATGCATATTATATCCTTTAATCGTCTTTTACGATACCCACGGGTAAGATAGGGGTTGGTGAATCGTATTCTTGTTTCATCGCCACATTTTATAAACAATTTTTTTATAGTTATAAATAAGTAATTATCATAATCAAAGCAATGGATGAAACTAGTTATAAAATATATGCAAAATAATTTCACGGTCACATCACTTTGTCCATTTGTCACATGCAATCGTAACCATTAGTGATAATTACAGTCTTTGGTCACTTATCACGCGTTGTTAAATGAACTTAGGTTTATGGTACAAGTTAATGAAAATAGCGATTTGTAATTATAAGGGCAGTCAAATTTATTTATTATGTATAAAACCTGCCAAGGCACTTACATGCTGTCAGTTTTAATATTTTAAATGAATACATTACATATACTATTTTCTTTTTAGGTTTCCGTACCTTGAAAGCAAAAAACGGAACCCTTATAGGATCACTTTGTTGTCTGTCCGTCCGTCTGTCCGTCTGTCTGTCTGTCTTCAAGATCCCTTTTCTCAGGAACGCGTGGAGTTATCAAGCTGAAATCAATTTTTCACCAGTGTTTTCTCTTGTGTAAAAAAGTAACTATTTCAAAGTTGAACTATTATCCCAAAGCAACCGTTATATAGATAAAACAAAAGGATTCTACATATAATTTCCTATGATCTCCTATGATATTCAGGAAATGGTTTAATAATGTTATTTTTATATATTTTTTTTATTTTTTATGATGGCAAACGAGCAGAACACCTGATGATAAGTATCACTACCGCCCATGGACCTTTGCATTACCAAGGGTATAGCTTAGACCGCTGCCAACCAATAAAACCCCCAAACCCACCCAGTTAGGTTGCCGGCTCTCTCGCTTACCGAACGAAACGCAATAGCACATTGCTATTACTCAGACGTTGATCTTCTGCGAGAGTGTGGTACTACCCCGGACGGACCAGCCAGCGGCTGTAGACTGAAAACTATCAACAGCGTGGTCCTACAAATATTAAAATGCGCCAATTTTTTAACGGTCAACGGTTACGAGTGATTAACTTACAAAGGTCCAACCATCGAAACATCTTCACATTTTCTCATATTTATAATACTAGTAGAATAATAGAAACGGAATAGTGTTTGTGTATATTATTAGCAAATTGGGTAAAATTTGATAACATAGATCGTGCGTCAACCGTATTGCGCAGACACCGTTGTTGTAGGAACTGCTGAGACAACAAAAATTGTGATTGATGTATGTTAATGTTATTAACTATAGCTAGGCCGACGCTTACCAACCGAAACCCAGCCCAATTGAACGTCCAGTTTTCTCGCTCACCGAAAGAAGTACAATAGCACATTGCCTCTGCTTACACTTCGATTTTCTACAAGAGTGTATTACTACCTTCAATTGAATAGCTCGTGATTCATCATTCTACTCTTATCCCAATTACTTGGGGTCGACTCAATATATCCTTTTCTTTCACTCAATCCTATCCAATGTCATCTCTGCGTTCACTCCATTTCTATTCATATCATGCTTCACGCAATCCATCCATCTTTTCTTCTTTTTTTATTAAATGGTTCGTGACTGTAGACAAAAAACTATAAACAGCATGGCTCTACTGCTATAATTTTATTGAATAATTTCATTGTGTTAATAAAAAAAACCTGCAATTGCATTTAAAATATTACGTACTTGATCCAAGAGTTTCATTTCAGCTTATATATGAGTATGTCCCACTGTTGGGCTCGAGCCTCCTCCATAATGGGAAGGAAATTGACCTACTATACCGCACTGGTCAGACGTATTGGTATAAGCTTTTGTTTCGGGTTTTTCTTCTCTTGCATATATGTTCTATGCGTTTTATATCTCTTAATCGTTTCTTACGATCACCCACGGATAAGATAGGAGTGGTGAATTATGCTCTTAGTCCATCACCGCACGGAAATGAATTAATAGTTTACGTTCATCATCATTCAGCTTTTCATCCTCCACTGTTGGACGTAGCCCTCCCTCATATTTCATCACAAAGTGCGGACTTGTGCCGCCCGCATCCAACGATTCCCAGTAACCTTCACCAGATCGCTGATCCACCTGGTTACCAACACTGCAACGTTCGTTAAGCGGTCGCCTTTCAAGAACTTTTCTTCCTTAACGGTTATCGGTTTGTCGAGCGATGTTGCCCACCCATTACCACTTCAGCGTGCTAATTTTTCATGCTATATCAGTTACACCAGTTCTTTTGAGGATCACCGTATTACGTATTCTATCTCACAGAGAACTTCCGAGCATAGCCCAATAGTCTATATTTAACGTTATTAAAAAAAAATTAAAAATATCATCATTCTCCTACTCTTATCACAATTACTTGGGGTCGATACAATATGTAATCTTCTTTCATAGTACATATTGTAAAAGTTATTGGTAATAGTTTTATGACCGGCCGCCTGCTAGACGTCAACCCTCCTTGGTAATGTAATTGTTGAACAAACAGCATCACCGTGGAGTTGGCACAGGTCGTTATAAGGCTCTTTGTCGTCTTTTACAATATCTACAAGCAAAGTAAGGGTTGATAGTATTCGTAGCCGCTACCACAGAGCTAAAAATATGTTAGCCATAAAACAATTGTATCAATGTAGACGTGTACTGGTGCGGATCGTGTATGCGTCTTGCACAGGTGACTGTACAATGTGACGTTTGTTATTTCACATTAACATTATGTTCACAAGACCAACGTTGTCCGCTATTGTCCACTTATGTTCGAATCTTTGCAGTATTGGTTTATATGTTGAAACAAAAATAGCAATATTTTTAATCTCTATATAGCTGTTTTAATCTCTATATAAAAGCTTGACTTCACTGCACAGATGGCGTAGTGGTTAAGATATCGAACTTCCGTACCATTGGAATGGGTTCGATTCCTATGGCATGATAATACTTTACAATTTATCTGCGTTAATTGTTAAGAAAATGATCATTGTATTGTAACTTTACAAAAGTCGCAATACAATGATTGAATGATCGAAAAAAAAAACTTGTTTAAGATCGAAAAATTGAATTATTGTTACAATTCAAACCCATAGTTATTAGAAATCCGTTCCAATTGTCTTACCACTTAGACAAGTATGAGCTGTCGTTTGTGGTTCGTATTATTTTGTCACCTTTATGGAAGATTTACTGGACAAGGATTACATTTTGTACCAATTAAATACTGTTTAGAAATAAACCTAGCATGTTACATAATAAATATTTTAAATAAAATATTTATTTTATCATTGCTGTGTGGTAGCGGCTACGAATACTACCAACCCTTACCTTGCTTGTGGATGTTGTAAAAGACGACTAAGAGCCTTATAACGACCTGGGCAGAGTCCATCTGATGCCGTTTAGTCAACAATTACATTCCCAAGGAGGGTTGATGTCAGGCAGGCGGCCGGTCATAAAGCTATTGTCGATAATTTTTACAATATGTACTATGAAAGAAGAGTACATACTGTATCGACCCCAAGCAATTGGGATAAGAGTAGGAGAATGATGACTATATCTTACCCTGGGGTGTCTTAAAATGCGATTAAGGGATATAACGTGAATATAGCATCTATGGTATAAGACTATTGGAACGGATTTACAAAAGGTAGATTCAAGTCCCACGTATGACAATAATTTTTCGTTGGAAAACAAGTTTTTTCAAATAGCTTAGTTTGTTAAATGCTAAGTCTCAATAATTTGTACCTTTTTAAACACAGCGCGCTTAAAAAAGTTTCAATCCAAAAATATTCAAGACATATAAACCTTGCCTAAATTCTCTCATTGTGGCGGCATTACCCATTGAAAAGGCTACCTATTGTTATTTCAGTTTAATATAAAACAATACGCAAAGCTTTCCACATCGTACGAGATCTTTTATTTGTTCTGTCGGCTCCTTTGTGAAGCCGCCGCGACTTTTTTATCTCGGCGACTCATTAAGGCTTTGGGTTTTTTGTATGTCAATGCTCATCGGCCATTTGTTGTTGGGACTCGAATAGATATATCATTCATTCATGAATGTGTGAATGTATTTGGTTATCTATAGGTTATTTCGATAGCGAATAAGTAAACATGGCAATAAAATGGTGGATTTTTTTTAAATAAATGCAAATTAGATAAAAGCGACATCCTCCTTGTGTTGATGGAGTTAGTATACAATTCACCATTCCCTATCTTGCCTATATGAATCATAAAATATGAAATCGCAGAATATCCGTTCCCAGCAATCTCCGTTATCATTACAACTGTTGAGACAACAAAAATAGTAAATGATGTATCGTGGATGTTATTAATATTGATATTATTATGAATATTACGAAACAATAGGAATGTACAAACATAATAATAACAAATAAATTCAGAAGTATTTATCTTTCAGTGTGATGATGGAGCAAGAATACATCACCTTTTATCTCCGTGGATGTTGCAAGATACACAAACACACAGGCATACATATAGATAGATATGAATTACGAATTATTAAAAATATTACCAATTTAACTTAAGTTCATCATCATTACCCTTCTCTTATACCAATTACTTGGGGTCGACGCAATATGTGCTTTTCTTCCACTCAATCCTATTCGATGTTATTTCTGCGTTCACTCCCTTTCTATTCATATCATGCTTCACGCAATCCATCCATACTTTCTTCGGTCTTCCCTTACCCATAAAGCCTTCAACATTCATATTTAAAACTCTTCTCCTAACATTACATTCATCCCGTCTCATAACATGTCCATACCAAGTCTGGCGTTTTAACAATTTTAACAATTTAACTAAAGTTGCAAATATAATTTTATATTATCGATAGTATTATTTTAAATTCCATATAAAATTACGCAGAAGTAAAACCCAACACATTGTAGCAACTTATATGCAAATACGATCGATATTACCATTTCTGATTGTCCACTATCGCTTACGTAATTTAATACTATGAAAAACGAACAAAATATATGATAGAATCTTATCTTATGACGTTTTATATGATATTATCTATTTAACAAAGGATACACCAGAAATAGAATGCATAGATAGGACAAGATGTCTTACTAGTAATGCTGAACTTATTGCAATGGTGTAAATATGATGATTTATAAAGCGGTTCTCTCCCTCGAGTGAGCAGTTGAGGGGCGTGATGGTCACTCTATTAATTAACTCGTGATCGGGTGCATACATTGCGTGCTGTGTGGTAGCGGCTACAAACACTACCAACCCTCATTTTGCTCGTGGATGTCGTAAAAGACGACTAAAATAAGGGCCAATTCCATCTGATGCCGTTTGCTCACTAATTATATTTCGAAAGAGGGTTGACGTCCGGCACGTGGCCAGTCATAGAACTATATCCGATAACTTTTACAATATGTACTATGAAGGAAGAGTACATATTGTATCGACCCCAAGTAATTGGGATAAGAGTAGGAGAATGATGATGAGTGCATTTTGGAGGGGTATTAATTTTCTATTTCAACCATTTATTTGTAATTTAAAAAATGACGTGCACGCTAAGTTTCTTGCCGGAGCTTCTCAGTTTGAGGCTGTTTTCCGATCTGGTATTAGATTAATTTGAATTGCTTTAACAAAATATATATAAAATTGACATAATTTAAATGCCATTATGCATAATAAATTATTTGATTTAAAAAGACAATGCCACCATTTTTTATTATTATATTAAAGTTGTTAAACAGGTTAAAGGATTATCAGGCATTAGGATTTACCACCCAAAATATAGAAGTGATACGTTGCTAAATTATAAGACCTCATTGAATAGTTGAAAATGGTTGTGGTTCGCTGTTACCTTAAAAAAGGTCTGTTTTTAACTGTGGATAGGTTAATAAATGTACGTATCTAAATATAATAATAGGAAATAATAAAATATTGATGAAATCAAAAGACAATAAGATTTTGTGACGATGTCAAACGTTAACACTAGTTAAGACTTAAACATTTCATACTTTTGATATTACTGTTATTTTGGGTTATGTGGCCACACGCAACCGTTCTGTTAGCCCCGGACCGAATATATCCAAACCATATTGTTGGCCACCCCTTTTTTTTTTCTTTTTTTTTTTATCGCTGTGGAAACACATTTGCGCGCTATCTCCCGCCGGTTACAGACGAGGGGGAGTGTGGGACTCACCAGCCAGCTGGAACCCGACCGGAATACCCACTAAAACCACAGCGGCCCCTTTCGCGCTTTTACGGGGAGCCAGAGATCGTCTACTGTCATTCGATCCCCAGCACCCCCACGCTTGGCCTTCTGGCCACGTCCTATTGTCCCTCAAGGCGGTGGGAGGAGGTGCGTATAACGGCGCCTCCTCCTCCCCGATCACCGGCGGCGAAGCGAGTCACCTGACGCAAGCGCCTCGCGTTCCCGCTCCGCGGCCTCCTTCCTTATCATGATGGCCTCACAAAAGGAATTTGTTTGAATTGTAACTAAGTAATTATGTAGTATGTATGTGTACCTTTGTGTAAATTAATTAATTAAATTAAATTAAATTAAATTAAAAATTAAAATTCCACGTTGATCAGAAAAGGAGGCCATCGACGACCAGCACCTGTCGCTGTCAAGCATCTTCGAGATGATGGTCGACAACGACAGGTCTCTCCCAACGACCGCCGATAAGACGTAGCACTGGGGCCCCCAGGCAGGTCATACCTCCAGAGTGTGACGCGCATCATCTACTGGCGCACCACACTCGTGACATCCTGGGGCCCCTTCTCTTTCATTTCTGTGCAGCTACTTACTAAAGATCCCATGCCCGGTAAGCACCTGCACCATCCTACAGCTTAGGCTGCCGTGCCTTCTATTAATCCAGCGGTGGAGATGTGGCGCAACCGCCTCCACAGTCCCCCGCCCTGCTACGGGGGACTCCAGATCTTCTCTCCACCGCTGAATGACTCTCCTTCGGGCCACTTCCAGTACTCTGCCCAGTCTCCTTACAGAGACTTGCTCGTCGTCGGCCCACGCCGCGACGCGGAGCCGGTAGACCTCAGCCAAGGCCTCGGCCACAAGTGACCAAGGTGGTTCGCCCGCCAGCAACGTCGCTGCGGTCCATGACACCGTACGATAGCCCCCTGATAGCCCTCACCACCATGGCCCTCTGAGGGCGTCGCAGAAGGGCCCTGTTGCGGACGGTGAGGGAGTCCGCCCAAATAGCGGCACCATACAGCGCCATGGACCGCACCACCCCGGCGTATAAACGCCGACAGGACGACCCAGGACTGCCTGTGTTTGGCAGAAGCCTACCTAACGCCGCGGCTGTCTTGACGAGCCTCGGAACGAGCTGGGCAAAGTGCGGCCCGAAACTCCACCTAGAATCAAGGTGCAGACTCAGATATTTTATCTGAGCCCGCACCGGCACAGCAACCCTAGACACGCTGATGTGTGCACTTGGGTGGGGACCTCGACCCGGGCCATGAAATAGAAGGGCCTCAGGCCAAACATGCTGATCCGGCCCACGACGAGCGCAACCCCCTCTTCTGGCAATCGAGCAGCCCCCAGAAAGTCAGGCCTCCTCACCGTGACGAGGGTATCATCAGCATAACAGATGACCCCCATCCCGGAGAGAAGCCGACCCCGTAGGAGCCAGTCGAATCCGACGTTCCACAGGATCGGGCCAAGGACCGATCCCTGTGGAACGCCGCACTCTACCCGATGACGATGAATGCGCCCGTCGCCCCCCTCCCAGAGCACGTGCCTTCCCTCGAGGTACGCTTCCAACAGCCTCCAGAGATAAGGAGGCACTCCATGATACCGGAGTGCCTCCCTTAGCGTCTCATGCAGGAGACTGTTGAAGGCGTTCTTTATGTCCAGCGAAACTGCCAGGAGGACTTCCTTTCTGGCCACGGCATCGATGGCCAAGGACTCCAGGGCGGCCAGTGCGTCAATAGTTGACCGGCCGCCCCTGAACCCGTATTGGCACTCTGACAGTCCCGGTCCGACTTCCTCGAGGTGCTGGACGAGACGGTCCGCAAGCACCTTCTCGAACAATTTAGCCGTCTCGTCCAGCAGCATCAGCGGTCTGTTGCGCATGCAAGGGGAGTCGACTGGGCGACCCTCCTTCCGCAGCAAGCACAACCTGCCACATTTCCATTGCTCCGGGAACTGCCCGGACCTCAGACACGTATTAAGCAGTTCGCGGAGCTCACCCCTGAGGTATTCCGCGGTGACGCCGAGTACAATTCCCGGGACGCCGTCCGGACCAGGCGATTTCCGCTTCCCGCGGAGTCGGGAGAGCCATTCAGAGAGGAACGTGTCCCGCAGAACGCGGGAACAGTTCCCCCATTAGCCCCAACAGGAAACCAGGATCCATCGTTTCGATGATGGGTGCGCCACGGGCGCGAATTTTGTTCCGCGCCC
Source organism: Lymantria monacha (assembly GCA_905163515.2). Lineage (NCBI taxonomy): Eukaryota > Metazoa > Arthropoda > Insecta > Lepidoptera > Erebidae > Lymantria > Lymantria monacha. The sequence continues at coordinate 23,868,086 of LR991102.1, read as the reverse complement.
GCTGGTATGAGCGCCCCCAAGGATCCCTGTCGAGGCCTGTAAGGAGTTCCTCACGGGCCCTCTCCTTCGCCTGGCTGATGGCCAGCTGCAGAGTTTTCTTCCTTCTTGTATATTCCGTCCGCAGCTGACCGTCAAGGACGTCATCCCAGTTAGCCTGCTGTCGGCATCTAACATAAGCACGCCGCGCCGCCCGAAGATTAGATATCTCGAGCGACCACCAGTACACCTGGCGACGCGGCGGCCTTCGCTGAGCCCTCGGCATCGCCGCATCACAAACTACCTCAAGGGCACTTCTCATTTAACCTGCGAGCCCCTCCACAATTGTTGGCCACCCCTATTTTACCCGTTGGTGATCGTAAGAGACGACTAAGGGATATAAAACGCATATAACATCTATGCAAGAGAAGGAAAACTCGAAACAAAACCCTAACATATTTAATCAATATGTTATAGTAGGTTAATTTCCCTCCTATTATGAATGAGGTTCGAGCCCAACAGTGGGACATATTATGTCCTCATATATTATGAGTATATGAGCTGAAATTAAGGTGAGTGTATATTTTATTGGTTTTGGCGAGCCTGTTGGATCTCGTTTTAATGTATCTTTCGAGCTTAACGATTTTTGTTACCGATTAAAGTGTGAAAGTGCTATCGCAGGCACTGCAATTATTAAATAATTAGATATAATGCCTATTTACTTTTGAAATCTATAAACCATCACGATTATTCCAACGAAAAAATTACTGACAACATTTAAACATAAAAATTTTCTAAGCATAAGATTTACTACATCAAAATATAAATGCTTGTTAATTAAGAATAGCTAATTTACTTCAACAGAATATTAAACAAAAAAAAATCGTTTAATAATAATAATTTTTAATCATTAACATCTCTATTATTAACAATTAAATGTATAAAAATGTAAAATTTTATGATGTCATAAATATATTCGTGGTTTAATCATGAGAACGGTTAGCGGGCACAATATATAGTCCACAGATAGTAATATAAAAGCTAATACAAAGGTTTATCTGGGTAACAAACGCGGACCAATAAATGGAACGATGAACCGCCGGTAGTAACCTATATGAGAAATGTCGACAACTCGTATGAGAATTTATAGAGTTAATAATACCATATTTTTGGGATTAATCGTCACTAATTCCTGTATAAGTGTTATTAGACAAGATCTATAATGGTTATAAAATAAAATAAACCTAAAATATGTTGTGTGTAATATTTTTTTTTTTAATCTTATCTATATTTTTTTAATGTCATAAGGCTGTATAGATGGCGTAGTGGTAAAGTACCGATCTATAATGTCAGTGGCAGGGTTCGATTCCTGCGCACAATACTTTGTGTGATCCACAAATTATATTGTTCTGAAACTTTTTGTAAATTGTGTCCGATGTTATATGTTATTAAAGTCCCCCGCAGTAAAATGATTATTTCCTTAGTACTAGGTGTGTTTAAAAAAAAAATTACTTATGTCTAATATATTTTTAATAATATAATTAAATAGAGCTTATCTACCACTAGATTTAGTCTAGTATAAAGCCATTTAATTCACAGGTTTGGAAAATGGAGTGAGGTATTATGCAATTTCCACGAGACTCCTCTCACCTAATCTCCTGGTATCTTATTCGTATTTACTATTTTTATCTAATTTTAAGTTTGTACATAATAATATTTTTATTTAACACTGCTAATTTAAGGTCCCTGATCATGTCAGGGGAACCGTATGCCCAAACAATTAGAGTTTGGAAAAAAAAAATCCCCTGGTATCGCTTTTCGCCGATTTTTGTGACTTCTACGTACAAGCAAGTCATCAATTGTATTTTTACCATAACCACACTTAGGACTTTGTATCTAATTTTAACATATTATATAATTTAAATTACTGTAATTTAGCATTTAACATGCTAGGGTATTTATAAAAACTTGATTAAGAGCGAAAAATTAATGTCACACGTGGGACCCGAACCCACACCTTTTGGATTTCCAAGGTATTGAAACGGATTTCCAATAGAGGTGGTTCGAGTTCCACGTGTGACATTAATTTTTTGCTCATAATCAAGTTTTTATATTTTATAATCTTCATATGGCATTTTCATTTTCTCCAATCCCAAGACTCGTAGTATAAAAAAAAATTGTCACCACAAAATAAGAGCTAATGTACGTTATCACACTATCTGTATAGTGTCAGCTCCATAAAATCCCCATAGCTTGTGAAGTAAGCCGACTGGTGTGTTGCCGATAATACGGAGACAAATACAAATTGATAAACAAAAAGAAACACATTAAAGTATGTATGCATATATATTATAGCGACGATTGGATACTGCCACTAAATATATACAGGACGTTCAAATATAAAAAAAAGGTATTATAAATAATGTTATTACTGGCAACCTGCATTTCGTCAATTTACTGTACAAATGGCGTAGTGGTTAAGATACAGACCTACCGTGCCCGTATTGTCGGGATTCGTATGCGAGACCTTGTGCCGTCCAACTCTGAGTTTGGGTTTAATTTGTCTTCATTATTTATGTGTTATTTTATTTTATTTTATTCTTAGGATCACTAATAAAAGATACACAAACATACAATTTAGTAAACAAACACGTATATCACGTTTTATACTCTTTTAATTTGAAGTAATCACAAATAACTTGTTTGTAAAGTCCTCCGCAATAAAAAGATTAATAAAATAAATCTTCAAAATAAATTACAATATTCCATCCATCAGCTTATTCTATCCTCTCCAAAGGTGGATACTGTTACACATTACACATAGTTATCGGGTTGACGATCGCAGTTATAGTCTCCCAGCTGAGTTCCGCTTCTTCCTCTTAATCACTAGAATATATATTTACAGAATAATCCACTTACATACATGATTTTTTTATTTTAATAGTGACCGCGTAAGAATATAATATATTGATTTCAATTTAGGTTATATATTAAGGTATTTTATCCGTGTGGTGACGGAGTAAGAATACAATTCACCACCCCCTCTTACCCGTGGGTGATCGTAAGAGACGATTAAGGGATATAAAACGCATATAACATCTATGACCGATCTGGTCTAGGTAGGTTAGTCTCGGTCTCCCCCGGTATCTACATCCTTTCACTTTCGCATTGTATATCTTCTTAACCAGACGTTCGTTCGGCATTCTTTCCACATATCCTAACCATCGGAGCATTCCTTTTCGCATCTTTACACCAATACTCTCTTTCATACTTACTCGCTCTCTTACGTCGTCGTTACGAATGCGATCGATCAGCCTAACTCCACAGATTTTCCGTAGAGATCGCATTTCGACCGCATTAATTTTACTTTCATACTCTTTTCTGCATACCCAACTCTCGCTTCCATACAGTAATGTTGGGATAAACACTGCGTTATGTATTGCTACACGTGCTTTCTGGCTGAGGTGGTGGCTACCGAGAAGTTGCCCCAATGCTCCGTTCACTCTATTGCCCGCATTCAGTCTTCGCTATATATCAGTGGTGTACCTTCCATCTCGGCTAAATCCACATCCAAGATATACAAATTCATTCACTTGCATCATCATTACCTATTGTTACTCTTACATCTGTTCTGGATTCTCCTTCTTCTGAAGGAAGGTGGAGTCAAGAGTCTCCGAAACCGGCGAGCGTATATGAAGAGAATTATAAATGTTGAGGAAGCGAGTGAAGTATGCAAGGATAGAGTTCTCTGGCACTCTGTTCTCTCTGCCTATTCTGCAAGGGACATGGCGTGATGGTATGTATGTATGTATGTATGTATAACATCTATGCAGAAGAATAACTCGAAACAAAACCCTATACCAACACGTCTGACCAGCGCAGTATAATAGGTTAATTTCCCTCCTATTACGGAGGAAGCTCGAGTCCAACAGTGGAACATATATGGGTTGTGACGATGACTAAGGTATATAGGTAATTTAAGTTATATATTTGGTAATCCAAACAGACACCAGATGTACATAGATAATAAAACTAGAACTAAAGAAGACCTCGAAAAAGAAACCTCTAAACTGAAATGCTGAAAAAACTGGATGCTTCAAGTACTTCCCGCGAATAATATGTATAATTAATATTAACTCTGTGTGGTGACGGTGTAAGAATATAATTTACAACTACTTCTCTTGCCCACGGGTATTGTAAAAGACTACTACAGGATACATAAAGAAATTATATGCAACACTTTAAAATAATAAAAACTTAAAATCAAAACTCTATGCCAATACGTGGCTAGCGTGATAAAGTAGGTCAATTTATCTCCTTTTCTGGCGAAGGCTCGAGTTAAACATTAGGATGTATGATGATGTAAGCTGAGAATTCGGGTTGAGAGCCCTCAGCGCTCACCCAACGGCAATAATTTCAAACGAATGACAGAACAAATTACAGTTGGTATGGCCATTTGCAGCTAATAACTAAATCACATGAAAAAATGAGCTGAGAAGGAAAATAAAATAATATGTGTAGGTTCATGTCAGTTTATGTTCATTTTCCCTATAGTGACGGAGTAAGAACACAGTTTACTACCCCCTATCTCACTCGTGGGTGAGCGTAAGAGACGTCTGAGAGATATAAAATGCATATAACATATATGCAAGAGAAGAAAAGCTCGATACTAAACCCTATAACAATACATTTGACCGGCGTGGTATTTTAGGTCAATTTCCCTCCCACTATGGAGAACGTTCGAGCCCAATAGTGAGACATATAATATATGAGCTGAGATGAGGTTCATGTCATTCATGTGCACTTCTTTTGGTAATCATTTAAGGAGATTTTTTGATTTTTCAATCTACCACGTAATTAAAATTTATATTAGCCAAATAATTTTAGAAACAGCCTGTATATGATGTAGAAACGAGTAAAACGCCATGCCACTAAATATATATTATTGTAATGGGTGCCGTGAAGTCTTGTTAAGGTTTTTATAAGATTTTTATGCACAAAACTCACCTGGAGTTCAAAGTCTGTGGTAAATTCCATTACATAAATAAAATTCCTGATCAAAATATTTCTTCTTCACACATTAGATGCCGCGAATATAATACAATAAAAAGTTCTATGATAATATTGAGTTGTAATATGCCGTGATGGTAATCAAGGGTCACCCTTACAATACTCATGAGTGTTTTAAAAGATAATTGAGAGCTTTACAACGAGCTGGGCTACTGAACCTAATGCCAGCTGGGCAACACTTACTCCTACAATCAATCCTCCTGCTTGCCCCTCAGCCGGTTTTTACAACTCTCATGTGAAAGTAATAGTCAAAAGCCATCAACACATGGTGTAAATATGATACATACATACATACATATTATCACGCCATATCCCTTGCAGGGTAGGCAGAGAGAACAGAGTGCCAGAGAACTCTATCCTTGCATACTTCACTCGCTTCCTCAGCATTCATAATTCTCTTCATACACTCGCTGGTTTCGGGGACTCTTGGCTCCACTTTCCTTCAGCACGTGATCTAGTCTAGGTAGGTGAGTCTCGATCTTCCCCGGTACCTACATCCTTCCACTTTCGCATTGTATATCTTCTTAACCAGATGTTCGTTCGGCATTCTTTCCACATGTCCGAACCATCGGAACATTCCCTTTCGCATCTTTACACCAATACTCTCTTTCATACCTACTCGCTCTCTTACGTCATCGTTGTGAATGCGGTCGGTCAGCCTAACTCCACAGATTTTCTGTAGAGATCGCATTTCGACCGTATTAATTTTACTTTCGTGCTCTTTTCTGCATACTCAACTCTCGCTTCTATATAGTAATGTTGGGACAAGCACTGCGTTATGTATTGCTACACGTGCCTTCTGGTTGAGGTGATGGCTACCGAGAAGTTGTCCCAACGCTTCGTTCACTCTATTTCCCGCATTTACTATTCGCTCTATATCAGTGGTGTACCTTCCATCTCGGCTAAATACACATACAATATATACAAATGTAAATATGATGAGTTAATAATATAATGCGTCACCCCTTCCCTTCGTTGCGAAATCTTAAGCAAATTTTAGTTTGGATATTACATGTGATAGATTCAAAGAAGCGAAAAAATGAAGTGATCAGTGTGTGTAGCGCATGTAAATCGCGTATAGATGTCAATTCTACCTCTATGTTCTGTAGTGGTCTCACTATTGAAAGTTATCTCACACTTGTATATGATCGACGTTTTAGCAGTAGCAATGTACTGTTTTATTCGTTCGGTGAGTGAGAACGTTGGAAGCCAGATTTTTTGATTGAGTTTTTGGTAGTAGACACCAACTTAACCATACCACTGGTATTAAAAATGCCAATAAGTAATGACTTCTACTGTTTACGCGAGTACACATTTGACATTTGAAATAAAACTACTTTTACGGATTCTATCGCGTTTGTATTTAATTTATAATTTCCCGACGTTTCGAACACTTTACAGTGATCATGGTCACGGGAGGACTGAGGTGTCTTACGTCCAATATGTCATTGTTATTACAGAAATTTATATATATATATCTATTTAATATCTTATTTAATATCTTATAGGGTCTATTGGTTTGAGCCGGGTTCCATCCTCACACAGAACAATTATTTGCGAGAACAACTAATAATTCTTCTGACTCTTAATATTTGGCAATTTATTCTTAAAGGTACAAATAATGAGTGAAATACTTTACGAAAAATGAGTACGTATAAAAATATATATTCTATCAAATAAAGTATATATATTTTTATAATTTTAAAGTTGTTTTCAAGTTGATTTTATACGAACCATTACAAAAATCATCTATCACGAATAGGTTTCACCAGGCGCCTCTCGCTCCATTGTCAATAGATTTACAGACGGTTCAATGGTCTGGACTAACTAGCTGAGCTGTGAAAACGTACAAATGGTCAACAGACATCGGAATTCAATTCTAAGGTGGTTGTTACTGTCTATGTAACCAATGAATGTCGTCCGCTAATTGCTTACGAAATGTTATGTGAAGAAAAGTAAGAGGCGGGCTTCTGGACTTTAATACCAATTATTTATTTATTGAGTTAATTTTAAATGATGATGCATAAATATTATGTTGTTTATTTATTATAGAGTATAAAGTAGCGATAGATTAGTGAAAATAATGATATACTGATTATTTATGAGTAGTAAATATTTGAAATAGAACTATTTTTAAGGATTCTGTCACATTTGTATTTGATTTTTAGTTCCAGAAATTTCAAACACAACAGCGTTCACCGTCGAGAAATCAAAAGTTAAATAATTCAAACGCGTGGGAATAAAAAAATAGTTTCATTTCAAACGATATATATATATATACTCCAATAAAAATCTATATATATATATATATATATACAGGTTGCCGATTTAATTAGTAGAATCCTTGAAGGAGGTGTATCAGACCATGATACACTATCCAAATCAGTAAAAAAAATAGTACCTAATTTTTGATTAAATTGCCCTAATGATAAGCGGTCAATACACTTTGTAATATAGAAGTTCGATGTAGGCATATACTCATGCGTGTGACATTGAACTAGTAGGCAAATAGTCCCGCTCTCGCTACGCTTACCGCCGCGCAGCTGGGTCGAAATGTACCTACAGGTCAATGTACGCTGGCAAACCTATTGTTTTGATAAGAAACAAATCACTTTATCTCGGGATTGGGCAGAGCTAGGAGTCTGCAAATAACTTAATTGTTTTTTATGACGTCATTCCTACACCCAATTTAAGTTATTCTAGTAATAAAATCGGCACCCTGTATATATATATATATATATATATATATATATATATATATATATATATATATATATATATATATATATATATATATATATATATATATATATATATTTATATATATATAGACTAGCATTGAGATATATAGGTATGAGGTCAGATGATGAAAGGCGTTCGATAAGCCATACTATGCGCCGGGCCACCGAAGACAAAGACCGGGTTCCGGTTTCCCGCTCGTATGGCGTGGAGAGGTACATGTAGGGCGGGTCTATGGGGTCGTGCGCCATTTCTTCTATCGCCCCGGGCGAGAGGCCATACGATGTGAGATAAAGAACAAAAATAGACCAATTATAGAATGACACCCAAGAAATAAATGCGAAGATTGTAAATGATGCTAAGATTTTAAAATCATAACAGGACGAAAATGGATTCATAATTATGGATAGATTTAAATGCAAATTTTTGAAAAAGTCTTTTGTCGAGAAACAAAAAAAGCAAACTTGCACTAAGTAGATGCTATTATTAGTTAAAAACAGTATAAATACTGACATGATTTTATATATTTGTTCGTGATAAGTGCGCGCTGCTAACAGATTTCTGCATGCAGTTATAAATGAACCAGCTGGCCCAAATTAGTACTATAGTCTTGCAGAAAATCGCTATCTGATTGGTAGAGATAGTTACTGAATTTTGTTCGTTGAGCGAGAGAATCGAAGCCTCAAAGTCTACCTCCCACATCGACTTAACAATGGCCCTAGCAATTCAGAGATCCGGAATCAGCAGTCATTATACATCATAAGTTGCATATTTGCTTGTCTGCCATAAAAAAAAAAGATCCGCCTGTGATTAATGAAAAAGTTTTCGAAACGTCGGAAACAACAAATCCGCAAAAGCAAATAAAACAATAAATCCGTAAAAATAGTTTAATTTCAAATGCAGAACATTCATATCAGAAACCGACATATCATCATCATCATCATCATCTCAGCTCATATCCCACTGTTGGGCTCGGGCCTCCTCCGTAATGGGAGGGAAATTAACCTACTATACCGCGCTGGTCAGACGTGTTGGTATAGGGTTTTGTTTCAAGTTTTTCTTCTCTCGCATATATGTTATATGCGTTTTATATCCCTTAGTTATCTCTTACGATCACGCACGGGTAAGATAGGGGTGGTGATTTGTTTTCTTACTCCGTCACCACACGGATAATCGACATGTAAACCATTGAAATTGCAAAACTTAAAAAAATACGCGCTCACTCTATCATTACTTTTGTCTAACTTGGCAATATACATCTATCAATATTAAACATATTTGCCTCTAAAAATATATTAAAGAACAAATTAACCATAAAATTTAAAATAATATCACTTCAATACACATAATTGTCTTTTAAAAAAAATATAGTAAATTTTATACCTCAGGGCTTAAAATAATACGATTTAAAACACCTATCAAACACGCTTATATACCAAGAGTGCAATCAATACGATAATAATTATACATCACAAAAGATTTCGGACGCGTGGCTACAATTATCTTTAGTGCGTATAATAATATGGACGTTATCTATTATTATTAATTATTATTGTAATGTTAGCCATTCAGTAAAATAATGGTTAACGTTAAAATTTACAATCGTGCTAGTTTGTTTTTTAATTACATTTTTACTATTCACGTGCGTTATAAGTCAAAATGTTTTAATAAATTTTAATGATATGAATCAACGTTCCGTATTTTATTGGTGCACATCGATCTTCATTTTCTTAATGAAGTGGGGTGACAGTAAACGAACAAGCAGCAGATTTGATGGTAAGTGTTACTCATCATCATCATCATCATCAGCATCTCAGCCCATATATATCCCACTGTTGAGTTCAGGCCTCCTTTATCATGGGAGGGTAATTAAACCTACTATATAAAAAACCTACTATACCACGCTGGTCAGACGTGTTGGTATAGGGTTTTGTTTCAAGTTTTCCTTCTCTCGCATAGATATTATGCATTTTTATAACCTATAGTCGTCTCTTACGATCACCCACGGGTAAGATCGAGGGGTGATAAATTGTATTCTTACTCCGTCACCACACGGAACAACAAGTGTTACTGCCGCACCTTTGCAATACCAAAGTATAGCTAGGCCGCTGCCTACCAATACAAACCCAAACTCACCCAGTTGGGCTTCCGGCTCTCTTGTTCATCGAACGAAGCGCAATACCACATTGCCATTACTCAGACGTCATTCTTCTGTGAGAGTGTGGTACTACCCCGGACGGACCGGCTCGCGGCTGTAAACAGAGAACTATCAACATCGTGGTCCTACCATTGGAGTTAGTGTTATAAGGTTCTCAAGAGAGCGTTGCTCCTGCATTTTCCTTAGAATAACTCAATAATAGAATCATCATCATCACAGGACATATATATCCCACTGTTGAGCTCGGACCTCCTCCGTAATTGGAGGAAAATTAACCTAATATACCGCGCTGATCAGACGTGTTGGTATACGGTTTTGTTTCGAGTTTTCCTTCCCTCGCTAAGATGTTATATGCGTTTTATATCCCTTAGTCGTCTCGTACGATTATCCACGAGTAAGATATGGGGTGGTGAATAGTATTCTTATTCCGTCACCACACGGCAAAATAATAGAATAATTTACATAAAATAACGAAAGACTTATTTAATTATTATAATATATCTTATTTTCTTAGTTTATTAGCTAAAACAACAGATGCTGTTCTATACAAAAATAATAAAAAAAAAATCCTCAAATCATTCATAGCGCCACCCACTTGGTTCAACTGTTAATCTTATCATTCATTCTTGAAGCCACCTGAATACATAAAAAAATATCATTATAATCGATCCAGATGTTTAGTAGAAGTTTAATTACATACACACGTACAAAAGAATTGTATACATAAAAATAAAATGCACTCATGATTCGTAAAAATAGTTTTATTTCAAATGTGAGTGCGAGTATTAACTTGCGTAATCATCAAAAATTATTTAGTCTCTATCTATTTGGTTGGGGCACGCCAAAACGCACGGGTTGGAATAGTATTTTACATTGAGTTCTTTTACGCTTATAGTAATTTTATTTATTAATATCCCATACTATTATACATACATGCATATCATCATATCCCTTACAGGGTAGGCAGAGAGCCGACTTTGTGGAGCATCGGCTACGACTGGGCGTTGAGAGGGAGCCTCCCGCCCGGGCTGGGCGTAATTTGTTACGCCGACGATACACTCGTCACAGCCCGGGGTGGGACGCTGGAGGAGGCGGCACGCCTGGCAACTCTTGACACCGAGGAGATTGTCGGGCGGATCGAGGCGCTGGGTAAGGGTGGCCCTGGATAAGACGGAGGCCTTATTATTCCATGGGCCCCGCACCAGTCCACCCACCGACGCCTCGATCACCGTCAATTCGGTTCCCATCAGCATCCGGGCCCATATGAGGTACTTGGGCCTGGTGCTCGACGGGCGATGGTGGTTCCGGGAGCATTTCCGTCGGCTTGCTCCACGGCTTGTCGGCGCGGCGTCCGCCCTATCATGGCTTATGCCGAATGTAGGCGGACCCAGCGCTACGTGCTGACTGCTGTACGCGGGGGTGGTCCGGTCGATGGCCCTGTACGGCGCACCCGTGTGGGCGGGGTCCCTGACCGTCCGACTTAGGGCTCTACTATGGCGACCACAGCGGGCCATGGCGGTCAGGGCCATACGCGGATACCGCACGGTGGCGACGGAGGCAGCATGCCTGTTGGCCGGAACACCTCCGTGGGACTTGGAGGCGGAGATGCTCGCCGGACTGTACCGGCGGGCAGGGGGCGGCACCGCCTCGCTTAGTGAGATGGCCGCTTGGCGGGGCGACGCCCGCCGTGACGTTATTGCTCGTTGGGCAATCCGGCTGGAAAGGCCTCGGTTCGGTGTTCGGACCATCGAGGCCTTCCGGCCAGTGCTGATGGAGTGGTTGGGTCGACAGCACGGGGTCCTTTCCTTCCGACTGGTGCAGGTCTTGACGGGGCATGGTTTCTTCGGCAAGTACCTGCACATGGTCGTGAGGAGAAAGAGTACACCGTCCTGCCACCACTGCGATTGCGACGAGGACACGGCGCAGCACACGCTCGAGGTCTGTGTGGCCTGGGCAGAGCAGCGCCGTGAACTCGTCGCGATCATCGGTGCCGACCTGGCGCTGCCGACCATCGCTAAGGCGATGCTCGACAGCGTCAGGAACTGGGACGCGGTCGCCGCCTTCTGCGAGACAGTTGTCTGTCAGGAGGCGGCGGGGCGACTCCGAGAGGAAATCCTCTTCGGTGAGACGCTCCGTCGCCGGCGCCTGGGGCGGCGGAGGCGCGAGTATCTGCGCCTAATGCCGCCCTAGCCGAGGCCGCGGGTGACTGGACCGGGGAATAGTCCTTCACCCGCAGAGAGGCTGACCGCGTGAGGGCGACGCCCCGGCAGTTAGCTGGGGCGTTGACGGGGGATGGTACCCGAAAGGGTAACCCGCCGGGCTGGCCACGGAAGGCAAGGAAGCGGTACCGGTGGCCGGCCCAATGGCGATGGGGAGGGAATACGGTGGGTTATGGGGTCACGCGCTGCTCTTCCGTCGCCCCGGACGGTACGGGCGACGTGTGACCGGGCCATAGCCTACCAAAAAAAAAAAAAAAAAAAAAAAAAAGGGTAGGCAGAGAGAACAGAGTGCCAGAGAACTCTATCTTTGCATACTTCACACGCTTCCCCAACATTCATAATTCTCTTCATACACGCTCGGCGGTTTCGGAGACTCTTGACTCCACCTTCCTTCAGTACGTGACTAATCTAGTCTAGGTAGATGAGTCTTGGTCTCCCCGGTACCTATACCATATTATTATACTTGACTATTATAGTTACGTCTAATAGCGGACGCGAAAAGGCTGAACGAATGAATAGAAAATATTTTAGTCGTTTACTAAATGTTTAAAAATAATTTTAATTATCATATCTTTTGTACGTACGTATATCTTACGTACGGTTTTCTTTATCTTTCTTTATAATTTATTTAAGAAGTGATGCAGTATTTTGGTTTATAAAAAAGCAAATAGTTAAATACAAAAAAAAACAAATAGCTGAAAAGCCCAAAAATATGTATATCATTAAAAAAGTAATAAAATTTTCACTTGAATTAAATTAGTTCATTCTATAGGTATTCTAAAATCACCAAAATCAGAAAAAGTTTGTTCATTTGACACGGTAGTTAAGATCCTAAAATTATAAAAAATAAAGTTCATAATTGAATATACAATTGCTTTTCAAGTATATAAACATTATTGCAAAGACAATAACCGATACTTCATGTAACTCACACGTTTAAGTTTTTTTTTTATTATAGCAATTACAGGGTTAGCAGTGCATGTAATAACTTGATGATTATTCTCGATTGGTTTTACAAAAACTGGGTGTGTTTGTACAATATATTAGCTTTTATGTGTTGATTTAATTATGTATTATTTATAGAAAATGGCATAACTTAAATATTAATTATTTTTATGGAATTAAATTTAACGTTATTTATCGTGGGAATTGGCTGTGAATTAGCTGTATGGTAGCGGCTACGAATACTACCAACCCTTACTTTGCTCGTGGATGTCGTAAAAGATGACTAAGAGTCTTATAAAAACATCGGCCAACTCCATCTGATGGCGTTTGGTCAACGATGACATCCCCAAGGAGGGTTAACGTCTGGCAGGCTGCCCGTCATAAAACTATTGCCAGTAATTTTTACAATATGTACTATGGAAGAAGAATACATATTGTATCGACCCCAAGTAATTGAGATAAGAGTAAGAGAATGAAGATGGCTGTAAATTCAAAATGTTATTAAGTTTATGACTTTTGTAAATGTTTTGCTCTAATTACACGATATGATCATGTATCATATAGTTATTAAAACTGCAGCCAAAATTGTTATTTAATAGAAATAGTTTAGGTCCTTACTAAACTGTAGTCAGTTGTTGTATTGTTTTTTTTTTAAAAAATCACCCTGCACTAAAGAAGTAATCTTTGTATTACGACTCGATTGCATGTTTGTAAACTCGTCAAGTACCTAATACGGGGAACTTTACGAAAATATAATTAACGCATACAAATTAAACCCAGACTTATAACAACACTTTGTGAATCGAACCCACTGCACTGGTATGGAAAGTCAGTTTTAACTTACGCCTGGGCAGTGTCAAATATGTCAAATATTATGACTTGAAATTAAAAGATCCCACTATTGGGCTCGAGCTTCCTCCATAATGGGAGGGAAATTGACCTACTACAAATACGCTAGTCAGACCTGTTGGTATAGGGTTTAGTTTCGAATTTTTCTTCTCTTGTCATCATTCTCCTACTCTTATCCCAATTACTTGGAGTCGATACAATATGTAGTTTTTTTCATAGGTACATATTGTAAAAGTTATTGGCAATAGTTTTATGACCAGCCGCCTGCCAGACGTCAACCCTCCTTGGGAATATAATTGTTGACCAATCGGCATCAGATGGATTTTTTTTTTTTTGATAACGCAGTGGTCCGAAATGCGTTACGCACTTACTCCGTGGATGGGAAGTGTGGGACTCCTAGCCTAGGGCTAGGTTACCCACTAAAACGTATCCACTGCGATTGCTGTTAGCCTAGGGGCTATAACAGCGTAACCGGACTGTGGGTGAGTGCTGAGAGCTCTCAACCCGAGGCATCAGATGGACATTCACGAGCAAAGTAAGGAGTGGTAGTATTCGTAGCCGCTACCACACAGCTAAATCTATTCTCTTGTATAAATATTATATGCATTTTATATCTCTTAGACGTCTCTTACGATCGACCCACGGATAATATAGGGGGTGGTGAATTGTATTCTTACTCCGTCACCACACGGAAAAGATATAATGACTTGAATATTATGATTTTATAAGTTATACCACTTTTTTATAGATCACACAACATTGTATTGTCACGGTTTGGTGATTTTTGAATAACAAACGTGTGATTTTATCTACGTTATTTAATTAAAAGCACGTGCTTTTTAACGTGTTATACAATTAATCGTTGTATATATAGTTTTTTATATGTGTTAAGGTTAATAAAACAAGGTTTATTGAGCGTATAATGTGCGACCCAGTTAGATTGAAAATGATGGATTATTAAGTTTATAGTATTGTCTGATTACGTATTATAATATTTGTAATTAATTTGTAGGATTTATTTAATGTATTTATATATTATCTTACATGATTATTAAAATATAATAAGATTTTGTTAGTTTATATTTATGCTTTGAGTCTTCAAAATATATATGGAAATTTGTTTTATTTAAAGACTTGAAGTAATAGTAATATTTGTATAAGAGCCATACTGTTCAGTGAGTGACCGCACTGGGGATTAGGCTGGTTGCCCGGGGAGATACCACCACGTGAGAGTGCCGCCCTGATGCCAAACACCACCAGGGCATTGATTCGAGGATACCCGGCAGAGTAACCCGCCGGGCGGATCACTTATTTATATTTTTATTGCTTATATTGGCAGACGAACACATCTGATGGTAAGTGTCGTGGACCTTTGCAATACCAAAGATATAGCTAGGCCGCTGCCTACCAATACAAACATCAAACTCACCCCAGTTGTGCTGCCGGCTCTCTCGCTCACCGAACGAAGCGCAATAGCACATGCTGTTACTCTAACGTCGATCTTCTGTGAGAGTATGGTACTACTTCGGACGGACCGGCCCGCAGCTGTAGACAGAAAACTGTCAACAGCATAGTTCCACCACTATTAAGTGAACACAAACACGCTAAAGGTTCTCTCAAGGCGTTAAAAAGTTTGGCAGATCTATGGGGTAGCGCAGTTTCTTATGTCAACCCGGATGGATTTAACGGGGTATGACCACACCTTAGCCTGCCGCCAAAAAAAGGAGCCATTCTGTTAATAGTTTTCTGTCCATAGCTGTGGGCCAATCCATCCGGAGTCGTACCACACTGTTGTGGCATATTGACGTCTGAGCAGTGGCTATGTGCTATTGCGCTTCATTCGGTGAATGAGAAAACCAAATTTCTGGTTGAGTTTTGGTTGGTAGGCAGTGGCCTAGCTATACTCCTGGTATTGTAAGCAAAAGTCTTTAAGCGGCAGTAAATCTTACCATCAGTTGTGCTGCTCGCTTGTTAGCCAACATAAGAGATAAAAAATAATAAAATCTGTCCTACATTCTGAGAATAAAATCAAACGTGTATCTTTTGCACTTTGCAAAAGTAAGCTTTAATTATTCCAAGGCTTAAGAATAGCTCTTCTCTCACGGTAGGAAAAAAAATTACTGTAACCCTGGTATTGTTGAAAGCCATGAGCCTGCCGCACATCACCGCCATCACCATTTAAAAATCTCATTAAAAAATCTCATCTGTATCTCTCTCATAACTCATTTGTGATCGAAGGGCAATAAAAAAACTGGTGATCGTTTCAATCTTAACATATAAAATACAAAAATAGTTAATTTTTAATATTATTATTTGTATAGTGATTCTATAAGGTGAAATATTACAAATTCGTCCCCTTTTCTGTCCTGTGAATGTCGTAAAAGACGACTAAGGAATTTACACAGATACAATATATATATAGGAACAAAAACTCGATATAACACCTATGGCAATACCCAAACTTATGTCAATTGTACTTCTATTGTGGAGAACCCATGGGCTGAGAAAAAGAAGTAGAACAAATGTTATCGTCAACACATCTGCCAAGCTTGGATTATAGTGTCATCCCTCCTCTTGGTCGAGAGGCCTAAATTAAACAACAAAACTCGCTAGATTAAAGAATGGATGAAATATTAGTTAAAGTTAATAGTAGTTTAGAGTTTGGGCAGTACTTGTGAATGTCTTTGTTTATGCAAATGAATGATTTTTTGATATCGTTATTAAGGCAAGTTACGATAAGTATCGTAGTATACGATAATTATCGTAACTTGTCTTAACCACATGTCTTAATCGTTAAATTTTATTTCAACGATTCTGAGGGGGAATAAATGTAAAATAATACTAATGGTAAGTATGAGAGAAGTAAATATTACAAGGCGATTAAGTTCTTGAGCAATTTCTTTTTTGACAGGTTATAGTCTAGCTACGCCCTAATTATTTGTAGGGGATGGATAGATAGCCAGCAGTTCATATCTGAGTGTTGACCTTCACAGCAAATTGAATGGGATATCGAGACTGATTTCTTTACCTTCGTAGATCAAGCATCGCTTTTACACAATCGACCACTTTACGGTTCGATCCAATTTTAACACCTGTGGCCTCGGGTAGGATATTGGCATAGCCTTACATGCTTGTGGCAGAGTAGTTTAGAATATTTGATTTTTGTCTGACCTACGCTTACGCTTTTTAGGCACAACTCGCTTACAGAAGGTAGAGACCGAGCCAGTTATTTGATCGCGTTTATATCATGTCTCGCCATTTAGTGATGGGTTAGAAGACAACGTCGTCTCATTACCAGAATGAGCAGCAGCGCTATCCTGGGACACTACAATCAACATCGCCAACTCCTACAGTAGCCTTTATGAGGTAATCCCTCTAATAAGGAGCCCTAATTTCAATACAAGAAAATAAAACCAAAGTCTCTTTATATTATATGTTTTTACCAAGACTTAGCGTATCGTCTATATTCAATGTTATTGCACGCCTTATAAACGAAGCGTTGAGATCTTGCTCTACTCTCGATATATGAAAATCAAGGACTTTTCAAAACTTAAAATGACCGTATTTTTCTCACACAGCACTTATAGGATAATATTATCATATATGTGTCAAGAAAACCATTCGTTTAAACGTATTAGATATTTTTAAAAAGCAATTATTTTGTTACATCATTATCATCATCTCAGCTCATATATGTCTCACTCGTTGGGCTCGAGCCTCCTCCATAATAGGAGGGTAATTGACCAACTATACACGCTGGTCAGACGTTTTGGTATAGGGTTTTATTTCGAGATTTCCTTCTCTCGCATAGATGTTAAATGCGTTTTATATCCCTTAGTCGTCTCGTACTATTACCCACGGGTAAGATAGGGGGTGGTGAATAGTATTCTTACTCCGTCACCATACGGAAAATTATTTTTGTTTAAAGTAAAAAAAAAGTTGAATATTATTTTTTTCTTTTAGTGATATAATGGCATAAAAAGGAAGCGCAAAATATTATCACATGGAAATTTGAATGAAGAATACTCTTTTTTTTTAAAGAACAAAAGGTTATATACCTACTTAAGAGACATATCAATTTTTTAGTAAAACTTCCAGGCAATATTAAGCCGGTGATTTATGATCTGTAGTTTTAAATCCTATTAACAATAAATTCTTACTTAACTATACGACAAAAATAGACGTAATTCAGTTTTTTTTTTTCATTAAAACCTGATGTTATCATCAGGTAAGAGGTTGATAATGCTCAAATAACTTTGAATTTATATTTATAAGCTCGTAAGCTTCCGTTATTTGCTACGTATTTAACTCACCGGAAATAATAGACACGACAAAATGTTAACCTTAATCTATTTCTTTACGTGTCTATAAAATTCTTAGTCTATTTTCTTAAGAAAAATAAACTCTTACTATATTTATAGATAATGTTCCATTGAAACAATTAGTATGGTAACTATTTTTGACAGCCAGCTACTAAACAAATTTCAATACATGTTCAGAACGTCCAATTAAAGTTAAAAGTGCCGGCGGCCATCTTGTCAACAAAGTGTCGACGTATTGTCGGAGTCCTATTCAATGTCGGAAAAACGCGACTAAAGGAAAAATACGGTCGCATTTGAATGGCTCGTCTGCCGGCGAACCGCTGTATAGAAACACATGTATTTAGATGGAATATCGATGTTATAGAGTATTTTATTTTTCATTATAGTGAATTCATGTCTATTCTGACAATCGATTATTTTTGCCGCCTGTGGGATTTTGCCGCTTGTGGTATCCGGTCCAGCCATGGTCTTTTATATTGTATTTAAACTATTGCGTTCTAAGGGCATCGCGCTGGAGCTAATTAAATAATAAACATGTACTATCTTTTTTTTTTTTTTTTTATAAAAAAAAGATAATAACATAGCTAAAATATAAATAGACAAACCCGCTGAATTTCTTGCCGGATCTTCTTAGTAGCGGTCACATTCAGATCCGGTGGTAGTTTATTAGATTAAATTTAAATGTAAAAAAATTACAATATGTATGTGCCCTCGCAGTGTTTATGCATAATAAATGAATTTGCATTTATTTTTGTATCCATTGTATCATTTCTTGCATCATCTCAGCTCACACACGTCTCACAACTGGGCTCGAGGTTTCTCCATAATAGAAGGACAATTAGCCTATTATACTACGCTGGTTAGATTTGTTAGTAATAGGAATTTATTTCGAGTATTCATTCTATTTTTTTTTATTGCTTATGGTGGCAAACGAACTGACAGCACACTTGATGGTAAGTGTCACTGCCGTCCTTTGCAATACTAAAGGTATAGTTAGGCCACTGCCTACCAATATAAACCCCAAACCCACCCATTTACCCACTGCGGCTGTAGACAGATAACTCTCCACAGCGTGGTCCTACCACTATTGACAGTGATGTTATCTGCCTGTGTCTCTTAGTCGTGTTATATAATCACCTACGTGAATTTAAGGCAATTCATCACGATATGGGGAGTTACTTATCACTAAAATTATGCATTTTTTTAGTGTACTAGAGTTAATAATAATCAATACATTTTTGAGTTTGTATATTGAAAAATGTTGTGAATATAATGTAAATACTTCCTGACAGTTTCTCATAGGAGTTATAAATATTAGATAAGAGAGCAATAGAGGAATGGGCAGAAGAGCTATCCGGGCACCTCGTAACATCAACCAGCTTACTAAGGATGCTAATTATGACATTATTTAAAGTACGCTTCGATAGATTGATGTATATGTATCAATTTCAAAGAACAAAGGCATTTCATCTATAGAGGGCTAGGGTTCTTTACTAATGGTTTCTAATGTTTAAGCGAGTATTACACATTTGAAATAAAACTACTTTTACGGCTTTTTGGACGTAAGACACTTTAGCCCTCCCGTGACCATGATCACTGTAAAGTGTTCGAAACGTCGGAAAATTAAAAATCAAATCAAACGCGGTAGAATCCGTAAAAGTAGTTTTATTTCAAAAGTTTTTTACTTTTAAAATAGATAGCTTATGAATTTCATTAGAATATTTTGCGTAAAATGCATTGGCTTTCTAATAACAAATATGCTTAATTAAAACTTTAATTGATTTTATTATGTAATTAATGCAAAAATAAAACCTTTATTTTATTTTTTTATTTAAAAATATTGAATTTTTGTTTTTTTTATAATCGAACCTACTATATGTTTCACATTTCTTTGGTTACGCTGATTAGACGCTGATATAGACCATTTTTTAATTTAATATTTCATTGGACTCTTATTATGTTTTAATTTTAGTTATTCTACAATAATAAAATAGGCTTAAGCCAATAGAAATAACGTATACATATGTCGCCTTTAGTATTACAACTGGTTTGAAAACCATTCATGTAAATTTTATTTAATATATTTTTATTACATTGCTTTTCTTGATGGAAATTTCAGTTTGTTTATAAGATACATAAAAAAAATGTTTTAGAGTCGTGAACTCATCATAAATTTTCATTCGATCAACAAATACTTAAAAGCCACTGTTTCAAACTAATCGGAGTAAGCCGCAATAAAACTATTTCGATCAATAAAAAACAAATTGATTTTAGAATAATGAAAAAAAAAAGAATAATTTAAAAGCGATTCCTTGTTTCGATTACAATTCAAATTTCGAATTCAGGTGACGCTATAAAACCGTCAAGATTTTGACTTTCACCGTCAGTGAAGTTTCGTCTTCCCACGATGCCAGTTGTATAGTAGGCAACAATTAGACAATTGTCGGCCATTTTAACGATCAACCATAAAATCGGGTTTCAGTCTCTCATTAACCGCATTCTTGTGATACTTCCGCTTTTATAGTTTTACTAATCAACGCTATGAGATTAATACGGTCCCGTACGTAATGGCGTCGGTTGTGTTGAGATTAATTTTATTGGACCGGGCTTCGGACAATTGGTCGTATAGATAATTGAGTTTTGGACGTCTCGGCCTTTTTTAAACCTCTGTTTACTGTTAAAGCACTTTGTTGAAATATCTACCGCTACAAGTCAACTAGATACTTCTAATTTAGATTACTCAAATGGAACTATATTTACTCCTTGCTATACAATCTTATAAGTAAGTTTAAATAATATCTTGCATACCGTCAAAGTGAGCCGATACATTTTATCTGCACAATTAAATTCCTTCATAAAAATATAATAAAATTTTGATATCATTGCCTTAGTGTAACTTTATTAAAGATTTTTTTATTATATTACACTGCAGAGTACTTGATATCATCTTATGAACTATAAGACTTATCGCGTAAGTAATAAGCACAGGTGTAATATACTTAATTTTTATGAAACTATATATTATAATGATTTCTGATGTTTACGCGAGTTTAAAAATAAAACTACTTTTACAGATTCTATCGCAGTTGTATTTGATTTTTAATTTCCCGACATTTCGAACACTTTATAGTGATCATGGTCATGGAAGGATTAAGGTGTTTTACGTCTTATATGTCATTGCTATTACAGAAATTATCTATCCTATAAGATTTAAAATTTTGAAAGAGAAATTTTGAGATTTTAAAGATATAAAAAAACTAAATATTTTTCTTCATGTGTGGATGGAGTAAGAATAAAATGCACCAGATTCTTTCTTGCCAGTGTTTGCAATAAGATAGGACTGATATTAATATAGTATGCATTTAACATGGATACAAGAGGTAAAAACTCAACATAAAACCTCATGCCAAAGCGTCTGACCAGCGTAGAATATTAGACCAATTTCCCTTAAATTTTTCTCCCTTCAGTTTGGTTTGACTCTCTGAACCATTCTCTTAAGAATTAGTGGCGGTATCAAGTTATAATTTATACTACATACTTAAGTTTATTATAAAGGTGTAAAAAGAAAACATTTTTAAGGTAGTGCAATCAAATGATATAGGAATTACATTCTTTGACTTTGCTATCTGATCAAAGACTATAAGGTACTTTCTGCTGATCTCATCTCAGCCTACATAAGTCCCAATGTTGGGCTCGAGCCCAAGAATGGAGGACCGTTATAGTAAGGGAAATTAACGTACTATACCACGCTGGTCAAACGTGTTGGTATAGGGTTTTATTTCAAGTTTTCCTTCTCTTGCACAGATGCCATATGCATCTTATATTCCTTAATCGTCTTTTACGATAGCCACGGATAAGATAGGGGCGGTGAATTGTATTCTAACTCCGTTACCACACGGAAATTATTATACATACATACATATCATCACGCCATATCCCTTGTAGGCTAGGCAAAGAGAACAGAGTGCCAGAGAACTCTATCTTTGCATACTTCACTCGCTTCCTCAACATTCATAATTCTCTTCATACACGCTCGCCGGTTTCGGAGACTCTTGACTCCACCTTCCTTCAGTACATGACCGATCTGGTGTAGGTAGGTTAGTCTCGATCTCCCCCGGTACCTACATCCTTCCACTTTCGCATTGTATATCGTCTTAACCAGACGTTCGTTCGTCATTCTTGCCACATTTCCGAACCATCGGAGCATTCCCTTTCGCATCTTTACACCAATACTCTCTTTCATACCTACTCGCTCTCTTACGTCGTCGTTACGAATGCGGTCGGTCAGCCTAACTTCACAGATTTTCCGCAGAGATCGAATTTCGACCGCATTAATTTTACTTTCATACTCTTTTCTGCATACCCAACTCTCGCTTCCATACAGTAATGTTGGGACAAGCACTGCGTTATGTATTGCTACACGTGCCTTCTAGCTGAGGTGGTGGCTACCGAGAAGTTGACCCAATGCTCCGTTCACTCTATTGCCCGTATTCACTCTTCACTCTATATCAGTGGAGTACCTTCCATCACGGCTAAAAAAAATATGATGCTGATTAAGGTAATTTGGAATGGAATATGATTTCAAAGTTATTTAATTAAAGGAAAATAAATGTTAAACATTAAAAAAAAATCCTTAAAATTAAAGATATTCTTCACTTTCAAAATTAATGAAGAAGAACATTTTATTCTATACTTTTCAGATTTTTGTGTAAAAAAAAAAGCAGACAAAGAGAAAGCATTTTAAAAGATGTAAATTTTAATATATAGTATATGTATTTAATATATCTGTTAAATTAAAAATAATACTAATATTTTCTGATGTTTCCGGTATTATTACACATTTGAAATAAAACTATTTTTACAGGTCACGTTCTCCCGTAACTATGAACGATGTAAACTGTACGAAACGTTAGGCAATTAATATCGTATATAAAAGCGTTAGAATCTGTACAAATAGTTTTAATATTAAATAATAATATTCTAATTTTAAGGTAAAATTTAAAACACCTAATTTTTTATTTTATTTCTAATGGCGGCAAACGAGCAAGCAGCACACCTGATGGTAAGTATCACTGCCGCCCATGGACCTTTGGAATACCAAGGGTACAACTAGGCAGCTGCCACTAAAATAAACCCAATTGGGCTTCCGGCTCTCTCGCTCACCGAAAGAAGCGCAATAGCACATTGCTATTACTCAAACGTCGATCTTCTGCGAGAGTGTGGTACTACTCCGGAAGAACCGGCCCGCGGCAGCAGACAGAGGACTGTCAACAGCGTGGTCCTACCACTATTGAATTTAATTCTTATAATCGATAAACTATTTCAAAACAAAGAAGTTTATATCTTCTTTTTTTCGTAATTGCGAATAACAAAGTTGGCTATTAGACTATTACTGTAATGAGTAACCAAAAATCCGCAATAATAATGACTTGCTTGTCGCGATACCGTAGTCTTCTCATGACTGTGAACGTTGGAATTTTTTGAAACTTCGGGAAGTAAAGTTCAAATACAAACGCAATAAAAATCGTAAAAAATATATTATTTCACATGTAAATATTAGAAAATATATTACAGCTTTTTTCGACTTATTTAGAATTTAAAGCAACGTTTGTTCTGTATTCTTATTTCTTATAAAAGAACAGCTCTTCATAATATCTGAATGTGACATTTTCCCCTTGTCGCCATTTATTACTCATTATAAAATGAGGTTGGTTGGTCGTAAAAATGACTCTCCTTTTTTTTGCGGTGGACTATGGATATGGTCGCGCCCTGCCAAAACGGTTTGGGGTGACAGAAGCAACTCCATAGACCCACCCTGCAAACACCCCTCTTTGCCGTGTGAGCGGGCCTCCGGTACCCGATCTTTGTCTTCGGGGGCCCGCCCGGCGGTTTACCCTCGCGGGTTCTTCTCGTCCTCACGCGGTGGCCTCACTTCGGGTGACCGGGCTATTCCCCGCTCCGTTCACGCGATGCCTCGGCTAATAAAATAACTCTCCAACAAACAACTCCTCATCGAGTTTGCGAACCTGCCAACCAAGTGTGACGATTACGGCACAAAACTCTCATTTATGGGACAGTTCTACGTCTGACAGTATACATTAAAATATGATAACAAATCTTATAAATTACTTTGGTTATTTATATTCAGTTTACATATACTAACTAATACATAAAAAAACAACATAATAATAAATAA
Source organism: Lymantria monacha (assembly GCA_905163515.2). NCBI lineage: Eukaryota > Metazoa > Arthropoda > Insecta > Lepidoptera > Erebidae > Lymantria > Lymantria monacha. The sequence continues at coordinate 23,843,612 of LR991102.1, read as the reverse complement.
AAGTCAAATATTTTATATTTTTATGATAAGATTCTAACAGCATATAACTAATTCACCCATGTTCTTACTATCTTATTCTTCAAATCAGCTTACAGCTGATATAGTTATAATTTACATAAACACTATAGAATATAAGTTTAATAAATGTTATACTTTACAATATAAAACAGGCTTAAGTTTTTTTGTAAATATGATTACAAAGAGGCGCATTCAGCTATCAAAATCTTAGTATTAAAGACTCTATACTAAATCCGCTATAGCCATAGCTATCATTTTCTGTGTGGTTACGAATACTACCAACTATTACTTGGCTCGTGAATGTCGTAAAGTAGTAAGAAGACCAATAGCTTTATATTAACGTGGACATACTCCACTGCTTTGTCATCAGGTAGACCAGTCAGTCATGGACTTTTTTCTTTTTTCCTGCAAGGTGGACCATGGATGTGGTCGCGCCCCGACAAATCGATCCGGGGCGACAAAAGAAGCGGCGCGCAATCCCATGGACCCACCCTGCAAACACCTCTCTTCGCCGTGCGAGCGGGCCACCGATACCCGATCTTTGCCTTCGGTGGCCCGCCAGGCGGTTTACCCTTACGGGTTCCTCCCATGTCGACGCCCCGACAGCTTTCGCCGTCGGGGCGTCTCACGCGGCGCACGTTGGGCTACGCGGCTGGAGAGGCCTAGACACGGTGTTTTTACCGTTGAGGCCCTCCGGCCCGTACTGATGGAGTGGATGGAGCGGCGGCACGGAGTCCTCTCTTTCTGGTTGGTGCAGGTCTTGTCGGGGCATGGTTGCTTCGGCAAGTACCTGCACACGGTCGTGAGGAGGGAGTGGACTCCGTCCTGCCACCATTGCAGTAGTGACGAGGACACGGCGCAACATACGCTCGAGGTATGTTCGGGCTGGGACGGGCAGCGCCGTGACCTCGTCGCTGTCATCGGTGCCGACCTGACGCTGCCGGCTGTTGCGCGAGCGATGGTCGACAGCGTCAAGAATTGGGACACGGTCGCCGCCTTCAGCGAGGCGCAGAAGGAGTCGGCGGAACGGGCCCGGGAGGATTCCCGTGACCCGGGCCGCCAGCCGCGGCCGGGGCAGCGCAGGCGCGAGTACCTGCGCCTGATGCCGCCCTAACCGAGGCTTCGGGTGATCTGACCGGGGAATTGTCCGGTCACCTGACGTGAGGCCACCGCGTGAGGACGACGCCTCGACGGCGAAAGCTGTCGGGGCGTCGACAGGAGAGGAGCCCGAGAGGGCATACCGCCGAGCGGGCCACCGAAGACAACGATCGGGTACCGGTGGCCCGCTCGCACGGCGAAGAAGAGGTGCTTGCAGGTTGGGTCAATGGGGTCCCGCCCAGCATCGCGGCGACGCCGCCGGCTGCGGGTGTAGGACCTTCGGGCTTAATGCACGCCGCACGAAGGTCCGCCAGTCTTGGGGACCACCAGTAGACCCCCTGCCTCGAAGGAAGACGCCGTACCCTGGGCATGGCCGCATCGCATATCTGCGTTAACGCATCGCGAATGCGGCCAGCCTCAGCATCCACTCCGTCCGCTGGGAGTGGTGAGGACAGCCACGTGCTCACGATGGCCGCCTCTGCCAGTACGTCCCTATTTAGACGCCCCACAGCCCACCGCGGAAACGCGGGAACTCGGTCCGCCCTGCTGGGGTCCTGGAGGGGAGGAGACCTCCATCCGAATATACCGATGGTCCGACAGGGTCTCCGCCTCCTCCAGGACACGCCAGTTCCTCACTCGTGGTGCGACAGCGGGGCTAGCGAACGACAAGTCCACTATCGAGTCGGTCATGGACTGAGGAATAGTCCGTTACCCACAGAGAGCCTGATGTGAGGGTGATGCTCCTGCAGTTAGCCGGGGCGTCGAATGGGGATGGTATTCAAAAGGGTAACAAGCTGGGTTGGCCACGAATGTCAAGGAAGCGAAACCTGTGGCCAGCCCAACGGCGATGGGAAAGGAATGCGGGTTATGAGGCCACACGCTGCCCTTCCATCGCCCCGAATGGAATGGAGCGCATGCGTCCAGACCAAAGACGAAAAAAAAGGCCAGCCGGTCATGAAACTATTGCCAATAACTTTTGCAATATGTACTGTGTGAAGGTACACATTTTACTGATCCCTAGTAATTGGAATTAAACCCCTTCTGGTTTAATAATAATTACTAAGAAATATTTTTAAAGAATATTCCCCGTATAATAACGTGATAAGAATACAACTATCGCCATCTTTTGATTATAGGTACGTAAGAAATGATAGTATAATATATATATATATATATATATATATACAAAAGTGGAAGGATATAGGTACAGGGGGAGACCGATACTAACCTACCTAGACCAGATTAGTCACGTACTGAAGGAAGTTGGAGTCAAGAGTCTCCAAAACCGGCGAGCGTATATGAAGAGAATTATGAATGTTGAGAAAGCGAGTGAAGTATGCAAGGATAGAGTTGTTGGTTGAGCTGTATGTATGTAAGAAACGATAGAACTTTGCTAAAGGTCTTATGATGAGAATGAATAACAGCTTATTGACCAACCGGCCAAACGTACCAATTAATTTAAGGTTATTGATTCTGATATATACAACAGTATATCAACTCGTCTGACCTGGTGATACGATAGGTCCAATTATGTACAATTGCAAAGGAAGCTCGAGTACAAAAGTGGGAAATATGAAATATGTGCTGAGTTAATGATGATAGTAATGATAATATCCTGTACATAATATGATATTATTAGAAGACACGTGAGACTATCTCGCACCGCTAATTGAGGGTTTATTATGTAAATAACTGTAACTTAACAACGGTACATTTATACACTTCGATAAACATATGTATGTTTATCATTCTCCTATTCTTATCCCAATTACTTGGGGTCGATACAATATTTACTCTTCTTTCATAGAACATATTGTAAAAGTTATTGGTAATAGTTTTATGACCGGCCGCCTGCCCGACATCAGCCCTCCTTGGGAATGTAATTGTTGACCAAACGGCATCAGATGGAGTTAGCCCAGGTTATTATAAGGCTCTTCGTTGTCTAAAGTAAGGGTTGGTAGTATTCGTAGCCACTACCACAGAACTATGTATATTCTATTGTATATTTTACAAATATTTTTATTAAAAAAAATTGAAATTATTTATATCATCATTAAAGTTGAATATAATCTAAAATATATCTATAATAGAAAAAAATATTGAATTGTTTGTGGAATATTGACCTTTGCAAGATAATCCGTGCAGCAGGGAATGTTCACAAATATATATTACTCTACTGCTTAGCTCTAGCGGAAAATAGCGTTATATACTTATATACCCTATATATTAACCAGGCTGTATGGTAGCGGCTACTAATACTACCAACCCTAACTTAGCTCGTGAATGTCGTAAAAGACGACTAAAAGCCTTATAACGACCTGGACCAACTCCATCTAATGCCGTTTGGTCAACAATTACATTCCCAAGAAGGGTTGACGTCTGGCAGGCGGCTGGTCATAAAACTATTGCCAATAACTTTTACAATATGTACAATGAAAGAACAGTATATATTGTTTCGACCCCAAGTAATTGAGATAAGAGTAGGAGAATGATGATGATAATGTTTGTGTTCAATTTTTACTTATCCGATAATTCGAATACTTTACATCGTTCATAGTCATGGGAGGACTGTCAAATCAATAGTTATTTCTTTATAATTTTTTTTTATTGCTTGTGGTGGCAAACGAGCAAGTAGCATACCTGATGATAAGTGTCACTGCAGCCCATGGACCTTTGTAATACTAGAGTTATATTTAGGCTGCTGCTTACATAAATCCCAAACCCACCCAGAAGGATGGGCTTCCGGCTCTCTCGCTCACTGAACGAAGCGCAATAGCACATTGCCATTACTTATACGTCGATCTTCTGCGAGAGTGTGGTACTACCCCGGACGGACCAGCCCGCGGCTGCAGACAGAGAATTATCAACAGTGTTGTCCTACCTACTATTAAAACATCGAACATAGATTGGGACAAATAACAAAAATAAAAAATATAATTCAATATACATATATACATATCATCCGGCCATATGCCTTGCAGGGTAGGCAGAGAGAACAGAGTGCCAGAGAACTCTATCTTTGCATACTTCACTCGCTTCCTCAACATTCATAATTCTCTTCATACACGCTCGCCGGTTTCGGAGACTCTTGACTCCACCTTCCTTCAGTACATGACCGATCTGGTCTAGGTAGGTTAGTCTCGGTCTCCCCGGGTACCTACATCCTTCCACTTTCGCATTGTATATCTTCTTAACCAGACGTTCGTTCGGCATTCTTTCCACATGTCCGAACCATCGGAGCATTCCCTTTCGCATCTTTACACCAATACTCTCTTTCATACCTACTCGCTCTCTTACGTCGTCGTTACGAATGCGGTCGGTCAGCCTTACTCCACAGATTTTCCGCAGAGATCGCATTTCGACCGCATTAATTTTACTTTCATACTCTTTTCTGCATACCCAACTCTCGCTTCCATACAGTAATGTTGAAACAAGCACTGCGTTATGTATTGCTACACGTGCCTTCTGGCTGAGGTGGTGGTTACCGAGAAGTTGCCCCAACGCTCCGTTCACTCTATTTCCCGCATTCACTCTTCGCTCTATATCAGTGGTGTACCTTCCATCTCGGCGTAATCCACATCCAAGATATACAAATTCATCCACTTGCATTAATAATTCAATATAATATTATTATATAATAATAATTCAATATATAAATTTGCTTATATCATGCTATACTTATTTTTTTTTTTTAATATTCGTTTTAATTTCATTACAAATGTAATTATTATTTATACATTGAAGTGTTAGTTATTATCTATTGATAACCTTCTAGTAAATACCAATTATAATTAAAATATAAGAAGTAAATCATGTCTAAAATATAAATATAAAAAAAAATAAACTCAAAATGTTATTCATAGATACATAAATACATATATATAAGTTTTTTATTTAACAAAATATTTATCATGTTATAAATATTTTGACCGTTGATTTGTCGATTAAAATTAAAACTAGTACCTATGAATAAATTTAGCATTATTAAAACCAAAATTTAATTTTAGGCACAAATTTTAGACAAATCGAGAATACGTTAATTCTCGATTTGTCGAATTACTTATCAAAAGACTTCCTAACCTCTTAGTAAACATTGAGTTTGTTTTTAGGGTTCCGTACCTCAAAAGGAAAAAACGGAACCCCTATAGGATCACTTTGTTGTCTGTCCGTCTGTCTGTCAAGACTCTTTTTCTCAGGAACGCGTGGAGGAATCAAGTTGAAATTTATATCAAATACTCAAATCTATTGTGCCTTAAATTTGTGAAAAAAATTAAACTTCTAAGCCAATGTAATGAAAAGATACAGGCGTTTATGCCGCAAATATTCGACACTCGCAAGGGAATCAAAATCTGCAGGGTACTTCCCGTGAACTCAGAATCTTGAAAATTGGTACAAAGCAACGTCTTATAGCACAGATAAAGGAAAAATTGAGAAAACCGTAAATTTTTAATTACATCGTATAATAAAAATATTTTTAATAATTTTAAACTAACTACCCCCTTTCCTCATGAACGCGTAGATATATTAAATTGAAATTCATATCAAATACTCGGATCTATAAGACCTTTAAGCTGTAACAATCAAACTTCTATGTCAACGTAATCAAAAGAAACAGCAATTTAAGCCGCATATATTCACACACGCAACAACTTGCAAGGGAATCAGAACCTAAAGGGTACTAGGAAAAATTCAGAAAACCTTAAATTTTTAGTTACATCACATATTTATAAAACCCGATTACGAAGCGAAAAATGACGTCACAAGCGGGATTCGAACCCGTGCCTATAGGGATTCCGGTCCAATCATGCTGCCACTACACCACCGTGACTTATTGTAGGACATGCAAATATGAAGCGAAATTTGCATATTAAATGCTAAATTTCAGTAATTTATATAACAAGGTTGTGTCATCGTTTAATACAACTCTAACTGTAAAGTTTGAAGTATCAAGCCTATAACAATGTGTAAACATTGTCGGGTAGATGGCATACCGTCACCTTAAGACGTAAATATGATACAAAGCGAAATTTGCATGTCCTACAATAAGTCACGGTGGTGTAGTGGCAACATGATTGAGTCGGAATCCCAATAGGCGCGGGTTCGAATCCCGCTTGTGACATTTTTTTCGCTTCGTAATCGGGTTTTATAAATAATTAAGCACATTAAATGCTAAATTTCAGTAATTTATACATCACATATTTTTTTAATATAACTAATTTATATCTATCTATAAAAAAAGGATGTTTGTGTAAATAACATTGTGTAGAAACTGTTTGACCGATCGTTATGAGAATTGATATGTATATAATTGATTGAATTAGGCGGTACATGGCGGAAATCCATTATTATTATAAAATGGAGGAGAGGGAGGAAGACCCACCACTTTCCCACGGTTAATCAATATACCGTACACCTCAAAAAAGGAAGGAATACGGGATGGGGTCAAAATGCGCATTTGAAGCCGAACCGTCCTGAGGATGCCTCATTTAGAGGCGAAACACGTGTCGAATCTTTATTCGAAGTTTTGCGGAAAATTGCAAGTAGAAGTTCTGGAGGCGGTGCTCATCACAGGAGTAAGATTTCCTTATATCCTATTCCACCTTGATCCCATCCCGTATTCCTTCCTTTTTTGAGGTGTACGGTATATTGATTAACCGTGGGAAAGTTGTGGGTCTTCCTTCCTCTCCTCCATTTTAAAATGATATGTATATATATTTTTCATGCTGAAAGTTTATATTTATGCTATACCCATAATGTGACTCGCCACCAGATGGCGCTGCTATATATTCTTTTACGTTTATCAAAAGAATGCTTATCTAATTTTACGAATTTAACGGTTAGAATAAGTTTTTCGACATATTTCTTAACATGACTCTCAGCTCTAATCTTAATTACAGTTCCATGACAAAGGGACTAAAAATCATAGTTATACTAAATTTATATGTGCTAATAGAGTAAGTGTGTGAATGGTGTCCGATGGTTTACTGTGTGAGACACAAGGAGGTTTCAGGAGTGGAAGGGGATGCATGGATCAAGTGTTCTCTCTGCGCAACATTGTGGAAAAGCATCTGGCCCTAGGTCAGATGGTTTTCTGTAGTTTTGTGGATCTGGAGAGAGCATTTGACACGGTTGTACGAAAGGAACTTTGGGACATTTTACCGGAGTATGGTATTAACGGTAAACTGCTGCAGGCTGTGCAATCCAGTTACATGGGCTGTAGAGCCTGTGTGCGGCTGGATGGTGGAATGTCGCCTTGGTTTGACGTCAATAACGGCGTTAAGCAGGGCTGCGTTCTATCAGCCAGGCTGTTTATCATATATCTGGATAAATGTCTCCAAAGGTTGAACGATATGAATGTGGGAGTCCAGATGGGTGACTCAGTGGTCTCTGCTCTGCTTTATGCAGATGATGCAGTCCTGCTGGCACAGTCAGCGACTGACCTGCAGACCCTAGTCGACACAATGACAGAAGATTGTAAGAAAAGGGGTCTACGCGTGAATGTGAGCAAAACCAAAATAATGGTCTTTGAAAGAAATGAAGCCAGAACAGATGTAAGAGTAACAATAGGTAATGGTGTACTAGAGCAAGTGGATGAATTTGTATATCTTGGATGTGGATTTAGCCGAGATGGACGGTACACCACTGATATAGAGCGAAGAGTGAATGCGGGAAATTGAGTGAACGGAGCGTTGGGGCAACTTCTCGGCAGCCACCACCTCAGCCAGAAGGCACGTGTAGCAATACATAACGCAGTGCTTGTCCCAACATTACTGTATGGAAGCGAGAGTTGGGTATGCAGAAAAGAGTATGAAAGTAAAATTAATGCGGTCGAAATGCGATCTCTTCGGAAAATCTGTGGAGTTAGGCTGACCGACCGCATTCGTAACGACGACGTAAGAGAGCGAGTAGGTATGAAAGAGAGTATTGGTGTAAAGATGCGAAAGGGAATGCTCCGATGGTTCGGACATGTGGAAAGAATGCCGAACGAACGTCTGGTTAAGAAGATATACAATGCGAAAGTGGAAGGATGTAGGTACCGAGGGAGACCGAGACTAACCTACCTAGACCAGATCGGTCAGGTACTGAAGGAAGGTGGAGTCAAGAGTCTCCGAAACCGGCGAGCGTGTATGAAGAGAATTATGAATGTTGAGGAAGCGAGTGAAGTATGCAGAGATAGAGTTCTCTGGCACTCTGTTCTCTCTGCCTACCCTGCAAGGGATACGGCGTGATGATATGTATGTATAATAGAGTAAGTACTTGTTCACATAGGTGAAGTACTTGTTATCCATGGCCGTTGCTCGCAGGTGTCGTACGAGTAAAGTAATGAACTGGTGTGGTGGTTCCATTTACCATAAAAACTTACATACCAACTCTCAAGACTATTCCTCCACCATCGTGCATCGTCTCAGATTATATAAGTCTCTCTGCTGGTTTCAAGCCTTAGTCATTATAAAAAGAGAGTCAACCTACTAAGAAAAAAATGGTATAAGCATTTATTGCAATTTTTGAACTTCTTTAGGCGCGTTGAGCGTTTTTGGAGGGGAAAAACTTATAGGCTCGCGTCACCGACATGCTAATGCTAATAGTTTATCTATAGCTATGTGAAAACTTCTTTAGGCGCGTTGAGCGTTTTTGGAGGAAAAAACTTATAGGTTCACGTCACCTACATGCTAATGCTAATAGTATATCTATAGCTATGAGTAGTCAGACTGGCGCACGCGCAGTGGCCTGTGTACATGTATACACTAATACGTTAAATATCTCTGACTGTATCATGTGCGCGTTGGACGTTTGGATGGGTATAATTTCATGAGTTCACGTCACCAACATGCTATAATAGCAGTACATTTATATTCGTAAATGGACCGTGTTGTACAAGTAAGGTTAAATTGGCAACGTGGAAAGTTCAGCGTTTTTATTTAAGTGGTTTTATAGTTTGGATGTTATTGTAACCGTTTAATTAAAGGATTACTGTTCAATATAAAAGTGAGTATTGAACATTTTAATGTTTTTATATAGATAAATCAATAATGAAAATAAAGAATTTATTTTCAAATATTTTCAATATTCATATCAATATTTGCATTTAAAAGTATGGCATTATTTATTTTTAATTGTATTTTTAATATTTAACTTTTATGTCATGAAATGAGTATCATTGTGGTTTAAAGGTTATCTTACTAGCGTGGTAAAACCGATTCCTAGATGTTCGATAATATTTTTTATTTTTATATAAAATTAGAAAATTATTATTATTTCAATTAGTCTTAAGTTAATAGTTTTCACTTCTATCGGCAGTCCCCATGACTGCCTGTTGTTTTTTTTTGCTCTTAATCTTTACTCTTCATCTATAAACCAGACTATCGATGTCCACTGTTGGACACAGGGTTTTCTGAAGAGGATAATACCAAGGCGATTACGCCTTGTTCAGATTTTCTGGTACTGCCATATCCAGTTTTTACAGCTTCCTTGGAAAAACTAGGAGCAATGACATATGATATTACTATCCTCTCACCATAAGGAGAAAATTTTACCAGTTGCCATTACTTAAAAATTGAGAATATTCAGGGCTTCAAAGTATTCATCGCCTATTTGGTATAAAAAGAAATCCAGTGTACATTAGAAAAATAATAACGATTTTAACTTTTACAGTTTGATGAGTTTTTATAATTTTTCCCTTGAAATGCCATTGCTATTTTGATTTGTGTATTCACTTACATATTATTATCATTCATCATTTTATTTCTTATAATTATTTTTAATCAAGTGGCAATTTTGTATTATATATAATTAATTATATTTTATACGTGTTACGCAAAAATATATCTTGTCATATTAATATCGTAGTGTAATTTTTTATCAACTAAATGGCGTAACATGTTTCGAATTAAGGATAGAAATATAATTGTAGATATACATGTTTGTCTACACGTGGAGTACTGTTTCATATGTCAGGCAAATACTAGATCCGTATGACTGTAAAAGACTGAGTTTCATATCCTTAACAATCACACTTATGAACAATTGGCGTTGAAATTATAATGAGAATTTGGGTATCTCTGTTATATAAATTCCTTCGCGCTGAGTGAGGAACTGTTTGACTCGATATTTTTATACTGTATCACTAAAATTTTTCTACTAGTCTATCACTCAACGCCATTAAAGATTCACTCCATGTACATATGTGTAGGCTTTTAGCTAAATTAATTACATAGGTCTTACCTAAGCGCTACGATATGTCTTTCTTTAAAAAGTTTAAGAAGAATATTTTTTTACGATAAGTAATAACTTGAGACTTGGTCCTTTAGCGGCTGTTAATACTTAACATTTACTATCCTGACATAATAAAAACAACATTAAAACAAAATATAAGCATTTAATAATTTATATGCGTAAACTTACTAGTTATTCGTGTGTTGACGGAGTAAGAATACAGAGATATAAAACGCATATAACATTTAAGCAAGAAAATGAAAACTCAAAATTAAACCCTATACCAACACGCCTGTTAAGTGCGGGATAGTAGGTCAATTTCTCTCCCATTATGGAGGAGGCTCAAGCCCAACATTGGGACATATATGAGCTAAGATGAAACGAAACTTCTGAAAATATGAAAACGCTTGAGTAGTCATCACATATCATGGTATTCATCTAATTCACTGAAACTTTATTTCTAAGAACACTTCCAATTGATCCTTCTCAGTTTAGAGACAGTTTACTTACTATCAGATAAGTCAATACAAAGCTCGTATCCATCCATTAGTCGCCGTTTTCGACATCCACAGTCAAGAAAAGGTATGGTGGATTGCATTTTTAACTCTTCCTGATAAAAATTAGACACACTATATATACATTTTATATACAAGTTTTGAAGTAGTAAAGGAAAGGAAATATTACTATATTTATAATGGTATTCCATTTAATCTAGAAATTAGTACCATTCCTGAGGAAAAACAATAACCTTAAAATATTCGTCCATAATAACATGCAAGCAAAGTCATGAGTCAATTTAAGAATATCTTTGCTTAAACAAGCTAAAAAAATATTTAAGTCAACGTCTGAGTAATGGCAATGTGCTATTGCGCTTCTTTCGGTGAACGAGAGAGCCGTTAGCCTAACTGGGTGGGTTTGGGGTTTGTATTGGTAGGCACCGGCTTAGCTATGCCTTTGGTATTGCAAAGGTCCATGGGTGGCAGTGACACTTACCATCAGGTGTACTGTCTGCTCGTTTGCCACTATCAGCAATAAAAAAAAATAGAAAAATATAACAACTAGGCAAGAGAAGGAAAACTCGAATTAAAATCCTATACCAACACGTGCTACCGTCCTATACCAACACGTGCTACCGTACCTACTACACCGTGCTGGTCAGACCAGCATGGTGTAGTAGGTCAATTTCCCTACCATTACAGAGGAGGCATGAGCCCGATAGTGGGATATATATACATATATAGTAAAACTATTTTTTTAATGGTTTTATCGCGCATTAGTACATGTAGGACATAAAAAGACATTCATGGTGATCTCGTAATTATGAACGCTGAAAGATGTTTGAAACTTTAGCAAAGTAAAAATTGAGATGACTGCATAGATGGCGTGGTTAAGATACTGACCTTCCGTGCGAGTGCCGCAGGTTCGATTCCCACACAGGACAATACTTTGTGTGATCTACAAAATATTATTCTGAGTCTGGGTGTAATTTGTTTTATAAAGTCCCCCGCAATACAAGGATTATTTCCTTAATGCAGGGCGGTGTCTATAATAAAAAAAACAATGTGTAAATTAATTTTATTTTGATAAATGAATGTATTCTTTCATAAGTTCTTCAGGTGAGTGCCGTTTGGCTACCGAAGACAAAGATTGGGTACCGATGGCCCGCTCGCACGGCGAAGAGAGGAGTCCTTGCAAGGTGGGTCTATAGGGTTGCGCACCGTCTCTTCCGTCACCCCGGATCGATTTGGGGGAGCGCGACCACATATCCACAGCCCACCGCAAGGAAAAAAAAAGGTGAGTGCCGTTTCACACATATTTTATGATCTCTTAGCCAGTTACAATTGCTACAAAGAAGTAAGAGTATTTTTTTTTGTATATTATAATGATATAATCTAAAAATGTGTGTGTATCCTAGCTTATGTGTTTCAGTTAAAAGATCAATTAAAAGGCTCGATAATCTTTATAACTTTCACAATATTTCACTATTAATAAAAATTAAAAGTGATTTATTCGCTATGGAGTATAAAACTAATTAATAGTACCCGTTCCGCTGAATCGAAAGCAAAAAATTGGTATATTTTGATCGTAATAAGTGTTAGGTTAATTTTTTGTAATTGATAATTTAGTATTACTTGCCAAAAAAAAAATGTTTTAAATTAACACTTTTTTTGGAAACCAGGATGCTGGCATACTTCTTATTTAATTATACGAATATTTTTTTTTTCAATATAATTCACCTTTATATTTTAAAATTGAATAAGATACAAGAAGCAATTGATAGTGAAGGAAATAGGACAGATTATAATTCCACGGGCCACCGAAGACAAAGATCGGGTACCGATGGCCCGCTCGCATGGCGAAGAAGGGCGTTTGCAGAGTGGGTCTATGAGGTCGCGCGCCGCCTCTCAAATAATCTCAAATATCTCAACAAATTCATCATCATCAGCATTCTTCCACCGTGGTAGGGTAATTGACTACTATCCTGTCACATTGGCTAAACGGGCTGGTAAAGGATTTAATTGTGATTTTTTTCTAGTTTACATAGTCTTTTATGATACCCATGCCCAAGAAAAGATAATATTATTATGCAACTTAATATTAATACCATATGCCATATGGGAATCGAACCGATCTTAATATAGTTCGCTTTAGCAATAGGTAAAGGGAACTGTGTTATCATCATCTCAGCTCATATATGTCCCACTGTTGGGCTCGAGCCTCCTCTATAATAGGAGGGTAATTAGCCTACTTATACCACGCTGGTCAGATGGGTTAGTATAGGGTTTTGTATCGAGGTTTCCTTCTCTCGCATAGATGTTATATGCGTTTTATATCCCTCAGTTGTCTCATACGATCACCCACGAGTAAGATAGGGGGTGGTGAATTGTATTCTTCTTCCATCACCACACGGACTCTGTGTAATGATGGGCTAAAAATACTAAAAGTTGTCCCTCCTTACATTTTTGCTGGAGTAATAAATATCCGCTCATCATCAGGTCAATGGACAGCAGCACAGTCTTTAGAGACTTTTAATAACACCAGCTACGATCACCAACCTGACTGCCAAATATGATGATTACAACATTATCAATCACCTTTGGGAAGGTTTATGTTCAACAATGATGATAGAAAGATTTTTTTTTCCCGCAAAGTTGACCATGGATGTGGTCGCGCCCCGACAAATCGATCCGGGGCGACAGAAGAGGCGGCGCGCAACCCCATGGACCCACCCTGCAAACACCTTTCTTCGCCGTGTGAGCGGGCCACCGGTACCCGATCTTTGTCTTCGGCGAGCAAGCAGCACACCTGATATATTGAAGTTCCATGAGTCGAAGTAACACCTATTGTTTTTACTACCGCTCTTGAACCTTTGTAATACCAGGAGTACAGTTAGGTTACTGCCTAACAAGCAAAACCCACCTAGAAAGTTGGTTTTCTGGCTGTCTCACTCGCTAAACGAAGAGTGAAAGTATATTCCCACTGCTCAGACGTCTTTCGGGTCATCATCTCGAGTCAACCTGACGGTAAAAGCCATCCTCACGCGGCTAGTGGATTAATCCCTGGTCTAACCATCCGCGGTCTTGGCTAGGGCGATATCAGTCACAGTTACGTGCCGCCCAACTGAGTAAGTAACTCTACCACTGCAAAACTTACATACATATCATCACGCCATCTCCCTTGCAGGGTAGGCAGAGAGAACAGAGTGCCAGAGAACTTTATCTCTGCATACTTCACTCGCTTCCTCAACATTCATAATTCTCTTCATACACGCTCGCCAGTTTCGGAGACTCTTGACTCCACCTTCCTTCAGTACATGACCGATCTGATCTAGGTAGGTTAGTCTCGGTATCCCTCGGTACCTACATCCTTCCACTTTCGCATTGTATATCTTCTTAACCAGACGTTCGTTCGGCATTCTTTCTACATGTCCGAACCATCGGAGCATGCCCTTTCGCATCTTTACACCAATACTCTCTTTCATACCTACTCGCTCTCTTACGTCGTCGTTACGAATGCGGTCGGTCAGCCTAACTCCACAGATTTTCCGCAGAGATCGCATTTCGACCGTATTAATTTTACTTTCATACTCTTTTCTGCATACCCAACTCTCGCTTCCATACAGTAATGTTGGGACAAGCACTGCGTTATGTATTGCTACACGTGCCTTCTGGTTGAGGTGGTGGCTGCCGAGAAGTTGCCCCAACGCTCCGTTCACTCTATTTCCCGCTTTCACTCTTCGCTCTATATCAGTGGTGTACCGTCCATCTCGGCTAAATCCACATCCAAGATATACAAATTCATCCACTTGCTCTAGTATATCATTACCTATTGTTACTCTTACATCTGTTCTGGCTTCGTCTCTTTCAAAGACCATTATTTTGGTTTTGCTCACATTCACGCGTAAACCCCTTTTCTTTGCAAAACTTCTTAGTCATAAAACCCTTAAACGTTATTCGAGCCCATATACTCGAACATAAGCCACTAACTAACAAAGCCGGTGGTCTTTAATATTTGTTATTAATCGATGTATTAATGAAATACAACCGCTTTTAATTATAACAGCATTTAATTTCTTATAATTGTGTTTTATATTGATTTATGTTCGAGCAACGGTGGGTAGGGGCGGTACGGTTTTATTGTTTCACTATATCGATGATAGAGTTAGCGGTACCATAGATATCAATGGTAGTTGACACTGGTAATTATGTGAAATTTATAGGCGGATCGTAAAATTTTTTTTTTTGGGTATTTTTTATTAATTATATTTTATGTTGATAACTTTATGTCAACATCAAGTTTTGGATATATTATATTTTTTTTTAGTTAAGATAACTGAAATGATTTAGTTCGAAAGTTGTTTTAAGTGTTGTTGGTTTGATTCTAAGAACAGTAAACATTTATTGAGTCTACAAATTATTGTATTTTTTTTAACTTATTTATGTTAACATTACTATCTTCCATCAACTCTTTAGTTGTATGACTATTATAGAAAAAGTCCTACAAATATTTCTAAGTGAAGTTTTTACAGATTTTTTTTTTGATGAAATAACTTATTAATTCGTCAACAGCTTTCTTTATTAAGAAAAATATACGCTAGCATAGCAGCGAAACGACGACTACAAATTTCAAAATTCTTTGAGAAGGCTTTAGTGACACTAATTGTTACTACAAATCCAATATCTATTTATTTTGTCCGTGTGATGACGGAGTAAGAATACAATTTACCGCCCCCTATCTTACCCGTGTGTGATCGTAAGAGACGACTAAGGAATATAAAATGCATATAACATCTATGCAAGAGAAGGAAAACTCGAAACAAAACCCTATACCAACACGTCTGACCGGAGTGGTATAGTAGGTCAATATCCCTCCCACTATGGAGGAGGCTCGAGCCCAACAATGGGACATATTTGAGCTGAAATGATGATGAAGAAAATATATACCTAGGTTATAAAATCTAACTCTATCATTGATAGAAACAGTGTGCAACATAGAATGTACACTTGCCTCTAAAACACACATGCAAAATATTTTTATTGATATATCTTTATTTAAAAAAAAACATACTTATGCAATTGTTTTTGAAATATATCATAATTTAAAAGTGAAATTTCATCATCAAAAGGTGGTTTTTAGGAAATGCCATCACATATTTCCATAATGCCATCAACAGTTGACTTTTAGCAAATTCCCTCACATATTTCTAAAACGCAACGCTGTTGGAGGAACATAACGTGACGTCAATATCCACCTGACATCTTCTGCCATAAAGATATTTATATGATTTCTGGTGCTTATTTGTATTATTTACAGTTTTTTTTTCATTTCATGGTAATACGTTAATTCTATTATTCACTTATTAAATTTCCAAAACTTTATGAATCAAATACGTCGTTGTTGACATCAAATTTGTGACATCTAACGTCATAAAATAAGTGCACCAAAAATGAAATTGCCTAAAAATTATAGCCATTTTAATATTTTTTTTAGCTTAATGGTTCATATTTGGGGTACGTTGTTAGAAACCTCCGCGTGGTGTACCCTGGGTGCGGGCGACAGTCCCCCAGATAATTCTGATGGATTGTCTCCCGTAGCGAATATCTGGCGCTAGGGGGTCCCTTTTTTTTTTTGGGAAGCTCTGATTCGCTCCTAGCCCTCTATTCGTAGAGGGTGACCGGACGCGAATTCTTAACGGGCCCAGTCACTCATTCATTTGAGGGCTGGGCAGGCATATGCCACCGTCGACATATCGTAAACCTGATTCTTTGCTTGTCTTAGTTTCAGGAGCGAGGGTCTTGGCTCAACCGCCCGGACCGCGATGAAGACAACCTCTATAAAGAATTCGAATCGACATTCAAATTCGGAAATCACCCAGAATCTTAAGTTCTGGCGTGCGGCGAGAAGATGCATGGCAGCTGGGCTGTTCTGTTCTTAGCACGCTCCAGCCAGGGTACCGGCTGCCCCCCTGGTTGGTAAATGTAGACTTGCCCGAGTACAGGAATCTCTGCTCGGATCGACGGTGTGTATCTTCCATAATCGTGGGAATCATATGGATACCAATTCTTTAAAAACTTTTAAAAACGACGGGAATCCCTGTGATTCTCACACCACGGCCTTGTCAAGCCACCGAAAAACTGACTCCGTCGAAGGCCCGGCACCAACAACAGAGGTCCAAAAAAAAAGGCAGAAGCGTAAGCGTATTTTTACTCCGCTCAGGCACACCAATCGCCTTAAGATGGAAAGGACGGCGCTGAAGGTCGCAGGCCGCGAGACCAGCGTTCCCAGTGACGAGGGCGGCACAGTTGCCGCAGAGCCGTCGTAAATAGATGTTGGTAGCGCCGCAGGGCCGTCGCGGAGGGAGGACGGCGGTGGCTGTACCTGTGTGCTGTGCTGTGTCGAGCGACGAGGGTGGATCTACCACAGAGCCGTCGCGGAGTGAGGGCGGCAGTAAAGCCGCAGGGCCGTTGTCGGAGAGCTCCAGAAGCTCCGACACCGACACGGCCCCGGAGAAGTCGTCGGACGAGGGCGGGAAGGCCACAGAGTTCTCCAACGAGGAGGTCGACCGAAGCCGGGACGAGGGCGGTAATGTCGCAGGACCGTCCAGCATGGAGGAGGGCAGCTCGGCTGCCGAGGCCGTCGAGGAGTCTGAGCCGCACCTTGCGGCGAAGGCTCTGACAGTGGCCTTAAATGTTAGGGAGAGGGAGGAGAACCTCCCCCCGAGTGTCCGGAAGAGCCCCCTGTATAAGAGCGGCAGCTCCGACTCGGAGGGGAGTGTCGTCATGACTCCTCCCAAAGTCCCGACCGCGCGGCGTGGGCGCAGGGGTCGAGAGTCGGCGGTGTGGGCGAGGCCGGTCTTGGGTCCGGCTGGTCAGGGCAAAGAGGTGGCGGCTTTGCAGGCCGCGAACGCTCGCCTCAGCAGGGAGGTTTCCGGCCTGCGGGAGCGAAACCGAAAACTTGAGTCGGAGCTGTTGGCGGTGCGGAAGGAGAACCGCGGGTTGGCCAAGGACATGGCTGACCTGCGGTCTCAATTCGCACTTTTGGTGCCAGCCGCGGCGCCGACACCGGTCTCGCCGCCGCCGAAGGGGGAGGAGTCACTCCCTGCGGTGCACGATGTGCCGGAAGAGGCGATGCGCGTCATCTTCGCCAAAATTGAATTGATGATGGACGCGCTCATCCAGGCCGTGGTGGATCGTCTTCCGCCCGAGGCACCCCTCCGACCGCCGTTCGCCGCGGATAAGGTGAAGCGGTCGCAAGCGGCAGCTCCCACGCCGCTGCCGTATCAGGGTGGCCGCGTGGTGAGCTACGCCGCGGCCATAGGTGGGTGCAAGGGGGCCAAGAAGAAGGACGGCATAGTGCCAGCTCCCGACAAGCTCAGGCAGCGGCTACATCGCAGGCTCCGGCCAGCCCATCCGCAACTGCACCTGCTGCGCCCAGCGCTGCTGCCAGGCTCGAACAGGGTTGGCAGGTGGCTGAGCGGAGCAGGAAGGCACGCGACCAGAAGCGGAGAGCGGCGGCCAAGAGTGCCACTGTGGTCGCCGTTACCCAGGCGGGAGCCGACAAAGGAGGAAAGAGGTCGCGCAGGGGATGTTCTCCTTCCGACTGGTGCAGGTTTTGACGGGGCATGGATGCTTCGCCAAATACCTGCACACGGTCGTTAGGACGGAGAGTACACCGTACTGCCACCACTGCGACTGCGACGAGGATACGGCGCAGCATACGCTCGAGGCTTGTGCCGCTTGGGCAGAGCAGCGCTGTGAACTCGTCGCAATCATCGGTGCTGACCTGATGTTGCCCACAGATGCTGCTGACAGCGTCAGGAACTGGGACGCGGTCGCAGCCTTCTGCGAGGCAGTAGTCTCGCAGAAGGAGGCGGCGGAGCGCGTGCGCGAGGAGCGTCTCCTTGACGACGCGAGCCGTCGCCGGTGACTGGGGCGGCGTAGGCGCGATTACCTGCGCCTTATGCCGCCCTAGCCGAGGCCGCGGGTGACTGGACCGGGGAATTAGTCCGTCACCCGCCGAGAGACTGACCGCGAGGAAAAGACCGACGTCCTCCCCGAGGGAGGGGATGTCGCTCAAAAAGAGGGTACCCCTCGGGGGGTATACCGTCGGGCCGGCCACTGACGACAAGTTCACGCTGATCCAGTGGCTGGTCCTACGACGAAGGCGAGGTTCACGGGTGGGTTATGGGTGAGCGTGCTTACGCCCCTCTGTCGCCCCGGACAGAGTGGTGCGAGGAGCGCGACGACCGTAGCCCAAACCACAAAATAAAAAAAAAATGATTCATATTTAAGACGTGTTATATTTACTTTTTCTAATATAAAAAAAATATAAAAACGATTAAGAAAATAAATAAATACACACGTATTATTTTTACTATAGATAGAAATATACTGCAGAAAGAAGAATGACATTATTTTCTTATTTAGCAGCTCTTTTGATGGTGATGGACAAGTTTAAAATAAAAATTTATAGCCTATAGGCATTTTATTTACAGTTCACGAATTATTTCTAACAATAAGCAATTTAATATTTTGTAAACTAAGATCGTATCAAGTATAATACATATGTTAATCAAGAAATCAAAATTTTGTATTTGTACTAAAATGCGGATAATCTTAAAATATTATAAATATAAAAAAATAAATTATGGCCCTAATAGAGGCTTATTATGTATTCTATCATATGAGCAGGTGTTGTGTGCTAAATATTTGTGAACGTGCCTATTGTGACGTTTTTAAATTATCCGTCTTCTATAGTTTCACTCATATATTGTCCGTTGCTATCACATAAATTATTTACATATTAACTGCTATATTTTTCTTTTTTCACATAAATTATCCGTCATTAGGATTTTAAAGAATCTCAATCACTCAAATAAATTTAGATGAAACTAAATCATATAGTTTTATCATGGGTAATGTTTTAAATCAACAGAATCGATATAGTTAAGCGATTACTTAAACTATGATTAAACCGACATGGAGTTTTATTTTTAATTTTTTTTTATTGCATTTGGTGGCGAACGAGCAAGCAGCACACCTGATAGTAAGTGTCAGTGCCGGCCATGGACTTTTGCAATACCAGGATATAGCTAGGCCGCTGCCTACCAATATAAACTCCAAACCCACCCAGTTGGGCTTCCGGCTCTCTCACTCACCGAACGAAGCACAACAGCACTTTGCCATTGCTCATACGTCGATCTTCTGCGAGAGTGTGGTACTACCCCGGACGGATCGGCCCGCGGCTGTAAACAAAAAACTGTCAACATCGTGGTCCTACCACTACTACTAAATGGAGTTCACCAAGGAAGTATTCTTGGACCACTATACTTCTTAATTTATATCAATGACCTACCTGACATTATATCACATAAATAATTTTTATTGGCAATGCAATGGTTTACAGTTCTGTTTTCACTCCTGAAGGGTAAATCCAAGTTTAAAAATTGCAAATGAGAATTTCTCAAAAAAAAAACCAACATCTTTTATTGTCTGACCCAGGATTATCTGTGTGGTAATGGGTGAAAAATATATTTATACCCTTCTTTATTTTCACTGTGACTCGTAAAAATTAGGTAAGTGAACATCTTGATAGTGGACAGCAGCGCACCTCTGAGAAGCCTATAGCACTAGCTGCGTTGGTCAACCAACTTGCTAAGCACGCTTATAAGTTCCCTTTATGGGAAGCCTTATATAAAATAAAGAATTTCGTTAGACTGACATATAAATTGACTTAGTATTCAAATACAGGACGGACGGTAGTCTTATAATGACGGTAGCATACATATCTTATGAAATTAATGAGTCAGTCAAAGGAATTTAATAAAATAAATGGTTTATAAATACCCGATACGAAACGAAAAATGATGTCACAAGCGGGGTTCGAACCCGCACCTATTGGGAATCCGGCCCAACCGTGCTGCCACTTACGCATATTAAATGCTAAAAATTTCAGTAATTTGAATAACAAGGTTGTGTCATCGTTTAATACAATTCTAACTGTAAAGTTTGAAGTATTAAGTCTATACAATGTGTAAACATTGTCCGATAGATGGCATACGTCACCTTGAAGACGTAAGATATAATATGATTCGAAATTTGCATGTCCCAAAATAGTTCACGATGGTGTAAGTGGCAGCACGGTTGGGCCGGATTCCCAATAGGTGCGGGTTCGAACCCCGCTTGTGACATCATTTTTCGTTTCGTATCGGGTATTTATAAAAAATAAATGGTCTTTATATTATAAAAAAAATAACCGAGTCTGTAAAAACTACAATTCCATACCAACGTTACGTATTTTACATGAATAACAATAAGATAACTGGTGTTACACTAAGCTGACAAAACCTTAGTGACAAGTATGGCTATAGATCTTAAAGCGGTCCTACCACAGACTATTTGGGGAGAGACAGCTTTTTTTCCACTTCAGACGTGAATGTTCACATTGTATTACAAATTGTAATATTCCCCGTTTATGGTATCTTTGTATAAACATGTGGTAATTAGGTATTTAATGTCACTTAACGCTGAACTGAAGCATTTTTTTTTAGAATGGATGCTTTTTTAAGTTTTTATAATTGGAATGGATACTTTAATAAAAAGAAAACTGTTTTGAAAATTAGAAAATGTCAAAGGGTTGAAATAATAGTTTGGCTCCGGTAATGGTTTAATTGGAAATGTCATTGGCGTTATCAATTTCTTAAAGATAATGAGTATTTTCTAGTATTTTTTTTTTATCTAGAAATAAAATTATGTCACGGGTAGACACCTTTTCTTACAATCTACGCTAAAAAGGGGCTACGCGTGAATGTGAGCAAAACCAAAATAATGGTCTTTGAAAGAGATAAAACCAGAACAGATGTAAGAGTAATAATAGGTAAAGATGTACTAGAGCAAGTGGATGAATTTGTATATCTTGGATGTGGATTTAGCCGAGATGGAAGGTACACCACTGATATAGAGCGAGGAGTGAATGCGGGAAATAGAGTGAACGGAGCGTTGGGGCAACTTCTCGGCAGCCACCACCTCAGCCAGAAGGCACGTGTAGCAATACATAACGCAGTGCTTGTCCCAACATTACTGTATGGAAGCGAGAGTTGGGTATGCAAAAAAGAGTATGATAGTAAAATTAATGCGGTCGAAATGCGATCTCTGCGGAAAATCTGTGGAGTTAGGCTGACCGACCGCATTCGTAACGACGACGTAAGAGAGCGAGTAGGTATGAAAGAGAGTATTGGTGTAAAGATGCGAAAGGGAATGCTCCGATGGTTTGGACATGTGGAAAGAATGCCGAACGAACGCCTGGTTAAGAAGATATACAATGCGAAAGTGGAAGGATGTAGGTACCGAGGGAGACCGAGACTAACCTACCTAGACCAGATCGGTCATGTACTGAAGGAAGGTGGAGTCAAGAGTCTCCGAAACTGGTGAGCGTGTATGAAGAGAATTATGAATGTTGAGGAAGCGAGTGAAGTATGCAAAGATAGAGTTATCTGGCACTCTGTTCTCTCTGCCTACCCTGCAAGGGATATGGCGTGATGATATGTATGTATGTATGTAAAATTATGTCCATTTAGAAATCTATGTATACTTTAACTGGGCCACCGATGAAGGACCCGGGTACCGGTGGCAAGCCCAAATGGTGTTTTGAAAGGTATATATATATGCCAGGTTATGGTGTCGTGCGCCATTCATTTCCTCGCATCTGACGAATCGTGCGAGGTATGACCATATCATGTCCCCAAAAATAAATGCATAGTATCGATTTTTTATACCTTTGGTAACAGACAATCCAGCAGTCAACGTCATAGTAAGTGGCAACTATTCCTCATTGACCTTCTAAAATAAACGATTTGAGCCTTCGACTCATCACGCATCAGAAAAAGTTTAGTAACAAATTGGTACTACACTCAACGATTTTCTGCGAGAATGTTGTTTACTTCCCCGAAAAAGCCGTTGCATTTATGGCTGCAGAATTCTTTCTACAATTTCTAATAGTTCTGCAGTTTCTAACATCTTTGGTTTTTGAACTATTAACAATGTCGCATTACCATAAAAGATGATAATAAGTAATTATATTAAGAGAAGGAAAGCTCAAAACAAAAAAACAAAACCCTATACCAACACGTCTGACTAGCGCGGTATAGTAGGTTCATTTCCTTCCCATTACGGAAGAGGCCCGAGTCTAACAATGGGACATATATGGGCTGTGATGATGATGATGATGGTTAACTCATCACAAAAATAACTAAGTTCCTCCTT
The DNA here is from genome assembly GCA_905163515.2 of Lymantria monacha. Taxonomy (NCBI): domain Eukaryota; kingdom Metazoa; phylum Arthropoda; class Insecta; order Lepidoptera; family Erebidae; genus Lymantria; species Lymantria monacha. Next base: position 23,820,522 of record LR991102.1, on the reverse strand, counting down.
AAACCATTACAAAATATTTTTAAAAATTGTAAATAATCAATCTTAAAATTAATCAATTTTCTAATTTAAGTTTGCAATAAATGATTTTAACCGCACTTTAGCCATGAATGTGACATAGGTAATATGTCATATCGAATTAAACAATATCATTGGTACTAATACAGATTGTTAAACGTACATGAAAATTAACTACAGTAAAAGTATCTACAAATAGGGAAACTACTACTAACTACTACTTCCTTTATCTACTAACCTACCTAGACCAGATCGGTCATGTACTGAAGGAAGGTGGAGTCAAGAGTCTCCGAAACCGGCGAGCGTGTATGAAGAGAATTATGAATGTTGAGGAAGCCAGTGAAGTATGCAAAGATAGAGTTCTCTGGCACTCTGTTCTCTCTGCCTACCCTGTAAGGTATATGGCGTGATGATATGTATGTATGTATGTATATATGTACAAATAGGGACTATTAAAGCCTTCGGGCTAGCCATCAATGAAGGAATCAGTACCACTGGTTGATTCAAGGACAATAGGGAGGGAATACGATGGGATATGGGGTCGCACGTTGGCCTTTCGTCTTCCTGGATGGAACGGGTAAGTTTGGATCATAGCCTACCACAAAACGATTGATTCAAGGTAATGCCATTTTGCGTCTGTCTCAAAATAATATTGATTTTCAAGGGATCCATCTAAAATATAAAAAAAAAATTAAATCTACGCGCAAAAATTGTCAAGAGCATGATCTTCATATAAACCATGTTAACCTACGACAAAGTTCATTCTTTAGGATACATTTCATATATCATCATAAATATAGTAGTTTTCATATTTTATTTTCAAACAAAATATTTAATAGGTATATATTATATATATACCTACCTACCTTCTGTCTAAAATTAAAAAAATAACAAAATATAAATTAAAAATAAACGGCGCTATCAGGCCTAAAAAACCTCCCCCGCATCATTGACCATCGGTAATGTGCCCAGAAGACTGTTAGCATTACCACGTTGAATGGCAATGGTAATAGTGGTATTACCACGCTGTTGACAGTTTTCTGTCTACAGCCGCGGTCCAGTCCGTCCGGGGTAGTACCACACTCTCGCAGAAGATCGACGTCTGAGCAATAGGAATGTGCAATTGTGCTTCCTTCGGTGAGCGAAAGGGCCGGCAGCCCAACTTTTTTACCACTACGCCATCTGTGCAGTCTTCTGGGTGGGGTTGGTTTTTTATTTGGTAAGCAGCGGCTTAGCTATACCAGGGTATAGCTAAGGTTCATAGGTGGCAGTATCACTTACCATCAGGTGTGCTGCTTGCTCATTTGTTACCAAGAGCAATAAAAAAAGTGAATAATATTTTGGACAAAATATAGGCTAGTCTTGTCTTCACGTGAAACAGCTACTAGTATTTTAGCGAACTGTTAGTAAAAACTGATCGTTTGGATCCCCAGCCCCCCAAGTGTTTCGACCCCAAACGGCTCGAAAGTATAATTGTCAATAAGGTACTTTTGTAAATCGGACTTTGAAGATACGGCAGCTGCACCGGCATAATCTGACGTGTTTGGAACAGGTGATGGCACAAGGGTATCAACGCAGACAAGCTTAAGAAGCATTACTCCCAAATATTTTTTTTTTATCCGTGTGGTGACGGAGTAAGAATACTATTCAGCACCCCATATCTTACTCGTAGGTGATCGTACTAGACGATTAAGGGATATAACACGAATATAACATCTATGCGAGAGAAGGAAAACTCGGAACAAAACCCTATACCAACACATCTGACCAGCGTGGTATAGTAGATTAATTTCCCTCCAATTACGAAGGAAGCCCGAGCCCAACAGTGGGACATTTATGAGCTGTGATGATGATGATGATGAAACATTTTTTAACATCTGCTTTGTACAGAATAAATCACTGTGTTGCGTAGGACTTTACAAATTATAATCAGACACAGAACAAGAATTTGTAAGTCGTACAAAGTATTATCCTATATGGCAATAGAACCCGCGACATATAGCCGCGCATATAGCCCGCGGCATGATAGGTCAGTATTTTATTTGCAATCGCCAACATTAAGGTTAGGAAGCTTATAAAATTAGAATTAATAATCACTGAGACTTTGTTTTCCAGTTAAATGATAATACGTTGCAGACATATTTATAAGCCGTTATTTATACAGTATCTAGTATTAACTATACCCCACTATTTATTCAAACTACATTTATAGTCAACGAAGAACAAAAACAAGCATAAGAATAGTCGATATGACGGGAACAGCCGCAGACAACTAATAAAAAGTAAGTATCAATGCAAACTCAACGTGTTTAAATCGTTACTGTATTAATGACAATGTCTTGTTTCGAAACCGCACTATCTACATAAATACAAAAGGTTTAACTGTTATACTGTATCGATAAAAGAAAATGAATAATAATATTCATTTTCTTTTATCCAATTTCAAAAGCAATTTTTTTTAACAAGAAAACTCTGAATTGAGAAAATAATGCTTGTATTCTGACATTACAAACATATAATTCATTAAGTGAGTATTATCAAAGAATGCCAAACGAACGTCTGGTTAAGAAGATATACAATGCGAAAGTGGAAGGATGTAGGTACCGAGGGAGACCGAGACTAACCTACCTAGACCAGATCGGTCAGGTACTGAAGGAAGGTGGAGTCAAGAGTCTCCGAAACCGGCGAGCGTGTATGAAGAGAATTATGAATGTTGAGGAAGCGAGTGAAGTATGCAGAGATAGAGTTCTCTGGCACTCTGTTCTCTCTGCCTACCCTGCAAGGGATATGGCGTGATGATATGTATGTATGTATGTAAGTATTATCCTGTGTGGGAATCAAACCCTGATACTGGCACTGTAGGCTATCTAACTAAACTATACATGTAGTCAAAAGTTGTTCTCATAAAATGTTTAAATCACTGCAATTTTCTCAAGAACTACTGATCCAATTTGAATGAAAATTTTGTTATGAATGAACGTAGAGGAAGTCTCCCTTAGAAAATGCCACATGACTCATGTCAAAAAATGTTTTACAAAAAATTATCATAAATTTCTGTAAGGTATAGGCGTGGCGAATGGATTGGACATCGCAGTATGATGCTATAAGTTGCCCAGGAGAGGACTGCAGTTTTCTTCTGTTTTCTCCTAGCGAATCCTCAAACTAGCTGATGATATGATAGCTGTGCCATTATCCTGTTGCCAGACGGAGAAACACTTACATACATATCATCACGCTATATCCTTTGCAGTGTAGGCAGCGAGAACAGAGTGCGAGAGAACTCTATCCTTGCATACTTCACTCGCTTCTTCAACATTCATAAGCTGAGGAGGCTGAGGTGGTGGCTACCGAGAAGTTGTCCCAACGCTCCGTTCACTGTATATCCCGCATTCACTCTTCGCTCTATATCAGTGGTGTACCTTCCACACAATTACAAACAATTAGAAACACTTCAATTACTAATAGCAAATGAGCTGCCATTATTGTGATTATACAGTCTACGCATTATTGTCATCGTTCGATTACCTGAATTACATTATGCCTATGTGGTTTTAAAGGGAAAACAAATGTGTGTGTAATACATTTACATTTTTATAGATTTACAAGTCTAAATATAAAAATGAGATACTTGCAGTTTTTTTTATTCCTGCTACTTTGTTCTCCTAAATATTATCAGCATGTGTCTGACAATGAACATCGACAGGCTTATAATAGGGAACTATTTCACATTTTGGGAAGAAAGCTTAGTTTAATGTATAAAGTCATTAACTAAGTTATTTTAATTTAACTAAAATTTATTAATCATTTTTCTTAAGGCATCTCAGTTCATATATCTACGTCCCACTGTCGGCCTCGGAACTAGTTCAATCCTGGAGAAAATTAACCTACTATACTAGTTCAATTTTTATTGGTACACCACGTTGGCTTTAGTTCGTCATTAGCTTTTCTTCTCTTACATATGATATTATATCACTTAGTTGTCTTTCATAATACTTACGGGCAATATAGGCAGTGGTAAATGGTATTCTTACTTCACAACAATTGACTTATTTATCATCATTCATCTTGCTCTTATCCCAATTACTTGGGGTCGACGCAATAGCCCTTCTTCCATACAGCCCTATCAGACGTCATATCTGTAGCCACTTCCAGTCTATCTATATGATGCTCCACGCAGTCGATCCATCTTTTCTTTGATCCATCTTTAACCCTATAGCCTTCAACATTCATACTTAAACTTTCCTCACAACATTACTTTCATAATAATAAACTTTTTTTCTCCTTTTTTCACGGGATCTTCCATAGGGAAGATGCTCGGTCCTTTGGGAGGCTTACATGGGGATATGGATCCAACACGCAGAGGCCTTTGGAGAAATTTAATCTAAATATTGGGATGGGACATCTACCAATGACATTCCACGTCTGCACATAACATACGTGGACTTCCAGCGGTAAGTGTAAAACTATTGTGCGATTATGGTAGCTAATATCTGAATATGGGAGTGGGTGCTTAGTGGACTGGTTCATCTTAAATCTATGAATTTTTAACTGTTGTCTGCCTTCAAACACATATTGAGAGATGAACGGTGGCAGACGGTGACTCGCCAACTCACGAATGGGCTCCCTAAACAGTCGCCACAGGCACACAAGCCATACGGGCAACAGGGGGCAACATTGGTGCTGAACAACTTTTTTTTTATTGCTTATAGTGGCAAACGAGCAAGCAGCACACCTGATGGTAAGTGTCACTGCCGCCCATGGACCTTTGCAATACTAAAGGTATAGCTTAGGTCGTTGCCTATCAATAAAATCCCTAAACCCAACCAGTTGGACTGCCGGCTCTCTCGCTCACCGAATGAAGCGCAATAGCGCATTGCGATACGTCAGACGTCGATCTTTTGCGAGAGTGTGATACTACCCCGGATGGACCGGCACGCGGCTATGGACAGAAAACTATCAACAACGTGGTCCTACCACTATTGACTTATATTATAATTCCTTTTATTTGCTAATTCAAGTCCAAGAAGCTCTAAAGTGGCTGGAAAATTCTCTGACATAAGTTTGATGGAAAAAAATTCTAACATCAATTAAACTGATTAGATTCTTATACGTAATTTATTGTCAAAGCGTACCATTCGCTGGACCAAGCACAATGCCCGCTAGAGTGAGACGATAACACGTTTAAAGCGAGACAGCTATAGTGGGCCTTGCAAGGTGATTTCAGTTGCGTCTACGCAAGCTTATAGTCAGGTTGTAACACACACACTCGCGTTTTTAACGCGCCCTTAAACGGCATCACGATCGGGAAAATGTAACGCGGAATGTCACTTAACGAAAACGAAATTTTTCGGATGTATTGGTAATGTATGGTAGTAACGCGCGCGTTAACGTTACACGCGTAAAACTTTATAAGACTATGTGTCAAATTGTTTGATAACATTATGAGAATGTTTTGTATTGTTTAGTTAGAGTGGACTTTGTGGACATATCTTTATAGAATTGTGTTTGAGTGGTTTGTGTTTAGAGACTTAAATGTGACTTGTGCAATAACTTATTTGTGAAGTGTAGTTAACTGTAATTAACAGGACTATAAGGTATGTCTGCTTTGCTATCTTTCACTATTAAAAATATATCTTTAAATTTATATGAAAGACACATAAATTAATAAAACGTAATAAAATTTCATTTAATCCATATTTAAACAATAACATTCTTGAATTCATTTCTGATATCTTTTAAATACAGATAAGAGAATGTGTTATTTATCTTTACAAATGAAATAGAATGATTTTGACATATCTTTTAAATACAGACAAGAAAATGTTTTAATTATCTATATGCACCATTATAGAAGTGTATTTATATAATATAAAATGTCTTTTCTGTATTTAAACCAATTTAGATTCTAATTGCAAAGGTCTAAATGAAATGCATACTACCTTTCGTTAATACTTCAACCTACGGACCTCCACTTAGGCCTCTTTACGAAGGGTTGAATACTAAAATATCCACGCTAATCTAGTGTAAAAAAAATCACAGATGACATTATATATTACCCAGGTGAAATCTAACCATGCTATTCGAGCTCCTTTAGGCTTGACGACTCCTTCTATAAGAGGGGGACATATTCTTGATTCGTTGATATCCATATTTAGATACATAACCGATTTTTTATATAATGGGAGCAAATTTGTCCTTATACCTCGTTATTTATTTGAATTGTTAGAGCATTTTATACACAGATAAGGATGTTTCATAATAATGACCTATACTTTGATAATATTCACGGCGAATAAAGGAATAAAAGGGAATCCGATATTCTGCTAGAAGATGACGACAAAATTCTAGTCAATGACGACACGTATTTCATACATTAGGCTTTCATACATTAACTAGGATATGAGAAAATGAGTTTCTCATTTCTATATATACTAAATAATTGAACTAATTATACTAGTATGATATCTTAAATTATGAAGTGAATGTATTTATTTGAAATTTATTATTATCAAATTTATTCTCTGACTGACTTCAATTATATTATTACTTAGATTGAAACGTTAATAGTGTTTCAATACACGATAAATACTTATATTGTTATAATAAAGTTGTAAAAAGAGATCTCTCATCATCATCATCATAGCCCACAAACGTCCCACTGTTGGGTTAATTAATTAACCTACTATACCGCGCTAGTCAGACGTTTTGGTATAGGTCTTTATTTCGAGTTTTCCTTCTCTCGCATAGATGTTATATGCGTTTTATATCCCTTAGTCGTCTCGTACGATCGCCCATAGGTAAGATATCGGGTGGTGAATAGTATTCTTACTCCGTCACCACACGGAAAAATTTATCAATAATTAATTGACAGAAACCCTTTTAATTTTATAGATTTTATTTTACTATAATAGATATATAATAGATAGATTCGTTATAAAATATTAATTTATGTTGATATTATTACTAATAATTTCACTAATAATAGTAAATAATTGAACAATGTTTTAAAGGTGCACTGTGCTGTGTGGTACCAGCTACGAATACTACCAACTTTTACTTTGTGGATGTCATAAAAAAAGACTGAAAGTTTTATATCGACTTGCGCTAACTTCACCTAATGCCATTTGGTTAACAAATACATTCTTAAGGATGGATGATGTCAAGCAAGCCGTTAGCCATAAAACTTATTACCAATAACTTTTGCAATATGTACGTGTACATTTTGTGTCGACCCCCAAGTAATTGGGATAAGAACAGGAGAATGATAATGATAATTTTGTAGTATTTCACAAAAAAAATAACTCTTAAATTATACACGTAGGCATCAAAAGTTTATATAAATAATTTATCTTATTCAAAGTATTTTATAAGACTTTCTCTCAAAAATCATAAAAATCTGGTTTTTTGCGTATATATTATAAAGTATATCATTATAATAGAGCTAAGATTCATATATATTTTGTTCACTGGAATACTTCAATATTACACACATACATAGGTACATACATATCATCACGTCATATTCCTTGCAGGGTAGGCAGAGAGAACAGAGTGCCAGAGAACTCTATCTTTACATACTTCACTCGCTTCCTCAACATTCATAATTCTCTTCATAAAACTTCTTCTTCTAAAACTTCTTCTATAAAATATAAAACTTCTACTTTAATATTCTTTACAGATATAACAATCACACAGATATTTAAAAACTACAGGTAATATCACGCTATTATCGGACTGGTTATGTCCCTATTTAACCTTCTCATCATCATTCATCATCATTACAGCCCATATATGTCCCACTATTGGACTCAGGCCTCCTTCGTGATGGGAGGGAAATTAACCTAATATACCGCGCTGGTCAGACGTGTTGGTATAGGGTTTTGTTTCGAGTTTTTCTTCTCTAGCATAGATATTATATGCGTTTTATATCCCTTAGTTGTCTCATACGATCACCCACGAATAAGATAGGGGCTGGTGAATTGTTTTCTTACTCTATCACTAAACGGATAGAAATAACCTTCCTATATTACACGCAAAAAGTGTGGTATATTTAGATTTAACTCAAAGTGATAAGCATTGATCTTATTGTCTTATCACTTTTCAAGTATTTTGTGCTTTCTTTTAAAAGTTTCTTATGTATATAATTTACTCATTAATATCTGTTTCTGTCTTGAGCCGCGATTCCGGGCGGTTAGCTTATCATAATACCAGCGGTTAGGCTTAGTTTAATATTATTGTTAGGCGAAGTATGTTGACAGTGCGGTCACCTAATAGCACGGAGGTTAAAATAGCACACGCTCATATTGATTTTATTATGGATGCAATGAATAAAATTATTTGCTTTGGAGTAATAATAAGTAAAAAATATAATAAACCAGATTGGTCACGTACTGAAGGCAGGTGGAGTCAAGAGTCTCCGGAACCGGCGAGCGTGTATGAAGAGAATTATGAATGTTGAGGAAGCGAGAGAAGTATGTTAGGATAGAGTTCTCTGGCACTCTGTTCTCTCTGCCTACCCTGCAAGGGATATGGCGTGATGATATGTATGTATTTATGTGTAAAAATATAATATGTATTCGTTATTTGGTAAACTAATGGAGTCGTAAATATCAGATAACTTTTCACCAGGAGAATAGGCACTTTCTTGGAAAACTTATAATGATGACTGTGATCGCGTATTAGGTTGCCAGGGGTGGAGAAGCTTGTGTTCAAAAGTGGACGCTGATAAGCTGATGATGATTATTAAGAACAAAAGTTTATAAAAAAATTAATTGGAGCTAATTTTAAGGGATTTTCAAATAAAATAAATAATACACACCCGCAATTATATTAATGATATTGAAACTTTTCAAATTATTGTCCGGTGTATGAAATAATATTATTATTCATATTAAATTAATAAAATATTGTATAAGTATAAGAAATAAGAGAATAATAAATAGTGAATTACTTTTTCTACTGACAATTAATTTGTATCAAAAAATGTTGATCAAAATTAAATAAGCAATACTGAAGTAAATAGATAAAAAAACTATTACTATGACTTTTTACACGTGAAACCGGAAACGCCTTAGTCTAAAAGTGAAACACCCACCCAATATAACTGTAGAAGTGTTAAAAACATTGGAAAGAAAAAAATTAAATCACTCGATAAAAATCTATTTCATTTTATGTCATATTTTCGTTATTACTTATTTTCGAATTTATAATGATTGAATATTTTACATTTTCTGTAAATAAATTTAAGGTTTCAGAGAAAACAGAAGAATGTTTAGAAAAAACCTTTCCTTAAATTAAGCGTCATCATCATTCTCCTACTCTTATCCCAATTACTTAGGGTCGATACAATATATACTCTTCTTTCATAGTACATATTATAAAAGTTATTGGCTATAGTTTTACGACCGGCCGCCTGCCCGACGTCATACCATCCTTGGGAATGTAATTGACCAAACGGCATCAGATGAAGTTCGCCCAGATCGTTATAATGCTCTTAGTCGTCTTTTTCAACATTCATGAGCAGAGTAAGGGTTGGCAGTATTCGAAGCCGCTACCCCACAGCACCCTTAGCAGTGTATAGGTTATATATTTAACTAATGGTAAGCGCCTATCAGAAATACACTGTTTATAGAAATATATTTCAGCTCATACCGGCTATGGTGATTGAGAGACTAAACCACCGTTTAAGGCGAAGATAGATTGCAGTTGGGTTTAATTTCACAATTTCCTTCTCTTGCAGTTATTTTATCTATTATAAGAATGTACCTTCTTAAGGCATAGTTTACGATAACTATGCGTATGAAATGAGTGGTGAATTACTCCGAGAGTTTAGTGTATAAATTAATTAGGTATGTTCGATAGAAAATAATTTATTTTACTTTTAGTTATCATCTCTGTTCATATATGTTCTTTTGCTACTTGAGTCTGTTGTACAATGGAAGAAATATTGACCTATTACTTACTTGTTAACTCATGTTTGGGTGCTGCTTGTGGCATCTGATATAACCACATTCTTTTAAATTATAAAGAAGTCAGTTAAGAAATATAGGTATAATAGAAAATCCTCTAATGTTCTTGACGGATCTTCTCAGTAGCGGTGACCTTCCAATCCGTTGGTAGTTTATTGCATTAATTTAAAATATTAAAATTGACAATGTGTAACTTCTATCGTAGGGTTTTATATTTACATAATAAATGAATTTGAATTTCAACTATATTGTGATGAACATAAAACCCTACAGGGTTTTATTTTCATTATACGGCAGTGATGTTATATGCTTATCTTAGTCGTATACGTTACATACGTACGTCATCCCTGTGGTGACGGAGTAAGAATACAATTCACCACCCCCTATCTTACCCATGCGTGAGCGTAAGAGACGACTAAGGGATATAAAACGCATATAACATCTATGCAAGACAAGGAAAACTCGAAACAAAACCCTATACGTTTGACCATCGCGGTGTGGTGGGGTTAATTTCCCTCCCATTACGGAGGAGGCCTGAGCCCAACAGTGGGACATATATGGGCTGTGTTGATGATGATGACGATGAGTCGGGTAGGTTTAGTCGTTTTTAACAATCACCCCCGGGTAAGGAAAAGGTGGTGGAATATAGTATTCTCTCTCTTTCACAACTAGATCACATATATTTAAGTCTAATAAAAATATAATATAATATTTAATTAATAAAAATTATCATCACAATACAAATTGCCAGATGCCCATATTTACTATTTAAAAAAAAGTTTTTTTTTAAATTTTTGATATCATCATATTCAAATACATTGAATTATAATTCATGGCATGTACATTCTGTTATTTTCAATAACTATATCACTTTCGTACATACACACATGGATAGTTACAAAAGGCATCTTTGGTTACAACCTGTTAACCCGCTCGGTGGAGCGTGCTTGCTCGGTAACCATAGCAACCGATACACCCGTGTCAAATGATAGCTACCATCTATGCCATGGGTTTAGCTTTTAATGTATTGATATATTTTTTATACGTATTTTATTTTTTTAACAATTAACAATTAAATTTTGAAATATCAAGTGTATTTTCCTTTCAATTTGATATAAATTGAGTTAATTTATGACTTATAGTAAATTAAATCAATCGCTTTTATGAAATTAGTAGCTATTGCAGTTATTAAAAAAATCTGGTAGAATATATAAACAGCTAAAGATATACTTTGTTTATTAAATAAAATATATTTAATATAACATGAAAACATGTTTTTATATATCAGCAAAAATATACTTAGCTATAAATTTTGTACTTATAGTTGAAAATTAGTGTCTTTTCAATGTATTGATAAAATAAGGATGTTGTGACTTAGTGGACTATATCGGTCTAGATGGATATTATTAATTCATAGTTCTAATTTTACTAAAATTTCATCATGGTCATCTTAGCTCATATATATCCCACTGCTGACGGAAAATTTACCTACTTTACCACGCTGGTCAGATGTGTTGGTATTGACTTTGTTTCGAGTTTTCCCTGTCTTGCATAGATGTTATATGCCTTTTATATCCCTTAGCCGTCTCTTACGATGATCCACAGTCAAGATAGGGAGGCGGTGAATTATATTTTTACTCCGGCACCACACGGTTGGAACCATAAAATTTCATATAAAACTAGAAATAATATTTTCTGCCAACCTTCTGGGCACATTGCCAGTGGACAATGATGCGGAGAAATTTTTCGATATCTGATTGCACCTTTTGTTTTTATTCTTTATTCTATTTGTCTGTAAATATTTTAAATAATAGTTATTATATATTGATCAATAATAGTTAAGAAAAAGAATGTAGAAATTAAAAACAAAATTGACAGTCCTCTCTCTCACAGAAAAGCCTTAAAAATAGTTTTATTTCAAATATTTAATGCTCGCGTAAACATTAGTAGTTTATTTTTAACATAATTTAAAACAAAACTATAATGAATATAGGAATAGTGTAATCAAAATTATAATCGTGTTTAAATAAAAAAATCTATTTTGATTTTGTATGACCAGTAGACCACGGTTGGAGCACGATGTTTAAATTTCCCTAATGGAATAACAATATTTCTTGACTGAAGGATTGCTTAAGCCTTTTCACATTTGAAAAATACCATCTATTCACAAGCAAAACTTTAAAGTAACCCTTCAGAATCAAATCATCTGATAAGCAAGGTATTAGTTGGTAAGTCAATATCCCTTCCATAACGCTAAAGAGCTGTACTCAATAGAGAGAAGACAGCAATAAGCTGTGCTTGATGATTGTAATTACGTATTTATACAAACTTATACACAGATACTCTTACCAATCTGCTTTCATTACTCTACATTAAGGGGGAAAATCAGTGGTTAATGTTAAAGGCATGAGGGAAGGCAAATAATAATCTGAATTTAGTCCATATTTTTATTGGTTATGATGGTAAATCAGCAAGCAGCACACCTGATGGTAAGCGTCACTGCTGCCCATGTACCTTTGCTATATCAAGGGTATAGCTAGCCCATTGCTTACCATTATAATCCCCAAACCCACCCAGTTGAGCTTCCGGCTCTCTCGCTCACCGAACGAAGTGCAATAGCATATCGCCATTACTCAGACATTGATCTTCTGCGAGAGTGTGGTACTCCCTCGGGTGGACAGGCCCGCGGCTGTAGACAAGAAACTGTCAACAACGTGATCCTACCACTTTTAGACATACATCACTTATTACATGTTCATTTAATACTAAGTACATATTACAGTGAAAACTGAGGTTATAGTAAGAGTGTTAAGTATAATGAATGCACAATGATTTAAGCTTCTATATCCATACTAGGCTTTCGCATATACTTCGGCTATCAGTGCTAATAATAAAATGTAATAAGTTCGTTAAAATATGTGTTTAATACGTTCGATATGTCTTCTTGTCTACTGCGTTAATACTCTATGAAAGTAAACATTCCTGTTTTTATTCTAGATTACATTTTGTATAATTTTTTTGTTGTATTTTAATGTTTTATGTTATAATTTTTAATTTTAAGATTAACCTTTTCTTAGTATAAACTGTACACGTAAATGTTCAATAAGCCGAAGGGTTCTTTCTAATTTTCTAAATTGCTAATCTTATTTCTAATTTTAGGTGTATTATTAATATATATGCAATTATTTGATATAAATGTTGTCTAGAATTTGACATATCGTCTCACAAGTGGTAATTATTTTTGCTCACAATTAAGTTTTTATTTAGTATAATATACATTTCATAACGTATAATAATCCTTGCTTAATAAAAATAACATATTTTTTTATTAATTTAGGAATTTTATAAAAAAAAAACAAGTAAATATATCTGTCAAAAAAATTAAAGAATATAAATAAATATATCGTCGATTTTATCAACGCTTAGAAAGATAATTAATCACAAACAAAATAATTATATAAAAAAGTGAAAATATTTCTATTTCTAAAGATTAATATTATGTATTTTTTTTTTGTATAATAATTATAATATATAGATATTTTGTTGCTGTGTGGTAGCGGCTATGAATACTACTAAAACACTTACATTGCTAGTGGATATCATCTACGACGACTAAGAGCCTTATATTGACCTGGGCTAATTCCACCTGATGACATTTATTAGACAATTACATTGCCAAGGAGGGTAAATGTCAAGCAGGCGACCAGTCATAAAATTATTGCCAATAACTTTTGCAATATGTATGATAGAAAAGCAGTACATATTGCATCGACCCCAAGTAATTGAGTTAAAATCAGTAGAATGATTATTTTGGTGTGTTTTACTTTGTTTTTTAATAGTGATTGATGAATACTGTTCAATTTTAGAAACGTAAGAATACTTGAAATAAATAATACATACACATACATACCATCACGCCATGTCCTCTGCAGGGTAGGCAGAGAGAACAGAGTGCCAGAGAACTCTATCCTTGCATACTTCACTCGCTTCCTCAACATTCATAATTCTCTTCATACACGCTCGCCGGTTTCGGAGACTCTTGACTCCACCTTCCTTCAGTACATGACCGATCTGGTCTAGGTAGGTTAGTCTCGGTCTCCCCCTGAACCTACATCCTTCCACTTTCGCATTGTATATCTTCTTAACCAGACGTTCGTTTGGCATTCTTTCCAAATGTCCGAACCATCGGAGCATTCCCTTTCGCATCTTTACACCAAAGTAAATAATAATGTGTAAAATGAGTAAAAATACTATTATAACAATAACGCAATCTATATTCGATAGGATTTGAAACAATCCTATTGCTATGATACTCTTCTCGTCGTATATGTGGCGGCTGTTTAATTCCCGGCCTATTGTGTCAAATGTGTAAATCATCTTAGTCTTGATTGGCTTAGGATTTTATTTTAAATTATTCTTCTCTTCAGTAATTTAGGTACCTTATTCGTTTCCTACGAGCTCTGCCAGGAAGAAATGATTAAGAGACGTCATATTCTTAATCTAGTCACCTCATCAAACTTACTGAATATTTTTTTTAAATAAAAGTTTTGGGATCGTCATGAATTTATATAGTGACCATACGATTCCAAGGTTTTATATTTTTTTTAAAGACAGAAAACGCGTAGCGCGTTGATGTCTTTTATATGAGCTCATATTAAGCTATTAAAGTGTTTGTCAGGCTTAGAATTAGTAGTGTTCACACGTTTCTAACGTATTATTTATAGATATAAAATGCGTATTATTTATTATAATAACGAAATACATACAACTTTCATAGTGATATATAAAAAAAATATTTTGCTCTATAAAATTTTATAGAGCAAAATAATTCATAATTATGAAACCTTTACAATTTTTTATGTGTAATTCATTAATTATTAAGCACTAATAATCAGCTGATTTTTATTTGAAAGATAACCAGAAGAATAATTATTCTCATAGGAAACTTAAATAATCAAAATATTCGGCTAACGTCCTGTCAAGTGTGGCTATTAGCCTTTGGGGGTTAACGTTTTATGGATGGATAGATGAAACTATATATATATACGTTAGCATTGTTCCCAGTACCCGTTAATAATTAATTCGTGGATATATGACGACATAGGGTTAGTTTTTACCTGCTATAACTATTCCAGTATTTGATAACAAAGATCTGCAACTAGTGAGTCTTACCAGCGATGATCTGTGGTTCAGATGTCATCTCTAAATATCAGATTCACAACTAGGCTCAAAGCCGTTTAGTATTCTATGCTTTTTATTTTTTTTAATTCCTAGAATAACAAATGTAATTGACATATCCCATTGAAAGAGAACTTTAAAGTGGAAATATATAGAGGCACGCACATGTACATCTCTCGTCGAACCGACATTCATTGGGAAAGAAAGGTACTCGAGTGGCGATCAAATCAAATTACGCACCATAGATCATCTATATATATCTAGCGCAACAAATAAACTGATGATATCTTAAAAATCACAGAAAACCTTTGAATGCGGTTGGCAAAACACTATTTGATTAGAATTTTTATGATGTCTATTTTTGACAATGAACGTCTTTGAACTGTTAAATAAATGGATATTGAGGGTTATATACTAAATTGAATGAAATCATACCTTGCTTTGTTTTTTTTTTGGTGAAGGACGATGTTGTGGTCATATCTCATTATTTCCGTCCGGGGCAAGAGAAAGAACGGCGCATGACCCCATAGGCCCAACCTACATGTACCTCTCTTTCACGGTGCGAGTAGGCCACCTATACCCGGCCTTTATTTTCGGTGGCCAGGGAAGGATGTGTTTTAATAGCTTAATGTTTATTAATAATGATTGATATAAAAAGGTAGCTAATAAAAAAAAGACAAAACTAATAAAAAATTATATATTCGCATACTGACACCCATTGCGCATAAATTATGCAGGAACGCCCTAACGATTAATTTTTAAATTTATAACACGCTATAAAATTAATTTAACGAAAAAATATGTAAAACTGTTCCACGGAATATCAGGGAAATTCCAACAATGCTTATATGCGGTTACAATATACTTAGTATTTTGCAAATTCTGCTAGATTTTAAACTTAAAACATTAGCTTTAATTAATATTATAAATTTAATAGTGGTAGGACCACGCTGTTTACAGTTCTCTGTCTACAACCGCGGGCCGGTCCGTCCGAGGTAGTACCACACTCTCGCAGAAGATTGACGTCTGAGTATGGGTAATCTGCTATTGCACTCATTCGGTGAGCAAGAGAGCCGGAAGCCTAACTGCGTAGGTTTGTATTGGCAGGCACATGGGCAAAGGTACATGGGCGGCAGTAACACTTACCACCAGGTGTGCTGTTTGCTCGTTTGCCACCAAAAGCATTAAACAATAATGAACACACTACAGTATGTAAAAATCGATGAAATGGCACTCACAGATCACTATCGCAAGCAATTCTTAATACCAACACAGCCAATACATTTGGCAAGTGTAATGTCTACGGTTTTATCTTCACTATGTGAAAACTTATATAGTGATGTAGAAATCGATAAGCTGATGGATAGAAGAGGACATTAAAGATAAAACAAATTACACCTTATCTTAGACCGTTTAATTTTTGATTTTCCGTATGGTGACGGAGTAAGAATACAATTCATCACCCCCTATCTTACCCATAGGGGATCGTAAAAGACGACTAAGGGATATAAAACGCATATAACATGTATACAAGAGAAGGTAAAGTCGAAACAAAACCCTATACCAAAACGTCTGACCAGCATGGTAGGTCAATTTATCTTCCATTATGGAGGAGGCTCGAGTCCAACTGTAAGATATATATGAGCTGAGATGATGATGATGATTTCTTAATTTAAATACGTATATATATATGAATAAATGCATTTGTCCTTTCAAATAAAAAACTTTGTTAAGTGTGAGCCCATTCTATTTGAACAATATTGGTTCTAAGGTAAAACTACGTACTTAAAACCTACGCTTATGCTAGAGACTAAAAAGGAAATTCATATTTGTAAGTATTGGCAGAATATAAACATCCCGTTACGATCTAAATAGCTAAAATATTCAGATGAAAAAAAAATGAAATGTATAAATACTTTCTTTTATCAAGTAAATATATTTCAAAAATGATAATCATTAAGAAATAAAACATATATCTACATATGTTTAAATAAAAAATCAAGCTAATTATGATACAAAGACTTAAGTATATAATCAGTATTTAAAATGTAAAACAATTTCAATGTACGCCGACCCGTCGCGCGTCGGTCCATCTAAGAGGAGCTATCGTTTATATCATTTAGTGGCGGGTACTTAGCCGATAAAACTTAAAGCGTTGTGTAACAACCTTGTTTTATGATTTCCTGTTATTTTCACAACGAACTAGTGAATAGTGCTTATAGATTATATATATTATACATGGAGATAATTATTTGTGAAATTTATTATTATTGATTATTTTGTGTAAAATACCCATATGTATACACACACACACACACATACACACACACACACACACATACACACACATATATATATATATATATATATATATATATATATATATATATATATATACACCTGCTATAGTTATTTTCAGTTTCTGATTTGTATGTAATATGGTGTACAATAAAGCGTAAAATAAATAAATATATATACATCATCATCATTCTCCTACTCTTATCACAATTACTTGGGGTCGATACAATATATATCTACTCTTCTTTCGTAGTACATATTGTAAAAGTTATTGGCAATAGTTTTATGACCAGCCGCCTGCCAGACGTCAACCCTACTTGGGAATGTAATTGTTGACCAAACGGCAACAGATAGAGTCGGCCAGGTCTTTATAAGGCTCTTAGTCGTCTTTTACGACATCCACGAGCAAAGTACGGGTTTCGTAACATAGTGGTAGCGGCTACGAATACTACCAACTCTTAATTTCCTGACTAGATTTCTAAATCGTACAAAAATTGTTTTAACTTAACTTATGAGATCTCTTCAAAAATTTGACAGGGTATCTGCGTTTTACGCTAATTTTTAAATGTATACACAGCAAGTGAATTACAAGCAACTCCAATGATCAGTTAATCGATTTAGGATGGTTTCATTACCGTACATACTAAGTAATTGGATATTAATAAATCAGTAGCATTAATATTGAAAACGCGAAGAAGTGAGAATAGTAAAAAAAATAGAGTTTAATTTTTTTATTGCATTTAATTGATATACGAGCAGCAGACCATCTGATGGTAAGTGATAGTTACCACTCATATGATTCTTTTTTTCTTCAATGCCATAAGCACAGTCCAAATTATGCCTTCCATAAGATGGGCATTGGCTTCTGGCTCTCTCACTGAACGAAGTAAATTAGAAAATTGTTGCTGTATAAGTCATGATTTTATTTGAGAATGTTGTACTACACCGAATGGAATGACTAAATTATAGATGCGAATATATTACCGTGACTCTATGACGTAATAGGCTCTACCGTAAAAGATTATTTTTTTCATAAAATTATTTATCGATTTTTTATTATATTTTAAAATCAATTCCTAAGAAACATTAAGTTTTCCTTAAATGAAAGTTCTTATGATTCTGTATTATTGAAAACACATGTATGAAATAAGAAGGCGATCGATTGTGTAGTTCAGGAATTATATCTTAGCAAAGAAGCCGATCTAAGAAATTTGCCACTGGAGGTAATATGGAATGTTACGTCGCCCAATCATCACCTCAAATGGTTCAGGTAGAGTTTACCTTGATCATATAAAAAAAATAAGATCTAACTTGATCAAAAACTCTATGTTTCCAATCTTAGTATATTATTAGTGCCTTATTCATAAATTATTTATCCACGAAACTAGAAAAGCCTCTACTCATTAAGCTGGCCAGTCGATTTAATAAAGTTTTATTTCGAGATTTACTTCTGTTGCAGTAGAGTTTTCTTCTATCACCGCTTAAGCGTCTTTTATAGCAGCCTCAGCAAAAAAACGATACTGAATTTTATTATTATTTCATCATTTTATCAAAAGTTTACCAACAATAAAGTGTAATTCATGTATTTATCGATCGAGCGTTCCAATTTACAACTTCGATTATGGAATGGTGCAAAAAGTCGATGTATCTTCGTGCGAAATGGAACGCGGCTCGGCACGCAACGCTTCTGTTTGATTTTGTTATTTTTGTTTATTTGTAATGCTTTTAATTTCTTTTTTTTTTATTATTTTGTTTTCTACACAAGATCTTTTTGATGGAACTATATTATGTTATTTATTACATTTTCTTGATTTAGTATTTGATGTACTAGGATTTTTTTTTTAAACTTATTAGATAGGCTAGTATTACTAAACGAATATGTGTGTATTTAAGTCCTCCATATTACATTCAGAGCTTACATCACACGTATGACGTAATAATTATTTAGTTCACAAATGAAATTAGTACACATATTATTTGATAGATAATAGTAGATACTTACTTGTATTCTATGAAAGTAGGAACTTTTCACATCAGGAAGGAAATTAGTATTCGATACCATGATGAAAAAATACGTTGGTAGAGTTTTATTTCCAGTTTTCTTCTTCTGCAGAATTAAAGAAATCCATACATTCTATTCTTTATTACTGGAACTTTATACAGTCGGCCATGATACAAGTATTTAATTTTTTTAGTAGTTATAGGGCCACGTAACGTCGCCGTCGTAACGACGACGTAAGAGAGCGAGTAGGTATGAAAGAGAGTATTGGTGTAAAGATGCGAAAGGGCATGCTCCGATGGTTCGGACATGTGGAAAGAATGCCGAACGAACGTCTGGTTAATAAGATATACAATGCGAAAGTGGAAGGATGTAGGTACCGAGGGAGACCGAGACTAACCTACCTAGACCAGATCGGTCATGTACTGAAGGAAGGTGGAGTCAAGAATCTCCGAAATCGGCAAGCGTGTATGAAGAGAATTATGAATGTTGAGGAAGCGAGTGAAGTATGCAGAGATAGAGTTCTATGGCACTCTGTTCTCTCTGCCTACCCTGCAAGGGATATGGCGTGATGATATGTGTGTATGTATGTTATAGGGCCACACTTTTGACAGTTTTTTTGTATACAGCCGCGGGCCAGCCCATCCAGGGTAGTACCACACTCTGGTCACCACACTAACACTATCTAAGCAGTAGCAATGCGGTATTGCGCTTCGTTCAATGACTGAGAGAACTGTAAACCCAACTTTCTGGATGGTTTTGGGTTGGTAGGTAACGGCCTCGTTGTACCATTGGTATTACAAAAATCCATGAGCAGTAATACCACTTACCATAAGGTGTGCTGCTTGATCATTTGCTACCAAAATATATAAGCATTCAAAAAATATAACAAAATATTCCTTCCTAATCACAATAGAGTTATGTATATTCATATAGGCAAGCAATTGAGTTCGTAAGTCCTATCATAATAAATCGTCAATACAATATTATTTCCTAGTAGGACCTTTCACCTATAAAGCCGTTTCTCATTTCCATCCAATCAAGTTTGCATGTGAGCGCCTCATTTACTGCTAAGTATTATTGTCCAGTTATCGAAAAGTTATTTCTGCGTGATGTATTATTGAACTAAGAGAAATTATGATGCTGGATTGGATTTCTAGTGCTGATATCTGTGTTTCTTTTTTACGTCAAATTCTCAGTATAGCATTGAGGTTGAAACAATGGACTGATATAAAGTTTCAATGTATATTTCTTCTCATTTTAGTTGTTTTAGATGCCGAGATTGTTAAAAGGATTTTCCAAAATCTTCTGATAGCTTTTCCGTGTCGTACATCAAAATAATTAAAACATTTGTTTACTGAAGTCAATACACTAGGATTGTGTTGTAAACTTAATAATTAATCCTTGTATTGCAAGGGATTTTACAAATATACAATTGAACCCACGATACTTGATAAGGTGAGTCGGTATGTTTACTACTACGCGCTTAGTGCAGTCAAACTATTATTATTATATTCTTATATTTATTAGAAATAAAAAAAAATATTTCGTGCATAAATGGTATACTGTCTTTTTTTTCATCTTTGACAACGTTAAGTATCATCATCATTATGATCTCAGCTCATACATGTCCCACTGTTGGGCTCGAGCCTCCTCCATAATGTGAGGTTTCCCTCACATTATGGAGGAGGCTATTGAGCTACGATATCTTGAGGATATATTGAGGTTTGATTTTGTTTCGAGATTTCGTCGAGAATCGTATTTTACGATCTACCACGGATAAAATAGGGGGAGTTGAATTGTATTTTTACTCCGTCACTACGTGGAAACGTTTATGTATACCGGTGATTTATTTAATTAAGTATATAAGGTAAGTAATAAATAAACAAACTCACAATCATATTTCTAATATTATTTAGAATACCAACATACTTAACTATTACTTAAAATGGTTACAATCTATTTGTCAATACGTAAAAATTCTTATTCAACATTAAATTATACAAGTGATTTATTTCATGTCGATCGATAGAAATCGATTAAAAATTGATGAGAAATCGAATCCAAATCGATATCTTGTTACTAATATCGAACGCTTTCTACATTTATAAGAGTATACGTAAGCTTAAAACAATTATAAGTAACACAATAAATTGTAGTACAATAGTCGGTGAGACAGGCTTACGTTCCACTTTTTAGAATGTCTATGCAGCCTTATAAGGATTCACGTCCATTTGGATTTCTTGCAAAACCAAGCTTGATTGTCGGTTGACGTCGCATACGTTGTAAATTACGAGTTGGATGGCTTAGTGCTGGGCCTACTATATATATGGTTTTTTTTTTCTTAGTGTTTCTATATGCCAACAACGGTATATTTTGTTCTTTTGCGTATTTTATATTGTATTGTATAAATATATATTACAATTATAGTGAGATAGTGTACAAATTGAATAAGAAAGATAGCCCGTTCTTTTCCATGGCTATATTGTGAAACCAATTTTTATTTTAAAAAACACAATATCTGCATTAAAGAAATATACTTAGTTTTTTTTTTATCTCATTCCAGTGAATTTCAAATTGAAAGACACACCTCAATTTGAATATTTCGAGATTGAAATCTAAAAAAATATTTAAAAAAAAAATTACAGTAGGTTAATTACGTTCGAGTGTAACTTGAAAATAAATGAAAACTGTTGTTTTTCGCCTCTTACAAATTTGTGAAAGATAAATCTGTAGATAAATTAGCACCTTTTATAATAAAAGAATAATTAAAAAAAAATGAATAAAAGTCTAGACAAATTCATTATATACTTTATCATACTACAATATGACATTTCTTTTTTTTGCGATGGACTATGGAGGTGTTCACGCCCCGCCAAATCAGTCCGGGGCGACGGAAGAGGCGGCGCGCGACCCCATAGACCCACCCAGCAAAGCGCCTCTCTTCACCGTGCGAGCGGGCTACCGGTACCCGATCTTTGTCTTCGGTGGCACAATATGATATACTAGGTTGTTTTATTGATGTAATATATATCATGCACAGTAATTATAACGAGCGTAAGGATGTCTTAAAGACGCAGTAGGGTCCTTGTCCAAATATTAAGACAGATTTCTTAACTATATTAAGATACTGTAAGACCGTGGTTATAATTTTAAAGTTTATGTTTTAATAAAAATTACGACATTCTTAAATTTTAACGTGTTTATAAATGTCATAAAATAGATAAAGTAATAGTTACTATTTTTAATTTCAGTTAATTATATAACACAATTAACATTTTTATTAATTACTTAGGACGATTTATTTATTATATCAAATGAGGTAGACATTCTTTAAATTATTTTTATAGGTTTTGTTATATTTTTATTATTATTTATTTATTATTTTTATTTCCTGATGGGTCACCTACTATACTTGGCTATAAAGGCTTGGCTTCATAGATAGTGTTATTTACACTACGGTCTAAATAGCGTTTTCGAGTCTTCAATGTCATTGGTTCTACTCCCACGCAGGATAAATATTTGCGTGCGATCCACAACTAAATTTATTCTAAGTATGAGCTCAGTTTTTTTTTTAAATTGTAAAGTCTACCTCAATACAAGGATTTATTCTTTAGCGTAATGTCTTGTTTTATAAAAAAGTTTTAATAGAATACATAGATTATTACTATGGCCCTTTACTAATTAAAAAAGAAGTTTTGTAATATTTAATTACTGAATGTTATAAATTTTCCATATGGGAATACAATTCACCATTCCTCTTCCGTGATTGCCTTAAATGATGATTGAGATATACAGGTAACATAGTTGAAAGAGAAGAAATCGACAAGTTTGACTCATCATTCTCCTAATTTAATCCCAATTGCTTGGGGTCGATACAATATGTACTCTTCTTTCATAGCACATATTGTAAAAGTTATTGGCAATAATTTTATGACCGGCCGCCTGCCAGACGTCAACCCTCCTTGGGAATGTAATTATTGACCAAATGGCATCAGATGGAGTTGACCCAGGTCGTTATATCGTTAAATCGACAAATTTGATTAATATGTTATAATTGCGTTTCACTTTCCCAACTGATAAGAATAACCTTATCATCAATAAGAGTAGAGAAATGATTATTATTCGTCTATATATGCAAGAGAAGGAAACCTCCAATAAAATCCTATACTAACCATTTTGATCGGAGAGGAATAGTAAATATTTTTTTCTTCTATTATGGAGGAAGCGCCAGCCAAGCAGTGGAACTTATATGAGCTGAGATGATCATGTAATGGTTGATAATCTTAAAATATCTCACAATTTATTACATTAATGTTCAAGTAACTTTAAACACTTAATATCTTTCCCACAACTTTTAAATATTTATAACCACGTATCATTATCTCAATACCGTGGTGTTAAAAATACACTATTAGCTATTAACCGGTTAACTAACGTTTTGATTCAAATACGTATTGAACCTGCGACCTTTGTACTAGAATTTTAACTGCACACATAATATGCATCTATTATTTTTTCTCAAAGTGATAATTTATGATTGATATATGCACACTTAAATGTTAAGTGTGACTTAAAAATTACGTCAATGGGGAATATGCATGATATTTTTTTTATTTTTTTAAACGTTTCTACTAGTTATTACATTACCAAAAATAAATATAAACACATCCAAAATATAAACCATTAAGCTAAAAAAAAAATATTAAAATCACTATCATTTTTGGGCGATTTAAACGCGGCCATTATGGCGCACTTCTGTGACGTCAGAATACACACACAAGTTGGATGTCAACAACGAAATGTTTGGTTCACGAAGTTATTGAAAATTAAAAAAGTGAGTGTAAAGTCAACTTATTACCATGGAAAAGAACAGAAACCCGTATTATAAATATTGTGTCGTTCCTATGTGCCAAAATATTATCAAAACTGTACCTAACAAAGTATATTTCCTTATGCCGCGAAATGTAATAAATAAGAAAAAAACGATGAGAAAAGACAATGTGTTGTGTTTGAGCAGTTTATACTGTTGTGAAGATCATTTTAACGTAAGTAAACACGTTAGAGAAGTGATGAAGTACATAAAAGAATCATTTTTCCTTAATTACATGCATATACTTGTTTTGTTAACAAACTTCGACGTACACTACCTAGTTTACGTAAAGTTCTTAAAGATATATTCTCAATATGTAATAGGTACATGGGTCTAAAAGTAATATATGTTTTGTCATCTATGATACCTATGAATGAAAACATGTAACTTATTAGAGTAAGAGAAAAGTTTGAAATTATTTATTATTCATTTTTCTATTGGGTTTCAGATACAGAGAATTATAGAGAATCATATGCAATACAAAATAATGGCATTAGAACAGGGACCAAAAAAAAAATTTGTTAAGTCTCTCATTCACAAGGATTAATACTTGAACACAGAAAACTAATAACTCATGAAATAACTGGGTAACGATAGAAAATATTCACTGTAGAAACGCCTTGATACCAGAAGACTCGAGTGTACGATGACGTCACGTCAAGACGACAAATTTCTAAAATGCTACGTGATTGGTTGTTCAAGAACAACCAATCGCGTTGCGTTTTAGAAATTTGCGAGCGAATTTCAAAAAAGCCAATTTTTGATAATTAAATTTCACTATTAAATAATGATGAATTTCAAAAATAATTGTATAGGTATGTTATTTAAGCAATAAAGATTAAAAAAAAAATTTTGTTCATTTTGGAGTCACGTGCATATTCCCTATTATGCCTGATATGTAGTAAGGGCTAAAAATCCTGCTCTTATTTCAATTACTTATAGTCGACATAATAACTTTTTTTTATTGCTTATGGTAGCAAAACAGCAAGCAGCACAGTAAGTGTCACTACTGCCCAGGGTACCTTTGCTATACCAAGGGAATAGCTAGGCCGCTGCCTACCATTATAATTCCCAAACCCACCCAGTTGGGCTTTCGGCTCTTTCGCTCACCGAACACAGCGCAATAACACATTGCCATTGCTCAGATGTCGATCTTCTGCGTGAGTGTGGTCCTAACACTCAAAACTACTCATTTTTACCACTATTAAAACTACTCATCTTTCATCCTACATTGCAAAAGTTTTGATAATAATTGATGACTCTTTGGCAAAGTAATTATTAACCAGAGGGAAAAAACGGAGTACACCTAGTTCGATTTAAAACCATTACTCGTCTTTAACGATACTTACAAGCAATGAAAGGTTTAGTATTATTCCTAGCAGCTATAGCAAAATTCTTAATCCACCATCATAGAAAAGAAACAGCCATCTATTATTTTATATACGACAACATTAACCTGTTCTTATCCCAATTACTTTATGTTGAGGCTTGCAAAAGTTATTAGCAAAATATTAGAAACCCTCAACCCTCCTTCGAATGTAATTTTTGATATCAGATTAAATTGGTCCAATTTGATATAAAATTATTATTTTATATACATTAACTAGCAGACCTGGCCACGCGTTGCTGTGGCTAAGGTAGACTCAGTAACACGTAGTGGTTATGCTAATAAATTGTAGCTTATTTAAAACGTTTGTACGTTTAATATAGCGCCATTTATTAAATACTTACTTAATCCAGTCAACAGATACCGCCATCTGTTAGAATCATTTGGAGATCAAAAATCAATTGATGGGTTCACTTCCTTTTATTCGATGTATACCAGCTCGATCTTTTTTACACAGTGGTGTTGACTATGCTGGCCCCATAAACATAACAACCACGAAAGGTCATGGTCACAGATCATACAAGGGCTACGTTTGTTTATTTGTTTGTATGTCTACACGAGCTTTGCATTTAGAAGTTGTCAGTGACATGACAACTCAGGCATTTATTGCTGCTTTCAGACGTTTCATGTTTAGGCGAGGTCATAGTGCCAAGTTATGGAGCGACAACGGATCTACATTAATTGTAGGTGCTTCAAGAGAGCTTCAGCAAATTACAAACTTGCAGTCTTCTATCACAGAACATTTAGAAGCTAACGGCACTGAATGGCACTTTATACCACCCCACGCTCCCAATTTCGGTGGTCTTTGGGAAGCGGGAGTGAAATCCACAAAGTTTCATCTGAAACGCGTAATTGGTGAATCTACACTCACATATGAAGAACTCAGTACGCTACTCAGTCAGGTAGAAGCTTCTTTGAACTCACGTCCCATAAGTGTTATTGGCTTAGACGACCCAGGAGAGGTAATGCCATTGACACCAGGACATTTCCTAATTGGAGAACCTGTGGTAACTGTACCAGATTATGACTACCAAAGTTTATCTGTAGGTTCTCTGACTAAGTGGCAATTCGTACAGAGGATGCTGCAATCCTTTTGGAAACGTTGGTCTCAGGAGTATCTGTCAAATCTAATGAACAGATATAAATGGACATCGTTCCTGAGCCAAATATCAGAGACGTTGTTCTTGTTAAGGATGATGATTTGCCTCCAAGTCATTGGACGCTAGGACGCGTTTTGGAGAAGCATCCCGGAAATGATGATGTCACACGGGTAGACACACACACACACACACACACGCACACAATCAAATATCATTAAGAGGCCAACAAATAAGTTATGCATTTTACCTATAGAGGATAAATAAAGTATTATATTGTTTTAGTTTTATATAATAGTTTTACATTTTTTATATAATAGTTTTACATTTTTTATACATGGTTTTCTTTTTTTTATGCATGTTTTTCTTTTAGTATTTACAAACTAAATTTATTTTATTTAACATTAATTTCAACTAGTCTTTAGATTTTTGGTTGTATTATCAATGAGCAATTGTTAGATCTATTATGTAGTTCTCATTTTATTTGTATAATGCAAGATCATGTTTGTACATGTAATTCTTTAGAATTAAGGTCATAATCTAAGAAGGGCATTCTGTCACTAAATGCCCTTAGTGGGCGGTATGTTCACGACTCATATTAGAACCATTTCGGTAGTATCACCTAACTAGATAGATGGCGTAGTCGTCGAGATAGATCACGATACGGTCTCATTACGGCAATAAATACTTATAAATAAATATTTGGGTGACCAGATGATCAAATTATCCTTGGGTCATATAGATCACCAAAAATGGAATACGTTGGTTTTATTTAGTACATTCCTTAGTATTCCCAGTTCAACCCAAGAACAACAGAACTACCTATTAGTCATGTGCAAATCATGTCCTGGAGCGGATCGGACATGGAACGGTTCCTTTTTCTGTCGGAACTATATCCAGGAAACATGTTCGCGGACCTATCTAGTTCCGCTGACCGATAGTACATGAGTCCTATCCTATCGGTTTTAATGACATGATTATGCAATCCAATCCAACGTAACATGTGCGGAAATAATTTTAATTGGCCCCAGCCATTCAAGATCCATATTTTGTAGTTTATAGCTCCTTCAAATTTAGTATTTTGAAGGAGCTATAAACTACGAAATACAAGTTATTTTAAGGTACCGTTTATTTGTCAGTAATTGTCGGAATATCAGTTGATTTACCCTCATACTTGACATGACAGGTTTAGGACTGACAACCAAGATATATAGACGACGATGATATATAGAAGAATATTTAGACGCATGCATGACGCACACTTTATTACTCGGTCGTCGGAACGACTCGGACCTATGGAAATATCTCAGCTGTGTGGTTGGATTAGAACTAGATCGTTCCGGCAAAAGACATAGTTCTCGGAACTATTACGCTCCGGAACTACTCATCTCTACAACCTATTAGTTCGGTAGTATTCAAATATTACTATTATTTTAAATATATACATTTATATAAAATAATTTAAAGTTATTCTACTATAATTCTACAACAATTGCAAGCAACAATTTATTTGTTAAGTTAAATAAAATATTCTTATTCGTGACTATATTTATTGTAAATATTCATTACGCATATATATTGTGGCGCAGATTACGTTGTTCTATAATGGGCTATTGTATGAGCAACAATGAAGGAAATATTATGTATTTATCAGGACAATATCAATATGATCTTGTGGTATTTATTACGTAAAATGTTGTTTATTGAATAAAACTAGTCTTTGAGACGCCATATCTTTAAGACGTAGTTTTATTATTGATTATGCATACATACATATCATCACGCCATATCCCTTGCAGGGTAGGCAGAGTAAACAGAGTGCCAGAGAACTCTATCCTTGCATATTTCACTCGCTTCCTCAACATTCATAATTCTCTCCATACACGCTCGCCGGTTTCGGAGACTCTTGACTCCAACTTCCTTGAGTACGTGACCAATCTAGTCTAGGTAGATAAGTCTCGGTCCCCGGTATCTACATCTTTCCACTTTCTCATTGTATATCTTCTTAAACAGACGTTCGTTCGGCATTATTTCCACATGTCCGGACCATCGAAGCATTCCCTTTCGCATCTTTACACCAATACTCTCTTTCATACATACTCGCTCTCTTACGTCGTCGTTACGTATATCATATCTCACCCGTGGATGTCGTAGAAGATGGACTGCACAGATGGCACAGTGATTAAGATGCCGACCTTTCGTGCCAATAACGTGGGTTCGATTCCTAGCCTACGCAGGAGAATACTTTGTGCGATCCTCAAATTGTTGTTTTGAGTCTGAGTGTAATTTGTCTGCGCTAATTATATGTTTGTAAAGTCTCCCGCAATACAAGAATTATTAATTAAATTAATTTACTTAATTTGCTTAGTGCAAGGTGTTTAAAAAAATAATCAGATTATTTCATCAACATATAAAAAATCGCCTGATTAGCCAGTCGTCTTAGGATACCAAAGTAGAAAGCTATTAACTGTTTAATATATAGCTTTTTAATTATAAATACTGTTGGAAAGCTTATTGCATAGAAATAACGCTATTATACAAAGTTCTTGCAAAAGTATTTATATTCTAATCGCAACTAGCCTTATTAAGTATAACGTAATTTATACTTATTTGCACAACAGATTAAGTTATTTCATTTAAAGTTTCATTAATTTAAATATTAATAATTATTTGCAACTAATTTTACATTTTATGATAACTGTTAGCCGTATTCACTATAGAATTAATGTATATTTTGTGTCATCACTCCTTTCTTAGTCGCGTTTTATGATGATTAAGAAATTTAAGCATATATAAAGCAACTCGATTTAAAACTTCAACCAATTTTAGTAGTACATATATATGTCTGACTTTTTCTCATCTCCCGTTTGAAGTGCTAGCAGAGTAGCAGGTTATCCCTTTGGAGAAACAATGATACTATGAAGGTTATTCAGGGGATGCCTAAACACAGTGTATTTTTTGTTATTTGCAATCACTTACACCATCTTACACTATGTGAACTGAGGACTTATTAAAAATTCTAGGATTTTTTGTTATATGCAAGTAGCATAGGCCCGTTGTGAGTGGTATATTCGTGGCAAGGTTTATAAGCTGAGGGATGAATGTATCGGGGTACTATCCCAGAAACCTCCACGCGGTGTACCCTGGGTGCGGGCGGCGGTCCCCAGTTCTTCTGTTGTACTGTCGTCCGTAGCGAATATCTGCGCGATTTCGCTCCTTACTCTACTACAGTCGTAGTAGAGGTTATAGGACGCGAAATATCGGGACGGGCTCAGTCACTCATTCATTTGAGGGCTGGGCAGGCACTTGCCACCGCCCACACATCGTAAACCTGATTCTTTGCTTGTCTTAGTTTCAGGAGCGAGGGTCTTGGCTTAACCGCCCGGACCGCGAGGAAGACAACCTCTATAAAGAGTTCGAAGTAACATTCGGACTCGGAAATCACCCAGAATCTTAAGTTCTGGCGTGCGGCGAGAAGATGCATGGCAGATGGGTTGTTCTGTCGTTAGCACGCTCCAGCCAGGGCACCGGCTGCCCCCCTGGTTGGTAAATGTAGGCTTGCCCGGGTAAAGGGATCTCTGCCCGGGTTGACGTAGTGTATCTCCCCTACTCGTGGGAATCATATGGATACCAACTTAAAAAAAACCTTTTTCACCGACGATCTGTGTGATTCTCACACCACGGCCTTGTCAAGCCAAAGAAAAACTGACAACGACGCCTCGTCCTCAGGACTTGAGGCGTCCGCCAAGGGCCCGGCACAAATCGTGGAGGCCCAAAAAGTGAAGCGGAAGTCGCCCAGGAAGAGCCGGGGGCAGGCTTCCAGCTACAAGAGGAGGATGGAGGAGCGGCGTGCGCGGAGAGAGGCTGCCGCCGCTGAAAAGGAGGACGGTGGCAGAAATGCTGCAGAGCCGTCTACGGATGAGGGCGACAGTGACGTCGCAGAGCCGTCCGTGGATGAGGGCAGCAGATCTGCCGCTAAGATGGACGAGGGCGGTATATCCGCAGGGCCGTCCAGAGGAGATAGCGGGTCGGACGCTAAAGCCCCCGCTAAGTCGTCGCCGCGTCCTGTGGCGGCGGCTGAGAAAACCAGGGAGGAGGCCCTCCCCTCGCAGGTGCGAAAGCGCCCCCTGAGCAAGGGAGGCAGCTCGGGCGCCGACTCCGAGGGGAGCGGGACCATCATGCCTCCACCGAAGGTGCCGGCTTCTCGCAGGGGGCGAGGGGCCGCAGTAGCAGGAAGAAGGTCGGTGACTCCTCGGCGTGAGGCGGCGCCTGCTGCGAGCGATGGCCCCCTGGACCTGCAGGCTGAAAATGCCCGCCTTAGTGGCGAGGTCTCAGGCCTGCGGGACCTGAACCGCCAGTTGGGGTCCGAGCTGGAGTCGCTGCGTCAGGTAAACCGCATGTTGGCCAAAGACATGGCCGACCTGCGGGCCCAGATGGCGCAGCTCCTACCGCCTGCGCCAAAGCCGTCGGCTGCTGCGGTGAAACCCGTCCCTGCGGCGAGGAGGACGCCCCCCACTGCGGAGGGCACATCGCCGGCTGAAGCCGTCACGGCCACCGAGCCGACACCTGTCCCGGTAGCGAGGAGGACGACTCGCGCCGCGGCGAAGAAGTCGCCATGCGTCTCGGAGCGGGCCCCGGTGGAGGCTCAACCGGAGGCGCCGACCCCGCTGCCGACCCCGATGCCAAACCCGCTGCCAACCCCGCTGCCTGCGGTGGGGGGATTGCCGGATGAGTCCCTGCGCGCGATAATCGACGCAGTGGGCAAAATTGTCGATGCGCGCTTCGCCGTTCTGGAGGCAAGGCTGCCTCCAGAACCACGTGTCCGGCCGCCTCTTGCCGCAGATAAGCGGCCACATACGGCACCAGCCCCCGCCCCGCTGCCTTGTCAGGGTGGCCGCGTGGGGAGCTACGCTGCGGCCGCGGCCGGGCCTAAGCCCAAAGGCCCCGGCCCCGCTCCGAAGGGACCTGCCCTGAGGAGGAAGACGGCGCTGGCTCCTGCCGGACCGCTGAAGCCGCCCGCAACGAAACCGCCGGCGACGACCAGCGAGGCTGCGACAAGGCCTTCCGCATCTGGCACGACTGCCGTACCCGAAGAGGGTTGGCAGGTGGCCGAGCGCGATAGAAGGAGTCGCGGCCAAAGAAGGAGAGCGGAGGCCAAGCGCGCCGCTGAGGTCTCCGCTCCCAAGGCAGGAGCTGGCGACAAGAAGAAGAGGTCGCGCAAGGGGCTCAAGCTGCCAAAGACAGCCGCAGTGGTGATCACTGTGCTGCCTGAGGCGGCCGAGAAGGGCCTCAGCTACGAGGCCGTCTTGAGGAAGGCCCGGCGGGAGCTAGACGTCTCCGATATTGGAGGCGTCGAAGCCAGGACCCGCAAGGCCCGGACGGGGGCTCGAATCCTCGAGTTCCCAGGGGCCGAGGGCGCCAAGACGGCTGACAGCGTAGCTGAGAAGCTGCGAGGTCTGTTCGCCGAGGAGGGTGGCATCAGGATTGCCAGGCCCGTCAAGTGCGCCGAAATGCGCATTTCGGGTCTGGACGACTCCGTGACGGTGGAAGACATCCGGGAGGCTATTGCCTCGAAAACCGGGTGTCCCATAGACACCGTCCGAGTCGGTGCCATTCGTCCCGGTCCGGGTGGCGTAGGTGCTGCCTGGGCGCAGTGCCCGGTGGAGTCGGTCAGGCAACTGGCCGGCTCAGGCAGGCTCCTCGTGGGCTGGAGCTCGGCGCGGGTAACCGTGCTTGAGCACCGGCCTGCGAGGTGCTATAAGTGCATGGCGGTCGGACACACTCGACCGACGTGCACCAATTGCTTCGACTGCGGCGGATTGTGTTTCCGCTGCGGTCAGACCGGGCACGTGGCGGCATCTTGCGCCGCCCCGCCCCACTGCCCCGCGTGTGCGGCGGGCAATAAGCCCGCCAAGCACCGCATGGGTTCTGGGGCGTGCAGACCTCCTGCTTCGGCCCCAAAGGGGCGGGGCGGCCTTTCGACCACGGCCGCTCCCGCTCCTAGCGCGGCCCGATCGCCCACTGGCGAGGCGGAGGTGATGGATACGGCCCACTAATGGCTGCAGATTCCATTCACCTCCTGCAGGCCAACACCAACCACTCCGCCGGAGCGCAGGATCTCCTCCTGCAATCCATGGCGGAGTGGTCGATTGGTGCAGCCGTAGTCGCGGAACCGTACGTCGTGCCTGATCGCCCCAATTGGGTGGTCAGCCGAAACGGAACTGCGGCAATCGTCGTCTCAACGCAGCGGCACTTCCCGTCCTTATCCCTTTTGGATAGGGGCGAAGAATTTGTCGCTGCGGAATGGGGAGGGGTCACACTCTACAGCGTTTACCTCTCCCCTAACAGGAGAATGGACGATTTCAGGGCCTCCCTCACCACCTTGGAGGCTTCGATACGGCGACTGGCACCGGGCCTCGTCCTGGTCCTGGGGGACTTCAACGCCAAATCCACGGCGTGGGGGTCCCCTATGACGGACGACCGCGGACGGGCGGTCGTTGAGTGGGCGGCTTCACTGGGCCTCTGTGTTGTTAACAGGGGCTCAGTGAACACGTGTGTGCGGCAGCAGGGCGGGTCGATAGTGGACTTGTCGTTCGCTAGCCCCGCTGTCGCGCCACGGGTGAGGAACTGGAGTGTCCTGGAGGAGGCGGAGACCCTGTCGGACCACCGGTACATCCGGATGGAGGTCTCCCCCCGGGAACCCGGTAGGGGTCACAGGGCGGACGGAGCTCCCGCGTTTCCGCGGTGGGCTGTGGGTCGTCTTGATAGGGACCTACTGGCGGAGGCGGCCATCGTTCACACGTGGCTGTCCTCACCGCCCCCAGCGGACGGAGTAGACGCTGAGGCTGTCCGCATCCGCAGTGCGTTAACGCAGATCTGCGATGCGGCCATGCCCAGGGTGCGGCGTCTACCTCCGAGGCAGGGGGTCTACTGGTGGTCCCCAAGACTGGCGGACCTTCGCGCGGCGTGTATCAGTGCCCGAAGGTCCTACACCCGCAGCCGGCGGCGTCACCGCGACGCTGAGCGGGAGGGCCAGCTGTACGAGGCGTACCGCAGTGCGCGTACTGCCTTTCGGCTGGCCATCCGAGCCGCCAAGGATGCGAGTTGGCAGGAGATGTTGGACGGTCTCGACCGTGACCCCTGGGGTCGCCCGTATCGCGCGTCGCTGAACAAGCTTCGCGCGCAGGGCCCCCCCCTCACCGAGACCCTCCAGCCCGACTTCCTTTGTAGGGTGATCGAGGAGCTATTTCCACGGCAGTCGGGACACACGCCCCCGGTCATGGCTTCGCCAGATCAAGACCGGGAGGCCGACGACGAGAGTGTTCCACCCGTGACGGAGTCGGAAGTGGGGGCGGCAGTGGCGCGGATTCGCTCCGCCACCACGGCCCCCGGCCCGGACGGAATACCAGTCCGGGTGTTGACGTCGCTCCTCGAGCACTTCGAGCCTCGCCTCAGGCAACTGTTC
The DNA here is from genome assembly GCA_905163515.2 of Lymantria monacha. Taxonomy (NCBI): domain Eukaryota; kingdom Metazoa; phylum Arthropoda; class Insecta; order Lepidoptera; family Erebidae; genus Lymantria; species Lymantria monacha. The sequence continues at coordinate 23,786,242 of LR991102.1, read as the reverse complement.
AACGCCTGTCTGACGTCTGGACGGTTCCCTGAGTGCTGGAAGGATGGGAGGTTGGTTCTCCTGCCAAAGCCGGGACGGCCCCCGGATTTGCCGTCGGCCTACAGGCCCATCGTGCTTCTCGACGATGTGGGTAAGTTGTTGGAGCGTGTCCTCGCTGCCCGCATCGTCCGACACTTGGAGGAGGTGGGGCCCGATCTGTCGGACGCTCAATATGGGTTTAGGAGGGGGCGTTCGACCATCGGGGCCCTGCTACGCCTGAGGCAGACGGCCGCGGAGGCTGTCGTCGGCAAGGGAGTGCTGTTGGCGGTGTCGCTGGACATCGCCAACGCATTCAATAGTCTGCCATTCAGCTGCATCAAGGAGGCGCTCCGGTTCCATGGAGTGCCCCTGTACCTCAGGCGGCTGGTGGCAGACTATTTGGAGGGGCGCAGTATCCTCTGCGCGGGTCCCGCAGGGGACATTGTGCGGACGCCCATGTCGTGCGGTGTTCCACAGGGGTCGGTTCTGGGGCCGACTCTGTGGGACATCGGGTATGACTGGGCGTTGAGAGGGAGTCTCCCCCCCGGGCTGAGCTTGGTGTGCTATGCTGACGACACGCTCGTCACAGCCCGGGGCAGGACACTCGAAGAGGCGGCGAGCCTGGCCACTCTCGGCACCGAGGAGATGGTCAGGCGAATCGAGGCGCTGGGGCTCAGGGTGGCCTTAAATAAGACGGAGGCCCTATTATTCCATGGGCCACGCGTAAGGCTGCCAACCGGCGCCTCGTTAGTCGTCAACTCCATCCAGATCAACATCCAGGCCCATATGAAGTACTTGGGTCTGGTGCTCGACGGGCGATGGTGGTTCCGGGAGCATTTCCGACAGATTGCTCCCCGGCTGGTCGGCGCGGCGTCCGCCCTTTCTCGGCTCATGCCGAATGTGGGCGGACCCAGTTTCGAGGGCCGACGGCTGTATGCGGGGGTCATCCGCTCGATGGCCATGTACGGCGCACCCGTGTGGGCGAGGGCTCTGAACGCCCAGCTCAGGGCGGTTCTGTGGAGGCCACAGCGAGCCATGGCGGTCAGAGCCATTCGCGGGTACCGCACGGTGTCGACAGAGGCGGCGTGCCTATTGGCCGGGACACCCCCGTGGGACCTAGAGGCGGAGATGCTCTCCGACCTCTACCGGCGGGTTACCTCAGTGCGCGAGGAGGGTGGCTCCCCATCGTTGAGCGAGATAGCCACCTGGCGCGAGGACGCCCGCCGAGACGTCATCGCCCGTTGGGTTACGCGGCTGGAGAGGCCTAGACACGGTATCGTGACCGTCGAAGCCTTCCGGCCCGTATTGATGAAATGGATGGAGCGGCGGCACGGGGTCCTCGCCTTCCGACTGGTGCAGGTGTTGACGGGGCACGGGTGCTTCGGGAAATACCTGCACACGGTCGTGTACAGGGAGTGGACTCCGGGCTGCCATCATTGCAGTAGTGACGAGGACACGGCGCAACATACGCTCGAGGAATGCTCGGGCTGGGACGGGCAGCGCCGCGACCTCGTCGCTATTATCGGTGCCGACCTGTCGCTGCCGGCTGTCGCAAGGGCGATGGTCGACAGCGTCAGGAATTGGGACGCGGTCGCCGCCTTCTGCGAGGCTGTCATCTCGCAGAAGGAGGCGGCGGAACGAGTCAGGGAGGACTCCCGCAACCCGGGCCGCCGCCAGCGGCCGGGGCGGCGCAGGCGCGAATACCTGCGCCTGATGCCGCCCTAACCCAGGCCTCGGGTGATCGGACCGGGGAATTGTCCGGTCACCCGACGCGAGGCCACCGCGTGAGGGCGACGCCCCGACGGCGAAATCTGTCGGGGCGTCGACGAGAGGAACCCGCGAGGGTAAACCGCCGAGCGGACCACCGAAGACAAAGATCGGGTACCGGTGGTCCGCTCGCACGGCGAAGAGAGAGGATTTTACGGTGGGTCTATGGGATCACGCGCCGCCTTCTCCGTCACCCCGGACCGATTTGGCGGGGCGAGACGCACCCATAGCCCACCAATAAAAAAAAAAAAAAAAAAAAAAAAAAAAAAAAAAAAAAAAAAAAAAAAGGGATGAATGTATCTATATATTACAGAGCAATATTTCGGTGTAAACAGGATATCCAGATTATAAACCTAAACAAACATCACTGGTCCGGTTGATGATCTGCTCAAAAGAAATGAACCGGTGTTACAATCATCTATGTGTCCACATTCTGCCATTCTTACTTTAAATTTTATGATTATTGCTTGCTCCAATGCATTCAATTTACTTATATCTAGTAATCATTTTATAACGTAACAAAAATTAAAATTTCAACATCCAATAAATAATTTAAATCGCACCAACACCAGCCAATTACCAAACAACTATTGGATTATAAAATTCCAATATACAACCCTAATTCCATCTCATTAGACGATGTTCACTTCATTTAAATGTAATTTAAAATAACTGGTTAGAAGAATTCCTTGGGCAATGTTGGTACGGGTCGTGGGAAACAATAGCTCAATCATAGCAAGTTGCTTGCACCTGTCCAACTTTACTCGTATACCTGTCGTGATAATAGCCACTACTATGGTGTTTTATATCAAGTTGTTGAAGAAGTCATTGACTTGTCACCTGGAGCGATATGAAAGTGACTTACGTGATACTTTTATATAATCAACAAGTGCTTGTATCAAAGTAATTATCCAAAAATATTTATTCTTATTTATAACATTTTAAGTTTTAACAAACAATATACATATCATCACGCCATGTCCTTTGCGGGGTAGGCAGAGAGAACAGAGTGCCAGAGAACTCTATCCTTGCATACTTCACTATGTTTGACAAGCAATATTTAATATTAAGTTTCAAATAAATAGTTTTACACAGTAAAACTATGCTGAATATACAGAAATTCCTTATAATAAATTCTAATAAAGTATTTAATCAAACCTGAATTCTAAATTCACAATCAGCAGTGGCTTATATATGCTACTCAACCAATGATCCATTATATTCTTTTAATAAACACTACGTTGTATAATATACCTATTCCTCTGAATCGCAACCGTATATTATACAAATCGATCATATTTCGCTCAATTTATTATTACTGAGTCATCTGTAGACACAAATGAAACTATTAATAAAACTTATGATAAAATGAATAAAAATAATTCTATTTTACAAGTCTAATACATCCAAAATAGATATAAATTATTGAAAAATTTAAATTCAAACCAAATTATGAGTTCGTTATGAGTAAATTTTTTATGAGTTACGTGAATTTTAAACGAGTTTAAATGGTAAGACATCTCATCTGTCCGTCATAACATCAGTGCGCACTCAACACTTAAAGAGATAACTGAGACAATGCTCATCATATTAGTCGTGATGAATTGTGAGTCAAGCTTTTAGTTATTTTGTTTGTAACGATAGCTATATTTGAAGTTTTTAAAGATAATGTTTAAAGACTACTATTTTGTTTTTTTTTATCATTACTTCGTATGGATCACGTATTGATCTAGTCAAGTTAAATTATTGGTTATTTAAATTTCTGAGCTTCTACGGATGTTTTTCTATATATATCATCATCATCATTCTCCTACTCTTATCCTAATTACTTGGGGTCGATACAATATGTACTCTTCTTTCATAGTAAATATTGTAAAAGTTATTAGCATTAGTTTTATGACCAGCCGCCTGCCAGACGTCAACCGTTCTTGGTAATGTAATTGTTGACCAAACGGCGTCACGGCATCGGATGGAGTTGGTCCAGGTCATTGTAAGGCTCTTATTCGCCTTTACGACATCCACAAGCAAAGTAAGGGTTGATAGTATTCGTAGCCGCTACCACACAGTAGTATATATAATAAGGTTATTGTATGTTTAGGATATGTGATCAACTTTAAATTAAGATGAAACAACTACCGAAGGTACATAATTCAATTGATATAGTAATATTATCATCATCATAACCCTAAACGTATTCCAATTACTTGAGGTTGAAGCAATATGTACTCCTCTTCATACATACATACATATCATCACGCCATATCCCGTGCAGGGTAGGCAGAGAGAACAGAGTGCCAGAGAACTCTATCTCTGTATACTTCACTTGCTTCCTCAACATTCATAATTCTCTTCATACACGCTCGCCGGTTTCGGAGACTCTTGACTCCACCTTCCTTCAGTACATGACCGATCTGGTCTAGGTAGGTTAGTCTCGGTCTCCCTCGGTATCTACATCCTTCCACTTTCGCATTGTATATCTTCTTAACCAGACGTACGTACTCCTCTTCCATCGTATATATTTTGAAAAAGTTATTGACAGTAGTTTTATGACCAGCCGCTTGCCGGCCTTTGGAATTTTATCGTTGACCAAACGATATCAGGTCGATATAAAGCTCATAGTCATCTTTTAAGACATCCACAAAAGAAGTAACGGCGATTAAGGGATGTAAAACGCACATAATATCTATGCAAGAGAAGGTAAACTCAAAACAAAACCCTATATCAACATGTCTGTTCATCTTGGTATAGTAGGCCAATTTTCTTCCCGTTTAGAGCAGCAATAGCCCAACAGTGGGACGTGTATGAGTTCATGATGAATCATCAGATTATGAATGAAATTCAAGATATAGACGCCAGTGTTTCAGTATGTGTATGCTATAGAATAATAAATTATAAGTTTTTGATAAGTTTTTTTGCGGCGATGGGGGCCGCCATCCATCACGCCTTGCCCAGTCAGGCGAGTCGAGGAGAGCAGAGTGCCGGGTGGGCACGTGGAATGTAAGAGGTTGTGTGGAAGGTAAGTTGCACGAGCTGATATCCGTCATGGCGGACAAACAGCTAGACGTGCTCTGTGTAACAGAGACCAAGCGAAGGGGCAGCGACGCCTGCGATCTTCCTGGTGGCGGGATGGCTCTGTGGTCTGGTGTACCACAGAGCGATCGAGCCAGCATGGGGGTAGGAGTGCTGTTGTCCTCTCGCTTGGCCTCGGAAGCGAGTGAAGTATGCAGAGATAGAGTTCTCTGGCACTCTGTTCTCTCTGCCTACCCTGCAAGGGATATGGCGTGATGATATGTATGTGTAATGTGTATGTATAAGTTTTTGATATAAATAGCAAAATCAACCCGTTTGATTAGCGTGGATTAGATTGATAATAAATTTCTTTACAGTAATTATCATCATCATCTCGGCTCATATATGTCCTACTGTTGGGCTCGAGCTTCTTCCATAATGGGAAAGAAATTGACCTACTATACTACGTTGGTCAGACTTGTTAGTATAGAGTTTTATTTGGAATTTCCTTTTCTTGCATAGGATGTTATATGCGTTTTATAAACCTTAGGCGTCTCTTACGATCACCCACAGATAAGATTAAATTGTATTCTTACACCGTTATCACACGGAAAAGTAAATAACATACTGTCTGCGTAATCAATTTGATTTTAAAAATCATCTCATATCTACATTCTGGCAGCTGCATCCGGACAATTGAGGAAAAACACATCCCGTTAATAGAAATAAATATAATTCACTTCCCTTTGTTGTTACAATATTTGAGGCTGTTTCCTAAAGTCGTGGGACCTACGGCAGGTGTATGGATTGATAACACGGATGGTGCTGTGATTTCATTGGACATCTTATCAGTCATTATTAAATAATCTATGTGCTTCCGTATATTTCCTTCCTTTATTATCTATTACGTAAGAGAAGATTTCATTCACTTTGAAGCCCATTTTATAAATAGTAACTGGTTTATTATATTCTATTTTATTCAATAATTTTTCTCTTGTATAATATAGGAAACATTATCTACTCACGTCTCTTATTCATGTCAAAGAATATCCACGTAAATTAACCGGATAGGGATATATTCTATTTAAAATACACTTCGCGCAAAAATTAAAGGAACAAAAAAATTTTCGAAATTTTTTGGCAATTTTCAACAGGGTGTATTTCAATGAAAAATGGTCGTACAGAAAATAAAAAACATAGCTTTTCAAGCTTGAAGACTCTAGTTTGCGAATTTTTTGGTTAAAAAATTTTTAGAGCACCGGTAATCATGCGATTCTTGAATAAAACACAAAGAAAATTTTTCTAAATTTTTACATTTTTTTTTTCGCTCTACGGACATGGAAATTTTTTTTCGACCTAGACTAATGCATAAGTCATATAGCCTGTTTATTTAGCTTCATGTATATATAATTATGTAAATAATATTTTTTTAAAGTAATATATTAATACTTCTCACCACTCCACGTTGAATATGAATCCCTTTTGACGCCCTGTAAAAACGTGCTGTTCCAATTGTTGATGATCTCAATTTTAGAAATGGACTGGAGTTATTACAGTTGAGGAAATAATCTGAGTCTCTCAGTCTGTTCTATTGACTCTTTAATAGATAGAGTTTTGAAAAGCTGTTTGATTTGATATCGTCTCTTTTCTATCATTGTACCACTAGACTCCACAGCATAGTTTACCCATATCGCCTGGAAACCATATCGCCCTGTACAATTTTAACTTTCATTACGTATACACAGAGGTGCAAGTTATGGAATGAATTAGCTGCTGCTATGTTTTCTGAGAGGTATGACATGTCTTTCTTGTGATGAGGTTTAAGAAGAGACCCTCCCCTTACGCTAGGCATATATTTGGCTACGCCCTGTTACCAATTTATATCAGCTGGGCTGCTTGCTCGTCAACAATATCAGGTATCTACAAGAAAGGAATAATAACGTGATCCATAAAAATCACATTAATCTTTATACTTTATGATATTATTTACGCATCTAAAACAGATACATGGACACAATGTCTTATTCTATGAGAGAAAACGTGGGCGGAATTGACCGACTTTATTTTATTGTGTTAGTGCATAATCACACTAAGTTGACAGACGGGCAACTTTAAGGCGACAATATAAACATAATTTAGTTGCTCATAATAAAATATTGTAATTTATTTAAGCAATAATTACTGTGCGATGTCCATAAATAATTTATCACACTGTAACGTCCTTTATGGCGTATATATTACGGGAAAACCCTGTAAATATCATAAAAAACGTTTAAAGGCATATGTAGATAGCATTGACGTAAGAGAAGATTTTCTTCAATCTTTAACAAATATTTAATAGCAGATCCAATAAAAATGACAAAAAATACGAAAAATGGTTATCCTTTTAGGATTTATTTTGAAAATAGTTGGAAATACGTAGTATCATCCTCCTACTCTTATCCCAATTACTTGGGGTCAATACAGTATCTTTCATACATATTGTAAAAGTTATTGGCAATAGTTTAAATGTTGGCCCAGGTCGTTGCAAGACTCTTAGTCGCCTTTTACGACATCCACGAGCAAAGTAAAGGTTGGTAGTATTCGTAGCTGCTGCCACATAATTGGAAATACGAATCTGTTTATTAATGAATATATCTTTTTTATTTAATTCTATGGTTTCAAAATAATGTCAGTGAAGTTTAAATTATATATACCTAAAAGTTACTTAGAAAATATTACATAAATATATCGAAATGTTGCCCGTTTACAATATAAGCAACTTTATGACATTTACTTTTTACGAGAGAAATTCAGCCGCACGCCTATGAGTGACGAATTATATGTCAAATCATTTTAATTGAATGATTAATTGGCTTGTAAATATGCTACATAAAAATCAACATTATAATATATGACATACGGTATTATTTGTACAAAGGGATTTTGAACGACTTTAAATTAATTACTTTGTAATCAATTCGTCACAAATATTTGACAAGGATATTGAACTCCGATGTTTGATATATGAAAATCAATTTTAATGAATTAACTCTGAGAGACTTGTTAGACATTTGCTTCTATTATTAGACTTATTATTCTGACCTAAAAAAAATATAGCTTAAGTGGCTATGATTTCATACATATATAGGTCTTTTAAAGAGGGGATATTGCCGTGAGGGACGCGCTTGGTAAGCAGGGTAAGCATCACAAGTGGTGTCAATATTTTACCAGTATATTCCTGTTGCTTCTTCTTCTGGATATTCCAACGCCAGTTATAATAACTTCCACAGCCAAGCACAGTGTGGTAACGTTTTGTGTTCTGGTAAATATTAAAGCAAATAAAAAAAAATCAACAAAATAAATAAAAAAAATATATATTTTAAATCCATTTCAATATGGTGGCGTCTACGAATAGTACCAATATTACTTGTGGAGCTTGTAAAAGCCGACTAAGAGAATTATACCGACCTTAGTCATTCTATTAATGGTAAACTATTACATTTACAATGAAGGGGGACGCCGAGAGGCAGCTGGTTATAAAACTATTGCTTAACTTTTGCAATATGTACTATGGGAGAAGAATATATTTTGTATTCACCCTAAGTAATTACAATAAAAGCAAAAAGATGATTATGATAATGAGCAATCTTTTTCAAATTACTGAAATTTTTAGCATTTAATATGCTTCATTATTTATAAATACCCAATACGAATTGGGTATTATTCGTATTGGGTATTTATAAATAATGAAGCATATTAAATGCTAAAAATTTCAGTAATTTGAATAACAAGGTTGTGTCATCGTTTAATATAATTCTAACTGTAAAGTTTGAAGTATTAAGTCTATACAATGTGTAAACATTGTCCGATAGATGGCATACGTCACCTTGAAGACGTAAGATATAATATGAATCGAAATTTACATGTCCTAAAATAGTTCACGATGGTGTAAGTGGCAACACGGTTGGGCCGGATTCCCAATAGGTGCGGGTTCGAACCCCGCTTGTGACATCATTTTTCGTTTCGTGTTGGGTATTTATAAGCAATCTTTTTGTTGAAAGAGAAATAAAAAACAAACAAATATATATTTTTTTGGAGACTCAACCGTGCACTAAGAAAATAATACTTGTATTGCAGGGGACTTTAGAAACATGCAAATTAACGTAGAAAAATTACACCTAGACTCAAAACAACACTTTGTGGATTGCACAAAGTATTGTCCTGTGTGGGAATCGAACCCATACCACTGGCACGGAACGTTGGTATTTTAACAACTACATCATGTGTGCAGCGATGATTACATAGGCTTTTGCAAAAAATAAAAAATGTACTATGATTATTATTTTTTATTGCACTACATTCATATTCAATATCAATTTACTATTCAAATAAATAAAAACCAATAGACACGTCAAACTAAGATACAACCCGAACAAAATATCCCGAGTATTATTACACTGTCACAGTGTTAAGTGGTGTAAAAAAAAAAAACGATTGGTCTCTTTAACAAACGAATGTCATACGGTATGAGTGGGCGTACAAGAAACACCGCCGGTGCTTTTTAACTTATTTGTCAATGTATCTTGTCGATCGGGACAGGGAGCCTTCGTGAAAGCTGGTTGTTGGCGTTAGTGATTTTTTTTTTTTAACGGGATTAATATATATCTATTTTATGAGTATATTTTTATCTATAAACATACATGTATTTGTTATTTTTCACTTGTGGTTGAATTACTTGTTTGTCTTAATTATCCACCACTATTAGATGACGGCATTTCCCTTAAACATCTAATCAACATTATCTCAGTTCATATATGTCTGCTGGGATGGAACCTCTTCAACAGTAAGAGAAAAATTGACCTACTATACCACGCTGGTCAGACGTGTTGGTATAGAGTTTAATTTTAGATTTTTTTTTCTCTCTTGAACGCCACATAACGTGGTTACCTTTTGGTGGAATTACTGCATTTTGCGAGCAGGTAGGCTATCGTATCAAGGTAAGTATATGATACCCAGTTAAGTATCGCTAATTATTCTCCTATTGATATCCTAGCCTCTAAATTTGATTTTTTTTTCATTCTAGATGTTCACATTCCATCATCTGACAGACAATACCATAATATATATATATATATATATATATATATTTATATATATATATATATATATATATATATATATATCAATATCATAATCGAATCTACTAATAAACTTTTGATCAATCATTTTTATTTTCTATTAGATGTCTCTAAGTGCTATGTGCTAGCAGCTACGAATACCACCAACCCTTACTTTGCTCATAAATATCGTAAAAGATGACTATGAGCTTTATATTGATCCAGGAGAACTCCACCTGATACAGTTTAGTCAAGAACTATGATCATAAACCTATTGTTTATCTTTTGTTTTATATACAATGATAAAGAAGTACATATTATGTTGAACTCAAGTAATTGGAAATAAAACCTGAAGAATGATGATGATGACGATGATATCTTTAAAGATAGAATCAATATTCGAATGACTCAACATTGCTCTTAGTATAAACACATTTTATAGTACAAGTGTGATTCAAACTAATCCAATTATCTTATTAGTCCACGTTTTATGATCCATATTACTTCTAAATAAGGTTATAATCTTAAAAGCATTGTATGTTCATCACTAAACAAAACGGGCTCCTAAGTAACTTAATAGTTTGACACCATATAAATTTTTAATAACGACCATATAGACCGCACGATCGCATTCAGTACTTAATAGCGAAATTTATATGGAAATACACAGTATGGTGCTTTCTTACATTAAAATAGGTAATATTAATTCGGATTTTCATAGACAATCTTTTTGGTTTCTTTGTAAAGTTCGAAAGGTCGAATTATATTAAGTATTCAAATGTATATTTAATGATTCACAGACAAGACCACTTTAATTTTATACGTCGGTTTTGTGAAATTGCTTTTGTGGGAAAACATTTTTTTTTCGAATGGATATTTATGATAAGACATCGGCATTATAATAAAATACGGTAAGTTTTCTAATATTTTAACTATGGGACCAAATGTATGATTTTTTTTTTTCTTTATTATATACGAAAATTGATATATGCTTATTTGTATAAATTCATTTGTTAGATTTATGTTAACCTGCTGTCAATTGACTGCGGGAGGTGTTGCACAGTTAACTCTAAGTTTGCGATAAATAAATATTGCCTATACTGGCAAACAGGACACCTAATGGTTAGTGATACTACTACCGCTTGTGGAGCTTCTAAATACTAAGGATATAGTCAGGCCGCTGCATATCGTGAAGAAAATGCTCTTTTTAAACTTCATTAAAAAAAAAATCTTAAACTACTCGGGCAGTACCATAGCCGTTAAATCTTGCACATTTATAAGATAAATGATCGCAGTAAATATGCCGTGTAAGACTATAAGATTTCCAAGTGGAATAGATGAAACCTATGATGTGGATTTGTTCATATATCTTGCTGTTCGGTATGAACCCTTATCTCAATGCAAGGTAATCCACTAAGTAAACCCATGCGGCTTTATCAAAACCCAGTTAGTTTGGAACTATTTTCAGACTTCCCTTCATCTTTTATATTCTTTTTAGTATACATACATATCATCACGCCATATCCCTTGCAGGGTAGGCAGAGAGAACAGAGTGCCAGAGAACTCTATCTCTGCATACTTCACTCGCTTCCTCAACATTCATAATTCTCTTCATACACGCTCGCCGGTTTCGGAGACTCTTGACTCCACCTTCCTTCAGTACATGACCGATCTGGTCTGGTCTTTTTAGTATATACCTTCGTTATCTCTTAAGATACCTAAAGGAGAGAATTTTATTATTATACAGTTATTTATATATAATTCGATTCGATATTAATTTATATTTTATATAGCGAAAAAAATTAAAAACATATTAAAATTAACCGACGTGAATGATACCCAGACTCACAATAGTTAATTGTGGATTGCACAAAGTATTATACTGTTTATGAATCGAACCCATGACGCTTGGTAAGGTATGTTAACCATTGCGCCAACTATACAGTTAATATTGATCCCTTAGAAAGTTTATAGAAGTTTCACAGTCTCTCAAGTATTAAATTGGTAGCTTTTTATATTCTTAACTGATCATCACAAGGGAATAATTATCATCATCTCAGCTCATATAAATCAGTGTTGAGCTCTATCTTCTTCCACAATAGGAGGAAAATTGATCTATTATACCACTCTGATCATATGTGTGAATAAAAACTTTTATTTCTAGTTTTTCCTCTTTTTCATAGATGTAGAATGTATATATATATTCGCATTCGTAACAACGACGTAAGAGAGCGAGTAGGTATGAAAGAGAGTATTGGTGTAAAGATGCGAAAGGGAATGCTCCGATGGTTCGAACATGTGGAAAGAATGCCGAACGAACTTCTGGTTAAGAAGATATACAATGCAAAAGTGAAAGGATGTAGGTACCGGGGGAGACCGAGACTAACCTACCTAGATCAGATCGGTCATGTACTGAAGGAAAGTGGAGTCAAGAGTCTCCGAAACTGGCGAGCGTGTATGAAGAGAATTACGAATGTTGAGGAAGCGAGTGAAGTATGCAAGGATAGAGTTCTCTGGCACTCTGTTCTCTCTGCCTACCCTGCAAGGGACATGTCGTGATGATATGTATGTAGAATGTGTATCATATTCCTTAGTTGTCTTCTACGATATCTACCAAGATATGGGGTGATGAATTATACTCTTATTTCCTCATTGTACGGAGAAGGGAATAATACTGATAGCATATTAAAATATCATCAAAAACATAATCCAATTATATTTCCACAACGAGATTCTTGTAACATAAGAACGGAATGCGAAGTTAAATAACTGGAATCATAGCAAGTAATAAGCCAACTGATGGACACGGAAGTAGGCAAATTGCCGACATTTACAATGGTAATGGACTCGGTAGCCACCTGTTTAACCAGCCAATTTGGAGACTTGCATGCACGCAAATGATTCTGTAGCGGTGTTTGTTATTATATTGGTTGTGATGTACAGAATTTGTAAGCAACTTGTGAGGAATTAATCTTTACTAATATTATAAATGCGAAAGTAGCTCTGTCTGTCTGTCTATCTGTCGCTCTTTCACGCCAAAACTATTGAACCGATCTAAATGAAATTTGGTACACAGATAGTCTAGAACCTGACAAAGGACATAGGCTACTTTTTAATCCAAAAAAGGGGTTGTAAAGGGGGAAGAAAAGTTGTAAGGAAGTATGGTTATTTTTAAAGCCAAAAGCTTGAAACTTATTTTTAGGCTGTCGATTAGATATAATAAATATGACATTAAAATTTTGTAGAAAATGTACTTTTAAGAGGGAAATATAAAAATAGGGGTTAAAAAATGGCAATTGGTTATTTTAGAAGTTAGATTGACGAAGCATTATTTGTTGGCTTTTGATTAGATATAAATAAAAATGGCATTACGTTGATCGGCCGCTGTCAGTATATGCGAGGTGCCTAGCCTCGCAGCTCAGATGCATATTTGGCTAAATACAAAAATGCGATCAGTTTTTTGTTATAAATTTTTATGATATCGCATCTTATATTTTAATTGTATATACCTAAGTTAGTTATAAATTTTGTTTTATTATTTTTTATATTTTACATTTTTTCTTATCACATTAAAATCACTTATATTTATGTTTCCTTTGCAAGCATTTCCTAGATTAACATATAGTATTCCGTTAATGTGTTCCCTTGCGATAATAGTTCAACTTTAGAAAACTAGCCTTTCACGGGGGCAAAGCCGCAGGCAGAAGCTAGTAACTTATAAAAGGACATAGTTATATAGATTAAAAAAAAATACCAGCTTCTGCCTGCGAGTTCGTCCGAGTGGAATAATTACTTTGGGCTAACCTTAACTTTAACTCGTGACTTTATTTACTCCAAACAAGGAAGGTGAAATATTTTTAAATAACACATAGATACGTACCTTAAAAAGTCGGACCTTAAGGAGTAAAATATCGGATTATTTTAGTACAAATCTGATTACCAATAAAAAAGTTTATTATTAGTGAACCCTACCCGCACGGCGTCGAGAGGTATATTGTAGGGCGGGTCTACGGGGTCTTGCGCCGCTTTTCCTGTCGCCCCGGACGGAATAGCGGGTTTTGACGTACCGTAGCCCGCGGCTAAAAAAAAAAAAAAGTTAGTGAACCCTAAAATATAAATAAATACTATCGTTAACTTGTATTTAGAGCTTTTAAAGGGGAACAATTCTGTTATACATGATAGCTATATACGGGTCGAAGATTATCGAATTTGTAAGTTAGAAAACATATTGACAAAAACGATTTCTCATTGTGTATCATTGAGATAGATTTTCTACTATTATATGTGATGAAATAACTTTATCATCATTATCATCATCGTCTCGGTTCATATCCCACTGTTGGGCTTGAATATTCCATAATGGAAGGCGTGACGTGTTATAATTAATATACTATAACACGTCTGGTCAGATAGAGATGTATTCAGTCTTTCTTCTCTTTCAATGTTGTTATCTAAATATTATAGGCGTTAGGGGTTCTTTTCAGACATTTAATGACAAGAAAGCGAGTGGTGAATTGTATTCTTAGTCCGTCATCACACGGACGATTTTATTTTTATTTATTTTATTTATTTAAAAATAATCTTATACAATTATTTTAATTTTTAACTTATAAATACGACAAAAGTCTACGTTGACTAATATGCGTACTTTTTTTTTATATATAAAGACACCACCCTGCACTAAGGAAATAATCCTTGTATTGCGGGGGACTTTACAAACATGCAATTAACGCAGACAAATTACACCCAGACTCAGAACAATACTTTGTGGATCGCACAAAGTATTGTCCTGCGTAGGAATCGAACCCATGGCACTGGCACGGAAGGTATCTTAACCACTACGCCATCTGTGCAATCAAATTAATTCGACCCAGCAATTTAAATTACAATATACAACAATAAATAGAATTAAAGATAAAGATGCCCGCATAAAAGCAACAAAAAGAGAGAAGGTAGTTCAAAATAATATTATTAAAATATTATTTAATGAAGATATTTTCTATTATTTAAATTTAGAATTTAACTTACATACATACATACATACATATCATCACACCATATCCCTTGCAGGGTAGGCAGAGAGAACAGAGTGCCAGAGAACACTATCTCTGCATACTTCACTCGCTTCCTCAACATTCATAATTCTCTTCATACACGCTCGCCGGTTTCGGAGACTCTTTACTCCACCTTCCTTCAGTATATGACCGATTTGGTCTAGGTAGGTTAGTCTCGGTCTCCCTCGGTACCTACATCCTTCCACTTTCGCATTGTATATCTTCTTAACCAGACGTTCGTTCGGAGAATTTAACTTGCTTGATTATATATAAAAAGTTGATCGAGCGAAAAATTAATGTCACATATGGGATACGAAACCACATCTATTGGAAATCCGTACCAATTTTACCACCACTTACTCCACTTTAAGCTGTCATATCGGCTTATACCAGTTTTTTTTAAATAGTTTATAGTCTTAAGTTTTTATAAAAGATATTTTCTTTTAAAATGTACAACTTTTCAAAAAAACATCATCATTCTTCCACTCTTATCCTAATTACTTGGGGTTGATACAATATGTACTCTTCTTTCATAATACAAATTATAAAAGTTATTGGGAATAGTTTTATATCCGGCCGCCTGCCAGACGTCAACCCCCCTTGCGAACGTAATAGTTGACCAGACGCCATCAAATGAGTTGTCCCAGGTTGTTATACGGCTCTTAGTCGTCTTTTACGCCATCCACGACTAAAGTAACTTTTCTTGCTTTTCAAAAATATATATAATATTTATAATACGGAGTATATCAATTAAAAGTAATAAAATGATACCACCTCTATCATCCAAAGCTTTTATAAGATCCGGGAGTCATTATAAACGAAGATTCAACTATAAACTAAGATTTAACGTTAACCACGTAATATTACTCCTTGCGGTAAACCTTCCATATTATAATGAACTCCCCACATTAAAATATTGCATCGAACTATATATCAACATATAATGGATGTATAAGATTAATCACCACGCACTTTTGACCTACGCTATCCTTTCATATACTTTATAGCATAGGCCGACTTACACTGGATTTTAAGTGCTTGTATTGTAACTGTATGGGTTTTATGTGAGTTTCTCTTGTTAAGTTTTAATAACATAGTTTCTTGTGCGTAGGGAAGTTGGCCGTTAATCAATATGGCGATGACTAAAGCTATTACAGTTATGAATAATTTTAGGTGGCTAACTCTTGATCCATTATTAAAGTTTTTATTTTTAAATTTACTGCAAAGTAATTTAACTATTTCGTGTGGCAACGGATTACGAATATAATCAGTCACTAACGTTTATTATTTAGTGTGTTTTTTTTTTAAATCGGCTGAATAATTACCATTACATTATGAATAAATCTTCAACTATATTTTTTTGGGAGAGTTATAATAAAACTCTCAAATAAAAATAAGGTTTGAACACTTTATTAAAGATTTGACACTAAAATATTCTTGTTTCGCCGTGGACTTCATAGGAATATAATTAACGGATATATATTATACCCGGACTTGGAACAAATATTTGTCATTCGTGGATTTAAATTCAGATATATGCATAAGAGGTTGGTACTTAGACCACTTTGCTATCTGTGCCGTCATTTTAATAATATTTTTGTCGCTTTCGCAACATTTTTTTATGTTCATATAAATACAAAATATAGAATATTTACTATTAAGATTTTTTTTAAAAGGCAACCTGCACTGCTTAAATAAACCTAGTAGTGTGGGGGAGTTTACAAACATATAATTAACGCAGACAAAAACACCCAGACTCAGAATTTGTAGTTCGAATAGAGTATTGTTCTGCGTAAGTGAACCCGCGGTACTAGCACGTAAGGACGGTATCTTAACCACCACGCCATCTGTGCAGTCAAATATTATTTAATCATACTCAAAACATCAGCATAACCAATCATTGATTTACCGAATACACTAAATAAACATATCATATAAAAAATAAAATCCATAGTACTTTCTCTACTAAATTCATGACGGTTTAAAAACGGGTCTACGAAACGTAACTCTAGATATAGAACAATACACATTATTTATCAACATTCCACAATACTTGTGGGAAAATATTCTTAAAAGATGCCTTAATTTATTCAAAAAACCGTAGTCGAAATGTAGAAATGACTCTATTCAGTCGTTGGTATTGTTGAAACGTAGTGAATTCAACATAAACGAGCCGTATCTCAAATATTTATAAGCAATTTACGTAGCTTGTCTAGAATTGAATAAAATTTATATGAAAAAAAAAACATGTTATTATGTTTTATTCTATAAACGCATGCTTATAGTAATCTAAATAATCTGACTTCCGATTAGTTTTGAAATATATTTATGTAATTTTTTTAAAAGTATTTCTATATATAAGAATTATCTTATTGATATGTTTATCAGAATATATTTTTCAATATATTACGTATGGTGATGGCCTAGTAATAACCGTCAGAAAGTAGTGTCGTATAATATGACTAAGTGCTTTACAACTTGGACCGATTCCACCTGGTATCGGCCGATCAACAATTACATTTTCAAAGAAACTTAACATCAGGTAAGCGGTTGATCATAATACGATTGCCAAAATTTTTGCAATGTGTACGATGAATGAAAATGATTAATTACATCATCATCACAATCTCAGCTCATATATGTTCCACTGTTGGGCTCAAACCTCCTCCATAGTTGGAGGGAAATTAATCATAAATGGTATACGGTTTTGTTTCGAGTTTTCCTTCTCTTGCATGGATTTTATATGCATTTTATATCCCTTAGTCGTCTCGTACGATCACCCACGTGTAAGATGGAGATAGGGTGATTAATTATATTTTTACTCCGTCACCACACGGAAAATGCATCATTACATCAACCTCAAAGAATTATAATAAAAGCAGAATGATTTTCAATATTCCAATTAATGAAATAGATAAGATACAATATTTGGCCATCATTTATTTTCCCGTAGGAGTTGAAAAATTAGTTAACGAGGTATTAGAGAAGTGAGAACATTGCCTTGAGAACTCATAATACCTACTATGATAATCAATCTACCTCCGAAGTATCATAATTAAAGCATTATACTCTTATTGTTGTTTCATTTGACCATTGAATATGTTCTAATAGAGGAAATGTAACCAAAATATGAAAAGAATAATCATCATCATCATCACAGCCCATAACTGTCCCACTGTTGAGCTCTGGCCTCCTCCGTAATGGGAGGGAGATTAATGTACTATACCAAGCTGGTCAAACGTGTTAGTATAGGGGTTTGTTTCGAGTTTCCTTCTCTTACATAGATGTTATATGCATTTTAAATCCCTTAGTCGTCTCTTACGATCACCCACGTGTAAGATAGGGGGGTAGTAAATTGTATTCTTACTCCGTCACCACACGGGTCTCCACCATAATAGGATGGAAATTGATCCAATACACTACGCTGATGATATATTTGGTATAGGGTTTTATTTCTAGTTTTTCATTCTCTTGCACTGATTTTATATGAATATTATATCCCTTAGACGTTTTTCACGAGAACCTTAGGTAAGATAAGGGTAATGATTTATATTCCTCGTCATCACACGGCAAAGTTAGTTTTCAATCTCAGAAACTTATATTTTCATTTATTATTTATCATTTCATACCTAGTAATATCTTAATATATATAAATTACGTGTCACGTTGTTTGTCCGCGATGGACTCATAAAGTACTTAACCGATTTTAACCAAATTTGCACAGCATGTATAGTTTGATCCAATTTAAAAGATAGGATAGCTTAAGTCTCAATTTATAGTAATATTATTTTATTGCAAATTATATGTCTAATATTTGACAGTCAAAATCATATGTTATAACAAAATGATTTTAAAAGATGGCGGAATCTGTTGACTGGATTCAGTAAGTATTTAATAGATGGCGCTATGTTAAATGTACATACGCTTCATATAAGCAAACATTTGTTAGAATAAACAAAAAGTGTTACTGAGGCTAACCTAAGCCACAGCAACGCGTGGCCTGGTCTGTTAGTTAATATAATATAATATGATTGCCAAACGTGAAACTTAAACCCACAGCTATTGAAAATCCGTTCCAATTGTTTCACCACTTAGAAAGGTATGAGCTGTCGTTTGACAACCAAATTATAGCTCCTATTATTCAGTTGTTTGTACTGGAGACGTGTACCATTTCCCAGTAATGGACATGGTATGTGTAATCTTTGTCCGGTAGACGTCACACATCTCCCATAAAGATTTCATAACAATAAGAGACACAATTTGGTTTTCAAAGAACAGTACACACTTGTCTAAGTGGTAGAACGATTGGAACAAATTTCGAATAGGTGTGATTTCAAATCCCACGTGTGTCGCAAATAAGTTTTTATAATAAACCTAGCATGTTAAATAAACCACAATTTTCATATCTAGTATTTCAAAATTCCATTTATAAGTATTGTAAAAACTAACTTGATCATCAAATTCATATGGCTCAATAATTATCACAGATATTTATGCACTATTCTTAATTTACATCAGCGACCGTGACCGAAATACGGTTAAGTTGGACATAATAAATTGTTTAATATCCGGGATATGTAAACATGAGACAAAGATATTATTGCTTAATATCTCTATTCTCACAACATAATAACATTTGTAATATCCTGTTATTAATAATTATAACAACGCTATTATGTCGTTCCGTTTTAACGCATGGTAAGGAAGCATTAGAATTTGTATCGTTAATATTGAAAATAAAAACATTAGCCTTCAATTACGAATGCTTACAAAGTACTTTGTTTATTCTATTTGTATATTAATGCGAGTTTAAAAATTGGATCAAACATTTTTTTCTTGTGTATTATTACAGGCCTTTTCCAAATCAATTTAATAATATTCTAAGCGTGGTTATTCGTGTGGTGACGGACTAAGAATACAATTCACCACCACCTATCTTACCTGTAGGTGATCGTAAGAGATGACTAAGGAATATAAAACGCACATAACATCTATGCAAGAGAAGGAAAACTCGAAATTAAACCCTATACCAACACGTCTGACCGGCGTGGTATAGTAGGTCGATGTCTCTCCCGTTATGGAGGAGGCTCGAGCCCAGCGGTGGATACATGAGCTGAGATTAAATCTAAATGATTGAAATTTTAATTATTATTTATAGTCGTCATTCTCCTGTTGTTATCCCAATTACTTGGGGTCAACACAATATGTACTCTTCTTCGTACATATTGCAAAAGTTATCAGTAATAGTTTTATGACTAGCCGCCTGCTGAAGTCAACCTTCCTTGTGAATGCAATTATTGACTCAGGCATCAGATGGAGTAGACCCAAGTCGATATAAAGATCTTAGTCGTTTTATACGATATCTACGAGCAAAGAAAGGGTTGGTATATATATTTATAAAATTTAATAAAAACTATATCAATTCGTGAAAAGAAGGTTAAGTTTACTTTCATATTAGCTTCTACCCGTGGCTTTATCTACGTAAAGAGTAACATTTTTTATTATTACTTATGGTTTCAAATGAGCAAGCAGCACACCTGATGGTAAGTGTCACTGCCGTCCATGGACCTTTGCAATACCAAGGGTATAGCTAGGCTGCTGCCTACCATTACAATCCTCAAACCCACCCAGTTGGGCTTCCGGCTTTCGCGCTCATCGAACGAAGCAGAATAGCGCATTGCCATTACTCAGACGTCAATCTTCTACGAGAGTGTGGTACTGCCCCGGATGGATCAGCCCGCGGCTGTAGACAGAGAACTGTCAAGAGCGTGGTCCTACAACTAATAACTAAGTTTATCAGTTGAAATGTTATCCCAAGAGAACATGTCACTAGCACAAAATGTACCCTATGCGTTAATCCAGGAAATAGTCTATCTATATGTTAATTTTCATTCAAATTTGTTTAACAGTTTTCGCGTGATAGACCTACAAACATCTTCACAAACTATCACTATTATAATATTAATAGGATTGAGCTAGTTACAAATGAGGGTTTCACCAGTATTGAGTCCTCGATTGGCTTCCTCATTGCCTACTTTAAGTAATAACTTCTCTTCTCATTTTTTACGTGCCGTCTTTTGAAATGGAATATATATGTAAAATATATCCAGAAATCGATTATTTGTTGCTAGATATACCAAGTGATAATGCTCAGTCGTTACTTAAATAATTTTAGCATTATACATACATACATATCATCACGCCATATCCCTTGCAGGGTAGGCAGAGAGAACAGAGTGCCAGAGAACTCTATCTGTGCATACTTCACTCGCTTCCTCAACATTCATAATTCTCTTCATACACGCTCGCCGGTTTCGGAGACTCTTGACTCCACCTTCCTTCAGTACATGACCGATCTGCTCTAGGTAGGTTAGTCTCGGTCTCCCTCGGTACCTACATCCTTCCACTTTCGCATTGTATATCTTACTTTAGCATTATCGTTAAGCATAAGATCAAATCAGCTTAATTATCGCTTTGAACAAATTGCAGACACGACGCTTGTAATTGCTAGTCGTTTATTTACTTAAACAAATTATAAATGGAAGCTATTTATAGTAAATAATAAATACAGTACAGTAGATGGACTGACGACATTATGAAGGTCGTAGGAAACCGCAGGTGAGCACGGAACAGGACCGTTGTGAATGGCATTCTCGTGGGGAGGCCTTTGTCCAACAGTGGACGTTTACGGGCTGATGGATAGATGGATGGAATAAATACAGTTAAATAAATTATTACAGTATTCTTATTTTCTTTTTTGAAGTGAAAACTTCTTTCGGCGCACCGCACACAGTATTTATTCGTGAGTAGTAAGTTAGGCTGATCCGTCATGCTCTGAGGTGAAACGCTCGATCGGGTGAACTCGAGACCGCCGAGTGCACCCGAGCGAGAAAGATACAGTCAGCTGCTCTTCGCAGTTGTATCGCTGTATTTCGTATGATCAATTCTTACGTCTTAATTGTCTTTATTAAATTAATAGTTATAATTGATACGTAATGATAATTATTATTATTTTAATTTATTTTAAAATAATACATTTTGGAAAATAATATATATTGAAAAAAAATTATAAACAATAACCGTTACACAAATCATAATTATTGTTATTGATATTATACAAAGGGATTCGATCGTATAGGTAAGTCACCTGATGTTTATATTATATGCGTATATATAAATGTATGTATCTATGTGTAATATAATTAAAAGTTAACCTAACTTTTATTTTCTGTGAACTTTTACTTTGCCATATTTTCTTATTTTTATCACAAACCGTATCATTGTATCATTTGTAGAACACGATAACGAAAATAAATAATTTGATTTATATAGAATTTAATAATTATTAACTTTAATTTCTGACTTGTTTTTCATTCAATCTACGAACACGATCCCTAATAATACTACATAATACATAATATTATTTACTATATATATATATATATATATATATATATATATATATATATATATATATATATATATATATATAAATTGATTGGAATTGGCCAATGAAGTTTTCATCATGGGGTCGATACAATATGTACTCTTCTTTCATATTACATATTGTAAAGTAATTGGCAATAGTTTTATGAGCGGCCGCCTGCCAGACATCAACCCTCCTTAGGAATGTAATTGTTGACCAAACGGCTTCAAATAGAGTTGGCCCAGATCGTTATATAAGACTCTTAGTCGTCTTTTACGACATCCACAAGCAAAGTAAGGGTTGGTAGTATTCGTAGCCGCAACCACACAGGTTCAATGTGAAATAAATAAATTAAGAATAGTTTTGTGAATTTACTTATTTAATTAATTGATCATAATTTTTTTTAAATTATATCACAGAAAGAATTAAAAGGTCTACATGTTATACAAAGGCTTCACACGCCACAGGTCAAATGTCAGTATAGCTTATATAAAAAAAAATAATGTCGTCAACCTTATCTTCCCAAGATAAAAATCGAATGACACTTTAGAAAGACGAATGGGGCCTTCGAATCGATACATCGGTTCCTACGTGTATCGATTTAAAGATCGATGCTTGAGGCTTTTTAATTGACAAGGGAATGATTATATTATTCAGGTTATTTTAAAATATGATATTATTCAATTTTCTTGTAATATCTGTTTACAAGAATAGCAAATTTACATTTATCGATATATTATGTTCGTTCACCGTGTGGTGACAGAGTAAGAATACAATTCACCACCCCCTATCTTACCTGTGAGTGATCGTACGAGACGACTAAGGGATATAAAAACGCATATAACATCTACGCGAGAGAAGGAAAACTCGAAGCAAAACCCTATACCAACACGTCTGACCAGCGTGGCATAGTAGGTCAATTACCCTCCCATTATGGAGGAGGCTCGCGCCCAGCAGTCGGACATATCGTTTACCGAGAAGAATAGTGACACAATTCAAAAAAAAAGCTAAATTTTTCAGGAGGGTCAAAATAAGTATTTCCGTTTTTTCAGCTCGGTTCAACAGCGATTTCAAATGCAGAAACGTCAGCATAATATCCTTGAGAATGACGATGAAGAGTTGATAGGGAGACCTTATAATATTAACAACCCTCCTACATCAATTATTGAAATTTAATGAAAATTGTAATTTTTAAACTTTGTGACACTATTCTACTGGGCAAGCGATGTATGAGCTGAGATAATGATGATTATGATGACACCAAATCCCCCATAGAGTCCTCCGTCTCGTCCTTTTGGTAGGCTTACAATAGGACATCGGTCCAACACGCAGAGGCTTAAAAGATTAATAAAGTTTATTATTAGTATTATTCCATCGCAAAGTACGCAATATTTGCAATTTTCACATTTTTATTTTTTTTATTTAGTTATTTTCACAATGTACAATACTTTGTATATTATATACATCCTCTGCCAAACTGGAATACAGTTTGTCGGCAGATCGTTCTATTAACACTCACTGTGTCAAACTGAATATTAGCTAACTTTGATAAGTATAGCTTCAACAACTTAATATATTAAATAAACCTAGCAATTAATATATCAATTTATTGAAATATTAGTATAAAAAAAATAATTTTACCTTAATTCTCATAAAAATTCCCATCTCAATATGTATATTAAACTGTCGCTTCTAAACCAATACTATTGTTATTTATGATAGTTGATATCTCATCTTGAATTTGTACATTTAGGTTTGAAAGTCAGGTAACATTCGATCAGTTAGAAGTGAAGTGAGATGAACACCCTTTAGTTAAGCTTTTTCTTCAGCTTATAAAAGTACCATTATTAGGCAACGAGCTTTTTTATAATGAAAGGCAATTTAACTTAATATTACATATATAGTTTTGACGTATAGGAGCAAGTTTTTATTTCGAGCTTTTCTTCAATTATTTTTACAGATGTTAGGCTAGAAGTTTAATGAGTGGATTTATTTAGGTCTACAAGAACGACTTTTTAGGTGTAAAAGCAGGAAATTTCTTGCCAGATCGGTGATGGGTATGGTACCCGAAAGGGTAACCCGTCGCACCGGCCACGCACGCTGAAGATGTCAACAAGTCGTTGATTCATTAGCAATTGGAAGGAAATACAGTAGGTTATCTTCCGCCAAGTTGTGTCCACACCATAGCCTGCAAAAAAAAAAAGTTTTCGAAGCAAAACATTAATAATTTTGTTATCACTACTTACTATATCGGGTAGATGGCACACGTCTCTTTAAAGACGAAAATATAATACGATGCGAGAATTGAATGTCCTACATTAGTTCATGGTGGTGTAAGTGGTAGCATGATTGGAACGGATTTCCAATAGATGTGGATTAGAATCCCACTTGTTACAATCATTCTCGCTTCGCTCGTAATCGGATTTTTATAAATAATGAAGCACATCAAATGCTAAATTGCAGTAATTTGAAAAATGTAACAGTCTGCATTAAGAAATAAATCCTTCTGTCGCGGAGACTTTACAACCATCCAATTAACAGGTAAAAATAATATTTACATACATACATACATAGCCTCACGCCTGTTTCCCAGAGGGGTAGGCAGAGACTACGGATTGCCACAAACCACGATCCTGACATACCTCCATCGCTTCATTCACACTCATCACAGTCTTCATGCATGCTCTACGGTTACGCGTACTCTTAACCTGACCTTTCGCCAATACATCTTCAATTTGATCCAGAAAGGTACGACGTGGTCTTCCCCTTGTAAACGTCCCACTCACACTCGCTTTGTATACTTGCTTAGTCAACCTTTCTTCTCTCATTCTTTCCACGTGGCCAAACCACCTCAGCATTCCCTTTTTTATCTTTGCCGCTACTTCTTCATTCACACCACAGCGCTGTCTTATAACACTATTCCTAATTCTATCTTTCAGACTTACACCACACATACTACGAAGAGCTCTCATCTCTACAGCATTTATTCTACTTTCATGTCTTCCCTGCCAAATCCAACTTTCACTACCATACATGAGAGTGGGCACTAATACTCCCCTATGTACAGCTAGGCGTGCCTTTTTAGACACATGCCTACTCTTCATAAAAGCGTACAATGCCCCATTCACTTTATTGCCAGCATTAACTCGTCTTTCAACATCATCATATTTAAACTTAAAAAAAAACCATTTTCAGATTGCAACAGAGCTATTCTACGTCAGTATCAAACCTAAATTACAACTACCCAAACCAGAAATTATACAATTGAAAGTCACATTTTTAATGTCACTAAACATCTAATGAAGTCCATTGTCTCATTTCTTGTCCCTCAAACATCTTACCATAGTATAACCACTTAAGTATGCGTTAACTACTGTAACTATTCAATATCTTCTGTCATTTCATAACAAGTAAGTTTTTAGGACAGACAGACAGACATACGGATTATTGGGGATTAGTATCAATCATGCGAGTAAATTGGTGGTTACGCCGTTGCTACCAACTAGGGGATTAATTGGGTCTACGATGGTTTACGATTGTAGCCTCTAACTGTTATTGACATTTGGAAAAAGTTAATTGTAATCTTGTTTGTCTGTATGTGTGCTTGTATATTTATATGTGTTGGCTTTATCATTAGCTGTCTCTAAAAAAATGTGTGCTTGAATCTCTAATTTAATGCTATTTTATACAAAGTTGACTTTATCGCTCGATATTACTATTAATATTAGTTAATTAATAATTATAACTTTATTCATTATCATCATCCCAGCTCATATATGTCCCACTGTTGGGCTCGAGCCTCCTCCATAATGGGAGGGTAATTGACCTACTATGCAACGCTGGTCAGACGTGTTGGTATAGGGTTTTGTGCGAGTTTTCCTTCTCTCGCATAGATGTTATATGCATTTTATATCCCTTAGTCGTCTCGTACGATCACCCACGGGTAAGATAGGGGGTGCTGAATTGCATTTTTACTCCGTCACCACACGGAAAATAATAATTGTATTACAAGTAATAAAAAAATCTTAACAGTCACAATGATCAATTAATCATAATAATTTAAATAAAATACTCACATATATCACAGTAAATGTTAAAACATATATACATCGATTACAATTTTTATTACGACAACAGTTGTCATAACAACGGTCATGGCGCATAACGCTTCATGGAACGTTGTAATTATATTTTCACCGATTTCATAATATTCAAAGACAATACTCTCTTGCTGTTCGCAACGTTATATAAATTCTTTTTCGATGAACTATCTGATTTAATAATTTTTTTTTAGAATACAAATGAAATGTAATAATGTTTTTTAGAAGACAAAGAAATCCCTGACATTAGCGCTAACAAATGAAAAAAAAAACCTTTTTAGCTTGGTAATAGTAATATGTAATATACCAGATACAAATGAATGTAAAAGTTTGGTGCAAGTTTGTTTTATTATGATGATATTACTTGTTTTTATAATAAAAATATAACTATCCATATGGGGACGGCATAAAAATTTCGTCATCATCATCACAGCTCATAAATGTCCCACTGTTGGGCTCGGGCCTCCTCCGTAATAGGAGGGAAATTAACCTACTATACCGCGCTGGTCAGACGTGTTGGTATAGGGTTTTGTTTCGAGTTTTTCTTCTCTCGCATAGATTTTATATGCATTTTATATCCCTTAGTCGTCTCGTACGATCACCCATGGGTAAGATATGGGGTGGTGAATTGTATTCTTACTCCGTCACCACACGGAAAGAAAATTAATCTCCCCTTAATTATTAGCAAAAGTTTTTGTTTTGGGGCGCACTATGAAATGTTCACATTACACTAATTCCACCCGGGGCGACAAAAGAAGCGGCGCGCGACCCCATAGGCCCGCTCTGCAATGTACCTCTCTTCGCCAAGCAAGTGGTTTACCGAAACCTGTTCTTTGTCTTCGGTTTCCTACGTATCCCTACGAAGGATTCATTTTATTATCTGTTCGGTTAATCTTCGTAAATTAAATTCAGCAGAACAGCAGGATTCTCATGAGAAACTCACCAATTGAGGACCTTGCAGCAAAAGGGGTGGCAGATCCACATTTTAGCCGTATTTGTTTTTTTCACCTACATTTTGAATAAAAATTAGGGCTATCGTTTGGTATAAGAACGAGATAGGTCCGATAATAAACAAGCGCCCTCTATCAAAATTTGGATCTGCCATCCTATTTTGTTTGGCGCAAAAAAGTGGCATAAATTTGTTTTATGTTTTAAACATTCTTTGTTTTTCTTTTTTTTTTTGATCGTTTAACCATCCATGTGCTGATTAGTATTCTTGAAATAAAGACATTGGTACTTATATTCGTTTATTTTATTACCTACAATACAAAATAAGGTTATATTTTAGTTTAATTTTGGTGAATAACGGTTGCAGATCCAAACTTTAAAAAAATGTAGTTATACTAAAACTTATTTATTTACATTAAAATCTTTATTAAAATATGTAAATATGCACATTTTATATTATAAAATTTATCTATAAGACGTAAGTGTAATAATTGATTTTTAAACACGTTTTATTTGCATATCCAATAATTTTGAAATTTGGAGCTGCCTCCCTTTTGCTGGAAAGTCCTCAATTACAATCACCAAGACTGGTGACATAGATAGTTTGGGCAAATCTATATTTAAAATTGTATGTCGATAAACTGGATGAAAATATCCGTATGTGTCAAAAAGTATTTCTTAATAGTGAGAAAAATAAGGAACAAAATTACTCACATAGTGACTTCTAGTTATAAATAAAAGGCACATCAAAACGACAATTAAAATACATTAATAAAAATTAATACTATTTAGTATTATCGTAACAGAACATTACCATATATCATCCTGACCACCAACGCAGTACAACCTCGGTCAATTATATTTCGGACAGATTCCTAAATTTATTACCACTACGTGTATTGTTTCAATTACAAATAAAGTATGACACCGCCCAAATTACTGTATCGCAATGATTTAAAACTACTTTCTATTGTATAAAAAGAAATTATTTATATTAATAATCAATAATCTTAGGCCTGGAGGTAAGATGTTGAAGTCACGCCTATATTGTGTTCCCAAACCATTATTTTAGTTGGTGCCTTGTTAATAGTTTAAAACTTGCTTTCTCTGACCTTATGTTATACTAGCTTCTGCCCGCGGCTTCACCGGCGTAAAAGGTTACTTTCCTAAAGCTTTTCATCCCCTTTTTTATTTTACCATTTAAAGGTATTTTTTTTTTTTTAAATTTTAATGTCATTTATTTATATCTAATCAATAGCCTAAAAATGAGTTTCAAGCTTCTGGCTTTAAAAATGATAATACTTTCTTTCAACTTTTCATCCCCTTTTACAACCTATTTTTACATTAAAAAGTAGCCTATGTCCTTTATCAGGCTCTAGACTATCTGTGTACCAAATTTCATTTAGATCAGTTCAGTAGTTTTGGCGTGAAAGAGCGACAGACAGATAGACAGACAGAGTTACTTTCGCATTTATAATATTATTAAAGATTAGTTTGAATTATGATATGTAAACTTTATTAAATATAAATTTAAAAATGCCTTGAAAAATCCTCAAAATAGTCCTTATACGCTGATATACCGTGTGATGTAAATTTACTGCCCCTTTCTATCGTATATATTGTAAAAAATATCTTAAAATTGTAAGTATATAACATCAAAGCAAGAAAAGGATTCCTTGTAGTACATCTCTACTGTCCAATGTCCAGGAATGTTATATCAATTGACCTTTTAATATAGAGGAGACAGAGGCTCTAATTTAATACTTCTACAAATCTAGAGACGAATCTCCTATATAAAAAGTAAGATTTATATATTTAGAATTGATGTTTTTTCATTAGAGGATAATCCGCCACACTAAGGATATATGTATATGTTCTTATATAATAAGCGTACACATAACGAAGACAAATCTCAACTAGACTCAGAACAATCCCTTGTGGATCACACAAAGAACTACCCTGTATAGGTCCCAAAATTCAAATTGAGTACTTTTTTAAAATTGTAGCTAACGATTGGGAACTATTTGGCAATTGTAATACATTTAACTAAACAATTCTATTGAAAATAATCTATGAGTAACATATAGAGAAAAAAATGTACACCGACTTCAAAATAACATCAGCCAAAAACCATATTTACTTAAAACACTAAAAATGTAAAAATAAGATTAACTATTTAATTCAAATTATAATATTTTAAATGGACCTATACAATATTAATATTCTTACCAATCAAGCTACATATATATATTTACAAATTATAATATTTATTTTCAAACTTATAATATCACAATTCTTGTCTAATTCTAATTATGTATTAATTTTCATAAAATATAATTACAATGTATGCTAGAAATCCACTAACACGATGTGAAGTCTCCTCCTTTTTGAAGTCGGTTAAAATCAGCACACGATTATAACATAAGTTTAACCTATTTCTATCTTTCTCACATGGTACCTCGAAATTGATTGTTACTAAAACTTTGCAGTAAGCTTACATTTAATGTCTATAAGAATACTATACATGAGCTACCCTACATTACGTCTATTAGAAAATATAATGTATCTGGCACCTGTGCACTTTCGATCTAATCCATACATATATACACATTATTGGAGATTCGTTGAAAAAATTTGATCAAATAAAGTAATTTTTTTTTCGCATGGCGACGAGATAAGAATGCAATTGTCACCGCTCATTTGCTACGGGCGACGTAAAAATCGGCTAAGGGTCTGCTCTGACTAGGAGTAGACCTAGCAGCTATCTTCTGATAAATTTTATAATACTTACTGCGATCTCCAATCCGCCTTCCAAACGTGACGATTGTGTCATTATACCCTCCCAAAAAATATCGATGCTACAATAGCCACGGCCCCAAATCACGACAATTACAAAATCTCACGGGCTCATATTGATAGCGGGTCCATCAGTGATGGGCCAAAGGGTGCTAGCGTAGGACGATCCCCCATTGGATAGACTAACAATATCTTGAGAGTCGCAAAAATCTGTTGGATGCAGGTGACAGTAACGTTCTAAGTAGCATTTTTGTAGGGAAGGCTATGTTTAACAGTAGACGTCTATGGGCTAATGGATGGATAAAAGTCAAATTTCAGGTCAGAAGATCGTTATATCGAGAGAAAAATTAACCACCATCATCGTCTTGCTCTTATTTCAATTACTTGGGGTCGACGTAATATGCCATCTTCATCCATACAGTCCTATTAGACATAATCCCTGCAGTCACTCCTTGTATATCCCTGTCATGCCTCACGCAGACCATCCTTCTTTTCTTTAGTCTTCCTTTCCCCTTAAGTCTTCTAAATTTATACTTAAAACTTTCCTCACAACATTAATTTCATCCCGCCCCACATGTTCATACCATGTCGACCATTAACTTTTCCGTCACCGACAATAAAAAATTAACGAAAAAATGTATAGTTTTCAACCTAATATCCTATATGTAGCTTAATACAAATTATTAATGCCATGCTTGGTGTGTAATAATTGCTTTCATAATACATATATCTATGAAGTTATTTCGTCAATGTGTGGCGGCTATTTGCAAAATTATAGCTTATACAGCGGCTATAGTTATTAGATATAACTGTTACTAGTGATGGCCATAGTTCGATATTAACAAATTTTCATAATAGACTAGTTCAATTTTAGTCGAATTATTTATCACATCATATCTTTGTGAATATTTTACAGAGATCTGACGAGATACTGTTTAATCTTATAATAAGAGTTTTGCAGCTCTGATATGAAGGGATTGGGATAACTTAAATAATATACTGCCCGTGGATTCAATCAGATTGACATACCTTTGTATATATACTTATGTCAATTACTGCTTTGCAATTGCTTACTTAGTACATTACAGTATTATCTGTAGGCATGAGCAAGCATGGTGATGAATGGCTTGAGTGCTTTTTTTTTTTTCAATAAAGTAGGGATGATAGATGATATAGTTATAGTTGCTTTATTAACATGTCACTACGATTAGCATATTTTATCTTAATAATATTAAATACTCATTAAAAATTATGTAACTAATCATCAACTGATAATATTTATATAAAAATGCTTACGCGATTAAAATATTTGACAGTTTATAGTTTTAGAAATCGTAAAAAATTCAGATGGAAATCTACTAGCTATTAAACTAGTTTAGAAATTGATATAATTAATAAGTACTTGACAAATAAACTGTGAAGGTCAGTTTTAAGATAATATCTCCTAATCACCACTTAAAACAACTTATAAGGCCGTAAGTATAATTTATAAATTTAATTACATTTCTACGATACAGTTATTAGTTAATATATTTTCAATAAAACTAAAAAGTAATATTAATAAAGCGACCAAACCACCAATAAATCGACTACACAAATAGTCGACTAAACAGGTTGAGGCTCAACACTAGTAAGACGAATTGCCTTTGGGAGTGATTTTGTTGAAAGTATTTAAATAACTTAGACTACATACATGCTGTATATGTATTTAATAGCGGTGTTTGACACAACTATGAATAGGGTTAACAAAATTATATTAATATATTTTTTTCAATGAAAATATAATATTTTTTAAGGATTTTATCGTCGTTTTTTAACAAGACAGTTTTTTTATACTCATAAACGCTGAAAAGTATTGGAAGGAATCGGCAATCAATAATTAAATACGGTTGGCATTGTAATAGCTATAGAATTGATTGACTGCACAGATGGCGTAGTCGTTAAGATACCAACCTTCCGTGCCAGTGCCGTGGGTTCGAGGACACACACAGGACATTACTTTGTGTGATCCACAAAGTGTTGTTCTGAGTCTGGGTGTAATTTGTCTGCGTTAATTGCATGTTTGTAAAGTCCCCCGCAATACAAGGTTTATTTCCTAAGTGCAGGGTGGTGTCAATAAAAAAAAAAAAAAAGAAGAATCCTAAAAACAGTGTTTTTTTTTTCTATTTCTTAACACTCACTTAAATATACATGCTGTGTGGTAGCGGTTAAGAATACTACCAACCCTTACTTTCCTCGTGAATATTGTAAAAGACGACTAAGAGTTTTATATCGACCTGGGTCAACTCCAGCTGATGCTGTTTGGTCAACAATTACACTCCTAAGGAGGGTTGATACCAGGCAGGTGGCCGGTCATAAATCTATTGCTAATAACTCTTACAATATGCAGAGCAGGAGAATAAGATGACTCGCTTAAATATTAGAGATCATAATATTTTTATTTTTCATATTATCACTCCTAATATAATAAACAATTCATCAACTCTGGATCATCTATCAGTTTATCGATATCCACTCTTAGATTAAGTCTGCCCAAAGAGAATGATGCTATAATCGCCAGACTTGGCAGGTATGTTAGCGATAGCAGTTAGTATTATAATTTTTCTAGGTTACTGATTTTTTCTAATTGACTTCTGAGTTAGATTTTACGATTCCTGGGTAAAAGTAATAGATTTGAACATATTGTATTTTAACTCTCGTGAGGCAACCCTAATCAGAAGTGATAAAATTACGAAAAGTATAAAACCATTGTACAAGTATATGGTGTTACAATTTTCTCGTGGCAATAAACTATCTGATTGGATGTTCATTTTTGGTAATTACAAGTTTCGAAACATATTTTGTAATAAATTTAAAACTAAGAATATGGGCTGACTTCGTGTGACACCAAAGTTTATATGGTTCGGTTAGAATTTTATTTTCCTCTGCCTTAGCTTATGTAAGTCCCACGATTGAAAGAGTCTCCGAAACCGGCGAGCGTGTATGAAGAGAATTATGAATGTTGAGGAAGCGAGTGAAGTATAGAAGGATAGAGTTCTCTGGCACTCTGTTCTCTCTGCCTACCCTGCAAGGGATATGGCGTGATGATGTGTATGTATGTATGTTTATTTTTAATGGAAGGAAAATTGAACTCCTATGTCGGAATGGTTAGACTAAAGATTTTGTTTTAAGATTTCCTTCTTTTATATAAATAATATTATTTACTTACACCTCTTAGTCGTCTTTTACGACACCCACGTGAAAGCAGTTGATTGAAATATATTTTTACTCCCATACATATTTATTATTGGTATTTGTTAACTATTTATTTATTATTTTCAACCGTCGATATTTTTTGTCAGTAAACTGTCCGGTGAAAACGAGGCGTGTAGCTTGCCGTTTTATCTCAGTTGAACCGATCACTCGTGCCGAATCCTTGACTTCGGTGCCCTACCTAGTCATCAATGTGTTATAAAATAAAGGGATATACCTATACTACGAAGGGTCTTCGAAAATTTGAACAGACATTGGGTACGGGTTGTATACTACGCCTAATCACCGACGCGGGAGGCAGCTAAAAAGTGCAAGAATCAACCATATGGTTATCTAAGTAAAATCGATATTACAAATACGAAAAAATATATAGGTATGTTAATATTTTATTTTTCACTAATAAAGAAACCGTCAAATTGGATTAGTGTTTCTTAAATTACACATAATATCTGGATGATTGGACCTAACTCGATAGTTTCTTTTTAGTGTTTTATGTAGAATATATTTAGATAAATAAAAAAAAATTCATAAAATATTGAAAAATATAATAAAAAGGCAAAAATAATAAAAAAGGGAATGCTAAGGATCGATTAAGTGCTATCTGAATTAGGCTGCTCGATTATCCAACTATCCTCTGTCTATTCTCAATGACAGCGGCCAAATTTGTCTTCATATTATATTATATTTTTTCGTTGGCTGAAAACATTGACAAAATAATATTTTCTATACTTACATAAAATCTAGCTAGAACGATTTATCATTCCCAAAACCTTCTGCATACTAAATTACATGGAAATGACTGGTACAGCTGCTGAAATTCTGAATATATAGAAATATACAAATTTATATCTATAAAAGAGAGTGTTTGTATATATGACATCGATAAACTCAGAAACTATGTGTTCGATCATTATGAAAATTGGTATGTATACGTATTTTTTAACAAAGAAGGTTCACATGTTCTCTCCCATTGATATAACTCGCTACCAGGAGGCGCTGTGATATATCGACTTCTACGTACAAAGCAACGAGCTGGGTTTACTAGAATAGATATATAGAAATATACAAGATTTATTTGATTAAAGATATAATATATATAGATCGGTACCATCATCATCATCAGCTCATATATGTCTCACTGTTGGGCTCGAGCCTCCTCCATATCATCATTTTCTTGCTAAATACTTGGGTTGAGCAATATAGCTAGCCGGCGAGTCCCACACTTCTCCCTCGTCTATCACCGGCGAGGGGGCAGCGCGTAAATGCGTTTCCACAGCGTGAACAAAAAGAAAAAAAAAATGGGGTTGACGCAATATGTACTCTTTTTGCATACAGCTCTATCAAATGTCATTTCTGTTGGCACTCCCTATCTATCCATGTCATGCATTACGCAGTCCATCCAGCTTTTCTTCGGTCTTCCTTTACCTCTAAAGTCTTCAACATTCATACTTAAAACCTTTCTCGCAATATTATTTTCATCGCGTCTCATCACATGTCCACACCAGGTCAAGCGTTCTCGAGCGTCTTCCCTAATAGGACAGTTCCAGACGTATTGGTATAGGGTTTAATTTCGAGTTGTCCTTCTCTTGCATCGATGTTATATGCGTTTTATATACCTTATTCGTCTCTTACGATCACTCACGAGTACGTGGTGAAATGTTCTCGTAGTCCATCACCACACGGAAAATATATATAGAAACAAAATATATAGAAATAAAGACATTTTTTATATCTATATATATCTATATCTATATATATATATATATATATATACATATATAATTAGTGTGAGAAAAAAAATTTGCTACTGTGTGCAGCTCATAAATGAAATATTTCAATACTTTATCTTTATGTTAAAAAAAAAAGATAATTAGCATTTTTATCTCATTCTAATTATAGAGGAAATGGAAGATTCTTAATGAGTAATCAGAAAACATCTTTCGATTACTAATTAATAAAATAACAGTGCTTTAGTAGTTTATATTTCAGCTGTTATATGTTATCTTTTTTTGTTTGATGCCTTCGAAAGTTATTTAAGTAATCATTTGCTTATTAATATTCGTTTAAGGCTATTATTGATAGTTGTACACATAATTATATAAAATATAAGTGATTATAAATCTATATATACTTCATAGATCCACTGATATAAACGTGCGCTGCCTTCAGTTATGTGCTGGGTTCGGACGGGCTGCTGTAGAACATAGAGTGGAGTGATATAGCAGGTTATGAGACTGCAGTTGGGTCCTTCAATTGCTCAGAATGGATTGGACGGGCTATGACCAGACCATAATTTGTAAAAGAAACTCAGTGTTGAGAGTGTTTGCTCGATTACTTTTTTTAAATATTCATTAAACTTATTTGATCTTCGAAGAATTTACTTATGAAAGCCCAAAAAATGAACTTAAAGTTTCTAATGATGCATTTAAAGGTTATTAATAGCAATAGGTTTGCTTTATATATTAAATAATACAAAAAAAATCGTTTTGGAATGTGGCGTTGCTACTTGCTCGTTTCAGTAAGACAAAAGTAATAAAAATAAGTAATAATGTTTGTAAATACAATTATTTTCCAAAAATTATTTTCCTTATCATCCCTCAGTCATCTTTTACTACTCTCACGGGAAAGTAAGGAGTCATAAGACCCTGTATTTTTATCACGGAGACACGCGAAGAATAATGTGGAGTGTTGCAAATATTCTAGTTAATATAATTAATTACAGTTATTATAGATCAAAGATTCAAACCTGGACTCTCAAGGTGAACAACCATACTCATATTATTAAGCCAACGAGAATAGATTAATATTGATTAAAAACGCTACCAAAAATAGATTTAGTTTTTTTTTTTAATTAAACGCAAGGCATTATAAATTAAAACAATGCCTTCGGCTATACCAAGTTTGGTGTGTCAATATATATCATCGAGACCACTTCTTGACCAGGGACTTGAGCAATGTGACACCTAGCAAGTGAATAGATAGAAAGCAATACCACAATGAGTTGGAAACTCACGCATACCGAGGATTCAATTGAATCATTCTACCATTAATTATGTTGCTTTTGTACCGTCAGCAATAAAAGTATTAGATATTTTTGAAGTATAACTTCTTTCCTCACGATTAAGTTGGGAGTAAGAGCGTGAATGAGTGACGAGAGCGTTACGAAAAGTGTGATCGGGCGAGGCCAACGGAAGTTGAGAGGGAGCTATAAGTTAGTGAAGATAGAAAGAGAGAGAGTTGCGTTGCGTATATATTACTGTAAGAGCAAGGGAGAAAGGTACGAGCATACATTTTATTTCTATCTTTCTTTCATAACCAATTACGTTTAATAATGAATATTTTATTAATTTAATTTTCATTAATATAATACATCTGTAAACGCTGTTAGTTGCCTAACTTAATTATATAAGTAAAGCAAGCGATGTAGTGACAATAAATTGAATTAATGAAATATAGTGATTAAAACAACACATTTAACTCTTCATAAAATAAATAATGATGATCAAATAACAAGAATGTTAGTTTTAATTACAATTATGGTCAAAGATTAATCAATGCATTTTAAATAACGATCTCAGATAAAATTTTCAAAATGAACAAAAGACGTCTCCAATATTATGCAGTTAAATCCAATGCTAT
This sequence comes from Lymantria monacha, assembly GCA_905163515.2. NCBI lineage: Eukaryota > Metazoa > Arthropoda > Insecta > Lepidoptera > Erebidae > Lymantria > Lymantria monacha. The sequence goes on along the minus strand of LR991102.1, from coordinate 23,749,134 downwards.
AATTTCCTTTTACGAAAATAATATTAAACAAATCGTTATTTAATCGTATTATTTATAATGCTAGCCAAAATAGACCAAGCCCGTAAGACAAGTCATCAATCATAATAAACATCACGTATTGATTTACAATTGTGTTTAAGAAGTAAAATAGTCATAAAAGTTAAAATAAAAATTACACATTTGTCGCTTGATCTTCGACAATTCGATGACGGAATGCATAAAATTGACATACAAATATTAGCAGAATAATATTACACATGTGTAAATTCGTTAAAAAAATATTTGCAAACAAATGAATTTAATAATTGAATAGCGAAAACGACATGCTTTATCATAATGATCTTCATCACAGCTATGTTCCACTGCCCGACTAGAATAGAAGTATGGTTCAACCAGATCATGTATCTGGACCCGATCAGGATAGAATGAGACATGCTGGATCCGGCAAACCCTATCAGGACTAGGTCTGGTCCTGATCAGGATAGCCTGATGTAAAATATCATTAAGTATGGTAAGGCATACCAGATCAGGCCCAAATAAGGATAGCCTGATGTGACATATCATCATTTATGGTAAGGCATACCGGATCAGAACCAGGTCAGGACCAAATAAGGATAGCCTGATGTAAAATATAATCAAGTATATGGTAAGGCATGTAGTATATCACGACCAGGAACAGTTTTCGTAACACAAAAAAAATATCAATCAAAATTCAAAAAAGTATCATATCATGATTGTCATATTTATGACACGATATAAATTGTATTTGCATCAGAGGAGATTAATCTGAAATCTTTAATTAATCATATGTATTTAATAATAATAATAATGTTTAATTAATAATATAAAAATAATTTCTATTTAAAGTAAAAACAAAAATAAATAATAGGTACATTTGAAAACATAGATAGAAATAAATATAATATTATTGTAACAATCATTCTAACATTTAATGTTTTGGGTCATAAATTGTTGATGGCGTTAGTAAAATGACGTCATTATCTGAATCGCGGTGTTAAGATTCTCCGAAGCGTAATGGCATAGCCTAATATAAAATTAGTTGTTATCGAATCAGATCAAAACAGATCGATCAGGTCATGAATGAGGAATTCAAGCGACAGTTGAAGTCGTTAGCATCTGGTGGTTGCGCCCTAATTGGAACGGCTCACTGGGACTCTATGATAAGAATATAGCACTGCATTCACTACCTACGTCATATATTAATTTATATTTTTATCTACTAAACATGTTCTTTAAGATATTCATGTTATTTAAAAGGACCGGACTGGGCATACTCGTTTTGGATCAGGCAAGATATATAACGCAGATGTTGATCTGGTTCCGATCAGTAAAATTTCATCCGGACCCGATCAGGAATGCCTGATCTGGACCCGATAAGGTTTTCCTGATCGGGTCCAGATATATCTTCTGCGTTACATACCTAATCTGGTCCAGATCGAGCATGCCCGGTCCGGTCCTGCTAAGGAAGACGAAAAAATTTCTAGTAGGGTGTTGGGTTCGAGGCTCCTCCATAATTGGAAAGAAATTAACCTACTATACCACGCTGGTCAGACATGTTGGTATATGGTTTTGTTTCGAGTTTACCTTTTCTTGCATAGATATATGCGTTTTATATCTTATAGTCATCTCTTACGTGTAATATAGGTGGTGAATTGTATTCTTAGTCCATCACTACACGGAAAGAACCTACATGCTATTGCAAAGCTAAAGATTTAGATTATTTATTTGAATACTCAAGTACTAAATCATGAATAAGAAAAATAAATTATTTAAGGTAGTCTATCTATTAAGTAAGGTTTTAAGCTTTATATATGATGCTGTGATTAAATATTTGTAATTATAATTGGATCTTCTCAAATTTTACGCCTTCACCGTCGTCATGACAACTGCTGAGATAATAAAAGTAATATACTACAATATAATAATAATAAACCACAATAATCAAAATTGTTGTAATGCGAATGTTGCTTATGTTGATATTATTATTAATACTACTGGACGACATAGTTGTACAAAAATAATAATATGGAAATATCTAGGTAATTAATCCACGAATGCAAAGTTATTGGCACAGCTAGTATAAAGTTCAATAGGTATATTAATACGCAATCGATCATTAGTTTTGAAGATTACAATTCAATACTACTTAATTAAACTTAATCAAAATAAGCTAATGGTTGTAAAATTACTTACACTGTTTCCTTATTAGTGTTGCCCAAATGCAAGTCTCTTGCGAGTCTCGCAAGTCTTACAACTCTCGCTGTTAGAATAACAGAGTCACTTGTTTTGATAGAAATGATAAATCCAACTATATTAATGAAATTCCATTCATCTAGTGGCACTAACTGTACAACTATCAATAATTAGGTAATATTGCCCCGTGTTCTGGTATTAAGAATATCATATGTTGTCAATCCTTTCTTTACTAAAGGCATCGTAAAATGCTGTATAAGGGGAAATGCTGTAAATGGTGACAGCCACCCATAAAATCTTATCAACGTTAGAAGTTTATTTTAGACGCAGCTCACTGCGTTTACCCAAAATTCTCTCGACTCCAACAATTGTGTCAATTATTTTAATTTTTTTTTAATTGTAGAAACAAAAAATAGAAGTGAATGATGCTTGACAATTATTCTACTGACCATACAGAACTTATCGATTGTAGCTGCGAGTGAGTGATTTTTAATTTAATTGTAATACTCGATTTTGCTCAACCGACCGTAAGAGCCAGCCCGGACGGACAGATGTCAATCTACCGCTAACTTTTTATATAGATAATACATATTTTTTTATTTCTTTACGGTTATGAATGGTCGGACGTGTCCCGCTTTTTTGTCTTTTTATTGTCATATGTAATGAATTGGATGTAGTATATTATGCAAGAACGAACCAACATACAAATTAAGACGCTATAAATAATATAAAGCAGCTGAAAATCTCTTTTTCTTTTCATTTGAGATACAGTTCCAGAATCATGTAGCTTATTGGGCATCTCGTGATGACAAAAGTAAATGACTTTTATTCTGATCGAGAATTAGAAGTAGTCTTTACCGAAAATTATATGAGCATGCTACTAATAACTTATAGAAATGAAGTAGTATGATACTATTTATAGAATTGACACATAATCAATATTATCTGACCATTCTGACTGGTATTCTCGTGGGGAGGTCTATTCCTACAGTAGATGTCTACGGACTAATGGATGGATAGAATATCTAGCTTACATAACTATACCGTCACATTTGACCATCGTAGTACAGTATATCAAATTCCTCTCACAACAACTTTAGCCTTTTTTTTTTTTTTTTTTTATTGATGGGCTATGGGTGCGTCTCGCCCCGCCAAATCGGTCCGGGGTGACGGAGAAGGCGGCGCGTGATCCCATAGACCCACCATAAAATCCTCTCTCTTCGCCGTGCGAGCGGACCACCGGTACCCGATCTTTGTCTTCGGTGGTCCGCTCGGCACAACAACTTTAGCCTAGCAATATGATTAATATGAGCTGATATGGTGAGATGAGATGTTATATAAGTCCGCGAGAGGACGTCGTCAGGTCTTCATTTTCTAGTTCGTCCACCTAACTTTAATCACAAGATAAATTAGGAAGCTCACAATATTATCACCAACACCATATAAAATAATAACATGGAATGTAGTGAGATTAGCTGTGGCTCGATACAACCGATCGCTACTAACGCTCACAGATTAATGATATGAAGGCACGTCTCACTTCACATGTAAATTACCTCTACCCTTCTATATCTCTATACCCTCTATCGTATTTAATCGTGTCACAACTAAACACATTCAAGCAATAATCAAAATTAATAAACTAAAGCATAACTAAAATAATGAAAGTGATTGCTTGACATTTTATTAATATCGTCCCTTAAATATCACGCTCTGCGACATATATTTATTTACTATTTTCGTTCGATGGTAAAATAACTTAATGGCATAAACATGACTGTATCTTGATATAGCACTAAGTTAAACTGTACTTTGTAGACTATATACGGCCAAACGCCATCAAATAAATTTAAAAACATTACAAAATAAAACTCTACGGAAATAAAATTATCATTATTATTGGCCTGCTATCATTCCAGGCTGCGTAGGATTGGTACAACACTTCTTTACCTTCCCTAGGCACCTATCAGTAGCATATTTGCACTCACTCCTTTCATAAATCCTCTTATAAACAACTCATCCACCACTTTTTGGTCTCCCACGGCTATTAAGTTCATCGTATTTTTTATACCCTTTCATCCCTCCCCATCAAATATTTATACCAAGACAATGAATATAATTACAAAATAAAATAATAAAATGAAAATTTATTTAATTATTGGTTCTTTCTCGAATAGTTCCATCCAATTAACGTTACTATAATAGAGAAGTTGTATCGGTATGTGAAATCGTTTGGGGTTTTATTGTAATACTTTAGTCACCTACTTTAGAATAATTATTATTATAAAACTGTCTTTAGTTATAGCCGTAAGACGTGTTAAAATTTAATTAAAAATCTCGTTTGATAGAATGGTCCATAATAGCGGCTTTCCGTGTGGTGACGGAGTAATAATACAATTCAGCACCCCTCTTTCTTACCTGTGGTTATCATATGAGACTACTAAGGAATATAAAACGCATATAACATCCAAGCGAGAGAAGGAATACTCGAAGCGAAATCCTATACCAATACGTTTGACCAGCGTGGTTATAGTACGTCAATTGCCCTCCTACTATGGAGGAAGCGCGAGCCCAGCTGTGGGACATATATAAGCTGAGATGATGATGATAATAGCGGTGTGGTAGCGGGTATGAATATTACCAATTCTTTCTTTGCTCGTAGATGTCGTAAAAGACGACTAAGCGCTTTTAGACCTCTTTTTTTTTTTTCGATATAAATATTGATCAGGGCCACCACTGATGCCGTTTGATCAAAAATTGCATTCCCAACGAGAGATGACGTCATGAAAATAATTCATTGTGGGAATCATTAATGATTATTCTGAATGTGGGTGTAACTTTTTATTATTTATTTTTACTTTTTTTTTTTTTTTTCCTTCACTACAATACAATCTGTGGATTTAGGCTGACCGACCGCAGTCGCAACGACGACGTAAGAGAGCAAGTAGGTATGAAAGAGAGTATTGGTGTAAAGATGCGAAAGGGAATGCTCCGATGGTTCGGACATGTGGAAAGAATGCCGAACGAACGTCTGGTTAAGAAGATATACAATGCGAAAGTGGAAGGATGTAGGTACCGGAGGAGACCGAGACTCACCTACCTAGACCAGATTGGTCACGTACTGAAGGAAGGTGGAGTCAAGAGTCCCCGAAACCGGCGAGCATGTATGAAGAGAATTATGAATGTTCAGGAAGCGAGTGAAGTATGCAAGGATAGAATTCTCTGGCACTCTGTTATCTCTGCCTACCCTGCAAGGGATATGGCGTGATGATATGTATGTATGTAATACAATGAGTTACTAGTATATTAATATTACAATTATTCTTGTTTCAGGTACCATAGCTATATTTGTTATAAATTGCTATCAGAACAGAAGGTTTCAAGGGTGGTAACTAATAGAAAAGGCCTTAAAATCCGTTATTTGTCGCAAAAATCTACAAGCAGTTCATCAAACAACAATTTACTATCAATTGTGCAAATTGCCATTTTCATAGAAATTATTCGAACAGAACTTCAACTTTCACAAAGCTTCGTTCACACCATCCCAGTTGACTTGTCTGACCACTTAACTCGCATTTATATTAGACGAGTAATGACACAATCGAGGCTGCGTCATTATATCTTGTATTTATTACGATTTTTAATACTCGTTTTTTTTTGTGATTTAGAAATGTTTTTAATTTGTTGTAATAATCTTGTTGACTTATTGTTGCAATTTTATTAAGTTATTAATCTAATTTTATTTCGTTAAGAATTAAATATAGTTTTGTAATAACTATTTATGTTTTAACGGATTATTTAAATATATTATACGTCGTAATACTTGATATAAGGCTATATAAAGGTACGGCCAAACCTGCGCGACCAAAGCGACTGCGAAGCGGGAGCGTCAACTCCGCGACAGACGCTACCGGACGCTACCCGTGATATCTTATGGCGTCATGCACACCTAAGCGACCACGGCGCGGGACTTATTGTACGCGTTTTTAGACGCTCGAGTTTCGCGTCCCGCGTCCAATGCGTATTGGACGCGCAGGTTTGGCCGTACCTTAACTGTTGAAAGTGGTATAGTTTTAATTATTTTTTAGTGATTTTTTAATGTTACAACATTTTAGTTGTATGTAATTATCGAAATTGGTTTAATTTTGCCATGCGTGTAAAATATGATAATATATACAAAAACATATTTTAATAATATCAACTATATATTGTTAATCTTGATATTTGTTTGTTTAACTTCATAAGTCCTACATAATTAATAGGAGTTATGCTTATAGGATTATTTAATTTGAGATTACTTTATTTAAAGCTGTTATCTATTAGTAACTCAATTATATGTATTTAATTGGACGTTAGTGACATGTAAAGATTTCTCTGAGAATTTTTGTAGAGTATGAAAACATATAGAAAACACTGTTAAATTATACTCATTATATTTTAGGACTTTCTCTACAATACAATAATACCATAGAATAATATTTAATATAATTTAAGAGACATCATAATTTAAATGGCCCACCAAAAACGCAAGCCTTCCATCAGCCACAGAATATATAAGGAATTTGCTAGCATTAAAACATCTAAGATGAGAATTTCTTAACAACCAAAATTTAATGAATCTAGACTCAAGATAATAACTAATCCAGTAACTAGCTATTTGACAGCTTAGGTTATTAAACCAAACTCTCTCGGCGTAGAGAGGCGCTTTGCTGGGCGGGTCTTTGGGGTCACGCACCGCCTCTTCTGTTGCCCCGTGGCGGAGTGTGACCAGACCATAGCCTGCGACAACAAAAATATTAAATCAACAAAACAGTACATATTTTTGAAGTTATACTTCTTTTGGCGCGTTAGGGAAAAATTATGAGAGTAAATTTTTACGATGCGCGCGCACACCGTCACAAAAAAACCGACACCCTGAAGTTAGCTATAGTCAACGTTTTAGTTTTTTAACTAGATAATGCGTTATAATAAAACTTTCAATGTATTACATACATATATATCATCACGCCATATCCCTTGCAGGGTAGGCAGAGAGAACAGAGTGCCAGAGAATTCTATCTTTGCATACTTCACTCGCTTCCTCAACATTCATAATTCTCTTTATACACGTTCGCTGGTTTCGGAGACTCTGGACTCCACCTTCCTTCAGTACATGACCGATCTGGTCTAGGTAGGTTAGTCTCGGTCTCCCCCGGTACCTATATCCTTCCACTTTCACATTGTATATCTTCTTAACCAGACGTTCGTTCGGCATTCTTTCCACATGTCCGAACCATCGGAGCATACCCTTTCGCATCTTTACACCAATACTCTCTTTCATACCTACTCGCTCTCTTACGTCGTCGTTACGAATGCGGTTGGTCAGCCAATGTATTAAATACCTTTTTTCTATTGTTAGTGTCGTTTTTTCTACAAACGTAGAATAAGGCGAAAGATAAAATTTTTGAAAGAATTTTTATCTTGTTACGCCAAAGAAGTATGACTTCTAACGCGTGTATATAAATAAGTACACACACACTTTTTTTTAATAAAATTAGACGGAATTCTGCAATCAATCTCCATATTTAATATCATATTTTCTGGTCAATCAATCACAATGGTTTATTCGAACGCTCGCGCCATTAACTAGTCCCAAACTCCACAGTAATTGCCAACATCCGAGTTACGCATTCACACTAAATCAAGCTTACCATTTCCTTTACAATTACGACACAAGAACGAGGTTTTTCTAGACAAAACCTGTATTAGTAACTGGAATCTTTGTGGGTTTTCTAAACACAGGTAGTTGGTTAATTATCATTATGATTCATACGTAATGTATAGGGAAAGTGTTGAGTAAAAGGAAAATTACTTGTACTGTGTGTATGTCGCCATAATATAAGTGAAAATATAGATCCATGTATTAACAGATTAAAATGAATGAATCATGATATATATTATTGTACAGTGTCGTAGTGTTACAGCGATCTACAATGCCAATGGAGTGGGTTCGATTCCAACAGGACAATGCTTTGCGTAATCCTCATATTATTGTTCAAAGTCTAGATGTAATTTGTTACCGTTAATTGTATGTTTGTAAAGTCTACCATCATAAAAGCATTAATTCCTTAGCGCAGTTACTGAATTTAAAAAATAATTTAAAAAAAAAAACATTACTTTTTGGAGTTTACTCCTTAATTATCGATTTTCATATAAGACGCCCGGTATGAGAAAAATTTGAGGAGTAAAACCTAGTGATCGAATGACCTCGTTACGTTTTTGGTGCGCAACCTATTCTGCGCACCTTTCACTTTCTGACGTGAGATAATACTTCAGTGAACAGTTTTATATATTATTTTTAGTCAAATGATCCTTTTTGCGCCTGTTTTTGATAATCGTACTTAAGGAGTAAACTCCAGTCGTGCGTCGGAGCTGACACACACACTTTTTTTATTTTTATATACACAATACTATACACTAGCTAATAATCCTTGTATTAAGGGGACCATACAAACATAATTAACAGATATAAACCACATCTCGACTCAGAAAAAAACTCAAATCATTTTTCCGTATGGGAATTGAACCAGCGACACTTCTCATTCTAGGTCGGTATCATAACTATTAAGCCATATGCGCAGTCAAATTGGCCAACATGACGGTTGGTCAAACAGAAATTCTGAAAAGTTGAATCCATTACAAAAATACCACAAGAATGTCCAGAGTGACTTAGTCATATTCATTCTCAGTAATCATTGTAATTTAATCCTATCGTTTTCCTTAAAAACCTGACCCATAAAACAAAAACCTATTGTCTGTTTTTTAAAAAAAATAAAAGTAAAAAAAATTAACTCTCCGTGTGTGAACCGGAATTGAATGTCCATTTTAATGTGAAATCAGTTTTACGTAGAATTCTTTTGTGATAAAGGACCATTAACTTTGGATATTAATTAAGAATTTAAAGTATTGCTTTAGATTAGTGTTTATTTAAATTTTGAATTACACTTTAGCGATAAAAACTTTTTTTATGATATTCTTACAAAAACTGTATCACTAATACTACCAACCCTTACCTTGCTCGTGGATGTCGTAAAATACGACTAAAAGCCTTATAAAGAAAGAAAGAAAGAAAGAAAAACATTTATTTTGTTCTCGTTAAAAACTAATGAAAATAAACATATAACGACTTGGGCCAATTACATCTGATGCTGTTTGGTCAACAATTGCATTCCCAAGAAGGGTTGACGTCTGGCAGGTGGCCAGTCATCATTTGTCAATAACTTTTACAATATGTACTATGAAAAAAATGAAAAAAAATAAAAAGAAGAGTACATACTGTTTCGACCCCAAGTGATTGGGATAAGAGTAGGAGAATGAATGATGTTACAAAAACTGTATCGTAATAGAAAAAATATTTTAATTAATGGAAACAGTAACTCCTTTATTGGACATGGAGAAATAACGACTGCACAGTTGACGTAGTGGTGATACTAATTTTCCGTTGCCAGTTCCGTGGGTTCGAATCACATGCGGGACAATACTTTGTGCGATGACCTTTTATATTAATACCCTGGGTTTGATTCCCATGAGGGATAATGCTTTGTGCGATGCACAAAGTGTTGTTCTGAGTTAACATGTAATACGTCTGCGTTAATTGCATGTTTATAAATTCGCCGCAATACAAGGTTTATTTTCTAGGTGGTATTTTATAAAAAAAAATCAGTAACAAGAAATTAACCAAGTAAGAATACTTCTACCACCTATCATTCTCTTGGATATCACGACGACTCGTCATCATAAACCTGCTCTTATCAAAATTACACATAGTCGACGAAATATGAACTGCTTCCATCGTATAGGCTATTACAAAAGTTATTAGCAATAGTTTTATGACAAGCCACCTTCCTAACGTCACATTTTAGGAATGTAATTGTTAACCAAACGGCATCAGGTGGAATTATTCCAAGTCAATATAAACCTCTTAGTCAACATTTATGTCATCCACGAATAAAATAAGGATTTATTTATTTTTTATTTATTTATATTTAATTTCATTATTGCTAACAGCGTGCCATACACAATAATAGACAATATTTTTATACAAACTGAGGAGAATAACATATTATAAAAGATGTATTGAATCATTACAATAAAGATAAAATATAATAAACTTGGATCAACATATACTACTGCTAATGGTCAGTGCCTCCACATACTTCTCGGCTACAGACATAAAACATCTCTCTGTACAAGAAAATAAGTCTAGTGAAAGGGTTGGTACTATCTGAATAACAGAGCAAGTTAAAGACGACTAAGGGATATAATACATACATACCATCACGCCATATCCCTTGCAGGGTAGGCAGAGAGAACAGAGTCCCAGAGAACTTTATCCTTGCATACTTCACTCACTTTCTCAACATTCATAATTCTCTTCATACACGCTTGCTAGATTGGGAGACTCTTGACTCCACCTTCCTTCAGTACATGATCGATCTGGTCTAGGTAGATTAGCCTCGATCTCCCTCGGTACCGGTCCCCGGTACATCCTTCCACTTTCATATAATATGCATATAAAATCTATGCAAGAGAAAGAAGACGTAAAAAAAAAGTCTAACCAGCGTACCCTCAATCAATTTCACTCCTATTATGAAGAAAACTTGAATCCAGCAGTGGAAAGAGCATGTGCTATGAAGATGATAAAATGATACTTCATCATAGGCCATAAATGTCCCACTGTTGGGCTCGGGCCTCCTCCGTAATGGCAGGGAAATTAACCTACTATACCGCGCTGGTCAGACGGGTTTTAATTCGAGGTTTCCTTCTCTTACATAGATATTATATCCCTTAGTCGTCTCGTACGATCACCCACGGGTAAGATATGGGGTGGTGAATAGTATTCTTACTACTCACCACCTAAAATAACCACATGACTAATGTGTGGTTATTTTAAATAAATGATACAAGAAGGAAAAGGGTGACATATTACAGCCTTAGTCCATTATCACATAAAACATAGTATCAAACTACCAATTAATTCAAAACTCTATCATGTTTAATTAAAAAAAAAAATGCTATTCTCTTTTCTTGGATAACGCACACATACTCAATTACATATACACATATAAAACATATGTGATCTATACATGTACGGGTTGAGGTTTTTACCGAAGTTGTCTAGTGGCTTAAATATAGGCTGTAACAAATTTCAAATTAATAACTTACCTCTGGGCAAGACGGTACGTCTTTAAATTATATAGGCTGTTGTTTATTTCAATATTGATTAAATAGATGATGAACTGGTTAAAATCTAGCATATTCCAAGTGTCATGGGTTCGATTCTCATGTAGAATAATTGTTTACTTCTGGTTTTGGTCTGGTATGTAGAGGATTTGTGTTTTTAATTGTATGTTTTGTGAAATTTATTTCTATACGATTATTTCCTAAATGTTTATTTTTTTTATTTAAGATAAATTTTATATTTTAATATTTTTTGAGCTCTATAATAATACAAAAGAATCGTTATAAACTAGTTATGTATCATATTGAATATGGTAAAAATAGGAGAGATAAGTATTTTTACAAATTCATCACGAAGATAACAAAGATATATAATAATAGCACTTTTAAGAATTTGAGCAATGAAAAAATAATGCATTTTTTTTTTAACGTTAATTTATAATTCGAAAAAAAAAACACTAAAAAGAAAATGCCGAGCTATACTCAGTTACTATTTTCAATTGATCAACATACAAATTAAAATGTATAAGTTTAAATTATAAAACTTTATATAACAATAACGTCATTTGTCTTTTTATATAACAAAAAGACACTTTCTAAAATCATATTATAGCAACATCATGTATAAACGTTTGAACACCTGTTTGGTTCGATTTAAGTATAAACAGCGCGATCGAGGTGAGATTAGTGTTGTCCTCAACTAGAAAGCACTATTGTAGCCGGTTGTGATCAAGAGCCTCTGACGTCATGATTATTAACTATACCATACCACTATGGGTATTATCTAGACCTATCTGCATAATCACTACTTTAGAGGAGAGTGATTTTACCGCCGGGCGGGCCACCGAAGACAAAGATCGGGTACCGGTGGCCCGCTCGCGAAGAGAGAGAGAGCGTGCTTGCAGGGTGGGACTATGGGGACGCGCACCGCCTCTTCCATCACCCCCGACCGATTTGGAGGAGCGTGGCAACTCCAAAGCCCACGGCAAAAAAAAAATAGGAGAGCGATTTTAAATTTGTCAAACAAAATCAGCAACATATTTTTTTTTTTTTTGTAATGGGTTTGATTATTTGCCTAACACTAGTTCCACTTATATATAGATCAGCTAAGCTTTATAAATACAATACTTTTTTTTTCGTATAGGTCGATCTATTTAAATTAAAAACGGTGACGAAGTAAGTATACAATTCACCTACCTTTTCTTTACCCTTGGGTGATCGTAAGAGACGATTAAGGGATATAAAACGTATAAAACATCTATTTTGACCTACTATACCACGCTGGTCAGACGTGTTGGTATAGGGTTTTGTTTCGAGTTTTCCTTCTCTCGCATAGATGTTATATGCGTTTTATATCCCTTAGTCGTCTCGTACGAATACCCACGGGTAAGATAGAGGGTGGTGAATTGTATTCTTACTCCGCCACCACACGGAAATATTATAAAATATCTACTGCAATCAAATGACAATTAAAGAATAATATATAATATAGTTTCACTACTTCCTGTCTCACAGCTGTCGTAAAAAAAAACCTACTAAAGAACATAAATTGATAATATCTTAGCAAAAGAAAAAACACGAAATAAACACCTATGCAAATCAATATGGCCTCTTTGCAATTTTTTTTATTGATTTGTTAGGATTTTAGGAATCCGTACCGAAACGGATAAAATAGAACCCTATTGCTAAGACTCCATTCCTCCATCTGTCTGCCATCAGGTTGTATCTCAAGAACCGTGATAGAAAGTTAAAATTTTCACAGATGATGTATTTCTGTTGCCGCTATAACTACAAATACTAAAAACTTATATACATATATATATATATATATATATATTGGACATGTGGAAAGAATGCCGAACGAACGTCTGGTTAAGAAGATATACAATGCAAAAGTGGAAGGATGTAGGTACCGGGGGAGATCGAGACTCATCTACCTAGACTAGATTGATCACGTACTGAAGGAAGGTGCAGTCAAGAGTCTCCGAAACCGACGAGCGTGTATGAAGAGAATTATGAATGTTGAGGAAGCGAGTGAAGTATGCAAGGATATGGTTCTCTGGAACTCTGTTCTCACTGCCTACCCTGCAAGAGATATGGCGTGACGATATGTATGTGTGTATGTATATATATGTATATATATATATATATATACCTATATATAAAATTAATCCCATTATATTTCTCGTGAGTTTCTTACAAAATGACTCTTTTATATTGTCCTGAGCCAACTATAGCTGAAGCTCTCTGGCAAAAATTGCATTTCCATGATGAGACATCAGACAAACACTATTCTCAAAACTGTTGCAATATGTACGGTGGATAAAGAGAGCACAGATTCGACTACACAGATGGCTTAATGGTAAGATACCGATCTTTCATGATAGTGCCGTGGATTCAATTCCTATGCAGAACAATACTTTGTACGATGCACAAAGTGTTGTTCTGAGTCTGGGTGTAATTTGTCTGCGTTAATTGCATGTTTGTAAAGTCCCCCGCAATATAAGGATTATTTTCTTAGTGTAGTTTGGTGACTTTAAAAATAAAGACCAAGTGCGAGTGGGACTCGCGCACGAAGGATTCCGTACCATTATTATCTGTAGCCTAATCTTGCAAGCTAGATTTTATTTTAATTAATTATATTTAAAGAGAACATAAAACTAAATATTCTTTGAATAGTTAAAGCGTCTACCTGTCATCGTTATTAGTATCGAGCAAGAAACGGCAAAAAAATCAAGTTTGTTGTTTGGGAGCCGCCCCTTAAATATTTGTTTTATTTTATTTTTAGTATTTGTTGTTATAGCGGCAATAGAAATACATCATCTGCGAAAATTTCAATTGTCTAGCTATCACCGTTCTTGAGATAAACTGCCTATCGGCCTGGTGACAAACGGACGGACGGACAGCGAAGTCTCAGTAATAGGAACCCGTTTTTACCCTTTGGGTGCGGAACTCTAAAAAATGGAGTACATAATTTACGTTGACCACAAGTTATTCGGATTAGAGCAGGATAGTAATGAAAAACTTCAAGTAATATTGTATACTTATCTAGCTGTTATTTCAATTAGAATGTAAGCAGAAGCTTTTGCGTAATGTTTAATAGTTATACAATAGGAACGGAATAGATTAATTTGCTTGTCTTCCCTTTCAATTGTAATCTTGTTTCATCCAAGGCCGGAGTGTATATGCCTTTATAGTTTATTTAGCCTTTACTTATCTAATTGTATTACTATTAATAAAGGAAAATATATTACGTGATGTTTACGCGAGTATTATACATTTGAAATAAAATTATTTTTACGGATTTCATTGCGTTTATATACGATTTTTAATTTTTCTTGATAGTTTTATATTATGTTGTAGTTTGAAAGGTATTATATTTTTTTATGGCTGGCTATGGTCTGAACACATGCTGCCTATTCTGTTGGGGCGGATTGAAGGGCGGCGCGCGGTGCCATAACCCACCGTATTCTCTTCCCATCGCCACTGGGGCGGCCACTGGTATCGCTTCTTTAACATCCGTGGCCAGTTCGGCAAGGCATTACACAGAAGTCAATTCTTATTAAACATGTTGTCTACAATTCGTTATAAAATAAGTCAGAATAAAAATAATAAAAAATAGACAAACTCGCTGAGTTTCTTGTTGGATCTTCTCAGTAGCGTTAGTATTCCGATTATTTTGTTTTTATAGGATTAATTTTAAATTATCAATTTGACAATATTTAAATTGTTTTAAATATAATAAATAAATTTGAATTTGACTCAACTGAATAAGTCGTATAACAACATCTTTACAACAAAAGCCACTTTTTAAATTTATACTATGATTCCACGTATATAGATTAATAGAAAGTTTCTATTTATTGGCGGCACACAATCGAATGTTATAATTTTGAATCGATTTGATGCTAGTAGCTACTCTCATTCGATTAACGATATCAATTCGATTCACCAATCGTTCACATTCAGTGCGTTGTAATCGATTTACGTAACAGTAGTCGTGAAATTTTAAATTCGGAAGTATTATTCCAATTTCAAATTTTTGACAGACAGTTATTGTATTGTTCGAATGTTCGTTACCTACAATGATTTCAAATTGATTTCAAATTTATTTTTACTACGTATAATATTTATGGCATTTGATAGCAATTACTAATATCGTGCCCAAACAATATCGTGGGTGTTATTAGAGTAACTTATGCCTGTTATCTCTAGTCTATAAATTGTAGATAACACTTAACAAAAGATAAATGATACATAGCTTACATATTTCGAGTTGAGAGCTCTCAGCGCTCACCCACAGTCCGGCTAAAGTTGTCATAGCCATCTGAGGCTAACAACGAAGTCTCACAAAAAAACAAAAAAAAAATGCGCGCATATCGCTGTAGGTATTATAAACGATCATTGAGTAACTCTGTATACTTAATTTCAACTAAAGTCGTGTCCAAAATCAGTCACAGCGCATGTTCTATACGCTGAATCAAAATATTAGTGACTGATTATAAGGTACGCTTTGGATGATGATGATGATGATGAATAAATTTAACATACTTCAATAAGTTTTTTTTTTAATCTAAAGACAGTATCCGGCATTAAGGAACTAATCCTTATACATTGCAATTGACTGAAAAAAATAACGGAATCATATTACACTCAGATTCAGAACAATAATATGCGAATCGCACAAAGTTATTCCTGCATAGGAATCGAACCCGCGACTCTTCCAAGCAAACGCAAAATAAAATCCTATATCAACCTGTGTGAGCATGGTTGTATATCAGGTCATTCTTCTCATTCAATTACTTGTCTCTTAAAATACCAGGAAAATAATCGGCGAGCAATGATTCTCTTACTCCATTACTTAACAAAAACCCATACTTTCCTTTGATTAATTAAAATACATATATCTAATAATTATAAATATTAATTTAAATGAAATAATTCAAATATCTTGAACAAAGATAATGATTAACAAATATTCGACGGACACAGTGGTCCACTTTCCATTGTATCGGACTCAAGATAAATCTTATTGTAAGAAGGTCACTTGTATTCATGTGACTATGATTCATATTCATATATTAGGATATTCTCATTTTCTAATTAAACGTTAATTCATTACCCCATTGCCTTTTACACTGGGATACTGGGTAAAATAAGTACTCGTAATGACAGAGAGATATCTAACTATCATCATCATCTCAACTCTTATATGTCTCATTGTTGGTTTTGAGCTTAATGCATATCATTATTCTCCTACTCTTATCCCAATTACTTGGGGGTAGATACAATATATACTCTTCTTTCATAGTACATATTGTAAAAGTTATTGGCAATAGTTTTATGACCGACCGCCTGCCAGACGTCAACCTTCCTTGGGAATGTAATTGTTGACCAAACGGCATCAAATGGAGTTAGCCCAGGACCGTTATAAGACTTTTAGTCGTCTTTTACGACATCCACGAGCAAAGTAAGGGTTGGAAGTATTCGTAGCCGCTACCACACAGCTTCTTGAGCCTTCTCCATAGTGGAATGGAAATCGACGTACTGTATCGTATAGACTGGTCAATATAAGCTTTAGTTTATATATCCTTTCCCTGTCAGTTATGATATCGTATTTCGCCCCTTAATCGTTTTTATAATCGTAGGTGGTTTTTGGAAAGTAATAGGTGCTAGCTACTGTACTGTTGTTTCATCGCTACAAGCTTGGTTTCAATCTTTAGATCTGTGATACTACTTTTTATTATGACTTGTTTTAAAGCACGATTTTTGATATAATGTTCTTGGAAATTTCAGTGACATGAATATTATTTTTAATTCATCAGTAAGTTGCATGTACCATGTTATAGACTTTACATATTAAAGATGGTGGAGTGATGTAACCAACCGTTTCATGTTGAGTATCGTAGGTTCGAACCCCACACAGGAGAATTATTTATTGTGATTACAGACTTATATCTATTAATTGTATATTTTTAAAGGAGTTTGCAATATAAGGATTACTTTTACCGTGGAATATTGCCTTTTAAAAAAGAAAAAAAATTTTTAAGGAGTATTTATACTTCATTGAAGCGTGTACGCCAGGTTATCGAGTGTCTCGCGGAATTTGGACGTTGCGCAATCAAAATACACAAAAAATATTCTCATAAATATAGATAATAAATATATCAGCTAAGCTATTAATACGAAAATGTTATAAAAATATTAACAAGACTTATCCTTCACAATATCCTAACTGATAGTCACCCTATTCGAACAAAATGTCGTTCAGTTCTGTATCTAATCGTTAACAATAAGATCACCTGTTTTACTACTTGTGCTCTGTGAGTTGACACACGGGCCGCCAGTAGACCGGCTTTAAAATGATCTCACAAAATTGAAATAACACAAGCCGTGTATAGAAATACATACCAATATGAATATTATTGTTATATTCATTACTTGAGTTTTAACCGCGGCTTTGCTTACATCATAGTATTATATTGCACCAAACTAATGGTTAAAAACGTAAAAAAAGCATAATTTGAAATAAAACTATTTTAACAGATTCTATCTCGTTAGTATTTGATTTTTAATTTTCTAACGTTTCGAATACTTTACATTTTCCATGGACACCATGACTGGTTTCATGGACGCCCTGGACATGAAATTAAACGTGATAGAATCCGTAAAAATAGTTTTATTTCAAATGTGTAATACTCGCGTAAACATCAGAGATATTTATATTGTAATCATTATCATTTCAAATTATATAAGTCCCACTGCTGGGCTCTTTCGTGCCTTCTTCACAATAGGAAGGCAATTGACCTACTAAAGCACCCTAGTCAGGCTGTTTAAATAAATAGTTTGTGTTACTCTTTTGTGATATCGGCTGTAATTTTTTCAAAAACAGTCAAGCCATTACTAAGATTAACTTGCATAAACAGAGTTGACCATAGAGAAAAAAGTTTTAAGAACTTGTTTTACTCATATTATAATTAATCGTATATACTATTATAAATAATATGTACAAATTTACTAATTAAAATTATTGTAATTATTTATTTTAAATGATTCCTTTACACCAAATATAGATTCACTTTGTAATTAATTAAATACTTGATTGTAATTTTATGGTACAATTCCCACGCGTTGGTTGTCTCACTGAGAACTCTACGCACCCCTAAAAGGTAAGGTCGTGACGATAGCAATCGATATGTGTCCTAATGATTGTATATAATATAAATCCAAAATTTGTTTATTAGACTAATTTTAATGTATAAATGTTTATAGGGGGTAATTTGCTTGACGTAATTCATGTACAAATTCATATTAATGATACTTGACCAAAATTAATAACGCGATGACATCATTTCTCTTTTCTGTGTCAAATTGTAGGTTTTTTTTTTTAATTTTAGTGATTAGATGAAAATGCCTTCGTTAATGATATTGTTGGATATCAAATATTTTAGTTCTATGTGACCACGGTTGCTGATAATTATTTAAAATCATCATTATTTTCCTACTCTTATCCCAATTACTTGGTGTCGATACAATATGTACTCTTCTTTCATAGTACATATTGTAAAAGTTATTGGAAATAATTTTATGACCGGCCGTCTGCAAGACGTCAACCTTCCTTGGGAAGGTAATTGTTGACCAAACGGCATCAGATGGAGTTGGCTCAGGTCATTATAAGGTTGGAGAGGGTACTCCTCAGGGGTATTCCGTCGGGCCAACCACTGACGTCAAGTCACTCTGCTCCGGTGGTTGGCCCAACGACGAAGGCGACGTCACGGGTGGGTTACGGGTGTGCATGCTTACGCCCCTCTGTCACCCCGGACGGAGTGGTGCGAGGAGTGTGCCGACCGTAACCCGCCCCCAAAAAAAAAAAAAAAAAAAAGGTCATTATAAGGCTCTTAGTCGTCTTTTACGACACCCAAGAGCAAAGTAAGGTTTGGTCGTATTTGTCGCCGCTATTAGGTACACAGCTAATCCTTAATCTTAATCCGCTCTAAACCATGATTGCTAATAATCATTTGATTTTTTTTTCTCCGTTTAATATTCATTATATACTATTTCTATTTTTGTGTACCAAAGTAGGTACAGTACCCGCAAGCAAAAATTACACATTCATATTTGGAAGAAGACATTCCACTAATTATTCCGTGTGGTGACGGAGTTAGAATACAATTCACCACCCCCTGTCTTACCCGTGGGTGATCGTAAGAGACGACTAAGGGATATAAAACGCATATAACATCTATGCGAGAGAAGAAAGATTCGAAACAAAACCCTATACCAACACGTCTGACCAGCGTGGTATAGTAGGTCAATTACCCTTCCATTATGGAGGAGGCCCGAGCCCAACAGTGGGACATATATGGGCTGACATAATGATGAGATGATGATTCCACTAATTTCGGTTCCGTCGAACCTTACTTCTGTAGCATACCACCTCATGTGACATTTGACAGTCGTTTAACATGTGCGACTATAGTCGCGTCCAGTCAAAAAATGTATAAAATTTTTAAAACCGCAAAAATTAATAATAAAGATTGCAGAAAAGGTTTTTTTTTATTTAATAATAAAAAGTCATATATGTTTTAGCAGTTTGTAATGGATACCGATTGTCAGTGTTTTATACGATCACTCGGATAATGTGCAATAAGGACAGCGCTCTATGAAGCCAAAATTGGCCGATTGTCTCTTTCCAAGGATTAACGTGCAATATTAATCACTGGCTACTTGTACGTCGATTTAATACAACGCTTAACAAAGAAAATTTACTATTACAATTGTATATATAAGACAGATATAGTGTAGATCTACCTACACTCCCGCTCATTTATTGCACTCAATTAAATGCAAATTCTATATAATAAATCATTTCATAATGACTTATTTGTATTTGTATATACATATATAACTATTCAGTCTCGATGATAAATATCGCAGCCTTTTTTTGTTCATTATCTCATCATCATCTCAGCTCATATATGTCCCACTGTTGAGCTCGAGCCTCCTCTATAATAGGAGGTAAATTAACCTACTATATCACGTTGGTCAGACGTGTGCAAAAATTATTGTACTTACTTGAATCAGTAGTCTCAATGTAATTTGTGTTCATTTTTGTTAGGATTATTTTCTTAGTGCAGAGAATTATCTTAAATTAAAAAAAAAGAAATAATCTTTAAATTGCAGAGGAGTTTAAAAAAATCAATTTAAAGGATACGAATTATATCTACACCTAGAAAAACAATTTGTGGATAGAACATAGAATTGTTCTACGTAGAACTACACGGGCAAAATAAGTCAGTCCGCCATCTGTGCTGTCAAATTTGTACATACATACATACCATCACGCCATATCCCTTACAGGGTAGGCAGAGAGAACAGAGTGTCAGAGATATCTATCAGTACCATTGGAAACTATTGGTTATTATTATATATTATTTTTTTATTATTATAGTATATATTATTTTATATTATTGTAGTATTGTTGAGTATTTTTCTGTGTGCTGACGAGGTAAGAATACAATTCACCATCCCTTATCTTAGCCGTGGGTGATTGTAAGAGACGATTAAATAACATAAAATATAAAATGTATCGAAACAGAGAGAGGGAAAAACGCAAGACAAAATCCTATACCAACACGTCTGACCAGCGTGGTATAGTAGGTCAATTTTCTTTCTGTATGAAGGAGCCCAACAGTGGGACATATATGAGCTGAAATGAGATAATTTTTAGTATTGTTTTAATTACTACTGATCTATTGGTGGTCTACTTTAGAACGCACTATTAAAGATAACAAAGAAATATTATCGAACAACTTCTGTCCATTAGTTACAAGCTGCCGACCTCGTACGCCTCCGTATGATTTACAGATCATCGCCGGATGTTGCATTAACAACAATTAAATGTAATACAACTTAAGATTTGTATCAATTAACAAGCTGAATTAATATCAATGATTACTTTAGTAGATATGTATGTTCTATTACCTATTTACATACAAATTTTCAATAATAATAGGGCAACACTGTAAACAGTTATAATATAAAATGACGAACGAGCGTCTGGTTAAGAAGATATACAAGGCGAAAGTGGAAGGATGTAGGTATCGGGGGAGACCGAGACTCACCTACCTAGACCAGATCGGTCATGTACTGAAGGAAGGTGAAGTCAAGAGTCTCCGAAACCGGCGAGCGTGTATGAAGAGAATTATGAATGTTGAGGAAGCGAGTGAAGTATGCAAGGATAGAGTTCTCGTGCACTCTGTTCTCTCTGCCTACCCTGCAAGGGATATGGCGTGATGATATGTATGTATGTACAAATGAGGCTGCTAGAATCAAAGTGGCCTTTGTTGTAACTCCTATAAGTCTGGATTAACAATGGTCTACATAAATATCACCGAAGTTTGACCCTCAGGCAATCCCGAGATATTATTTTAATTGTTTTGGAATCTACTACAGATTTAATTAGAAATGGTTAAAAGAAGGAGTTGGAAAGAATAATTCCACTTCCCTCCTAGGCAAAGCGGGTGACAGGATAACAAAGCTAACTATTAATAATTAAGGCCGATACGTAAAGGGGTGTTATTTTTCTTTTTTTATTGTTAGTGGTGGCAAACGAGCAAGCCGCTCACCTGATGGTAATTGTCACTGCCGCCCATGTACATTTGTAATACCAAGGGTATAACTAGGCTGCTGCCTGCTAATATAAACCCCCAATCCACCCAGTTGGGCTTCCGGCTCTCTCGCTCACTGAACGAAGTGCAATAGCACATTGCCATTACTAATACGTTGATCTTCTGCGAGAGAGTACCCCGGACGGACCGGCCAGCGGTTGCAGACAGAGAACTGTCAACAGCGTAGTCCTACCACTATTAACACAGCTAAGATAAGCACAGCAGTACAGCACCACGGATACGGAACACTTAATCTCTCTAGGAGCATAAGAAATAATATTTTCTGAGAAATTTCTAATACCAATTATAATATTCAACACGCCTGCCGACTAAGACAATCATGATATTAGCTTTATTGAGTAGTTTATATCCAACAATAGTCTTTTATAGCCGAATTTTTGGAGCAAATATCATATTTTAGATCATAAATAATTAAATAACTAGACTTTCTAACATATAATATTGTCACATAGTTGAACAGTTACTACGTATGAAAATAATATCCACATTTCGTAACATGTAAGCAAGACGAGTGTCTCAATCTTTGAACAAGTTATCATAAATCTAAATCAAGATAAACGACATTTAGACTTTTAATGGGGCTCTCGATTTATTAATGCACCGTACAAACGCCTTAGTATGTGGCCTATGTGTTAACGAATAGCGGAGCGGATAGCGTTCATAGCTGTCATCGTCATCTTAGCTCATATACTCGTACGTCCCATTCTCGGGTTTGAATCTTCTAAAAAACAAGAGGGCAATTGGTCTACCACGCTGGTTTAGACGGAGATATAGGATTTTATTTCGAGTTTTTTTTTCTCTTGCATAGATTTTTAATGCATATTATATTTCTTAATGATAGCAAGCAACTTAAAAAAATTTGAACGCAATTTGTGTCTCTTCCGTCTGACCTACGTTAACAACAAAAGACGAGGTACCTCTAACAGATGTATATAAATAAGTTTTCTTCTTAATCTCCCAAAATAGTCAAGGTACTGAGTGGAAAAATAATACTACACTGCATAACTAATAGACGAACAGAACAAAATAAAAGCAAACACATGCTTTTCAATATTCTACATGATTATAAATGGCGATGTAGTCTATAACAATAAAGCACCATTGTTTTAGACTTAACAATTCACAAATCAAACTATCCAACTGTCAAATGATTTCCGAATGGTATAAGATTGCATCCTTCAACTTGCTAGCCTTGTTTGCGGATCATAAAATCCTTTTTTTTGTAGACAGAAAACTATCAACAGTGTAGTCCTACCATTATTAAAAATGCCACCACTATTATTACGTAATCCAAAATAAATAAGGTCATTATTAAACTACGTTTGAAGTATGCTTCTTAATAAGTATATGCATGGGAATAACTTAACTTGTTCAATAACCGGTGGCTAAGAAAAGAATAGTGAAATAGAATAAACTTAGTCTATCACCAGATAAATTAATGAAATTAGATTCTCATCTTCGTACATATATTTCCTACTTCTGGGCTCTTTTTATTAGGAGAAAAATTGATCTAAAATATTACGCTGCACACCACATAAAATGCACGCTGGCTTTTTATGGGGCTTATATGGCATTGGCAAAGATGTTATATGCATATCATATTCTTTATAGATCTTTTACAACATACATGATCAAGATAGAAAGAGATGTCTTGATGACTTTATTCTTACTTCATCATCAGACGGAGCTTACTTTATACCCTATTAATTAGTGATCAATGGTTTATATTGTTCACCGCTAATCGCTTCCTGTAATACTTGGGCCACAGGTACAGGAATGTTGACGATTACGGTGGTAGGCGTTCCTTTGTTATCGGAGTTTTTGATAGTTATTACCTAATGAAGGATCAGGTTACAATTAATTGTATTCCCGTTGTATTTATTATATCTGGTCAATCGGATGCTAAACTGTTGTTTATGTTAACTGTCCGGCAATATTTTGTTGTTGTTCAGTAGCGGTCATTATAGTTATTTAAATATTATTTTGAGATTTGTTAACTGGATTTCATTTATAATTAGTATTAATCTCTGGTTATATATTCTCTAGTGGTATAAAATGATATTTGAGACATTCCATGACGGTATTGAGAAATTCTCAATAAGGAATATGAAGTTTGAAATTATGATAGCGGCAAAATAACCAGCTTTTTTAGTTTTTTTCACTATTTTGTGACTGGCATTTGACCTCAGTTATTGGGTTTTACCTCATGATGGGTTACCTTTTAGATACCTACCTATCTTTTCTTCATTTCACGAATATTTTACATACTTAATGATTTCTGATATCCTTTCTCATATAAGGTCGAGTACCTATGAATGTAATATTTTACTGGGTCTAATCCCACTACAAATTCCCACCTCTGTAAATCATAAAACCCATAATCTACAATGGTTTCCATAAAATATAACGAAGTTTGTTCCTCAGGAAGTTTCGAGAAATATTTTTGATCATCTTGAAATCCCCAACAAATTTAACCAGAACAGAAAAGAGGGAGTAGTTGGGATCATCATAAGGTATAAAAATAATACCATATTTTTCTTTCTTATGTGAGACGTAAATTGGTTAAAAGATTACGAGGATAACGAGCAGTGGTACTTACCATTGCACTAGATGGTCTGAGTGTGACCGGACCCTAATCAGTCTTATAAAAAATCAATCTCCTTAAAAAACATATAACACTGATTGACAACTATAAAAACTTGTATTACAAGTGAAAAATTATTGCCAGACGTGTGATTTGAACCCACATCTACTGGCAATCCATTCCAATCGTCTTACTAATAAAACGAACTTGATCTCACGTATAAAAACCAAAATATTTACCTGTAACATTTTTCTGGATATTTACACACGCCATCTATCGGGGAAACGTAAAATAGTTTATATAAATACCTAACAATTACCATCGCCATCCTACCAAACGTACTCATAATATTTCCTTGGAAAGATCTATGTTCATTGATGATGAAGACTAAAAAAAATATATACAATTATTAAAATTCATGTCATTAATATTATTACATATTGTCTTTGAGGCGCGTCATTCACGTAACGACGATATGTATTTAACGAACATAGTTTAACAATGTAAAGAAACCATTATTTACTTGCTGAGACTTATCTGTGAATATTAATAGAGTCATATGTTATTTTTTTCGGTTATAACGAACAATATCATCACTTTATTATCATCTGTGAGGATGGATGTTTGAAATGTAGTAATAAATGTACTCTTTCCTTATCTAGTCCATAAATTTTGTGCTATCATGTGCCAAACTCTTGCATAAAGTGATTTTTGGTACATTTCCACAGTGATGATGATCAACAAAATAGTAGTCCTGTGACAAATTTACAGCTATGTTTGCGACTAAAGAAGGTAACCACATTAACACTTTTTTTCCTCCAAGCTACATACTGCATAAATGGGTTAAGTATGCATTTTGTCACTAAACCTTATATTCTCATAAAAAACGTAAATACTAAGATGTTACTAAGATAATGCATAGCAGCTCCCTCCTAGGAAACTTACAACTTTAACTGCTATCACCAAAACGTCTGTCAAACGCGGTCATTATCGCTTTTTGCGGATTTGTATGTTCAACAATGGACATTGATAGGCTAAAAAATAAGAAACAAACACACTTTTCAATATCAAGCACGAACCTAAGGAAATGGATGGGCCTAACGAGATCAAACTTGGTATATCATACCATGCTGATCAAACTATAAAAATATTACATCAAACTTTATGCTTTTGGTTCACTGTTTTTACAGATATTCTCACTTTCGTATTTGATTTGTACTTTCTTTCTTTTGTTTTAATCAAATTAGAGTGTGGTAAAAAAATGTATTATTTCGTTTAATATCATATATACATCAGTAATAATTTTATTTATTGTAAAGATGCGTAAAGATGCAATGATAGAATAGGAATATATATGTCACCACCCATTTCTTCCTTTTTACCATAACTACAGTTGAGGATGGTGACAATATATAAATATAATAAAAAAGTAATTCCAACCGCATTCGTAACGACGACGTAAGAGAGTGAGTAGGTATGAAAGAGAGTATTGGTGTAAACCAGAGGATTGTCTTTAAATACACAAAAAGTTCACATCAACATTTGCCATTTCTTCCATCTTATTTCCCACAACAGTTCAAAGTAAGTTCATGTATGTAGTTGTAAATATAGTTGGAGGTCTTTGTCTGCCCACTCCGTCTGGACAATGGCGTGATGTCATAGAAACGAGTACCGCTCACTTGTGAAAGGATTCTTTTGATATAGAAAACTTTACTAGAAAGGCTTTTCAAAGTATATTTATGATCATACTTTGAGATTATAGTTATAATAGTTTTGTATAACGTGGTAATAGTTTTTTATCGTAGTAGGGATTACAAATATGACTGGTTCGTACCGCACAGTAGATTTTTGACAGCTTAAGATCTCGACATATCTACCTCAAATAAAACATTTAGCGCAATGTGTCGTGTTGCTTCCCCAATTGCCATTTGAACTGACCATCGGTACCAATTACTTTAATAGACCAGGTACGGGACCTGCATTTTTCTTCTTTTTCAGCCAGTATACTTTCCACTCCTGAGCGTATGTTTCTTCCATAATATTATCAAAATTTGATCTGAATTAGGTTTTTAATTGAATAAAAAGTAATCAATAATTTTAAAAGGTTAAATGCTATTGTATGGTCACGAAGTAAGAATACAATTCACCAACCCGATACTTTGGTGTGAGGTTTGTAAAAAGCGAATGAAGACTACATGCAGATAAGATAATAATAATATAATAATATTTTATTTATTACCATATGAATATTACAAAAGAAATATGGGAATCTCTGGCTCCCACGCTAGTTGCAAACTGTATTGCAGGAACCACCAACCAACCAACCTTATGCCAAGATTTCTGATCAGCGTGGTATAGTAGATCAATTTACCTCCTCTTGTGGAGGAAGACCAAGCCCTTTAGTGTAACTTACAAGGTTTAAGACGACGTTGAGATGTTATTAGTATTAAATCTAGAGGCATTTCCAGTCTCTCTAGTTCTATAATGCCACACAAGTGAGGTGAGCACACGTCGTAAAACCGATGTTAGCGTGCACTCCGTCACTTAACAATACATACAATAAAGCCGCCGGCCTCTGTCCGAGTGAAATATAACAAACACGAACCGATGCTAAATGGAATATTAAAATTTTATATACAATTATTTGACTTTTGCGAATATAGAGACAAGTAGTGATTTTTTGTGATGCTATTGAAATTTTCATACGAAAGAGATCAACGCATTCTGTGGACATCGTAAAAGACGAATAACTGATATAAAAACTGCACATATGGTGTAATAGGTAAGATATTGACCTACCATACCAGTATTATAGATTCGAATCCAATGTATAACAATACTTTATGGGATCTGCAATGGTTGGTCTGAGTTTGGGTGGAAGCTGTGTTATTTATATGTTTACATCCCCCAAAATACGGGGATTGTCTTGCCTTTAAAAAAACTGCCTTTTAAGAAGGTATGAAATTATCCATTTATTTCCCTCATCCAGCCATATGGCTGTATCTATATACTGTACAGGGTGGGAGTGAACCGCTCCCAAAAACAAAGACAGGGGACCCTACTAGGCCTACTTGTAATGATAGGCCAGAATTTTTTTTTTCATACGATTCGATTTTTTCTAGCCTATCATTACAAGTAAGATTAGTAGGGTCACTTATCTTTGTTTTCGGGAGCGGTCCACTACCACCCTGTATACACCGCTGAATAGGCGTTAAGCAAGGTATGTCAAAATCAGATGGATTGGGTTAATAACTGGTGTTATAAATTATATAAAAAATTGTTGCTTCTCATTCTAACGGTAATGCCTTATGATATCTAATAATTATAACAGTATTACATATATGTATGAAATAAAACTATTTTAACGTCATCGGGCCTATATTTGATATTTATTGGCCGAAATTTCGAATATTTTTCAGCGTTCGTAGTCACGGGAGATCTAAACTCTAAACTTAATAACTAACATTATAGCAAATAGAAAGAAAATCTCTCCAATAAGGATGACTTGTTGTATAGGAAACACCTCAGAACTCTCGTTAAAATAGTTTAAAATAATAATATAGATAATAGCTGCCGGTAAAAAAAGCAAAATTTTCTAATTATTTAGACGCAAAACCTCAAGGACTACTACTTCATTATGAAGCGATATACGTTTGCAAATATTAGAAACAGAGTAGTAACCATAACTCATATCAAACCTGATAAAACGTAAGTTTGACGACGTATTTCGTTAAATATCTAGCAGATTGAAAGCACTTTACCTTAATAAAAACTTGACCCCAAGACATTTGTTATATAGTGAGGTAGATAATAAAATGTTCATACGCTTGCACAGATGGATATTACTTCATACAATGTTGTCGTAACGGTACATTGGTGCGAATGTACGACAATAAATATTAGTATACAGGTTTAGTGTTTAACGCAAGCAACATCTGGGCTATCATCATAACCCATAATCATGATGCACCTTCTTCTTTAAAATGAGGATAATTGATCTATGCAATAACAACTGTATTTGCCTGTCTTATCTTATTTATGTACTACTAGCTTCTGCCCGTGGCTTCGCTCGCGTAAAAGGTATATCCAAGGTATATCCTATCCCAAAGTTTTTCATCCCCTATTTTTATTTTACCCCTTAAGGGTAATATTTTTACAATATTTTAATGTCATATTTATTTATATCTAATCAATAGCCTAAAAATAAGTTTCAAGCTTCTGGCTTTAAATGATGATAATTCCTTACAACGTTTAATCTCCCTTTACAACCCTTTTTTTTGCATTAAAAAGTAGCCTCTATGCTTTTTCAGGTTTTAGACTATCTGTGTACCAAATTTCATTTAGATCGGTTCAGTAGTTTTGGCGTGAAAGAGCGACAGACAGACAGAGTTACTTTCGTATTTATAATATTAGTAAGGATTATAAAATTTAAAAATTTGTTTCCACAAGTGACACAGTGAAAAATAAGAGTATAGTTATTAATATTAGAAATAGAACAAAATTTTATAACAATAGTACATTGCGTATCAAATGTTCTGCTTAATCTTCTATGTATAGCAACTGCTGACATAATAAACATGTTAAGTGATGTTATTTTAATTTTAATAATTGTGATATTTATTAATACGAAACAAAAAAAATTGCTGTGTGGTAATGGCTACGAATACTACCAACCCTTGCTTTGCTTGTGGATGTTGTAAACAATATCCACAAGCAGGAACAGCAACGTCTTTTAAGACTACTAAGAAACTTATAACGACCTGGGCCAACTCCATCTGATGCCGAAAAACCGTTGACCAAAGTCAACAATTACATTCCCAAGGATGGTTGACGTCTGGTAGGCGGCCGGTCATAAAACTATTTCCAATAACTTTTACAATATGTACTATGAAAGAAGAATACATATTGTATCGACCCCTAGTAATTGGGATAAGAGTAGGAGAATGATGATAATGATGATTTATTAGAACGAGACGATTTGAGTGTATAAATAATATAAAAATCTTTAAACATTTAGATACTTAATCTACGCAAGCGAAGTTGCTGCCATATATATTATATAGTGGTAAAGCCACGATTCTGACAGTTCTCTACCTGCAACCTTAAATGAGTCAACTTATCTGGAATACTATACTATCGCAGAAAATAGACGTCTTAGTACTATAAATGTGTTTTCTTCGGCGATCCAAAGAGCTGGAGGTACAAATTCTACCTTATAGCAGGCAGTGACATGAGTATGCTCTTTGTATTACAGAGATCTGCAGCTATTATTTATCATCAGAAATCGTATCTAAGTAATAATTAACACATATATGGCGACACATATATGTAATTAATTTTAAACAAAACCTGATTCAATATAAAAAAAAACTAGTCTTTCAAAATAGTTCATTACTTCTCAAATTCCAATGAAGATCACTTAAAAACAAAGCAATCAAACAAAACTAATCACAATCGGAAAACTAAAAACCTGTCGTCCTTTTAATTGAAATCAAATTGAATATTTCAAAACTGTGCGGCTCAATCAATTCCATTCTCGATAAGGCATGCTATTTTAGTGTTGGCTAACCGCCAATCATAATATTTTCAGTTGTTAGCCTGCTTCGAATCACAATAGATGAACAATCAACAACAAATTAATTGTTCGATTTGAAAGATTGAACGAAATCGAACAATCAACTAAAACTATTTATTGACTATGGAAAATCGCAAACTACCTTTATATAATGTGTGTGGAATTGTTACAGGGTTGCCAGTATTGTTTTTTTTTTATTGATTTCTAGAATAGTAGAATTCACTTGTGCCTTTTAAATTGAATTTATTAAATACAATGTACCTATTCATTTTTTTTTTTACACCGTTATAATGAAATGTGGATATACATATTTATATCAATTGATTTTATTTGCAGATTGTATAATTTTCAACCTTAGTTAAATCATACTTGTCTGTATTTGTTTTTTTTTTTTTTGTAGGAACTTAAAAGTTACATAACTTTCGTACCCGAAGACTTATGATCTGGCTTCAACGAAACCATAAATACTAATTAGTTTGTATTTATAACCTTATTTCACATAATTACTTTAGATGAATAACACTGATGATCAGGTTTGAAACTATATAGTTTCAAGTCTGGTTTCCAGTATACTGGACAGAAGCTACCGATTGCTTCTTGCCACAATGCGAGTTTAAGAAAAGAAAAAGAAAGTTTGGGAAAATTAAGGAATTCATTTGGAAACGCATGATATGAATTCCTTTCAAATCATTTCTATTTCCATTCATTATAAAGTTTCATAAAATATTATTTAAAAAAAATGCTAAGAGAAAGGTTTTAGAAAACTTTCTATGATCAGCGTCTAGGCTGACTATAGATTGATAAGTTCTCTAGAACGAAAAGTTCTTTAGAACTTGTCTACAGAGAGAGAACCGGAACTACTACTATATATATATATTCTTATATAGCTTCCACGTTCCTACCGGTTAAGGGACGTCAAAAATCAAGGCAGAAAAGGTGAATTTTTCTCCCAGTTCAGCCTCGATGATTTATAAATGAGCTGAGAGTATAATAATAAAATAAATATTGTATAATTACTAATTCTTATTCACAATGGTAACCGAATTCCTTCTGCATAATTTCCACATTCCATTGTATTAGATAGCAGTCAACCCTGCATCGTTAAACTCCACAAACCCACAAATAAAAGTGGATAATAATCGAGGAGTGTGCATCACTAATGACAGTCTGCAGGTAACTGAACGCGTGCTGATACTATCCACCAATTATAATCAGGAGCGCTTCGTAAGTAATTATTTCCATGGCACATTTGCGACGTGTCCGTTTTAATACATTATAGTACGTTATACTAGTGAATACTGTTTTTAAGTTGGTTTTTAGTTTCTTTGGCGGCGTTCTGCCGGCGTTAGTGATTTTTGATTGAAGAAATTTAGTTTGGAATTTCATGGTTGATTTGTTGCGATGTAAAATTTGGATTTATTATTTTGCTAGTGGTTCTTTCTTGGTTTTTGTGTGCGCAAATGATTTTGGTTAGCATCTCTTTCTTTCTTTTACAATTTGGTTGGTTTCATCATCTCAGCTAATATATGTCCCACTGTTAGGCTCGAGCCTACTCCCCAGTGAGAGTGTAATTGACCTACTATACCACTCTGGTCAAACATGTTGGTATAGGGTTTTATTTCGAGTTTTCCTTCTCTCGCATAGATGTTATATGCATTTTATATCCCCTAGTCGTCTCGTATGATCACCCACGGGTAAGATAGGGGGTGGTGAATTGTATTCTTACTCGTTACCACACGAAAAATTTGTTTGGTTTATGAGTAGGAAAACTCGAAATTAAACTATACGAACCCGTCTGATCAGTGTGATATAGTAGGTCAATTGCCTTCCTATTATAGAGGACACTCGAGCTCATCAGTGGGACATATAGGAGATGATGATAAGAATTAGTTCTACTATTAAGTACCTACTAGTTTTCTAAATAGTAAGATGGAAACTATAATGACACGCTTATTCAATATTGTTACCAGATGAGTTATCATATGGTATTAATACCAGCTGTACCACCTTTGAAGCATTGCTATTATTTTCAGGTGGCGATTAAGAATATTGCCATCGCGGTGTGGTAGCCGCTACAAATCCTACCAACCCTGACTTTACTTGGATGTCGTAAAAGACGACTAAGAGCCTTATAACGATTTAGGCCAACTCCATTTGATGCCGTTTGATCAACAATTACATTCCCAATAAGGGTTGACGTCTGGCAGGCGGCCGGTCATAAAACTATTACCAATAACTTTTACAATATGTACTATGAAAGAAAAGTACATATTGTATCGATCCCAAGTAATTGGGATAAGAGTAGGAGAATGATTAAGAATACTACCAGCTGATATATTATTTCTGGGTGTCATAAAAGATCACTAATAGCTTTAAATCTACTTGGGTCCATTTGATACCATCTGGATAGCAATTAAATTCCTAGGGATGGTTGACTTTTAGTGACGAGGACACGGCGCAACATACGCTCGAGGAATGCTCGGGCTGGGACGGGCAGCGCCGCGACCTCGTCGCTATTATCGGTGCCGACCTGACGCTGCCGGCTGTCGCGAGGGCGATGGTCGACAGCGTCAGGAATTGGGACGCGGTCGCCGCCTTCTGCGAGGCTGTCATCTCGCAGAAGGAGGCGGCGGAACCGGCCCGGGAGGATTCCCGTGACCCGGGCCGCCGCCCGCGGCCGGGGCGGCGCAGGCGCGAATACCTGCGCCTGATGCCGCCCTAACCGAGGCTTCGGGTGATCGGACCGGGGAATTGTCCGGTCACCCGACGCGAGGCCACCGCGTGAGGACGACGCCTCGACGACGAAATCTGTCGGGGCGTCAACAGGAGAGGAGCCCGAGAGGGCATACCGCCGAGCGGGCCACCGAAGACAAAGATCGGGTACCGGTGGCCCGCTCGCATGGCGAAGAAGAGGTGCTTGCAGGGTGGGTCAATGGGGTTGCGCGCCGCCTCTTCCGTCACCCCGGACCGATTTGGCGGGGTGCGACGTCCATGGCCCACCACGAAAAAAAAAAAAAAAAAAAAAGGGATGGTTGACTTTAAGCAGATGGGCGATTATAAAACTGCTGATAGAAGTAGAGTATGAGTATATCAGATATTCATTCAACGAAAGGAACATGACGTCGAACACTATGACAAAAACGTGTCAGTGGCATAGCATAATGTCCTTGCTGATTATTATTGTTGGTATGTGAATTTCTTGGTAAGGACAAACTGTTGAAAGTTTCTGTCTACAGATACGAGCTGGTAAGTCCAGGTACCAGACTCTCGCAGAAAATCGCCGTATAAGTATTGGCAATGTGCTGTTACGATTCGTTTGGTGAGCGAGAGAGCCAGCAAGCCTGGTAGGCAGTGGCCCAGCTCTACCTTTGGTCTTATAAATGTCCATGAGCAGCAATAATGCTTACCACCAGGTGTGCTGCTTGCCTATTTGCTATTATAAGCAATAAAATAAAATAGTTTTAAATATAAATATTTTTTATTTAATACTTCCCTAACACAATAACAGTTGAAAACGCTGTAATTCACAGACTCCTATAGTCAAATAAATAATTAACTATCACAATAGCCTGAATAAATGGTTTATCAAATTTATCATAAGTTCACATAAACAAATAATAAACTATCTATATAATAACACCCACACACAAAAAAATAAAATAACTAGTCCATTACTAAAAAAGACAAATGTCAGATCGGAATCTCGAACCCCAATACTTCGAATATACATTTTAAAATAAGCAACCTGCCAATGTATGAACGCAGCGGTATTTTTCATTATACTTCACAATCAAACATCGGACCGGTTGTCAATCCATCCTGCGTAGGACGAGTCTTATCTCAGTAAACTAGAATTGTCGCTTTGCAGTACAGTTAAGTAAGGTATATTTTAAAGGCATATTGCCAATGTAAGGTGCGGTTGTTTTATACGTATTGATTTTGAAATCAATGGAATAACTTTGTATCTTCAAATTGCATATTGATTGGATTTTAATATTATAACTATTATTATCACTTTTTTATTCACGGGATCTTCTATAGGGAAGATGCCCGGTCCTTTGGGAGGCTTACATGGGGATATGGATCCAACACGCAGAGGCCTTTAAAGAACTTTAATCTAAATATTGGGATGGGACATCTACCGATGACATTCCACGTCTGCACATAACATACGTGGACTGCCAGCGGTAAGTGTAAAACTATTGTGTGATGATGGTATCTAATATCTGAATATGGGAGTGGGTGCTTAGTGGACTGGTTCATCTTAAATCTATGAAATTATTATTACTATTATTATGAAGAATATTCGTGGCCTGATTGGGATGTATAAGGGTTGTGTAGGATAAAAATGTATTTAAGAATTTTTATTCATTTCGACCCAAATATTTTCCACTTCTGATCTCAAGTTTCCTTGAGAATGAAAGAAAAATTGACGTAATATATAATATTGTTTAGACGAATAGGTTAGGCTTACGATTACTTTCTTCTATTGCAATGATATTATCTACTTGAAATAATGGTGATGGCATATTGTATTCTTACTTCTTCACCATATGATAAGAGATTCGTCTGTAAAATTCATCCATCATTATTAGAAAGGTATTAAGAACTTCCAAATTTCATGGTGGTATTTGTATAGGGTAACTAATAGACATAACTTGACAATATCTTATGAAGAGAAGAAACCTACATCAAAGTCTCGAATTTGTTTTCATTCATCACCTTATCCATGTCTTTTATTAGACTTAGTTTTTCACATGAGGGAATAATAATTTGTTGGATTGGGATCTAATGTAGAAGGTTTATTTGTGGTAGGACCCCGCTATTGACAGTTTTCTGTCTTCAACCGCGGGCCGATCCGTCCGGGGTACTACCACACTCTTGCAGAATATCGGCGTCTAAGCAATGGCAATGTGCTGTTGTGATGAATGAGAGAGACGGAACACCAACTGGATTTGGGGTTTGTATTGGTAGGGCTTGCAATACCCCTGGTATTGCAAAGATCTATGGGTGGCAGTAATGCTTACCATGAAGTGTGCTACTTACTTGTTGGCCACCAAAAATAATAAAAAAAATAAAAAAGAAGGTGATTCTGGACACGGCACACGAGGTGAAAAAAATCCTCTTTTATGAGCTCTAATAATCGATGGCGTGGTTAAGACCAAGCCACCGGTATAATATTAGTCACCGATAACTCAACACACTTTATATATTTTTAAATATTTTATTTTTATATAATATTTAATGTAATAGAATGATTATAGCAAAATATCATCTCGATAAAAAATCTCTCTAAACACACTGAACTCAAAATAAAAATATCAGGAGTGTGGTATTTCAACGCTATCATCCTAATACTAATAAAAGTCTTTCGGAAGGTTTTGCAATATTTATAGTACATGTTTTTCATATACAAAATAAATATATTATAATGGAGAAAATTAAGAGGGACTCACCAATTTGCCGGGGCGACGGAAGGGGTGGCGTGGGACCCCGTAGACCCACCATGCAAAGCTCCTCTCTTCGCCGTGCGAGCGGGCCAACGATACCCGATCTTTGTCTTCGGTGGCCGGATAGACCGTACCCATGGCTGTAGACAGAAAACTATCAACAGTTTGGCTCTATTATATTAACTTACTTAGATCAAATATTTTTTATTTTTTGTTTCAGGTATGTTCCTGGTTCCAGCATTTGGACCTGAAGTAACTTATATAGTGCTGGAGTAATAGGAATGATGCAAGTTCTGTAGATATTAGCATACATCAACATAGCTATATATATCCATCCATATGATGGATAACCGTATACTTAAGTTACTGGACTAATAACTAAATATCGATAAAGTCCCTACACTAAGTTTTTTCTTTTTATAAAGAAAAGCCCTTTTCATACACTATTAACTATATAATATCAAAAAATGTTTAATTGATTAGAGTCACGATACTCGGTAAGATAACTTGCTTAATTATTAATTACTGCAGTTAAAATTAAAAGAAATTTACACTATTATGTATAATATTAAACATTAATAATCAATGACATCATTTAAAGTCACAAAACGGTGATATAAAGGAAAAACTGTTAGGTGCGCTTGCGCAGCCTACCTTTACTTGTTCGATTCGGATTAGCGAATGAGTTTACTGGCTATTAGCGCGTGATTTACGATGTGACTCGTAGCGAGGCCTCCACGGACTGGGATGGCGCTGCGTGAGATCTAGAGATAGAATATCGATACAAACTATCGATTATTTTATTTTTTCATCAATAATCTTATTTTTATCGATATATTTTTATCCATATCATAAATTAGATCCAATTTCAAGACAGAGTTCAGCTAGTGAATCCAACTCGATACCCTCTTAAGAAATATATAAAATTTTACTGATATCCCTAATTCACCCACCAAGCGTGGCGATTACAGCATTCTCATATTAATTCTGAAGTAGTAAGGCTGAATGAAGTTTATTGAAATAATATATTATAATGTATCGACTTCATCGTTGGCTTAATAGATGTAAATAAATTTTCATTTCAGCCACATCTTTAATCCCACGAGTATAGTTACAATCCCCAAGTTTACCTTTGAATATTTTTTAAATTTTTTTTTTCACCACCCTGCACTAAGGAAATAAACCTTGTATTGGAGACTTTGCAAACATGCAATTTAACGCAGACAAATTACACCCAGACTCAGAACAACGCTGTGGATCGAAGTAATGTTCTGCGTGGGAATCGAACCCATGGCACTGGCACGGAAGGTCAGTATCTTAACCACTACGCCATCTGTGCAGTCGAAATCTTCAAACATTGACAAAATCTTGAGAAAACCTCAATATTATTTTTCTTTGCTCACAATAGGATTCGAACCCAAGACTATAAGAACACAAAAGCATATTAGGTGTATCACTCGACCAACGCATAATGTATTATTTTAATTTTAGATAAAGTATCTTACTACTTTTAGATATTGAACCAATTTAACTGAAGGACCAAACTAGTTATTCATTTTAGATTAATAGTCTATCATGACAAAAAAAAATGTACCAAAATAAATGTAATGTCTCCAGAGTCTTCCCGTGACTATAAAAGCTGTAAAGTGTTCGAAACGTCTCAAAATTAAAATCAAACGCAAAAATGGTAATCAAACGCAAAAAATGATAAATAATCACACAACATCATTAACTTAATTTTAAAAATTGTTGTTAATTTACACAACCAGAGGGTGAAAATTGACAAATGCCAGATATAACCCTAGAATATTTGATTCGACTCGTAATTTGAAAAGAATCAATAAAGTTTTTTTTCTCTCCATACAAACTTTGCCACTCTGCTCCACCCCCGTAGGGGTATAATTTCGTAAAATCCTTTCTTAGTAAATCTAAACGTCATATAAAGAAACCACTGTCAACATTTCAAGTTGCCAGCTTCAATAATATCGGCTTGGGGCTAATGATTTAATGTGTCGTCCAACCCGCTTTGCAGGCCTAATTTACACCCCCCGAGGGTGAAAATCAACAAATCCTGAAACACGTATTTATTTATTTTTACTGAAGATAATTTGTACGTAATTTGAAAAGAATCGATAAAGATTTTTTTCTCCGAACATTTTTTAAATTGACATAACTTTTTTATTTATAAACCAATTGACATAAAATAAAGCCTAAATGTTAAGTGAAGTTTACCACAATATATTAGTGAACCGCGTTTAAATCGGATAAGACGTTTCTGAGATTAGCGTGCACAAACGCACAGACAAACAGATAAACAGACAAAAAATTAAAAAATCATTGTTTTGGGTTCTGTTAGTGTTGATAAAGGTCCCAGTAATATTTTTTCTCATATATCTTCCATGTGCAGACAGCGATCCGTTACATTTTTATTATATGTATAGATTAATATTAATATTACATATAATTTGAATTTGTATGATTTAACACTATATAATATAAAAACTCTATAGAAACAGCATTTAAACTTAATACAGGTACTGAACCCCATATATCACGAAATGTATTCTAATATATTATCTACGTTCTAGTAAATATTCACAGGAATTTATTCTCAAAGTCATGATTTAAAAGTATAAATAAATAAACGTCGATAAAACATTAATATCTATTGCCCATCACTAGACTGACCGGTACAGGTGCGTTAGTTTCTCACCGCTCGGCATACGCAACAAACGCT
This sequence comes from Lymantria monacha, assembly GCA_905163515.2. Classification (NCBI taxonomy): domain Eukaryota; kingdom Metazoa; phylum Arthropoda; class Insecta; order Lepidoptera; family Erebidae; genus Lymantria; species Lymantria monacha. Next base: position 23,710,664 of record LR991102.1, on the reverse strand, counting down.
ACACACACACGACCATTAGTCCGAAGATAAACATCTCCAAATCGCCACTTTATGTACTTATTGCCTGCCGCTGACCAGAAATTAGAATGAGGCTAATGTGATTTTAGAATTTAATTTCTTAATCTGTTTAAACATCTTTTAATATAGCTATAATAATCATTTTGTACATAATATAATATTATTAAGAAAACGTCACGATAATCTGCTTTGATGTAATGACCTAGTACCCTTCTCCACCTAAATTATATAATTGTCATCATCAGGTTGAATAGATATAATCAAGCATTGAAAATAAATAATCTATGTAAACACAACTAATTAACGATTACTGGTCTAGTCAAACGGGTTTACTTTCATCGTGAGAGGGATTAAGCTATAGTCTTATTGACTAGGGCTATCTATGAAAATATTTGATGCTATAGGTATTCAATTCGTGTTACGTGATATTCCTCTACCATGAAAACCTCACCAACAAAATGTTAAATTTATTTAAGATTTTATTGATTTTTTTTTACTCTATGGTTCTGTCTTTAATATCATAATTGTTAAAAAGTTTAAATTATCATTAATTGTTTTTTAAAAACTAACGAAAGTATATCTTCGCGAATAGTTTCGAGGTTATCGTTATATTATAATAGATATATGAACGTATGGTGTATGAATTCTAAAAAAAAAAACAATAACTAATACTTTTAATAGTTATTTATTAGTGTATATAAAGTATCGATTCTATATTAAAAATAAAACATCTCCATAACATATTGGAACAACTTTCACATAAAATTTATTACTGCAATACAGTGTTTCGTTATCTTAATAACAAAAATAATTTGTCCGCTATAAGATAAATACCAAAGAAATATTAAAACCAAAAACGAAGCACTTTATTAATCGACTTCCAGTCGTATGTCTCTACCACATCACTAATGATAGCTGTCAAACATATAGAAAGCACTATTAGCCGAAATGATTCAATTAGAATGAGTTATCGACCGTCGATATTTATCGTAGTAAGTACCTCACTATCCATAGGAATAACATCTTGCCCATCCCTATCGGAACAACGATTTTTTAATGTTTTTATTTGCATATTAATTTATGGAGTAATTAATTGTCGTGCCGGAGTCTTTGAGTATTTTTATTGTCGCTAGATAGCGGTCATTAAAGCATACACATAGGTGCTCGCTTGAGAAGTAACTATGAAAAATAAAAAATAAAATATATTTTAATTATTTTTATTCAAGTTAAAGTGTCGGGTAAGCATCTATGATAAATATCTTTATTTCATCATTCACTTCCTTTTGGTTTCATCTTCTAATAAAAATACTTTGGCGGTGGCTAAGTTAATTAAAACAAATTTTAATATAAGCTTATTCTAAATACATTTTTTATCATATATTAATTATAAGAATAAACATTTCGATCGTTGATTAATAATTAAATAACATATTCTCACCATTTAACAAAACTAATGGTTAAAATTTAATATTCAAGGACTTAAATTCGATTCGAATTTATATTAAGACAAAGAAATTATAATCATTAAATTTGCATACTCACATTACCTTATAATTTCATCATATATTTTTAAGTATCGGCCTTCTACTCATATCCTAATTACTTGGGGTTGACGTAATACATACTCTTCTTTCATCATCTATATTGCCATTATACATGGCCGCCAACCTAACGTCAACTTTCTATGGAAATGGCGTTAGAAAAGTATGCACAGTTCGATGTGGAATTCTAAATCGTCTTTTACGACCTACAGAAGCAAGGGTTGGTAGTATTAGTAGCATATATAGATAATTAAAAAAAAAAAAATTAAAACGATGTTTAAAGTTGTGTCAGTGACGGCAAAGTTAAGAAGTGAACGGCTGACATGGTATGGACATGTGATGAGGCGGGATGAAAGTAATGTTGGGAGGAAAGTTTTAATGTTGAATGTTTAAAGGCTTTAGAGGTAAAAGACCAAAGAAAAGATGGATGGACTGCGTGAGGCATGAAATGGATAGACAAGGAGTGACTGCAGAGATGACGTCTGTTAGGACTGTATGGAAGAAGATGACATATTGCTTCAACACCAAGTAATTAGGATGTGAGCAAGATCATTACATTTCTATTCATAACTTATAAATTACTACTGAAGTATCAGTAAAGAAAATTTTAGTTATTGTAAGCTATAAAATTATTTCTGTTACTCAATCAATCAATCTATGTATAAATAAAATAATATATTTAAAGCAACAATCCTTTAAATTATGTGTCATCACCCATTATTATCCCGAAAGTGTCATTAAAATTGATTAAACGACGTAACAGATTAGGTTGGTGAATTCATATGGTGAATTGGTATGGTGTAGGGTATTCTTTTAATTTTTTTTCTGAACTGTTCTTATCCTGTCAAAATATTCATTTCTCATTTATCCTGTCAAAATATTCATCACTTATCCTGTCAAAATATTAATTGATTTGCTGAGTATTAAGGTAATTTTATGTATTAATTATATGCTTGTAAATTCCTTAGTGATGGAATATTTATGATTTTGTATAAGAATGTGTTCAATTGAATACACTAATTACAACAGTTATCTTAAAAAAAACTCCTACATCTATATTAAGTTAATTATATTTGTACGAAGATACCGGTTAATACGAGATAACAATAGTCAACATATCTTAAGATATATCTCGAGATATTATCTAAGAAACTAAGCAAACATACGCAGATGACCAGACCAGTACATGTGACACTTATTCATAGTCCAGACATAAGATTATATTTAAAAATATTATAATATAATATAAAAATGATACTTTCTAGAATTTGCAAAAATCATCCTTACAGCAGCTAATTATTAACAAAATATATCTAGAAAAATGATTAAAGTGATATATATTAATAAATAAAATCAAATTGTATTTTATAATTTGCTCTTAAGACTAAATTGCCAATATTATTAGGCAAAATGTAGCAAAAAGGAGTAAGTAGCTGATAAATAAGTGTCCAAGGTACTAAAGCTAAATATTATCATCATCGAATATATATATCTATCCTCCTGCGTACATCTGTACTACACAAAGTACGTAGGAAATAAAATAATCTGTGGCCTCTATTTTTAATACAAGTTCTGAAAATATGTGACTGGCGACATCTAGTGACTACACTGGTTAAGATAAAAAATAAAACAACATATTTGACATCTGTCATTCTTTTGAAAATGGCGTCGGAAGGTGGGCGAGCGAACGTGCGTTTACGCAGAAGTAAGTCTATCCATGTTAATATTTTCTGTTTTTATGTAATTTTATAGTTTGTTGGGTAAAAAAAGTTAATGATAGTACAAACTACTTGCTCAAAGTTATATTCTACAAAAAAAATCTAATATTCCTAACCTAACCTTCATATTATTTTCTATGTCCTCTGCAAAGTACAAAAGTATATAATTAACATATTTTACGCCTGTCTTCCCAAGCACTATATAAAGTACGTTTACAATTTCTTCATTTTTTTTAGATTTAACACTTAACCTCATCGCAGAACTGAATAACTCCGAATTCGACTATTCTGAAGATGACTCAGACAAAAAATCCGAATTTCAACCACCAGAAACAAATCAAACAGTCCGTGATCACCATAAAAGCGGCGCCAGTAGTTCAAGCGAAGATGAAGATGATTTGGTTATTCCTGTGCCTTCTTCAGCAATATCAGATAGTTCGGATTGTCCTTCAACTTCGTCATACTTTCCACGAGCAAGAGGACGTTCAAGAAGAACATCTCGTGGGCAAAGTTATGGTCGTAGTAGAGGTAGAGGTGAGAACTCACAATTATTATCCACTCGACAAATAGCTATTAGAAATCGACAAAATAACGCTGGCATTCAAGATACTTGGATACATGAGATACTTGATACAGAAATAAATAGTTTAATGCAACCTGCCTACATCAAGAAAAATACTGAGGAATGGGAGTGGTACCAGTTTTATGAACAATACGGAGATGATGATATTTTAGACCACATAGTAACCTGTACAAACAGGACACAAGTGTTAGAGACCGGCAAATCTATGGGCCTAACTTTAAAAGAGCTTAAGATCTATATAGGTATTACCATGATCATGTCCGCATTACAATATTCGCAAATTTCCATGTATTGGTCTGAGAAATGGAAAGTTCCAATGATTGCCAAAGCTATGACTCGAAGCCGATTTTTTTACATTAGACTAAGATTGAAATGCGTTTATGACCCTGAAGTGACGCCACAACAAAAACTTCAAAAGATATGGAAAATCCAGCCTTTATTTGAACGCATATTAGCCGGATGTCATGAACAAGATCGTCCTCAAGATATGAGTATTGACGAAATGATTATCCCTTTTACTGGGAAATGTCCCATGCGCCAGTACTGTCCCAACAAACCCAACCCAGTAGGTCTCAAAGTTTTTGTTTTGGCCTCGCCAAAAGGTATAGTTTGCGACATGGCAGTATATCAAGGAGACACTACATTCCCTGACTTAATTAACAAAGGATTTTGTTTGGGAGAAGCAGCAGTAATTCATATGACAAGAACTTTAGTTCCGGGACACTTACTATTTTTTGATCGGTTTTTTACGACGGCGAAACTATGTGATGAATTACTAAAATTAGGATTTCATGCTACAGGCACTATTATGAAAAACAGAATCCCGAAAAACTGCGTATTGACTGATGAAAAGACGTTTAAACAGAAAGCAAGAGGAAGTACTGAAGTAAAAGTTAGAGAAGACCAAAAACTCGCTATGACTATGTGGCTGGATAATAAGCCAGTTTTAATGATGTCAACTCGTTATTGCAATAAGATAACGACGAATGCGAGCGATGGTCAAAGAAAAATAAAGCGTACGAAAGAGTCAGAAGGCCAGACGTCATTAAAAATTATAACGAAAAAATGGGTGGTGTCGATCTCCCCGATAGAATGCTTTCTGTTTGCCCATCGCACAATCGTACAAAAAAATGGACAATACGCGTGATTTCGCATCTTTTCGACTTAGGCGTTGTAAATGCTTGGTTGCAGTGTAGAATGGTAGAAGTAGAGAAGGGTACACCAAAGAAAAATATCGTACAAATGCGAGAATATAAGCTGAATTTAGGCACAAAACTAATCGATGACAATGAAGAAAAATCTGATGATGATGGTGAAGTTGAATACGAAGAACTTGAGCCTAAACATAAAAAAAGGAAGATTTTAATTAAATCAGTTCCTTCCAAAGAAAACCGTACCAAAAGAGCAGCGCATTTGCCAGCATACGGTACAAAAAAATGTCGCTACAGAAAGAATGCCTGTGATAAAAAAACTACCGTATTTGGCAAGAAATGTGAAATTTATCTATGTTTTACGCCTAATCGGAATTGTTTTACTGATTTCCACGAAGACTGTTAATTACTAGTTGACTGTTGAGTCCTACAAACTTTAATATAAGAATAATGATTGATCTCTAATGTTCCTACTATTAAATTACTATAAGTTTATAAGAAGAGTTTAGTTTTTTTTTTAATATGTTGTGAAGAAGAGTTTAATTTCTGTTAATTTTGAAAAATTTAATAAAACTACTTAAAATTATACATCCAATCTATTATTTATTGCTCCTATCTGCTCACTACGCTACAAAAATAGGCTACGTCCTTTATGAAGCACATAATAATTTAGTTCCCTTGTACTTTGTATAGAACATAGCGAAAAACCAGATTTTCCGGTCCTTGATTTTTTCTAATATTTTTCCCGTACTAAGTGATTGTCTAATAGTACAATACAAAAGTTTCAGAAAGAAACAATAGAAAAAGGGTGTCTGGTACTCAGGAGGCTATATCTCGCTACTGAACTCGATCTTTACAATACAAGGGAAAATCGGATTAAATGGGTTTCGTACGATATTCACGGATAAGAAAGGGAGCGTCGAATTGTTTTCATATTAAAAAAAAAGTTACTTCGTCGCCACACGAAGAAGTAAATATATCCGCTGTCAATGGTCCATTCAAAATCTAAAGAACCATTAAGTAGTGGTCTCAACAAGACTAGCAAAAATTATATCTTCATCTGATGACGGAGACAGAATACAATTTACCATCCGATATCTTGCTCGTAGGTGACGTAAAAGACGACTAAAAGAAGCCAGCAGATAATATCTCAGCAAGAGAAAAGTAGATCATATATGCAAGAGAAGGAAGATTCAAATTACAACTGCATAATTCCCTTCCAAGACAGAGGAGCCTCGAGTTCCACAATCGACGTATACAAGGCTGAAGTGAGGTGGGAATAATATAAAAAAGCTTTTACTTACCTCAAAAAGGTTCAGAATAAAAAAACAACGTTTTAAATACATATTTTATTATACATAGAAAATTTATATCATTAATTATATTATTATACTACCCAATAGATTATATGGCTTACAACTTATATGGATGAAAGATATTAAAAGTTTTAACTTTATTTAAACGACACTGTATTAATAAGGCTTTATTATTATAACTTCAGAGAATCGTATCTCATTTGATAATTAATTATTATGATAATTTTTATGTTCATAATATTAAATGTATTTTATATATATAGCAAAATTAGTACCTAATATTTATTTCATTAAATTTATTTATGACTTTGTGTAACAGATATGTCATTTACTAAAGAAATTACAGTTTGGGGTGGTAAAAACATAAAGTTTATTCACTATGTAATGGCAAGCCATGGTTTTCAGTAATACAAGTTTATAACTTGAAAGAGTGATTACTATAGAAACTTTATTTTTAGTACTTCTCAATTAACCTTCCATGGTATTTAATTTTAGTAAACTATTTTTCAGTGTATGTGCTAATTTTAAGCGTTCAATGGTTACAATTTTGAAAACCAGGTATTTGAATGCCAAACACTTTTAATATGTATATTTCATTAATGCCGAAATTCCGAATCTTTTTACGAATTAATTTAATTCCAAAAAGAAGTATTTTATATTCAAAATTTCATGGATAAACTTTAACCATTGAAATAAAATAAGGACTAAGTACATGGAGTACTCTATTATGGCATTTATGGTCAGAGAACCTGCACTTACAAAAACTTTTTATAACTTTCCTTCCAATACCGATATCTACAGTACATAAATATGTCTAATATATGTATATATAAGAAATCTTCACGAACCTCCTATACAATCGGTAGATATTTGGCCACTGCTATATTTTGCGTCATGTCCTTTAGTCGCTACTTGCGAAACCTGCGTAAATGAAAGTAGACGCTGAAGGAAACTAAACATATGGCAATGTGTAGTTCGAGAAGTAAAAAGCTATATTTACACGAAACATTACACCTAGCCGTGGGTATATTTACACGAAACATGTCCGAGCAACTTTTGACCCCAACAATAATTAAAAATCTATTTGACCTACAACTTTATAATTTCGTGACTCTTGTAAGACTATTAATTAACGAATTACCGAAATTAATAATAAAAAAAAAAACATCTTACCGATCACGATATTTTGACGTCGGAATATTATTATATTTACCATTGATTAAAATTAGTCATTAAAATATTTGACTATTTCCAGATTAACAATAATCATGGAATTTGCCAAGAAGCAATATCACATAGCACAAGTAAAGGAAAAAGGTAAAAATCGTAGACGTTCTCGGATAGTTCTTTTTCTCACCCCATTTGAGTCACATTGTCGGACTCTGGCCTCCAACACAATGTGGGAAACTAACGTTTACCATGCTCAGACGGGTTAGTATAATGTTTCATGTCAAGATTTCCTTCTCTTAAATAGATGAATACTATCTGTATATTAAATCTCTTAGTTATCTTTTACGATACCAATAGTGATTAGTATACTTACTACGTCACCTTTCGGTATATTTGTAGTTACATACACAAGAAATTCTTGGGATAATACTCTTATTTTCCATTAGTAATCTAACTAAAATCTATGCCTATTTATGTAGAGAACAGCTTTACTACAAAAACTTTAAAAAAAGGTTTGCCGCTTACGTCAGTTTACTTTTTTGTTCGAAAGATGTTAGGTACCATAAAGGCACAGTCTTTTAATATGTTACAGAACCCTTCGTCAGAGTTCCACTCGTTTTAGCCAGTATTTTATTGTAACTAAATAATATAGTATCTTTTTCAGCAAATGAAGAACGCAATGCATAATAGGCGCTTCGATTTAGGTAACCTTGAATGAACTTAGTTTTCAGCTAAATCTTATTTATTTTAATAATGAAATCGTTTACAAATTTGACATTTCTTCATATTTATATCTTTGATAGAATTTTATTTTACTCTGTTCAAGCAACGTTCTATATAACTTTGTTCTGTTAGATTTTACCTATGTTTTAACATTTGTGGTTAAAATAAAAAAGTGATTATTATCGCTGTAACTTTTAATGTGGATTATATTAAGAAAATAAGCTTTTATTTCAGGACTAGGAATATAGCGTTGAAATCCTCTCTCTTTCCGCATGATTTCATATAAATCGACTAAGAGATTGAGTTTCTAAACCTTGTATATCTTCTCGGTACTTAGAGTTTTCGTCCGTAACTTTTATTATCATAGTAAGTCCTGCTGCCAAATCATATATATTTACTTACTACAGTTTTGGTGGTATACTTAAGTGTAAATCAAAACTCCAAGCAATTTTACTTTGACATTTAAACCTTACATTACTACTATCATTAAATAGATAGTTTATAAACCATTAGCTTTTTTATAATAAAAAAGAACAACAATAATAAGCGAACAAAAAAATGGCTGCACTATAGATTATCTGTGTAAAAAATTATGTAGAAAGTGGTATGACAACGGTCGGAACGCCCGGTTTGCTGATTAGATGGCTATCCACAGATACAACTACTGTGACTTGAACATACTTATTTTTGAAGTGAAACGTCTTTAGAATCGTTGTGATTCCAAACTCGATGAAACGAAAAATTAAGTCCATAGAGACACAAACACATAAATTTATAGGATTCAGCCGGCGAGAGAATGAGATAGAACACATTAGACGTTCTCGGTCTCCTCTTTGTGTGACTCTTCGTAGCATCCCCACTATCTGAACCCTACTAGAGAGATAGAGAGAGGAGAGAGAGATAGCGAGAGAGATAGAGAGAGAAGAGAGAGAGAGAGAGAGAAGAGAGATAGAGAGAGGAGAAAGAGAAAGAGAGAGATAGAGAGAGGAGAGAGAGAGGTAAAGAGAGGAGAGAGAGAGATAGAGAGAGGAGAGAGAGAGAGAGAAAGCACGCATATTTTTTTTTATAAGAACAACTAAATACAATATGTTTATCTCACTCGTTGGACTCAAAACCATACCTATTGGAAATCCGTTCCACTATATATCATCATTCTCCTACTCTTATCCCAATTACTTGGAGTCGACGCAATGTACTCCTCATCCTACATATTGCAAAATTTATTAGCAATAGTTTTATGACCAGCCGCCTACCAGACGTCAAACCTCCTTGGGAATGTAATTGTTGACCAAACAGTATCAGGTGGTGTTGGCCCAGTGTGCTGAGTATGATTTTTGTCGTTAACATGACGCGTTCTACAGCGAGCGCGTAAGCATGATATTTATATGAAGAAATGTATAGCGCCACTAGCGATGCGTTTTTGAAACTACTTCAAAAACTCGCACTCAGCACACTGTATAAGGCTCTTAGTCGTCTTTTACGACATCTACGAGCAAAGTAAGCGTTTGTAGTATTCTTAGCCGCTACCACACTTCCCTGTGTGGTGAATGAGTAAGAATATATTTCACCACCCCTTATCTTCCCTACCTGTGGGTGATCGTAAGAGGCGACTAAGGGATACAAAACGCATATAACATCTATGCAAAAGAAGGAAAACTCAGAACTAAACCCTATACCAACACGTCTGACCAGCGTGGTATAGGTCAATTTCCCTCAACTATTAAAATACCCACTCCTTTCACTAAGTTATGACGCACATCCAATTACAATATTTTATACTTCATATCTAAGTATAAATTATTATTATTAAAATACATTATTGTATGTACATATGGTAGGTGGCGTATTATGATTGTGAACCCGATGGCCGAAGGTCAAATCGTTCTGCCCGTGATGCGGTTACAAAAACATTAAAATAGCTGAATATAATATAATAAATTGGAATGTTAATTCGATTTGAATATTTAAACAAACAATTTGACCGTTTAGGTTAATAGATTTTATGTTTATTACAAAAGTTATGGTGTAGAATTTACTGATTATGGCTCACGATTATGGCCATAAGCCATTGTCAAGATTCTAATTTGAGAGCAAGTTTATTAAGATTATTGGATTCCGCTGTTTTCATTTTAATATTGAATTAACTGTATAGATAATATAGAGGTTATGTTACTGATCTACCATCCTAAGTGTAGCAGGTACAACTATGCGGGGCAATAACTTTGAGGCAAATCATTGGCCTAAGTCTAAGTACAAGTTTTACCTGTTAATTATGTTTGTATACAATGCGAAAGTGGAAGGATGTAGGTACCGGGGGAGACCGAGACTCACCTACCAAGACCAGATTCATCACGTACTGAAGGAATGTGGAGTCAAGAGTCTCCGAAACCGGCGAGCGTGTATAAAGACAATTATAAATGTTGAGGAAGCGAGTGAAGAATGCAAGGATAGAGTTCTCTGGCACTCTGTTCTCTCTGCCTACCCTACAAGGGATATAGCGTGATGATATGTATGTATGTAATTATGTTTGTATACAATGCGAAAGTGGAAGGATGTAGGTACCGGGGGAGACCGAGACTCACCTACCAAGACCAGATTGATCACGTACTGAAGGAATGTGGAGTCAAGAGTCTCCGAAACCGGCGAGCGTGTATGAAGAGAATTATAAATGTTGAGGAAGCGAGTGAAGAATGCAAGGATAGAATTCTCTGGCACTCTGTTCTCTCTGCCTACCCTACAAGGGATATAGCGTGATGATATGTATGTATATAATTATGTTTAGAAATTTCCCCGCAATACAAGGATTACTTCCTGCTGTCTGGTAGCGGCTAAGAATACTACCAACCCTTACTTTGCTCGTGGATGTCGTAAAAGACGACTAAGAGCCTTATGACCTGGGCCAACTCCACCTGATGCCGTTTAGTCTACAATTACATTCCCAAGGAGGGTTGACGTCTGGCAGGTGGCCGGTCATAAAACTATTGCCAATAACTTTTACAATATGTACTATGAAATAAGAGTACATATTGTATCGACCCCAAGTAATTAGGATAAGAGTAGGAGAATGATGACAAGGATTACTTTCTTAGGGTTGATTTTATTTTCTTTTTTATTTAGAAGTAGTCAAAATCTTTTTGACTACTTCGTTGGTCTATTCGTATTCATATAGTTACTATTATCTACTAATCGTGAGATATTTAATTTGAATACTGTACAGTGGAATGTATATGACCTGAGATGATGAAGATAACTTTAATGACCATGATTTTCAAAATATTAAGTCATCATCATCATCACAGGCCATATATGTCTCTCTGTTGGACTCGGGCCTCCTCCGTAACGGGAGGGAAATTAATCTACTACCGCGCTGGTCAGACGTGTTGGTATAGGGTTTTGTTTCGAGTTTTCCTTCTCTCACATAGATGTTATATGCGTTTATATCGCTTAGTCGTCCCGTATGATCACCCACGGGTAAGATAAGGGGTGGTGAATTGTATTCTTACTCCGTCGCCACACGGAAAGTATTAAGTATAAAAAATTAAGTAGTAATAATAGTTTACTTTTAACTGTTACCTAACTACTATTTACCTACACATATATTTTATCAAACCTTAAAAGTGTATCTGTTTAAATGAATTCAAAATATGTTTAAATCGTTTTATAGGCGTCTGAGAGAAAATTGATACAAACATATTTGAATGTCTATAAAAATTGGTGAAATATAACACCGATTGGCTGGTAAAGGGTTCCGTCTCTTATAAAAACTCATGTATTTGCTTAAAATTAATATTGTCAAAAAAAAAAACACAGTTCTTGAATAGGGTATCTTTTATTATTTTTTGTTATGGTTGCTCTTCGGTTTCCACTTCAACCTTTCAATTAAGATGAGCTAGATATGCAGCAGAATAAATATCCAATTATCAACATCTCTATATTGGCGGTGATCATCGTGAAAATCGGCTAAGAGTCTCGCCAGAAGATTGGGCAGCAGCTCTATCGAGGGAAACGTATAACACCCATCTTTAACAAGCTTGCCGATTGCAATTGTGGCATTACTTCTTCATTTTTGGGCAAGATTTACGTCCAACAGTGGACGACAAAAGGCTAACTGTTGTTAATGATTAGCGATAGAAATTCATTTATTAGAATTTTATCGGTTCTACCTTTTTTTTTGGCAGGCTCTGGTCTAGACACACTTTGACCAATACGGTCAGACCAAAGAAAGAGCGACTAGTTAACTCATACCCTATTACCTCCCCATGGCTATTGGACTGGTCACTACTTTCGATTCTTTAACCGCGATTAGGGTATTCAATTTAGGATTAGGGTATTCAAATTAGGTTTCTCGTTTTATACCGCGATTAGGGTATTCAAATTAGTTTCTCGTTTTATAACGCGATTAGGGTATTCAAATTAGGTTTCTCGTTTTATACCGCGATTAGGGTATTCAAATTAGGTTTCTCGTTTTATACCGCGATTAGGGTATTCAAATTAGTTTCTCGTTTTATAACGCGATTAGGGTATTCAAATTAGGTTTCTCGTTTTATACCGCGATTAGGGTATTCAAATTAGGTTTCTCGTTTTATACCGCGATTAGGGTATTCAAATTAGGTTTCTCGTTTTATACCGCGATTAGGGTATTCAAATTAGGTTTTTCGTTTTATACCGCGATTAGGGTATTCAAATTAGGTTTCTCGTTTTATACCGCGATTAGGGTATTCAAATTAGGTTTCTCGTTTTATACCGCGATTAGGGTATTCAAATTAGGTTTCTCGTTTTATACCGCGATTAGGGTATTCAAATTAGTTTCTCGTTTTATAACGCGATTAGGGTATTCAAATTAGTTTCTCGTTTTATAACGCGATTAGGGTATTCAAATTAGTTTCTCGTTTTATAACGCAATTAGGGTATTCAAATTAGTTTCTCGTTTTATAACGCGATTAGGGTATTCAAATTAGGTTTCTCGTTTTATACCGCGATTAGGGTATTCAAATTAGGTTTCTCGTCTTATACCGCGATTAGGGTATTCAAATTAGTTTCTCGTTTTATAACGCGATTAGGGTATTCAAATTAGTTTCTCGTTTTATAACGCGATTAGGGTATTCAAATTAGTTTCTCGTTTTATAACGCGATTAGGGTATTCAAATTAGTTTCTCGTTTTATAACGCGATTAGGGTATTCAAATTAGGTTTCTCGTTTTATACCGCGATTAGGGTATTCAAATTAGGTTTCTCGTTTTATACCGCGATTAGGGTATTCAAATTAGTTTCTCGTTTTATACCGCGATTAGGGTATTCAAATTAGTTTCTCGTTTTATACCGCGATTAGGGTATTCAAATTAGTTTCTCGTTTTATAACGCGATTAGGGTATTCAAATTAGTTTCTCGTTTTATAACGCGATTAGGGTATTCAAATTAGGTTTCTCGTTTTATAGTTTATAAGACAAATAACAATAGACAAATGAATGACCGGGCAGCTAAGCTTTGTTATATTAAGGTTTCCATTACATTTTCCAGTGTGGAACCCTAAAAAATTAAACACCTGCCTACATCAAACTTGACAATAGACAGAAATTTTGTTTTTAAATGCATATGAGACCTCTTTCCTAGTTATGAACGCTTCATAATTCAAAAAAAAACCGTTATTCATTTGGTGTTGTATTGCTAGTTAATTATGAATTTGAAATTATTGAACTCATCTATGCAACGACCTTGAATTCACCTTCAAAGATCCGCTTAGAAAGTTGTAAATTATTGTAAATGTATATTGTTATATGCCTACTGATTAATTTATATGGATATCTGATATTTATCTATGTAAAAATGAAATGTTTTGAGTGCATCAGAGCTTTATTGTTGATTTACACAGTATATACGTAAAAAAGTAAATTATTTCCTAATTCACGCTATGCTAATTAATTCAACAGTTCAGAATAACTATTTGGAAACTTCGTCTTCGAACGATTAACACAAAACATATTTTTTGGAAAATATCTTTTCTTATTATGCTGCGAAAATCTGCTTATAAATATAAAATATCTTATAGATATAAATCTTCAATTTTAATCGTAAATTTGCCCACTCTTTAAATTCAGAATTTAAATATCATTGCAGCGATTAATAGTGGTAGGACCACGCTGTTGACAGATCTCTGTCTACAGCCGCGGGCCGGTCCGTCCGGTGTAGTACCACAGTCTTGCTGAAGATCGACGTCTGAATAATGACAATGTGCTATTGCTCTTCGTTCGATGAGCGTGAGAGCCGGAAGCCCAACCGGGTGGGTTTGGGGATTGCAATTGTAGAGAGCGGCCTAGCTATACCCTTGGTATAGCAAAAGTCCATAGGCAGCAGTGACACTTACCAATACCAATTGTGCAGCTTGCTCGTTTGCCATCATAAGCAATAAAAAAAAATCTAATACAGATGATTTTATTTCTTTTTGGCTTCTGAGTGTATTGATGCATTTTTGTGGTGAATACGATATTGTCACCTACTTTTTTCTGTGTAGTGTGAAAATTAATGAAAGACTCAAAAAAGGTTCACCTCTACTTAGCTCTAAAGACATTACTACAAGAAAAAAATTACTCGTATTATAACCCTATGGCAATCAGTCATCATCTTAGTGCGGTAAGTCAATTTCGCTCTCACTAAAAATAAGACTCCTACCTAATACTAGGTTTAGGAGTACCGTGAATAGACTAAATGGAAATTTCAAAGAAAATATTGTGTATTAGCGGTTAAGAAACTAACCCTTGCTTTATTCGTGGATGTCTTAAGACAATTAAAAGCTTTATATCGACCTGGGCCAACTGCACCTGGAGCCATCCGGACAATTACATTCTACTGAGGAGGATTGACGTCCGATCATAAAGCTACTGTCAATAACTTTTGTTACATATTGTACGAGGGAAGAGAGGTAAATATTGTATCGACCCCAAATTATTGGGTTAACTGGCCACCGAAGACAAAAATCGGGTACCAGTGGCTCGCTCGCACAGCGAAGAGAGAAGTTTTGCATGGTGGGTCTATGGGGTCACGCGGCGCCTCTTCCGTCGCCCCGGACCAATTTGGCGGGGCGAGACCACATCAATAGTCCACCGCAAAAAAATAGGGTAATGATGATGATGTAAAAGCTATGCCTATATAAAAATAAAAATATATTGTAAACTTACTTACTTACTTATTAAAAAAACTTACCTTACAAGTAAAAAAATTAAACTAACTTAACCCAATAAAAATATATTGTACCAACATAGATTTTATCTTAGAATGTTTAAGTTAATCGTGAAAGGTCACATATCATTTTAATAAGACAGCTAATCGGTGTTAAGTCAATAACTTACTTGTACTTTCGAAATGTTTTATCGACGTATATATATATTTTTTTGATATAATCACGACAGTTAGTAGAGGATCCCCAATATATCGACCTTCATCCATCCATCTGCTTTTGTATATTAATAAAAGGTCTTACTGAAGATATAACAATAGGGTTGTCCAATAAATATGTCTATCGTTATATATAATTAAAATTATAAAAAAGAAACATACATACATATCATCACGCCATATCCCTTGCAGAGTAGGCAGAGAGAACAGAGTGTCAGAGAACTGTATCTTTGCATACTTCACTCGCTTCCTCAACATTCATAATTCTCTTCAAACACGCTCGCCGGTTTCGGAGACTCTTGACTCCACCTTCCTTCAGTACATGACCGATCTGGTCTAGGTAGGTTAGTCTCGGTCTCCCCCGGTATCTACATCCTTCCACTTTCGCATTGTATATCTTCTTAACCAGACGTTCGTTCGGCATTCTTTCCACATGTCCGAACCATCGGAGCATTCTCTTTCGCATCTTTACACCAATACTCTCTTTCATATCTACTCGCTCTCTTACGTCGTCGTTACGAATGCGGTCGGTCAGCCTTACTCCACAGATTTTCCGAAGAGATCGCATTTCGACCGCATTAATTTTACTTTCATACTCTTTTCTGCATACCAAACTCCCGCTTCCATACAGTAATGTTGGGACAAGTACTCCGTTATGTATTGCTACACGTGCCTTCTGGCTGAGGTGGTGGTTACCGAGAAGTTGCCCCAACGCTCCGTTCACTCTATTTCTCGCATTCACTCTTCGCTCTATATCAGTGGTGATCACCTTCCATCTCGGCTAAATTAATTAAAAAAAAAACATAATTAAAAAAAAACATATATAATATAAAATATAATATCATTTTTAATAAAATAGAATTACCTTACCTATACATTTCTGAGCATAATATGTTCATTACTCCTAACATAATTGTTTAGAATTTTTTTTTAATTATTTTTATTAACTACTATAGTGACTACTATAGTGACAAAGTGCAGGCCACATTGTTCGACGAACCAATAATCGTTGGGGAAGAAAAGCTCTTCGCAGTGTTAGTCGCCCGCCCCAAGAGGTGAATCGACTACTTAGTGAATCTTGCTAGGAGTCGTTAGATGCGGGCAGCACAAGATCGCACTTTGTAGCGAAATATGAGAGAGTCCCAGATCTAGCAGTAGATGACAAAATGCTGAATGATGAAAGTTATACTATATAAAAGATATTTAAACCATTGAAAGTTTTATTGTAACGCATTATCTAGTTAAATAAAGTTTATTTATATATCACAAAAAAACTAAAATGTTGACTGAAGCTAACTTCAGGGTGTCGGTGTTTCGTGACGGTGTGCGCGCGCATCCTAAAAATTTACTCTCATCATTTTTCCCCAACACGCCAAAAGAAGTATAACTTTAATAATTAAATTTTATCCATCACAAAGAATACATACATATATCTTTCGAACCGGACGCAAAATAGCATGCAAATCATTAAATAACATACAATTAAATTATATTTATATTTCTTATATAAAATAATTAAATATCTTGGACTGTATTACCTTTGTTAATAATTCAAGGTGCCTTATCAGGTAAATACATTGTTAGATACCTACCATTAATCATTGATATTGTTGTAATAATTACAATAACCAAGCGGAGCAATCAAGACGCTATTTATCAATAAAATCAATGCAAAAACATTACATACATAACTAAAGTATAATTTTAAAATAGTATTATCATTAATAGCTATGATGATTATTAGCTGTGATTGCGATGCATATGTACATTTAATACAATTTAATACCACAATATGTAATAAAATGCAATGCAACGCAATGCATTGCAACTAGAGGATTCGATACCGGTCGATTTTTCTAATCCCGGGATTTCGGGATTATCTACAGTTAATTCCGGGATCCCGGGATAGTCCCGGGATTGTATTGGTAATGGAAAATGGTAACAAAAAGTCAGTAAACATATCGAAATCAATTTTTGAGGACATAAAATATTTAAGTTTTAAATCACCAAAAAGGCGGTTAAACAAAATTATACTTTTTTTTATAAACTTTCTTCTTATAAAATAACCAAACTAGACACTTCTGTAAATAATTTATGAAACCAACAATAAACTTCAAAAAACCAACTTCTATCTACTTATGTTTATGGGTATATTTTAAATTAAATTGATCAAAAACTTCATAGATTACTTATTTAAACCACGAAAATTTAAAACATTAATGCATTTTTACTTTTTAATAATTTGATTATCAGCAATTAACAAAAAAATATCAATACTTACACGAAGTGAAGCGGAGATTTTTACACACTTTTACGCATAATCCGATCGTTAACAAAAACAAATGAAATTACTTAGTATGAATCAATTAATAATATGTGTATTCTAAGTGAAATCAGACGTGTAAATAAGGTGGCTGTTAAAACGTCAAATCAAGATAAGTGCGTTTCATCTCACGCAAATTTTAATTGACTAATTTAAAAAAAATGCATCAATCTCGAAAATCCCGGAATTCATTAAATTTGATCCCGAAAATTTCAGAACTAAAATATGACCGGGATCCCGGGATCCCGAGATCCGGGATCGGGATCGAATCCTCTAATTGCAACGCAATGCATTGTAATACCACAATATATAATAAAATGCAATGCAAGGTAATACAATACAACGCAATGCAATGACATGCATTGTAATGCAACGCAACACGGTGAAATGCAACACATACAGTACAATACAATTATAATATAATGCAATGCAATACAATACTGAAACTCTGCATATGGCTAAATTTTACAGGAAATGTAATAAAATTCAGAATTGTATATTTTCTCAGTTCCTATAATTTTTATGGTGTATGCTTGTCTTCCATGGGATCCGGGATTTTTCTAGATGAGAAACTAACCTATTAACTACGCTGATCGTAGGGGTTGTCTTATGTTTATATTTTCTGTTACCATTCTCTTGCTGTGATATTATCTACTCCCATCGCTTAATCGATTTTTTTTAATCATTGTATTCTTACTCCTTCACTACATGAAGAGCAAACATTTATCATCATTACCACTGAAGTAGTGAGGAAAGTAGCAGCGTCCCATCATTGGACTAAAGTTTTCGATTCCTACTTAGAATAGTCCTTTATTCGATCTACGGTTGATTATTCAGAGTTTCGGTATAATTTACTTTAGTTAATTGTACCTTGCTTACTTAGCAAGTATTAACATTCTTTGCGTAATGCAGTTTTTAAGAAACAAGAATTAAAACTCAAAATAAAATCATAAGCCAACCGTTTGAATCGTATAGTGGATTAATTTCTCTGCCATCATGAAAAATACTCGTGCCGATTAAAACAAGAAATGTAAAGAAGAAAGTTTAAAACCTCGTTTTATAATTACTGTTTGAAGTCAGCAACAGTGTTTCTTTTTTTTTTGGTTCTATCTTCTAACATGGGCAAAGACGTGCACATCAAACAAACATCGTACTTTACTAGCCGTTCACTGACAATCTGTCATCGATACCGAACTGCTGACCCTCGCACGATTGTTTCTACTTGATTGATGGGTAGACCCACTGAGCACCCGTCAAATTGCGCTCATATTTAATTCATAAGCGGTGGCGATTTTATTAAATTCATATTTTAGTTTATCATCATCATCATCATCATCATCTTGCTCTTATCCCAATTACTTGGGGTCGACGCAATATGTCATCTTCCTCCATACAGTCCTATCAGACGTCATCTCTGCAGTCACTCCCTGTCTATCCATGTCATACCTCACGCAGTCCATCCATCTTTTCTTTGGTCTTCCTTTACCCCTAAAGCCTTCAACATTCATATTTAAAACTTTCCTCACAACATTTCTTTCATCCCGTCTCATCACATGTCCATACCATGTTAACCTTTCACTCCTTAACTTTTCCGTCACTGGCGCAACTTTCAAACTTCCTCTTATATGCTCATTTCTTATTTTATTTCATTTTAGTTTATCATATTATACATTTATCACTAAAGAGATAAGCATAGGTAAAATATCCTATAATTAAGCACATTTTCATACTTCGTCGTTGATGCTAAGAATTTTCATATAAAATCTAATTTAGTTGTTTATTTAGTTTGAAAAATGTTTGTGAAAGAAATGATTTAATTAATACATACCTATATTATTTTATATAAATATATTACAATATATTCTTTCTTTTGGGAAAAATTGGTAGGATGGAAACTTGTAATGCAGTCTAATAAACTAATAATATATAAAATAAAAATTTAGTGGTCATAGAGGTGGAAAGAAGTCATTCTATGATCACAAATAATTGAAAATATCTAAAAGTTCATATTTTTTTTTTTATAAAACTATACCTAATCATCATTCTCCAACTCTTATCCCAATTACTTGGGGTTGATACAATTTTTACCTACTCTTATTATATCATAATACATACTGTAAAAGTTATTGGCAATAGTTTTATGACCGGCCACCTACCAGACGTCAACCCTCCATGGGAATGTAATTGTTGACCAAACTGCATCAAATATAGTTGGCCGAGGTCGTTATAAGGCTATTAGTTGTCTTTTACGGCATCCACGAGCAAAGTAAGGGTTGGTAGTATTCTTAGCCGCTACCAAACTATAATAGTAGCAATAATACTATAGTATTATAATAAATATCACTCTCTGGAGAGAGAGAGAGAGAGACAATCTGTGGTCATTTTCAGTTTTTTTTATTTACATACCTATCTCTTATAACTTACACCATAATTACTAGCCAATGCGGTAACAGTGTGAAATCAAATATAGCTGAGCTAACAAATTGAAAATCATCAGGCATCAAGAGTAATATACCACTACAATACTCAATCCATCTGGCTGGTACATATACTCGTATTGTTCTTATATATTACGCAACTAAATGACAAGTCATTTGCTTTCAAAAGGTTAAGTTCGAATACAAGGTTTTTTTTTTTTTTACTATTTGCTAAGATATTGTTCTGTTACAAAAACATTGCATGTAAAATCAAACAGGTTGACATTTGTTTATAAATTAACTGTGCCAACAGATTCATTTGTATATATTACTCCATCATCTCAGCTTATATATGTCCCATTGTTGGGCTCGAGCCTCCTCCATAATGGGAGAGAAATGAACCTACTATACCACGCTGGTCAGATATGTTGGTATAGGGTTTTGTTTCATGGTTTTCTTCTCCTACATAGATGTTATATGCGTTTTATATCTCTTAGTCGTCTCTTACGATCACCAATGGGTAAGATAGGGGCGGTGAATTGTATTCTTACGAAAAATATATTACTTATATTTTATATTATTATTTTGTTTGATTACGCCCACCTTTACCCACTACAATAATAATTATAGGAACTTAAATAACATTCAAAAGTATTTAATGTATTAGTAGTGACGTATATCAATCATAACTTTGGTTATCTCATCAGTTGCAATGACAACGGTGACAGCACAATTTGACTAATAAGATAACAGTGAGTGTTATCTCATTTTGACCGATTTTTAACCGTTATAGATACTGTTCCGATCCTACTTCTGTTATGTATAAAACATTTCTCGAATGGGCTATCTTATGCAATAAGATTTTTTAGCATCCTACCTTCATATAAACAAAGCCCCAAACTTCATAATAGTAATATAAATATTTATGTATAAATGATAATTCTGTTATATAATTATTGAGTAATATAATTAAATCTGTTCTCTATTTAGAATTGAATATCGTTCTTACTACATTAACACAAAATGATTACCATTTTATTAACACATATAATTTTTATTTCTTTTTCTTTTTTTAAAAAGATATCAACCTGCACTAATGAAATAATTCTTGTATTGCGGGAGACTTTATAAATTACACCCAGACTTAAAAGAACACTTTGTGGATCGCACAAAGTGTTGTCCTGTATAGAAATCGAACCCACGGCATTCTCACGGAAGGTCGGTATTTAACCATTATGTCATCTGTGCAGTCAATCTGACATCTTTATCATCGAAAAAATAATTAGATTTTACATACTCAGATTATAACTGTTACATATTTTTTATTACCACATAATAAGAGCTATTCCAGTTAAACAAATACAAATTTGAGCTGCGTAATTGCGGCTGGGATTTTTGATGATAGAAACCTCAAAGTACAATATCATCAGCAACAAATACCATAAAAAAAATTATCTGACTGATATGTGTATATATATATATATATATATATATTGCTAATGGTGGCAAACGAGCAAGCAGCACACCTGATGGTAAGCGTCACTGCCGCCCATGGACCTTTGCAATACCAAGGGTAAAACTAGGCCGCTGACTACCAATACAAACCCCAAAACCACCCAATTGGGCTTCCGACTCTCTTGCTTACCGAGGCGCAATAGCACATTGCTATTACTCATTCGTCGATCTTCTGCGAGAGTGTGGTACTATCCCGTACGGACCGACCCACGGCTGTAGACAAAAAACTGTCAACAGCGTGGTCCTACAACTATATAAATATATATATGTATTTATGCATTTCTTCAAGATATTAAAAGGAGGGGAGGGAGTATACGTGTACTATCGATGTTAATTATATGATCATCATCATCATTTTATGTTCTTTATTGCTGACCTCCTCCACAATAGGAGGGAAATTGAGCTACGATACCATGCTGATCAAATGGGTTGGTATTGGATTTTATTTAGAGCTTTCCTTAGACGTATTTTACTACCCCCACATATAAGATGGGGGTGGTAAATTGTACTCTTACTCCTTCAACACATAGAATAAAAGTTTATGGTGTATACACAATTATTATAAATGAAACGCATATATGGCGTGATAGTTTAAATATAATTTTCTGTAGGCTTAATGCGGATTCGATTTTTATGCAGAGTAATATTTGGTGCCGTTTGTATACAATTGTTTTTGTATAATAATTGAATGTTAGTAAAATCTTTTATTAAATAAAGATTACTTATGTGTGGTTTAAAAAAAATGGCTAACAATTATTATGTTGCGTAGTTCTTCTAAGGAAAATTTAACCTTGCTCTAGGTCATTATTAGGTCAATGATGACATCACAACTACAATAACAATAATCATCATACCACAATCAATAACAATATTATAAAAAAAAAACAACATGCAACAAAAGATGACATTGTCGAAAGTTCGTTGAACTTTTCATTAAATGTACATTAATGATTTCCTAAAAAAATATATTACAATCCCATTGTATAAAGGATAGCGACCCGACCCGGCTTCGCACGGGTGAACATTTATTTATTAAACATTTTGGCATAAAGGTACAGTAAATGCAGGACATACCTAAATAATAATGTATTTAGCAATAGTGTATCGCTGGCTTCCCTTGGGTTGATGTTTAAAAACAAAATGAGTAAACAGAATAAATGACATCAACTGGTCATTTTTAAAAACATTTCACTGAGGTTTAGAGTATAGGTATACTAATAATAATTAGATACATTATATACCTACTATTACTGTATAAGTACTGATTATCACATATTTCATAGAATAAAAAATATAGCACCTCGACTTATGTGCTAAGTTTTTTTTTACATTTATTTTCCTTTTTGATTTATATTTTTTATTCATTTTAATGTAGTTTTTTTTTGTTGGTGTATCATTTCTTTATTCAAGTACATCTTTTATTTTAAAGACTTTTAAATTTTATTAGATTTTTATTTTAATTTTCCATTTTTACCTTAATGCTTCACTATACACTATGTTAGCAGTGGTATTTATAGATGGCAATAAAACATATTGATTTTCAGGAGACCCTACTCGAGAAAGTGCAACATATAGTTGGCCATGAGAAAAGCACTCTTTACTTAGATCGATGCCAACCATAGAAAAAGTTTGTCCCTGGGATTTATTTATTGTAAGGGCAAACGATATCTTTACAGGAAACTGTAATCTTTTAAAAGATATAGGACAATCCGTCGGTATCATCGGGATCCGCGGCAAGTGAGCAAGCTGTCCGGGCGCGGGGCCGGTGATGATAGTAGCTACAATCACATTGTCTCGCAATTCCATAACCAAAAGTCTTGTTCCATTACACATATTGGGAGGGCTTAAATTTCTCAGAGCGAGCCGCGCGGCTACCTATTCCATAGATGTGCCCTCCGCGGCACTCCGCCCCCGCCGCACCGGCGCGTCACGGCGGCGAATTAATTTTATTTCAATTTTATTAAACTCGTAATAGTGTCCGATTTTAATAAAATAAAAAGGTATTTACAGGTATTTAAACAGCCTTGCTTGAGAAATCATTTATTTAGGTAAGGATTAAGGCAAAGGTATAAATAACTTGCTCTGATTATGGTCGAAATTTCTATTAAATTTTAAAATGTTAAAAAGTAGTTAGAGTGACATAACTACAATAGTTAGATACATGCTATCGCGACATTTTTTGTAGATATTGATATGTTCTTTAATATTGTTGAACATTTTTGGTTCTATTATCAATAGTTTTCGCAGCACATGCGATGAAAGATATTTTATGGGCGTTTTTTTACACCTTGGGTAACATTATTGTAATTTTAGTAGGGATCCTTATATTTTTCTTACAATTAAAATAGCCTATAATAATCAGTGATAATGTTGCATTCAAATGGTGAAAGAATTATTTAAATCGGTCCAGTACTTTTTGAGCCAATTCATTACAAACATACATACAAACCTTTCCTCTTTATAATATTATATATTAGTATAGATTCGTAGTAGTAACAAATAAAACCTGTAAATTTCCACTTTGTTATGCTCTAATGACATTATTATTATAAAGTCGGACATGTTTGATGGCAAATAATACATTATTACCGATAACTTATTCTTGTTTTGTTAAACGTGAAGCGGCGATGTACTAAACTAAGTAATCATTCGTAGATCGTGTAAGGTTAGCAAAAAAAAACTGTTTTTTTTTTCATTTTCTGCCTCAAACAGTTTTTCTTAATGGCAGGTTATGGCAACTCATTCTGAAAACCAGAAGACATTCCCTTTTAAGCCAAAGAATTAAATTAATTAAATCCGCATTAAAACTAGGGTAAATTGAGGCCTAATTGAGGAGTGTGGTGTATTATATACGAACTTTATCACCATGTAAAATAAAAAATATATAAGTACAATTCATATTATCTTTGTAATTTTAATAATATTGTAGATATTAATTATAATATTATATTAATGTCAGAATATTATAAATTTCATTCTTTCGACGGAGAAAAAATACAATTCACCATCCCCTATCATACCCGTGGGTGATCATAATAAACGCCTAAGGAATTTAAAATGTAGGTATATAACATCTATGCAAAAGAAGAAAAACTTTAAATAAAACCCTATACGAACACGCCTGACCAGCTTGGTATAGTAGGATAATATCCTTCCCATTAGGAGTATGCTTGAGCCCAATAGTGAAACGTGAATGTGCTAAGATAATAATGATGATGATGAATATTCGTACGCATATCAGTGATAAATTGGAAGCATATCACTAATGGAAATATTTGT
The DNA here is from genome assembly GCA_905163515.2 of Lymantria monacha. Taxonomy (NCBI): domain Eukaryota; kingdom Metazoa; phylum Arthropoda; class Insecta; order Lepidoptera; family Erebidae; genus Lymantria; species Lymantria monacha. Next base: position 23,685,522 of record LR991102.1, on the reverse strand, counting down.
GCTAATGGCTTAAACATTATATATTAGCTACCTACGCAGAGCAATACAAATTATATCTACGGTGTATAATAGCACGTTTAAGAAAATAATAACCTATTATTACTCTTCATTAGTGCTACCTACGTCTAATAATATAAAAAATAACGTTATATATTTCAATATTATGAATTGTTATCTGAGTATCTTCAACATTTAGAAGCAGGTTATTTCAAAATATTATTTAAGATTTTTACGCTGACGTTACTTAATACAATCGTAGTACAATCAACAAATCAGAATAGAATCTGACAATTAGATTATCAAGTATAAATTGCCCAGTCATCACGTTTCTATTGTGCATGCCCACCGTACATCAATAGAAATTATTTTGTGCCAGTAGCAACACTGTTTTGTTAACTGTACAGAAGCATTCGAATTCTAAAAGTCATTGAATTAAAAATATTTATAAACTTTTACCGGGAATGTGAAAATATTGTGTCAATCTTAAATTATCTGTACTCATAATAAACTAGTAGAAGCGCAGAAAGATGCTGGACCGTGAAAACATCATAATATATAGTGGTCTTCGTTATCCTTACTAATATTATAAAGTAACTCTGTCTGTCTGTCGCTCTTTCACGCCCAAACTACTGAACCGATCTAAATGACATTTGGTACACAGATCTAGAGCTTGATAAAGGATATAGGCTACTTTTTAATCCAAAAAAAAGGTTGTAAAGGGGGATGAAAATGTGTAAGTAAGTATCGTCATTTGTAAAGACTTGCTTAAATCTTAATTTTAGGTTATTGATTAGATATAAATAAATATGACATTAAAATTTTGTAAAAGATTACCCTTAAGGGGTAAAATAAAAATAGGGGATGGAAAACTTTAGGAAAGTAACCTTTTACGCGGGCGAAGCCACGGGCAGAAGCTAGTTCTCAATATTTTAGTGTTTTAACATGTTATATTAAAGAAATTTACTGGCGTTTATTTAATGTAATGTAGAGAAAATGCTAAAATAAACTTAATATAATATAACAGTGGTATACATATGCTTTCGTGTGATTGCCACAGAAATGAACAGAATATATCATTGAAAGTTTTTCAATGTCACACCATTAAAGGCCATGATTTGACCTACTGACGGATAATGACTTTGAATGAAGTGATAATTTAAAAACAAAGACTTGACGTAAAAGTTTAAGTAACCATGCCATAAAATTCTTCAAAAGAGTCGAGAAACAATACCTTGGACTTTTGGCGGGAATTTTAAAACGTCATGTGGTGCTCTTGTATTTTATTCGATATCTTAGTGTTTTAATGTGTTATATTAAATAATTTTAATGCCATTTTATGTAATGTGATGCGAAGGAACTGCTGGGATATGATGAATATGATATAAAAGTGCTTTATAACGTTTACGTTTTCCACCAAAATTCCCAAAATGTACCATTAAAAGTGTCGCCATAGCAGTGTTGATGGCGACGATTTCATTTACTGATGGACGATGATGAAGATATTAAAGACATGAAGAAAGTTATAACTCGACACTATCAAAATTGGCTCATAAAGGAGCCAATTGCCCATACGAAAAAAAAAAGGAGAAAATAAAAAATAATACCTTTATAAATAAAGTAGAAAAATAAAACAATAATGTTAGAATCATTGACAGAATACGTACCGATTATTATTTAAATATTGTCTATGTATCTATAAATTTGAATGAATATCGTGATAATCACGTTTCTGTGATATACATAAAGAAATTTCCGTGTGGTGATGGAGTAAATCCACCAGCCCATATACCCGTGGGTAATCGTACGGGACGACTTAGGGATATTTATATGACATCTAATAATTATCTCTTTTAATTACTTATCTCTTAATTAATATTAGAAACTTAATTGGTGACAGACTGACAGTGTTAATTTTTTTTTTCTTATTGTAATTAATTATGATATTATAAGTTTCTTTGATGCAATAAATAAATAAATAAAACGCATATAACATCTATGCGAGAGAGAAAAACTCAAAACAAAACAATATACCAACACGTTTGATCAGCGCGGTATAGTAGGTTAATTTCCCTCTCATTAGGGAAGAGGCCCGAGACCAACAGTGGAACATTTACGGGATGATGATTGTGAGAAATTGTTTAGAAAAATGAGAATTAAGACAATTCGCATTCCACCTTACACAACATTAATAGGTGTAAAAGCTAGGGAACCGGCGACCCCTTGAGGTCATGCAGTGTAATTGATTAACGCCGAGGCGGACTATACATTAACATAAAATAATGTTTGACCTATGACTTCGGTTTTAAAACCTCTACACACCGTTTTAACTGGTTCCTTTGTTGAGAAAGTATACACGATATACTGTTTTTTATATAGATATATATATACACTAGCTTCTGCCCACGGCTCTGCTCGCGTAAATGATTACTTTTCTAAAGTTTTTCATCCCCTAAATTTATTCTACTGCTTAAGGGTATATTATTTACAAAATTGTATTGTCATATTTATTATATCTAATCAATAGCCTAAAAATGAGTTACAAGCTTCTGGCTTTAAAAATGACGATACTTCCTTACATGTTCCTTACATGTCTAGCCTATGTTCTTTATCAGGCTCTAAAATATCTGTGTACCAAATTTCATTTAGATCGGTTCAGTAGTTTTGGCGTAAAAGAGCGACAGACAGACAGAGTTACATTCGCATTTATAATATTAGTAAGGATTAAAATTATATGTCAAAGTATAGATCTATTACTTAGAATTTGATGGCATAAATAGCGTAGTGATTAAGATACCGGCCTATCGTACTTAAGTGTCGTTGATTTGATTCACACACAGGACAATACGTGATATACAAATGGTTATTCTAAGCCTGGATATAATTAGTATAATTTTATATTTTATAGGCCCAACAATAAAAAGTCTATCAAAAAGAAGAAAAAAAGTTTTTATCTTATCCAAAATTAAAAAAAAAAAGATTTGATGATGATGATGATGAATAAAAAAAAAAAGAAATAAAAAAAAAATTATTGCGATGGACTATGGAGATGTTCACGCCCCATTATTTTTTCTCTTCATCATCATCATCATTTTTTCATTCATGATTTGATAGATAGATAGATATAGATAGATAGATAGATAGATAGATTTGATACATAGAGGCGCTTTCGCCGTGCGAGCGGCACCGAAATCTCATCATCACCTTGCTTTTATTCTAGTTACATGAGGTCGATGCAATATGTACTCTCTTTCCGTCGTATGTATTGCAAATAGTTATTGGTTTATGACTGATATCCTGCCAGACGTAAACCATTCTTAGGAATGTAATTTGTTGCACAGACTTCATTAGATAGAATTGACCCAGATCTATATAAAGTTCTTAATTGTCTTTTACGAAACCCATGAAAACGTTGATAGTATTCATAGCCACCACCGTAGGTATATATAAGAAAAGTAAAAAAAAAATATAGTACTAGGTATAATAAGTATTAATATCCGAAAAATGTTGTTAAATTGAGCACAAGGTTAAAAAAAAATGACGCAGTAAATAGAATCCGTGTGTCCATAAATATTAAAAAATAGGCATAGTATTTTAATAAAGCAAAATTTTATTTGTTTTAATAAACCAAACTCAGGAATTAGAAATTGAATTTAGCAAAGTGTTATATTCGCCTAACCATCAAGTAAGGTTATTTAACTCCGATACATATAGTGTCGAGTCCGAATAAAGGCAATCTGCAATGAAGCGTATTTCATGCGTTGCTATGTAAACATTTATCACAACAACTACCGTTATAACGAGTTCGGATTAAATTGTCATTAAAATATTGCCAAACGAACATCTGTTAAGAAGGTATACAATGCGAAATTGGGAGGATGTAGGTACCGGGGCAGACCAAGACTAACCTACCTAGACCAGATCGGTACTGGAGGGTCATGTACTGGAGGAAGGTGGAGTCAAGAGTCTCCGAAACAGGCGAGCGTGTATGAAGAGAATTATGAATGTTGAGGAATCGAGTGAAGTATGCAAGGATAGAGTTCTCTGGCACTCTGTTCTCTCTGCCTACCCTGCAAGGGACATGGCGTGATGGTATGTATGTATGTAAAATATTATGTGTAAATTATTATGAAATGTATAAAATATACATACTACTACTAAGCTCAAACCTCATTCGCAATGGGAGAGAAAATTACCTAATACGGCGGCTTGTCATAGGTTTTCATTTCCAGTTTTTTTTCTCTACCATAGATATTATCTTATTTTTTTAATACACCAACCTGCACTGAGAAAGTAATCCTTGTATTACGGAGGACTTTACAAACATACAATTAACGTAGACAAATCACACCCAGACTCATAAAAACATTTTGTGAATCGCACAAAGTATTGTCCTGCATTGGAATCAAACCCATGACACTGGCACTAAAGGTCGTGATCTATTTAGTCCAATTATATGTATGTATCTTGTATATATATTAGGCTTTTACGAGACAGACTAGAAGAGCTCTGTGAATTGTAATCTTCCTCCATTATCACAAGAGAAGGATTTATTTTATCTATTCCCCCCTCCCCGTCCTCCTCTTTATTTAAGAAATTATAACATAAATTGCGAAATGATAGTAAATTTTATCTTCGCATACTCTTTCGAGGTTAAATGTGTGGGATTATAAATAAATTCGTACATAAAAAAATACCCACTAGACGTCTACTCAGCCGGTCGAGTGTTCACTCAGAGTTTTTACAAACAGACAATAGCTCCTGACCTCAAGCGCTCCGCTTGAATTACTGTTGTTTATTTTTATATACCATTATGTACCTCAGTAGTATTTCATCATATAATATTATCGATTGCAATGAATTTATCCGGTGGGGGGTGATGGGTTAAGAATACAATGCGTCACCACCTCTTACTTTCCTGTATGAATTATAAAAATCAGTTTACAAAGAAATTGATCATCAAATTTTTTTAAAGGAACCTTGTGTGATGCAGGGTTTAGGTACAGGGGAGACCGATACTCACCTACCTAGACCAGTTTGGTCATGTACTGAAGGAAGGTGGAGTCAAAAGTCTTCGTAACCGGCGAGCGTGTATGAAGAGCATTATGAATGTTGAGGAAGCGAGTGAAGTATGCAAGGAATTCTCTGGCACTCTGTTCTCTCTGCCTACCCTGCAAGGGATATGGCGTGATGATATGTATGTATGATGCAAAGATTTATTGCTTCGTCTATTGTAACTGTGAATTTTGTCTGTAGATTTTTTGACCGCTTTTTCTCTTTCTGTTTTCGTAAATATTAATGATATTGCCAATTTGAACGGTATTTTACGTTGTTTGAGGGAAGAATGAAATACAAATGGAAGTGGATTTAAGGTTTGTTTTGGTAGGCAGCGGTTTGTATTTCAAAAGTCCATGGGTGGCAGTATAACTTATCATGAGGTGTGCTGCTTGCTCGATTGCCACCATAAGCAGTAAAAAAACAACCTACGTCATTTATATTTTTTTTTATTCCTGTCCTAGGTTGATTAGTTTGCTTCATGGTGTTCGGTAAAGAGTTATTATATTGTATGGTTGTGTTATACTATATTGTAATGTATTGTATTGTATAAGCTGAATGAATTCATTATTAAAAAATATTAAAATCCATTATTCAGATTGTTATGTGTACATGTGGTCAAACTGCTTCTCATAAAATTTTACTTATTTTTGAACATTATTCCCAATATATGCCTTAAAAATTTTCATTGTATTAACACTTTCGCTTCTGCATCCGTTGCCTATTATTTCTTTTTTTCAAACATCCCATCTAATAATGAAAAATTTGTAAATAATTTAAAATTAATAATTTTAATAATCAATCTAAATAAATATCCTATACCAACACGTCCAACCAGCGTGGTATAATAGGTCAATTTGCATTCCATTTTTCATGCCAACATGGAGTGTGTATATATAAACATACCTTTGCTAGATTACAATAAATTAAATAAAAAAAACCTTAACTAATCACGCGAAATATTCGCGTATCTTCTAATCACTTTATAATATAACATCTTTATCATCGATAGTATTTAAATCTATAAAAACATCACATATTCTCACAACCTCTATTTGCGGTTTATAAGATTGTAATGTCGAACATTTTTTATCTAAGCAAAGCCGGTCTACATGAGTGAAATGCAATCTTTCCATCAAGATTAATCATTCATTTTTAACAAATCATAATGTAAACGATTAAGAAAGCTAGACAGACGGTAAGAACAATATTTTGCATATAATAAAAAGTTTTGATGTGTATAAATTACATTTGCCTGTTCAGACGAAAGCTAGACATACAAAAACTAAATAGGTATATATAAATTAGTTACTGCCGCCGATTCCATTTCATATAATTACTAAACTGAACTGAAGTTTGTTTTTTTTTTATTTTAATTTGAAGAGATAACTGCACTTATGGTGTAGTGGTTATGATACTGCACTACTGTCCAGGTGCTATGAATACGAATCCCATAGAATAAAATCTGTTAGTTATATGTTTTTATGAACATATGAGAGGAAGTTTGAAAGTTGCGTCTTGGGGTCGATATAATATGTACTCTTCTTTCATAGTACATATTGCAAAAGTTACTGGCAATAAATACCCGATTACGAAACGAAAAATGATGTCACAAGCGGGGTTCGAACCCGCACCTATTGGGAATACGGCCAAATCGTGCTGCCACTTACACCATCGTGAATTATTTTAGGACATGCAAATTTCGCTTCATATTATATATTACGTCTTCAAGGTAACGTATGCCATCTACCGGACAATGTTTACACATTGTATAGGCTTAATACTTCAAACTTTACAGTTAGAATTGTATTAAACGATGACACAACCTTGTTATTCAAATTACTGAAATTTTTAGCATTTAATATGCTTAATTATTTATAAATACCCGATTACGAAGCGAAAAATGATGTCACAAGCTGGGTTCGAACCCGCACCTATTGGGAATCGGGCTCAATCGTGCTGCCACTTACACCATCGTGAATTATTTTAGGACATGCAAATTTCGCTTCATATTATATCTTACGTCTTCAAGGTACTGGCAATAGTTTTATAACAGGCCGCCTGCCAGACGTCAACCCTCCTTGGGAATGTAATTGTTGACCAGACGGCATCAGGTGGAGTTAGTCCAGGTCGTTACAAGGCTCTTAGTCTTCTTTTACGGCATCCACGAACAAAGTAAGGGTTAGTAGTATTCGTAGCCTCTACCACACAGCTTCTTTAAGTACATACATACATATCAACACGTCATATCCCTTGCAGGGTAGGCAGAGAGAACAGAGTGCCAGAGAACTCTATCTCTGCATAATTCACTCACTTCCTCAATATTCATAATTCTCTTCATACACGCTCGCCGGTTTCGGAGACTCTTGACCGAGTACGTGACCAATCTGGTCTAGGTAGGTTAGTCTGGGGTACGATGTCAGAAACCTCCACGCGGTGTACCCTGGGTGCGGACGGCGGTCCCCAGTTCTTCTGTTGTACTGTCGTCCGTAGCGAATATCTGGCGCTTCGCTCCTAGCCTTCTATCCGTAGAAGGTGACCGGACGCGAATCCGCGACGGGCTCAGTCACTCATTCATTTGAGGGCTGGGCAGGCATGTTCCACCGCCACCGTCGTCAAATCGTAAACCTGATTCTTTGCTTGTCTTAGTTTCAGGAACGAGGGTCTTGGCTTAACCGCCCGGACCGCGAGGAAGACAACCTCTATAAAGAATTTCGAATGTACATTCGAATTCGGAAATCACCCATAATCTTAAGTTTTGGCGTGCGGCGAGAAGATGCATGGCAGATGGGTTGTTCTGTTCTTAGCACGCTCCAGCCAGGGTACCGGCTGCCCCCCTGGTTGGTAAATGTAGGCTTGCCCGGGTACAGGGATCTCTGCCCGGGTCGACGTAATAGTATCTCCCATACTCGTGGGTTTAACTATGGATACTCATTTAAATTTTAAAAGCTACGTGGATCATAGTGATTCCCACCTCAAGGCCCGGTCATGCCAACGCAAAACTGACCAAAACAACGCCTCGTCCTCGGGACTCGAGGCGTCCGCCGAGGGTCCGGCACAACATACGGAGGCCCAAATAACATCAAAGCGGAGGTCGCCCAGGAGGAGCCGGGGGAAGACCTCCAGCTTCAAACGGCGTTTGGAGGAGCGGCGAGCGCGCAGAAAGGCTGCCGCCGCGGAAGCGAGGAAGGACGGCGGTAGAGCCGAAACGGAGCCGTCGACGGACGAGGGCGACAGCGATGTCGCAGAGCCGTCCGGAGAAGACGGGGGTGGCGGTTCTACCGCCAAAATGGACGAGGGCGGTGACATTCCCGCAGGGCCGTCCAAGAAGGATAGCAGGCCGGCTGTTGAAGCCCCTGCCAGGTCGTCAGCGCGTCTTGTGGCAAAGAGCCCGGCGCCGACAGCGACAACGCTGACGACCAAGGAGAAGGCCCTCCCCTCGCAGAGGAAGCGCCGCCTGAGTAAGGGTGGCAGCTCGGGTGCCGACTCTGAAGGGAGCGTGGCCAACATGCCGCCACCTAAGGTCGCCTCCCGAAGAGGGCGAGGGGCCTCGGGAGAGGAAAGGGCGGCGGCGGTTGCTGCCCGCGCCAACGGCGACCCCCCCGACCTGCGGGCCGAAAATGCCCGCCTTAATGGCGAGATGTCCGCCATTCGGACCCGGAACCGGCAGTTGGGGGATATGCTGGCGGGGATGCGGCGGGCAAACCGCCAGTTATTAAAGGACGTGGCCGACCTAAAGGCGCAAATGGCGCTGCTCGCGCCGCCTGCGCCAGTTGCGCCACCGGCCAAGGCCGGCCACTCAGCGGCCGCTGCAGCGCCAAAGCCGCCTCGCGCCGCGGTGCCGACGACGTTGGGCACTGGTGTGACGGTAACACCCGTGCCCATGGCGAGAAAGACGCCAGCCGCTGCAAAGCGCGCGTCGCTGGCTGGCGCTGGCCCAGCCGCCGCGGCGAAACTGGTCCCCGTGGTGAGGATGACGCCTCTCGCTGCGGACCGCATGCCGCCGGCTAGCGTCCCTGCGGCGCCAAAGCCGCCAGACGCTGCGGAACGGGCCCCCGAAGAGGCCCAGCCGACCCCGATACTTGCGGTGGGAGGCCTACCGGACGAGGCCCTGCGCCAAATCATCGACGCAGTCGGAAAACTCGTCGATGCGCGCATGGCCGTTCTGGAGGCAAGGTTGCCTCCAGAACCACGTGTCCGGCCGCCTCTCGCCGCGGACAAGCGGCCGCATGTGGCATCAGCCCCCGCCCCGCTGCCTTGTCAGGGTGGCCGCGTGGGGGGCAGCTACGCCACGGCCGCGGCGGCGCCCAAGCCCAAGGGGCCCGCGCCAAAGCCAAGGAAGAGGACGGTACCGGCTCCTGCCGGACCGCAGTCATCGTCGGCAACAACACCGCCGGCGACGACCAGCGCGTCAACGACTGCGCCTTCCGCGCCTGTCGCGCCTACTGCGCCCGAGGGCTGGCAGGTGGCCGAGCGCGACCGGAAGAGTCGCGGTCAGAGGAGGAGAGCGGAGGCCAAGCGCGCCGCTGAGGTCCCCGCTCCCGCTCCACAGGCAGGAGCCGGTAAGAAGAAGAGGCCGCGCAAGGGGCTCAAGTCGCCGAAGACAGCCGCAGTGGTGATCACTGTGCTGCCTGAGGCGGCTGAGAAGGGCCTCAGCTACGAGGCCGTCTTGAGGAAGGCCCGGCGGGAGCTAGACGTCTCCGATATTGGAGGCGTCGAAGCCAGGACCCGCAAGGGCCGGACAGGGGCTCGAATCCTCGAGTTCCCCGGGGCCGAGGGCTCCAAGACGGCCGACAGCGTAGCTGACAAGCTGCGAGGTTTGTTTGCCGAGGAGGGTGGCATCAGGATCGCCAGGCCCGTCAAGTGCGCCGAAATGCGCATCGCGGGTCTGGACGACTCCGTGACGGTGGAAGACATCCGGGAGGCTATTGCCTCGAGAACCGGGTGTCCCATAGACACCGTCCGGGTTGGTGTCATCCGCCCCGGTCCGGGCGGCGTAGGTGCCGCCTGGGCGCAGTGCCCGGTGGAGTCGGTCAGGCAACTGGCCGGCTCAGGCAGGCTCCTCGTGGGCTGGAGCTCGGCGCGGGTGACCGTGCTTGAGCACCGGCCTGCGAGGTGCTATAAGTGCATGGCGGTCGGACATACTCGACCGACGTGCACTAATTGCTTCGACTGCGGCGGACTGTGTTTCCGCTGCGGTCAAACCGGGCACGTGGCGGCATCTTGCGCCGCCCCGCCCCACTGCCCCGCGTGTGCGGCGGGCAATAAGCCCGCCAAGCACCGCATGGGCTCTGGGGCGTGCAAACCTCCAGCTTCGGCCCCAAAGGGGCGGGGCGGCCCTCCGACCACGGCCGCTCCCGCTCCTAGCGCGGTCCGATCGCCCGCCGGCGAGGGGGAGGTCATGGATACAGCCCGTTAATGGCTACACCATCCATGCACCACCTCTTGCAAGCCAACACCAACCACTGCGCCGGTGCGCAGGATTTACTCCTGCAATCCATGGCGGAGTGGTCGATTGGTGCAGCCGTAGTCGCGGAACCGTACTGCGTGCCTGATCGCCCCAATTGGGTGGTCAGCCGAAACGGAACTGCGGCAATCGTCGTCTCAACGCAGCGGCATTTCCCGTCCTTGTCTCTTTTGGATAGGGGCGAGGAATTTGTCGCGGCGGAGTGGGGAGGGGTCACGCTCTACAGCGTATACCTCTCCCCTAACAGGAGAATGGACGATTTCGGGGCCTCCCTCACCAACCTGGAGGCCTCGATACGGCGACTAGCACCGGGCCTCGTCCTGGTTCTGGGGGACTTCAACGCCAAATCCACGGCGTGGGGGTCCCCTATGACGGACGACCGCGGGCGGGCGGTCATCGAGTGGGCGGCTTCACTGGGCCTCTGTGTTCTTAACAGGGGCTCAGTGAACACGTGTGTGCGGCAGCAGGGCGGGTCGATAGTGGACTTGTCGTTCGCTAGCCCCGCTGTCGCACCACGGGTGAGGAACTGGAGTGTCCTGGAGGAGGCGGAGACCCTATCGGACCACCGGTACATCCGGATGGAGGTCTCCCCTCTCCGGGACCCCGGTAGGGGTCACAGGGCGGACGGAGCTCCCGCGTTTCCGCGGTGGGCTGTGGGTCGTCTTGACAGGGACCTACTGGCGGAGGCGGCCATCGTTCACACGTGGCTGTCCTCACCGCCCCCAGCGGACGGGGTGGACGCCGAGGCTGTCCGCATCCGCAGTGCGTTAACGCAGATCTGCGATGCGGCCATGCCCAGAGTGCGGCGGCGCCTACCTCCGAGGCAGGGGGTCTACTGGTGGTCCCCAAGACTGGCGGACCTTCGTGCGGCATGTATCAGAGCCCGAAGGTCCTACACCCGCAGCCGGCGGCGTCACCGCGACGCTGAGCGGGAGGGCCAGCTGTACGAGGCGTACCGCGATGCGCGGACGGCCTTTCGGCTGGCCATCTGAGCTGCCAAGGGTGCGAGTTGGCAGGAGATGCTGGACGGTCTCGACCGTGACCTCTGGGGTCGCCCGTATCGCGCGTCGCTGAATAAGCTTCGCGCGCAGGGCCCCCCCCTCACCGAGACCCTCCAGCCCGACTTCCTCTGTAGGGTGGTCGAGGAGCTGTTTCCACGGCAGTCGGAACACACGCCCCCGGCCATGGCCTCGCCAGAACAAGACCGGGAGGCTGACGACGAGAGTGTTCCGCCCGTGACGGAGACGGAAGTGGGAGCAGCTGTGGCGCGGATTCGTTCCGCGACCACGGCCCCCGGCCCGGACGGAATACCAGTCCGGGTGCTGACGTCGCTCCTCGAGCACCTCGAGCCTCGCCTCAGGCAGCTGTACAACGCCTGTTTGGCGTCTGGACGGTTCCCTGAGTGCTGGAAGGAGGGGAGGTTGGTTCTCCTGCCAAAGCCGGGACGGCCCCCGGATTCGCCGTCGGCCTACAGGCCCATCGTGCTCCTCGACGATGTGGGTAAGCTGCTGGAGCGCATCCTCGCTGCCCGCATCGTCCAGCACCTGGAGGAGGTGGGACCCGATCTGTCGGACGCTCAATTCGGTTTTAGAAGGGGGCGTTCGACCATCGGGGCCCTGCTACGACTGAGGCAGACGGCCGCGGAGGCTGTCACCGGCGGGGGAGTGCTGTTGGCGGTGTCGCTGGACATCGCCAACGCATTCAATAGTCTGCCATTCAGCTGCATCAGGGAGGCGCTCCGATTTCATGGGGTGCCCTTGTACCTGAGGCGGCTGGTGGCGGACTATTTGGAGGGGCGCAGTGTCCTCTGCGCGAGTCCCGCAGGGGACATTGTGCGGACGTCCATGTCGTGCGGCGTTCCACAGGGGTCGGTTCTGGGGCCGACTCTGTGGGACATCGGGTACGACTGGGCGTTGAGAGGGAGTCTCCCCCCCGGGCTGAGCGTGATATGCTACGCTGACGATACGCTCGTCACAGCCCGGGGCAGGACACTCGAAGAGGCGGCGAGCCTGGCCACTCTCGGCACCGAGGAGATGGTCGGGCGAATCGAGGCGCTGGGGCTCAGGGTGGCCCTAAATAAGACGGAGGCCCTATTGTTCCATGGGCCACGCGTAAGGCCGCCAATCGGCGTCTCGCTAGTCGTCAACTCCGTCCACATCAGCATCCAGGCCCATATGAAGTACTTGGGTCTGGTGCTCGACGGGCGATGGTGGTTCCGGGAGCATTTTCGCCGAATTGCTCCCCGGCTGGTCGGCGCGGCGTCCGCCCTTTCGCGGCTCATGCCGAACGTGGGCGGACCCAGCTTCGAGGGCCGACGGCTGTATGCGGGGGTGATCCGTTCTATGGCCATGTACGGCGCACCCGTGTGGGCGAGGGCTCTGAACGTCCAGCTCAGGGCTGTTCTGTGGAGACCCCAGAGAGTCATGGCGGTCAGAGCCATTCGCGGGTACCGCACGGTATCGACCGAGGCGGCATGCCTACTGGCCGGGACACCCCCGTGGGACCTAGAGGCGGAGATGCTCTCCGACCTCTACCGGCGGGTGACCTCACTGCGCGACGAAGGTGGCTCCCCATCGCTGAGCGAGATAGCCACCTGGCGCGAGGACGCCCGCCGAGACGTCATCGCCCGTTGGGCTACGCGGCTGGAGAGGCCTAGACACGGTGTCGTCACCGTCGAGGCTCTCCGGCCCGTATTGATGGAGTGGATGGAGCGGCGGCACGGAGTCCTCTCCTTTCGACTGGTGCAGGTGTTGTCGGGGCACGGATGCTTCGGCCTTTACCTGCACACGGTCGCGTGTAAGGAGTGGACTTCGTTCTGTCACCATTGCAGCAGTGACGAGGACACGGCGCAACACACGCTGGAGGCGTGTCCGGGCTTTGACCGGCAGCGCCGTGACCTCGTCGCTGTCATCGGTGCCGACCTGACGCTGCCGGCTGTCGCGAGAGCGATGGTCGACAGCGTCAGGAACTGGGACGCGGTCGCCGCCTTCTGCGAGGCTGTCATCTCGCAGAAGGAGGCGGCGGAACGAGTCCGGACGGAATCCCGCGACCCGGGCCGCCGTCAGCAACCGGGGCGGCGCAGGCGCGAATACCTGCGCCTGATGCCGCCCTAACCGAGGCCTCGGGTGATCGGACCGGGGAATTGTCCGGTCACCCGACGTGAGGCCACCGCGTGAGGGCGACGCCCTGACGGCGAAATCTGTCGGGGCGTCGACGAGAGGAACCCGCGAGGGTAAACCGCCGGGCGGGCCACCGAAGTTAAAATCGAGTACCGGTGGTCCGCTCGCACGGCGAAGAGAGAAGGTTTTACGGTGGGTCTATGGGGTCACGCGCCGCCTTTCCGTCACCCCGGACCGATTCAGCGGGGCGAGACGCACCCATAGCCCACCAATAAAAAAAAAAAAAAAAAAAAAAAAAAAAGGTAGGTTAGTCTCAGTCTCCCCGGTACCTACATCCTTCCTCTTTCGCATTGTATATCTTCTGAACCAGACGTTCGTTAGGCATTCTTGCCACATGTCCGAACCATCGGAGCATTCCCTTTCGCATCTTTACACCAATACTCACTTTCATACCTACTCGCTCTCTTACGTTGTCGTTGCGAATGCGGTCGGTCAGCCTAACTCCACAGATTTTTTACAGATCGTAATTTAACTATTTAACTACCATTAAATTTATAATCACATCCAATCATGTATTCTTCGCGTAACTAAATATTCTAGCATAACGGTCCAGCATATCCGCTCCGTTACAAAAATCGCAACGTCAGTAGCTTTTTCCTTATCGTGGCACAGCTAAAAAATATAAAAAAAAAAAAAGTATTAAAATCGCTAACCAGATAGGAGTATTTTAGGCATTACATAATAATGATGATGTAATAAATAAATAAGCAATCTTCAATAAGATATGTGTTCGTTCACAATTCTATTGTTATTAAGTAATATGGCCGTTTGGCCCCGTCTGTTATGTACTTTCTCGGTCAAAGGTGCTGCAAAGTTCAAATTCCACTTGGTTTTATAGAAGATTTCCGTCATTGTTTAAAGTGCATCGAAGATTTCGTTTTAATGACCATCAACTTGTTAAAGGTCATAGAATTAGAAGCATAATCCATCCATAGATCCATCTACGTTAGCTTTTGATCATCCTCCCAATAAAAGGGGTGATAATTCCATTAATTAAAATACGTAGTAAGCATAGTGATTTTAATATTATTACTTGGTATTTGGATTGGAGATCACAGATGGTGTAATGATTTTTAATAGAGAAATTTTTTTTGGGACAGTCTATGGTATTGGATGGGACAGCGGACAACCCTATAACCTGCCGTACAGGTACCTATTTGTCACCATGTGGCAGTTGGTACCCGGTCCTTATTATCGGCATCCGATACTTATCATCGGGGACCAGCCCTCCCTTAGTCTAAACGGTTGTCCTATTCTCACAAGTAAGTAAAGGAATAGTAATGCATTATATTTAAAAAATATATATTATGGTAGGACCACGCTGCTGACAGTTTTCTGTTTACAGTTGTGGGCCGGTCCGTCTGGGCTAGTACCACACTTTCACAGAAAATCGACATTTCAGCAGTAGCAATGGGCTGCTCTGCTTCGTTCGGTGAGCGAGAGAGCCCAACTTTCTGGGTGGGTTTGGGATTTTATTTGGTAAACAGCGGCCTAGCTATACCCTGGTATGGTAAAGGTCCATGGGCAGCAGTAACACTTACCATCAGATGTGCTGCTTGCTCCTTTGCCACCAAAAGCAGTAAAAAAGAAATAAGTAAAGATCACGGCTATCATGAATTGTTTTGATTGTGAGAAAGTTAATATCGTAAAAAAATGGAGGTCGTGAATTATATTCTACTATTATTGATTAACTTAGAAAGTCGCCAACAATAGATAATTATGAAAGGCCAAAAGAAAAATGATTCATACCTAGATTAAAAGCTCATTAATCTGACTTCAAACGTTTATTCTATCAAGAAATTCTTAAAAACAGCATGTAGTCCGAGCTAAAAGTTGTTTTTTTTTAGACCAAATCATCCTATTATTGGGTGCTACATTTGTCTATGATGGGAAACTGAATGACATATGAACACGAAAAATTGACACGTAATCAGAGAAATTAGTGTAAGGTTGTTTGTGAATAAGAAGGGTTATTATTATAGATAAAATTGATATTCAGTATTTATTTTCTTGCAATGAACTGCCTACGTCATTTAGTGGTCGTTTACGACATCCTATCCACATAAATGGTAGTTGAAAACTTTTTTATAGATGACGGATTTTGTTGTCTTTTAATTATGAATTTTGTCGCGATCAGGTGCGAATATGGTCATGATCCTCCTGTATCCATGATCGCTGGTAAATGTTTGAAATGTCAGATTAGTGTTTTTATTTTATTACTTGTGATAGCAAAAGAGCAAGATGCCTAATGGTATTGTTACTGCCACCCATCGATTATTACACAATCAGGGGTATAGCTAGGCCGCTGCCTACCAACTAAAACCCACCCAAGTTGCACTTCCGACTCTCTCACCCAACAAACACAGTGTAAATTATCACTGCTCAGACGTTGATTTTCTGCGAGAATTTGGTATTATTTTGAATAGACTTGCCCACAGCTATAGATAGCCAACTATCAACAGTATTTCCTACCACTACGGGAGTAAAAATCAAATACGAAATCCGTTAAAACAGTTTTTTTTTTCACATATTTATATAGTCGCATAAACAGTAATCACTATTATTAATACTTTTCAATTATTTATAAAATACAAATGTTAATATTTGTAATAATAAATAACTTAATTCGCAGTTAAAACACAATTGAGTATTTGGAAATTAAGTACAACCGTAAAAAATCTAACATAACGGTATTAAAGTCAACATTATTGTTTTACTATTGATGTATATGTGTAGGCATTTAAAGACATACCTTTCGCATGTACAGCTTAATTGTGAAAGTTTCTTAAACAAAAGACGAGACAACATACGCCTTGCACACAATACGCGACACTCGGTGGTCCAAACAATTGTTGGACCACCGTTACGATAGTTCGGACACACACAATGTTGTCTTATTTGATTAGCGTCCACAGATTGTTTACCTTAAGACGACGCATTTTGACAATTCTGTTGTGAGATCACTAATAGCTTTGGCCACTATTTAAATTGATAGTTAACTAAATTTCCGAATCAACCTCATTATATACCCTTTTATATTATCTCATAAAATTTGTATAATTTTTCATTTACTAGCTTCTGCCCGCGGCTTCGCCCGCGTAAAAGGTTACTTTCCTATAATTTAAAAATCCCCTATTTTTATTTACCCCTTAAGGGTAATTTTTTTACAAACATTTAATGTCATATTTATTTATATCTAATCAATAGCCTAAGTTTGTAGCTTCTGACTTTAAAAATGACGATACTTCTTTGCAACTTTTCATAGTCCTTTATAATCCTTTTTGGCATTAAAAAGTAGCCTTTATCAGGCTCTAGAGTGTCTGTGTACCAAATTTCATTTAGACCGGTTCCATAGTTTTGGCGTGAAAGAGCGACAAACAGACAGAGTTACTTTCGCATTTATAATATTAGTAAGGATTATACATATCGGCTCATATACGATCGACCGCTGGGTTCAATCTCCTTCCCAATAGGAGGAAAATAGCTTATTATACATGTTAGTATAATAAGAATTTATGTCGTATATTCCATTTTCTTGTAATTAGAGGAAAATACCTTTCAGTTGCTATAGAGACTTTATTCGAGTATTCCGTTTTCTTATATACATATTATATGCATATTCTGTCTCTTAGCCGTTCTTTATTACATGCACTAGCAATATAGGGGGTGGTGAATTGCATACTAACTAGATTACCACAGGAAAAAAAATGTTTTAGCTAATTTATTTAAAATTATTTTTTTTCTGTTATTATTGATGTGATTGTATTAAATATATTTATTTTAACAAGTAATGCGATGCCATTATTGTCTGTGAGCCAATTTCTAAATGCTTACAAACATATTTTCTTTTAAAGTTTGTTCAACGGTACTTTTTACTTCCAAACTTTGTTTATTCTATGTCCACTGTTTCGTAATTCAGACCGATAGTCAAGTACACTTACTATAGAGTACTTACTTGTTCACTATTTCTAATATTGCCTTCATTTGTGTTTAGTCAAATATGACAATGTGTTTTAAAAAGACTATTCAAGACCTTTATTATTCAATCATATTAGGGTCGTATTAATGTTGATCATAATACTTTTAGTAGATAATCATTTGGCCAAATCGCCATATACTAAGATTAGACAATATAATAGATACTTTAATCTCCTACATGATTTTCCTGCATAGTCCTCTTTTACGACATCCACAGACAAAAAAGGGGGTCATGAATTGTAGTCATATATCTCAACTCATATAAGCCCCACTATTGGGCTCGAATCTCCTCCACAATGAGAGGGAAATGAACCTACTCTAGCACGCTAGCCAGGCATGTTGGTATAGGGTTTTGTTTCGAGTTTTCCTTCTCTTTCATAGAAGATATATGCATTGTATATCCTTTAGTCGTCTCTTACGATCATCTACGGGTAAGATAGGGGTGGTGAATTGTATTCTTACTCGGTTACCACACAGTATTCTTACTCTATTATTACACGGATATATATGTACGGCTCTATCAATCGAAAACCACAATGCCACATCATAAATTGAGCATGGAAAGTGTCATTGACAGTTTTGAAGGGTTTTCGAGCTATTCTCAAGTGTCTCTTTAGCAGGTGTAGACATTATATAGAATATTCAGTACGGGTCAAGTGTGAAATAACTGTTACAAGAATGTTTGAATGTGATTCATTTTGAAAGTTTGCTTCGTTATATATGTTTTTGTTATATACAGGTGTGGATTGGATCGTTGAGATTTTATTGAAGTGAATACTTGTTTACAGGCGTGTGCACTTTTTTGGATGGATAAAAGAATATACAAATCGCAAATCGCGTCAGAATATAAAAACTGATCGAAAATCCGTAAGACGGGGTGAGAATATTGTATTTAAGTACATAAATGATAGTACTTTTATACTGATAAATAAAGCAATTCGTGCGAAATAATTCCCTAACAATTCCAATTTTTTTTATGATTTATCCTTCAAGGCGAAGGAAGGCCACGAGATACGGCACGGTTAATTAGTGGATGAAAGTGATCATATGTATATCATATACATGATCCTGCTATGGCTCTGAATAAAGAAGTATACGATTAAGTACATTTTTATGCCAAAAAATCAAAGTTATAAGTAGGGCAAAGCCTAAAACTATAAATAGTGCAAATACATACATACATACATATCATCACGCCATATCCCTTGCAGGGATCGCATTTCGACCGCATTAATTTTACTTTCATACTCTTTTCTGCATACCCAACTCTCGCTTCCATACAGTAATGTTGGGACAAGCACTGCGTTATGTATTGCTACACGTGCCTATTTTATGCAAATAAATAATATAAAATAAAATACACGAATAAAGATATTTTATTTGATCATCATTATTCTCTTGCTCTTATCCCAACTACTTGGGGTCAACGCAATATGTCCTCTTTCCCCATACAGCCCTATCAGACATCATCTCTGTAGTCACTCCCTGTCTATATATATCATGTTTCACGCAGTCCATCCATCTTTTCTTTGGTTTCCCTTTACCCCTAGAGCCTTCAATATTCATACTTAAAACCTTCCTTGCTACACAACTTTCATGACGTCTCATCACATGTCCATACCAGAGCAAACGTTCACTTCTTAACTTATCCGTCACTGGCACCACTTTCAAAGATTCTCTTATACGCTCATTCCTTGTCTTATCCATTCTCGTCATGCTGTACATCCATCTCAACATCCGCATCTTCGCTACAAGTAATATATTTTATTTGATATAATTTGAAATAAATGAAGTAGTTTCCGTAGTGGTAGATCCACACTATAGACAGCTTTCTGTCTACAGCCGCGGGCCGTTCCGTCCGGGATAGTACCACACTCTCGCAGAAAAACGATGTTTGAGCAGCCAATTTTCTGTGTGGGTTTGAAGTTTTCATTAGTTTTCACTTACCATCAGGTGTGCATCATGCTCGTTTGCCAGATTAAAAAAAAAATATTTGAAAAAAAGAACCTTATTTCAACAATTTTTATTTTTAACTGTCACTTTACGATTGCCTTACGCTTTTTATATAGTCTTTTAAATGACTATAAACTCTGAAGAGGCTATATAAAAACCTAGTCTCACCCAGGATATGACGTAAAATCTCATGAACTCCATGCTAAGGATGCTTCAACTATAATCTTCATCAAAATTACTTTTAACGAACCCACAGTTATTTTTTTTAAAGCTTAGATAACGTATTTAGAATCAACCACAAAAGAATAAATATACTATAACTTTTTATCAACAACTAACGAATAATAAAAAATCTCACAATACTAAAACTCATCAGTATTTATACACTTGTTCATTGTATACATTTGATCAAAATATATATATATTTATACATCTGATCAACCCGTTACGGAAAGTACAAACAACTAAAGCTATCTTAAGATATTTCAACACTCATTTTTCCATACAGATAAATTTACAATAAGCAAAATTATCTACCATTATGGATAAAAAAAGACATGTCAAAAATAGTATACAATTTTGACGTATCAATGATGCATTTAAAAAAGTGGAAGGTTTGACTAATTTATTAGTTATTAATGTAAATAATGTTGCCGGAGAGATTAAGATGAATCTATTAATATTGATACAACGTCTTGCAAGTATAGACCCATCAAATGTCAATCAAATATAAAGAATTACTGGTCGATTGGTTATATAGATGGTATATTTTGACTATAATGTTGTATTTAAATGTTGAGAAAGCTTAATTTATATGTAGATTTAACTAAACTTGATTATTATACGGCAAAATTAAAAAGTAGGCAGATTTTAGAATACTAATCTGACAATAAAGTTTATTGTGTGTAGAATATTATCTTCTATCTATACCAATAAATGGAAAGTTAGTTTTTTTTGTTCACTTATTCTGCGAAAACTATACTACAAGACGCAGCGTATTTCGGGGGAGAAACCAGAAAAAAAAAACAATTGTTGTTATTGAATAAAGTTCCATACAGTAATTGAAAATATATTTCGCTATTAATGTACGCATTGAACTTAGCATAAGTCAAACACTAAGAACGGTATCGTTGTGTACAGTTAATCCAGTTCAGTAAGCAGGCATCAACAATAATTGAACTATACTTTTATTTTTAACTACTTTGAAAATTTTATCTATATTTTTTTATTCTCTATCAATCTTTGAAGATCTATCTTACTTATCTGATCGAGTCGTCTTCACATTGTAACAATTACCGGTGCAAAAACGGCTTACAGATAGTTTTTTTAAAAGTTACTAATGGCTAAGTAGGTGTACTAATTTGCTAAGTACGAAGGTCTGATGTTCGTGCGTTTTGTATATGATTTATGAAATATTGTTTGCCCGCGGTTTGGAATGGACTTTTTTTTGGGACTAATCCCACCACACATTCCCACCATTGTAACTCCTGTAAGCCAGGATCCACAATGGTCTCCATAAATGACACCGAGGTTTGACCCTCAGGCAGTCTCGGGATATGATTTTAATTGTCTTGGGACCCGCAACAAATTTAATTAGAAAAGGTTAAAGAGGAGGAGTTGGAAAGAGTGATTCCACTTCGAATGGACTTTAGAAAATTTAAACAAAATTTATTTAAATCATAAAATTTGCAAAATTAATATATTTTTTATGTTGCTCGTAAATAGTATAATTCTCTTCCTTTTATATCAATTACTTGGGGTCGACGCAATAAGTACTCCTTTTCCAAGATAGAGCAAAAATTACTGTCCATAGTTTTATGACCGGCCATCAATTCTCCACGAGAATGTAATTGACAGCATCGGTTGGAGTTGGCCCAGGTTGATATAAGCCTCTTATTCGTCTTTTACGACATCCACGAGCAAAGTAAGGGTTGGTAGTATACGTAGCCACCTACTTCACCCCAAGTAATTAGTATAAGACCAGGAAAATGATGATTAATGCTCATAACAGAGCATGATCATCATCATCTCAGCTCCCCACTGTTGGGCTCGAGCCTCCTCCATAATGGAAGTTGTATTGACCTACTATATGACGCTGGTCAGACGTGTTGGTATAGGGTTTTATTTCAAGTTCTCCTTCTCTCACATAGATATTATATGCGTTTTTTCTATCCCTTAGTAGTTTTGTACGATCACCCACGGGTAAGATAAGGGGGTGGTGAATTGTATTCTTATTCCGTCACTACACGGAAATAACAGAGTATAGGTTCACTAAATTGTAGCAGTGTAATTCACCCCTAATAAAGTCAACACGGTCACAATCGTAAGAAAATGCAATACAAATATACTCGCAAGAAAAGTTATGAAGTACAAGCCTGTTGAAAATATAATTTATCTTATTCAAAACATTCATATGACTTCGACAGCCTTTGTTAAATTACCTGATGCGTAAAAATAATTAATGGTATGCCCAATAATGACGCGTCCAACATATTGTTACTTTATCGGGCCGCTAAAATACCGCTTGTTTATTATAACAAGTACCGGTTTAGAATGTTATTACTTAGGTATTTTGAAAAGATACATCGTATACGTTTATCTTGTTTATTACAAATATAAGTTTATAATTAAATGCGTAGCTATGAATGCAATTAATAATTAAAAGCATTAAAAAATTGAAAATATTTAAACTTAGAAGATATCGTGATTTAAACAACTCATAGATTACTGCTTCTTTGATTTTGAAACAGGAATTTATTACGTAAGAATACTATTCTCCACTCCATATCTTACCTATGGGTGATCGTACGAGACGACTAAGGGATATAAAACGCATATAACATCTATGCGAGAGAAGGAAACCTCGATACAAAACCCTATACCAACACGTCTGACCAGCGTGGTATAGTAGGTTAATTTTTCTCCCATTACGGAGGAGGCCCAAGCCCAACAGTGGGACATTTATGGGCTGTGATTATGATAACGATGATGATGATGATATATTGCGTCGACCCCAAGTAATTGGGATAAGAGCAGGAGAATTAATTAATGATGAATGAATAAATATACAATTATTCATCGCGGCGTAGTAGATTTGAATCCTGGATCGATTAAATAAGGTGTTTTTGGAGTTTCGACGGATTTTTTCGACTTTTAAGCACGTCTTTAGGTTATATTCATTAGCTAAATAAAAGTTTGGAATTGAGTTTTATTAACAGTAATAAATTAACTATTTTATGGGCTGAAATTAAAAATTACAACGTGTATTTCTTATACTTCTTATAGAGATGATTATGAGAGAAAAGGAAAACTCGATATTTAACCAACACGTCTGACTACCATTGTGTAGTACTTCACTCGCTTACAATAATAACTATTAACTAAGCTGAAACTCTGCCTAAAAGCAATACTATAATTAATTAATATCTGTGTGGTAACGGAGTAAGAATACATTTCACCACCCTATCTTACCCGTGGGTAATCGTAAGAGATGACTAAGGGATATAAATCGCATATAACATCTATGCAAGAGAAGAAAAACTGGAAACAAAACCCTATACCAACAGGTCTGGCCAGCGTGGTATAGTAAGTCAATTTCCCTTCCATTACGGAGAAGAGAGCCCAATAGTGGGAGCTAAGACGATGATGAAATTAATTAATTAACACCAATATTAAATTTTAAAATTATTAAAAGAATATAGAGTCATAAATGCAGCATTTTACACGTCATAACTTTAACCAAGGTTTTTATTCTCAACAATATAATTTGACGGAAAAGTTAGCATCCCGGATCATAGGTTGTCCATTGTACATTCGACATTGGCAATCAGGTATTATTTATAAGCGCCTATAATCGAGTAAATACATACTTATTATATTGTTAAAGTTTTTCAATAGTCATGCACGATGGGTAGTCACGAAATATTCAATAATCACCAAGCGCTGTCGTAACAATATTTAATTAGAATTATAATACACCTTTTGTATTTATAACTCACTGTTGAGTAATATAAATATAAGGGGCTAATATATCACGAACAAATCTCTTGGTAACGAGTTAACGATACAATAAGTTACCACCCTTTTATTTCTCGCGAATCGTAAAGACGTACTAGAAAAATAGCTCTATATTATATCTACTATCGGACGATACAATTAACAGGCTATATTCCTTCTCATTATATAAGGGATTCGCGCTCAGTAATAAACTAAAGAAGAGAATTCTTATTTCTAGTGGTAGGGCCATGCTCTCTCTCTTTTTGTAGCTATAAATGAGTCAACTCGTTTAAGGTCCACCACCACCTCCACTAATGTCAAAAATATCTCTACCAGTGGTCTCAATAGTGATCCTCGCCCTTCCGTTGCCCCGATCGGAATGAGTAGGTTATGTCCAAACCCTAGCCTGTCAAATAAATAAAAATCAGTAGTACCACACCAATTAAACTCTGAGTAATAAGCTACTGCATTTCATACGATGAGGGGAAAAAACAGTAGCAGGCACTACCCTATAGTAGATAGCGAAAGATCTATGTCTCTGGTATTACCTACAGAGATCCATATCATGGACTGGTGGTCAGAAATAATATAATGACTATACAGAACCCTTTCGTCACGGACTTTTCGAGTAACCAGAACCTGTATAAAAAAAGTGTGTGTATCAGCTCCGACGCACGACTGGAGTTTACTCCTTAAGTACGATTATCAAAACAGGCGCAAAAAAGCTCATTTGACTAAAAATAATACATATATTGTTATTTACATTTATTAAAATTGTTCAGTGAAGTATTATCTCACGTCAGAAAGTCAAAGGTGCGCAGAATAGGTTGCGCACCAAAAACGTAACGAGATCATTCGATCACTAGATTTTACTCCTCATTTTTTTCTCATACCGGGCGCCTTATATGAAAATTGATTCTTAAGGAGTAAACTCCAAAAAATAGTGGACGCCATTTTTTGAGCGTCATTTACTACTTATCACCTAGTTAGCTGCTTACTTGATTGCCACTAAATTCAATAAAAAAGGTGATAGTACTTATGGTTAATATATATTAGAATACGTGTGAAACATTGCACGTAGCATGTATAAAGGTATATAATCGATTGTTCGTGAGTTCTTATGATTGTTAAACATTAAATGTTCTTTAATACAAGGTTACAGTTAAAATAGTGTTGATATTAACGGCTATTACACACACGAGTATATATAATACAAGACCAATAAATAGTAATCATAATAATCAATTAGGAAGATTGCGATATAGATTGGTATACTTTCTGTTGAATATAGAGCTAAGAATCTATACAATAGGACGCTGAATAAAAATAATTTATATATACAAGTCAGCGGGGTGGGCTTTAGATCTTCATTTTCTAGTTCATCCACCTAACTTTAATCACATGATAAATCAGGCGGCTCACAATATTATCACCAACACCATATAAAATAATAACATGGAATGCAGTGATGTTAATTGTGGCTTGATACAACCGATCGCTACTAACGCTCACAGATTACTGATATGAAGGCACGTCTCACTTCACAAGTAAACTATCTAACGGTTGTTTATTTTTTAACTACCCTCTATCGTATTTAATCGTTTCACAACTAAACACACTCAAAGAATAATCAAAATTAATAAACTAAACGGATAACTAAAATAATGAAAGTGATTGCTTGACATTCCATTAATATCGTCCTTTAAATATCACGCTCTGCGACATATATACATACATATCATCACGCCATATCCCTTGCAGGATAGGCAGAGAGAACAGAGTGCCAGAGAACTCTATATCTGCATACTTCACTCGCTTCCTCAACATTCATAATTCTCTTCATACACGCTCGCCGGTTTCGGAGACTCTTGACTCCACCTTCCTTCATATAGATATTTTTTTTTGTATTAAAGTAGGTATTGATATATTATTTACCTATATCTAATATATTTTTTATATTTCAATGGTGGAGCCACAGTATTAACAGTTTTCTATCTACAGCTTTGGGACGATCCGTCCGTGGTAGGGTCCGTACTATTGTAGAAAATCGGCGTTTAAGCAATGGTAATTCGCTGCTGCGCTTCGTTTTGTGAGCAACAAAGCTGAAAGTCCAACTTACTTTTGTAGTTAGTGACCTAGCTGTACTTTTGGTATTACAATTTTAAATGGTTAGCAGTAACACTCAGGTGTGCTGTTTGCTCGTTTGCCATCATAAGCAATGAAAAAATGATGACCCTGGTCGATATAGGTAAACCTTTTAATTGTTTTGTATGACATCCACCAGCAAAATAAGGATTGGTAATATACTTAGTGACTAACTCACAGGAAAAAATATATCATAATAACCGACAGATTGTCTAAATATATTAAAGTCTGTGTATATGAACAAAAAAACAAGTTATCTAACACGTTGGCAAGTGTCGATTGTGTCTCGCTTGTGCAAGCGGGAGCGTCCACTTTCGTGGTCGGTGTGTGGGTGTATCTACAATTCTACAGTATGTGTGACTAACTGTGCTCAGTGTGGCCGTCATGAGAAACCTGGTCCCTTAGATTTGAAGAAAAAATTAAACATTTATTACATTAATACTGACAAGTGTCGTTTAGGATATAACGTCTTGACACACTAAAAGATAAGCAACCTACTACTTGGATATTAGTTCATATTCTACCAATTTCTTCTCTTTTCTAATTTTTTTTTATATGAGTATGTTATTCCACAGACTTTTTGTCCATGCTCTTTTTACTTTTTATTTAATTGTTATGGTGGTTTGTTTACAAAATTAATATTCTTAAAGTGGCTTTATTACATTTGGATAAAGCTTGAAGAGCGCAATTCATGTGTCATAGATGTTGAGCGACAACATGTCTTTAAGGGTTTCTTCTTGGCGCTGGTGGGCTTGTTTCTTTTCTATTTATGCTCTTGTGTCTCTTTTCTATTTATTTCTTGATAGCTCATACCTCTAAATGTATTCCTACAATTTTGGATCTAAGAAAATAAAATAAAATTAAATGGAAATAAAATAAACAATGATCTAACAAGCCCGTAAAAAAGACTTAAATAATTTAAACAATGACGTAACTAGCCTGTAGACAAATAATAAAAAAATAGAAAAGGTTTTAAATATGTATGATGTTTATATAATTTATTTCTTTAGATGCATTTCTTGTTTGAATATTAAAATCGCTAATAAATAACAAAGAACAGTATTATTCTAATAATTTCTAATAATCTTGTGATTAAAAAAGCAATATTGCCTAACACATTTCTTATGGTAAAGAAATAATAATATTTTCTCATAGGTATCTTGTCCGGGAGTATCGTAAAAGACCTGTAAGGGATATTATATGCAGATAACATCGATTCAAGATAAGGCAATCTTGAAGTAATTTGTTATACCAATCTGTGTGATTAGCGTGCTATGATAGGTTAATTTCCGTACTATAGGGGATGGGTGGGTTTGATGGTGACCTCGAGCCCAATAATGGGATATAGGTATACAATGATGGATTTAAGCTAAGTTGGCGGGCCTTCGCTAAAAGGCTGGGCCGACAAATTTTCGTCACAATTTTGAAAGTAGTAAAAATTTGAAATCGATTTTTTAATAAATAAAAAATACTTCTTTTCTAGGCCCGTGCCTAGGGCGACAAAGTTTTAGAGGCGCCAAAATTTTGGAAATATTAAAAATTTGGAACCGTTTTTTTATTAACTTTAAGACCGAATTCTTTTTACTCAAAATAACTTAAAAAATTAAAGTTAAAACCCTTTTCATCATCATCATCATCATCTCAGCTCATATTTGTATGTCTCACTGTTGGGCTCGTGCATGGGAGGAAAAATGACCTACTAAACCACACTGGTCAGACGTGTTGGTATAGGGTTTTGTTTCAAGATTTCCTTCTCTTCCATAGATGTTATATGTGTTTTTTATTTCCCTTAGTCGCCTCTTACCCCTTACCTTCTTAGCTCCTCTTACCTTACCTATGGGTAAGATAGTGGGTGGTGAGTTGTATTCTTACTCCGTCACAACACGGAGAAAACCCTTTTATTAAAATGATTAATCATGTAAGTATTAAAATTAAAAATATCAATCAAAATAATAGAAAAAAAAATCGTTAAAGTATTATTATATTAGGATTTTAAATTAACTTAAAACTAGGGCGCCATCGAACCTAAATCTATTATTGGACATATATTATATAGGTTGAGATAAAAAATTAATCGAGTGATATATTACAACATTACTTCTAAACTTATAAATCAATTATTTATTTACAATTAAATTTTAATGAACAATTAAAAATAGATCAAATAAATAATTCCAAGGAAGTCATTACATATATTAACTCGTATACAATATTGATTAATGACATATTTGACACTAACAATACCAATGAAAACCAAATTACATTGTCACTTATATGACAGGCGTGCAATTGGTAAATCAATTGTAGATTTTTATCTTGTAAATTATTTTTCATATTTTAATTATATTGTCAAAGACAAACGATAGCTGATTAGTTGATCTAAAATTACAGAGGTCTTAGATTTGATTTCATTTTAGCTCATATACATTCGACTATAAATTCAAATTCATTTATTATGTATAGGTAAACCCTGCGAGGGTATTGTAATTTTTAACACTTTAAATTAATACAATAAATAGACCACTCCTTGTGGTGATGGAGTAAGAATACTATTCACCACCCCATATCTTAACCGTGGGTGATCGTACGAGACGACTAAGGGATATAAAACGCATATAACATCTATGCGAGAGAAGGAAAACTCGAAACAAAACCCTATACCAACACGTCTGACCAGCGCGGTATAGTAGGTTAATTCCCCTTCCATTACGGAGGAGGCCCGGGCCCAACAGTGAGACATTTATGGGCTGTGATGATGATGATGAAATAAACCACCGGATCGGAACTTAACCGTTACTGAGAAGATCCGGCAAGAAACTCAGCTTTGTTTATTATTATTATTTTTTTACTTTTTACAACAAAACAAGTACAACATGTTTAGTAAGAATTAGCTCCAATATTGATATGCGCACTCTTGAAACTTCGGTTTAATGTAAAATTGAAATACAATTTAAAAGATTATAGCTGGACCAGATCCCACAAGCGGCAATCGATCACAAGTTAACTGTTGTTACGCTCGAGCCTTTTCCACATCATTATCATCATTCTCCTACTCTTATCACAATTACTTAGGGTCGATACAATATGTACTCTTCTTTCATAGTACGTGTTGTAGAAGTTATTGGCAATAGTTTTATGATTGGCCGCCTGCCAGACGTCAACCCTCCTTGGGAATGTAATTGTTGACCCAAACGGCATCAGATGGCTCTTAGTCGTCTTTTACGACATCCACGAGCAAAGTAAGTGTTGGTAGTATTCGAAGACGCTACCACACACACGCTCGAACTTTCTCCACAATAATAGGTAAATTACCTACTTTACCAAGATGATCTTACGGGTTAGTACAGGTCTTTATTTCAAGCTTTAAATCTCTTCCATAGATGTTATATACATACTAGGTTATGTCTCTTAATCATCTTTTAAGACACCTACGGTTGGATAGGGGGTGGTGAATTGTATTTTACTCTATCACCTTATGGGCATCACGTCACCATCTGAATTTGATTCATGTGGTCATATTGTCAAAGTAACTGAGGCTGAATAAGAGACCTATAAATTATTTCAGATGCAGAAGTCTTAGATTTGATACGATTATATATGACAGGCACTTCTGAACTTTCAATGCTGTCATCTATCTGTCAATTGCCGTCAACAATTGTTGCCCAATAGAAATTCATAGGTAAAGAATTTCATAGGTAAAGAAAATTAGAGGTTATAGTGATGATTAAAAGTATTTGATTGGCATATTGATGATCGTATTTGGTGCTAAGTTTCCAAAACAAATTTACTGACCATTCTTCTGGTGCTGTCTCAGCAGTTTTTTATGACTTCCACAGTAATCTAAGACAGTAATAATAATATAGCTAATATAATTTTAATCTTTTACCTAAGTATTTACCTTATACCTTGATTAGTCTGTGAAAAGAAATATTCTCAGGTTCCCCGTACATTTAAGAGCTACATATCTTATAAAAATCATGGTGATGATAAGTATGAATACCTCAGAGAAAGTCAGTCACCTGTAATACCTCAACACCTCAGTTCCAGGCAAATTCTTATCGTTATATATAACAGTTGACATTACGAATCGAATTCTTTAGAATACTCTAATAGATGATTCAATTATAGCATGAAAACGACTATAAAACGCTTTCAAGTACCTAATCGTTCTACCTGCAGGGGGCGGACTAATCCCTGATTGATGAATGAATCGTCGCCAAGGAAAGCTAATTAGCTCAACAAGAAAAGCTGAGACTCCAATGTGATTTAGAATAAATTCAAAGGAATGTGCTCTATTATAATGTCATATATTTAAAACACGCTGTAGATATCAAATCTAGTGCTAACGCAAGATAAGTTGCTCTACTTCACAAGAAATATAATTTATTGTGAGAAGTCAATAGTGGTAGCCCGATTGTTGGGTAACATGATTATAATATAAATATTAGCCGTGCCCTGAGGTGTCGACCGAATTTCATCGGGCTTCAATGAACTGGGGTACCTAAGTAAATCAAAGCTATTTTATATAAAAAAAAAACATGTTTAGACATACATATTATGTAATATATTTTGATATATTTATTAATTGATGTAGGTTATATATTTATTGAGTAACTTTATTTTTTTTATTGCTTAAGCAACCATAAGGTGGCAAACGAGCAAACAGCACACCTGATGGTAAGTGTCACTGTCGCCCATGGACCTTTGAAATACTAATGGTATAGCTAGGCCGCTGCCTACCAATATAAACCTCAAACCCACTCATTTGGGCTTTCAGCTCTCTCACTCACCGAGCGAAGCGCAAAATCTGCGAGAGTGTGATACTACCCCAGACGGATCTGCCCGCGGCTGTAGATAGAAAACTTTCAAGAGCGTTGTCCTACCACTTTTAAACGAATGTAAAAAAAACTGTGAACAATATGTTTATCATCTTAGCTTATATCTATGTCCCGTTACTGGACTCCAGATTCCACTAAAAGGAAGGTTGATCAACTAAACTACGGTGAACAAATAGGTTGGTACAAGGTTTTATTTCGAATCTTTCTTCCCTTGGGTAGAAGTTTTATGTATATATCGGCGCAAATACAACAATACACCTACTATAAATAATTAGACTAATTAATTGAACAGTTTAGTTACTTCATAAATCATCAATTGATTACTTAAAGATTATTTTGATGTTAAATTAACATTAACAATCATGTGATTATTTCTCTCATTATAATTTCTGTACTAAAAATTGTAAACACGTGCACGTGCTCTGAGCCCTATAAATACGGACGCACTGTCGCAATACATAACGGGTTGAGAGCCCCAGTCCGGGTAAAGTTGTCATAGCCATCTGAGGCTAACAACTAAGACACACAAAAAAAAAAAATTCGCAGTACATTCATTCGTGTTCGAGTCATTGTACCGTACGTAGCTCTCTGAGGCGACGTTACACTACTCGTTGAAGAATCCAACATTTAAACAGTTACTTGTGGAGTTTTATCTCGGAGATCAAAACCATACCATGAGTAATCCACGTAACTAACAACAGTGACGTCGGCAATGGTGACGTCACACCTTTTAAAAATATAATGGTGGTGCCTCCTGCGTCATGATTGGTTCCTCCTTCGTCATATATTATATCCCTTGGTTTACTTTTATGAGACCCCATAGTTAAAATAGCGGATGGTAAATTGTATTCCTACTCCGTCACTACACGGATATAAAAATACATCACAAAAGATTAATGATCGTTTCGCATCGTCGTATTTCATTAAAACGTCTTTAATTATTGTGAATACAAGTAAGGGGAACTATTGAAAATTGATTAATTTCAGAACTTTATCGTAATGTTTTAAACAAGATCATTAAGATAAAAGAGCAACTTTCTAGTTTTTATTGCGATTTGAAACTAAAGCATGTTCTTTTAGTTTATTTTCGAATACAAAATTATTTATATAATAAATACATATATGAAACATACATACATACATATCATCACGCCATATCCCTTGCAGAGTAGGCAGAGGGAATAGAGTGCCAGAGAACTCTATCCTTGCATACTTCACTCGCTTCCTCAATATTCATAATTCTCTTCATACACGCTCGCCGGTCCTTCAGTACGTGACTAATCTGGTCTAGGTAGGTGAGTCTCGGTCTCCCCCGGTACCCACATCCTTCCACTTTCGCATTATATATCTTCTTAACCAGACGTTCGTTCGGCATGAATACAAAATATTAAAACATTATTCATAATATATGAAAACAAAATATTAAAATATTATTTATTGAGTTTTTCGTTTATTTCAGCTCATATACGTCTCACTATGGAGCTTTAGCCGCCTCCATAATGGGTGGGAAGTTGACCTACTATACCACGCTGGTCAGACGTGTTAGCATAGGGTTTTGTTTCCAGTTTTCTTCTCTTGTATAGATGTTATATGCATTTTATATCCTTAGTCGTCTCTTACGATCATCTATGGGTAAGATAGAGATTTGTGAATTGTATTCTTACTCCATTACCACACGGAAAAAAATGTAACTTACAGAATTATATTATCTGCTGATTATAAAAGAAAAAGTGAGTCAATTTCCTTTTGTTATCTTGTACGACACTAGTAGATTTTGATACATCCATGGACTAGAGTATTGGTGGTTTCTCAATCACTTTCTACACGAAACAAAAGTATTTTGTTTAATAAGTAATATTACTAACACTAAGTCTGTGATATCTTAAATATTTTTTATTTCATTCTAACAATTTTTGATTTATCTGACTTATTAATAAGTGTATTCACCTTCCAAATGACAAGTCAGGTTTAGTATGACACATGACATACCTTCACATATTAATAAATAAATTATTTGAAAAATAAATAACGCTTTTTCTTACGATATTTTCCCTAAAAATCATCATATTATTATTGTGACTAGATATACAATAATTTAAATAAAAAATGGCACTATCTCTTTGATTTTAGCGAATGTGGTTGCTGCTAATAAGATATACTAAGAATAAAGAGCTTAGTGGGACAGTAATGTTATTGAAATTTTCTACAGATAACCTCGATTTTCGTCTTCGAATTTCCTCATGTTATTTCACGATATTAATCTCAACCTGCGTTTGATGACAATGTTGAAAATTTCTAGAGATTAACTCGATTTTCATCCTCGAATTTCCTCATGTTATTTCACGATAGTAACGTCAACCTTCATTTGATGACAACCAGCTCTGTCTTAATTACGTGAATAGTAATAAAAAAATATATGAATGCTTACTTCTTAAGGAGGTAGATATAGGACTATAAATTACGTATTTAATATTATCGTTAAAAGAAACTGCAAGCTAATTTTAAATAACATTAAAGTTTAACTACTCCTTCGTCCTTTGAATATTTGTTTGTAAAGTCCTCCATGTAAAAGTAAAGTTTGTAAAGTCTTCCATGATAGATTATTTGTTTAGCTCAGTGTTTTGTGTTTTTTTTATGAAAAATAAAATTTATTTACGTAATATCTGTCTGTATACTATTTAACCTTGGTAAATTTCCTCTGATGCCGTTTTTTCAACAATTACATACCCAAAGAGGGTTGAGATATAAGAGGATAATGTTTTTGATTGGAAAGTTCTTCATACATTATTATTTC
Organism: Lymantria monacha; assembly: GCA_905163515.2. Lineage (NCBI taxonomy): Eukaryota > Metazoa > Arthropoda > Insecta > Lepidoptera > Erebidae > Lymantria > Lymantria monacha. Next base: position 23,652,120 of record LR991102.1, on the reverse strand, counting down.
GGGACACAACTACTTATATACATCATTCTCTTACTCTTTTCCTAATTACTTGGGGTCAATACAATATGTATTATTGTTTCATAGTAAATATTGTTGTAGTAATTGGAAATAGTTTTATGACCGGCCGTCTGCCAGACGTCAACCCTACTTGGGAATGCTATTGTTGACCAAACGGCATCAGATGGAGTTGGCCCAGATCGTTATAACGCTTTTAGTCATCTTTTACGGCATCCACGAGCAAAGTAAGGGTTGGTAGTATTCGAAGCCGCTACCACACAGCTATTAGTAGTAAGACACACCTACTTATATACGTCCATATGAAAATAAATTATGTAAAACTTGTTTTGCAACCCAATATTAACATAACGGAGTGTCCGAGTTTACACTTTATCGACCTTGAATTCGTATTTTATTGTGTTGTAAATATGTATATTTGACTAAAAAATTATACAAATCAATTATTGCATTTTAAAATCAACAATGAAGACTTAATTAACATATTATTTTTCGTTTAAAAAATAATCGAGTTTGCCTAACTTATCTATACTGTATATTTTACGTGTGTACATAATAAAAAGGAGAATTCACCATCCCCTCACTTACCTACGGGTAACCTAAAAGTAGTGTTGCCCAAATTCAAAACCAAGACTCGCTGCAAGAGTCTCGCAGTGCTCCCTTAGACAGCATTTTACGATTCCTTTGGCAAAGAAAGGATTGTACATTTTGTATTCTAAATAAGGGAGGGAAATAATTTGATGTTATTTTAAATAAATAGGTGTAATTATAGCTCTACTCCTGTTAATTGATATGTATCTAATTATTGATAGTTGTACAGTTAGTGGCAATAGATGAATGGAATATCATTAATTTAGTTGGATTCTTCATTTCTATCAAAACAAATGACTCTGTGTTTTCTAACAGCGAGAGTTGCAAGACCTGCAAGACTCTGCAGAGTCTTGCATTTGGGTAACACTGATAGGAAAAAATGTAAGTAATTTATCAACCATTAGCTTGTTTTAGTTAACTAGTATTGAATGATAATCTTCAACACGTCTGACCAGCGTGGTATAGTAGATTATTTTCTCTCCAATTATGGAGGAGCCTCGAGCCTCACAGTGAAACAAATATGAGCTGAGATGAAGATCATGATGATGAAGCATGTCGATTCCACTATTCACTTCAATCATGCATTCAATTAATCAATCTTGCATTTGGGCAACAGTACCTAAAAGTCTACTAAAGGGATACGATATGTAGATAACGTCGATATTAAAAAAAGAAAATGGACATAAAAAGCAATATAACACTTTTGAGTATATTTAGTTCTATATTAGTTTTTTAGTCATCTTTTACGACACCCATGATGAATGTGAAGTTTAGTAATATTCAAAGCAGCCACCGTACAACAATTGTGTAAATTTTCTGGTTGGTCCTGCCAGAGTAATTCCACACTTTCGCAGAAAATTAATGTCTGAGGAGTGACAATATGCTGCTGTGCTTCGTCATTTGGTGAGCTAGAAAGCCGGTAGCCCAACTTTCTGTTGGAATTTTCATTGGTGGGTTAGTTATACCGCTGGTATTGTAAAAGTCCATGGGTATTAGTAATACTTGCCACTAGGTGTGCTCCTTACTTGTTTACCACCAATAACAATAACAAAAACATGCTTTAGATCTGTATAAAAATATTTTTATCTACGTAATAATATAACAATATTTTTTAATATGGAAAGAAATTACTTGTTATCTATATAATACATATAAATTTATAAATATATAGGTATCTATATTTTTTATAAAAATATTTGTATTAAAATATTTTCATCAAATTTACATTCCGATAATCAAATTCTTGTCATGTCTTCTATGCCAGGATACTAACCTCAATACTTAATTGATGATGACGTACCCTTCAACTACAATGACTTGATATTGCACAGCAGAAATTATTAATTAATTAACTGCATACGTCACGTATGACGTCACTATTAAATACATAGACACACACACATGCATCATATGTATAGGAGGGTAGCGATCTGATGAATACAGCGCTTTTGCCCCATCCCAAAAGTGCTTAATCTAGCTAAATATTTTTTCACTTAAAAAAAATGGTTCAAGGTACAGAACTAATTTGAAAAATAGGCATAAGTATTCGTATTTGCCTTTTCTTTATCCGAGTAAGAATACTATTCACCACCCCATATCTTACCCGTGGGTGATCGTATGAGACGACTAAGGGATATAAAACGAATATAACATCTATGCGAGAGAAGGAAAACTTGAAACAAAACCCTATACCAATACGTCTGACCAACGCGGTATAGTAGGTTAATTTTTCTCCCATTACGGAGGAGGCCCGAGTCGAACAGTGGGACATTTATGGGCTGTGATGATGATGATGATGATTTGCCTTTTTACTTTGACTATTTAAACTTTTAATAGACTACTTTGAAATTTACGAAATAATGTCTTCATCTATATATCAGAGATTTGATCTCAGTTGAAGCTATGTCATAATATGTTTAAGAACATATTATTATGCCATCAATTAGTTATCAGGCTTCATATGATACCGTCTATTAACAGCTTTATTGACACAATAAAATATCACAGCTGATCAATGCGTTTATAATGGCCGAATATTTTACGATTCTGATTTATATGCCGTGATAGTTGACTTATTAAAATAAAAAAAAAATATTAGATATGTTAGCTAACTAAACTGTGGGAACAAAATCTATTACGTAATTACGAATCAATTTGAAACATAAAAAGTTATATAGTTACGACATAATATACTATGTACGTTACATCATATTGAAATAAGTTCGCCGTGCAGAAATTAAACGGTTTTTATTTTGTATGTAATCAACTTCTTTTAACCTGATGACCGATGGGTCGTCATCTGATTGAATACTACACCTGTTATAGTTGACTTTCTAACAACTCGAAACTATAAATGCTTTAGTGCTGCAAGTTTTTTTTTCTTTTTTTTTTGGGTTGGGTTATGGTCGGCACACTCCTCGTACCACTCCGTCCGACAGAGGGGCGTACGCACGCATACCTGTAATCCACCCGTGAACCTTGCCTTCGTCGTTGGATCGGCCACCGAGCAGCGTTAACTTGTCGTCAGTGGCCGCCCCGACGGAATGCTGCAATTTAGAATTTAGTCGATTTTAAGCCAATTTTTCAACTTATTACAATCTTTTTTTTTCGTTAAGATACCCTACTCTGCCGCTTCTTCTATCCAATCAGCTTTAAAGGTCAAAATATTAACTGAAATGGATGTATAGAACATAGATCTTAAACACAAGGACGTGTTGCAATTTTTTTTTTAAATAATTACACAGGTTTATTAATTTTGTTGCAATTATAATTTTAAAATTGGCTCATTAACTTAGTACTCCTGGCTAAATATGTAATTTGTTAGAACTCTTATTATAACGAATGATTAATGAGCTATTTAATTTTTTTACGCGTACACTGTTTTAATATACATATTGTCGCTTTAGGCTAATAATAATGATAAATAATCTATGCATCCGATATTATTACTAAGAGAATATTTGAAATTATACTTTTTTTACATGGTAATCTCTAAGTCTCAGGTTTGACTAGTGGTGAGGGTGTAAGAATACATTCTCTCTCTCTCACCCTTTCTTTCTCTCTCAATTGCTTAAGGGATACGATATACATACAATATCTATCCAAGAAAAGGAAAACTCGTTTTAAAATTCTATACCAACCAATGTGATTATAATGATATAAGAAGTCAAATTCCCATCTGTTGTGAAGGAGGTTTGAACACAGCAGTGGGACATATATGAGCTGAGATGATGACGATGAAGTCTCAAATGATTTTTAATCGCATTTTATCTTTAAGTACTTAACATACATACATATCATGACGCCATATCCCTTGCAAGGTAAGCAGAGAGAACAGAGTGCCAGAGAACTCTATCCTTGCATACTTCACTCGAGTCCTCAACATTCTTAAGGACTCATCATTCTTTAAGGACTTAAGATTTCAGAAAACTTTTTAAGTGAATATAGTAAAGTAGGCTTTAGTGTAGTGATATTTTTTTTTATTCATCATTCTGTAATAAGAAATAATATATACTTGCGTTCGCCTAAGACTTTATAAATATTTTATTCAATTAATCATTTTGCCTATGTGAGAATCAAGTCCACGATTCTTAATATAGGAGATTGCCACTTATTGCCACCTTTAGACCACTATGCCCTCTGTGTAGTAAAAATTGATATCACAGGACTTTGACATAGGACAAATACAAAAACAACCATTTGAATTTATTAAGCCAATTTGAAAAATACTATTTTAGATTTTAGATTATAGGTATATTTTTCTAAACTGACTTAATACGCACCTATTAATATTACAATACCCAACCATTTAAAAAAAAAAGAAATTATTTATTAAAGTTGTAAAAAGTTTTGGTGCATTACAAAACTTTACAACTTCGCTTTATAATTAAGCGAATGCATGAGCGTCCAATACAGATCTGATATAAAGATCTCTGAAACCAGTCCAATTTCTATAAATAAAAAAAATCTTGCGACACCTCTAATGTCTCAATTCACATATCATTTCCACAATCGATTGACTAACCAAACTGATTAAGTTAAAATAATAGGTAAAAATTAAAATGTTTACAACATGATTAATAGTATAATATTTCAACTATTTAATTACATAATATTTGCTAACAATACATTTTAAATGCCAGATGTGTTAGCCAACAATGAATACATCTTCAAACTGGCCAGAACAAATAATTACAACACAACGATTGTTATTCGAGACGGCTTCGATTAATTTATCGATACTCGTAGCAATAGGCGACAAGTAATCGATCATGTTCCGAGTGAGGCGCCGCACTGATCGATTGTTGTTTTATAAGCTGTGAATAAATTAAAAATCGGATTGTTATCTCGTATAATGATGCATCAGTTATATTTAGATGATTCGGCTTATAAATTATATAGAGTGTACACATATATAGGGTGAATAATTTTAAAATATTTAATAATGTATAAATCTTATTGTGATGCTGTGTGGTAGCGGCTTCGGATATCACCAACGCTTACTTTTCTCATGGATGTCGTAAAAGACGACTAAGAGCTTTATATCAACTTGGATCAACTCCACCTGATGCCGTTTGGTTCACAATTACATTCCCAAGGAGATTTGATGTCAGGGAGGATAAAACTACGGATAATAACTTTTGCAATGGGTACGATCAAAGAGGAGTAGGTACATATTGCGTCGACCTCAAATAATTGGGATAAGAGCAGGAGATAGATGATGGTGAAATCTTATTATGGTTATGGAGAAACTTGGGTACCAAGCGTGGCGATTAAGGCGTTATCACCATTGTGTGAATATATGATAATAGTCAATTTTATAATTATAAAATGCTGTAGAGTTTAATGAAAAGATCCCTTGAAAGCCCAACTGGGGTGGGTTTGGGGTTTGTAATGGTAGGCAGCGGCCTAGCTGTAACTTTGGTATTGCAAATGTCCATGGGCGGTAGTGATATTTACCACCAGTAAAGCAAATGTGTATGGTGGCAAACGAGCAAAAAGCACACTGTTTGCTCGTTTGCCACCTAGCAACAAAAAACCAAAAAGAATATCTTTGCGACGCTTGTTTATGAAAAAATGATATTAAATTACAATTTCAATAGCATTTCGGGCTGGCTGAAGAAATAGAAGGTAGTAGGTACGATTCTCACCTACCAAGCAATAATTCCCCACATTTTGAGGTGACCCTAAATTGCCTTTGAACACCTGCTATATATTTTAAAATTAAAGATAGAAATACTAGTGAAATCGGAAAACAGTTATAAGGACGTTCATTACAGCAGTATAGCGTGCAGTAAGCTTAGTAGCTATTGAAAACTTTAACGGGTAAAACCGCGTGCATATGCCGCTAGTAATTTAGTCCAACAGCATTGCTATTGTCTAACAAATGCTATGCTTAAATCAATTTTTCGCAACAATGGACATAATAATTTTATAACCAAAAGTCATAACTTTTAACAATTTTTTAATCAAAAATGAACTGAATTGCACAAATATAAAATATAGAATTGAATATTGTAACCACATTATCGAGATAAAATTTTTCCACGTGCGACAAAAGGTTTTATCTGACAGTTTCTTTCATTTGTAAAATGAACTTTATTAACAAGATTTTGAGTTGTAAATATATTATTATAGAGATATATAGATAAGACGTTTTAGTAATAGTAATACAACAATGTCCACTTGGTTCAACTCTCGAAGTAAAGTTTGTGTCAGATTTGAAATACTTGAACGAAAACCATTGATACACTTATATTATTTATAAAATCCGATTACAAAATGAAAAATGATGTCGCAAGCGGGATTCGAACCCGCGCCTATTGGGATTCCGGCCCAATCGTGCTGCCACTACACCACCGCGACTAATTGTAGGACATGCAAATTTCATTTCGTATTATATTTACGTCTTAAGGTGACGGTATGCTATCTACCCGACAATGTTTACACATTGTTATAGGCTTAATACTTCAAACTTTACAGTTAGAATTGTATTAAACGATGACACAACCTTGTTATTTAAATTACTGAAATTTAGCATTTAATATGCTTAATTATTTATATTCATTTCGTAATCGGATTTTATAAATAATTAAGCATATTAAATGCTAAATTTCAGTAATTTAAACACTTATATTATTTACACAATTTATTTTACGCTAAGAATGATTTTAAATAAATTTACTGTAATAGATTAACTTGCATATAGTTGTGTGCCTACGATTACCACCAACCTCAACTTTGGGTTGTCGTAAAAGACGACTAAAAGCTTTATATCAACCTGATCCAACTCCATCTGAAACCTTCATCATCATCTTCACAGCCCATAAATGTCCCACTGTTGAGCTCGGGCTTCCTCCGTAATGGGAGGGAAATTAACCTACTATACCGCGCTGGTCAGACGTGTTGGTATAGGGTTTTGTTTCGAGTTTTCCTTCTCTCGCATAGATGTTATATGCGTTTTATAGTTAGTCGTCTCTTACTATCACCCACGGATAGGGTAGGGGGTGGTGAATAGTATTCTTACTCCGTCACCACACGGATAAAACCTTCTGAAACCTTAATTGGTCAAGAATTACGTTGTTAAGATAAGCACGCGGCCGTTCATTAAAACTAATGCCAATTACTTTTGAAATATATACGATGCAAAACGAGTACATATTGCGTCGATCACAAGTCAATTGAGATAAGAGCATGATAAGAGCAGAGACGATGATTCGATTGATAAAAATTGATTTTTTTTTTAGATACCACCATTTATCCATGTGGTGACGGAGTAAGAATACAATTCACCACTCCTTATCTCACCCGTGGGTGATCGTACGAGACAACTAAGGGATATAAAACGCATATAACATCTATGCGAGAGAAGTAAATCTCGAAACAAAAGCCTATACCAACACGTCTGACCAGCGTGGTATAGTAGGTCAATTACCCTCCGATTATGGAGGAGGCTCGAGCCCAACATTGCGACGTGTATGAGCTGAGATGATGATGATGAAATACCACCATCCTGCACTAAGGCAATAATCCTAGTATTACGTTGGACTATATAAACATGCAATTAAAGCTGACAACTTATACCCAGACTCAGAACAAGACTTTGTTGATCGCACAAACTATTGTCCCAGGTGGGAATCGAATCCTCGGCACTAGTACGGAAGGTCGTAATCTTAATCACTACGATATCTGTGCAGTCATTAGTGCAGTGTGCAATTATTATTATTTGCATTTACTAATGGAAAAATTTAAAAACACTTTGCATACTAGTCAATTTAGTTGAAATGTAGCATATATTTATATATATATATATATATATATATATATATATATATATATATATATATATATATATATATATATATACATATATATAGTGTATAGGGTTATATGCATTTAATCATATTATCCTGGCTTAGAAGCTGGTCTTCATCAAAATAGAATGGACAATAACCAAGTTGAACATAATATTTAGGTATAAGAATTTATTTCTTTTTTTTTGCAATGGTATTATCCGATAACATATTTTAGTCCTCTTTTACTCACAGAAAATCAAAGGCATACACCATATCATGGACAAAAAAAGATTATTAATTATTTAAATTATATAGGTAGTATATTTTCCACATAGTTACGATTAACTTTAAGCTGTGTGGTAGCGGCCACGAATACTACCAACCCTTACTTTGTTTGTGGATGTCATAAAGGACGACTAAGAGCCTTATAACAACCTGGGCCAACTCCATCTGGTGCCGTTTGGTCAACAATTACATTCCCAAGGAGGGGCCGGTTATAAAACTATTGCCAATAACTTTTACAATATGTACTATGAGAGAAGAGTATATGTTGTATCGACCCCAAGCAATTGGGATAATAGTAGGAGAATGATGATATCATATATGATGGCGATGAAATGATATACAAATAAATAATATTAATAATATTTTAATAATAATATAGACACAGTTTTCATAGTTTTCTGTCTACAGCCGCGGGCCGGACCGTCCGCGTTAGTACCACACTCGCCCTAAAAATCAACATCTGACAATGGCAATGTGTTATTACGCTTCATTTGGTGAGCGAGAGAATCAGCAGCCCAACTTTATGGACGAATTTTGGGGTTTTTATTGTTAGGCAGTGGCTTAGGTGTACCCCCCCAGTATTGCCAAGGCTCATAAGCGGCAGTAATACTTACCATTAGGTGTGTCGCTTGCTCTTTTGCCACTATTAGCAATTAAAATAATAATAATAGATTGCCTTTAATTATATCAATTTACATTAAAATCATCAACCTCACTATTCATATAAACAACAAAACAATTAAATAAGGATTATGTAAATCGTCAGTATCGTGTTGGCTTATTTACTCTAAAATCCTTGACCTAAAATGATATAATTTTTACCTTTATATAGCTTCACCTTAAACCATTCACTTGTCATTGTTTATGAGAAGTTGTATTGCCAATATTTAATTAATTGGTATATTTGATTTATAGCTGTACATCTTATATTATGAAAAGTGTTTTCTGTATTAATAAATTCTTTGGTACATACATACATATCATCACGCCATATCCCTTGCAGGGTAGGCAGATAAACAGAGTGCCAGAGAACTTTATCCTTGCATACTTCACTCGCTTCCTCAATAATCATAATACTCTTCATACACGCTCGCCGGTTTCGGAAACTCTTGACTCCACCTTCCTTCAGTACGTGACCAATCTTCTTTGGTGACTATGAATTTACCGGTTCTTTTATTCTCGGTGTGGTGATGGAGTTATACTTAAATTCACTACACACTTCCATGGTCGTAGGTATGGCGGTTTGGAATATGGTTTTAATTTGAGTGTTCCTTCTCTTGCATAGATGTGATATGCTTCTTACTCTGTCATCATATGGAAATAAGAATATACGAAAAATTTTAAAGAAATAAATTTGCAATAAAAAAACTTGATTGCAATTGAATCGCATGATATCTTTATTTCACTATATACTATGATTCCTAATTTCTATTATCATATACCCTTGTATGGTAATTCATACAATATTTTCATAATAACAATAAAAAAATAACAATTTCCATTTGACGAAACAAGAATTTAAAGTCTCAAAACTCTCACTAAATTCTGCAACTATCAAAGTTGCAGTATTTTTATCTGTAGTCGATCCTAGTAATCCTGGTCTAAAAAAGCAATAACCTGTGCCTAAAAAATACCAAAAATCTGAAGAATAACAACTACTCCACGCATGTCGCACACCCGTCGGCCTGATAAAAAGGTTGACAAAGGATATTGTATGGAGAGAGCCTCTCTATTGTTGTTTGTTTTTAGCAAACCACAACGCAGCCCGGTGACAAGTTGTTGACTTGGGATGCTGAGACGATACGAATAACACTCTATTTCGAATATTAATAATATTTTTGTTTTACAGGAAAATAATTACAAATTTTTACCTCAAGTATTATGAAATAAAAATATTTTTAAGAATTTTGGGATAAGAAGTAAAGATATAGCAATAGTGTAATAATATATTTTTTTTATTGCTTATGGTGGCATACGAGCAAGCAGCATATCTGATGGTAAGTGTCACTGCCGCCCATGAACCTCTGCAATACCAAGGGCATAGCTTAGGCCATTGCTTACCAATACAAACTCCAAACCCACGCAATTGGTTTGCCGGCTTTCCCGCTCACCGAACGAATCGCAATAGCACATGGCCATTACTCAGACGTCAATCTTCTGCGAGAGTGTGATACTACCCCGGACAGACCGGCCCGGTGGTATAGTAATTAATATTAATCCTACCACTATTAATTAATATTGCGCGTTGAATAGTTCAAAGTGTAAGAAAGCAAAACACAAATACAAAATCAAAAAATCTGTTAAAATTGATTATATATAAAAAAATCTTAGGACTTACTTTAATGAGTATCATTGCATTATTCAATAATTTCTATAGAAAATGGGCGTTGTGTGATGTAAGTCTTCACTCATATCAATAATAATTAGTAATTTTATATTTGGTGAAGAGATTATTGAGATATTTTGCTTCCTATTACTGAGCCCAATTAAAATTCTGCTTCTAAAATTCAAATTTACAAATTTATATACATTCTATAGATAAGCATGCTTATCTATAGAATAGATAAGCCTATTCAAACAATTATCTTATATTAAACTTTCTAAATATCTTTTATTTATATCTAAGATACTGTCATGTGTTGTTATGCAGATATATCTATTTGCTAATTTATCTGAAGAAATGAAAGCAAATAAAATACATCAACACTTACAATACAGAATACAGATTTATAAACATCGAACTGAAAGTATCCGCAACTGTAGTACAATGAACGACCGGCTGTGGTTATAATTATAATGTCACAGAATAATAAAAACAGTAGTGAAATTCTAATATAAATTTTACACACCTACATTTTAAAAATATTTGTTACGTAAAAACTTTATTGTAAAAATAAAATTGATTAACTAGTAAAGGCGCCTCATAATTTTGGCAAATTAATAATATATAAAAACTATATAAAGGCCAAAACATTAACAAATTTGACAGAGTCACAAAATATGTACGCAATGGTAAAATTTAGTACCATTAATTTAGACTGTATTTTTATTTTAATGACATAAGCAACCACTATAGATTGTAAAATCAGAGTTGCCATTCTACGGTTGAAAACTAACCAAAATTATTAAATTATACCTTATTGCTATTGTAATTGATAAAAATTAAGCCAGCAAACAGTTTTGAACTATTCCCGGCAGACAACAACAAGTCCACCATTTTATATGAATTGATCTACATCTGTTGATGTCATAACCGGCGAATTTGATAACCATGAGTTAAAATTCTGAAACCTTATCTATATCGCACCTTAAAAACATTTAAAAAAGATCAAGCTGATATTGTAAATATAGACTTATATAACGTCAAAACACATACATAAATGATATTTTTACAGCTTGTTATAAACTATGAAACTCTACGCTATGTTGATACCTACACGTGTAATTAAATTTTGTAGAGGATAGATATCAAATTTTATATCCCAATTTTGTTATTGCCAGTTTCCTAAATTATTTTCTATTTATAAGGCAAATTTAAAGACACTTACCTCGTCATTATTATCCTGCTCTTATGCCATTTACTTGGGGTCGACGTAATATGTAGATACTCGTTTTACATCGTACATATTTGCAAAACGACATCAGATGGTGTTTGCCCTGATCGATGTAAAGTTCTTAGTCATCGTTAATATCATCCACGAGCAATGTAAGAGTAGTATTATTTAGCATACATTTCTTTCACTTATTATTTACAAAATAAGCATGTTGTATTACTTTTATTTTTACTCTGTGGTTCATAGAATATAATACATACGCCTGTCTAAACCTATCAATGTTTATTTAAACATGATTTGCTTGATCTAGAAGTCGATATATATCTAATCGACCATTTAACTTGCATTACACTACATTTACAATATTTCTAAACCTTATTACACCAAAATAAAGTTTAAAATAATTCAGCTAAGGTATTTTCATGCTGGGATATTAAATTAGCAACCGTGATGGTGTTAATTTTATACAGATAAAGGCGGAGTTATTGTGTCGCTTTGCTAAGTGTTCGATTGTGTAAGTAATTGTTTAGTCACAGTTAAGTTTAGAATGTTGTAAGTAATTTTACTTAGTTATGAATCATTTATTGGCTTGTAGTGATATTTTATGAATTCAAAATACTATCATCCTTCAACATCTTTTTCTTTGTAATTATCAGCAATTTTAAATTATATCTTTACATAAATGTTATTTTATAAAAGTTATTGTTAAGGCATTTTCCTTATAATTAATATATAACGGCATACTAGCAATTTTTATCTAATATTTTTTATACTCATTGAGCTGTGTGGTAGCAGCTACGAATACTACCAACCCTTACTTTGCTCGTGAATGTCGTAAAAGACGACTGCCAATAACTTTTACAATATGTACTATGAAAGAAGAGTATATATTGTATCGACCCCAAGTAATTGGGATAAGAGTAGGAGAATGATGATGATTTTTTATACTCACTGAATATAAATTGCTGTGTGGTAGCGGCTATAAATACTACCAACCCTTACTTTGCTCGTGAACTTTATATTGACCTGAGCGAACTCAACCTGATGCTGTTTGGTCAACAATTATAATCCCAAGAAGAGTTGTTGTTGGGCAGGCGGCCGGTCATAATTCTATTTTTACTTTTGTAATATGTACGATGGAAGAGGAGTAGACATATATTACGTCGACTCTAACTTGTTTAAATTAAAAAGTAAGTTTTTATACTAAGTATTTAGTTACTATGTATCTAAATACATACATACCTACATACCATCACGCCATGTCCCTTGCATTGTCCCCATATCTAAATAGATTAAAAATAATTATATGTAATTCTTCATTTAGGTTAGATGTTTTGTCTTTACAATGATATATTTTAATAGTGTTTTTGCCAAACATTTACATCTAAATATTTTAAAAAAAAATAGCACACAAAAATAATATTTAGTTAAAAAAACATTAAATTAAAAATTGGAATACGCGTGTATATTTTACAAATTATTATATATCATCCTGTATTATTCGGTATTTAAATTCAAATTATTAGTTAACTGAATTTTATAACCAACTTTATTTACAATTAGCAGAATACCATTTTCTATAGCACGCAATACCAAAACGTTACGACGCTTCAAAATTAAATCAAATGAGCTGAAATGAAAAAATGTTTACATAACACTAATTTAGTAGGCAATACGACATTCATGGTTCTCACTAAATATATACATGTTATTAAAAATGAAATATTATTTATCATAGATGTTAATTAAAAGAAAATCAACGTTTTGCTCAAACTCGTCCAATTCTCGACAACAAAATACAGTACAACAACAAATATGCGACGAGTTACACCCACTCTTTCAACTCTCCAACGGAAATAACATTCCAAAATAATATTAAAAAAAAATTTCGATTGTCATGATCTACATAATACATTAAAAAAAAAAAACTAATGAAAGTAGTTTAGTAACTTTCTATTGTATTAAGATATATTTTATTAATTAACATATTATACAACTTATAAGCATAAAAATAAGTACACAGCTAAAATATATTAGCATATTTTATCGATTATTAAGTAGAGCAACATCCGTTCCATAATTTTGTCAGAACAATAGAAAATGTAGTTGGCCGATGACTTGAAATTGCTTTTAAATTATTCACACACTCATTCCGCGCCCGCCTGTCTGCCTATAACCAATTTAATACTAACTTAAAAACTATACATTAGACATTCAATTTTCATCTATATGTACTTAAATATAAGATAGTCAAGAACTGCATAGATAATTATGTAAAACGTCAAAGATTTTTTTTTTTTAATATTTACTACTTTAAAATGTATACGAGTATAGGTAACTATAGTTCATATATGACCTTTTACAGAGGGATTTGACCCGTGAGAAATTGATTTTTAGGCTGTTTCTATGTGAATAAGCATTAGTATGACATAGATTTATAACTTGAAATGTAGCTATTAATAATATAGATTGATTTTTGCTTTTTTTTTATTTGTTAATTGCGTAAATGACAAGACAAATAATGACAAAGGTCTTCACGGTATAGTCTCTTCACCATTTATTTTTTGAGTTAATAAGTTGAAAACTAGTAAAAACAGTTTTTATTTTTTAATAAATAATAACAACAGTTATTTAATATATCTGTATGTATAATTGGCAGAGGACCTAATGTGACCTATAAGTATACAGAGTGGAAGTGGACGGCTCCCGAAAACAAAGACTGGGGATACTGCCAGGCCTACTTGTAATGATAGGCTAAAAAAATCGATTCGGATGAAAAAGAATTTTTTTTCACCACGCAAGGTAATTCAACTCTGGAACATATGATCGTGAGTTTTGAATAGATCGCGTCTTTTCTCATCTGAGTCAAGTTACGTATTGTTTATGGAATTATCGTTAGATGGTGCTGTTCTAAAACGATGGACTGTGAGAAAAATTGAAAACCCGTTGGGGAAAAAAATCTTTTTTCTGCCGAATCGGTATTTTTTCTAGCCTATCATCACGAGTAGGACTAATAGTGTACCCTGTCTTTGTTTTCAGAAGCGGTCCACTTCCACCCTGTATAATAATTGCGTAAACGCTATGCTATTGGCGATTGTTGATGATGCAATAAGGTTTCAATGAATGTGATGTTGCCTATTGTTTATGCTTGTTGTCCCTTAACCAGTGTTATCACTAGCAATTAAGGTACCTCTGTTCTTAACTCATCACCATATGAGAAAATTATCATCCTTATTATTTCAAGTTGTAAAAATGGGCTTTTAAGTATAGAGAACTTCACGGTAATAGTAGGACTACACTACTGCCAAATCTCTGTCTATAGTCTCGGGTCAGTTCGTCAGTATTACTACACTCTCGTAGTAAATCGACGTCCAAGTAGTGGGCAATGTGTAATTGCTCTTCGTTCGGTGAGTGCGAGAACTGGAAACCCAATTTTAGTGGGTTTGGATTGGTAACCAGCGACTTTGCTGTACCCCTGGTACTGCCAATATCCATAGGCGCCAGTATCACTTACCATCAAGTGTTCTGCTTGCTCATTTGCTATCATATGCAATAAAAAAAACAGGAAATAAATTATTCTTCGTGTGATTCCTAAATCAATATTTTCTACAATAAATAATCTTATTCTTGGATTAGATAAGATATACGAGTATATGAGGTTATTGTTTTCCCACAGTCTCAAATATTCATAATATCCGGGGCATTATAGCTTAACATATCTTTAAATCAATTTTATACAATAATTTATTATCTTTCTTTTAGAATCTACATTCTACTCCAAGCGCCGTAGCAAAAAAGTAGGTTTGTAATGCAACGTACGGGACCTGCTATTTTTTTTGGGAATATGTTCAAGGTCGTCCCCTGAATGTAAATCCAAGTTGGCGCGGCGGGGGAGGGTTCACTTCAGCCGCCATCTTGGAAAACACGTTTTATTGAATATCTCGCGAACTGCGCATCGTACGACAAAAATTGCAGAGACCGTTATTAGAGATAATAATATTTGCCATCTTTTTTATTTGAAACTTTTTTTTGTATAACGCATAGGTTTTTAATTATAGCGAATCAAACTTTTTACAATATGGTTTTTACTAAATATTTATTTAATGGTCAATGATAAATTAAAAATAATGGTGACTGAATTGTAGAGCATGAAATTACCTATAAATTCTATAAAAACTTTTTCTCGTAGCATTTATAGTTTAAGAGCTATAACGCTGTAAATGAGATTATAATGTTGTATATTCAATTATGTCCCTATAAGTTGTAGTATATATTTCGGGTCGTTCGGAATTTCTCCCTCTTAATATTCCAACAGTATTCAGGTATAAATCCCAACCGTTTTACAAAATCGGAAGTCTCTATTAACTCGCTTCGCTACAAATGCTTCGGGAAATTGGCGAGTAAGATAAGGTTGAATTTATCACTTTTATCTCCAACACAAGATACGGCACGCTACCATTCTTTCAGAGTGTACCACCAGGTTCAAACTTGGCTTGGATTTTATCACGACGCTGAAAAATGGGGTTGGAAGCGAACTGCAAAAGGGCTTGAACCAATTCGAACTGCTATGGCTCCTGCACCGTCGAGTTTGTTGCAAATAATATCGTGCAAATGCACCAAAAATTGCGGAGCTGCCTGCGGATGCCGAAAAGCTGTTCTCAAATGTTCGATTATTTGCTCCAATTGCAGCGGCCAAACATGCGACAACGTGCCAGACATATTAGATGCCATCCCAACCGAAGACCTAACCTTTGATTCGTCTCCTTCGGATATGGCGGAGGCAGAAGAGATAGATCCACAAGACGATGAGTGTCTTCCCTCGACATCGAAAAAAATAACACTCGCACCGTAAAATAATGCGCCACTTTTTGTTTGTGTAAACAAATGTTTTTTCCGTTTTTTTGAAGTAACATTCGTAAAATTCTTTTCATTTTTGTGATTTCGATAACAATTGGAGATACATAATAATAAAAATAATAACTATTACAATTCTTACGATGTAGCGGGATGTACTATTGTTTTTTGCTACATAGACAACCTTTTATGATGATACCGTTTTAAGGAACAATAAAGATCGACAAATTATTAGTTGTTCTCCACATTATTTATAATTTTAATTGATTTGCTGCACAGCTGTATTGACATTTTTTTTAACACTTTATGCCATTTTATGCGTTATGAAATGGTTTTCATATACAGCGAGCAATATTGCCACTGATAATGTACGAGGTGCAAGTTTTACTAAGCTGCAGCTCTTAGACTATAAATGCTACGAGAAAAAGTTTTAAAAAAATGTATAGGTAATTTCATGCTCTACAATTCAGTCACCATTATTTTTAATTTATCATTGACCATTAAATAAATATTTAGTAAAAACCATATTGTAAAAAGTTTGATTCGCTATAATTAAAAACCTATGCGTTATACAAAAAAAAGTTTCAAATAAAAAAGATGGCAAATATTATTATCTACAATAATGGTCTCTGCAATTTTTGTCGTACGATGCGCAGTTCGCGAGATATTCAATAAAACGTGTTTTCCAAGATGGCGGCTGAAGTGAACCCTCCCCCGCCGCGCCAACTTGGATTTACATTCAGGGGACGACCTTGAACATATTCCCAAAAAAAATACCAGGTCCCGTACGTTGCAAAAAAAAAAGACCCAGCGCTTGGCCTATTCTATTTCGTTAGTTTACGAATTAAAGTATATAAATATAGACTAGAAATATCAAAGATGTATGATATGAAATGGAACCTGAAACATCTGTTGAATGATCCATTCGACCCACTAAGCTATCCCTTGTTTTGTTCTTTTTTTTTCCTTTTTAAACACCACCTTGCACTAAGGAAATAATCCTTGTATTGCGGAGTACTTTACAAACATATAATTACCGCAGACAAATTGTAATTTGTCTGGGTCGAGTCTGGGTGTACCCAGACTCGAAACAATACTTTGTGGATCACACAAAGTATTGTCCTGAATAGGAATCAAACCCACAGCACTGGCACTGAAGATCAGTATTTTAACCATTACAGCATCTGTGTAGTCAACTATAAATAAACTTAATAAGCTTTTCATCATCATCATCATCATCACAGCCCATATATATCCCACTGTTGGGCTCGGGCCGCCTCCGTAATGGGAGGGAAATTAACCTACTATACCGCGTTGGTCAGACGTATTGGTATAGGGTTTTGTTTCGAGTTTTCCTTCTCTTGCATAGATATTATATGCGTTTTATATCCCTTAGTCGTCTCGTACGATCACCCACAGGTAAGATAAGGGGTGGTGAATTGTATTCTTACTCCGTCACCACATGGACAATATAAACCTTTTACGACCATTATTTTATAAAGAAATATTTCAACTGCAAAAAACTATATAGTATCATACAGTAGCTTTTCTATTTGCGGTTCTAGATCATAAAACAGTAGGTGACTCATTTTTTACTACCATTTAGCAAATACCCCTTTAAATTAACGTCACTTAGGCCATACACTTACCGATTTTAAAGCGGTTACATGTATTTTATTAGCTTCAAAGTTTATATTTATTATATTAATTAAATTATTTATATCATTAATAAATTAGCTTGAAATTAATTTTAACGATTTAATAGTCAATAATTTCCGTAATGATTTTGTCGTATGACTTATTATGATACCTAATATAAAATATAGAAACGAGGTACCTACATGTGTTTTTATTTTATGTTTTTTTATTACGGAAGTAATATTAAAAGGAGTAGCAGGCGAATAAATCAAATTTATGAACGAATGTTCGTGGATCCATTAATATTAGTTATAATAAGCTTTCCTCAAAAACAAATTATGTATTTTTTTATATATTTCTGTAGGCGTGATCTGTAAAATCTGATAGATGCACTGATACCTATTTAGGTGTCCTAATTCCTTACCAATTAATACTGCGTGGTAGCGGTTACGAATACTACCAACCCTTACTTTGCTCGTGGATGTCGTAAAAGTCGACTTAGAGCTTTATAATGACCTGAGCCAACTCCATCTGATGCCGTTTGATCAACAATTACATACCCAAGAACAGTTGACGTCAGGCAGGTGGCCGATCACAAAATTATTGCCAATAACTTTTACAATATGTATTATGTAATGCGTTGACCCCAAGTAATTGGTATAAGAACAGGATAATAATGAATCTCTTACCAATTCATAGAGTATTACAAAAAAAATCTAAACTTCTTCCTCTAACATCCGGAAACTATCATTGAAATTGAATAAACAGCATATCTGTCATCTTCTCAAAACCTTGAAAAGGACAGGTTATATTACTCCTTACTACACCGTCCGAATAAACGGATAGGATGTAGTCAAAAACATGATAATAAAAAAAAAACTATGTTATTCAGATCAAAGTAATCAATACTTTTGTGAAAATTCGCTGAATTGAATTAACATCTCCACAATTAGGCAAGGTATTTTTAAATTAAAGTCGGTAGCCCAACTGGCTGGGTTCGGGTTTATATTGGTAGGCAGCGACCTAGCTATACCCTTGGTATTGCAAAGGTCCATAGGTGGCAGTAACTTATCTTAACTTATCACTTACCATTTAGGTTAATGGTATCTTCAATAGCAATATATCCGGCATCCAAAAATATTGCTTAGCAAAAAACTTAATATTTAAAAAAAAGTGTGTGTGTTAGCTCCAACGCACGACTGGAGTTTACTCCTTAAGTATGATTATCAAGACAGGAGCAAAAAAAGCTCATTCGAATAAAAATAATATATTTATTTTTATTTACATTTATTAAAACTGTTCAGTGAAGTATTATCTCACGTCAGAAAGTGAAAGGTGCGCAGAATAGGTTGCGCACCAAAAATGTAACGAGGTCATTCGATCACTAGATTTTACTCCTCAAATTTTTCTCATACCGGGCGCCTTATATTAAAATCGATTCTTAAAGAGTACACTCCAAAAACATGTATATGTCTAATATATATAAATATATATATATATATATATATATATATATATATATATATATATATATATATATATATATATATATACATATATATATATACATACATACATACATACATAGCCTCACGCCTGTTTCCCTGAGGGGTAGGCAGAGACTACGGATTGCCACAAACCACGATCCTGACATACATCCATCGCTTCATTCACACTCATCACAGTCTTCATGCATGCTCTACGATTACGCGTACTTTTAATCTGACCTTTCACTAACACATCTTCAATTTGATCCAGGAAAGTACGACGTGGTCTTCCCCTTGTAATCGTCCCACTCACACTCGCTTTGTATACTTGTTTAGTCAACCTTTCTTCACTCATTCTTTCCACGTGTCCGAACCACCTCAGCATACCCTTTTTTATCTTTGTCACTACTTCTTCATTCATCCCGCAGCGCTCTCTTATAACACTATTCCTAATTTTATCTGTCAGACTTACACCACACATACTACGAAGAGCTCTCATCTCTACAGCATTTATGCTACTTTCATGTCTTCCCTGCCAAATCCAGCTTTCACTGCCATACATGAGAGTGGGAACTAATACGCCCTTATGTACAGCTAGGCGTGCCTTGTTAGATACATTCCTACTTTTCATAAAAGCGTACAATGCCCCATTCACTTTATTACCAGCATTTACTCGTCTTTCAACATCTTCATCATTTTTACCATCACTAGTAAACAGTACACCCAAGTATACAAATTCTTTCACCTGTTCCAATCCCTCACCATTTATAAAAATATTACATTCCGTCATACATTTATCCTTTTCAAAGACCATTACTTTCGTCTTACTTACATTTACTTTCATACCTTTTCTTTCAAAAGCATCATGCATAGTAGTTACCATCGCCTGTAAGTCTTCAGCCGACGATGCAAGTAAAACCTGATCATCGGCATAAAGAAGACATTTGACGAGTAACTCATTCATTCTTAAACCACATTCATTATTTTTCAAATCTTGCAAACAGCTATCCATAAATAGGTTAAACAGCCACGGTGACGCTACACATCCCTGTCTGACACCTTTATCAATGTTAAACCATTCAGTGTAGGACCCGTTTATCCTTACGCAGGCTCTGGAATCCTTATAAATGGATTTCATCGCCTGAATAAGATGGCCATTTACCCCATACATAGATAGTACCGACCACAGTTCATTCCTCCTCACTTTGTCATAAGCCTTCTCTAAATCAATGAAAGCGCAAAAGACTTTCTGACTTTTAGCCAAAAATTTTTGCGCCATGCATCGTAAAGAGAAAACTTGATCCGTGCAACCCATACTCTTTCGAAAACCCGCTTGTGCATCCCATATTTTCTTTTCGGTCACTTTCACTACTCTTTCAATCAACACTTTCGCATACAGTTTGCCGACAATGCTAAGGAGACTTATGCCCCTGTAGTTTCTACAATCTTGCCGTGAACCTTTCCCTTTGTAGAGAGGTACAATTACCGCCTGACACCAGTCTATAGGTACTCGGCCATTAGTCCAGCAAAGATATATATATATATATATATATATATATATATATATATATATATATATATATATATATATGTGTATATATGTATATATATATAGTATACTTAAATCTGTTTTATTTAGAACGTATATATGATAACTGTATGTCATTATTCTAGATTAGGAAAATAGAATTGAAGCAATACATAAAAACGCAAAACCAACCCAGACCCTAAAACCGATTAATACAGTTTTAAAATACTGGCAACTATGCAGAATACTCGTTTGCCACCATAAACAATAAAAGAAATATGTTTAACAATAAATTTTAGAATATCATTCATCATCAACATCATTTCAGCTCATATATATCCCACCGTTGGGCTCGAGCCTATTCCATAATGGGAGGGAAATCGACCTTATTATATCACGCTGGTCAGATGTGTTGATATAGGGTTTGTTTTAATTCTCCTTCTCTCGCATAAATGTTATATGCGTTTTTATATCCTTTAATCGTCTCGTATGATCATCCACGGGTAAGATAAGGGATGATGAATTCTTACCCCGTCACCACACGGAAAGAATATAAATCATATTAGAATAATAATTTTAGAATATAAATCTATAGTAATTAATCTAGAAGCAATTTAATATACAACAACAATAGAATTATTTATATAAAATAATTTTAGTTTAGTTAATCATTTAACCACAGAAACGACCTACCATTTCTTATAGTTCGTTTTCGAATCGGCTTATTGTCAGTTAAAAATTATTAAAGCGAATAATGGCTCCTACTTTATCACCTTGTGGATAACATATAAATATACATATTAGTAGCATAACTTGTAGAAAATAATGTTTCGTAACCACAAATGAGATACAAGAATAAATTTATCCGTTAAAATGATTCAAACAACAAAAAAAGAACTTTAAAATACTCAATAAATTAATCGTTGACAATAGCTTAGACTAAAATTTATACACTCCATTTCTACAGGATTTAATGTCAGTGATGGAGTATTACCTCAATCAGTGCTAGTAAAATATAATTTTTGTATATTTATTCTTAGAGATTATGGTGAAGAAAATAATGGAATATATTTAAAGGTTAATTAATTTAAAGATCACGTTGTGGTATCAAAAAGTTCATTGAATCGTATAAAAGATATGACAGCCCGATTTAGTTTGGGATTAGAAGAAAGGAAGATTTTATTTTAAAAATTATAACTCTCGTTTAAATATGGAGAATTTTATTTGGTAAATGCTTAAACGCTTTTGTAACATAGGAGTATTTATATATTTTATAACTAACTTTATGGCTAAGTATTTAAAAATATTTATTTTAGAGAAAAAAAATGTATCATTATCCTTCACTCAACATCATCACAGCCCATAAATGTCCCACTGTTGGGCTCGGGGCTCCTCCGTAATGGGATTCTCTCGCATAGATGTTATATGCGTTTTATATCCATTAGTCGTCGCGTATGATCATCCATGGGCAAGATATGGGGTAGTGAATAGTATTCTTAGTCCGTCACTACACGGAAAGAAAAAACCTAACTTTATGGCTAAGTATTTTCGAGGGTCATTACCAATCGACTCACGCACAAGCTTGATGACTTCCAGCCGCCCGAACAAGCTGGCTTCCGAAAAGGTTACAGCACCATAGACCATTTCCTCACGCTTCGGCAGATTATCCAGAAGACCGAGGAGTACAATCGGCCTCTGTGTATAGCGTTTGTGGACTATGAGAAAGCCTTTGAATCAGTCGAAACTTGGGCCGTCCTGCAGTCCCTTTAGCGGTGCCAAATCGACCATCGTTGTATCGAAGTGCTGAAGTGTTTGTATAGGAACGCCACAATGTCAGTCCGTATTCGGGATAAGAGTACGAAACCGATCCAGTTGCAGAAAGGCGTGAGACAGGGAGATGTCATCTTTCCGAAACTGTTCACCACTGCACTGGCAGATGTCTTCAAGCTCTTAGATTGGACCAGACTCGGCATCAACATCAATGGCGAATACATCACTCACCTTCGATTCGCATACAATATTGTCGTCATGGCAGAATTCATGGAGGACCTAGGCACTATGCTCAACGATCTTAGCAGGATATCCCAACTAGTGGGTTTACGAATGAACATGGATAAGACGAAAGTCATGTCAAATGCCCATGTCATTCCTGTACCGGTTCTAGTTGGCAATGCGATCCTCGAAATTGTCGATCATTATGTTTACCTTGGACAAACAGTCCAGTTAGGTAGATCCAATTTCGAGAAAGAGGTCAGCCGACAAATCCAACTCGGTTGGGCATCATTCGGGAAACTTAAGAGGATCTTCTCATCCAACATACCTCAGTGTCTGAAAACACAGGTCTACGACCAGTGCGTGTTACCAGTGATGACATACGGCACGGAAACGTGGTCCCTAAATGTAGGCCTCATAACTAGGCTCAAAGTCGCTCAGCGTGCTATGGAGCGGGCTATGCTCGGGATTTCTCTGCGAGATAGAATCCGAAATACGGAAATCCGGCAGAACGGGTGTAACCGATATAGCACGAAGAATTAGCACGCTGAAGTGGCAATGGGCACATCGCTCGAAGAACCGACAACCGCTGGGGAAGAAAGGTTCTAGAGTGGCGACTACGTACCGGACGACGCAGTGTGGGACGACTCCCTACTAGGTGGACAGACGACCTAGTGAAGGTTGCTGGGCGTCGTTGGATACAGGCGGCACAGGAGCGGTCCTGTGTGTGTGTGTGTGTGTGTGTGTGTGTGTGTGTGTGTATGTGCGCGGACTCTGTGGCGTAAAATGAGGGAGGCCTACGTTCAGCAGTGGACGGCAATAGGCTGAAATGATGATGATGATGATTTTAAAATATTTTTTTAGAGAAAAGAGTATCATTATCCTGCCCCTATCCCAAGATATATCAAATAAGCTAACAATAACTAGTTTAGATACAATATTTTTTAAAATTAAATCTAAAAAATTAGTAATTTTGGGAAACCGGTATACTCTGTATAATAACCTAATTTAGAGTATTGGGTATCACAAATACATTTATGGACTGAACACTATGGATCCTACGACCAATTCTTCAATCCAGTTTTAATTCCAGCGTTAAAATTCACGATGACTTTTGTACCGTGCGCCAAGTGAATAGTTCGATATTTTATTTTATGATACCAATACAAATCCGTATTATTCCTTAGTTCCACTATAATTCCTTATTTAATCCGGTTCGTTAGGACCATGCTGTGGAATATTATATAAAAAATGATATATTACGTTAAATCACTGATTATAGAAATGGTGAAGGTATTTAAAATTAATATTTCCTTAATGACAGTGAACCAATCTTGTTGGTATTTCACTAATTTATAATGGCACCTAATTGGAATTGATATCTTGTATCATTGTGTAAATGGAAAATAAACACTAATCTATTTGTCTTTACACACGGATGAAAGCACAACACAACGCGTGGAATTTTCACAAAAATTTCAACCAACCAGGGGTATGTCAAACTTTATAATATTCGCTTAAATATTTGGGTTTCATTTACAAACTGCTACTTGGTTCATAACTAGAGTGCAATCGGCAGCAAGTTTTCTAAGTATTTTCATAGTTTTTCCCCATTTGAAAATCTTCTAAATATTACAGCACTTACAAGGTGCTGTGATATTTAGTTTCAAAAACCATTGTTGCTGCACACAATTTTACTCAAATATCTGTTTTATACTCCAAGAGGGAGTAAATATTCTAAGTATATTCAGGCAAAAATCTCTAATTTCGTAACTCTTACTCCCTTACCTATTTGGGGTCGATACAATATGTACTAATCTTTCATAGTACATATGGAAAAAAATATTGGCAATAGTTTTATGACCGGCCGCCTGCCATACATCAACCCTCCTCGGGAATGTAATTGTTAACCAAAAGGCATCAGATGGAGTTGACTCAGGTCGTTATAAAGCTCTTAGTCGTCTTTTACGACATCCACGAGCAAAGAAAGGGTTGGTAGTATTCGTAGCCGCTACCACACAGCAATTCTAATTTTGTAACTATTTTCGTTAAATAATAATATGTTTAACGAGACAAAAATACTAAAGGGGTCTACGCGTGAATGTGAGCAAAACCAAAATAATGGTCTTTGAAAGAGATGAAGCCAGAACAGATGTAAGAGTAACAATAGGTAATGATGTACTAGAGCAAGTGGATGAATTTGTATATCTTGGATGTGGATTTAGCCGAGATGGAAGGTACACCACTGATATAGAGCGAAGAGTGAATGCGGGAAATAGAGTGAACGGAGCGGTGGGGCAACTTCTCGGAAGCGAGAGTTGGGTATGCAGAAAAGAGTATGAAAGTAAAATTAATGCGGTCGAAATGCGATCTCTGCGGAAAATCTGTGGAGTTAGGCTGACCGACCGCATTCGTAACGACGACGTAAGAGAGCGAGTAGGTATGAAAGAGAGTATTGGTGTAAAGATGCGAAAGGGAATGCTCCGATGGTTCGGACATGTGGAAAGAATGCCGAACGAACGTCTGGTTAAGAAGATATACAATGCGAAAGTGGAAGGATGTAGGTACCGGGGGAGACCGAGACTAACCTACCTACCTAGACCAGATCGGTCATGCACTGAAGGAAGGTGGAGTCAAGAGTCTCCGAAACCGGCGAGCGTGTATAAAGAGAATTATGAATGTTGAGGAAGCGAGTGAAGTATGCAAAGATAGAGTTCTCTGGCACTCTGTTCTCTCTGCCTACCCTGCAAGGGATATGGCGTGATGATATGTATGTATGTATGTAAAATACTAAAATTACCTTTTCGAAATTAAATTCTTTAAACTATAATTAGGAACTACTATAAAAAAATAATAAAATCTAGTTAAAAAAAAAGGGTTTTAAAGGCAATAAATTAATAAACATATCACATAATTCACTACATATTAATAAATCAATAACCTATCGAATTTCTTGTAACAAAAGGCCCATAGCTCAAAATTACATTCATTATTCAGACCAATTTGTATGTTAAATTGTTCTATAAGTAAACAAAACAAATTATTTAATTAAAGACCCCCTATCGGCATGCATATCGCTGATTTATTTGAAAGGGCACCCACCAGTAGAGATTGGTCCATAATTCTTAAAATAGATATATAATTTTTCGAAAGTATTGAAGCTGTTTTAAAATAGACGGTAAAAAAAAATCTTATCAAAAGAAAGTAATGTTGAATAATTTGTTGACTTTCTCACATATTATTTGTTATCAACGGGAGGTAAAGAAACCCGAACCATGGACGCGTATAATTGCTTGTTAAAAAATTTAAAAGTAAACAACACTTAAATGTTTTTTTAAACGCTTATTAGCCGGTCGGGGTTAAAATATCTAGTATTGTACTTAGCGGGGCGTCTTACTTCAATGTATCTGGTTAAGTTCTTTTATGAGTATTGTTTAATGATAGGTTGTTTTACATGTGTTTAATTATATGCAGTGATAGCTTGAACAAATTAAACATTTTTTAAGGTACACCATACCAATGAAAAGAATAGTTTAATAATGGCAGGGCTATAGGGTTGCGCGCCGCCTCTTCCGTCACCCCGGACCGACTTGGCGGGGTGCGACGTCCATGGCCCACCGCAAAAAAAAAAAAAAAAAAAAGGGCTATATCGTTGTGCCACCGATGACAAAGATCGGGCACCGGTGGCTTGCTCGCACGGCGAAGAGAGGTGTTTGCAGGGTGGGTCTATGGGGTTGCGCGCCGCCTCTTCCGTCGCCCCGGACCGATTTGGTGGGGCGCGGCCACGTCCACGGGCTATACCATTGTACTGAGCCAGCCTCAAATGTCAATAACTCCGTTCCAAGAGAATACGGTGGGTTATGGCACCGCACGTCGCCCTTCCGTCGCTTCGAATGAAATGGGCGAGTTATGTTCAGACCATAGCTTAGCATAAAAAAAAAAAAATAGAGCCACACTTTTGGCATTATTCTGTCTATAGCCGCGAATACATCTGTCCAGATTAGCAGCACACTCTCGTAAAAAATCGATGTCTGAGCAGTGGTAATGTGCGGTTCGTTTGGAGAGTAAGAGAGCTGAAAGCCCATCCCCCCTTTCATTGACCTGGATCTGATGCCGTCAGATCAATAACTGCATTCTCAACGTGAATTGACATCAATCAGACGACTGGTCACAAAACTAAAGCTAATAACTTTTACAATATATACGATGGAAGCGGTGTAAATATTGCGACGACTCATGGTATTTAGGATAAGAGGAGTCATGAAGAAGATATGACAAAATATTCGCCCTGAATTCGGTCGGTATCTTGAACTTATCAACACTACAAGAAGTATTGTCTCATCAATATTCAAGAGAAATGAAGGTTTATTTCAATATTTATCGCATTGACAATCAAGTTAAACAACCCTTCGCTATAATAGGTTTTTGGATAACTTTGTATTCGGACCGGAAAACAGTCCAGACGGGAAATAGATTTTTGAAAGTCGTCATCAACGCATAACTCGTTTTTTCATTGAATTGGACTATTCGTGGCATATACGTGAATACGCACGTAAATCTAAGGCTATATATATATTTGCAATTGAAAACAAATTGATAATAGAACTGACTGCACAGATGGCGTAGTGGTTAAGCCTTTAACCGTGTTAACCTTCCGTGCCCGTTCCGTGAGTTCAATTCCCACGCAGGATAATACTTTGTGTGATTCACAAAGTGTTGTTCTGAGTCTGGGTGTAATTTGTCTGCGTTAATTGCATATTTGTAAAGTCCCCCGCAATGCAAGGATTACTCCCTTAGTGCAGGGAGGTGTCTATAAAGGATAATAGGAATATAATCTAGATAATAGGATTGTCATCATTTAATTCTAACTGAAACGATAGAGTATTAAATCGGTACATTGTGTAATCGTTGTCCGGTAGGTGGCACACATAAAAAGATGATAAAATAAGATGAGCCACAATTTGATTGTCATAAAGCAGTTTACATTTGTCTAAGCGGTAACATATTTTTTTATAAATAACCTAGTTATAATAAAAGCTAAGTTTTAAGTATTTTTTTTATTCTTTGAAAATATAAGCGCAGTAAGAAACTAATTTCCGTGTGGTGACGGAGTAAGAATACTATTCACCACCCCATATCTTACCCGTAGGTGATCGTACGAGACGACTAAGGGATATAAAATGGACATAACATCTATGCGAGAGACGGAAAACTCGAAAAAAAACCCTATACCAACACGTCTAACCAGCGCGGTATAGTAGGTTAGTTTCCCTCCCATTACGGAGGAGGCCCATGTCCAACAGTGGGACATTTGTGGGCTGTGATGATGAAGAAACTAATCCTTATAATACAGAAAACTTTACATACATACAATTAACATATACAAATCATAATCAGACAAAAATTTGCGGCTTACACTAAATATTATCCCATAAATCGGTATCCTAAGCAATAGGTGTAGTCACCATCTAAGCAGTTTTTATATATATCGTTTAGAGAACCCTATGACCTATAATAAACGTTCGATTCCTACACAGGACAATACTTTGTGAGATACATATAGTGTTGTTGTCCTGAGTCCGGATGGTGTTTATAAAACAAACAAGCTTTTTTTTTATAAATTATTGATTTTACACATATTATTTTTACTGTATATAATTTTTGACTGGATGTGACTATCTCTCTCGCACTTATACAACGACTGACAAGGATTTAATGTTTTCTTTTTTTTTTTTTATTATGAGTATGTTATTTCACAGATTTTTTGTCTGTGCTCTTTTTATGTTTGATTTAATTGTTATGGTGGTTTGTTTATAAAATTAATATTGTTAAAGTGGCTTTATTACAATTGGTTAACGCTTGAAGAGCGCAATTCATGTGTCATAGATGTTTGAGCGACAACATGTCTTTTGGGGTTTATTCTTGGCGCTGGTGGTCTTGTTGTTGGTGAAATCCTTCTACTTATAGATGTTTTTTTCTTTTGAGACATATCACTCTGCACTAAGGCAATAAATCCTTGTATTGCGCGGCACTTTACAAACATGCAATTAACGCAGACGACACCCAGGCTCAGAACAACACTTTGTGGATTGCACAAATTATAGTCCCGCGTGGGAATCGAACCCAAGACACTGGCACGGAAGGTCACTATCTTAACCACTGCGCCATCTGTGCAGTCACAATAAAAAAAGATCTTACTGGTAGCGAGCAATACTCTATTATAGTCAGTTATTGTAAGTTATTAAAAATCATTACAAGGCCATAAAAGTTTACAATAAAAGTTAACCCACATAGTTCTTCGATCAAAAGGCACCGAAGAAGTTTTTCCGAACTATTCATTATAAATAAAGTGATTGACTCCGATCGCGAATGTCCTTCCATATATGATACAATGGTGCCATAAGTCAGGGTGAAAAGACAATGATGACGTCAGCAAAAAGACAATGATGACGTCAGCAATGGGTTAATTAAAAATTACAAAAATGGAGAATAATCACCAAAGATATAATTATTGGGAGATGATGAAATTTCATTTAATTATAGTAAAATATTATTCATATTTGCTGATATTAATTGATTGTGTTATTATATTATTCATTTATCATTATTATTTCAGCTTATTCGTCCCACTATTGAAAGTGGGCCTCCTTTTTTTTTTTTTTTTTTTTTTTTATTGGTGGACTATGGATGCGTCTCGCCCCGCCTAATCGGTCCGGGATGACGGAAAGGCGGCGCGTGATCCCATAGACCCACCGTAAAATCCTCTCTCTTCGCCATGCGAGCGGACCACCGGTACCCAATTTTTGACTTCGGTGGTGAAATTGGGCCTCCTGCATTATAGGAAGGCAATTGACCTATTACACCACGCTGTTCAGACGTTGGCATTAGGCTTTGTTTTTTTTTTTATTGCTTATGATGGTAAACGAGCAAGCAGCACACCTGATGGTAAGTGTCACTGCCGCCCATGGACCTTTGCTATACCAGGGTATAGCTAGGCCGCTGCCTACCAGCCCCCAAACCCACCCAGTTGGGCTACCGGCTCTCCCGCTCACCAAACGAACCGCAATAGCACATTGCTATTACTCATACGTCGAACTTCTGCGAGAGTATGGTACTACCTTGGACGGACCGGCCCGTGGCTGAAGACAGGGATCTGTCAACAGCGTGGTCCTACCACTATTAACGCTTTGTGTTAAGTTTTTTTTTTCTCTTTCATAGATCTTATACCTATGTACCTAGGTATATTATATTCCTTAGTCGTATTTTATGATATCCACGAGGAAGAGCGAAATATTGCAAATGTGTCTTGCTCAATATAATTTAAGAGACTTTAAATTTCAAAGCAAATATTAAGGTAATTTATCCAGAAAACGTTATTCACCTTTTTTTATACTTAACGAACGACCGAAATACTATTTTTCGTAATTTTTGAGAATATTTCTCCTTGCGGGAAATAGAGTGAACGGAGCGTTGGGGCAACTTCTCGGCAGCCACCACCTCAGCCAGAAGGCATGTGTAGCAATACATAACGCAGTCCCAACATTACTGTATGGAAGCGAGAGTTGGGTATGCAAAAAAGAGTATGATAGTAAAATTAATGCGGTCGAAATGCGATCTCTGCGGAAAATCTGTGGAGTTAGGCTGACCGACCGCATTCGTAACGACGACGTAAGAGAGCGAGGAGGTATGAAAGAGAGTATTGGTGTAAAGATGCGAAAGGGAATGCTCCGATGGTTCGGACATGTGGAAAGAATGCCGAACGAACGCTTGGTTAAGAAGATATACAATGCGAAAGTGGAAGGATGTAGGTACCGAGGGAGACCGAGACTAACCTACCTAGACCAGATCGGTCATGTACTGAAGGAAGGTGGAGTCAAGAGTCTCCGAAACCGGCGAGCGTGTATGAAGAGAATTATGAATGTTGAGGAAGCGAGTGAAGTATGCAAAGATAGAGTTCTCTGGCACTCTGTTCTCTCTGCATACCCTGCAAGGGATATGGCGTGATGATATGTATGTATGTATGTATGTCTGCAAGGGATATGGCGTGATGATATGTATGTATGTATATATGTATGTATGTGACAGCTGTTATAAAAGTTTTAATAATGATATTGAAGGCTTTATAGTGAATAGTAGATCAATTTAACCACTTTATTTCATAGTAGGTATACTTTTTAATATGCACAGTCATTATTCTCGTACTCTTATCCCAATTAATTGGGGTCGATACAAACTGTACTCTTTTTTTCATAGTAGGTACATATCGTAAAAGTTATTGGCAATAGTTTTATGACCGACTGCCTGCCAGACGTCAACCCTCCTTGGGAATTAATAGTTGACTAAACGGCATCAGATGGAGTTGGCCCAGGTCGTTATAAGGCTCTTAGCCGTCCTTTACAACATCCACGAGCAAAACAAGGATTGGTAGTATTCGTAGCCGCTACCACACAGCTAATCTAAATACGCAGTATGGTTAATAAATTTCTCTTTATAATTTAATAGTGTCTCTTATTTGTTGATTGTTTTGTGTATAACAATAGTCGTCAGGACTATAATTGTGAAGGTGCATAGCCCAATTGTGGCTTAATGACTGAAGCCATAAGCGTTAATCGTTGAAATTGTATTTTATACAAGCGATAAGCGTCAGCGTATTTATCAAATTATAATTATCATTTTAAATTTTAATTAGTTTATGTGATAATGGTTACAAATATTGTAAAAATACGTAGATTCTTAAAGATTTAAGCAAACATTATCATAGCAAGATAAAGAAATCTAAAAATAAAACCTGTAAATAAAACCATTGGATTCTGGTTAGTGTCAGTGTCATATAGCCAGCCTGGTGTGTTAATTTTCCTTTTATAATGGGCAGAGTCGTTACCACCATTATCAATATTGTTCACTATGCACTGTTGAACGTAGGCCTCCTTCACAAAATATTGTATTCCCAAGGGCCTCCTTGGAAAAACAGCTTACCATCAAGCAGGCGGCCAATTAAAAAACTATTACTAATTACTTCTGTAATATGTACGATGGAACAGAAGTAGGTATATATTGCGTCGACGTCAATTGGGACAAGAGCAAGATAATGTTACAATACATATATGTTATTTATTTCAACCATCAACAAACGATACACCTGTTATACAAGGTTACGTTAGGTTAGATAAGATAGAAATACAGATTTTTAAATACATTTTATAGTCTTTTTAAACGACATCAGAATAGCATAGATTTCTCAATTCGAAAGCAGTATAAATGTAGCGTAACTAAAAAAAATGGTAAAATCGGTTTATATTTTGATAAATATTGTTTTTACTTTTTTTTAAATTACCTCTTATATATTTAGGATTAATAAATTATTAAATTACAAAATAAAATATATTTAAAAATAAGAATATTAAAATAACAAATTATACCTATTTAAAAACAGTACTAGTAAATACTTACGATGAAGAGTAAATTGAGAGTCAGAGACAATGCGCTACCTATCTAAACACTTGTCACATTTAACCCGCTACCGCTCTAAGCTTATGAATTAAACCACAATGTTAATCGTTAAAATAAATCTTGATACGATAATGGCGGACTAACGAGTGAGGATACAATGCCGCGACAATCGGCGGCGGCTTCTTTCATCTACACACTTTGTCTGTTGCAGCCAGGACAACGCACATTGGCGTTGAGCTTATTTAATTGGACCACAGATATTTGTAATTATTTATACGTCGTTGAAGTATTTATATTGAGCTTTTTGTTGTTATCGGTATGTATGACAATGAGAAATATAACCTGTATAATAATAATATTTGAAAACGCAGACTCTTTGCGGTCATCTCGGTTATAAGATGATATAAATAACATTTATATTCTTTTCATGATAGTATTCTCAGTTGAGATAATTTCCAGATTTGATAGAAGAGTTGGTGATCTTAGCTGGTGGTAAAAGTTTGTCATGAGGCTGTTTCACCCAATTCTCTTGATGATTCTTCAACCTGATTTTAGGAATCCTATTAGAAAAAGTTATAAGGAAATCAAATATAATGTACCTACTGTTTACTTGTCATATGATGATTAGTGAAGTCAATATTTAATATACAAATTTATCCTGCTTGTAGTATGCCTCTGCCTCCATTTAGAAATAAATCTATTTTACCGTACTAACTAGAGCATAACTAGTAGCATATCATCATTTGGGACGACGCAATAAGTCTTCTCCTTCCATACCACCCTATCAAACGTCTTCTCTGTAGTCACTCCCTCTCTATCCATGTCACGCTTCACGCAGTCCATTCATCTTTTCTTCGGTCTTCCCTTATCCCTAAAGCCTACAATATTCATACTTAAAGCTTTCCTCACGACATCACTTTCATTCCGTCTCATTACATGTCCATAGAGTTCACTCCTTAGTTTATCCATCACAGCTTATAAACGTTCATTCCTTATTTTGTCCATTCCAGTCACACCGCACATACATCTCAAAATTCGCATCTTCGCTACATGAAGTCGTCATGAAGATGGATTAGCATAGCTTTTTTTTTTAATTTTAAATTTTATTCTCTACAAATTACTATTAACATTTCAATAACCGTTAAGTGATCAAAATTATTTGTATCAATTAAATAAATGATAAAAAACATTGACACCAATCTAAATAGCTAGTACTGTAAATGACTTCGTCTCATATAGACGATAAAGTTTCCAGTTCAATTTACTTGTTTATAAATAGTCCGTAAAATTTAGATATAAAATGCACACTACAAGTAATACAACAAACAGAAAAACCTGTATTAAATTATCCAATTATGAATAAGAATTCGGCAAAGTGTGAGTATAATCTGTATAAATGTGATTCCGTTGAGAATTGTAAAATAAATTAAAAGTATTTTAACATTAAACTGAAACCTGTGAATCGGATCGAATTGTGAATATGGCGGAGAAAAATTACAAAATATAAAATTAACAGACAGAATTTACAACCAGATACAAAACAACAGTTTGTTAATCGCACAATGTATTGTCCTACGCAGGAATCAACATTAGCGTAGTAGGTCATTATCTTAACCACTATGTCATCTGTGTATTATTATTATCTTGCTCTTATCCCAATTATTTAGGGTTGACATAATACGTCATCTTCTTCCATACAGCCCTATCAGACGTCATCTCTGCAATCATTCCCTATCTATCCATGTCATGCTTCACGCAGTCCATTCATTTGTTTAGTCTTTCTTTACCTCTAAAACCTTCAATATTAGTACTTAAAACTTCCCTCACAACATTACTATTATGCCATCAGTGTAGTCAAAATATCTTTAGTCATATAATATTATATCCTTTACTATTATCATTTAGTCGTCTTTTACCACGGGGTGAAATAGGGTATGAATTATATTCGTACACCGCTAACACAAGTAATAATAAATAATTTATTGTTATTTATTTATTATATATTTATTAAAGTTGTGTGGTATTACATTCCCAAGGAGGATTGACGTCTGGCAGGTGGCCGGTCATAAAACTATTGCCAATAACTTTTACAATATGTATCTACTATTAAAGAAGAGTACATATTGTATCGACTCCAAGTAATTGGGATAATAGTAGAGGAATGGTGATGTTATTTATTAACCTATTCATATATTAACATATATATGAATAGTTATATGATTCACGGAACCCTAAAAATGAACTAATCAACGACCAATCTACACCTGCGTGAGTACACGAATATTGGTTTATCGGATGCTTGGATAATCTGCGAATTTCGCGTTCGAGCGGCACTTTTGTTGTTGCATTTTTTTTAAATCACTTTTATATAATTATCTGTCTTAAGAATCGATTGCGGACAGGAGTTGGCTTGATCAGAATTCACACGGTACATCTCAAAAGGATAGCATTGAACGATTGCTTCGAGAATTTGTATGTTGCTTTTTTTAATTGTTAGATATAAAACTGTTTGTTTTGATTGATTTTTTTTTTTAAATTTAAATATTTGTAATTATTGTACATTGATTTTAATAGATATATCACGCGTAGACTTAACTAATCTAAGAGACTAATCAAGATACATATTGAATTTCTCTTTTACTTTGTGATTGTGTTAGGTGTGTGATTGTGTAGCCGGGCTGTCCACGGATGTCAAGGAAGCGGTATCAGTGGCCGACCTAATGACTATGGGGAGGGAATACAGTGGTTTTGGGGGACCACGCGCCGAACTGACAGCGTGTGTCTAGAGCATATGCTGCCAAAAAAAATGGTGTGTGATTGCGATGGTTTTGGAATACAACACTACTTACTATTCTTCGATGGGAATTAAGTTGTCTAAGGGAGTACTTGGGTAAGTAGTGTTATGCTCGAAAGCCTCATCTGCCAAATGTGGAGATTATGGTATTATTGGCCCTTTGTTAAAGTGGTTAAAACAGCTTCCTGTCTTACAGTGCATTTTGATGGAGGGATGGATGATGTGGGTTTGCTTTGGCTTGGAAATTAGGTATTATATAAAATGTTTTCACAGAATAGTATATAATATATACATTTGTCATCATCATCTCAGCTCATATACTTCCTCCGGGGCTCGATTCTCCTCCACGACAGAAGGAATATTGATCTATTCACGCTGGTCAGACGTATTTTTTGAGATTTCTTTCTCTTGCATAGACGATATGCATAATAACCTATTATTTATCACCTTATTATTATATATATATATATATATATATATATATATATATATATATATATATATATATATATATATATATATATATATAGATATAATAAAAAATATTGTATGCGCTTATATTAAAATATTTTTTCTTTTTAGGTACAAGCGAGACGTGAAAATCGTTTCCGGATTTTCGGGATGAGTTAGAAAAAGGTAATATTATTAATTTTAAATTCTTATACGTGTGTAACTAATATAACTATAATATAACACTTTGCACCTTGGAAAACTCAAACCTATTTTTTTTTATTTTTTTAGCGTTGGGTTATATGGTCGGCGCTCTTTTCGCACCATTCCGTCCGGAGCGACAGAGGGGCGTACGCACGTATACCCGTAACCCACTCATGAACCTCGCCTACGTCTTTGGACCGGCCACTGGAGCAGCGTGAACTTGTCGTCAGTGGCCGGCCCGATAGAATACCCCTTGAGGGGTACCCTCTTCTTGAGCGACATGCCCCCCCGGGGCGGACGTCGGTCTCTCCTCGCGCGGTCAGCCTCTCGGCGGGTGACAGGCTAATTCCCCGGTCTAGTCACCCGCGGCCTCAGCTAGGGCAGCATCAGGCGCAGGTAATCGCGCCTACGTCGCCCAGTCGCCGGCGGCGGTTCGCGTCGTCGAGAAGACGCTCCTCGCGCACGCGCTCTGCCGCCTCCTTCCGCGAGACTACTGCCTCGCAGAAGGCTGCGACCGCGTCCCAGTTCCTGACGCTGTCGAGCATCGCTCTGGCAATGGTCGGCAGCGTCAGGTCGGCACCGATGATTGCGACGAGTTTACGGCGCTGCTCTGCCCAAGCGGCAGAAGCCTCGAGCGCATACTGCGCTGTATCCTCGTCGCAATCGCAGTGGTGGCAGGACGGTGTACTCTACCTCCTGACGACCGTGTACAGGTATTTGGCGAAGCATGCATGCCCCGTCAAAGCCTGCACCAGTCGGAAGGAGAGCACCCCGTGTCGCCGTTCCAACCACTGCATCAGCACCGGCCGGAAGGCCTCCACGGTCTGCACACCGAACCGAGGCCTCTCCAGCCGGACTGCCCAAAGAGCAATTACGTCTCGACGGGCGTCGACGCGCCAGGCGGTGAGCTCCCACAGTGAGACCACACCGCCCTCCGCTCGCACCCGCGACACCCGCCGATACAAATCAGCGAACATTTTCTCTGCCGATACAAATTGGCGAAATTTTCCTCCTCCAGGTCCCATGGGGGAGTCCCGGCCAAGGCACGCTGCCTCCGTCGCCACCGTGCGGTACCCGCGTACAGCCCTGACCACCATGGCCCTCTGTGGTCGCCACAGAAGAGCCCTGAGTCTGACGGTCAGGGACCCCGCCCACACCGGTGCGCCGTACAGGGTCATCGACCGGACAAACTCATCCCTATAACGACATATCTGACCAGTGTCGTATAGTAGGTTAATTTTCCTCCCATTATGGAGGAGGCTCGAGTTCAACATTAGGTAGGACATATATGAGCTGAGATGTAAGATGATGAAGGCACTCGAACTAGCTTTTTACGGTCACCAGAAATGCTACATGGTATTTCTTTTCAAACTTATCAAATAACCACAAACATTCTTAAAATTCATCTTAAAACAATTTGGATATTTTTCTTTTATTTTAAATTAATATTATATATTATAACAGTGAAATAAAGTTATTCTTTATTATAAAAAATGTGACCAGCCATTAGTCTTTTAAACATGAAAGATAATTTACTATTTAATAAAATAATTTTCTTCAACATTTCTCACTATACGAAACATAATAATCAAATATAAATAACTAAATAAATAATAAAGATTCTCATTAAAAACATTTTTATTTACATTCAAGAGTTATAATTTTTAATAACATGCTAGAATTGTATTTTTACAAAACCTTTGTCGGTGGTATATTCTCAAATTACATTCTAATTGGCATCAATAAATTAAAGAAACTCCAGTTCTACCAAAACATAGAACCATAAATGTTATATCTAACAATTACTTCATCAATGGACTATAAAATTATAAAAAAAAAACCAGTTGAATTCATTAAATAAATAATTTGTCTTACAGTTATTTCAAGCAATCAGTGTGAAACGTATAAAACCATTGAAAGAGACCAGTCCAGCCTGTTTTTATATTCTTTTTTTAGCTATGTGGTCATCATTACCCTGCTCTTATCCCAATTACTTGGGGTGGACGCAATATGTCCTTTTCTTCCACTCAATCCTATCCGATGTCATCTCTGCGTTTTCGCATACATAACTTTCGCATCTCTGCTACATGCAGCTGTCTCTCATCCGTCGCTTTTGTAGCCCAACATGCTGATCCATACAATACGGCCTTATTCAGGTAGCCATGTGTTAGCGGCTACGAATATTACCAACCCTTACTTTGCTCGTGGATGTCGTAAAAGACGAATAAGATCCTTACAACGACCTGGGCCAACTTCATCTGATGCCGTTTGGTCTACAATTACATTCCCAAGGAGGGTTGACGTCTTGCAGACGGCCGCTCGAGAGTACATATTGTATCGACCCTAAGCAATTGGAATAAGAGTAGGAGAATGATGGTAATACATTTATTCATTCCTGCTACTGATGCTTTTTATGAACATTGAGGATAATTTCATCCACTACTATTGGATAGGCCATCTTAAGAAGGATAAGATCATAATCAATATCTATAGTGGTAGGACTACATAGTTGATAGTTTTCAGTCTACAGCCTTAGGCTGGTTCGTTCACAGTAGTGCGCATTCTCGCAGAAAATCGACACACCTGAGCCTGGTAATGTGCTGTCGTGCTTCATTCGGTAAGCGAGATAACCAGAAGCCCAACTTTAAGTGGATTTTGGATTTTCATTTATAGGCACCTAGCTGTACCCCTGATATTGCAAAGGTTGATGGACGGCAGTAACGCTTACCATCAAGTGTACTGCTTGCTCGTGTGCCACCAAGAGTAATAAAAAAAAACTTCAAGCTTAACAGATTGGTGGAGAATGGCTTAACACATTGTGTTCGTCAAATCTCTCTTTGTTAATCTATGAAGAATGGAAAGAATATTTTAACGAAAGGTCATTATCTAAAGGCATTTAGTATAAAACATTACAAAGTGAACCACCCCGGATTCCCTGGTTTGCCAACACTACACTTAACAGAACAAGTATTGTAATTGCCCATAGGCTTTGCACTGGACATGTTCCGCTTAACGGGTTTCGACATCTTATGGGAAAAAGTTCTAGTCCGAACTGTTCAGAGTGCGGCACCCCTGAGGATGTCCATCGCCTGTTAGTGGAATGTGTAAAAACCATACTTTTAAGAGAAATGTTAGTCAATGATTTTGAGATATGTACCAAAGATGTTGACATATATATGTATATGTTGTAAGTATACTATCAAAACCTACTTCTGAGATGGCTCTTTTAGTTTATAAGCTAGTAAATAGAATTAGTCTAAGTTAGTATAAGGCATTATGTTAAGTTTAGGGTATAATGGAGCTGGCATGGCCTTGAGGCTAACAGCTCCTAAATAAATAAAGATTAAAAAAAAAATACATTGATTTATTAACATTGAGATTTATCATCATCATTCTGTTCGTATCCTAATTACTTTGGATCTCATCTTCTTCCATCGTACATATTGCAAAAGTTTTGGTAATAGTTTTATAATCGGCCGCCTGGCTGGCGTCAAATCTCTTTTGAAATGTACCTAATTTATTGTGCAGACGCTATCAGAATTGTTGGTCTAGGCCTAGGCTAAATAATATAAAGCTATTAGTTATTTTTATCGTAAAAAGCCCAGCATTGTATCTAAGTGGTAGTAGTATAGAAATTTAAAATAATACTTTTAAAATACCTCAACTAATATCGGTTCTGTTTATCTTATTAAGCAATGCCTGTGATATCAAAAAAGTATCAACGTAATAAATTGATAGTATTATATTTATTTTGGTCTAGGTAGGTTAGTCTCGGTCTCTCCCGGTACCTACATCCTTCCACTTTCGCATTGTATATCTTCTTAACCAGACGTTCGTTCGGCATTCTTTCCACATGTCCGAACCATCGGAGCATTCCCTTTCGCATCTTTACACCAATACTCTCTTTCATACCTACTTGCTCTCTTAAGTCGTCGTTGCGAATGCGGTCGGTCAGCCTAACTCCACAGATTTTCCGCAGAGATCCCATTTCGACCAGATCGGTCATGTACTGAAGGAAGGTGAAGTCATGAGTCTCCGAAACCAGCGAGCGTGTATGAAGAGAATTATGAATGTTGAGGAATCGAGTGAAGTATGCAAAGATAGAGTTCTCTGGCACTCTGTTCTCTCTGCCTACCCTGCAAGGGATATGGCGTGATGATATGTATGTATACTTATTTTGCATTTAATTTTAAATAAAACAATTTTTACAGGTTCTATCATATTTTTATTTGAACAAATTTAAAATACAAATGCGATAGAATCTGTAAAAAATAGTTTTATTTTAAAAGTGTAATACTCGCGTAAAAAAGAACAGATATTATTTTTTTTTTGATGAAAATTCAATCTCCAACTATAGTTATTTTAATCTTGATATACAAATACATATTTCAATTTTAATTATATCTATTCTGATATTTTAGTAGTGATAGGGCGACAATGTGGACAGTTCTCTGTCTGCAGCCGTGGGCCGGTCCGTCTGGTGTAGTACCACACTCTCGCAGAAGATCGACGTCTAAGTAATGGCAATATGCTAATGCGCTTCGTTCGGTGAGCGAGAGAGTCGGAAGCCCCACTGAGGTTGGTTTGGGGGTTTGTGTTAGTAGGCAGCGTTCTAGCTATACCCTTGATATTGCAAAGGTCCATGGGCGGCAGTGACACTTACCATCAGATGTGCTGACTGCTAGTTTCCCACCATAAGCAATAAAAAAGATCTCTGATGTTTATGCGAATATTACACATTTGAAATAAAACTATTTTTACGGATTTTATCGCGTTTATATTTAATTTCTCAACGTTTTGAGGTGTTCTACTCTTCCATATTGTCTAATCAAATAGCTGAGTGCTATTTGGTTTATAGTTCTTACTCTAAGTTTAAGCAACATTTAAGTATTAAATAATAGCCCTATTGCCACCGTTGGGCATTCCACATATAACTATTATCTTTAAAACATATTATGTGTTTAAAAATAAATAATTCATTAACAAAAGTAGAATAATTGACATCGAGTTTAACACCGATGGCTATAAAAATAAAAACTTAACAAATAACAGTTTTTTTTTTCTTTAAAATAACATTAAAATTTTTACGACGTCTTTTAAAATCAATTATTGGTTTTTGGTATGGTAACATTATTGCTATTAGCGACAGTCCAATATGCTACTATCTTAACATTTCTTAAACACATAAAATGGTAAATGTTTAAAAATATTTGTAATTATATAAATTAATTAAAATTTTATATGTTTAGTAATGGCTTAGTTACATAGTGATTTCGGATTAGAACTTACGTTTACTTTTTAACCATTTTGATTTGTCAAAGTTAATTAAGTCCTAGCGATTATAAAAGTATGAATACAATAACACTATCTTATCTATATGTATCATAAAAGACGACTCATCATTCATCATCATTTTGCTCTTATCCCAATTACTTTAGGTCGACGCAATATGTCACCTTCTTCCATACGATCCTATCAGACGCAATCTCTGCGGTCACGCCCAGACTATCCATATCATGTCTCACGCAGTCCAATCATCTTTTTTTTGGTCTTCCTTTACCCTTAAGGCCTTCAACATTCATACCTAAAAGTTTTCTCACAACATTATTTTCATCCCGCCTCATCACATGTCCATACCATGTTTTCTTCTTCTTCTTTGCCAGCATGCTCTATACCTCAAGGCCATCTTCCCCAACGAGAACAATGTCATTGGCGAATAGCATGCACCAGGGTGCGTCTTCCTATATCTCCGATGTTAATGCATAATGATTTAATTGTGGTAGGACCACGCTGTGGACAGTTTTCTGTCTACAGCCGCGGGCCGGTCCGTCCGGGGTAGTACCACACTCTCGCAGAAGATCGACGTCTGAGTAATGGCAATGTGCTATTGCGCTTCGTTTGGTGAGCGAGAGAGCCGGCAGCCCAACTGGGGTGGGTTCGGGGTTTGTATTGGTTGGCAGCGGCCTAGCTATACCATTGGCAAAGGTCCATGGGCGGCAGTGACACTTACCGTCAGGTGTGCTGTCTGCTCGTTTGCCACCATAAGCAATAAAAAAAAAAAAAAAAAAAAAAAACCAAAAGACGACTAAGAGATATATACCTACATAGCATCTATGCAAGAGAAGGTAAACTCGACTTAAAGCCATATGCCAACCTCTCTAGCCGCCGTAGTACAGTAGGTCAAATTCTCTCCCATCATGGAGGAGGCTTAAGCCCAGTAATAGGAGGTTATTTGGTGATGATGATGATCGCTTTGAAGCAGAAAAAACGATCATTAAAAATGTATACTTGTAAAAAATCTATTTCTTTTGTACCTAATGATTTTTAATGTTTACGCTAAAATTACACATATGAAATAAAACTATTTTTACGGATTCTATCACATTTATATTTGATTTCTTTTATGCCTTAAGAAGGTACATATATATTGCATCACATATATATATTCCATCGTTGAGCTAAATTATACCACGCTCGTTAACCAAGTTAAGATAGGGTTTCATTTTGAGTATTTTTATCTAGTATTTTATGATACTTTGGAGAACGGAATTGTATTCTTACTTCATTAGCACGCAAAATATTACACGCTTTTATAACTTTAGCATTATCACCTTAGCTCATATATGTCCCAAGCGCCGAACTCGAGCTTTCTCAGTAATAGGAGTATCAACCAAAAATTGTTAAATAACTATTAACCCATAAATAGAAATTATATTGACTCCATTTCATGACTAGGAAGATAAATGATTCTTATTTATGGCACAATTTATGTATCATAAACTGTATAACTGTGTCTGCCGTGTGCGGTTTTTTAGTGGTGGGTGTAGTCTTTTTTAAAAAAATAGGTAGGCATATATCTATGTCATGCAAGCAAATCTTAAAATCTGTACTAATTATCATGGTATCATCAATTTCAATTCATTTCGTATTGTATTTACGTCTTAAGGTGACGGTATGCTATCTACCCGACAATGTTTACACATTGTTATAGGCTTAATACTTCAAACTTTACAGTTAGAATTGTATTAAACGATGACACAACCTTGTTATTTAAATTACTGAAATTTAGCATTTAATATGCTTAATTATTTATAAAATCCGATTACGAAATGAAAAATGATGTCGCAAGCGGGATTCGAACCCGCGCCTATTGGGATTCCGGCCCAATCGTGCTGCCACTACACCACCGCGACTAATTGTAGGACATGCAAATTTCATTTCGTATTGTATTTACGTCTTAAGGTGACGGTATGCTATTTTATTTTTTAAATAATTAAGCATATTAAATGCTAATTTTCAGTAATTTAAATAACAAGGTTGTGTCATCGTTTAATACAATTCTAACTGTAAAGTTTGAAGTATTAAGCCTATAACAATGTGTAAACATTGTCGGGTAGATAGCATACCATCACCTTAAGACGTAAATACAATACGAAATTAAATTTGCATGTCCTACAATTAGTCGCGGTGGTGTAGTGGCAGCACGATTGGGCCGGAATCCCAATAGGCGCGGGTTCGAATCCCGCTTGCGACATCATTTTTCATTTCGTAATCGGATTTTATAAATAATTAAGCATATTAAATGCTAAATTTCAGTAATTTAAATTTCAATTCAGTTTTGGAG
The DNA here is from genome assembly GCA_905163515.2 of Lymantria monacha. Taxonomy (NCBI): domain Eukaryota; kingdom Metazoa; phylum Arthropoda; class Insecta; order Lepidoptera; family Erebidae; genus Lymantria; species Lymantria monacha. Next base: position 23,608,359 of record LR991102.1, on the reverse strand, counting down.
CTCATATCAATAGCCTAAAATAAATACGTATATACTTAATACACTACATATGTATTAAGAATATTTTAATACTAAATACTATGTATGTATAATACTAAATAATAATAAGTATAAGAAGTAGTAAAATTAAAAAAAAATCGCTCTTGAAATTTGAATCATAAATTTAAAATTTCATATTAAAATCTAATATGAAGTTTCTACATAAATGAGAGATCATATTAAGAGTATGCGTAACCATAAAGCATATATGAAGATTGTTATGAGTGTGAGTCGAACGATGAAGGTATACCAGGATCGTGGTTTGTGGCAATCCGTAGTTTCTGTCTACCCCTCTGGCCAGCAAACGTGAAATTGTATACCTATATATAAATTTTTTATCAAGAAATTTTTCTTATATAAAATAAAATGTAAATATTTAATCCCAAATAATAGATTAAACTTAACATGAGTTTTAAATATTAACAATATTATGTTTTAAAAATTAAGCTATAAAAATCGACTTATTTTTTTTTTTTTTAATCTAACGTCAATAAAATTGTTGATAGTTTTGGCGCCAATATATAAATGTCAAATGGCCTTCTAATATTACATTCAGTATTTTAGTGTATAACGGTATTTTATATAAATTTTAGAATTGAAAACTATGTTCTATAAATATCTAGCGTTGAATTTGTAATTTAACATATTTTACTAATTTTAGAAAAGGCAATAGATCCGCCCATTTACTTAAAAATCTTACTTTTCACTTTTAATAAAACCCAAAGTGCAATCCTATCCTCTTTGCATTTTTAGCGAAACCAAAGGATATCCAAATAGGGAGAGAGAAAAGTAAAAATAAAAAAGGGCTATCAATATCGGTGCTCAATCTTTAGCCATTTGCTAATTACTATACCACGTACGCTTTTGTGGCAATGCCTGTCTAATGGTGAACCTACAAAAAATCAGTATACAGCCACCTCAAATGAGAAAACGTTGAAAGTTTTTTTGAAAATTCTCATGAAAATTTGAAATAGATACATCAGGATTCCTAATGTTTACGCGAATATTACACATTTGAAATAAAACTAGTTTTACGTGATTCTATCCGAGTTTATATTTGATTTTTAATTTGCTGACATTTCGAATAATTTATATTGATCATGGTGACGGAAGGACTAAGGTATCTCAAGTCCAATAAGTCATCGTTATTACAGAAATTTATATCTACCCACTACTAACTGATACAGTTATTTAATTTCGACACACATTTTTAATTTAAATTCATTGCCAGTACAAAAAGAAAATGCGTCTATATACAAAATTTTATACTGTTTCATCTCAGCTCATAAATGTCCCACTGTTGGGCTCGAGCCTCTTCCGTAATAGGAGGAAAATTGACCTATTGTACCGCGCTAGTCGGACATATTGGTTTTGTATCGAGTTTTCCTTCTCTTGCCTATGCAAGAGAAGGAATCTATATGTTATATGTGTTTTATATCCCCTAGTCGCAACTTACGATCACCCATGGGTAAGAGAGGGGGTGGTGAATTGTTTTCGTACTCCGTCACCACATGGCAATATTGTCTATGATCAACTGATAATATGATTAAACATTTTATTTATGATAATTATTATGCTATATGCTCCGATGGTTCGGGCATGTGGAAAGAATGCTGAACAAATATCTATTTAAGATATACAATGCGAAAGTGGAAGGATGTAGGTACCGGGGGAGACCGAGACTAACCTACCAAGACCAGACTGGTCACGTACTGAAGGAAGGTGGAGTCATGAGTCTCCGAAACTGGCGAGCTTGTATGTGGAGAATTATGAATGTTGAGGAAGCGAGTGAAGTATGCAAGGATAGAGTTCTCTGGCACTCTGTTCTCTCTGCCTACCCTGTAAGGGATATGGCGTGATAATATCTATGTACTATGGTATAGATACCTACATTAGAAAAATAATTATCAGAAATTTTAGATCATTAAAATAAAATGTGATACAAACCCTTAACTTACTCGTAGGGGTCGTAAAGACCAGTTGATAGATTACCAGTGAAATCTATAACATGCAATGCGTCACCAACTCATTTACCAAGAATGGCGATTATGGAATTATCCCCCATGAGGAGATCTAGGTCCATCCGTGATGATAGATGGGTGCATGGATGGCTTTTTCAAATGTTAACGAAATTAGAATATGTATTCTTGTTCTTAGCCGCGGGTAGTCTGAACAAAATACCATACTAAATACTTTGAATTTTACACCCTGCCTCCGTCACCACCGTGTGATATCTGACTGCTAGGCCCTTCTGTGGTCGCCATAACAGTGCTCTGATCGGGACGTCCAGGTTTCCATCATATGAGGGCATCCACCATATGATACAGACATAATCGAGTCGCTTACAACGCAATCAGTTAAAACAGTTATATCTCATTAGATTATTTTAAAAAAAATATTTTCCATAATTACCAATTAATTAAATTAATATATTTCCCAATTAATAATTGCGCTTCTAATTGCCAATCGTAATTATTTAGTATGTTGATAATATTTATACACGAGGTCAACGACACTAAAGGCAGACCAAATGTCGCCGTCCGTGAGAAAATCACAAATATGTCGAACATACGACTTGTATTAACATAATCGTGTTTCACCTCTATAAATTTATAAATGGCCGTCACTACTATACTATAATATATGTATTATAAGTAGCATGTTTAGTGCGTGTCGACTCTACGGATTTTTTTTTTAATTCGTGAAAGTAAAGATTTAAATTACTATGAAATGGTGTTGAGTCGCTATGGAATTTATTGTTTTAACAATATTTGAATTATGTTTATTTACTGTTCATGGTAAGGTATTTTAATTACCTTTTATTGATTATTGTGGCAAATGAGTTAGTATACCTGATGGTAAGTGTTACTGCCGCTCATGGACGTATCCAATAGCAGGGGTATAGCTAATTCCCTGTTTACTAACCGAAGTCCATGCAGTTTAAGCTACTAACTAAATGATTGTAAGATATTGTTGTTTGATTAATTTATTTTCCTTGTGGTGACGGACTAACGATACATTTACTATCCTATCTTGTCCGTGTAGGTCGTAAAAGATGACTAAGAGAATAAACATATTAAATTTATGCAAATAAAAGAAAAAATTGAAATAAAATTATTCCAGCTGCCTCACGGTGCGTACTTATAGCTTAATTTCTCTCCTATGGTCAAGGAGATTTTGAGAAGAGTAATGAGCTATTTATGGGCTGGGATGATGATGATAATAGTTTTGAATCTACGAAAGCTTCCAGGGCTTCCAGTTCTGACACGAGAGGATACCCGCAAGGTTAGACTACCGGGTGGGCCACTGTAGCTAAAGATTGGGTTCCGGTGGCACACTCGCACTGCGTCGAAAGGTACGCGAAGGGCGGGACTAAGAAGTCGTACACTACTTTTAAATAGAAAAGAAAAAGGGCTTCCAATTCAAATTATAAATATCAAGATGATATTTTTCCAGCAATATTAAAGAATCGATATAATTTGGTCAATTCAAATGGCGATGGGAAGGTAATACGATAGATAATGTGGTCGTACCCATTCGTTATCAGACAGCACGGGCAGAGCGTCCAAAGCATGTTTATTAAATAAAATAAAAAAGAAAGTGATATAATTATAAATCATTGTTCACTTATATCATTTATGACTAAACTCTCATGAATAAGCTCAAATTTTCTCAGCATTTTATAGAGCGGGTTGTGCTCGGGATTTATTTGCGAGATAAATTCCGCAATATGGAAATCCGCAGAAAAACGGGTGAAGCCAATATAGAATGAAGAATTAGGACGCTAAAATAGTATTGGGCAATGCGGCCTGCATTGCTTGACAAATCGATAACCAATGGGGAAGAGATGTTCATGAGTGGTGACTAAGTATTGAATCACACATTGTTCGACCAGGTATACCGACGACCTAGTGAAGGTTGCTGGGAATCGATGGATGCGGGTAGAATGGTACCGCATTTCGCGATGAAGTATAAAGGACGTAGATCATGTTCAATAGTGGATGGTAAAAGGCCGAATGATGATGATGATAACGTTTATAATTATCACCATGATTATCATCTCAGCTAATACACGTCCCACTGCTAGTCTCGAGCCTCCTCCACAAAGAGAGGAATAATTTATTTACTATACTACCCTGGTTAGAGGGATTGGTTGTTTTGAGTGTTCCTTCTCTTGAATAGATTTTATCTGTCTATTATATCCTTTAGTCGGCTTTTACGACATCCACAGGTAAGTCAGAGGGGTTCGGTCAATTATGTTCTTAGTCAGTCACCACACGAATATTACGAAATGAAACTAATTTTAAAGCATTTTCAGTTTTATTTCTTTTTATGTTTAATACCTTGAACGTTTACCAAAGGCCTTGCATACTTTTACTTTAAGTGAAAGATAAAATAAACATCATCATCATTTACCTGCCCTCATCCCACGCTAAGTAGGGTCGGCACAACATGTTCTTGCCTTCCACAATCTTCTATCAGCCGTCATATCTGCACACACATCGTCATACATACACATATCCTCGTTTACACAATCCATCCATTTCTTTTTGGGTCTCCCACGACTCTTACGCCTATCCATAAGCATATTGATAACCCTCCTTGTCACGTGTCTTTCATCCCTCCTCATCACATGTCCATACCAAGACAATCTCGCGCTCTGAAAGATAAAATAAACCTATAATAAATTTAAAATTTCTTTGATTTCAATTTTCATATGATTTGATTTGAAATACATTTAAATAAAAATATTATATATCTTTTATCATCATCATTATCCTGCTCACATCCCAATTACGTAGGGCTAACGCAATATCACCCGCTTATATCGTACATATTGCAAAAGTTATTGGCAATAGTTTTATGACCGGCCGCCTGCCTGACGTCAACCCTCATTGGGAATGTAATTGTTAACCAAACGGCATCAGATCGAGGTGGCTCAGGTCGTTATAAGGCTGTTATAAGTCGTATTTTACAACACCTAAGAGTAAAGGGCAAAGAGTAAAGGGCAAGGGCTCCCTTCTTCATAATGAGAGGGAAATTGACCTACTATACCACGCTGGTCAGACGTGTTGGTGTAGGGTTTTGTTTCGAGTTTTCCTTCTCTTGTATAGATGTTATATACATTTCATATCCCTTTGTCGTTTCTTACAATCACCCGCGGGTAACATAGGAGGTGGTGAATTGTATTCTTACTCCGTCACCACACGGATAATATTTTAGTGTAAAATATTTTTTTAAAGTGCATTCTTAGATAAATTTTACACATTTGAAATAAAACTATTTTTACCGATTTTATCGGATTATATCCTTTTTTATCATATTTATATGTATGGCACTTGTATTTGATTTTAATTTCCCGAAGTTTCCAACACAACAGCTTTCATAGTAATGGCAGAACCATCTTCATATGACCATAAATGCGTTAAAATACAAATGCAATAAAATCCGTAACAAATAAGTGGGAATATCACGACTGTTGGCATGGGAGAGATTTACTTAAACTTTCTTTTACGTAATGTACGTACTTAGTATAGTACTTAGACCTTTGGCATATTGGCACAAACTATTTTTACACATACATACATACATATCATCACGCCATATCCCTTGCAGGGTAGGCAGAGACAACAGAGTGCCAGAGAACTCTATCCTTGCATACTTCACTCGCTTCCTCAACATTCATAATTCTCTTCATACACCCTCGCCGGTTTCGGAGACTCTTGACTCCACCTTCCTTCAGTACATGACCGATCTGGTCTAGGAAGGTTAGATCTCCTCCCTCGGTGTCTCAGTCTCCCTTACTATTTTTATGATTTGGCATAAGCTTTGATTTCGGTTATACGCCTTCTATGTCCATTTGCCATGTGGTGACTGATAGGCAGGTAATAACACTTAACAATACGAAAATACCAACACCAACACGTCTGACCAGCGTGGTATAGTAGGTTAATTTCCCTCCCATTACGGCGGAGGCCCGAACCCAACAGTGGGACATATATGGGCTGTGATGATGATGATGAATACGAAAATTCGAAAGAATAGTTTTTACCACCCAATCTGATCAGACTGACAATTGGTACATCTCCCTCCCGTTACACAGGAGCACTGATCTCAAAAGTGGACAGTATGTATATTATCATCTTTTTTTTTGTTGTGCACTATGGAAGCGACGGTGCGCGACTCCATAGACCCACCCTGCACAGCGACTCTCTTCGCCGTGCGAAGAAAGAAAGAAAGAAGAAGAAGAAAGAAAGAAGACTATTTTATTGATACTTAGCTTAAATTTAGACATTACAGTAAGTTGAAAGAAACATAAAGGTTTTATAAGAAAATTTAAATAATAGCTTAAGTTAACTGCATATACAACACAAAGAAGAAAATCAAAATACATATACTAAGTGCCAATGAGGTTCCCATTCAGCAATAATGCTACAGTGCAACATATGGTACACTGCAACGCTGATTTTCAATGGGTACCTTAATGACGTACGAATTGTTCAAACGAACAAAAAGCCTAAGCGACAAAATATCAGTTACATAAATATACAGATACATAAGAATTTAATAAATAAGAAGTATATTTTAATAATAATTTGATATATAAGAAGAATGTAATGATAAGAATTAGGTATATTGATTAGTATTAGCCAAAAGTATTACTTTATATTGAAGATCATTTATAGTTATTATACATGAAGCATTTATTGAATCACTGAGAACCGAACACCACGCCACCGGAGCAATCTTTGTCTTCGGTGGCAATAGGTGGTATTACCTAAAGAACAGCAAACCTCCTACTTCTATTCACATATGTAAAGAAATTTGAATATATTTTAAGATTAACCGTACTGCCGGGCTAGTCGCGGATGTTAAGGATGCGGTATCAGTGGCCGACCCAATGGCGGTGTGGAGAGAATACGGTGAGTTATGGTACGAAACGCCGCCCTTCCATCGCACCGGACAGAATTTACGACGTGTGTCCTGACCGGTAGTCTGCCAAAAAAAAAGCTCCACCAATTTGCTTGCCGTCACATTTCTTTAGGAATGATATCATTTACACTAAGTGCCCAATGGCACTAAATAAAAATAATTTGGAAAATCCAAAAGTGCACGCTTCATAATTTTTATTTATATTATGTATAATTTACTATTAGTCAACGCCATAAATAAAAATGAAAGAAAAAAATACTTTTGAATTTTGGTGCCATCTCGACGTAGTGAAAAACATAGCTGTTCGTTTATAATAGGCTGTTGGGATTTGTTTCCTTTGCCTGTCCGAATGGACGAACAAAAAAATGTAAATGAGCCAATTTTCATAAAGTATACATACACTGATGACTAAGTAGTTTAGTTTTATATTAATTGCAATTAAACGACAACGAATTACCAAGCCATTTTCGAAAGGCAACAGCGAGTTGCAATTATGAAACTTTTAAAAAAAAAAATATTTTGATACGGTAGTAATCCTGCCAGATCCAAAATATTTTATCCGACGTCCTCGAATATTTTTTTAATCAACTATTTTCTTACTTTTAACAAAATAATTGCTTTTTAAAAATATCAAATACGTTTAAACGCATGTTTTTTCTTGACATATGTAAGATAATATTATCCTATATGTGCAATGTGAGAAAAATACAATCATTTTTAGGTTTGAAAAGTGCGACTTTCATATATTGAGAGTAGAGCAAGACCTCAACGCTTCGCTTATGAGGCGTGCAATATATTTGTGAAGCAGTCTTCACGAATATATTTTAATATTTTAATCTGCTTTTGAAACACCCAATAGCTATTTTTGTATGTTAGCATTTGTAATCGCAAACCAACTGTATAAAATAAATAATTCATTAACAATAAACATTTCTATCAATCATTGTTTAAAATAACCATAGATAATAGAAAGTTTGGAAGCATTTATGGGTAACATATTATTATGATTCGCTTAATAAATGATTATAGGCTTAATGGACATTTGAAAGCAGGTTTATAAGGTCTTTTAAAATTTTAACTTTCCGGAGAAATAACATGGCATAGGTGTTTATTTCTCATGCCAATTAAGCACATAACAGTGATTTTATTTATTTTATCAAAGCTTATTATGATAGCTGTGACGAATATTGGCCACCGAAGACAATAAACTGGGTTCCGGTTGCCCGCTCACTTGGCGAAGAGAGGTACATTGCAGGACGGGTATATGCGGTCGCACGCCGCTCCTTCTGTCGCCCTGGATGGAAATAGGTTGTGACTACTCCATAGACCGGCCCAAAAAAAATCTAACGAATACTACCAACCCTTACATTATTTGTGAGGGTAGAAGACAGCTTTTTTTCCGCTATGGAAACGCATTTACGCGCTATCCCTTGTCACTTACAGACGAGGGGGAGTGTGGGACTCACTGGCCAGCTAAAGCCCGACCGGAATCCCCACTAAAACCACAGTGGCCTCATCCGCGCTTTTACGGGGCGCCGGAGAGATCGTCTACTGACATTCGATCCCCGGCACCCCAAAAGGTAGAAGACAGAAAAGGCTGTGACGAATACTACCAACCCTTACATTGCTTGTGAGAGTCATAAAAGAGGGCTAAGAGCTTAAGATCTGTGTTAACTTCATCTGATGCTATCTAGTCAACAATTATATTCCAAAAGAAGGTTGACGTCATACAGACGGGTTATAAAACTATTGCCAAGGCTTTTGCAATATCTACGGTGAATAAAGAGTACATCGACCCCAAATAATTAGGATATTAGCAGTATAATAATGATGATGATGATGAAAGCTTAATGCTGCAGTTTTTCCATTCATTCACCATTCAATCAACGTATACGTATTGCATTAAGGTATAGTAATTTCACTGTTGCCACGACTGAAAGCCTATGAAGGATGAGTTACTGCTTATAACGCCTCCTGCTTTCCCAGTTCTTAAAACCTCCATGGGAAAAGTAAGTAGTATTAAATTCTTCTTTTTATAGCTTAATAACGAAGAATTGTAATCCCAACCCATCCATAATAAATAAATTCAAATATAATAATAAATCCATTCATTCCATAATGTAAATATAAAAAATAATGATAAGTTTATTAGCGAAGATTGATTTAAAAAGATTTATTATATTAATTTAAAATACATGTCAGTGCTTCGATTTCACCACTGACGTCAAGCCACTCTGCTCCGGTGGTCGGCCCAACGATGAAGGCGACGTCACGGGTGGGTTACGGGTGTGCGTGCTTACGCCCCTCTGTCACCCCGGATGGAGTGGTGCGAGGAGTGCGCCGACCGTAGCCCACCCCAAAAAAAAAAGTGCTTCGATTTCCATGCAAGATAGTTTATGAATATATTGTGTTTTAAGTATATTTTTTGGCAGGCTATGGTGTGGACACACGTGGCCCAATAACCCACCGTATTCCCTCCCAATCGCTATTGGGCCACGCAGTACTGCTTCCTTGACATCCGTGGCCAGTATCTTTTGAATCTGAGTGTAATAATTATTCGTCAATTGTATATTTGAAATAAAGCATTCATGGTCATTGGAGGACCTATTCAGGTAGTAAACAGGTACTACCATTAATTTTGTAATGTTCGAAAACTTCAGTAAACTAAAAATAAAATGAAAACTTTTTGGAGTTTACTCCTTAAGAATCGATTTTCATATAAGGCGCCCGGTATGAGAAAAATTTGAGGAGTAAAATCCAGTGATTGAATGACCTCGTTACGTTTTTGGTGCACAACCTATTCTGCGCACCTTTCACTTTCTGACGTGAGATAATACTTCACTGAACAGTTTTAATAAATGTAAATAAATATATATATATATATTATTTTTAGTCAAATGAGCTTTTTTTGCGCCTGTTTTGATAATCGTACTTAAGTAGTAAACTCCAGTCGTGCGTCGGAGCTGACACACACACTTTTTTTTTTTTTTTTTATTACTTAAGGTGGCAAACGAGCAAGCAAGGCACCTGATAATAAGTGTCACTGCTGACCATGGATCTTTACAATACCAAAGGTACAGCTGCTACTTACTGCAAAACACATTGCCACTGCTTAAGCGTCGATTTTCTGCGAGAGTATGGTACTACACCGAACGGACCAGCCCGCGGCTGTAGGCAGATAATTTTTTTTTTTTTTGGTTCTGTTCGTCCATTCGGACAGGCAAAGGGATCAAAGCCCATACAGCCAAGTCTTATTTAATTATTTTTCATATATTGTTCATCATTTCTTCATATTATGTAGCCTTAGTAGTCATTGTCTGTCAGTAAGTCAAGTCGTTACCATTAATCGGGCGCTGATAACCTAATCAATGATTTTCTTTGGGAATTTTGGGCAAATATGAAAATACACGTAAACCACTATTATACCATATTCACTACACTTCAGCACTTTAACTGTACCATATTGCATAAAATACCAGCAAAATTATTCAATATAACACCACAAAACACTAAAGAAATGAATATAATACAAGAGCGTGACATGACATTTCCACATTCGCGCCAAAACTCTGTAGGCAGATAACTATCACCAGTGTGACCCCACTGCGATTCATCATTCATCATCATTTCAGCTCATATATGTCCCACTACTGGGCTCGAGCCTCCTCCATAATGGGAGGGAAATTGAGCTACCACGCCAGGCTAGTCAGACGTGTTGGTATAGGATTTTCAATCGAATTTTCCTTCTCTTGCATAGATGTTATATGCGTTTTAAATCCCTTAGTTGTCTCTTACGATCACCCACGGGCAAGATAGGGGTGGTGAATTGTATTCTTATTCTGTCACCACACGGAAACCACTACGATTAAAATTAGAATATTTTTATTTCAAATGTGTAATACTAAATATCAGATATCTCTATATTAGTTATGTTTGTAAAGTTTCCCGCATTGCAAGGACAGATTCCTTAGTGCAGGGTAATTTTTTTTTTAAATATATTCTTAGATATATTACGTAATAAGACATTTTTATTAAAATACGAGAACTGACACCAAGCACATTTAGCTCATCACAATTTATAATTAAAGCGGCGCCAATATTTTTTTTATTTTTAATATTTCAAAACAGCAATATCTACGTGGAAAATATTTTTTTTTAATTTATTACCATAATAAATAACAATAATTAACGAAAAATAAAAGTGCCATTTGAAAAAGTATTGAATTACAATACTTCGTGGTTTTTATGATACCTGATGAGATTTGTTTTATGTTCAAAAATGTGACATATATATATTTTTTTTTTACAACATAGACGGGTTGTAAATTTATATATTATTACTATGACGTCAATTCTACAAAGGTGTTAGAAATAGAATCTAAATAAAAGAAACTGTTTACTAAATGAGACACACATCACTTTCCTACTCTTGTTTTAATTACTTGGGGGCGCAATATGTAGAAGTACATTTTTTTTATTGCTAATGGTGGCAAATGAGCAAGCAGTACACCTGATGGTAAGTGTCACTGCCGCCCATGGACAAAGATACCAAGAGTATAACTAGGCCGCTGCCTACCAATATAAACTCCAAACCCATCCAATTGGGCTTCCGGCTCTCTCGCTCACTGAACGCTTCGTTCAATGCAATAGCACATTGCTGTTACTCTTACGTCGATCTTCTGCTCAGTGCGGTACTACCCCGAACGGACCGGCCCGCGGCTGTAGACAGAGAACTGTCAACAGCGTGGTCCAAACACTATTAAATACATATTATGTAGGTACATATTACAAAAGTTATTTGGCAGTAGTTTTATGACCTGACGTCAATCCTACTTAATTGTTGACCAAACGGCATCAGGTGTCCCACAGCCTATATAAAAGCTTTTAGTGGTCTTTTACGACATCCACGAGTAAACAAAGGGTTGGTAGTATTCGTTGCCGCTACCACAAAGCAAGAAGACAACACTAAGAAACAAATTAAACACTGACAATTAAAAACAATATTATGAAATAAAACCTTATGTTGCGAGCACTTTCCCAATTAATAGACACAAATAACGTCGAGCCTCAGAACTATAATTTATGGATGCCGCAAAAAACTGTCTTGCTGCGGGATCTCATCATCATCATCATCACAGCCTATATATGTCCCACTATTGGGCTCGAGCCTCCTCCGTAATGGAGGGGAAATTAACCTACTATACCGCGCTGGTCAGACGTGTTGGTATAGGATTTATTTCAAGTTTCTTTCCCTTGCAAAGATGTTAAATGCATTTTATATCCCTTAGTCGTCTCTTACGATCACCCACGGGTAAGATAGGGGATGGTGAATTGTATTCTTATTCCATCACTACATAGATAATGCGGGATCGAATACAGGATACAAAATGGACCACACCACCTATACACAAACCTACTATTTGAACATCTCATTCCTTTTCTTAAAATATTATTCAAGGATAAAGAAAATAGTGATTTAGTATGGTGACGGAATAAGAATACAATTCACCTCTAATTTTGCCCAAAAGTATTCTAAGGAAGATAATATACAAATGTCATTTATAAAAAATATGGGATTATGAAAATGACTTTTTCGATGAGACGCAAGCAACAAACACTATAAAAAATTATTCCCGCAGATAGATATCAATTAATATAACAACTTCGCAAATGTATGAATGAACAAAGAGATACCACTAGTATGTCTCAATAGAAGCATCATGTACATAAAATATCCTCCCTGGTCGTCGATAAAATACCGATCAGTGCATATTGTATGCGTTGAGTAATGCCAACTGCCGGCGTCTTTGATGTTCACAGAGTAAGAGATATTTTAAGACATTTTTTTAAACTTAGATCTGTCTGTATAATGAAAAATTTAGAATGCAATGTTTCTCTGCTATTATTATAAAAGAATATAAATAAATTAATATAATTAAAAACAAAAACATATTTTTATTGCAAATAAAGCTTTATGCTAATTTGTTTAGTTAGCATGGTTTAAGTCGAATTTTCCTTTCATAATGAGATGTCTAAGATAATAGTGGTAGGAGCACGCTGTTGACAGATCCCTGTAAACAACCGCGGGCCGGTCCGTCCGGGGTAGGACCACACTCTCGCAGAAGATCGACGTATTAGTAATTGTAATGTGCTATTGCGCTTCGTTCGATGAGCGAGAGAGCCGGAATCCCAACTGGGTGGTTTAAGGAATTGTAATGGTAGGCAGCGGACTATCTATATTTTTGGTATTTCTAAGGTCCATGGGTGGCAGTGATACTTACCATCAGGTGTGCTGTTTGCTCGTTTGCCACCTAAAGCAATAAAAAAAAAATATTTTGTACAATTAGTTGTAAGCTAATGCTGGGCGGCAGCAGCTATGAATACTTACCAACCCTTACTTTACTCGTAGATATTGAAAAATACAACTAAGAGCTTTATAACGACCTGTTCTAACTCCATCTGATGCCGTTTGGTCAACAATTATATTCCTAAAGAAGGTCAATTTCAGCAAGGCGGCCGATCATAAAACTATTGCCAATAACTTTTCCAGTATGTACGAGTACATATTTCACCGACCCCAAATAATTAGAATTAAAACATGAGAATGGTGATCTATAAACTTATGGGCCATGTTTTCACTTGGATGCAATAGTAAAGGGTTTATCCGAAATAGTACCACATTTTGACGACGTAAGAGAGCGAGTAGGCATGAAAGAGAGTATTGGTGTAAAGATGCGAAAGGGAATGCTCCGATGGTTCGGACATGCGGAAAGAATGCCGAACGAACGTCTGGTTAAGAAGATATACAATGCGAAAGTGGAAGGATGTAGGTACCGAGGGAGACCGAGACTAACCTACCTAGACCAGATCGGTCATGTACTGAAGGAAGGTGGTGTCAAGAGTCTCCGAAACCGGCGAGCGTGTATGAAGAGAATTATGAATGTTGAGGAAGCGAGTGAAGTATGCAGAGATAGAGTTCTCTGGCACTCTGTTCTCTCTGCCTACCCTGCAAGGGATATGGCGTGATGATATGTATGTATGTATGTAGCGCCACATTTTCGTAGCCAATCGATGGTTGAGTATTAGCAGATTTGCTACTCCGCTTCATTTGATAAGAGAAAGAGCTGGCAACATAATGCCGGCTTAACTTCAACTCTGGGCCCAAAGTGGACGACGACTTGACTATATCCCTAGTAATATTAAAATCCATCAACCACTGATAAAGGAAATATAAATAAAATTTAAGGCACAAATCATTATTTCATCATCATTCAGCTTTTCGTCATCCTCTGCTGGACGTAAGCCTAGCCTCCCTCATATTTCGCCATGAAGTGTGTAGTCTTGTTCCACCCGCATCCAACAACTTCTAGCAATCTTCACCAGGTTGTCAGCAAGCACTAACGAAAGTAAATTTATTTGGTAAAACAACTAATGCATATCAGGTTATTGGTTATCAATAGCCATAATTAATCAATAATACATCTTTAGTTTACTCTACACCAAAATGCTATTCCTATACTATAGTTGGTAGGTTTTCTTTGTGAATTATTGGGGGTTCCGTTAAGGAACGGTCGACCCGCGTCAATACCTTAATAGCGAATCGTATTTTCAGCAGTGGAACTCTAAAAAATAGTAAAAAATTGCCAACGCGGGGAATAGAAAAACCGATTGGATTGAAATACGGAGCGCTTGTTTGTTTTTAAACTTCAAATTGTATAGCAGTTGGATATTAAAACATAGATTTCTATTGACATTCTACATTCAATAGATCATAGTTATTGAATATAGTATACCTATTGATTTTATTTTAAACTAGCTTCTGCCCGCGGCTTTGCCCGCGTAAAAGGTTACTTTCCTAAAGTTTTTGATCCCCTATTTTTATTTTTTACCGTCGGTAATACAGTGCAACGGTATTACAATACTAAGGGTTGGAACTTCATTACTGGACTGCTAGATGGCGTTGAAGAAGCTAGATTTAGAGATTTTTTGACAAACAATTTTTTTATTTCTCATATAAAAATTTTGATTTTTTTTAATAAAAAGTATCCTATGTTACTTTTAATACCTCCAAGAATATGTGTACAATGTTTCATGATGATCGGTTGAGTAGTTTTAGCGTGAAAGCGTAACAATCAAACTTACATTCACATTTATATATTAGTAGGGATAAATGGTAAATATTTATTTTGACATTTTATATATTTTTCATCATCATTGTCATCCAAAATTTATCACAATTACTTGAGGTCGACGCAATATGTACGATAATGGTAATAGGTGGTAGAACCACGCTGTTGACAGATCTCTGTCTGCAGCCGCGGGCCGGTTCCTCTGGGGTAGTACCACACTCTCACAGAAGATCGACGATTGAGAAAGTTTGATCTTGTTTTCGGTAAATGAGAGAGCCGGAAGCCTTGGGGGGGTTATGGCTGGTAGACAACGATCTAACTATATCTCTAGTATTGCAAAGGTCCTTAGGCGATAGTAATACTTATCATCAAGTACACTGCTTGCTATTTATATTAGCCACCATAAACAGAGCCGGAACGTGAGTTTAGGAGGCTCTAGGCTAATAGGTACTACTTAGGGGCCCACCTAATTACTCAAAGTATAGGAAAAAATAAGAAAATAAAATATAAATCAATTATATTATAATATAGTATGCCTTAGTGTTTATTAAATTATTAAATATAACTTGTAAATAAATTAATAAATTAAAATATATATCGTTTCTACGCTTTCCTTTGACAATTTTTTTTTTTTTTTTTTTTTTTTTTAATTATTATCATCTATTTTCGACTTTGACTTGACTAAGCTGGGTGCCTCTTGAATCAACGGGGCTCTAGGCCTTAAAAGCTATATGGTAGATTCAGCTCCGCTTGCGATCCGACAACCGTGACTTATACTCGAGGAACCCGACGACATTATCACGCTCGCCCTGATGAAGGCATAAACATCCCACGCGGCCCTGACATGTAAATATCCACGATTCCGCCCTCGCCGCCGAGGACGTAAATCGTGTCGCGTTAAAATCTTAAACGTGGGAGAACCCACTTTGCCAGCGACCCCCGAACTGAGGTCCGTACCCCACAGAGGGTGCCTTCGGGATCGGTCGCTTAACTTTATCGGGTTGAGAGCCCTCAGCGCTCACCCACAGTCCGGGTAAAGTTGTGATAGCCATCTGAGGCTAACAACTAAGTCACAGAAAATAAAGATCAACCCTGACACATAAGCATTTAATAAAACGAAAATAGTAATACAACAAAGCCATATATTATACTATATACCTACTTATTTTGGAAAACTAGCGGTTAAACTTAACATTAATTAAAATAATAAAATAAGACACAAATATAATTATTTGTTTGTTAATTATTATATTATTATAGGGCAACATATTACTATCGCTTTGACAAATTTCCATAATTTATGTTTATTTTATTCACCGCTTATTAATTAATATTTGATCTTTAAGATTGTGTATATAAAATTTATTTTGTGTATATACTAATTTTTTTATATTAATTTTAATTTTTTGATACATAAATTTAGCATAATAGATGATGATTTTAACACACGATAACTAACCACTTACCGTGTGGTGACAGAATAAGAATACAATTCATTAACTCGTATCTTTTTTTTTTGGGACTAATCCCACCACACATTCCCACCATTGTTACTCCTGTAAGCCAGGATCCACAATGGTCTCCATAAATGACACCGAGGTTTGACCCTCAAGCAGTCCCGGGATATGATTTTAATTGTCTTGGAACCCGTAACAAATTTAATTAGAAAAGGTTAAATAGGAGGAGTTGGAAAGAGTGATTCCACTTCGTATCTTATCCGTAAGTGATTGTAAGAGACCACTAAGAGATATAAAATGCATATAACATCTATGCAAGAGATGGAAAACTCGAAAGGAAAACCTAAATCAAACCGGCGTGGTATAATTTCCCTCCCATTGTGGAGGGGGCTTGAGCCCAACAGTGGGACATATATGAGCTGAGATGGATAAATACATGCTAATAATAAATATTTTATATGCGCTAGAAATAAAGTAGTATTTATAAAGAAAATAATTAAAATTTAACATCCCTTAGATAAACGTTCTCTTAGAGCAATATCAATTTACAATATAGACTAGAAAGGGTAAAACGAAACATATCTTCTGAACACTTTGAAATTTTCATACGAGTTTATATATAACGACCATTTATTGTTGACCTTCTATTTCATAACATATCCCCCTTTCAATATTTAGATAGTGAAGATCAAAGAGCGGACAGGTAGTTCTATATAAATTGGAGATAGTATATCACTAGTGTTGGTTGGGGTTGGCTGGATTTACAACCCTTTTGCAGCAGATTTATGTGGCGATCGTAGGGTTAAGTTAACCCTCAAATGCAGAAAAGATCGTGTTTCTTTATTTTATGAATGGCCCTCGAATATAGATAGACTTTTTTTAGATTTGACTGTATATTTATTTAGGAGACGTTAATAAAACTGTAAGATACGGCTGTAAATAGTTTCATGTAACAAAATTACTGTAGCAAGTAAAAGTTTTCAGGATATTTTTATAGATGAAGCGTAGCGTAGAATGACCTTACATTTTTTGTTAGTTCTTTTCTTCTGTTCAGACAGGAAAAGAGATCGAAATGCATACAGCCAAATGACCATTACATGTACGTGAGCGTCTACCTGCTTAGAGGATTTCTTTTGACGTTTTTGACAACAATAATTAACACTTCGTTTATTTTTAATTATATAAATCCGATGATTATCGTTCACTGAGTTTATAATTTAACTAAGAAAAATAAACGGAGAATTATTAAGTCATCGGCAAAGAATTAAGCGCCAGGAATCCTCACTAATATTATCTATAAATGCGTAAGTAACTCTGTCTGTCTGTCTGTCTATCGCTCTTTCACGCCAAAACTACTGAACCGATCTAAATGAAATATGGTACACAGATAATCTAGAGCCTGACATAGACTACTTTTTAATGCAAAAAAGGGGTTGTAAAAGGGGATGAAAAGTTGTAAGGAAGTATCGTCATTTTTAAAGCCAGAAGCTTAAAACGTATTTTTAGGCTCAATAGCCTCAATAGCCTCTAATCATATTAGATATAAATAAATATGACCATAATATATTGTAAAAAATTTATGCAGCGTGAACTTGTCGTCAGTGGCCGGCCCGATGGAATACCCCCTGAGAGGTACCCTCCCCTTCAGCGACGTCCCCCCCCCCGGGGCGGACGTCGTTCCCTCCTCGCGCGGTCAGCCTCTCGGCGGGTGACGGACTAATTCCCCAGTCCAGTCACCCGCGGCCTCGGCTAGGGCGGCATCAGGCGCAGGTAATCGCGCCTACGCCGCCCCAGTCGCCGGCGGCGGTTCGCGTCGTCGAGGAGACGCTCCTCGCGCACGCGTTCCGCCGCCTCCTTCCGCGAGACTACTGCCTCGCAGAAGGCTGCGACCGCGTCCCAGTTCCTGACGCTGTCGAGCATCGCCCTGGCGATGGTCGGCAGCGTCAGGTCGGCACCGATGATTGCGACGAGTTCACGGCGCTGCTCTGCCCAAGCGGCACACGCCTCGAGCGTATGCTGCGCCGTATCCTCGTCGCAATTGCAGTGGTGGCAGGACGGTGTACTCTACCTCCTGACGACCGTGTACAGGTATTTGGCGAAGCATCCATGCCCCGTCAAAACCTGCACCAGTCGGAAGGAGAGCACCCCGTGCCGCCGTTCCAACCACCGCATCAGCACCGGCCGGAAGGCCTCCACAGTCCGCACACCGAACCGAAGCCTCTCCAGCCGGACTGCCCAACGAGCAATGACGCCTCGGCGGGCGTCGACACGCCAGGCGGTGAGCTCCCTCAGTGAGACCACACCGCCCCCCGTTCGCACCCCCGACACCCGCCGATACAAATCGGCGAGCATTTCCGCCTCCAGGTCCCACGGGGGAGTCCCGGCCAACAGGCCTCCGTCGCCACCGTGCGGTACCCGCGTACGGCCCTGACCGCCATGGCCCTCTGTGGTCGCCACAGAAGAGCCCTGAGTCGGACGGTCAGGGAACCCGCCCACACCGGTGCGCCGTACAGGGCCATCGACCGGACGACCCCCGAGTACAGCTTTCGGCACGTAGCGCTCGGTCCGCCCACGTTCGGCATAAGCCACGAAAGGGCGGACGCCGCGCCGACGAGCCGCGGAGCGAGCCTGCGGAAATGCTCCCAAAACCACCAATGCCCGTCGAGCACCAGGCCCAAATACCTCATATGGGCCCGGATGCTGATGTCAACCGAATTGACGGTGATCGAAACGCCGATGGGAGGACTCATGCGGGGCCCATGGAACAAGAGGGCCTCCGTCTTGTCCAGGGCCACCCTCAACCCCAGCGCCTCGATCCGCCTGACGATCTCTTCGGTGCCGAGAGTTGCCAGGCTTGCCGCCTCCTCCAGCGTCCCACCGCGGGCTGTGACGATCGTGTCGTCGGCGTAACAGATTACGCCCAGCCCGGGTGGGAGAATAAAAATAGGGGTGGAAAAACTTTAGGAAAGTAACATTTTACGTGGGCGAAGTTGCGGGCAGAAGCTAGTATCTTGTAAAATACTGTTTTAAATCGGCATAAAACTTACAAGTAACAAATTATCCTAACTAGAGTTGTAATTTTTCTTCTCATTTTCTTCTTCTCAACTTTTATATACTGTGGTATATATACCGTTGAGGATAAACACAGGCTTATTGCAATAAATTTAGAAATCTATACACATACATACATATAATCACGCCATATCCCTTGCAGGGTAGGCAGAGAGAACAGAGTGCCAGAGAACTCTATCTCTGCATACTTCACTCGTTTCCTCAACATTCATAATTCTCTTCATACACGCTCGCCGGTTTAGAAATCTATAATTATAAAAAATAGCGTAAGTATACACTAAATCCCTTTTTTTGGCAAGCTATGGTATTTTTATTACTTATGGTGGCAAACCAGCAAGCAGCTCGCCAGATACTAAGTATCACTGTCGCCCATAGACATTTGCAATGCCAAGGGTATAGCTTAGGCCGCTGCTTACCAATAAAATCCCCAAACCCACCCCAGTTGGACTTCCGGTTTCGATACATGCATCTGAGGCGATGGAAATATATAACCCACCATATTCCTGTCTCCCCGTCGCCATTGGACCGACCACTACGTATTCCTTACTTATTTCTTATCATCCACGTCTAGTTATAAAAACTGAATCCTTTTTTTTTTTTTGCGGTGGGCTATGGACGTTGCACCCCGCCAAATCGGTCCGGGGTGACGGAAGAGGCGGCGCGCAACCCCATTGACCCACCCTGCAAGCACCTCTTCTTCACCGTGCGAGCGGGCCACCGCTACCCGATTTTTGTCTTCGGTGGCCCGCTCGGCATAAAAAAAAAATTAATCCTAGGATTATATTTTGATATATGAATTTAATTATTGTTTACGTACTCTTCACAGTTAAAAAATAGAAGGACCACACAGTTGACAGTCTTCTGTCAACAGCGGCGGGTCGATCCGTCCGCGGTAGTATCACATTCTGACAGAAAATCAAAGTCTCAGTATAGCAATGTGCTGTTGCGCTTTTGGTAAGTGAGAGAGTCGACAGGCCAACTTACATCGTGGGTTTTGGGGTTTACATTTGTAAGCAGCAGTTGTGCCTCCGGTATTACAGAGTTCCATGGGCGGTAGTAACACCTACCATCAGCTATGTTTGCTCTTTTGCCACCATAAACAATAAAAAGATAATAACAGAAGCAGATCTAATAAAGTGGATGAATTTGTATATCTTGGATGGAGCCGAGATGAAAGGTACATCACTGATATAGAGCGAAGAGTGAATGCGGGAAATAGAGTGAACGGAGCGTTGGGGCAATTTCTCGGCAGCCACCACCTCAGCCAGAAGGCACGTGTAGCAATACATAACGCAGTGCTTGTCCCAACATTACTGTATGGAAGCGAGAGTTGGGTATGCAGAAAAGAGTATGAAAGTAAAATTAATGCGGTCGAAATACGATTACTGCGGAAAATCTGTTGAGTTAGGCTGACCGACCGCATTCGTAACGACGACGTAAGAGAGCGAGTAGGTATGAAAGAGAGTATTGGTGTAAAGATGCGAAAGGGCATGCTCCGATGGTTCGGACATGTGGAAAGAATGCCGAACGAACGTCTGGTTAAGAAGATATACAATGCGAAAGTGGAAGGATGTAGGTACCGAGGGAGACCGAGACTAACCTACCTAGACCAGATCGGTCATGTACTGAAGGAAGGTGGAGTCAAGAGTCTCCGAAACCGGCGAGCGTGTATGAAGAGAATTATGAATGTTGAGGAAGCGAGTGAAGTATGCAGAGATAGAGTTTTCTGGCACTCTGCTCTCTCTGCCTACCCTGCAAGAGATATGGCGTGATGATATGTATGTATGTAGATCTAATAAAAACAAAACTTATGCCAATAAAAGATTACGACTCTCATTATTTTTAATCGGTCATCCTTCTCCAATGGTTGTCATTACATACTTGTTGAATAAAAGGTGTACTATAAAGCGTCTAACTGCAATGGCGTGCAGTACCATCGGTATCTGAACTCATTACCTCTCCGTGAGCCGTGTATTCCGTATCTGTGCCAGTTAATTTTCCACAGTGTAATTACAGACTTCGCTTTGTTTTTGCTACTAACTTTATTTGCATAGAGCAGAGGACTTGTTTTTGTGGACAGCGAGTGGTTAGGAGTCGCACTTGGACTTTTTTTTTATAATAAACCCGATATTGTCTTGGGTTTGGATTATATGTATTATTATTTAGATAGTATATCTAAGTAAATACTATTCATCCAAAAACCAATTTTTTTAGGATATATTTAAGCTACAAGTGATGACTTATATGTCGTAACGGAACATGTTAAGTATTTATTTGATAATATAGAATATCTATATTTTCAAAATGATTTTACTTTTATTTATTTTTAAAATCATTTGTAAAATCTTTGGCTTACTTTATTTTAAAAATCAGGTCAAATACAATTTTCCAGTTTTATTAATCCAAACAGGGGCCCCACAGTCGACACGGACCACTATCTCGTTATTGCGAGATTTAGTGGTCTGTTCAGAAAGTGGAGGCACTGGCGAGAGCGTGTCCACTTCGGAGGGCTTGAAAGAATAAAGGTTGAAAGGTTGCAAGAAGAGTGTGTAAGAGAAAAGTATGCAGAGGGTGTCCGAGAACGGCTGACGATGGCAAGCCAGCCACAATCGGACATTGAAGAATGCTGGAGAGTATTGAAAGAGAGTATGGTAGATACAGCGAAAGAAGTATGTGGAAGTTCAAAGAAGCATAGAAAAACAAATGGTGATGCATGGTGGGATGCGGAAGTGGCAGCTTCCGTAGAGCAAAAGAAGAAAGCGTGGCTGGACTATGTCTCTTCTTTGAATCTGAATGACAGTATGACTGAACAGAAGAAAGAAATATATCGGCAATGTAAGAATGACACCAAGGCCTTAGTGAAAGAGAAACGTGATAGAGCAAGTATGAGTGCAGAAGATAGGCTGACTAAAAACTTCGAGGGTAACACCAAACTCTTTTGGAGGGAGGTGAAGAAGTCTCGGGGTGGTTGGTCAGCCTTCAGAATGAATAAAATAAGGTCTAAAGGTGGAGACATTCTTACACAAACACAAGACGTGTTAAGCCGATGGAGTGAATATTTTGGCGATATGTATGCGGATGCTACGGTTGGCGCCGGTGTTGGATGTGGTTTAGTAGATCAACATTCGACAACGGCGTCCTCCGATGGCATCAGTATGGATGAAGTTGAATGGGCGATAAGAAGTTTGAAAAATGGTAAGGCAGCGGGCATTGATATGGTGTCTGCCGAGATGATCAAGCTCGGTGGCTCTTGTGTCTGGGAGGCGTTCCTGTTGCTCCTCAATTTATGTTGGAGCTCGGGAATGGTTCCCAGGGACTGGAATAGCGCAGTCATCGTGCCTTTGTTTAAAAACAAGGGTTCACGTTATGACTGCGCAAATTACAGAGCCATAAGCTTGACCAGTTTGGCAGCAAAAGTGTATGGAAAAGTTATTGAAAGGAGAATGAGGATGGTGTCCGATGGTTTACTGTGTGAGACACAAGGAGGTTTCAGGAGTGGAAGGGGATGCATGGATCAAGTGTTCTCTCTGCGCAACATTGTGGAGAAGCATCTGGCTCTAGGTCAGAGGGTTTTCTGCAGTTTTGTGGATCTGGAGAGAGCATTTGACACGGTTGTACGAAAGGAACTTTGGGACATTTTACCGGAGTATGGTATTAACGGTAAACTGCTACAGGCTGTGCAGTCCAGTTACATGGGCTGTAGAGCCTGTGTGCGGCTGGATGATGGAATGTCGCCTTGGTTTGACGTCAATATCGGCGTTAAGCAGGGGTGCGTTCTGTCAGCCAGGCTGTTTATCATATATCTGGATAAATGTCTTCAAAGGTTGAACGATATGAATGTGGGAGTCCAGATGGGCGACTCAGTGGTCACTGCTCTGCTTTATGCAGATGATGCAGTCCTGCTGGCACAGTCAGCGACTGACCTGCAGACCCTAGTCGACACAATGACAGAAGATTGTAAGAAAAGGGGTCTACGCGTGAATGTGAGGAAAACCAAAATAATGGTCTTTGAAAGAGATAAAACCAGAACAGATGTAAGAGTAACAATAGGTAATGATGTACTAGAGCAAGTGGATGAATTTGTATATCTTGGATGTGGATTTAGCCGAGATGGAAGGTACACCACTGATATAGAGCGAAGAGTGAATGCGGGAAATAGAATGAACGGAGCGTTGGGGCAACTTTTCGGCAGCCACCACCTCAGCCAGAAGGCACGTGTAGCAATACATAACACAGTGCTTGTCCCAACATTACTGTATGGAAGCGAGAGTTGGGTATGCAGAAAAGAGTATGATAGTAAAATTAATGCGGTCGAAATGCGATCTCTGCGGAAAATCTGTGGAGTTAGGCTGACCGACCGCATTCGTAACGACGACGTAAGAGAGCGAGTAGGTATGAAAGAGAGTATTGGTGTAAAGATGCGAAAGGGAATGCTCCGATGGTTCGGACATGTGGAAAGAATGCCGAACGAACGCCTGGTTAAGAAGATATACAATGCGAAAGTGGAAGGATGTAGGTATCGAGGGAGACCGAGACTAACCTACCTAGACCAGATCGGTCATGTACTGAAGGAAGGTGAAGTCAAGAGTCTCCGAAACCGGCGAGCGTGTATGAAGAGAATTATGAATGTTGAGGAAGCGAGTGAAGTATGCAGAGATAGAGTTCTCTGGCACTCTGTTCTCTCTGCCTACCCTGCAAGGGATATGGCGTGATGATATGTATGTATGTATGTGTTAATCCAAAATCGCAAAGGGCTGAAGCTTTTACAAAGTCTACCGGAATTACCGAAGACTCCGCTGCGTGCTGTATAATAATGAAAACCGTATAATTATAAATCAGAACCCATAGCATCTATTTAGATCGATACAAATTCATATCTCATATATATACCTATATATATATATATATACATATATATATATGTGTCATACTGTTTTGCCACTAGACTCAATGATAATAGGCTCATTAAAATAAATTACCTCTCTTAACGTGAACCATTTTGATATTAGATACCGGACAGTAATATTTTTAAGAATTTAAAAAATAAGCACTATAATATATTTATAGCAAAGATTACACAAAAAAATACATTAAATCAATACATACATATTTAATAAATTATCATAATTATCCTACTCATATTCTAATCACTTGAGATCGACGCAATCTGTATTCCTCTTCCACCATACATATTAGAAAAGTTTATGGCAATAGTTTTATGACCAGCCATCTGCCTGACATCACCTCTCCTTGGGAATCATATGCATCGATTTATTATATAAAAATAATGATGACTTCATATATAAATAAAACAATTACATATGTTAAAACATACAATGATTCATAATATCTACAACTCCATCTTGTTTCTTAGAATTTTTCATTGTTTACTATTGTCATATTGATATTTCTAAGTGTTCGTTTTCCTTATAATAAACCTAGATTATTGTTTGTTAAGAAACAATTTATAAATATTTATTATAATGTATACGTAAGTGGTTTATTGTAGTATATAAATATGTCTATTATGGGTACATATTAATCGCGTTATTTAATAACTTATTTCTTACGGTGATGTTTTGTTTTTCTGGAAAATTCTACGTAATTTTAACTTCATCTTCCATCGTTTCAGCTTATATATGTCCCACTATTGGGCTCGAGCCTTCTCCATAATGAGAGTGAAATTAACCTACTATACCATGCTGGTCAGACGTGTTGGTATAGAGTTTAGTTTCGAGTTTTTCTTCTCTTGCATAGATGTTATATGCGTTTTATATCCTCTTACGATTACTCACGGATTAGACAGGGGGTGGTGAATTGTATTTTTATTCCGTCACCGTACGAAAAGTAATTTTAACACCTTTATGAAATCTTAGAATTAAAATTATATCAGAATGAATTATCGTGAGTTTGACACATATTAGACAAATGTATATATACGATAACAAACTCACGCGTTAGGTTCGATTATGTCAATCTCGGGTATTTAAACATATTCAATGCTCAACATCAAAGCAGTAGATGTGCATACATTTCGTGAAATTTGAATGTAGGTACATACGTTAATATTTTTAATAAACTTTTTGATAATTATAATAATGTTTTTATCATGTCATGAACTAAATTGTTATAAACTAAGTTAATACATATATTTCGGATACATTATCTTCTAAATCTTCTTATTATTATAAACCACTTCGCCCTCACACTGCACAGTAGCTAATGTTAAATCCATAATTCAATTCGACTATTGATAGCTCTTTGAGCAGGATCACTCTAAATTAATTTAGAGATGATATTCAATTATTTTAGAGAAGGTTAACTCGAAACAAAACTCTATACCAACACGCCTGATCAGCGTGGTGTAGTAGGTCAATTTCCCTCCCACTATGAAGCAAGCTCGAGCCCAACAGTGGGACATATATGAGCTGAGATGATGATGATGATTCAATTATCAAATGCGACCAGTTTATATTAATAGGAAATAATAAACAGTATGAAACTGAAAATAACTCAGATTATATGAAGTTATAATAATATTCAAATGCTGATAAAATGCATTTTGGTAAGTATTTTAATAATTATAATTTAAAGGACTCATCATTCACCTGCTCTTTTACCAATTATTTGAGGTCGACGCCATATGTACTCTTCTTTCATTGCATATATTGCAAAAGTTATTGGCAATAGTTTTATGTCCAGTAGCTTACCTAACGTCAATCCTCTTTGGGTATATAATTGTTGACCAAACGGCATCAGGTGCAGTTGAGCCAGATCGATATAAAGTTTTTAGTCATTTTTACAATATTTACAATTAATGTTAGGCTTGATAGTATTCGTAGCCGCTACTACACAGCAATTGCAATTTAGAGGATTATTGAATCCAAAATCCAACGTCATTGTAAAGGTTAACTTCGATTTCAATTTAAGAAATCCTAAATCCAGTATGAAGAACTCCTGCTGCTTTTTAGTGACAATTTCAATTTGATACATCTTTTGGAATCGTTTGCTAAAATCATTAAAAAAATAACAACTAAGGCGTCTCCTCGTCTTCGTATGTTCTAATCTAAAACTCCAGAATAAGCTAATAGAGACATTGTTCGGGCGCTCGTTAGCCACATCAAGATGCGCCAGCGCAGCGGGGGTCTTACGAGCATCCACTCAACCTTCGTATATTTTTACATGTTGTACTTTTAAACGCTAGTAAAATGTTGTCAAGTGGTTATAAAATGACATATTTCTAAAAAAAAAATACGAAAGCTTTCTGCTTTTATCATGTTTTTATAAACTCGCTCTCTTATAGGTATATCTGTTTGGGTTGAATTTTGTAATGGATATTCAACTAACTTCCCGATAAGCTAATTATTTGAAATTTGGTCCATAAATCAAAAGAGCCTGGCAATGTATTATATTTAAAAAAAATAAGAAAAATAAAATAGCAAATCAAAATTTTATTCACATAACTAGAAAATAATAAAATAAAAACTATTTATAAAAAATAAATTAGTAAGTAGTTTATTCAAGATCTTGCACGTACTGAAAATGAATGATCGTTGGAAACGTATAGTTGAGGAGCATAATTTTCCCAGATGAAGTGAATAAGCCGCGATGTTGAAGGTACAGCAGCAAAAAGGCGACATTAGTACCAAGTCGAATAGTTAAACAGAGAGCTCCTTGTGAAAGAGCTAGTAGAATATATTATCATCATCATCATTATTCTACTGCTCTTATTCTAATTACTTGGGGTCGACATAATATGTACATATTGCAAAAGTTATTGGCAATAGGTTCATGACCGGCCACCGGCCCTTTTTTTTACTGCTTATGGTGGCAAACGAGCAAGCAGCACACCTGATGGTAAGTGTTACTGCCGCCCATGGAACTTTGCAATACCAAGGGTATAGCTTAGGCTGCTGCCTACCCATAAAATCCCCAAACCCACCCAGTTGGGCTTCTGGCGCTCTCGCTCACCGAGCGAAGTGAATAGCACATTGCCATTACTCAGACGTAGATCTTCTACGTGAGTATGGTACGTACTACCCAGGGTGGACCGGCCTGCGGCTGTAGACAGAAAACTGTCAATAGCGTGTTCCTGCCATTATTGCCTAACATCAACTCTCCTTGGGAATGTAATTGTTGATCAAACGGTATCAAGTGGAGTTATTCCAGACATCCACGAGTAAAGTAAGGGTTGGTAGTTGGTATTCTTAGCCGCTACCACATAGCGCCGATAGAGTATATATAAAATACGAAAAAACTATTTTTAAAGTAAACGTAAAATTAATGCGGTCGAAATGCGATCTCTGAGTTAGGCTGACCGACCGCATTCGTAACGACGACGTAAGAGAGCGAGTAGGTATGAAAGAGAGTATTGGTGTAAAGATGCGAAAGGGAATGCTCCGATGGTTCGGACATGTGGAAAGAATGCCGAACGAACGCCTGGTTAAGAAGATATACAATGCGAAAGTGGAAGGATGTAGGTACCGAGGGAGACCGAGACTAACCTACCTAGACCAGATCGGTCATGTACTGAAGGAAGGTGGAGTCAAGAGTCTCCGAAACCGGCGAGGGTGTATGAAGAGAACTATGAATGTTGAGGAAGCGAGTGAAGTATGCAGAGATAGAGTTCTCTGGCACTCTGTTCTCTCTGCCTACCCTGCAAGGGATATGGCGTGATGATATGTATGTATGTTTGTATGTAAAATTATTTTTTATATCGCGCACACGTACATGCTGTACATTAATCAGTATCTAGAAATTCCCGATGAAAAACATAAGAAAATTCAATCTTAGACATCAACATCATTGTCAACAGTTGCGTAATTAACTATTAAAACGGGCGAAGTATAACTTAAAATAAACTCAAAACCGTCAATGAAAATCTCCACATCATTCTCCAACCAAAACATTCTTTGCGTGAAACAACAATATTAATATTGGTACTAAAATTTATTTGCATAAGATACTCGACCCTTCACATATCATTCAGCTGTTCGAAGCTTTCAGGGATTCTATTTCAGGAGTATTAAAACGGGTTTCTCGTCCGTGTCATGTGTTCTATATGACAATAACCATATTTCGCTTAGTTTTGTCATATATTTTGGGACGTTGAGTGACGTGAAATATAGATATTTATTATTTTGACTATTTTTGTGTTACGTTTTTAGAAGTAACAAAATGTTAGACTGTTGTTTTTATTTGGGATAAGTGACTTGGCTGGGCTTCACATTGATATGTCTTAAGACTTAAGGATATCTTTTGAAATTCTTCATTTAAGTTTGCATAGATTTGATGACGGCTTAAGAAACGATCTACTCTCCGAGAATTATGTTCATCAATCAGTTAATATAGGCAAATTTATAGAGAAATTCATAATTGATAGAAGTCTGCACCTTATAGATTCTCTCACGACAGAAATTGATTTGAACTAGCATAATAAGTGAAATATAAACCATCTTGCTATACCTATTTATGAGGAAATTCATAGAATTCTGAATTGCACTCCACGAAAGCCTTAAGCCCAAATGCATACTGCAATAAACTATGAAGTAGGTCGGATATAATATTGGAAAGTCCATATTATCGACTAAAATCTGGCTGTAAGTTTAAATTTAAAAGAAAATTTTTCTACATTCTTTATTATTTCAATATACGTTATATTATCATGTATCTCCTTTTTTCACGGGATCTTTCATAGGGAAGATGCCCGGTCCTTTGGGAGGCTTACATGGCGATATGGATCCAACACGCAGAGGCCTTTGGAGAAATTTAATTTAAATATTGGGATGGGACATCTACCAATAACATTCCACGTCTGCACATAACATACGTGGACTGCCAGCGGTAAGTGTAAAACTATTGTGTGATTATGGTAGCTCATATCTGATTATGCGAGTGGGTGCTTAGTGGGCTGGTTCATCTTAAATCTATGAATTTTTAACTGTCGTCTGCCTTCAAACCCATATTGAGAGATGAACGGTGGCAGACGGTGACTCGCCAACTCACTGAATGGGCCCCTAAACAGTCGCCACAGGCACACAAGCCATTCGGGCAACAGGGGGCAACATTGGTGCAAGTGGCTAGGGGTGTCGAGCGGTGCAGCGCTAGTTTCACCATTGAATCTGTGATAAACAGAGCCATGGTTTCCCCGTAGTTATGCCCTTGAAAATGACACTTCCACCCCCGAGCATATAGCTCTGGCGACCCCTCTCTGACCAGCTGTTTAAGGCAAGCCAGAGCTGAGAGGCACTCTTCGGTTTCCACTCTAGCCAGCCAATGAAGGCCAGCTTGAGACGAGGCCCTGATCGACTCTCTGGAGTATTCGGGACCGCAGTGTCGCCACTCACATTCGGCTCGGCAGAAGCTGCCCTGCGGTTTATTGGCTTGCCTGTAAATCTTGTGATATATTTTTTTTTTATATCAAAAGAACTTAGGAAGCCGTATAATGTGCCTCCGAGTTTTGCGTTAGCCTCATGGTGAGGTAACGACTGATGTGTTACATCTAGAAACTTTCCATTTTTGTATTCTTTTTAGTGTTTTTTTTTTATATTTACTACTAAACTTCAAAACGTACTCACTCAAAAGTAACATAATGTTGGTTAGATCTTTTCTGGCTTAACAGAGTCCTAGTGTGCTTGAGTATATTCTAGAATGAAAGAAAAAATTGTGTACTATACTACAATATAGGGTATTGTTTGAGTTTTTTTTTGGGTAGGTTATGGTTCGGACTCACGCCGCCCGTTCCGTCCGAGGCGACGGAAGGGCAACGCGTGGCCCCATAATCCACCGTATTCTCTCCGCATCGCCATTGGGTTTACGCTATTCTTTGCCTATAGTAGATATAGTGAACAAAACGATGATTTAAGATTTTGTTTATTACAGGTAATGGTGTCTACGTGTATTATTTTGGGCGCAAATGATTACTCTCCAAACATTCATACCCACATTTTAGGTTTGTATTATGATTAAAAATAAATAATATTAACTGCGGTAGAAATTACGTAATTATTTCTTTTTTTTAATTTAATTATTATATTGTAATTTAAATAGCTAAGACGAATCAAATGCGCGTATAAGCCAACATAGGCTT
Source organism: Lymantria monacha (assembly GCA_905163515.2). NCBI lineage: Eukaryota > Metazoa > Arthropoda > Insecta > Lepidoptera > Erebidae > Lymantria > Lymantria monacha. The sequence continues at coordinate 23,577,640 of LR991102.1, read as the reverse complement.
TTGTCCTATTTATAAGTTAAATATCAAAGGAATTGTATAAGATTGCTTTTAAACAAATAAATAAAATAAAAATTACAGTTCAATTCATTATTTAATATTTCATATATAATATCATTTTATTTTTAATATTTAAAACTGTTGAATATGTAAAAAAAATTAAATATGATAAAAATACATAATTAGAGACAGAGTTGGTACTGATAACCCGTTTATTAGACAAAAATATAGTTATAAGTACAACAGGTTATAAAGGTGGCCGGTCATAAAACTATTGACAATAACTTTTGCAATGGGTATGAATCGAAGATTGCGTTGACCCCAAGTAATTAGGATAAGAGCAGGAGAATAAAAACAAGTTATGGGGTTCCACGCTGACCTTCCAATCCAAACATTTTGTGATCAGATTATTTACTAACAAATTAAAAGATAAATTATAATAAGTAATCATTATCTTAAAAGATAAATTATAATAAGTAATCATTATCTTAAACGATAAATTATAATAAGTAATCATTATCATCATTTATTTTCTTATCTCAATTACTTGAAGTCAAGGTAATTTGTATGCTTCTTCTTCTTATATGACAAAAGTTTTGACTAATTGTGGGTCTGACGTCAACACTGCTTGGTAATGTAACAATTGATCCATCAACTTCAGTTTTTTTTTTTTTTTTATTTATTTATTTATTTATTTATTCAGCATATTACATTTCATTACATACCTTAGCGATAACAACATAAACATTTACTCACATGATTTGCATAGTTTGTGTGATACAAAATACTTGGCTACATTAGATTCGCACTGTCCTCCGTACTAGTGAAAACTGTATCACGGTAAGACAGTATCCTCCAAAACAATCACATATATTGCATTTCACGTATATCACTCAACATAACTTAAAAATATTACAAGAACACAATTAAATATAAATGTGGGTGACTGTAGATCTCAATATTTGCAGTGAGCGACGGAATGATATACACAATGTCGGTAGTATGGAAAACACCTACAGTATATGCAAGGATAACAGATAAGATGAAATATGTTTGATTATTTGATTATTTGTTTTTTTAAGTGCACTATATTAGTAAATTTATAAATATTAATTAAGATATGGTTTAAATAGGTAGTAATTATAAAATAAGAAGAATATAACTATGTATGTTAGTATTCGATATTTACAATCACTTTAATAAAACTAAACTACAGTGTTATGTGTGTTTATGTGTGTGTGAGTGTGTGTGAGTGAGTGTGTGTGTGTGTGTGAATGTGTGTGTGTCGTGTGTGTGTGGTGTGTGTGTGTGTGTGTGTGTGTGTGTGTGTGTGTGTGTGTGGTGTGTGTGTGTGTGTGTGTGTGTGTGGGTTTGGGTGTGTGTGTGGGTGTGTGTGTGAGTTGAATAAAAAAAAAGTTGATGTAAAACTGATTATAAATCATCAGCCATATTTGTTCCTTATTCACTTTTAATATTTCAAGCCATTTAATTGTCGTATATATAACTTACTAAATATTTCTAACACGCAACTAATTATATTGTTCGTATAAATTACTAAGCAACATTTCAAATATGGTAAAAGTATTTTTATATAAAACAATTACAAATATAAAATAAAAATGTGCATTACGATATTAAAAGCATGCGTGAGGTCTGGCTATAAACGGTCGTAAAACTCACTACACACCAATAAATTACTCAATTAAATACAAATAATTACGCCAAAGAAAAAAAAAACAAAAACCCGTAAAAATATAAATTACGCACAAAATGATTGAAATATAACTTTGGCCATTAAAAATGCGAGTTAATTGAATCGACAATGACGGGGAACGTCACTAAAAATATCTTTAAATAACAAACACGTGTGCACTGTAAAAAAATAAAGGGTTAGACATTTTATTAGTTTTATTTTAGTGAAGGATATTGAAATTAATAAGAATTAGTAATTATTAATTTACAAATAACATATTTGTGATCATCTCAGCACATATATGTCCCACTGTTGGGCTCGGGCCTCCTCCATAATGGGAGGGTAATTAACCTACTATACCACGCTGGTCAGACGTGTTGGTATAGGGTTTGTTTCAAGTTTTCCTTCTCTCGCACAGATGTTATATGCGTTTTGTATCCCTTAGTCGTCTCGTATGATCACCAACGGGTAAGATGGGTTGGTAAATTGTATTATTACTCCGTCACCACACGGAAAAAAAAATATTTGTAATAATATATAGTAATATAAAATAGATAAGAACATAATTGTCGCCAGCTCTTACTTGTTTGTGGGAATCCTAAAAAATAGCTGAGGTTCTCAATAGAACACTGGGCGGCAGCTTTAGCTTGGGTAACGTATGATAACCCTCACGCTGATCGTCCACCCGAAGGCCAAGTGTGGTGATAACGGCACTATCTCCTCATTTACGTTCAATGATGGACTGACTGATGGTTATGATAATTGAGTGTCAAATTCGGCTAAACGATAAAAACTATTTTTTTTTAATAAACTACAGTTGATATATGCCATCCTGGTGTACTGACAACGTAAAATGATTACGAAAATATATAATAAACCAGCGGGTTTTTACCAATTGGCGTGTGGTTGAGGTGACGAATACTACCAACCCATACATTGCTCGTTGGTGTCGTAAAAGATGATAAAAAATTTAATATAGACCTGGGCCAACATCTGATGCCGTTTGATCAACAATTACATTTCCAAGAAGAATCTACGTCAGGTAGGCGGTCGGTCATAAGGCTATTGCCAGAACTTTTGTAATATGTACGATAGAAAAAGAGTAGGTATATATTGCGATAAACACATGTAATGGGGATAAGAGCAGGATAATGGCGATAATGGTTAAAACCATTTTTTTTTTTTTGGTGGGCCATGAACGTCGCACCCCGCCAAATCGGTCCGGGGTGACGGAAGAGGCGGCGCGCAACCCCATTGACCCACCCTGCAAGCACCTCTTCTTCGCCATGCGAGCGGGCCACCGGTACCCGATCTTTGTCTTCGGTGGCCCGCTCGGCGGATAATGGTTAATACCATAGGTGACAGAAAACCATTCTATGAAAGAAAGAAAGTAAGCATTTATTTTGCTCTCGTTAAAAATAAATTAATGAAAAACAAAACACAAACTAAAGAAAATAACTTCTGGTATAAAATGACATTAGCGAGAAACAAAAAAGGCTATTGACTCAGCTTTGGCTATTTTATTTTATATAATTGCGATGATATTCTGCTAACACCTGGTACATTTTAAAGAAATTATAAAAAAAAAAAAAAAGCTGTGCTACATTCCTTTATGAAGCTCTAAAAGTAGAAGTTTGTAGATGTTATGTATATGACATACCATTAATTTAATTATTACAAAAACGATAAAAAATTAAACATTATCGCATTTTATTACAAAATTTATATCTAACAGTGAGTAAATAAACCGTAAAAGTTTATGCAACTTACATTAATCGTGCAAAGATAGCCTTAAATTATTTTATCCTGAAGATTGAAAAATATCCAAGACTGGGATAATAAAAAGATAATTAAAGATGATGATACATAGATACACTTCTAACTAAATTCGGTGGTAGTTTTTTTTATAGCTTTTGGTGGCAAACGAACAAAGCAGCATACCTGATGGTAAATATGACTACCACCCATGGACCTTTGCATTGCCACACCATTATAGCTGTTGCAGTCGCCGGATATAATTTCTGGAATATTTTTTTTTGTGTAATGAAATAAATGAAACTGATATAAGTAATAATAAAATTTTCCATGTGGTGACTGAGCAAGAATACAATTCCCCAATGGTGGTGAATTCTATTCTTACCCGTGGGTATCTTAAAAGTCAATTAAGGGATATAATATTCATATGGCATCTGTGGAAGAGAAGGATAACTCGATATAAAACCCTATACCAACATGTCTGACTAACGTGGTATAGTAAGTCAATTTCCCTCCAATTACGGAGGAGGATCGAGCGAGGATCAGTGGGACGTATATGAGCTAAGATGATAATACAGTAATGGATAAACCTCTGTATTAGCTATGACTTGTTTTACTTGAGACATCTTAACCCTCCCGTGAGTGATCATGGACGCTGTAAAGTGTTCGACATACATACATACATACATATCATCACGCCATATCCCTTGCAGGGTAGGCAGAGAGAACAGAGTGCCAGAGAACTCTATCTCTGCATACTTCACTCGCTTCCTCAACATTCATAATTCTCTTCATACACGCTCGCCGGTTTCGGAGACTCTTGACTCCACCTTCCTTCAGTACATGACCGATCTGGTCTAGGTAGGTTAGTCTCGGTCTCCCTCGGTACCTACATCCTTCCACTTTCGCATTGTATATCTTCTTAACCAGGCGTTCGTTCGGCATTCTTTCCACATGTCCGAACCATCGGAGCATTCCCTTTCGCATCTTTACACCAATACTCTCTTTCATACCTACTCGCTCTCTTACGTCGTCGTTACGAATGCGGTCGGTCAGCCTAACTCCACAGATTTTCCGCAGAGATCGCATTTCGACCGCATTAATTTTACTATCATACTCTTTTCTGCATACCCAACTCTCGCTTCCATACAGTAATGTTGGGACAAGCACTGCGTTATGTATTGCTACACGTGCCTTCTGGCTGAGGTGGTGGCTGCCAAGAAGTTGCCCCAACGCTCCGTTCACTCTATTTCCCGCATTCACTCTTCGCTCTATATCAGTGGTGTACCTTCCATCTCGGCTGAATCCACATCCAAGATATACAAATTCATCCACTTGCTCTAGTACATCATTACCTATTGTTACTCTTACATCTGTTCTGGTTTTATCTCTTTCAAAGACCATTATTTTGGTTTTGCTCACATTCACACGTAGACCCCTTTTCTTACAATCTTCTGTCATTGTGTCGACTAGGGTCTGCAGGTCAGTCGCTGACTGTGCCAGCAGGACTGCATCATCTGCATAAAGCAGAGCAGTGACCACTGAGTCGCCCATCTGGACTCCCACATTCATATCGTTCAACCTTTGGAGACATTTATCCAGATATATGATAAACAGCCTGGCTGACAGAACGCACCCCTGCTTAACGCCGATATTGACGTCAAACCAAGGCAACATTCCATCATCCAGCCGCACACAGGCTCTACAGCCCATGTAACTGGACTGCACAGCCTGTAGCAGTTTACCGCTAATACCGTACTCCGGTAAAATGTCCCAAAGTTCCTTTCGTACAACCGTGTCAAATGCTCTCTCCAGATCCACAAAACTGCAGAAAACCCTCTGACCTAGAGCCAGATGCTTCTCCACAATGTTGCGCAGAGAGAACACTTGATCCGTGCATCCCCTTCCACTCCTGAAACCTCCTTGTGTCTCACACAGTAAACCATCGGACACCATCCTCATTCTCCTTTCAATAATTTTACCATACACATTTGCTGCCAAACTGGTCAAGCTTATGGCCCTGTAATTTGCGCAGTCATAACGTGAACCCTTGTTTTTAAACAAAGGCACGATGACTGCGCTATTCCAGTCCCTGGGAACCATTCCCGAGCTCCAACATAAATTGAGGAGCAACAGGAACGCCTCCCAGACACAAGAGCCACCTAGCTTGATCATCTCGGCAGACACCATATCAATGCCCGCTGCCTTACCATTTTTCAAACTTCTTATCGCCCATTCAACTTCATCCATACTGATGCCATCGGAGGACGCCGTTGTCGAATGTTGATCTAGTAAACCACATCCAACACCGGCGCCAACCGTAGCATCCGCATACATATCGCCAAAATATTCACTCCATCGGCTTAACACGTCTTGTGTTTGTGTAAGAATGTCTCCACTTTTAGACCTTATTTTATTCATTCTGAAGGCTGACCAACCACCCCGAGACTTCTTCACCTCCCTCCAAAAGAGTTTGGTGTTACCCTCGAAGTTTTTAGTCAGCCTATCTTCTGCACTCATACTTGCTCTATCACGTTTCTCTTTCACTAAGGCCTTGGTGTCATTCTTACATTGCCGATATATTTCTTTCTTCTGTTCAGTCATACTGTCATTCAGATTCAAAGAAGAGACATAGTCCAGCCACGCTTTCTTCTTTTGCTCTACGGAAGCTGCCACTTCCGCATCCCACCATGCATCACCATTTGTTTTTCTATGCTTCTTTGAACTTCCACATACTTCTTTCGCTGTATCTACCATACTCTCTTTCAATACTCTCCAGCATTCTTCAATGTCCGATTGCGGCTGGCTTGCCATCGTCAGCCGTTCTCGGACACCCTCTGCATACTTTTCTCTTACACACTCTTCTTGCTAAAGTGTTCGAAACATCGGAAAATTAAAAATCAGATACAAATGCAAGATTTAATAGACATTATGTCGTTGTTCTAATCAAATAGTGCAGATGGATAAAACGACGGGCTATTGCTAATATCATAGGCAAAGAAAAGTGCGAGCCATAATATCCCGAAAAAATTACGCTAAAATATAATATTACTTACTAAGCATTATCGACTCATTCCAAATTAAGTACTTACAGTCAGAACCAAACGCTGGTTCATCTCATCTGCCATCAAAGAAATAAAAAATAACTAACACAGGATGCTAAAAACATCTATATATATAACTAACGAACAATAATTGTCACTATTTATCCTTCCAACACTCAGATTACCGCATAAATTAAAAAAAAAGTACCAACTCAAATTACAACAGTAGGAAACGGTTAAAATTAACCCTAAACTGCCACCAATTTGTTAATTGTTGAGGGTGTTTTTTATCGTGGTTATTTTTGTATGGTTTATTTATGTATTTAAATGGCTTTAGCGGTCTAAGGGTTAGGTAATTTGAATTTTATGAACTTTATTTTTATGATTTCAGAAGGGTTGTAATCCCTTGGGATGTCATCAAAGTATAGAGGTGTTTTTTTGTCTATAATTAGTTGGAAGTTTTCTACACTTTATGTTATTATTTTTTATGTAAATAAGACATTCTCGCCTTTACAGCAGACTTTTCACCCAATCATTTATTAGATATGTTTACCTATTAAACCCAAAAGCTGTAGTACTAAATAGTACTACAGCTTTTTAGTTATTCAACAATTACTGACCTAAACATCAAAATTAATAAATAAATTTTGATTTTTTTCTTTTCTAAAAACCCGACTACGAAGCGAAAAATGATGTCACAAGCGGGATAATTTTTCGCTTCGTAATCGGATTTTTATAAATAATTAAGCATATTAAATGCAAAATTTCAGTAATTTGAATATTTTTTTTGATAAAATCACATTTCATATGTATACGAGTATATTATTTTTTAATAAAATAAAGCTTTTGCGTTCAAAGCGTGTGACAAACACCTGTAAGTACGCTATATAGCAATCGCTTAAACGCTTTTTTACACGATCTTTTTGTCACAAAAAAATGTTAGAATAAAAATTTCAAAGCTCATTAGAAGTTTCACTTCAAAAATATTTTATTGGGAAATACCAGTTAACTAAAAATAAAATTACATTTTGTATTAGTTATATTACATATGAAACAATGAAGCACTTTGTAAGCAACAATAATAATAATAATCCCTAATCCATTGGCTCACGTCACCAGAGAACAGTCTCACAACTTTGATTAGATTGCCAATGTAATCCGTAAGAGACAGAACGCAAGATGACCGGAAGATTAGAACCCCGAGACAAAACTTATTAACTTGAATTGAACTTGTTGATTGGGTTCGTGTATTTTGTTCTTGGAACAAGTTAAAATGTCTATTTATATACTGCCAATCATACATACCAATTTAAATTTATTTTCTATTTTTGAATATAAAAATTGTTTTTTTTTTCTGTTTTTTTTTGTATTGAGATGATAGTTTATTTTGGAGCAGCGGATTTAAAATATTTTTTTTTGAAAATTCTTTTTTTTTTACGTTGAATACGACGAAATTATCTAATCTACTCAAATGTATTGTGAGCTAAAATTATTATATCTAACTAAATTTTTCAATATAAAATTACGAATTTAATAAATAAAGTATGATTGCAATCATCATCTACTTCTTTTTTGAGAACCTTTAGCAGTGTCTTTTCTTTTTTTGGCGGCGGGCTATGGACTGGTCAAGAACCTTAGTAGAGTGTCTTGTGGTAGTATTTTATTATATTCAATATCTTAGTATTTTAATTTATTATATTAAATAATTTTAATGGTATGTTATGTAATATTACATATATTAGCTGTATGGTAGCGGCTTCGAATACTACCAACCCTTACTTTGATCGTGGATGTCGTATAAGACGACTAAGAGTCTTATAATGACCGGGGCCAACACCACCTGATGCCGTTTGGTCAACAATTACATTCCCAAGGAGTGTTGACGTCTGCAGGCGGCCGGTCATAATACTATTGCCAATAACTTCTACAATATATACTACGAAAGATGAGTACATATTGTATCGACCACAAGTAATTGGGATAAGAGTAAGAGAATGATAATGGTATTTTATATAATATGATGCGAAGGAACTACTGGAGTGGTGAATATGATGTAAAATGCTTTACAACGTTTTTGTTTTTCATTAAAATTCTCAGATGATACTATTGACATTCTGGCCAAAGCACTGTTGATGGTGACGATTTGACTGACGGACAATAACTATCATGAAAAGACTAAAGACGTGAAGAAAATTGTAAATCAATACTGGTGACAATAGCACATATAAGGAGCTGAGTGCCAATACAAAAAGTGTGCTTGTTTTGTGCTTTAAAGGATAATGGGAGACTAATACTTTCTCTGCATTACATATAAAGCCATCTAGATTAAAAATTAATCATATCAAACACTGAACTTATTAATTAAACCATGAGAAAAACACATAATAGTTTTACATTCCCGCCAAAAACTCATCATTGCCACTTAAAATCTGATTGGAATGTTATCGAGCAGTAACTTTTTAGATAAAAATAAAATAAAAAAAAGTAATACCCAATAATAAAATTTCATACTTTTAAAATTGTATTGACGATAATGAAATTCATTAGTGACATAATGATATTCATTGGGGGGACATAAAAATTATCGTGTGGTTAATTTTTTTTAACACAATTAAAAAATATATATAATATATAACGGTGCTTAACACTTAACTTAAGTGCGTACATATACATAGCTTTATCTCAGCAATATCAAGATAAGAAAAAAAAATGTATTCCACTATAAAAAACTGTAATTAAATAGACTATAAAGACACAAGTAGAAACAGCTATAAAAACTTGGAGTATTAGCGGTGATACTGTTATTTTTTTTTTGTTAAAATGGTATTTGGATTACCAGTAATTCTCTATTTTACTATGATAATTCATTCATCGATGATGAATTTTGGGCATAGGTCATCAATAGGAGGGATATTGTCGTAATCCCCGTTTCTAGTAAGCTGATTGTAAGAAAGAGCCCGGTTTCAGAACTATGCTGTATATTTTTTACGGGGATAGAAAACATTTCACCTTCTGTCTCATTAGTGTTGTAAAATAAGGAATGAGAGTTAAAAAAAACTGTTAAAAAAAGAAGTTTTGAGGTTGGATTTAGGTTTTTTTATATGCAATCATGTCCTGATAGCTAGGTTTACCCTTTTTTCTTGTGGTAGTGTACGGTTCGGACACAAGCCGTCCGTTTCGGCCAGGGTGAGGGAAGGGCAGCGCAGACCCCAATACCCACCGTATTCCCTCCCCATTGCCATAGGGCTGGCAGTGGGTTACCCTTTCGGGTACCATCCCCAACTATGTTTACCTTGGAACTAGTAACTTAACCTTCATTTTGTAATTAACCATTAATTTTATATAGGTAAATATTATTTGATAAATAATTAAAAATAAGAGAGAGGAGCCTTTCGATTTTTTTGCTGAATCTTCTCAATGAAGGACCATAAACCAGGTTCCAATTAGTATTTTTTTTAAAGTTAACATCCATACAAAAAATCAACTCCTTGTCTCGAAGACTTCTCAAACAAACAAATAATAACTATTAATTGCACTCATACTCGGAGCAATTATTTCGAAATGTATCACACAAAGAATTGGCCTGCGTGAATATCGAATTTATAACTCTCATTAGATTAGCATTTACACCACTGTCAAATTTTAATCATCATCATCATCACAGACCATATATTTCTCACTGTTGGGCTCGGGCCTCCTCCGTAATGGGAGAAAAATTAACCTACTATACCGCGCCGGTCAGACGTGTTGGTATAAGGTTTTGTTTCGAGTTTTCCTTCTCTTGCATAGATGTTATATGCATTTTATATCCCTGAGTCGTTTCTTATGATTATGATATTCGTAGTCCGTCACCACACGGATAAAATTTTTAATATATTATAGATAAGATAGCCTTACATAAAATGGCATCACAATTTTAGGACTGGTACACTTAGTAATGGAACGTTTTAAGAATAAAAAATGTTTTGGAAGCAATGTAGTCATCATTATCATTCTCTTGCTCTTATTCCAATTACTTGAAGTCAATATATCTATCTCAGGAGCCAGAGCAGCGAGTTTACAAGTACCACCTTACAACTTTCAAATACTTCGTTTAAATTCAATACGGAGATAGTCATAGCCTAATTTAATACTTGAGTTTTTTTCGTAATACTTGGGATTATAATAAAAAGAATTGTGTTTATAACTAGTTATAGCGAACGAAAGTTTTAATTAAGTATTATCAATTTTTTTTTAATGCGTGCTAAATATTAAAACTCATTAGACATAAAAAAAAACTTTATGATAGACATTTTTTTTTAAATCTCTAGTGATTAGAGAATATTTTTATTAATTAACCTACATAATTATAAATTCCAACAAAAAAACGTAAGAAGTTTTATTATTAGAAGACTTTTGCCGATTCGCTACTGAGCCGTATCTCCTCTGTGGCAAACGTTCCCCCATAACTTTCCATATTGGATTATGTATGTTTCCTGCCTGGACCCAAACAAGTGTTCGACCTCATACTCTTTAGTGTTGACATTAATAGGGCATTATTTAATATTAACATTAAAAACATTTCAATAAAAAATCCACTAGCAAATATTAACAAACCACTAAATGCTCTTTAGATCAAAGGACTTCGAAAAAAATATGTGTCGCTAATGATATAGAAAATAATACTTAATTTATATTAGCAGGAAACAAAATATAAAATAAACAATAAATTGTAAAACAGAGCAGATCTTTTCATGATATTTTTACAGTAGTAACTAATAAAACTATCAAATTATTGCACAGCACGTCTTGAAAATTTGGTTGCTACGTAGAAATAAAGAACTTTTTTTTACTGTATGAATTATTTTATTATCAAATACAATAAAAACTTTGTCCATTTATGTTCCGATTGGACGATTTTGATACTTTAATAATTTTATTGTTATTTTTCAATCGTTATTATTTGACGTAGAATATTTGCTATATCTTGTCTAATTTGTAATTGTGCACTTAATTCAGTGTAAATACCATTGAATTTATGTACAAAAATAATAATACAGTAGAACCTCGATAAGTTAAAGTCCAAGGGAAACACAAAATATTTTAAGTTATAGAGGTTTTGGGCTCTGATGGGAAGGGAACATATAATTTTTTGAAGTTATAGAGGTTTTTAAGTTACCGAGGTTTGAGTTATCAAGGTTCTACTGTATATAAAATCTAGGAGACGCGCTCAATAGAATATAGACTGTAAATATTAGAGATTTGCTTTATATACACGCTTAAAGTATAGATAAGACTTGACTTGAAAATATTTGACAAGAGTTGTTAAAAGTAAATATTAACTTTAATAATTTAGAATTTTGAGAGAACAGGCGATATCTAAGTTATATATTTATATTTTTCCGATATTAGAGTTATATTTTCAATTACATATTAAGTGGCATTGGGGTTGCTGTAGAAATTAAGATGTCGTTTCGCTTACATATTTTTTTTTCTACGCAAGTAAAATAATATAAAAAATAACGTCGACTGAATTTGGTACTATATCATCATCATTCTCCTACTCTTATCCCAATTACTTGGGGACGATACAATATTTACTCTTCTTTCATAGTACATAATGTAGAAGTTATTGGCAATAGTTTTATGATCGCCCGCCTGCCAGACGGCATCAGATGGAGTTGTAGTTAGGTTCTAGTTCGTTATAAGGCTCTTAGTCCTCTTTTATGACATCCACGAGCAAAGTAAGGGTTGGTAGTATTCATAGCCGCTACCACACAGCAGCAGAATTTGGTACTATATTTTCGAGAAAATTATTAAAAGTTTCTTATTTTCAAAGGAATCAATGACATCAACGACCAGACTTATATTTATATATACTACTAGCTTTTGCCCGCGACTTCGTCCACGCAGAAGTCATCTCTGACAAAATTAAATAGAAAAAGTAATGCAAGGTGTTGAAGGTTTGTCACTAGGACGATAATCAACAGCGTCAGAAACTGGGATGCGGTCGCCGCGTTCTGCGAGTTAGTTGTCTAACGGCATTAGGCAATAGGGTGGGTTCGAGAGAAAATACTCTAGGTTGACCCGCTCTACCGTCCATATTGTGTGAGCTCTCACGCCGGCACTGGTCGCCACAACGGCACTAGTGCGGGGTTAATGGAGAGGGAGAGAGAAATACGTGTTTATTTATTTTTACTGAAGAATATTTGCACATCATTTGAAAAGAATCGATAAAGAAATTTTCTACCCATGCACACTTTGCTGCTTTGTTACACCTCCTTAGGGGCGGCATTCATAAAATCCTTTCATATTGAATCTCTATGTCATAAATAGAAACGTGCTTCAAAATTTAATATTTCTAGCTTTAATAGTTTCGGCTTGGCGGTAATGAGTCGTTCAGCCCGCTTCACAAGCCTAATTTACACAACTAGATGGTGAAAATTGACAAATGTCAAATATTAACCTAGAATATTTGATTCGACTCGTAATTTGAAAAGAATCAATAAAGATTTTTTTTCTCCCAATAAAATCTTCGCCACTCTGTTCCTCCCCCTTCGGGGTATAATTTCGTAAAATCCTTTCTTAGTAAATCTCTACATTATAGAAAGAAACCACTGTTAACATTTCAAGTTGCCAGCTTCAATAATATCGGCTTGGCGCTAATGACTTAATGAGTCGTCCAACCCGCTTTGCAGGCCTAATTTACACCCCCAGGGGGTGAAAATCAATAAATGCTGAAACACGTATTTATTTATTTTTACCGAAGATAATTTGTACATAATTTGAAAAGAATAGATAAAGATTATTTTTTCCGAACATTTTTTAAATTGATATAACTTTTTTATTTATAAACTAATTGACATAAAATAAAGCCTAAATATTAAGTGAAGCTTACCACAATATATTAGTGATAATCGCGTCTAAATCGGATAAGCCGTTTCTGAGATTAGCGTGCACAAACGCGCAGACAAACAGATAAACAGTCAAAAAATTTAAAAATCATTGTTTTGGGTTCTCTTTGTATTGATAAAGGTCCCGGTAATATTTGTTCTCATATATCTTCCATGTACAGACAGCGATCCGTTACATTTTTATTATATGTATAGATTTATATTTCTAATTAAACTACCATGTAGTATTAAATTATTGATAAAAAGTACTATTTTCTAAAAGGATTAACTCTATACACCATTAACATAAGGAATGAAGTTCATATAAGGTTACAAAAATATAAATCTTTCCCTTTTTCAATAATAAACTTTTAATACCAAATAACGTCATAGAACAACGTATTTTATCTCAGTTGAGATAACTGCTTTTCGTAATTAAATGTCATTTAGATAATATTAATGTTTAATTATTAGCGACCACATACTTTAATTAGCTATAAAACTACCAACATCTAGTTTAATACGCTTTATTAAAAATCTTTTTTAAATGATCATTTTACTATCGAATAAAAGATAGAAAGAAACTGTATTAATTTAGACGTTCACTTTTCAAGAGAGAGTTGTTTTAGTGGCGATGTAATTGTGCAAGCTATTATTTTTTGTACTAACGTTAGATGAAATTCATACCGGGTGTTATTTAAATCACCTTATAGATGGAATATACTGTCCAATTTGGCTTTAGTAATGCTATCTAAATAGTTATATGTGGCTATTGTAAAGAAAAATCATATTGTTTTAGCCCAAACATGTACTTCTTATTGTCCTGCTTTGTCATCTTCCATGATGGGGGAGATATTGAATAAGGTAATAGAGTTTTATGTTAAAGTTATAAATGTGCTTAAGTCCAGCAAGATAGAAAATTTTAATTATTTATAATAATATTTTTCCATGTGGTGACGGAGTAAGAATACTATTATACCATCCCATATATTACCCATGGGTGATCGTACGAGACGACTAAGGGATTCAAAACGCATATAACCTCTATCCGAGAGAAGGTAAACTCGAAACCAAACCCTTTACCAAGACGTCTGACCAGCGTGGTATAGTAGGTTAATATCCCTCCAATTACGGAGGAGGCCCGAGCCCAACAGTGGGATATTTATGGGCTATGATGATGATGATGATGATGATAATAATATTTATACTGTATTTTTTAATATTTTCTTTTGAGATTAATATTTCACAATGTATTTTTTAGTAAAATTAAATGATTTCTTTCTTAATATCCTTTTTTTCAGTTATATTTTACACCTTCGTCAAAAAATAAACATAATAATTATGATATTACTAAAAAAAAATATGCAATTAAAAGGATCAAAATACAAGACGCGCTATAAACAGAATTATGAGTTACGACCGTGGTCTGTTACAGAACGACACACAAAATTATATCCAGACTAAACTATTTATAATATTATAATAATTTTCCGGCCCAATTATTCTGCCACAGACACGTTTTATTATTTTATATACGATTGTTATACTTAACGAAACAACAAATTATACTTTTATAATATTTAGTACGTGACAATAATATAAACAGAGTTATTTTATATTATTCGCTGTAAATAATAACATTTTGTCGTTAGCAAAAGACAGAATACAAGATTGTTTACATAATATGCAAGTTTAAAATCATCTACGTTATGATTTAAGATATTCTGTGACTTTCTTGTCAGTTAATTTTGTTACAGCATTGAAATAATTTGTCGTTTTAGCAATAAAAAATTATTATGTTTATTATAAGTTTCTATTTATTATCATTTTCTCTGTTATGCGGGTAGGATTTTTCTTTGGGACTAATCCCACCACAGATTCCCACCATTGTAACTCCTGTAAGCCAGGATCCACAATGGTCACTATAAATGACACCGAGGTTTGACCCTCAGGCAGTCCCGGGAAATGATTTTAATTGTTTTGGAACCCGCAACAAATTTAGTTAGAAAAGTTAAAGAGGAGGAATTGGAAAAGAGTGATAAAGAGTGGAAAAGAGTGATACGCGGGTAGGATGTTGAAAATAATATTTTGTTAACATAATGACTTCTAATGTTTACGCGAGTATTACATTTGAAATAAAACCTGACCATGAGTCCTCTCGTGACTATGATCACTGTCAAGTGCGAATTCGAAACGTCGCGCGTCGGGAAATTAAAAATCATATACGGGACTTTTGACGGGAATTTGAAAACGTCATGTGGTGCTCTTGTATTATATTCGATATCTTAGTGTTTTAACGTATTATATTAGATAATTTTGATGGCATTTTATGTAATGTGATGGAGCAGAACTATTGGGATATAGTGAATATCATATTAAAGTGCTTTACAACGTTTTCGTTTTCCATCAAAATTCCCACAAGATACCATTAACAGTGTAGGCATAGCACTGTTGATGGCGACAATTTGACTTAGACAATGACTAACCTGAAAGACTAAAAACGTGAAGATATTTATAACTAGTTATTGGCGAAATCTTGTAAACGCCATCTAAAAAAAAAAAAAAATCATATACAAACGCGATAGAATCCGTAAAAGTAGTTTTACTAATATTGTGTTGCCAGTCTATATGGTTTTGAAATTAAATTGTTGAACAATTTTATTGTTATACTACTTTTATTTAAAATTTAGGTTAGTTACTTAAATAATAACTGTGGCGTTTTGAGGCTAAGAATGTATTGCGTGATTACCAAAATAACGCCAATTATGTATTACTAGCTGTCCTCCACCCGCTTTCCTCCTTTCCGGATGAATAATCATCAACACGCTGCATCTTATGGTATAAGTATCATTACGACCAGTTCAATAGATTTCGCAGTATAACCGAACAAAAAACATCGGCTCTCCATTTATTAGTATGTATGTTATTGTTATGCTAAATTACCATAAGTACCCATCAAATTAACGCGAGATAAGACAGAAGCCATAACGTACTGCTTATTCTATGGTACTAATCAAAGTTAGGGTAAGATCGAAGTCCAAGTATATTGTGCGGTTAAGACTGATTGTTGTTAAGCTGTGTACACACAGTCTAACTAATTATAATTATAACTATAAAAGTAACATTATAATTTCAAAAAATATAACTTTTATTAAATACTTCATGATTAAGTACGTCATATTATGTCTAAAAAAATGGAGAGCATACGTATTTGAAGAAATAAAATCAAGTCAGCCAATATATCATTGCCATTTATCCATCAGACTTTAATCATTGACTAAAAGGTGGTAGACATACTGCTTAGGCTATATTTTTGGTTACTCTGTACCCAACTTCTCCATGTAGCTTTGACTAAAACGTTAGTCCATCTGATAAGAGGTATTTCTTCACTGTATTATAGGATACGTAATTGACATCAGAGTATTCTTCTCCCTCAATACACACTGCCACAGAAACGTCAAACGACCTATTAGTTCTACCGTTAGTTACTACTTCAGTATGCTACAGGATATTCCGGTCACACATAATGTTCAAAAAAAAAAATACAAATCCAAACATTCACCCATCTATCCATTAGCCTATCAACATATAATGATGAAGGTAAATACTCAATGTGGTGAAACATAAATTATTATAAATGGTGATCACCTCATTTGGCAAGAAGTTGTCGACACAATCGTTGCTATGAGTTTTCCAGGATATTATTGCTGACATAGAAGGTTTTAGTTAACCGGTTTTTAGAACCTCCGTGAAAAATCAAATGAAGTAAGGTCTAAATAAAGTCTATAAATGCAGAATATAATGAATTTAAATAAACAAAAAACACAATAATGGCTGGAAATTCAGTCTCTTTTTATTTTTTAAGAAACACATATTCTCTGCCTTAAATTTGCTTCTAATTTATAAACATACGAGAATAATCTAACCATTGCTTACAAATAACCAATCAAAACACACTCAAAGTCATATATTTATTAAAACATATAAGTACTCTCCTTCTATTGTACAACTAGCCTTAAATCTCAAATATTAACAGTTGCCCTAAAATATAAAGGCGAAATAATCCCTGCGTTATTACAAACCCTCGCAAGCTACTATCGTTATAGCCGAAAGTAAGTTTCTATATTACACAGATAATATAAAGTATCGATTAAGTAGCTTTAGGGTACTTAGTTTGACTAATATTTGTGAGTGGAAGAAAAGTAATTCATATTTTATTTTTTATTATTTTATAACTGATAGTGTTTTACAGATGTCAAATTTAGAGGAAACGATTTTCAATTTGATTGTTTGTATGGATCATCATCAACTCAGCTCAAATACGTCCTACTGCTGGGCTCAAGTCTCTAACAATACGAGGCAAATTGACTTACTATACCACGCTGGTCAGACGTGTTGCTATAGGGTTATGTTTCGAGTTTTTCTTTTCTTACATAGTAGTATGTTATATGCGTTTTATATTCCTCAGTGGTCTCTTATGATCACCCACTGATAAGATGAGGAGTGGTGAATTGTATCCTAACTTCGTCATCAAACGTAAAACGACTCAACTCCATCACTAAATAGAATTAAATATATTACTTAAGCCACAACATAAATGTTTCAAATGACTATAACGTGGTTATTTACATGTTAAAGAATCAATAAAGGCCCCCTGCAACTTAATTCATTCCGTCTATATTCATTTAAAGTTCAATTTTTTTTTCAAATGAAAATAAATCAATGTTTCTTTTAATTTACATCATAACGATGGAATAATATAATTTATTTATTTTATAAATCATATTTAAAAAAAAATAGTCATAACGCAGAACCATTAGAAGCTTTTAATTGTATTATTATCCAATATTATACATAACTTATTAAATTTTTACGTAAAATATTGACATTCGTTGATAAATATACATAAAAGTTCAAAATACCCGCTGAGATAGTTAACAAATAAAATATAAATAGCGAAAGATAAGACTTGAATTGAAATTTTTAAACTAAGGTTTTTCAAGTTAAATTGTATAATGGAGCGCTTTGAAATTCTGTTTCATCATTACCATTATCATTTTAGCTCCCATATGTTCCACTGTTAGGCTCAAGCCTACTCCATAATGGAAAGGACATTGATTTAATATATATACCCCGCTAGTCAGACGTATTGGTATAGAATTTTGTTTTGAGTTTGCCTTCTCTTGCATAGATGTTATATACGTTTTATATCGCTTAGTCGTCTCTTACGATCACCCACGGATAAAATAGACGTGGCGAATTGTATTCTTATTCCGTCCCCACACGAAAAATGGTGGTAAAGACTGTGTCAGATAAATTGGGCGCATTATCTCTACAATGGGTGGGAAATTAACCTACTATACCACGCTAGTTAGATGGTATCAGTTAGAGTTGGTTGGTTATTAGTCATCATTCTCCTACTCTTATCTCAATTACTTGAGGTCGATACAATATGTGCTCTTATTTCATAGTACATATTGTAAAAGTTTTTGGCAATAGTTTTATGCCCGGCCGCCTGTCAGACATTAAACCTCTTCGCGAATGTAATTGTTGACCAAACGGCATCAGTTGGAGTTGACCCAGGTCGTTATAAGGCTCTTAGTCGTCTTTTACGACATTCATGAGCAAAATAAGGGTTGGTAGAAAAAGTAAAAGTAGCTGTGTGGTAGCGACCACGAATACGTGGTCGCTACCGCTATGTGGTAGCGACCACGAACACGTGGTCGCTACCACATAGCTACTTTGCAAGCTTTTGTGGGACGACAAATGTTGATTAACATTATGTCGCAGTGTTTCTATAATAACCAATAACTGAATTAATCTACAATAAGATTATATAGATAACTTAGTGGTTAAGATCTACTTTCCGTGCCAATGCCGTGTTCGATTTCTACGCAGAACAATACTTTGTGCGATCCAGTGTTGTTTTAATTCTGTGTGTAGTGTTTGTGTAAATTATATGTTTTAAAAATCCAATAAACTTTCCGTGTGGTCACGGAGTAAGAATACCATTCACCACCCCGTATCTTACCCGTGGGTGATCGTACAAGAAGACTAAGGGATATAAAACGCATATAACATCTATGCGAGAGAAAGAAAACACGAAACAAAACCCTATACCAACGTAGGTTAATTTCCCTCCCATTACGGAGGAGGCCCGAGCACAACAGTGGGCCATTTATGGGCTGTGATGATGATGATGATGAAAATCGAACGCAATACAATGATTATTTCCTTGCAAGGTGGCGTCTTTAAAAAAAAGATGGGAAATCGACTTGCTTAAGTCAAACAGGTTAGTCAATACTAACCAGTTTCATTTCTATTTATATCTCTTGCGGTAATTTCATTGTCTAGCTTCCCATAGTCTTATTCTATGACACCTATGGGTAAAATAGAGGGTGAAAATTTTTATTCTTAACCTGTCTTCACACGAGGTATACCTCATGTGAAGACAGGTTAAGAATAAAAATTATGTTACAAATTTTAATCACCTTCAAAAAACTTAATATTACAAGTATATCCATTTTACCATTACACCAGCGCACAAAGAAATGGGGAAGCCGTCATAATCCCTAATATTCAGCTCTCGATCATAACACGAGTACGAACCACAAAGGTGACGTAATAACGATCGCTAATCCCCTATTGTGGCGCCATCTCTTGACGGATTGCCGGCAACTCTGAATAGGGCTTCAGACGGGGACTGCTTTGTTCGCCCCGTTATTAGAACAGCCTATTGTATAGAAATGTTGGGGATAATTTGTTTTGCGAAGGGTTTTACCCGGTAATAAAGTTGGATAAATATTTTGTTTGAGGGTTTTCAATGGTGATTTTGGTCTGGATCGATATATTTTAAAGTAAATATATTTTTTTATACGACGCTATATAGGTATTTAATTTGGATCCAGTTTTAAAGGGGAAACAGATATAAGACTTGTAGTATTAATAATATATTATTCAAATAATAACGAAGTCAAAATATAAAAAAAAAATATTAGATGTCAGTTTTCCAAAATTACGACATAAGTTACCTTTACGTTTTTTTAAAAGGACATAAACCTGCAGTAAGGCAATTATCCTTGTATTCCGTCACACACCGTCTGCGCCCTCAAATATATATAAAACACAAAATATTTATATTTACATTTTTTTTTTTAATATGTGGATAATTAAAAATATTTATCTGAATGATAATTTCACAGTATGAATTTCCCTATAAGATAATAATATACATGTATATGTCATTAAAATATATACTGAAATCCCTCATAAACTCCCGTGGTTGATATTTCGTAGACAAAGAACAGCTTACAAAAATTATTAATCCATGATCAAATCCCTCTCATTATAATTTGCGTTGTCCAATAGTGGGATAGTAAAATACTAACGATGACAACCCTAAAATCCTATTCATCAAACCCTATGGAAGTGAGCGTTGTTTTAATACATAGAATTATTATATTTAACCCGTAAATTATTTAGTTATGTCAGACGTCACGTCACCGTGATGGATCGCGCCAATAATTGCGCCATACTTGATATGCTACGTGTAATTTGACGAAAGTGAGGGTAGACAGTAGGGTTGTCAAAATTTGTAAAAAAACATGCAAACGTTGCTGATAATAAGAACATAATATTCGCCTTATGGAGATGGGTTAAGAATACGGTATTTAATCCTTAATATCCTACGGGGGTCGCAAAAACTGGCTGACAACAGGACAATGGACAATAGATTTCAATTAAGTAACTAACACCCACTGGATCGCCAACTGGCCTGCCTAGCATAGTGATTATGCTATTGATCACCATCATCACATCCCATAAACGTCCCACTATTGGGCTAGGGCCTCCTCCGTAGGTAATGGAAGGGAAATTAGCCCACTATACCGCTCTGGTCAGACATGTTGGTACAGGATTTTGTTTCGAGTTTTTCTTCTCTCTCATAAATGTTATACCTATGCATTTTATATCCCTTAGTCGTCTCGTACGATCACTAACGGGTAAGATATGAGGTGGTGAATAGTATTCTTCCTCCGTCACCACACGGAAAAATTGCTATATTAGCTACATACAATATTTCTTTGTGAATTTTATTTGAGAGATTTTTCGCTCTTTTTTTAAGAGAAAAACTTCTGCTTGTAAATCTATTTCATATTGTATACAAATAATTTTTATATCATCATGGCCATTAAAGCAGCTCATGAGCACCATTTATGTATTTATATACCTACATAAACCATTTACAAAAACCCTTATGGGTTTATTCTTTTTTCTAATGGTTGCAAACAAGCAAGCAGCAAACCTGATGGTAAGTTTCTACTTTGCTGATAAACTTTTGCAATATTAAAGGTACAGCTAGGTCACGGCCTATCAACCCAAATCCACCCAGAAATTTGAGCTTCTAGCTCTTTCATTCACCGAACGAAGTGCAACAGCATATTGCTACTGCTCAGACATCGATTTTCTGCGACAGTGTGGTAATATCCTAGACGGACCGGCTCGTGGCTATAGACAGAAAACTACCAGAAGTGTGTGTGGCCTTACCGCTACTAAGATCTCGACTGTGCCAGCTTATAAAAATAACCAATTATCTGTATGTCTTCCCAAAACGTTAGTATTACCATATAAGCCTATATTATTATTATTAAAAATATATAAGAATGACGCTGAAAATTGGCAGCCCTAGTTAAAAAGGGGATTTCGTTATTGATGAGATGCCAAAATGGCGTATTGTTTCTTAGGTGCAATTTTGTTTTTGGTAAGATGTTGAGGCAGCTTATATTACTTATATTAAGCTCTAGGTGGTTTATAATCGAGCTGGCCAAGAATTTCAAGGATTTGGTACCAGTGGTGGGCCCAATAGCAATGGGGGAGTGAATACGGTCGGTTATGGGGCCACACGCCGCGCTCTTCCGTCACCCCGAACGGAATGGACGACGTGTGCCCAGAACATAATCTGTAAAAGAAATAGGTAGTTTATCATCATTATTTCAGCTCACATATGTCTCACTGTTGGGCTCGAGCCTCCTCTACAACGGGAGGGAAATTGACCTACTATACCACGCTGGTTAGACATGTTGATATAGGGTTTAGTTTCGAGTTTTTCTACTCTTGAATAGATGTTAAATGCGTTTCATATCCCTTAGCAGTCTCTTACACACGGATAAAATAGGGGTGATGAATTGTATTCTTACTTCGTCACCACACGAAAGTAGTTTATGAGCCTAATCTAATTTGCAACCTTCCTCCTGTCCGATAATAATATAGTAAAGTCATACCCTATTATTAGATAAGGTATGACCATTAGGTCTAGGGTAACGGATGGCAGGCATGAGGCTTCATAAATTAGCATATTTTCCTTTCTGCTTATAAAATAGGCCAACAAAACTGAATTTTTGACTTTGGTGACCCGACGGGCAGATAATTCATTACCCCGTCGGCCTCCCAATAATAACGCATCGAACATCGTTCTCACATAATCTGTCACCGATAAGATGGTCTTATCTAGAGCGGCATCGGTGATAACTGTAACCTGAGCTCTCATTTTATTGTGATAAGTCTGCTAGTCAAAATGATAAAGTGTTATAATCTATGATGTCTAATCAAATAGCTTTGGAGACCTAGATGCATGCCATGTCTTTTTCTTATCATAATAGCCTTCATCTATATATAAATATCTAAGTATAGTTATATTCACCCCATTCCTGCTTCAATCTACGAAATTAAAGAAAAACAACTATTTCTACAGATTCTATTGCGTTCGTTTCGGGAGGACAGTCCTCCCAAAACGCTGTATTTGACACATCAGAAAATTAAAATGCAAATACAAACGTGATAGAATCCGTAAAAAAGTTTTATTTTAAATCATTATATACTTAGTGTTTCTTAATAAACAATCTCTTAATCGTTAAAAAAAAACATCTTGAAAAAAAAATAGTTAGACATACGAGCACTATAATATGTTCTTCCCTAAAATTTATTTATGAGGAACGAAAAAGAAGAGAAAAAATATTCTCACAATGGATATGTTTGGCTGTGCAGCTGATAATACTGAAAACTCGCTATCATGCGAGCAAATTACACCAAAAACAATAAAAATAATCTTTAACTGATTCAGATACAATATCTAATAATCAGTTTATAAATGGGACCGTTTCTTGTGAACTTATTACATTTGTGCGCCAGGCAATTTTATAAATATACTAATAAAATTGGTAAGTAGAGTAATAAAAGAAAGTAAATATAAGTATTATTTTGCTTCAAAGAGCACAGTGAAGCATATAAACTACATTTAATAATGCATAAAGATGAAGCGTCTTAATCGAAATTGGCGCGCTTAACATAAAAAAATGGTCGTATATTTTAATGAAATATCCAATTTGGGATATAAAATTAGTGATCGTGCAATGTGATGCGTCAAAGACATTTTAGTTTTAATTAGATAATTTTAAATAAATATATATATATATATATATATATATATATATATTATTTATTATTATTATCATTAATATTATTTTATGTAAATTTTATAAATGGAAAAGTGTTAGGTACTTCTATTTTTTTTATGTGAGAAATGTGCTTACGGAATTGGATGTATGTACATATTTGTAACCTCTTTTGCCAATGATTGAAATTAAACAATAATGTTCAAATTGTTGTTTTTTTTTTGGAGTTATGGCGCGAATGTGGAAATGTCCTGTCACGCTCTTGTATTATATTCATTTCTTTAGTATTTTGTAGTGTTATATTGAATAATTTTGCTGGTATTTTATGGAATATGGTACAGTTAAAGTGCTGAAGTGAGGTTTAGGTATGTTTTCATATTTTACCAAAATTCCCATAAAAATTAAATTAATCATATAAGAAAATAAAAGCTGCCCCTTTTGCAATATGTACGATGGAAATAGAGTAGGTTCATATTGCGTCAAGCCCAAGTAATAGGTATAGGAACAGTTTGATTATGATAACTATTAAAAATACTTTAACGATACTCTATTATAATTTTAATTCCATGATGGCGTTATTATAAAATTAATTACCATAATAAATATGGGCAATATTCAAAACATTGTCTGTGAAGATGAATGTGTTACTGAAGTATAAATTCCAAAGATTTTACCCGTAAATTATGTTAAACAGTTATTTTCTAAAATGCTTGACTTTTGAATAACTTTTATAGGTTTGTTTTTTTTTTAACAACAAAAAAATGTCTTTAATTTAATGGCGTGTGAAAATAAATTCGTAAATAAAAGTTTAGAATCTAAATTTATATTTATCTTTATAATTAACACATATTTAGAATGAAATATTTTAAGAAAAATATATTTATTAAGATTGGGTCACAAGATTGGTGTAGGTATACAAAATATAACATTAGGTATAACAAGGTATATTTTATTCAAATTTGTTGTAAATAAATGTGTTAAATTTAAAATAATATCTAAATTTTATCTTTACAAAAGCATTAATAAATAAAATTCATAAAAATTTGATAACGATCGCAAAATGAATGCCACACGTGGGACATTCATTTTTCACTCGCAATCAAGTTTTAATAAATAACCTAGCTAGCATGTTAAATGCTAAATTTCAATAATTTAAATAAAATTCAATTAAAAACATATGATTATAATGTTAAAATTGACTCTTTTGGGGTATTTAAATAATCAAGAATGTATACCTATTCTTGATTGTTAAACCGCGATATCTATTCTTTATTTTTTCGAAATTAAATAATTTAATTTTGCGCCCCTGAAAGATCTCTTTTATGATGTAAAAACATTGGGTTTAAAAACAACACATGTTTCAATATGAGCTAAGTTAATCTTAAGGTATAATCATGTCTTTATCCGTGCGGTGACGGAGTAAGAATACTAATCACCACCCCCATATACGCGTACTTACCCGTGGGTGATCGTACGAGACGACTGAGGGATATAAAACGCATATAACATCTATGCGAGAGAAGGAAAACTCGAAACAAAACCCTATGCCAACACGTCTAACCAGCGCGGTATAGTAAGTTAACTTCCCTCCCGTTACTGAGGAGGCCCGAGCCCAACAGTGGGACATTTATGGGCTGTGAGGATGTCTTTTCTGAAAATATCTGATTAAATATGTACCTAATAATATTTTCGTCACAATCACAATATATATATAAAGAAATATTTTCTTATTTGAAATATAAGCCTAGTCTCAGTTATATACTGTTCAGTAATATCGACATATATCGAACTATTTCGGAAATTGGCTGAAATAAACAGACAAATATTGTTTTTATAAGTTTAATATTTTAAACGCATTCAGTAAAATCTATTATTTCGACACTACAAACACATCAATTTTATTTATATATATATATATAGATATAGATATTATTGTTATCGAAATTACCCATATTATGTCAATTTACATAATCAATTGCTTCTACGAAACACAATTCACTATGTCACATTAGAAAAGAATTATGAAGCTAAAATGCTGTTAGAAAAAATACTCACCGAGCATTTTGTTTGACGTCAGCGAAACGGTAAAATGTATGGCTGTACGCCATTTATTAATTGCTCTTAGTCAAAGATTGATTGTGTTTCATTTTCTTGGATTCATTGCATTTAATGTAAAGACCTAATATTTTAAATGTATTAATATTTCAATAAAGTCTTAGTTTACAGTCGACGTGGATATAGAATAAGAAATATAAGATCACGCATTCTTGGAAGATGTTTTAAAATGCAATATTTTAATTTTCAGACGTAATAAATAAAATCATCAAAAGGATGTAGGTACCGGGGGAGACCGAGACTCACCTACCTAGACCAGATTGGTCACGTACTGAAGGAAGGTGGAGTCAAGATCCGAAACCGGCGACCGTAGGTATATGAAGAGAATTATGAATGTTGAGGAAGCGAGTGAAGTATGCAAGGATAGAGTTCTATGGCACTCTATTCTCTCTGCCTAATCTGCAAGGGATATGGCGTGATGATATGTATAAATAAAATCCTTGCAATAAAATAAATAAGATTTAAATCTTATACATTACCGTTTGAATAATGTATTATAGTAACCTAATTTCCCTCCAATTTAGAGGAGACTATTGTCTTACTGGGGAACATATGTGAGCAGACGCCAGTAACAATATCCTAACTCGTATTTATATAATATTATCTTAATAATTATAAGTCATAACTTCATTTTCCTTAACTAATTTTCTGCCTATATAGATATGTAACCGTACCTACTTTAAGGAATTTATCAAAAACCAATTTTATGTTCAAACTAAAAAAAAAGAAATTAACTGGCATGGAAATAATTTAAAATTAGAAATAAAACCAATAAATATCCCATTGTTGATTCGATTGAAATTTGGTTTTTTTTTCCGAGAAATGTATAGGTACTTTTCAGTATTATCAGAATGATCAAAGGGTGATAAAACACCATATAATAATGTAATAATGAGATGTGATAAATAATGAAAAATATTTTTATCGTCCGGGTCGCTTACCTATGCCAAATTTCTACAATCCTTAAAAAAAAAACAAAATCTATTATTCATTTCAAAATTCGAACATTATGACAATCCAATCAGTTGAACTGAAGGTAAACAAATCATTCACAACATAATATGAACTTTATTTGAACAACACTATGGTGTGAAGTACTTTGTTAATTAATGGGTATTTTTTTCTGAACTAGTGATGTCCTAATGTAAACACACGAGTCACGTATTTCGAGACTTGTCAAACTTTAGTTAGTGACATCCGCCATGACGAACTAATCTCGAAGATTAACGCACCAAAAATGTTAGACATTTCTTATAAGTCATTGTCCGAATATGAAAACAATGTTCTTAGAAATAAAATTTCGCAGAATGATTAAGTGGATGAATTAATTCACTTTGATTTTAAGTTCAAAATTCTGATTATATTAAAAATAGGCGCCATTATTTTCACGGGAGGTGTTCTTCGTTATAGCTTTTTTAAAATGTCAGAGTTCAGTTTAGCGAGAAACTAAGTTTGATTTATGATAATATTACGTCATCATCTTTATACTTATGTTGAGGTGATAATTTTATATGTACCTACTCTCTAAGATATTAGTTCATCATCTTCCATCCATTCTCGTATCAGTCTATCGTCTTCGATTACTGGACGTATGCTATCAATGAGTATTTTAGTTGGTACAGCAACTATATTCAACGATGCCCAGTGATTTTTATCATCATCTTCGCTGTCTTTATTAATACCTATTACTAATTACCTCGTATTAGCGTATTAGCGTATTTCAGCCCATATACGTCCCAGTGCTGGGCTTGATTCTTATCCACATCATCATTCTCTTACTGTTATCCCAATTGCTTGGGATCGATACAATATGTACTCTTCTTTCATAGTACATATTATAAAGTTATTGGCAATAGTTTTATGACCAGCCGCCTGCCAGACGTGAACCCTCCTTGGGAATGTAATTGTTGACCAAACGGCTTCAGATGGAGTTGGCCCAGGTCATTATAAGATTCTTATCCACAATAATAGGATAATAGAGCTACTATAGGACTGAACAGGTGTTTTTCAACAACTATTTTTACGGATTCTATCGCGCATTTGATTTTTAATTTCCCGACGTTTCGAACACTAGAGTGATCATGGTCACGGGAGGACCGACTTTCCTTCTCTTGTTATATTATATCCCTTAGTCTTCTCTTATGATCACCCACGGGTAAGAAGGGGAGTGGTGAATGATATTCTTACACCGTTACCATACGAAAATAATGCGTAGAAACCTATTGCATAAATATTTAAATATACAAACTCTCCTATTTAGAACCTTTGTAAGATTGTGATGGTTTTCTAATTAGATTAAAACCAGTAGAATACGTATTTCTTTACGCAATCCTAAAAGATAATGATATACTCATTTCACATCACATTTGAAATCTGTATCTCTAAGAGCCATCACCTCATTCATCATGAACATCTATAGCCATCGATATTGGGCAGCCCATAATCTCAAATATATCTACTTTCATTCCAGAATATTACTTACTATATTATATGTAATTAAGGGAATGATTTGGGCTTTTTGATCTAGATATATAGTGGTTTAAATAATAGTCAAATAGTAAATAGGGCTTGTAATGTCAGGAACTGCATTTCTTAACTTCATTGCAATGATTTTTGACAATTTTAAGTGAATATTAATTTTAAAAAATATATTTATTTAAAACAATACAATACTAAAGCAAATCTTTAATAAATTTATTATAAAATTTAATTTAATACTTATTCAAAACCATGGATATAAATTAAATTCGAAACAATAATTCATGAATTAATAACATTATGACTCCCTAAAAATCTGTACTGTCAAAAATATTTTGATAACTCGTTGAAATATTACAACAAGTAATACTTTCAACTTGTTACCGAGAAAACAACAGTCAAACTCGGTAAATTCAAACAAAAGCAGTAAATTATGAAATTAAAAGTCACTTTAGTCCACCGAGGCGTACAAATTATATTAAAGTAATAATCTCATAACTCATATTAACATTAACATTGGTCATAAATAATGAATAAAAGAAAAAGAATAAAGGCCTGTTTATTTTTAATATTCATAAATGCAAAGGAGTATAACAATGTGCCAAGAAAAACGTTGAGAAAAAAAAAGAAACTACATTGAGGCAATTTGTCACTCATTTGAAACAATACTGAAAATTCCATTGTCTTCGTTAAGTCCCTCTTCGATAATCAACTGTCAACGCTTGCAGTGTCTATGGTCGACGCGACAACAATGTATTCAATTTGATTTTGAAACGAAAAATAAACAAGACAAAAAAGAGACATTCTATTTCAGTTCTTATTAGATACTAATATGATATACAATAGCGTGAATGTCTCACGTGTGTTATTCTAAAACAAAATACGCAACGCCATTAAAAAGACGTTCAGAAATAGCGTAAGATTTTTAAAAAGTGAAGATTGAATTGTTTTCTAGTTTTAAAACAATGGCTCTCGGTTATTCGTGGATACGTTAACAAAAGTGACAGGTGCTGATTTGTTAGTGATTCTCCGAATACCAGAATAGAGCGCCACGTCAAAACAACGGGGTTAAATAGAAGAAATGGCTTTTGTTATTCACTTTTGCTAGTCGCTAATAATCTTACAAATAGCGGTACGTCTGTTAAACGGATTCTTATAATCAATTCATGTTGATTTTTTTTTTAATATGTAGGACGAGGTTTTTTTTTTATAAAGTCTTATATAATAAAGAATTGCGTGTTATTAATAAAATATTCTTATGACACTTAAAGCATATTCGACACATAACAAAAAGTAAAAGCAATTGTTTAACTATAAAATAGATTAATTAATATTACGCTAATAATACACAAAACACATTAACCAAAATACAACACTTACTACCACTAAATCACACACCGCATAATGTAAAACCAAACTTTTTTTCTTTATTATTACTAAACACAGCAATAATTTTGCTGTTATTTACGATCTACATCAGTAAAAAAGTGAATTTATTACATCATGTGGTCACGATTCACTTGTTTCTTTGACAATAAAACTAAAATATTTCAGTAGAATAAAAAAAAATGCTAGATGACAACGCAATGTTGCCATAGTTTATAATCGTTAAAACCGTCACGATAATAAAATGTCCAGTTATTGTTTAAATAAACAATGGTCAAGCGACAATAAAGAGTTGTAGAATAGCCCACGAAACGACACCATAACTGACGTGTGAAAATATAGACTAACATTTTACTATGTAGATGGTTGTGTAGGTAAAATACTGGTGACTTATTAGTATTTTGAATAACTGCAACTTTCCCATAATTTATATATCTTTGAATCAAAAACAATTACTCTTTTCTTCTTTACAAGAACTGATATATCTTACTATTGCGAATATGTTTACTGATAGTGAGAGAGAAGTAAATTACTATACCTACTATACTACACAGAAAGTAGGGGTTGAACTATGTTTTAAATTGGAGTTTGCTTTTCCCTAATCAAAAACATAATTTACTTAATATTTGTTGAGGGTTATTAAGCTTGAAATTTCCGAGTAAAAAATCCTGGTAACAATATAAAAGTGTTGTATTTTGTACAAAAACAGTTTACGCAAAGAGATCGAGTTCCTTAAAATATATATTTAACAGTAACTGTAAATCATATCTTGTAAGTACATACATACATATCATCACGCCATATCCCTTGCAGGCAGAGAGAACAGAGTGCCAGAGAACTCTATCTTTGCATACTTCACTCGCTTCCTCAACATTCATAATTCTCTCCATACGCGCTCGCCGGTTTCGGAGACTCACCACCTTCATTCTGTACGTGACCAGCTCGATTGCCACCATAAAAAATAAAAAATAAAGATTTTATTATCTATAAATAATTTTATAGGTCTTCTTGAATAAAGTAATAGCTAAAAAGCTATTATTTCTTTATATATAATTTTACAGCAGCTGTAAATTACAGAAATTTCGGTATTTACAGGCGAGGATTCTGAATGAATGGGGAAGCGTTTTTTGTAGCATTCGGCTACTACTAATTATTGTTGCCAATTAGATGTTTTTCACCCTTCATATTTATTACAAGTACACATTTCAAGTTTATTTCATTAATAGGTAATATACTATGTACCTCTAGTAATAACTCGTAAAATTTTAATAAACGCTATTTTATACGTTTACGCACAAATTTACTTTAAAAAAAATATTACGTATTGTGTTAAAAAATATTTTAATTGGATTTCAATAAGCTACTGTATATTAGAAAAAAAAAAACAAAAAAAATATATATATTTTAAATTGCCACATCTGTATCTATTTTCATAATAATCTTTGTGCTAACTAAGGAGGCGGTCTCTCAACGAAAATAGCCGTTCAAAAATATTGAAGAGTGTTGAAAAATATACGTCAAACGCGCATAGGAATAATAAGAAGCGACGACAAACACTCGATATCTGGGCCAGTGGGATACACTTGGATTTTGTTACTTCATTCGTCTAATGCAATGCAGTGTTGGCTTAGTAATAATATTATTTTCTTTTTTTTTATCCTCAAAATAGAGAATGCATTTAACTACCATTTTGAAATCGGATTCTAAAAGGAGAGAAGTATGTAGAATTAAATAGCTCTTCATCATTCGTCATTAATCTGTGTGGTGACGGTGTAAGAATACAATTCACCAGCTTATCTTACCCACTACTGCGTGATCGTCAAAGACGACTAAGGGATATGAAACGCATATAACATCTATGCAAGAGAAAAAAACTCGAAACTAAACCCTATACCAACACGTCTGACCAGCATGGTATAATAGGTCAATTTCCCTTCCATTATGGATGAGGCTCCAGCCCAACAGTGGAGAACATGAATGAATGCTGCATGAATGAGCTGAGATGAATATAGAACTACATAGCTCTAGACATTCTATTAGTTCAAAGGTACATACTTTAATCATCATCTTGATCATCATCATCTCAGCTCATATATGTCCCACTCTTGGATTCCAGCCTCCTCCATAATGTTAGGGAAATTGACCTACTATACCACGCTGGTCAGGCCTGTTGGTATAGGGTTTTGTTTCGAGTTTTTCTTCTATTGCATAGATGTTATCTGCGTTTTATATCCCTTAGTCGTCTCTTACGTTCACCTATAGGTAAGATAGGGGATGGTGAATTGTATTATTATTCGGTCACCACATAATTCAATCAATAAATATTTATTTTATGAATAAATAAATAATAAATAAATAATATTCATGATACATTGTTGCGTTAATCGTGCGAGCTATTTAAAATGTCACTGTGATATCTTAGTTTAGTTAGAGCGCAGCGTACGTCTCATATATCACTTTGGAATACCACAAACGTTCCACGGAAGAGGGGCAGGCTTATCATAATTTGTTTTAGATGCATATATGTACGTAATTTTATATATCTACGACATTCTTAATTATTTTTAACTATTCTATGAATGCACAGATGGCATAGTGCTTAAGATACCCTGTATGCCAGTGGCGTAGGATCGATTCTTAACAATACTTTTGTAAAATGTCCCGTAATATGTACTAGAATTATTTTCTTAGTTCAAAGTGGTGTTTTTAAAATAAAAAAAGTTTCAATTTAGATTTTCATTCATTCGCTTTTTTGTTAAAACTTATTTGTGTGGCTTCAGCCAAAACTTTGACTTATATCTGATGAAAAAGACGCTATTGATCATATTAGGCATTCTTCTAAATATGATAATAGAGGTAGAAATAATTAGCTTACTTAAATAATTAGTTTATTGTATACGTGTTTCTTTAATGGAACTAATCCCACCACAAACAAAACTAAGGTTTGATGCTCTGCCAATTTCGGGTGCTTCTAATTGTCTTGGTACCCGTAATAACTTCAATTTGAAAAATTTTAAAGAAAAGAAGTTGAAACGAATGATTCCACTTACCTCTTAGGCAATGTAGGAGACAGGAAACAAATTATATAGATATATATATAATCAGAATCTTTGTACTGGTCAAGATCTACAAATAAAAGAAAAAGGAACTATATAGTATCTTGCTTCTTCATTACTCCTTTAAATACAGTAACTTATAAAACTCCATGCAGCCCTTCTATTACGCACAATACCAAGGGTTCATAATACAAGGAGAACCATAATCAATCTAGTGCATTTACTGTATTGGACTCCATAAGTCCATACAGCTTCTGTCAGCATTTTGTTTTGACTATACGTAGATCGCGTTCCAGGGTTTATAGTTGCGCCGGAGCTGGAGAATATCAAGATATTAAATATCTATTTTCTATGTTACTATAAATTCAAAAGAAGTTCGTGAAGCGCGAGCATAAGGCAGATGTCCACACTGCCTTGAGCCTCAAGTGTAGAGAGTCTGACTAGACTGTTACTATATGTGTTTTTATCCTCCGCCATAAAAGCATAAGACTTAATGAAAATGAAACACTCAAGATTCCTGGTAATATTTTTTCGTTTCTCCTTTGTAGAGAAAATTCATAAACAACAGAGAGACGATAAAATTAATAAAAAATAATTAAATCTAAATTACCCACTAAAGAAAACTGCAAACTTTTGTTTTCATAGCACACTCGAAGGGTTTGAAAATATGCATGAAGAAAAAAGCTTATAACATTTTGTTCGTATTATAATATTTATCAAATTCAGTTGTCTTTTAATAGTTACGAGCAGGCATAGAAACACACAACACATATTTTAGACCTCCTTTTGACTTTTGCCACTGGCGGGTAAGAAGCATCTCACTCAAAAGACAATCTCATCTAATCATCCCCTAAAGAAAACACATCAATCATCCAACAGCACACGCAACTAAATTAAAAACACAATGTTCCTAAAACGGAGTGCTTTTTTTAACTTCCTTAGCCATTTTCTCCATAAACCGTCACTAATAGCGATGGGCTGCGCGTGCGTATGACCATCAATCAACGCTTGAGCCGCAACGATCCTGTTTATAGGAATTTTAACCGTGTTTATTTCTATGACTGCCGTATTTGATACAGGAGTTTTTTTTTCCTCACAGTTCTGCCTAAGGAACTTGTATGAATGTTTAACTACTTTTTCATCGATGGATTGCTATTTTGCCGTATGAATAATGATGATAGATTAAAAATATAGTTTATCATAAACCCGTACTACTCCGTTGATATCTTAAAAGATACATCAATACGAGAAAAGACTATTACCTAATATACCATTATTAGGTCAAATATCTAGACGAGAGGCATTCTGTACAATAGTGAGACGGTCTTAAATATGCTGAAAGAAGAAAAGTAGAAAAGTATACAAAATGTCCTTGATTCCCCATTTCTCATAAGGTAAGATGATTCACCATATATGAATAGACTAGACTGGGTGTTGATAAATTGTGGGTTATTTATACTAGGAGAATGCCGGCTTTTACCTGGCACAGATGCTAAACATTGCCGTTTAATGTGGCAATGCTGCCGGAATTCTAGGCTCGTTTCGTAGGCAGTGGATTATTTAATTAAGTTTTGAATAGGTTTTATATTTTCATTTATTTTATTTACATACATACATATCACGTCATATCCCTTGCAGGGTAGGCAGAGAGAACATAGTGCCAGAGAACTCTATCCTTGCATACTTCACTCGCTTCTTCAACATTCACATCCTTTTTTTATTTTCTTTATTTTATTTATTTACTTAATTATTATTTTTAAAGACGCTATAGAACATGAAACTGTAACTTATACGAATAAAATAATTATAACAAACCTCAGAAATTTAGCAGTACAGAAAATGACTGCAAAAAAGATACATCTTTTTTTCAATGATATCAAATTTCTACCTAAAAACGGTCGCTCACCGGGATATAGTAGAACACCATGACAAGGCCCGAGATTTAGTTTCTACTGTCTATTACGACAATGCACCATAATTATCATGAATTAGAATATTTATGATTAATAATTTGTACCTACTAGTTTTCCAAACAACTGAATTATTTCATAAAACATTTGATGCGGAACTACTCTTTGTGAGATCTGCAAACGCTTATTCTGAATCTGCATGAGATTTTTCTACATTCATTATTAAAATTATTAAATATTCTTTAGAATAGCATGACTTTTTGTTATAAAACATCCTGTAGGAAATACACAGAATAGTATCTTGATAAATACAGAGTTCTCAGTGACAAACGATTACAGAGTGTTTTTATATATTTTTAGATACAACGCGTGTATTAGTAGGGCACTAATTGGACACACAATACTTCAACGTAATCTGTGTCGTTGTTTTGTTACCTTCGAACCGTCAGTCACAGGGACGTGACTGACAAATGTGTCAGTTATTGACGTCTACAGAGCAAGGAGAGGTTTGATGACAGCTGATTGTCCTCCAATTTGTTAGATAAATTAAGAATAAGTTTTAGAATCGCATATTTGAACTGCTCTTTCCTTTTTATGCTTTCAGATGATCATTTCTATTTGCAAGATTCGATATTCATTTTTATAAATAATAGGTCTGCGAAAATAATGCTATTTTTGAGTACCATTTCACCTGCAAAACTTTGTTTAATCTTATGAAATGGCTTACAATTAAATTAGCTGTGTGGTAGCGGCTTCGAATACTACCAACCCTTACTTTGCTCGTAGATGTCGTAAAAGACGACTAAGAGCCTTATAATGACCTAGGCCAACTCCATCTGATACCGTTTGGTCAAAAATTACATTCCCAAGGAGAGTTGACGCCTGGCAGGCGGCTGGTCATAAAACTGTTGCCAATAACTTCTACAATATGTACTATGAAAGAAGAGTACATATTGTATCAACCTGAAGTAATTGGGGTAAGAGTAGGAGAACGATGAATGATGATACTCTGAAAGTAATTACCACCTAATCTTAACATGCCGAATAGGTAGAGATATTTTACAGTTAAGTTAAATATTAAGATGCTTATATAATGACAATAAGTGTCCATTATAATTTGAATATGCGAACATAAATTCCAATATTCATATTTCTCCTATTTTACAAATAGCTCTGAAATATATTAAGGCAATTGATAATTACCAAGTAAAACAAATATTATCATCATCGTTTCACCTCATAGATATCCCACTATTGGGCTCAAGCTTCCTCTAAATGGTTAATATTCCTCATATTAACCTACTATACCACGCTGGTCAGGCGTGTTGGTAAAAGGTTTTGTTTCGAGTTTTCCTTTGCTTGCATAAGTATTATATGCGTTTTATGTCTCTTAGTCGTCTATTACAGTTACCCACGGGTAAGATAGGGGATGGTGAATTTTATTTTTACTACATCACCATACAGAAAAGAAATATGCGTATCATAAAGTAAAAATGTGAAACTTCAAAATTGCCAATAAATAAATAATGTGTACATTATTTATAAAAGCCCGATTACGAGCGAAAAATGATTGTCAAAAGTGGGATTCGCACCCACACCTATTGGAAATCCGTTACAATCGTGCTGCCACTTACACCACCTGTGTAAATGTTGGGTAGATATCATCTACCCAACATTTACACGTCTCCTTAAAGACGAAAACATAATACGATGCGAGAATTGAATGTCCTACAATGGTTCACGTAAGTGGCAGCACGATTACAACGGATTTCTAATAGGTGTGGGTTTGAATCCCACTTGTGACAATCATTTTTCGCTTGTAATCGAGTTCTTATGAATAATCAAGCATATTAAATGCTAAATTTCATTAATTTGAATGTTTACATTATTTAAATCTTCCTTTCAAAGTAATTTTCCGTATCTACCTCTTTTTAGGTTTCCGTACCTCAAAAAGAAGAACGAAGCCCTTATAGGATCACTCCGTCTGTCTGTCAAGATCCCTTTTTTTAATTTACTGTAACCCAATAAGATTTTTAATTTTACCGAATTCATATATTTCACTAATTGACCCAACAACGTTATTCTATATTGATATTTGAAATAATATTATAAATATATAAATAAATAATAAATTAAAAAATGGAAGTTATATTATTAATTATGGTAAAGTAAAAAAAAGCTCTAGTGTATACGTTAACTATAGCTGCAACATTCAGATCATAGATACAAAATGAAATTTTCATAAAAGCTGCTTAAGCCGTTTAAGACGAGAAGGATTTCGTAATCCTTCTTGTGTGTGTTCGTACACACACACATCAAAATTTTATACATTGAGATAAGACTCCATTGACATTAGAGAGTGCAATAAAATTTAAAATTAAGATTGAGGCCACACAAGGTAGGGTTTTTTAAATAGAAAAGATTTTCTTAATACCATTTTTATAAAATAGTTATCGAAGGCGCGTATATATATTCAGCCTACCACCGTCCACTGCCGGACGTAGGCCTCCCTCATGTTACATCACAGAGTGCGGTCCTATGCCGCTTGCATCCAACGACGTCCAACAACCTTAGCCAGGTCATCCGTCCACCTAGTGGGGGGCGTCCTACACTGCGTTGTCTGGTACGTGGTTACCACTCTAGAACCTTTCTTCCCCAGCGGTTGTCGGTTCTTCGAAGCGATGTGGCCTGCCCATTGCCAATTCAGCGTATTTTTGTATGCCTATAGTTATTTTTCGTTTGTAAAATATACCACTCCTTTCTTGCCCGTATAAGAAAGAATTCTTTATTGGGTCTTATTATTCTTTTTAATTCCACTTTATCCTCTCACTGCTGCAAATCCTGTTAGTCACGATTCATATTCTAATCTTCTATTTAAAATAGTTTTCTAAAATTTATTTTTGTTCTAACAATTTGGCTTGACTATGTATCTGTTTTTTTGCTTTAAGTATAATCATTCCATGTCAAGTATTGTGGGCTCCATTCCTATGCAGGACACTGGTCTAAGAAACTATTATTGTCTATTTATGTGTATAATTTTTTTAATAAAACATGAATATGAAAGCAACCTTAGTTTTTATATGACTGACCGTCTGCACTGATGGCGTAGTGGTTTAAATACCCACAAACAAAACCAGTGACGTGAGTTCGATTTTTACACAGAATAACAATATATGCGATTCATAAACTATTGTTCTGGGTCTGAATGTAATTTGTATCCGTTAATTATCTATATGTTTTAAAGTCCACCGCAATATAAATATTATTTCCTTAGTGCATGGGTGTAGTCTTAAAAAAAATCTATAAATAAGATTTACTATTATTTTATTTAAAAATACTTCAATTATATCAGCAAGCATTAATGGTGTACAACATATAATATCAATAATACGCTTCATATTTATCAAATTAAAATCTGGGTGAATGTTCAACTTTCAACGAAATTATCATTTGCATTGGCCGTTATGAAGCTATTATAAATATAATTGAAATAAACCAGTATTATATTATATCTAATATAAGCACCAATAATTTTCACGTAAATAATGTGTAATTATCACTATAAATATTTTTAAGCTAGTGTGGGTATGATTTTATATATTTAATTAAAAACTCAGCCCGTTAGTATGTTTGTAGAAGTTGATATATCGCAACGCCACCTGGTGGCGAGTTACATTAATAGGCATATAAACATTCTCCGTGAAAAAAATGCATACCAATTTTCATAATGATCGGTCAAATAATTCCTGAATTTAGCGATGACATATATACAAACATCCTCTTTTATAAATATTATTTAATTATTTGTATCTTTTTACTTATTAGCATATCAATGACCACAGCCAAATAAAACTCCATAAAATGAGGTTTAATGCCATACCTAATCGAAAGGCTTAGCAGGCGGTTTGGTGATAAACCCCTGGTTCCCAAAAAAAATTATGGATCACAGCAACACGTACCATCAGGTATGCTGGTTGCTCTTACCTATACATATAAATAAAATTTAAATATGTGTTTGTAATTCCAAATTAACAGCTTTAAATTTTTTTTCCTATCTGTCTGTCTGTTTGTTCCAACTAAAACGGCTCTCTGAAACGGCTACACAGATTTTAACGCAATTTTTACTGGCAGGTAGCTGATGTTAAAAGGAGTAACATAGACTACTTTTATTTTAGAACTAAAATAGAGTGCCTCAAAAATAAAAAATAAAACCGTTGAGAGACACTGAGTGACACCGAGTGCACGACTAAAGCTTGGGGAAGTAGGTACATAGCTATTTTTCTATCGATAATCGGGCGAAAGCTAGTAATCAATAAAAAAAGAAATTTTCAAACAAGCAAATTTTCTGTTTTAAAGCCACTGTTTTTCTTTTTTTTTTTAACTCTGCATTACGACAATTATCCTTGTATTGCGGTAGACCTTACAATACAATTAACGCAGAAACATTACACCCAGAGTCAGAACAACAGCTTGACTTAACAGTAAATTGCACAAGCTATGGTCCTGCGTAGGAATCGAAACCACGGCACTGGCACGGAAGGTCGGTATCTTAACCACTATGCCATATGTGCAGTCAAATACAGATACTTCATATTCTAATCGTCATCATTTGTTTGGCCTCTTCCCACGCTTAGTGGGATCGGCACAACATATTTTAGCCTTCCAGAAACTTCTATCAGCTGTAATATTTGCACTTACAGCTTTCATACACATATTTTCATTCGCACAATCCATCCATCTCTTTTTTCTTCCGTCTATCTTTAAACTAACTTCTTAATCCTACAGTATAATTTAGAAAAAAAAAATTATTCTATAAAAGAGACTTATTAGTTAAATGACAAAATATATAATTTTTCATATACAACACGTCAAATTATCAAACGTTTCTTATGAAATAATAAATTTGTGAAGACTTTAAAACACGGAAACCTATCCATAATGTAATAAGAATTCGCCTTATACTGTTTAAATAAAAAATGTCTAATTCGTTTTACTAATCTAACGATGTTAGAAAGAAGGACATTGAACCTTAATGCATTCTAATAACGACGTTAAAAAAGCGAAGCACTTATGATCTTATTAACTATGAAATGAATTAATTATATCTTTAAATGTATAAGAAAATATTAATTCACTATTTCCTTGTGGTTTTTCAATTGATTTGACATTGTGGTACGTTTTTATATTAACTTCAGATAAATTCAAATTCATTTATGTATAAAGTGTTCGCGTGGTGACGAAGTAAGAATGGAATTTACCACCCCCTATTTTACCCGTGGGTGATCGTAAAAAACGAGTAAGGGATATACAATGGATATAAAATCTATACAAGAGAAGAAAAACTCGAAACAAAACCCTATACCAACACGCATGACCAGCGTGGTACAGTAGGTCAACTTCTCTCCCATTATGGAAGAGGCTAGAGCCCAATAGTGGGACATATATGAGCTGAGATTATAATGATGATGATGTATAGAACCTACGAGGGCACTTACATATTGTAAGTTTTAACATTTTAAATTAATACAATAAATGACCACCGGATCGGAACGTGACCGCTAGAAAAGATACGGCAAGGAACTCGACGTGTTTGTCTATTAATACTATGATTTTTTATTGTTTTGTAAAAAAAATATAACGCAACATTATTAAATAATTAGCTCCACTGCCCTTCGAACCCTTTTTACTGTTAGCGTTTATAGATGCATTTATTTTGAAACAAAAATACCCGATTAGGAATTAATTTTTGTGTTATGGGTTTTTTTTTAAAGATATGTGCGCTGGGGACTTTACAAATATTTTTTTAAAAGACATAAATTATACTTATGTTCAGAACTGCCGTTTGTTGATTATGTAAAAACTTGTCCTGCTTGGAAATCTAACGTATGATTATCAGAATCGGTCAGTGCTTAGAACACTACGCTATATATATATAAAAATTAACCTGTATGAGACTTGAACGCATATACACATTTTTTACCGTCCGTACGGTAACCTATGAAAATATTAATTATTTTTGTAAATATTTAAAAAGATATAGGTACGCTTTGCATTTATTTTAAATATTTTATAAAACAAAAATGCTTCAAAAACACACTGACTTGGTGCACAAATAGCATAGTGATTAAGATACCGACCTACAACGCAAGTGTCGTCGGTACGATTCTCACAGTTTATGCGATTAACAAATTAAAATGCGTCATTTTTATATATTTGTATAATTCCTCGCAATACAAGGATTATTTCCTTAGTGCAGAGTATTGTCTTAAAAAAAAATAAGCAGCACTTTTCTTGAAGAGTATTTTTAAATATTATAATGAATTAAATTTTATTACACTTTTTTTAAGCATTATTTGTAAATCTAGATCTCAGCAAATATATGTCTCACTCAATAATGTGAAGATATCATGCTGGTCAGCCAGGTTGGTATAGAATTTTATTTTGAGTTTACCTTCTCTTGCATATAAGTAATCTACATATTACATCCCTCACTCGTTTTTTATATCGGCCACAGTTAAGATAGGAGGTAGTGAATTGTATTCTTATTCCGTCGCCATATATAATATTATATTCAAAATTGTTTAATAGAAACTTTGGATATATACCACCCAACTAACCAAAACAGAAATTATCATAAGTAAGACAACAGCTATCTTCAATACTTTTTAATCTAAGTATCTATATATAACTATAAAACCTATCTACCATTAGATAAAAGGAGTTTGATATTAATTGTCCAAAAGCTTAGTTTATTTATGACGGCACAGAAAATCGACTAAAATAGACAATCGGCCCACCCATAGCGTAGTACTTTGTCGCAGTACGGTAGTAAAATTAAGTGGTTTTCTTAGTAAATTTATTACTTATATAGCTACCTGATATCGCATTTTATAGTTATAGTTAAAAATTTACTTAATTGAATAGAATATTAATGAATATAAAATTATACAAAAACTAATTCATATCATTTGATGTTGTTTTCAATGTTATAGCTTTTTTTTTAAGAGCACAAGTAAAATATATTTTCGATAGTACCTATTATCGAAATTGAAGAATTTCTCACAAATTATTAGCTCAAATTGTCATTATATTTTATCTATTATGTAAATTAGAAAATTTTGTGACGAACTCGTTAAGTTAAAAATACTTAAAACCTATTATCGATTAAAATATTATCAAAGTCGTAATACATTTATAATAATTAAAGTAAATATTGACAATGCTTTTAACACTTACATTTATTTTGTATTTGAAATATTGATTTGAAAATTTTTATGGGAGTACTTTAAAATTTTGATCGGTAAAATTTTCATGTGACGTTTTTTTTTATGTGGGACTATAGTGATAGGGCTATAATCTGTGGCGAGTAGAGTAGAGGCTCTTACTTGGCTTCCAATATTTAAGAATATTGAAAAGAAAAGCATATCTCTCCTCGCTTTACAATTATTCATATTATTTTTGACCTTGTCTAGGTTGATACTGGTAAGGCTTATTATTTTTTACTCTGTCAAAAAATTAAAAACATTATACATTAAAATCAGCAGTAGCAAATGTTGAAAATTAAACAAATTGTGAAAATTAATGTGTAATACACCTTTTTTTTTGCGGTGGGCTAAGACCGTGGTCGCGCCCCGCCAAATCAGTCCAGAGCGGCGGAAGAGGCGGCGCGTAATCCCATAGACCCACCCTGCAAACACCTCTGTTCGCTGTGCGAGCGGGCCACCGATACCCGATCTTTGTCTTCGGTGGCCCGCTCGGCGGTTTACCCTCGCGAGTTCCTCTCGTGTTGACGCCCCGACAGCTTCCGCCATCAGGGCGTCGCCCTCACGCGGTGGCCTCACGTCGGGTGACCCGACTATTCCCCAGTCCAATCACCCGAAGCCTCGGTTAGGACGGCATCAAGCACAGATATTCGCGCCTGCGCCGCCCGTGGTGCCGGCGGCGGATCGAGTCCGCATGGAGGGAATCCTCCCGGACTCGCTCCGCCGCCTCCTTCTGCGAGACGACAGCCTCGCAGAAGGCGGCGACCGCGTCCCAGTTCCTGACGCTGTCGACCATCACTTTCACGACAGCCGGCAGCGTCAGGTCGGCACCAATGACGGCGATGAGGTCACGGCCCTGCCCGTCCCAGCTCGCACATACCTCGAGCGTATGTAGCGCCGTGTAATTTTAATACCCTGTACCTACAGCAATGGGATAAAAATATAATTGTCACCACCCCTTACTTGCCAGTGGAGACTGTAAAAATCAGCTGAGTTTCACCAGGATTATAAAGCGATAACGGCACATTCCCCTTATATGAGAAGTATGAGAGAGACCTTCATCCGATAATGGAGGGCAAAAGGCTTAATATTGATGATTTCTTTAATTATTTTATTGCTTTTTAAGCAGTTATTATGATACATATAGCTTTGCATGGTTTTTATGGACAAATAGGCTCGTCGTATACATCTTAACACGTAGGTATATACATACTAGATGATGGCTATTGAAAAATTATAATTTGTACCGCGAAAGATATCATTCTTACTAATATTATAAATGCGAAAGTAACTCTGTCTGTCTGTCGCTCTTTCACGCCAAAACTACTGAACCGATCTAAATGAAATTTGGTACACAGATAGTCTAGAACCTGACATAGGCTACTTTTTAATGCAAAAAGGGTTGTAAAGGGGAATGACAAGATGTAAAGAAGTATCGTATTTTTTTTTAAAAAACTTATTTTTAGGCTATTGCTATTGATTAGATCGGATGGGCCACTGACGAAAAGAACGCGTACCAGTGGCCCACCCACAATGCGTAGAGAGGTACATTGTAGGGCGGGTCTACGGGGTCGTGCGCCGCTTCTCCCGTCGCCCCGGTCGGATTAGCGGGGCGTGACCGATCCGTAGGCCGCCGCCAAAAAAAAAAAAAAAAGGCTATTGATTAGATATAAATAAATACGACATTAACATGTTGTAAAAACTTACCCTTAAGAGGTAAACTAAAAATAGAGAATGAAAAAATTTTAGGCAAGTAACCTTTTATGCGGGCGAAGCCGCGGGCAGAAGCTAGTAGATTATAAAGGAAAAAAAACGTCAATATGAACGCACATTCAACTCGCAAAATAATTAAAGTCCACTGTTTATGCTATCAAGAAAATACTTATGACAAAATTACACATTATAACTTACAGAACACACCAATTATTTCATCATATCCAAACAGAAACTGCCGTTGTTAATAATAACTAATTGTATACCTTTGTCGTTTTTAGTTATTTTTTAAAACTCCCATTATTGACTATTCACTGAGCTTGTTGCAAGTTTTAATTAGATTCAATGATTTGCAGAACACGGTTACTGTCAAGAGGCCTCCAAAAACACAGTTAATAGGTTAAGTTTGAAAGTTAAAGAAATAATGCATGACTACGAAGTACAAAAAGCAATAGGTAGTTATATTGTATATGCTTTCAAATAATGGATTATCTTATATATGTTTATTTTTTACTGTATAATGGCTGGTAATACTTCAAACTAATCATGGGTAAAATACGACTAAGAGATTCATATCGACCTGGGCCAATTCCTATTGACGTTGTCTGGATGTCTGGTCAACAATTACATCCTCAAAAAGAGTTGAAGTTACGCAGGCGGCCGGCGGTCATAAATTTGGAAAAA
The DNA here is from genome assembly GCA_905163515.2 of Lymantria monacha. Classification (NCBI taxonomy): domain Eukaryota; kingdom Metazoa; phylum Arthropoda; class Insecta; order Lepidoptera; family Erebidae; genus Lymantria; species Lymantria monacha. The sequence continues at coordinate 23,533,227 of LR991102.1, read as the reverse complement.
CTTTAACAATATGTTCGTTAGAAAACAAGTATTGTCCCGAACCCGAGTAATTATGATAAGAGTGGGATGATGATAATAGTTTATTTATTTAATTAATTAAAGTAGTTAGTGTTAAAAATTTCCTAGAATAGTGATCCTATCGATTCTCTTGGTCATTACTCTGTCGGCTTTTACGACACCTACGGAAAAATAAGAGGAAATGTCAAATTATATTTTTAAACCATCAACAAATTACTGAAATTTAGCATTTAATATGCTTGATTTCAGTAATTTGATGATGATTATAAATAATAAAAAACCGATTACGAGCGAAAAATGATTGTCACAAATGGGATACGAACGCACACCTATTGGAAATCTGTTCCAATCGTGCTGCCACTTACACCACCGTGAACTATTGTAGGACGTTCAATTCTCGCATCGTATTATATTTTCGTCTTTAAGGAGACGTGTGCCATCTACCTGACAATGTTTACACATTGTACAGACTTAATACTTCAAACTTTGCAGTTAGAATTGTATTAAACGATGACACAACCCTGTTATTCAAATTACTGAAATAATATGTTTGATTATTTATAAAAACCCGATAACGAGCGAAAATTCCACTTGTGACAATCATTTTTCACTCGTAATTGTTTTTTTTTTTTTATAAACCGTCAACACTTGAGAATAGTATGTATTATAGATATAAAGATGAATTTATGGGCATCCTAATAGATTGGAAGGTCTCAGTTGGAATCCACAGTATACGGCTCCAATTTATCGTAATTATGTACATATCAAATCGTAAATTTTAAATTATCGTTTGCTTTAATGGTAAAAAACACAAAACTAGAAAACCTGCACGTTTTATAGCAGAAAGGACCAGATCCAGACTGAAAACAATGATTTATGAATAGCACAAAGTATTATTCTACGTGGGTATCGAACACGTACCATCACAGGTCCGTCTCATCTTAACGACTGCGCCATTTGTGTTGTCAAGATCTTGGAGCTTTGCTAAACTTTCGACTGATAGAGACCTTAACTTTATTATGGTAACCAAAACTAAATAGGCAATCAAGATCGTTTATAACAATCGTTACGGATTCCTCAAATACTTTTAGGGTAATTTTGAAATGGTCACCGAAGACAAAGATCGGGTACCGGTGGCCCGCTTGCACGGCGAAAAGAGGCGCTTTGGAGGGTGGGTCTATAGGGCAACGCGCCGTCTTTGCCGTCGCCCCGGACCGATTTGGGTAAAAAAAAAGGGTAATTTTAGAAATTCATTATGGATAATTGTTTCTATTAAATCTGAAACTAAGTTAATTCCAAGACAGCTTAAAATACTCAAGGTTGAGGATGAAAAACCTCCAGAAAATCCCTTTTTGATCAAGTTTTTATTCATCCATCTGTCCATCTAAGGTTCAGTTTTTAATATGGTCCTATTCAAAAAGGTGATGTTATAATTGTACGCTTGGCTGTTTGTCTTCTAATAAGAAGTTCTTTCTCTTGATTATGGTGATGGAAGAAGAATACAATACCATCCCCTTTTCTTATTTTAGGTATAATAAATGACTAAAGGAAACTTTGAAGCTTGCGTTCTAGCGTAGCGTATAATTCCCTCCAGTTGTGGAAGAAGTTCGAGCGAGATATATGATGGTAATACATACATACATATCATCACGCCATATCCCTTGCAGGGTAGGCAAAGAGAACAGAGTGCCAGAGAACTCTATCTCTGCTAACTCTCGCTACTCGCTTCCTCAACATTCATAATTCTCTTCATACACGCTCGCCGGTTTCGGAGACTCTTGACTCCACCTTCCTTCAGTACCTGACCGATCTGGTCTAGGTAGGTTAGTCTCGGTCTCCCTCGGTACCTATTTCCTTCCACTTTCGCATTGTATATCTTCTTAACCAGACGTTCGTTCGGCATTCTTTCCACATGTCCGAACCATCGGAGAGAGATCATGATGGTAATACATATTCTAAACCCTAATTGGTTTGAATCACCATCCAAGATGGGTTTGGACCCTTGATGGATTTGGATCACCATCCACATGAGAAAGTTAACATATATCAAATGTAATAATTGTCAATGCCATCTCCAAGCTTATTACATCAATGTTGTTTGTGTAAAATCCGAATAGCATAGAAATATACAGAAACTCAAAAGTAATTGTGAACAGTGAATGACTGGACGGAAACATGAACAGAATTACTTGTAAGGTGTTTAGTTTTAACCCTTTTAGTATGTAGTACAAACAAATCATTAATATTATTCGCTATGGTTTATTTGTGTTTTTGTTTTTTTTTTAAAGTCATCATGCGTATTAAGGTATAACTTTTTTGGTAATTCAGCCGTTCAAGGGCAGGTATTATATTATTAAAGGTTTTTACAACATTTTCGGCATATATCAGTTAGTTGAGTACCTATTTATATTTTTAGTTCTTTTGGAAAAAGCTTATGCTGTGTGGTAGCGGCTACGAATACTACTAATCCTTACTTTCCTTGTGGATGTCGTACAAGCCGACTAAGAGCCTTATAATGATCTGGGCCAACTCTATCTGATACCGTTTGGTCAATAATTCCCAAGGAGGGTTGACGTCTGGCAGGCGGCCGGTCATAAAACTCTTGCCAATAACTTTTACAATAGGTACTATGAAAGAAGTATACATATTGTATCGACCTCAAGTAATTGGGATAAGAGTAGGAGAATGATGAGTTCTTTTGGAAACGATATTGAGATTCACAATAGAAGGCAAAATAGCCTACTTTATCACGGCACCAAATGGTACTCGTAAGTATTATAGGGTGTTATTTCGATTTGACTCGTGTCAGAGAGAAGATTTTACACACTTCTCTGCCTCGGTCGGTGCAGGAGAGAGTAGGTACTTGGGTCTGATGCCGTCCTAGCCAAGGTCGCGAGAGGTGGACCACGTGGCGACCGTGCGGTGAAGACGAAGCGTCAGCAGGACAGTTATTTGCTGCCGGGGTGTCGATAGAGATGATACCCGAAAGAGTAACCCACCGGAGAGACCACGTATATCAAAGAATCTGTGCCATTGGTCAGCCTAATGGCAATAAGGAGACAGCATGGTGGGTTATGGGGCCGCACGCCGCTCTTCCGTCATCCCGGGGAATGTGAATGTTGTGCCCAGACCCATAGTCTGTCAAAATGGATGTTATTTCGAGTTTTTCTTTTCTTGTAATCATTGTTTTCCTGTACTTAAATCCCTTAATCGTTGTCCTCATTTTTATTGTTTTTTTTTTAAATAAAAAGTGACGACTCATTGTATTTCTTAACCTTAATTTTAATATATTTAAATTAAATAAAAAAATAATAAGGTTAATTCATTACATTTCATACACCACAATTATCTCAAATAAATAAATAACAATAATAACAAAATAAAAACATAACGAGCATAAATAATGCTAACAAGAATATAACCCTAAAATGCATATGGTAACGATGAGTCGAGTAACGAGTAAATCAGTGAGGAACACGTGCCAAATAATTTAGCGAAATTTTATTATAACAATAAAATGCGATGACGTTTTTTAAGCCACAAATTGTTCTCATCAAAACAAATATCTCCTTGTGAAGTCATTGCGTATTTCTTTTGATGAGATATTGGGGAATTTACTAGATTGGAAGCATTCGTTATACTGTACGTTCAACAAGTTTTAAATTTATAAAGTTTATTGTATCCAATTATAATTTAATCTGAGTATTTGAACTTTCTTTTAAAGTTTTCTCACTACATTTTTTTTGTATGAGTACAATTCGAAGAATACAATTAACCACTCCAGACTTCCTGCCTATGAGTGTCGTAAAAGATGACTAAAGGATAAAATATGTGCATAACATATATGCAAGGGAAGGATAAACTCGATAACTATATCAAGCTGTCTCACTATTTTATGCCAAAGATGATATTGATGATATTTGAAGAATTATCAACTAAATAACGATCACTCTTAGATCGGGAGATAGTGCCATAAATTGCTTCGTTCATCAAGCGAGTTGCACTTGGTATTATAGTTTGCCAGGAAAGCGCCATAAGCCATTTTTCTGACAATCTTTTAGATGGTTTTTACGACGCTCAAAGGCAAATAAGAGTTGGTGGTACGTATTCTCAACAAAACATCACATGAGGTTTCAAGTTAACCTAACCGCATTAAGTTAGTATTTGTGTAAGATTTCCAACTATCATTATCAATAATACTTTTAACGGTTAAATGAATTAATACTATGTATTTTATAATTTATGAGTTTCTGATATTTTGATATTGCAAGCATCATGATCTCGGAGGAAGCGGATGGATGTTTCATTTATATTTTAGTAGTTTAATTTTATAAATTAATTAGGAGTGTGAGATGCAAAAAAAGATGAAAAGTTGAATGATAGATAGACCTTCATTGCAAGTTACGTGAAGAAAATAAACTTACATTTTGTGAGTTACCTGAAGACATAATTAGACACATATTTATTGAGAATTTAATAAAATATGAAAACTCAAAGAGTATAAATTAGTATAATTATCAATGCAGTATTGCGTAGGTTGCTAGGCCATAAATATATTTCAATTATTTATTATAATTTTCTCTAAATTATATGAAATAATAATTTAGTAGATATTCATTTAAAATTCCATATCTATTATAGGAATATTGACATTTTAAGTGAGTTATCCATGTATGAAAATTCGTCATATCTTTTTTGGCATGATTAAGAACAAGACATTAAACAATCTCATATTTAACTTTTAAAATATTCATTAAAATTAAGTAAAGAGAAGTTTCTCAAATTGATTCTTGTCATTAATATATTTAAAATGTTATTTATAGGCGTATGAATAATAGATAATATTTAAACATTTATCATTTTAATCGTTTCGACTGTCACATTGTCATTGTAATCAATAAAAATATATTTCAATAGTTATTTCATATTTTAATTTAAATATAAAACCAGATACATATCGGTACTTTTATTTCTTTTGGTTTCATAAAAACTTAATATTTAAACTGAGTATTTAATAATTGTGATTTTTATTTTTAAAACGTTTTAAAAATAAAAGAAACACAATAAATTTACTAAAGATAAACAATACAAATATTACATAGCGAAATAACTTAAAATTAAATACCTAAGATTTTGTTAATCTTTTCACCCTCTATTTATTTATATAAACGTGACAAATGGTTTAATAAGCAATATTAATAATCAAATAGATTTCTGTTGTCCACTATGGGTCATAGATTTTCCTCAAAAATGATGGAATAGCCGCGCTCTGCAAGCGGGTTGGCAATCGCAATAAGATTATACGTTCCTCAAAAGAGCGTTGAATGCATATCAACAATAATATTAGTAAAACACCCTTGAGTTTCAAGGTTATTAAAACAAGGATCATAAGAACAAAGTGATGGGTTTGAAGTAGTGGTACAAACAGGAATATTATTATCATCATCATTATTCAGCTTACCGCTATCCACTGCTGAAGGTCGTCCGCTCGTTTGCAATCCGGTTGGTGATCGCAGTGAAGTATCATACGTTTTCTGTCAGAAAAGATATACTACCACGAGAATTCGTGATAGACTAACGGCGATGGGAACTTGAATAGTTACCTGAACTACTAGAGTGCTACATTACATATGGAATGGTGGACTTATAAAAACAATACTCCAGATTTAAAATTTTTACTATACAGAATTTGATGACTCTATCTGTCCTTTGCAGGTTTATATAATTCCCACGGCAAGTATTCTTATACCGTTTTCAAATGGAGAATCAAGCTATGCGTCAACGTATTATTATTATCCCTTAAATCTATAAATATTGAAAAGTATCACTTCCTGTATCTTTGTTTACACTAAAGAAATGTGCGTAAATAAAAATCCGTGCCCAATTAAAAGCACTGAGGCATTCCCTGCCCGAGTGATTTATGCCTCCGCGTGCGACCGCAGCAGTTTAGGGTTAATTAGCGGCGAGCTTAGTACTGTGAAATTTATGCAGTCGTCGCAAATACAATTGATTGCGAACAGTGACACCGCGTGGCCGGATTGCTTGAATTGTTCTGTGCGGTGCTTAAAGTTTAATACTTGTGCGTAGTTAATAAGTAATCATCTCATCTCATTTCAGCTCATATATGTCTCACTGTTGAGCTCGAGCCTCCTTCACAATGGGAGGGAAATTCACCTACTATACCACGCTGATCAGACGTGATGGTATATGGATTTGTTTCGAGGTTACCTTCTCTTGCATAGATGTTACATACATTTTTATCCCTTAGTCGTCTCGTACGATCAGATAAGATAAGGGGTTGGTCACCGAAGTTAAAAATCGGGTCCCGGTGACCCGCTCGCACGGCGAAGAGAGAGGAGTTTTTACGGTGGGTCTATGGGGTCACGCGCCGCCTTCTCCGTCGCCCCGGACCGATTTGGCGGGGCGAGACTAATCCATAGTCCACCAAAAAAAAAAAAAAAAAAAAAAAAAGATAAGGGGTGGTAAATTGTATTCTGACTCCGGCACCATACAGAAAGGGAAGTACTTTAAAATTTTGATGAAAGTAATATTATATACAAAATTGTATAATTGGTGAAATTTAATTATCACAGATACAAAATAATAGTGCTTAAAGTATATTTTCTCCTAAACAAATTTCAATCATTTAGTATTATACTTTTTATAGCGTAGCCATTGTTCTATGGTGATAGAGTTCGTGTTAATATACTGACAAAATGATCAAGGAAGAAGTTAGGGAAAAGATGAAAAGTGAACGCCTGACGTGGTAGGAACATATGATGTGATAGGATGAAAGTAATGTTGTGAGGAAAGTTTTAATTATGAATTTTGTCTTTAAGGGTAAAGTGAGACAAAAGAAGAGATGGATAGACTGCATGAAACATGACATTGATAGACAAGGAGTGACTAGAGAGATGACGTCTGATAGGACTGTGTGGAAGAGAGGACGTATTGCGTCGACCCCAAGTAATTGGGATAAGAGTAAGATGATGATGATGATTCTGACAAAATAATGTTAAGTTTCAAAGCAAAATCAAATTGAAAAACAATGTGTCTCATAAGAAAATAATTAAAATTCCAAAAAGAACATACAGAAAATACATCTGACAAAATTAATTTTAAATATTTCAGTGTATCTAAATACAAATATTCATCATCATCTCAGCTCATATATGTCCTACTACTGGGCTCGAGCCTCCCCTATTATGGAAGGGAAATTGACCTACTATACCACGCTGGTCAGACGTGTTGGTATAGGGTTTTGTTTTGAGTTTTCCTTCTCTTGCATATATGTTATATGCATTTTATATCCCTTAGTCGTCTCGCACGATCATCCATGGGTAAGAAAGGGGGTGGTGAATTGTATTCTTACTCCGTCACTACACGGAAAAATACAAGTAGGTATCAATCTTATTATGGTGTATCATTCAAACTTGCCTTCTTGGTCTAACAATAAAAACATTGTTACGCTAAGATTTCAAGTCCGATCGCCGTTAGAGTATAATTAGTAAAATAAACGTTAGAATATTCTGGTGTGTTTAAAAAGAAGGTATATTTTTTGTAAGTTTATTGCAAATTTCTCTCTATGGAACAGTCTTCTGTTCAACAGCGGGACATTTACAAAGATCATAGAAAAAAATAAAGTGACAATTAGTATCTAAAATTATTTTACTACGATGAATTTTGAATCTTAACTACTCAAATTTTCCTTTTTTTTTTGTTTTTTTTTTATTGATGGGCTATGGATGCGTCTCGCCCCGCCAAGTCGGTCCGGGGTGACGGAAAAGGCGGCGCGTGACCCCACAGACCCACCGTAAAACCTTCTCTCGCGCGAGCGGACCACCGGTACTCGATTTTAACTTCGGTGGCCAACTACTCAAATATCCCTAATATATTAAAAAAAAAAAAAAAAAAAAAAAAAACTTGCACCAAGATCAATACAGTAATTTCGCATATTAGATATATTTGTGAATAGAAATGCTTCTACCAGTTTTAAGATATTTGAAATAAAACTATCTTTACGGATTCCATCGCATTTGTATCTGATTTTAAATTAATAGTATTTTTATTAAAATAAAACCTCCTCCTTTTTGAAGTCGGTTAATAATCCTAATAATTAATACCCATCTATCCGTCAGCTCATCGACTTCCAATGTTGGAAATAGTCTTACCTATGACCGGGGCTAAAGCTGTTTGCACGATCATAGTTTCCCTTACCTTTTTTATCATTCTCATAAGACAATAAAACGTGGCTATATATTATACTCTTAATCTCACATCACATAATAACTATTAACATAATAATATAAAAGTAAACAAAAATTAACGATATAGAATGAATATATGTTTTAATTAAGGGAATAAATTAATGTATGCGTAATTTGTACCGTCATTTATTTACTTGGATATGCAAATATGTAATAATATTTACGAACTAATATTATCGGATATGTATAATTCAAACCTATTCACTAATATCCCATGACCTATCGTTATTCGATATTTAACTTTCATATGCTGTTTAATTTGAAATATATAGTTGGCATAAGTAAATTTAATACATATGTACCTAACGAAATTAAATAGCTGTGTGGTAACGGCTACGAATACTACCAACCCTTACTTTGCTCGTGGATGTCGTAAAAGACGACTAAAAGCCTTTAACGACCTAGGCCAACTCCATCTGATGCCGTTTGTTCAACAATTACAATCCCGAGGAGGGTTGACGTCTGGCAGGCGGCCGGTCATAAAACTATTGCCAATAACTTTTACAATATGTATCTACTATGAAAGAAGAGTACATATTGTATCAACCCCAAGTAATTGGGATAACAGTAGGAGAATGATGATTTAACAAAATTATTAACCAAATTTTAACTGTATTTGTATGGCTTTGGCTGAAATTCAACGGCTGTAGTTGCATCTGCATTCCTTGCCACAAGTTGAGTCCAATTCGATTTTGTTTTTACTTTTACTTATTTATTCATTTTCTATTTTCTGTTATATATTTTTTATTAAACTATAAAAAAAAGAATAAAGATTGTTTTTTTGCCATTCATTTAAGGAGGTGACTTGAGCCCAACACTGGGACGTATATGAGCTTAGATGATAACGATAGAGACCACTGATGTATTTTCTCTTATCGCTTCCACAAGAAGCTAAAGGATAGTGAAACTTTTTATTCTCAAATCTTCACTATATGACGATTCAACTAAAATTTTCATAATCTTGCTTTTATCAAAATTATAGAGTCGAAGCAATTTGTATTCCTTTCTTCTTCTTCTTTTTATGTATTGGCAATCAGCTACTTATACGAGCCATTTTTGCCAGTGTCGAGTTATGATTATCTTCACGTTCTTAATCTCTTCAGGTTAGTCATTGTCTGTCAGTTAGTCGAATTGTCGCCATCAACAGTGCTATGGTGACACTGTTAATGGTATGTTGTACGAATTTTGATGGAAAACGAAAACGTTGTAAAGCACTTTTATATGATATTCACTACATCCCAGCTGTTCTGTCACATCATATTACATAAAATACCATAAAAATTATCTAATATAACACGTTAAAGCACTAAGATATCGAATATAATACAAGAGCACAACATGACGTTTTAGATTCCCGCCAAAAGTCCTTATATTCCTTTTCTATCGTACATATTGTAAAAGTTATTGGCAATAGTTTTATGACCGGCCGCCTATCTGACATCAAACCTCCTTGGGTATGTAACTATTGCCACCGAAGTTAAAAATCGGGTCCCGGTGGCCCGCTCGCACGGCGAAGAGAGAGGATTTTACGGTGGGTCTTTGGGGTCACGCGCCGCCTTCTCCGTCACCCCGGACCGATTTGGCGGGGCGAGACGCATCCATAGTCCACCAAAAAAAAAAAGGGTATGCAACTATTGACCAGATAAAATTAGATAAGAAATAGATTGAATTAGAAATTTGTAGTAGGACCACGCTGTGGACCATTTTTATTACTACAGCCGCGGGCCGGTCCGTCCGGGGTAGTACCATAATCTCGTAGAAGATTGACGCCTAATAGCAATGTGCTATTACCCTTCGTTCGGTGAGCGAAAGAGCCGGCAACCCAAATTTGTGGGTGATGTTGGGGTACTTGTTGGTAGGTAGCGGCCTGGCTATAGCCTTCGTTATAGCAAAGGTCCATGGGCGTCAGTGACACTTACCATCAGGTGTACTGCTTGCTCGTCTGCCACCATAAGCAATTAAAAAAAACAAAAATAAAGTTGATCCAAGTCGATGTAAATCTCTCAATTTTACGATATCTACTAGCAAAGTAATATTTGTAAGTTGCTAATATTCGTAGTCACATGCTACACAATAAAATTCCTGAGAATTCAACTGAAATATGAAATACAAATTTCTCAACACTGTAAACGCGTTCTCGCAAATTCTAACAATTTATTAATATTAGCGTTTACAAATTATATTATTCTAGAAATATTTTAATCCGACGAAAACATTGAATTTTATTATACACAGTTAATCATATAAAAATTAAGTGTGACAAGCACATAATTCACTTTCATTGCGATGAACTATGAAACTGAAAAATATACAGAATGATTTAAAAATTATACATATAATATAAATTCAACTGAAAGATTCTTCTTTTGCATAAAAAAATGTTAGCTTATCGAAGTCCAAATGGAATAATTTCGCAACCATCACTGAAAGATACTTCTGTATATGGATCCATCCATCTACCAGCTCGTATACGGTCGCTGTTAGACATAGATCTAGAACAGTCTTATGCTATCTGTATCCTACACCTCCCAGCAACTTTTGAGATGTCTTCTATCTACATAGTGGGGAGTTCTACGCTGTGTGTCCGATTCGTGGTCGCCATTTCAGAACCCTTCCTTTCCGATGGTTGACAATTCAATAAGCATTATGGCCTGCTTATTGCCACTTCAATATGCTAATTCTTTGAGCTAAATCGGTTATACCTGTTCTTCTATATAGAAGCCGTAACCGAATCGTAAAAGATGACTAAGAACTTTATATCGGCTAAGGGCAATTCCAATTAGATACCGTCTGGTCAACATGTGCATTCCCAAGAAAAGATGACGTCAACTTTTCGATCATAAAACAGTTATCAAAACATTTGCAATATGTACTACGGAAGTAGAGTACATATTGCGACTTAAAGTAATGGAGATAAGAGCTGACAAAAAATTACTATCATCACAAGAAGGAAAATATATGTAGGAATAAAATGCTAAGTTTTAAAATCATCCTGTATAATTTTCATGATTTATATAATTTTAAATTAACCTCGAATGTCATAAATATATATTTAATACAAAGTTATATATATCATAATGCATTATATAAGATGGGTTATCAAGAGAAAGTCACGTTTCAAAGAAATATTTTTAACAAAATGATTATAACTAAGTCTCATAATGATAGACAAAGCTGAGATATACGATTTGAATGCCTTATAATAATTTTAACTTATTTATATTCTCTATTTATTCCCAAAGGGGTAGGCGGTGAGATATAAAATATTTTCTTTATGAAATAAAAATGTTTTTATGAATTTTAACGCGTTTGTTTCTAATTTTTAATTTCCTGAAGTTACGAATACTTTACAGCGTTTATGGTTAACAGAGGGCTAAGATGTTGCAGTCATCTTCGTTCTTTTCTTTGTCAGGCAATGGTTTGGAAACATCATCCATTTCGTCTATGGAAGGCCTGCGCGTGGCCCCATAACCCACCTTCTCCATCCCCATTCCTTCTCTATCGCCATTGGGTTGACCACTGGTACCACTTTTTTGACATCTGTGCCCAGCCCGAAGTTTTCGTTCTTACAGAGATTTTTAATGAACCATCTATAATATTATTTATTAAATTGTTTTTTAATACCGGCAATTGAGTTATAATAACACGTCACTGGTAATGCTAAAAAGTATTCAGAAGCTAGCTAAATAAAAAAAGTGTGTGTGTACTTATGTACACGCGTTAGAATTTATACTTCTTTGGGGTAACAAGATAAAAATCTTTTCTAAAATTTTATCTTTTGCATTATTCTTATACACTTGTAGAAAAAACGACACTAACAATAGAAAAAAGGTATTTAATACATTGAAAGTTTTATTATAACGCATTGTCTAGTTAAAAAACTAAAATATTGACTATAGCTAGGTTAGCTATAGTCAATATTTTAGTTTTTTAACTAACCCTGAAGTTTCAGGGTGTCGGTTTTTCGTGACGGTGTGCGCGGTCAACAATTACATTCCCAAGGAGGGTTGACGTCTGGCAGGCGGCCGGTCATAAAACTATAGCCAATAACTTTTACAATATGTACCTACTATAAAAAAAGAGTACATATTGTATCGACCCCAAGTAATTGGGACAAGAGTGAGAGAATGATGATGTTTATTAGATAGTTTTAACCATTCTTATCTAATTCTACGGTGGGTGTATAAAGGGGAGAAAGAGGTGATGATACATTGTATTAACCCATCGAGAATAGGTTAAATGTGATTAAATAAAGGTAGATATAGATACGTCAATGTGGTATATATTCTCCTCTACCTACACGTAGAAGTAGGTACAAAGGGCGAATCCTGTTTATACCCTCAAATCGATTGATGTGTTCAAGGAATAGGGCCACTAAACCAACGTTTTATATTAAAATTTTATTTAAATTATTTACACGTATAGCCAGCGCGGTATAGTAGGTTAATTTCTCTCCCATTACGAAGGAGGCCCGAGCCCAACAGTGAAACATTTATGGGCTGTGATGATGATGATGATTTACACGTATGGAAAAAATGCTAGATGACTATCATGTTAGCTAGTGGCTTAATATCAATGTCATTGTCGTCATCATCCAGCTCTTGTTTAAATTGTTAAAGATGGATGCAATATGTAGTTTGCTTCCATCATATATATTGCAAAAGTTTTAGCAATAATTTGACCATACAACATCAAATAAATTTTGCCAAGTAATATACTAATGGCAGTCATTCGGAAGTCAAAGCAAAATTGGCAAGTAAAAAGCTAGGCGTTCTGAGCAGAGGTAGGCGTTATTTCACGCCGAGAAAACGTGTTGTGCTATACAAAACACAAGTTTGTCCTCATGTAGAGAACTGCTCTCATGTCTGGGCAGGCGCTCCTAAATATCAGCTAGATCTACTTGGGCCCTGCAAAGAGGTTCAAATCGTCGGTAATAGTCGGGCCAATCTTATGCACCAATTGGGGCCGCTGGAGCAACGGGGAGATAATATGAGCCGCAAATTAATTATTATACCTACGACAGCTCAGTGATAAGACGATTGGATTTCCAATAAGTGTAGGTTCACTTCACATACATATATTACAATCATTATTCGCTCGCAAATAAGTTTTTACTTTGTCACTCTTTAATTTAGTGAATTTAGGTTTAAAATTAAATTCTCTGATTTAGTGGCTCAACACACAACTCCACATAACCCCACACTCCTATCGGAGGGTGTGCCACCGCCTAATGTGAGAATCCATTAATCATTCAGTTTTATACACGGCTTGACTTTGGTTTTGTTGCGAACTTGACAGCCGAGCCGCGGCAGATTAGCAAGATACAATCTATCAATACAAATATTAACATTGATTATATATTAATTTTGAACTTGTATGCTTTCTAGGTTCGAATTCTGGATTAGAATATTTTTTATTGAAGTGATAACTTGTTATGGAAGGGTTAACTACTTCGTTACGTAACGCGTAACGGCGCCAATCTGTCTGGCTTCCCTTTTACTAATACATACGTAAGCGGCAGGCACGCTCCTCATCTCTCACTTTAACCTACAGTACATTAATATACATCAAATTTAAGTAATAAACCTAAGCTTTTTTCAAGTTAAATAATTTCAATATTAGGTAAATAGTTAAGCATAATTTAGTTAATTTTCTGCGGTGATAATGTAATTTTTGTATGTTTTTTTTTTTTTTTTTTGCGATGGGCTATGGACGACGCACCCCGCCAAATCGGTCCGGGGTGACACAACCCCATTGACCCACCCTGCAAGCATCTCTTCTTCGCCGTGCGAGCGGAGCACCAGTAAGTACCCGATCTTTGTCTTCGGTGGCCCGCCCGGCGGTTTACCCTTACGGGTTCAAAAAAAAAAAAAAATATTTTTGTAACCTAACAACACACGAAGCAAGTTCGCAAGTTTCTTCGTTTAGTCATTTTCATCATTATCCTCTTCTTATCTATTTTTTTTATTGCTTATGTTGGCAAACGAGCAAGCAGCGCACCTGATGGTAAGTGTCACTGCCGCCCATGGACCTTTGCTATACCAAGGGTATAGCTGAGGCCGCTGCCTATTAATAAAATACCTTAACCCACCAGTTGTGCCGGCAGTTGTGCTGCCGGCTCTATCGCTCACCGAACGAAATGCAATAGCACATTGCCATTGCTCAGACGTTGATCATTTGTGAGAGTAGTACCACAGTACCCCGGACGGACTGGAAAAAAATCCGTGCCCAATCCCGTTAAATGTTGATTTTAATAACTAAACTATCATTTCATCTTGGCTCATACACGTCTCACTATTAATGGAGGCCCTCAAAACGAGATATTAAGGATGGATATTAACCACACTGGTGTGTTGGTTCCTTCCCTTACCTTCCCTTGTTACCTTCTCTTGCATAGATGCTTTATGCGATGCTATATCTCTTAGTCATCTCTTACTATCATCCATGGGTAAGATAAGTGGTGTTGAATTATATTTATACTGCGTCGCACCATACGGAAAGCTGATTTTAAAGTTACATTAAAATATGTAAGTGAACAGAACCTCTGCTTAATGATTAGTTGACAAAAGTGTAAGATTTTGATATATTATATACAGTACCTACTTTTAATATATGATAAATAATTAATACATTCAAGCTTTTATATCTCGAAATTAACAAAGAAAACAATAAATAAAAAGAAAATAATAGTTCTTAAGATTACTAAATAACATATTTACTATAAAAATATACATTATTTAAAACACCATCATTAAATAATTTAAAAATACATTCAATTATTAAATACATGTTATAAAAATAAATAATTAAAAGAATACACGTTTTAAATAAATACATGCTATTATTAAATTTTAAAACAACTGTCGCAGTTAAAACTTTACATTCATTTATCGGAGTTTTTTTTTAAGACGCATTGTATACAGTGTGTCCCCATTGAGAGGTGCATCGTAATTACGAAACGACAAAGTGTGGTTGGCGTTCAACTCAAATGTTTAAGAGCATGGAAAGTCTATACAACATCCACAATGCCTTTGAAGCGACTTTGTCTCACTTCGCAATTATCACACCCCCTGTATATCTCGACAAAGATTATTTCACAATTCTTATATAACAAAAGATATCTTATTACGAAGCAATAAAGATCAGATTTAATTTTAGTATAGCTATATTTAAGTTTGTTAAAGTTATACATATATGAAATAAGAACTCTTGGTAGGTTTTTGAGTAAAAAAAAAACTATTAAAGAGATGTCTATGTTTGTTAATTAAGGAAGCCTTGTTTAGATGACACGTGTAGTAATAATGATAATTGATGAGCTTGAAGATGATAATTAATTAGACCTATATTATCATTTTTTGTATAATCTGAGCTTTCCACAATGAGGGGAAAGGAAATTGATTGGATATATTGGCACTGAATCATGGTTATCTAAAACATGGTTATTTAAAACTCGGTCTACTAAAAAGGCTCTAAGTCGTTCCAGCATACCATATACACAGCTATGTTTAATATTGTCTTACATTATAAAATTCGACATACGAAAATTCTTAGAAGAACAAAGATAACTGGAATAATCCGAAGAATTATAAGACTGACACTCCAATGGGCAGCCCGACTATGGGGTTTTTAAGGACAGCCTATAGTTTTTTTCAACGAAACGGTCTGGGACAGCGATTCACCAATTAAGTAGAGGCCTAGTATTACAATTTATCACTAATTGGGCAGAGCACCGGTAATGGTCCTAGTCTTCGATGAAACAACGCATCGATTGAAAATGAAGCTGCTAAATGAATTGAGGCTGCTAGAACCAAAGCGGCCTAACTACAAGAATCATGTTTTACAATATGGAGGGAATTATAATTAAAATAAATTCAATTTAATTGATTTGAACATAAGGCGAAAATTTACTTGTATTGTCATCTATTGTTGTGCTTGTAAAAAAATTTAGGCCGCTGTAAAATTTTAGATTATCATTTTTAGATTACGAAATTGCAATTAGGTTAAAAGTTACAAAAATGCAGTTAGGCCACTCTGGTTCTAGCAGCCTCAATTGATATAATGATTTACACGGATGGCATTCGTGAGAGGTGTAAAAACTGACTAAGCAATACAAGAGAACTACTCCCCATTAGCACCACTGTTCTGGGGTAACCATTAGAATATCAAATGCCACTACCAGACTGCCTACAAAGTGTTACAGTCATGACATTATCCCCTTTCTGGAAGCATAGCAATTAATAACCACAAACGACCGAAAAACAGACTGCACATGGCATAATGGTTAAGATACCTGCCGTGCCAAATGTCCTGGATTTAAATCCAATTGGACAATAATTTGCGCGATCCACCTATCGTTGTTCTGAGTCTGTATGTAAATTTTCTTACAGCAAGGGATTGTTTTTTAAAAGCATAAAAAAGAAAATAAATAATAGTCGGTGAAACACATCTTTAGTCCGTCATAATCACAATCCTAACTCAAAAAAAAAAATCCATTACTCTTACTTCATATTACATCGTTATTCAGCTCAAATTTTCAATAATTCAAATAACTGACCTAACCAATATCATATAACACAATATCCGAGTTGAGGGTGGATGCGAAAAAATTTTTACGTTTGTAATGAGAGTGGCCCACAGCATTCATATTTAATTGGCGCGGTGGAGATCGACTAGTTTATGGTTCTCTGGTCGAGGGGTGATTTTTACTTTTTTTTTTCAAATGCCCCGATGACTCGAGTGGTATTGTAGAGAGGACAGTTAAGGCAATATCATAATATGGATAAGATCAATTTTTTGTCATTATTTTCTCTCTTGTGTATCTCAATATTTGGTAAGACTATTTTCTAATTGTGAGAAATTAGTTTAAAATAAAACACTGATTAAATAATGATTTCTGATGTTTATGCCAGTATTATGAATTTAAAATAAAACAATATTTAAATATTTTATCGTATTTTAATTTGATTTTTAATTTCTCGACGTTTCGAACATTTTACAGCGTAATCTAGATATTTTAAACTCACATCACACCCACACAGTGCTACATGAAAGACTATAGTTATTTTTATCCGGGAAATAGTATTGTTTGTTGATTGACGTAAAAACTCAACAAAAATCTTATTTTAACTGATCTGACCAGCGTCATATAATAGTTTTATATTTCTCTCTCATTATAGAGGAAGCCCCTGCCCATGATACGTCTCTCACGTATATAAGTTGAGATAATGATGGTGACGAAAAATGCATTGTGCTCTCCTCCCTTTTTTTGGTGTTCGTAAAATATAACTAGGGAGAAAAGGGCGACTGAGAATTAGGTGAATAAGATAAAATCATATAAAATTGTCCCAAAAGATGATATAAAATTTTCCTATGTATCTGAATTAAATACAAATATCTTCCAATTATCATCTTCTTCGAAACCGTATATAATATAAAATTTAAATATTATGGCGGGTCCAGACTCACAAGACATATATTATATTGTCATTTTTCATATTAAGCTTGGTAAAGAGGCAAGTATACAGTGAGTAACATTACAACACCAGTATTTTGTCAACTGAGATAATTAATTGAAGAACTTCATATCAACTCTGTGTCATGACGGAGTAAGAATACAATAGTTTCTTTTCCTTCTTTCTCATTTTTTCCCACCATATACTAAAAATCTGAGAGGAGCAAACAATAAACTAGTTCTTAGAATCGTCATCATCATTCTCCTACTCTTACTCCAATTGCTTGGGGTCGATACAATATGTATTCTTCTTTTATTGTACATATTGTAAAAGTTATTGGCA
Organism: Lymantria monacha; assembly: GCA_905163515.2. Classification (NCBI taxonomy): domain Eukaryota; kingdom Metazoa; phylum Arthropoda; class Insecta; order Lepidoptera; family Erebidae; genus Lymantria; species Lymantria monacha. The sequence goes on along the minus strand of LR991102.1, from coordinate 23,515,148 downwards.
ATAGTTTTATGACCGGCCGCCTGCCAAATGTCAACCCTCCTTGGGAACGTAATCAAACGGCTCTTAGTCATCTTTTACGACATCCATGAGCAAAGTAAAGGTTCGTAGTATTCGTAGCTGCTATTACACAGCTGCTCTTAGAATCAACGCTCTTAATTATTTAGTATTGAGCGGACTTATCCACGTTATGACAAAAAACCCCGTACGCAGCGTACTCCAGCTAAAAAAATACGCGAAATAATATCGAAAAGCCATAAAAATAAGAGGAGTACCGCTATAAAATACAAACAAATACGGGAGATAATCGAAGCAAGTGCTATATAACTTATTGTATAGTCTTCATGTTCGTCGTAATATTTTACTACGGAGTTCGGATGCTTTTACAGGAGAGGCATATCCAGTACATTTTTTTTTTTACTTATTACCCAATTTTCTTATCGGGAATGTATTGATATTTTATAGATGTCAATGGGTTGGCAAACTAAATTTTCTGGTGAAACGTTCAATATAATAAAAATTTAGGGATTATATTGGATGGGACTCTATCTATGATAGTTTTCTTACGAAATACGAGGGCATAATGGGTATATTACACTTTCTATCTTATTTACCTTCAGAGGCATATAGGCAAACAGTCTGCTTAATGTTATTTTTGTATCTATCACTAATGGATCTCTGTAATATCCAGCCAGGAAGCGATCTGCCTGTACTGTGACTTTTAGGCCTCTCATTTCACTCACCATATGAATGATAATAGCAAGTTCTTACTACTGGACGTCAATTTTCTGATCAAACATGCAATCTCAGACATTCTAGCTCATTTATAGCAAATATCTTAATAAACCTATTTATACTAATAATGTTCCAACTTTATTAAAACAAAAAATAATTAGAAAATATGTGAAGAAAATTATTCAATATATTCTTCATAAAATATTCTATACTACCCTATAATTACTAGTTAGAAAGACATTCATCGATTAGCAATACTGACAAGCACATCATTTACGAAACCAGGATGAACCAACCAAAAATAAGTAGGAATTTTGACCATACGAACACACGCATTTTCAAAAACAAGCTACCTAGAATATTCAAATTGGAAGAATTTCCAAAATGGATCCTTTAATATAAAATATCAATAAAGATGAAAGCGCTAATGATTTAACACTGTCTTTTTGTTTTCATGGGGATAAGCTATCGTCACAAACTGCTCAATGCGTTTGGATCTACGAGAGAGACCCCATATATACCCGGTCTCTGTCATCGGCGACCTATCCGACGGATACCCTTTCGGGTTATTTTTTTCGATCTTAAATTTCCTCTGGTAATGGCAACAGCTTATCATGAATACATTTACATACATACATATCATCACGCCATATCCCTTGCAGGGTAGGCAGAGAGAACAGAGTGCCAGAGAACTCTATCTCTGCATACTTCACTCGCTTCCTCAACATTCATAATTCTCTTCATACACGCTCGCCGGTTTCGGAGACTCTTGACTCCACCTTCCTTCACTACATGACCGATCTGGTCTAGGTAGGTTAGTCTTGGTCTCCCTCGGTACCTACATCCTTCCACTTTCGTATTGTATATCTTCTTAACCAGGCGTTCGTTCGGCATTCTTTCCACATGTCCGAACCATCGGAGCATTCCCTTTCGCATCTTTATTATGCTACAAAAGTAATAAATTACAAATGTCAAATAGTATTTCAAATCAAACTTTGTTTGAAAATAAATGCCTCTCGATGAATGTCTCTCAATAACTTTCTTCTTTTACTTTATCTCGAAAATCATAGCAATTGTCACGTTGAATGTAATACAAAATTCAATTTATATAATTCTGTCATCGTAATATTAACTAACTATATCTATTCGTAAACAACAGATTTTAAAACTACAAAACGTTACCGGCCCATCAACAAAATCCCCATAAATAACATATAATCCTAAACACCATTGAACAAACGATCGGCAGTGTAAAATACTGTTTCTTGTATTACGATACAATTTTATAATTCGATACGATCTATAAACAATACTTACATTGACTAGTTTCTATGAGAATATAAAATTATATTCAGACGGATACCGCAATGAATGGTATACTAATCGAAAATGTTACAAACTGTAGTGATAACAGTAAGTTAGATGTAGACTGGTGGACAAAAGTAAGCACGCACTAATCCATGTATTGTTAACAGGAATCCAATTTAAAATTCCATTGAGAAGTCAGACAAAGCCTGATTGATTGCGACTTAAAATGTATTTGGTAGTAGCACGCAATGTAACAAAAACAACTTTATAAGCTTTTGATGTGAAAACGTCTTTGTAATGTGTATGTTTTTTTTTTATTTCTTTGAGATTTTATTTGGTTTAAGCGAAATTAATAAATATGGCTACATCTACATTCTAGTCCATTTCTATATATTTACCGTTAAGTCCTGAATTTCAATTAAAGTTGCACTAAAATTTGTTTAAAATCTTGAACCGTATCCAATAAATTTATACTATTGCATAGCAATAATATAAATTTCATTATTCGAGCCTTTTATTTTTTTTTACATTTTTTTAAATTGTTTGTCCTAACAGTTTTTTTTGTTGGTAACGGAGAAAGAAAACAATTCATCAGCTCTGATCTTATTGTATCAGCTCTGATCTTATTGTATCTGATCTATTCTTATCCGTGGGTGATCGTAAGAGACGACTAAGGGATACAAAATGCATATAACATCTATGCAAGAGAAGGAAAACTCGAAACAAAATCCTATACCAACACCTCTGACCAACGTGGTATAGTAGGTCAATTTCCCTGTCATTATGGAGGAGGATCTGGGACGTATGTAAGCTGAGATGATGATGAATATCTATATAAGAGAACTACACCTGTAAACAAAACGCTTTAATAAGATATCTGACCAGCGTGGTATAGTAGGTTAATTTGCCTCACTTTACGGAGAAGACTCGAGGCCAGCAGTGGGGTGTATATCATCAGAAGTGACCTCTAATAGATGCATGATAATAAATATTACGTGGCGAAATCTAGGTATCATCAATCCTAATGGGGATAGAAGTACTAATCAACCATTTGACTGCGCAGATGGCGCAATGGTTAAGATACCGACCTTCCGTGCCAGTACCATGGGTTCGATTCTAAGCAGGACAATACTTTGTGCGACCCACAAAGTGTTATTCTGTGTCTGGGTGTAATTTGTCTGCGTTAATTGCATGTTTGTAAAGTCCCCCGCAATACAAGGATATATCCTTAGTGAGGGGTAGTGTCTTCTTAAAAAAAAAATTGGACTGAAAACGTATTATTAAGTAGATCATCATCATCATCATCAACCTGCTCTTATCCCAATTTATTTGGGGTCAACGCAATATGTCTTCTTCTTCCATACAACTCTATCAGACGTCATCTCTGTGGTCACTCCTTGTCTATCCATGTCATGTTTCACGCCGTTCATCCATCTTTTCTTCGCTCTTCCCTTACCCCTTAAGCCTTCAACATTCATGCTTAAAGCTTTCCTCACAACATTACTTTCATCCCTTCTCATCACATGTCCATACCATGTCATGTCAAACTTTCAAACTTCCTCTTATATGTTCATTCCTTATTTTATCCATTCTTGTCACACCACACATCCATCTCAACATTCGCATCTCCGCTACATGCAGTCGTCTCTCATCCGTCGTATTATTAAGTAGATAAGAGACTATAAAGTAATAAAACAAGCCTTTTAATATTTAGTAGAAAAAAAAAACATTTAACACTAGACCAATTATTTCAAATCATAGATTGATGAATACAAGTTTAAGTATAAATAAATAAGGAACTTCGTTCCAAACACTTAGTTCAATAATAATGACCAAGACCTTGATTTTTTTTTAAAGTTCTAGATATATCTCACTCAGTCATTTGAAAGGATGGAAAATGACTGCAGAGAAGACTCATAGGCCACTGTACATTTTGTCACCGATATCTCAGCAAACTATGGCAATGAATGAATTGCGAGGTGCGGGTTCGAACCCCGCCTGTGACATCGTTTTTCGTTTCATATCGGGTATTTATAAATAATTAAGCATATTAAATGCTAAAAATTTCAGTAATTTGTATGGCAATGAACTTTCGATACAACCCCTAATGGGTTAACCTTTAGCACATCTCTCCCTGAAAAAAAAATCGAATTGCATTAACGCGGTAAAAAAAATCCTACACCAAAAAATGAATCTTTGTACAACGACTGATTTCATAACTCTATATATCGATTTTATATATCTAATTTGGAAATCAAGCAAATAATTGTACATACATATCATCACGCTGTATCCCTTGCAGGGTAGGCAGAGAGAACAGAGTGCCAGAGAACTCTATCCTTGCATACTTCACTCGCTTCCTCAACATTCATAATTCTCTTTATACACGCTCGCCGGTTTCGGAGACTCTTGACGCCACCTTCCTTCAGTACATGACCGGTCTGGTCTAGGTAGGTTAGTCTCGGTCTCCCCCGGTACCTACATCCTTCCACTTTCGCATTGTATATTTTTTTAACCAGACGTTCATTCGGCATTCTTTCCACATGTCCGAACCATCGGAGCATTCCCTTTCGCATCTTTACACAAATAATTGACCTAAGTAGAAATCAAACCTTTGATACTCAGTGGATATTAAAGATCACCACTTAGAAACATTCCTTACAGCTCTTATAAATCCTATTATAGGGGCTAGAATCTCCTCCATTGGGGAACAGATTTTTTTAGATACCACTTGAACTAAGAAAATAATCCTAATATTACGAGAGAATTTAAAAATATACCGAACGAACGTCTGGTTAAGAAGATATACAATGCGAAAGTGAAAGGATGTAAGTACCGGGGGAGACCGAGACTAACCTACCTCGACCAGATCGGTCATGTACTGAAAGAAGGTGGAGTCAAGAGTCTCCGAAACCGGCGAGCGTGTATGAAGAGAATAATGTGAATGTTGAGGAAGCGAGTGAAGTATGCAAGGATAGAATTCTCTGGCAATCTTTTCTCTCTGCCTACCCTGCAAGGGACATGGCGTGATGGTATATATGTATGTAATTTAAAAACATATAATTAACGCAGATAAATTACACACAGACTCAGAACAATAGTTTATGGATCGCACAAAATATTGTCCTGCGTGGGAATCTAACCCACGGCACTAGTATAAAAGGTCAACCACTACACCGTATGTGCACGGGTTGAGAGCCCTTTACGGGTTGAGAGCCCTCAGCGCTCACCCACAGTCCGGGTAAAGTTGTCATAGCCATCTGAGGCTAACAACTAAGTCACACAACAAAAAAAAAAAAAAACAAACCGTATGTGCAGTCGTTGACTAACTATACCATGGTACACGGGTTGATATGGGGTTTTATTTCGAGTTGTCATTATTTTTAGGAGATAGGGGGTGATGAATTGAATTCTTACTCCGTTACTGCACGGCAAATTTAGATGAGGTAACTTATTTTTGTATAAGGTGAAATTAAGTAATCTAAATTCTAAATATAAGATTCAAGCACAATCGAATGACCTTTCTAAGTCAATTAGACTCAGCTCTCGTCAAACCATTGAATGGGCGAGCTTTGTATTTCAGTTTCATATTCAATCTTGTCTTTTTGCTAAAAACCGCCTTCCGGTGGACAATTGCCAAGAATCGACTTAACTGCATCCGTCCTTTATTATCATATTAATAATATATATCCACGTCCCTTTTCATCGAACAGAATTCACTGAATGAAAGGACCTTTTCATCGTTTTGGAATACTGTTGTATCTTGAGCCAAACGAGTGAATATGATTTCGTCAGTTCTGAAATATGCGATAATGAGATCTCTTGATGTTTAGGAGTATCTTTGTGAATTTGAATAATGATTGTACCTTTATTATTGTATGTTAGCTTTATTATTGTTGTATTACTACTTTGTGATGGTGATACCACTATTACTAACTCTTATCTTGCTCATGGGTGGCGTAAGAGACGGTTAAAAGCTTTACGTCGATCTAAACCATCAATCTGATGTCATTTAGTCAACGATTATATTACCATCTGGCTCAAAATCAAGCAGGCAGTCGGTCAGAAAACTATTGCCAAAATTACGTTATATTCAAATTCATTTATTACCTATGTATAAGCCCAGGAAGAGTACTTATATACCGGTGACCCGCTCGCAAGGCGAAGAGAGGTGTTTGCAGGGTGGGTCTATTGGGGTTGCGCGCCGACTCGTCCGTCGCCCCGGACCGATTTGGTGGGGCGCGACCACGTCCATAGTTCAACGCAAAAAAAGAGGAGGGTACTTACATATTGTCAGTTTTAACATTTTAAATTAATACAATGAACTATCATCGGATCGGAACGAGACCGCTACTGAGAAGATCCGGTAAGAAATTCAGCGAGTTTTTATAATATTATGTTTTTTCTTGTAAAAAAAAATTCAGTATGCTTAGTAAGAAATAGCTCCAGTGTTATGCCTTTTGAATCCCGATATAATATAAAGTTGAATTACAATGACTGTAAAAGACTATGGCTGGACCAGATCCCACAAGCGGTACCCGATTTCGAGTTAATTACTAGTTAACTATGTACTATAAACTTAATATTCATTTATTCACGATATAACAAAATGCAACTGACAGCTCGTGTTATCTATATCTCTATATATATATATAAAAGTAAGTATATTCAATTTAAATTAAGTGTAAATTAAGTAATTATGAATATAAAAGGCTAATTAAATGTTTACTAAAAAGAAAAAAAAACTAATTAAATACTTATTCAAATAAACCGCTGCTAGTAGGTAACGTGCCCAGAATGCTGGCAGCATTGCCACGTTGGATGGCAATGCTCAACCTCTGTGCCAAGTAAAGCTCAGCATTCCGGTCACGTGTCGCTTCATTAAGGTGCCTATTTAATTCTTTAAATATATTATGGGCCCCAGGCCCCCACGGTCTGAAAGTTTCCACCCCAAAAGGCTCAAATATGTATACACTGTCTAGAGTACAGTATTTGCGTCTTTTGAGGTTCCCCGCAGATTCAGCCGCCGCTCCAGCCTTATTTGCAGTTCCTGGAAGATGTGACGGCGCTAAGGTATCAACACACTACTATATACGATGCAAATAGAGTACCTATTGCGTCGAACTCCTGTAATTGGGATAAGAGCAGATTGACGATAAAGGATTGACATATATTATCCATCGTTTATCCATCAGCTAAAATTATCATGCTTGAGAAGTGATGATCGCCTTTGGTTTTGTAAGTTTCCCAGGCGAGACCTATTGACTGTTGCCCTAAAAATCCTTCAGCCGGTGTTTGTGACTCCGCGGAAGGGGTGATGGCATCTTTTCTCAACTTATCTCCAAGAACTCTGTTACACATTAATATTTTTCCAATTTTAGTCTCATTATATAAGGGATAATCTTATAACCTAGCCTATATATTTATTTCTAGAATGTCTCTTCTTGGTCTTGGGCTAGTGTTCAGAAGAAGTGCATCATTTATCTACATTTAGTCACCACTGCTTTACTCTCTACTGTTAGACGTAACTTCATCTTCACATATCGTCATCAAGTTCGTTCCTATGCAGCCAGCAACTTTCACCAGGTAGTCAGTTTACCTGGTGAGGAAGTCTCATACATTGCGTCATCTGATACATAGTCGTCCCTCGAAAATCTTTCTGGCCTATTACCACTACAGCCTGTTAATTCTTCGTGTTATATCTATTACACTTGTTCTTCTACTGATTTCAGAATTTGAGATCCTATCCAGTAGGAGTTACTTTGTAAAAGTGAGCTATGATTTGGCTCATTCCCCGCCTTATCAATCAGATACAGTTCTCATTATATCTCTTAATGCCAGGTGTCTAAATAAATAGTTTTAATAGTGTATCATTATTCATTATAACTTTCTATGCAATCTATTTTTGCATGATTTGTCATGTCAAATTTATGATAGAAATTAATTTAGTTTGGTTTGACTTTATGATAGGAATGAATTTATAGTGTTATATATTCATATTATTACTTCCTTGCTTTGTCGTATCGATGTTCTTCGTTATTTTATGTGTGTCTTATTAACTGGTTAATGTTTTTAATAATAGCGATTATCTGTTGACATAATGAAATGTATTTCGCTCTTGAAAATTTTTGTTTAATTTGCTGCTAATTATAATAAATTTGCTGTAGTTAGTTTTGCGGATAACGAACGTCGAAGAAGAAAAAGTCTGAACAGAATACAGAGTAGGAAAAAGCTTCACAGAGTAATGTCCAACATATTCGATCGAACCACAGAGTATAAATAAAGTTGACACTTATACTGGAATAGCGTAGACAGCGATAAAATTTACTTTTTATAATTTTTATGCATTCTCAAAACACTTGAATTTCTTATATTTATAACAATTTTGGGGATAAAAAATTAAATATAATTGTCTAAAGTGTTTTCTCTTTACTTTTTAAGAATTCATTTTTCAGATATTGCAGGCGACTTTACAAATATTAAATTTAACGGACACAAATTACATTCAGACATAGAACAAAATTTTGTGGATCACACGAAGTATTGTCCTACGTAAGAATCGACACTGGTACGGCAGGTTAGTATCTTATCTACTACGCCATCTGTGCAAACTTTACAAACATTAAATTTAGCGGACACAAATTACATTCAGACCTAGAATAACAATTTGTGGATCGTACAAAGTATTGTCGTATATAAGAATCGACACTGGCACGGCAGGTTAGTATCTTATCTACTATTCCATGATCCGTGGTCAAAGATGATTGCTACAGAGGCCGAATCTTAAAACAGCTTACATTAACTTTCATTGAACAAATTGTGTTGTCCAAACACCATATATTGGATACTATAAAAATCCGATTACGGATTTTTATAAATAATTAAGCATATTAAATGCTAAATTTCAGTAATTTAAATATTGGATACTATCTACACTTTTATTTTGTAGGTATTAGAAAATTTTAAAAATACACACTTAAAAATCCATAAAATTTATACGAACGGATAAAACAAATCCTTACATATTAGTATTTAAACTTGTGTTAAATATAAAAATAAATAATACAAATTACTGAAATTTTTAGCATTTAATATGATTAATTATTTATAAATACCCGATTACGAAACGAAAAATGATGTCACAAGCGGGGTTCGAACCCGCACCATAAGTGGCAGCACGGTTGGGCCGGATTCCCAATAGGTGCGGGTTCGAACCCCACTTGTGACATCATTTTTCGTTTCGTAATCGGGTATTTATAAATAATACAATTTAAGAATGCCATATTAAATTTTCACATGCCCGCCAAAAATCCAAGTAAATACATACATACCATCACGCCACAACCCTTGCAGGGTAGGCAGAGAGAACAGAGTGCCAGAGAACTCTATCCTTGCATACTTCACTCGCTTCCTCAACATTCATAATTCTCTCCATACACGCTCGCCGGTTTCGGAGACTCTTGACTCCACCTTCCTTCAGTACGTGACCAATCTGGTCTAGGTAAGTTAGTCTCGGTCTTCCCCGGTACCTACATCTTTCCAAAATCCTTCATCCTCCCCCGGTACCAAAATCCATGTTAGTATTCTCTATTTATAGATAATATACAGAACCAAGAGTTGTTTAATCAATTTCCTAAAACTTACAAGGAAATACAAGTTCTTAAAGTAAATATAGACAACAAACGTATGGGCGCATCATTGTAGAACAAATGAAACACAGATCGGTCGGAAGCGTTCACAGATAATCATTACGGCTCATCTCCTAAAATGTAGACAATACAATGTCTAGAATGGAACAAATATAATATAACATTTTTTTTTAAATTCAATTACTAATTATTTTTTCAAGTATAATATTAGCTTTGTTTAGTGTTTTAAATAACTAAGTAAATTAATGTTTTCGTTTAATTTGTAAGAACTTTGTCCATTTGGTGATGGAGTAAGAATACAATTCACCACTCCGTATCTTACCCGTCAGTGATCGTAAGAGACGACTAAAGAATATAAAATGCATATTCCAACTATGCGAGACAAGGAAATCTTGAAACAAAACCCTATACCAACACATCTGACCAGCGTGGTATAGTAGTTCAATTTCTCTCCCATTACGGAGGAGGCCCGAGCCCAACAGTGGGACATATATGAGCTGAGATGATGATGATGATGATTGTAAGAACTTTAACAACATGCTTGAAACTATAGTTTACCACGAGAGTGGAAGGGTATTCTTTTTTCAGTTTGAGTATGTATTAACATATTTGTAAAAAGCCTACAGATACAAGAATTTGTGTTCTTACTTTCCGTGTGATGATGAAGTAAAAATGGAATCCATCATCCTTTTTCATACCTGTTGATATCCTAATTAATACATACATAATATGCAGCAAGAAAGAGAAAACTCTAAATAAAACCTTACATCAACTCAACTGACCAGCATAGTTTAGACCAGCATATATATCCCATTGTTGGGCTCGGGCCTCCTCCGTAATGGGAGGGAAATTAACCTACTATACCACGCTGATCAAACGTGTTGGTATAGGGTTTTGTTTCGAGTATTCCTTCTCTTGCATAGATGTTATATGCGTTTTATATCCCTGAGTCGTCTCTTACGATCACCCATGGCTTAGATAGGCGGTGGTGAATTGTTTTCTTACTGCGTCACCACACGCATAGTATAGTACCAGCATGGTATTATTTCTCTCTCATTTTGGAGGAGGTTTGATCCCTGCAATGGGAAGTATATTAGCTGAGATAATGATGATAATAATAAGGATTATCTTTTATGACGGGAGAAATAAAAAAATGATAAAGAACACTCAAATATTAAAATCACAATTTTTGATCGCAATTTTTTCTCGTGTATTAAAATCGAGAGAGATGTTTGAAAATCAAGTTCATTAAACCGCTGAGTTTTTATTCAATGATATTTAGAACAGAATTTTGATATCAGTTCTATAACTATAGCATACTTAAGTACATAATAAGAGCATTTTTTGTTAACGGACCCTCTATAATGTTGTTAAGTCTACCGTCAATAGCCAGGTCACTAGTATATTTCTGGCCAACGTCAATGAAAGTGCGTTTCATTCAAATATAGTAACTATATCAGAAATATCATCCACTAACATCAAAGAATTATTTTTATTCATTATATTAAGATAGTTGGGAGTAAAAATAATCAAGAATAGTTTTTAAATGTAAATATTCTTCATATTTATTAATCTTTAAACGTTCAAAATTGGATATAAGTCTTCTTGTAAGTGAAATAATGTCAAATCATGACACTTGGTAAGTGATTTAATGGTCGCAGCTGATGTAAAGAGTTTCTTAGGACAGCTACGCTAACTATATGTTTGATGACTCCTCAGCCAGTTTTACACTTCCACAGAAAAAATTCTGGGTAGGAACTGGTTAACCGTATTTTACGACAACCATTGACAAAAGAGGGGCTGATTTATATTCTTACTCAGTCAGCAGATATATTTCACGGGTGGTGACGGAGTAAGAATACAATTCACTACCCCCTATCTTAGCCGTGGGTGATTGTACAAGACGACTAAGGGATATAAAACGCATATGGCATCTATGCGAGAAAGGGAAGACTCGAAACAAAACCCTATACCAACACGTCTGACCAACGGTGGTATAGTGGGTCGGTTTTCCTTCTATTATGGAGGAGGCTCGAGCCCAACAGTGGGACATATATAGGCTGAGATGATGATGATGATGATGAGATTTAAATTAATATTAAAATTAAAATATTTTAGTAGACCTGTATTATATAGTAAATAATAGGAAATGAAGAACTTTTTTTAAAGAAAACACACGGCGCAAAAGTAATCCTTGTATGCGAGGGACTTTGTAAACATAAGATTTTTATTAAAAAAAATACACCCAGATTTAGAGCAACATATTGTGTATCGCGCAAAGTATTTTTCTACTTTGGTATCGAATCCACAGAATGGCACAGTAAGTCGTCATTTCAACCACTACACCATCTGGGCAGTTTAAGATTTTTTTTTTATAATTTCCAATAAAATTGAATCCTAATCTTACTTTTGTCAACCCTAGCATACGTGTAACACAGTAAAACCAATATAACAAAAGAACCGTCTAGAAATCTTATGGCTATTACGACAAGCAAAATTTATATGCATCTTAAACGATGAATGCTTCATGCTCCATCCATGTTTCTCTACAATAGTTATGCTATAATACGTCTTCAACCTAACAAACCTCAAGCAAATAATATGCTTGCTTTAATAACTTATTTGGATTTTATGTGATTTTACTCGGTTGAAATCAGTGTAAACCATAAAATAAATAAATTGTTAGGTTTTATCAGTATTTATTTAGTTATTTCATTATTTTATATTAACTTGTCAAGATTTTTGGACTTTCACATAAGTATAATAATTAGGGCTTTCTACTCTTTTGGCCGGCTATTTGGCTTTCTACTATGATCTGGCTGCAATTAGTCCAACTTTCTAGGGCAACATATCGGTCCGTTCGCTAGTCTCCTCATATTTATCCATATATAAATGGATGGATCCATATATAAAGAATGCCGAACGAACGTCTGGTTAAGAAGATATACAATGCGAAAGTGGAAGGATGTAGGTACCGAGGGAGACCGAGACTAACCTACCTAGACCAGATCGGTCATGTACTGAAGGAAGGTGGAGTCAAGAGTCTTCGAAACCGGCGAGCGTGTATGAAGAGAATTATGAATGTTGAGGAAGCGAGTGAAGTATGCAGAGATAGAGTTCTCTGGCACTCTGTTCTTTCTGCCTACCCTGCAAGGGATATGGCGTGATGATATGTATGTATGTAGGTACTATAGTTTTTTTTTTTTTAGAATATTCAGTTGATGTTGCAAATTACGGTATAAAACGGTAAATGGTAAAAATATCTCAGTATCTCACTTTCCCTAGATAGCTTTTGCTTCAATATATTTGACTGAATTTATCTATTACCCACTTCTAGATACGATCGTAAACTAGGTACACTGATTTTGGCCAATATAGCCTATTATTCTCATACATACATAAAGCCATTGCTCCTAACTGTCATGAAATTGATAAAAATCTACAATAGCCGGTCAAATTATATAATACTAGCTTCTGCCCGCGGCTTTGCCCCCGTAAAAGGTTACTTTCCTAAAAACTACTAAAGTTTTTCATCCCCTATTTTTATTTTAAACCTTAAGGGTACATGTTGATGTCATATTTATTTATATCTAATCAATAGCCTAAAAATAAGTTTCAAGCTTCTGGCTTTAAAAATGACGATACTTCCTTACAACTTTCATCTCCTTTTACAACCCTTTTTTTTGCATTAAAAAGTAGCATATGTCCTTTATCAGGCTCTAGACTATCTATGTACCCAATTTCATTTAGATCGGTTCAGTAGTTTTGGCGTGAAAGAGCGACAGACAGAGTTTATTTCGCATTTATAATATTAGTAAGGATTTTTGGATTGCGAAGCAGAAAAAGAATATTCCAAACTATTTAGAGTTTTAGACTATAAAAGCCGAGCCTAAAATAATGCAAAGTAATAGAAAGCTTGGAGCATATTTTTTATTACGAGTTGCTTTTCTTTTATGACAAAATCTGTTTGTATTAGAGATGGACAAAAAGACGTTAACTGTCAAGAATGATTGGAGGAATTGTGGCATAAAATTTTATGTACGTTTTAGCTTATTTACTCATTACGATGTGCGATGACCATTGTTGTGGAGAATGTGGCATGTCATTTAAGATAGACGTCCTATAGGGTTGTCAAGCTAATATTCTAAATTCTACTATTTTTTGGAGTTCCTTAAGAATCAATTTTTATATAAGGCGTCCGGTATGAGAAAAAATTGAGGAGTAAAATCTAGTGATCGAATGACCTCGTTACGTTTTTGGTGCGCAACCTATTCTGCGCACCTTTGACTTTCTGACGTGAGATAATACTTCACTGAACAGTTTTAATAAATGTAAATAAAAATATATATATTATTTTTAGTCAAATGTGCTTTTTTTGTGACTGTTTTGATAATCGTACTTAAGGAGTAAACTCCAGTCGTGCGTCGGAGTTCACACACACACTTTTTTTTTTAATAGATTTTCATTACTACAAGTAAGCTTCCTTGTATGATGGACAGTACAATGTGTCCTTATCCCTTACTTTTATATAGGACTCTGAGGGATTACTAGGAAAAATGGACTGCAGTACTCTCCAGAAACAATTGTAACACCATCTGCGATTACCAAGCTAAGAGTCGCATTTATGGCATTATATCCTTTATTATATCCTTATTAATAGTGAGTGTCAATAGCCTAATAGTTGGGATGGATCTCTAGTACAGTAAAAAAAGAAGCTATCATCATCATCATTATTCTGCTCTTTTATCAATTACTTAGGTGTGATGCGATATCTAGTCTTCTTTTATCAAATATATTGCAAAATAAATTGGTAATAGTTTTATGACCAGTCACCTGCGTGACGTCAACCCTCCTTGTGAATGTAATTATTGACCGTACGACACCAGATGCAGTTGGCTCAGATTTATAAAGCTCTTAGGCGTCTTTTGTGATACCCATAAGAAATATAAGGGCATATATAAAACCTTGATTAGGAGCGAAGAATTATTGTCACAGATGGGATTATCATCATGATCACAAAATATAATGCGAGCCAAAAATTTAATGTCATACGATAGCTCACGCTGGTGTAAGTGGTAGCACGATTGGAACAGATTTCCAATAGGTATGGGTTCGTATCCCATGTGTTACAATCATTTTTCGCTCATAATCTAGTTTTTATAAATAAGCAAGCATGTTAAATGCTAAATTTCAGTAATTTGTATAAGGGAATGTACTAAATAGTAGGAAAGATGAAACTCAATTTAATTCATGATGACAGCTCATAAATGGCCCAATATTGGGCTCGGGCCTCCTCCGTAATGAGAAGGAAATTAGCCTACTACACCGCTCTGGTCAGATGTGTTGGTATAGGATTTTGTTTCGAGTTTTCCTTCTCTCGCATGGATGTTATATGCGTTTTTTATCCCTTAGTCGTCGCGTACGATCACCCACGGGTAAGATATGGGGTGGTGAATAGGATTCTTATTCCGTCACCACACGGAAAATTGAATTAATATTATTATTTATGAATATTACCTACTAAAAGCACAATAATTTGCATTTCATATAAAATGCTAACAAGTACCGTGCCTAATAAGCCTATATAATAAATTACAAGCGTAACTAATAACAACATTTTCACTAATCGATAGGTAAACAAGCGTTCACGACACGCCAATCGAATAAATATCCCGTAGACAATTATATTATTCCAAAATAGGGTTGTCTATGTCGACTTTATGTTTTTTTTTTATAATATGTACTTCAAATGTATAAGGTGTAGGTAATAATGTGTCAATTTTGTACAATACCTACTTTTTAGATCGACGTAATAGTTTTTCCTTGTGTGGTGATGTTATCCGTGTGGTGACGGAGAAAGAATACAATTCACCACCCCCTACCTTACCCGTGGGTAATCACAAGAGACGACTAAAGGATATAAAACGCATATAACATCTATGCAAGAGAAGGAAAACTCGAAACAAAACCCTATGCCAACACGTCTGACCAGTGTGGTATAATAGGTTACTTTCCCTCCAATTACGGAGGAGGCCCGAGCCAAAAAAGTGGGACATATATGGGCTATGATGCTGCGGTGATGTGATTGAAATTATAATATTTTACCTCCTTTTGTGTCACCATCACCATTAAAATACCTGTTAAAAGATGAACAGGAGAACGGTTAATGGTATTATCCTAAGCAATTTATCCTATTAAGTGTAATCGCCAACCCTTCAAGGTTGGCGATTTAAATAATACATCCTTTTTGGAGAAGCCACTTTTCATCAGTAAATATGGAAAGGCTGGTATATATATAGAATAGAGGTTATTATTATTACGATCCAAAAGAACTTCCCTTATGGATAGTAATATGGATTCTCATATTTTGACAAATCTACAGAAAGATTTTTGCTCATTTAGTTTAATGAAATAAGATATTTATCAATGGATTACATAGGTGCCAACCCTATCGGTTGGTATAGAAACAAGGCGCTTGCGCACGACATCCATAAAACGTAGTAAAACCGATCGTGGCCGAAGTTGACACGACAATTGCCGAGTGTTACATCTATTAAATCTTCATGACCACACCGTTGCAAGGCTCCACTTGAAATCCCTATTTTACTTTTAAAACCTTCATTTTATATGGTCACTGTATAAATAGGTGATTACTTACCTTGAATCTAGATGGGTCAGGTTTTTTAATCCTTGATAACAGTATGGAACTTTATGGTGAACGTCACCATTTTTTGATCATACAATGATTTTTGGTAAAAAGATTATTATGGGGTTGAACCATTCTAAATAGTCTATCTATTTATATGTCAGTCTATGGATATCTTAATATAATTATAATTCAATTCTAAAGTATTAGGAATGAAATAGGAACAATAGGTAAATATTTTCTCATACAAGCCGTGTAAAACAATAATTCGAGTAGGAATTTGGTTTGGTACCTATATGCTCCCACTGGCCTAATTGGTAGTGATTGGAATAGATTTCCAATAAAGATGAAATTAAAAGTATCAGTATATTATGTAGGGGGTAGATATAAATATTTGTAATAACGATGACTTATTGGACGTGAGACACCTCCGTCCTCCCGTGACCATGATCACTGTAGAGTGTTCGAAACATCGGGAAATTAAAAATCAAATACAAACGCGATAGAATCCGTAAAAATAGTTTTATTTCAAATAGCAATACATATCAAATAGTGTTGCCCAAATGCAAGACTCTTGCAACTCTCGCTGTTAGTATAACACAGAGTCACTTGTATGGATAGAAGTGAAAATATCCACATAGAAATGTAAAATCCAACTAATGAAATTCCATTCATCTAGTGGCACTAACTATACAACTATCATTAATTAAGTACATATCACTAACGGGAATAGGGTTAAAATCGCACCTATCTATCATGAGACTGTTTGAAATGACAACAAATTACTTCATCGTTTTTTTTTTTTTTTTTGTGTTTTTCGCTGTTAGTTTAGCAGATGGCTTTGTTTTGATGGGTAGATATTAAGAATACAAAATGTTGACAATACTTTATTTGCCAAAGGAATCGTAAAATGTTGTCTAAGGGAGCACTGCGAGACTCTTGCAACAAGGCTTGGTCTTGCATTTGGACAACACTAATCATCACCATCATCATTTCAGCCTATCGCCGTCCACTGCTGGACATATGCCTTTCTTATGTTACGCCACAGACTAAAGTCCTGTTCTACTTGCATCCAACGACGCTCAGCAACCTTCACCTGGTCGTCTATTCACCTAATATCAAATTATTATTTATTATTGTCTTAATATCTTAATCATTTTATATTTATCAAATTCAAAGCAATACAATTATCCATGTGATGATGGAGTAAGAATACAATTCACCACCCCCATATCTTACGCGTGGGTGATTGTACGAGATGACTAAGGGATATAAAACGCAAATAACATCTATGCAAGAATGTAAAACTCGAAACAAAACCCTATACCAATACGTCTGACCAGCGCGGTATAGTAGGTTAATTTCCTTCCCTTTACGGAGGAGGCCCGAACCCAACAGTGGGACATTTATGGTCTGTGATGATGATGATGATGAAAGCAATACAAGGATTTTGTTCAAATTACTGAAATTTTTAGCATTTAATATGCTTAATTATTTATAAATACCCGATTACGAAACGAAAAATGATGTCACAAGCGGGGTTCGAACCCGCACGATTGGGCCGGATTCCCAATAGGTGCGGGTACGAACCCCGCTTGTGACATCATTTTTCGTTACGTAATCGGGTATTTATAAAGGATTTTGTTGTTTTATTTGTTGTGTTGATTTTTCTAAAATCGAATAAAAATTATAACTAATGATTCCTAACAGTATTATTTCCAGTTTAGAATAATTCAATACTAATTCGTAAATACTGAACAATTTTTCGCATAGAAACAAACATTATTCGGTATATGTTATCTCGTGCATACAATACGGTCCGTAGGCGGAACATCTCAATCGCTTGTCGAACGTTGTGATCGAGATAACTCGTAAACTAGCTCGCGGTACCTAATATGTTCATAGTGAACATTGGCCTTAAGAGAATTGCAAAATGTATGAGGAACTCTTTAAGTGGAAAGATTTATACAAACATTTGATCAACAATAATTGTTAAAGATTATTTTATTCAATATTTAGTTAAAATAATTACTATTATGCCCTCTATGTGT
This sequence comes from Lymantria monacha, assembly GCA_905163515.2. Classification (NCBI taxonomy): domain Eukaryota; kingdom Metazoa; phylum Arthropoda; class Insecta; order Lepidoptera; family Erebidae; genus Lymantria; species Lymantria monacha. The sequence continues at coordinate 23,496,762 of LR991102.1, read as the reverse complement.
TCTTTTTGGTACTTTTTAAGTACATCCACTTGCCGATTTGATAACAGCTTATTAGATTTGTCAAAAATACCTGCACCAAGGTAATAAGCCTTGTATGCCGGGGGACTTAACAAACGTTTCATTTAACGGACAAAAATTACATCCAGACTCAGAAAAACAATTTGTGGATCGCCCAAAGTATTATTCTATATTAGGAATCGAATAGACGACATTAGCACTGTTGGTCGATATCTTAACCATCTGTGCAGCCAAGTTACTACAAATTTAATTTTTAATTAGGCACCTATAACCAAACAAAACAAATTAATATTTAATCATTTTATTTGTATTTTTAATATAGAATTAATTTATTTTTCGCCTGGCAATAAAAGTGTATAAAAAATTGGATCAAAATTTAATAACTAATACTATATGGGTAGATAAAAATCTCTGTAATAACGATGACTTGTTGTAAATGAAACACCATAACTCTCTCGCAAGCATAAACGCTGTAAACTGTTAAAAAAGTTAGGGAAGTAAAAATCAAATAAAAATCGATAAAATGCCTTGAAAATAATTTTATGTCATTTACACAAAGCTATCGAATCTATGTCTATCCTTCTAATAATGGAGTAAGAATACAATGGTAACTATTACCTTCCTTATCCGTGGGTGATCATAAAATACATACATACATATCATCACACCATATCCCTTGCAGGGTAGGCAGAGAAAACAGAGTGCCAGAGAACTCTATCTCTGCATACTTCACTCGCTTCCTCAACATTCATAATTCTCTTCATACACGCTCGCCGGTTTCAGAGACTCTTGACTCCACCTTCCTTCAGTACCTGACCGATCTAGTAGGTAGGTTAGTCTCGGTCTCCCTCGGTACCTAATTATTATTATTAATTACCTACCTATCATAAAATACTAGGTACTAAGACGGTACCTACTTTGTAATAGGCCACGTTGTTGACAGCTTTCTATCTGAAACCGTGGACCGGTCCTTTCGGGGTAGTACCACACTCTCGCAGAAAATCGACGTATGAATACTGGCAATATGCTGCTGTGCTTCTTTCGGTAGGCGAAAGAGCCGGACCGCTAGTTACATTTACAATCTGTTGACCTCCTTGCTCGTTTACTACCACCGTAAATGATAAAACAAAATGCATATATCTAAGCAATAAAAGTAAAAACTCGTAATGAGAACCCTCATCATCATCATAATCTCAGCTCTTATAGGTCCCACTGTTGGGCTTGATCCTCCTCCGTAATGGGAGGGAAATTCACCTAATATACCGCGCTGGTCAGACGTGTTGATATAGGGTTTTGTTTCGAGTTTGCCTTCTCTTGCATAAATATTATATGCGTTATATCACCCATGGCTTACCCATAGGGGGTGGTGAGTAGTATTCTTACTCCGTCACCACACGGAGACATGAATGAATTGAATGAAAACCCTAAGCTATAATCTATTTCACCAGAGTAGATATTATGTGTGTAATATAATAGGTCAATTTCCCTACATTTTGAAGAAGATGAGAGCCCAACAGTGGGACGCATATGAGATCAATTTATTGATTTATGAATATCTTTGTTACAGGTACTTCTGTCAGCATGGTGATTTAGCATTACAAAGGAAAGAGATCAAACTGATATCAACTCATTGTTGGGGGGAGCAACAAGTGGTACTTATAAATTCGTAGGGCTGGCGCTTGGTAATTTTTAAATAATTTATATGCTACTTTTAGTGTTTAAAACAATATTGCGCAGTCAGTTTAATGGTTTAACTAGCGATCGAAAGTCGTGTGTAGTTGATTCGATTGCTATGTCTCAAAAAACTAGACAGGATATGTGGTGTGGCACGCGATAGCAGTGGTAATTTTGTATTAGATAATGGGAAATATTTTAATTAATTATTAATTAGTAATTTAATTAAACATAGTTTTGTATAGCGTAGATATTTATCATTCATTTAGATTATTAGAATTGTGAAAACGAGAAGAGTTGATATATCTTAACTCTCTTTCTCTCTTATCGGATACTCGAGTGCAAGTGAGATACTGCTAGAATAGTTGACTCTACCCGACACAGCGTTTACACCCCCCACTTTTTATCACAAAAAATGTAGATCACAATTTTAAAAGCCTCCCATTAGAAATTTCACTTCTAAAGAATACGGTTGGCAATACTCTCACATAATACTTCACCAAAAATAATAAAATTACCGTCATCGTTCTCCTGCTCTTATACCAATTACTTGGGGTCGATGTAATATGTACTCTATTTTCCATTGTATGTAGGTATATATTGCAAAAGTTATTGGAATTAGTTTTACGACCGAACTCCCTAGCATCAACCCTTCTTGGGAATTATTATTAATTAATGCGGTCGAAATGCGATCTCTGCGGAAAATCTGTGGAGTTAGGCTGACCGACCGCATTCGTAACGACGACGTAAGAGAGCGAGTAGGTATGAAAGAGAGTATTGGTGTAAAGATGCGAAAGGGAATGCTCCAATGGTTCGGACATGTGTAAAGAATGCCGAACGAACGTCTGGTTAAGAAGATATACAATGCGAAAGTGGAAGGATGTAGGTACCGAGGGAGACCGAGACTAACCTACCGAGACCAGATCGGTCATGTACTGAAGGAAGGTGGAGTCAAGAGTCTCCGAAACCGGCGAGCGTGTATGAAGAGAATTATGAATGTTGAGGAAGCGAGTGGAGTATGCAGAGATAGAGTTCTCTGACACTCTGTTCTCTCTGCCTACCCTGCAAGCGATATGGCGGGATGATATGTATGTATGTATGTATATTATTATTTATTGACCAGACGGCATCAGATGGAGTTAGTCCAGGTCTTTATAAAGTTCATAGTCATCTAGTCGTCTTTTACGACATTCACTAGCAATACAACGGTTCGTAGTATTCATAGCCACTATTACGCAGCAAAAAAATAAAAATAAAATAAACTAGATATTTCATAAATAAGAGACAACCCTATAGACAATACAACCCTCTAATAATAGGGGTTGGAGTGAACAAACATTTGTCTTGTCGGGCATCAGCGACGCGTGCCATTCAACAGGTAAACATTACTGATAACAGTTATTTAGTAGTTTCATCCCCTGCAATGCTAGAATAGGAATATATGTGTCACCACCCATTTCTTCCTTTTTACCATAACTACAGTTGAGGATGGTGACAATATATAAATATAATAAAAAAGTAATTCCGACCGCATTCGTAACGGCGACGTAAGAGATCGAGTAGGTATGAAAGAGAGTACTGGTGTAAAGATGCGAAAGGGAATGCTCCGATGGTTCGGACATGTGGAAAGAATGCCGAACGAACGTCTGGTTAAGAAGATATACAATGCGAAAGTGGAAGGATGTAGGTACCGGGGGAGACCGAGACTAACCTACCTAGACCAGATCGGTCATGTACTGAAGGAAGGTGGAGTCAAGAGTCGCCGAACCCGGCAAGCGTGTATGAAGGGAATTATGAATGTTGAGGAAGCGAGTGAAGTATGCAAAGATAGAGTTCTCTGGCACTCTGTTCTCTCTGCCTACCCTGCAAGGGATATGGCGTGATGATATGTATGTATGTATAAAAAAGTAACTAAAATTACAAAGCTTTACTTAAAAATAAAAATTAATAGTATCTACCTAATCACAATATTTAACGAATTTATATTTTAATTCGTGTGGTGATGGAGTAAGAATACAATTCACTACCCTCTATCTTACCCGTGGATGATCGTAAGAGATGACTAAGGCATAAAATATGCATATAACATATATGCAAGGGAAGAAAATCTCGAAATAAAACCCTATATTAATAAGTCTGACCAGCGTGGTGTAGTAGGTCAATTTACCTCCTAGTGTACAGAATACTCAAGGCCATCAATAGGCGATAAATAGCTGAGAAGTTGATGATGTTATTTAAAGACACCACGAATAGCATAAAAGTTGGCAATATTCGTAGCCGCCATACAGCACTTCCAAAAATCAATAATGCATGTAATGGTTTCCAACCTGAGAACTTTGCTTAAAATTAAATGTCCATCGCTAGTATTATTGCATCAGAGACACGTATTACAAAGAAAATAATATTAACTTACAATTTGAAATAAAACATTTTTTATGAATACATCGCGTTTGTATTTGTGGAGTCCTCCCGAGAGAAGCCACGCTGACAAGAACGCTGTAAAGTGTTCGAAACGTTAGGAAATTAAAAATCAAATACTAATATCAATATTAATTGACTGCACAGATGGCGTAGTGGTTAAGATACCGACCTTCCGTGCCAGTTCCCTGGGTTCGATTCCCACGCAGGACAACACTTTGTGCGATCCACAACGTATTGTTCTGAGTGTGGGTGTAATTTGTCTGCATTAATTGCATGTTTGTAAAGTCCCCAGCAATTCAAGGATTATTAACTTAGTGCAGGGAGGTGTCTTTAAAAAAAAATAAAAACGCGATAGAATCCGTAAAAATAGTTTTATTTCAAATGTGTAATACTCGCGTAAACATTAGAAATCATTAAGATTCTCTTACAATGATTAATATGTTACATTTAATTATTTTTATTTATGATATATAATTAATTATAATGATTAAATTATTATAAATAATATTAGCATTAAATTTAATCTATAGTACTCGATTTATTTATAAAATTTATTATTTACATGCAGGTGTTAATATAAAGGAAGGATATGAATTTTTTTTAATATATTTATCTAAAGTAATAAACGTTTTAATTATTTAAAATAACTAACGCTTGGTAATAGTACAAGTTACGATCATTAAACAAATAAAATTATCCGGTTTTTATATAGATACACCTGTCTCGAAGATTCAATTCATTTAACTAGCATTGTCAATGTAAAAATTACAAAATATTATAAGTATTATAATGAATTATCTGCTTGTGTAATTAATATATTAAATATTTTGTAGCTAGAAAAATAATTTCTTAAAGTTAAAAATTTCATTTTCTCTGTGGTGGCGAAAGCATCGTTCCATTTTTATCCCAATGACTTAGGGGTGGACATAATTTGTCCTCTTTTTACATTGTATATATGTATTGCAAGAGATTTCCCAGTATTTTTATAATTGACCACTTGTTAGGCGTCAACCCTCGGGAATATTATTAATGTAATTCTTAGTAGAACAAATAGTAGAAAAAAAAATTATTGAGATCAATATTTATGTCAATTTAATTAATTAAAATTTCTGATATATATGCAAAATCGTATCTGGTTGAGTATATTATATCTACTACTCGCCTAATATACACAATATAGGCACTGGGTAGTCCGTTACATTAGCCAGTTACAGTTGGGATAAGAGTAGGAGAATAATGGTAAGCAGTCGGTTACGTTGAATAGGTATTTAGTTCTAGAGCTTTAACTTTAGAAAATTAGATATTATTCATCATTTGAAATGAAAATTGCAATAAAATATTTTTGGATTAATGACATGATTTGATGGACGTGAAACACTTTACTCCTCCCGCGACCATTAACGTTGAAAGTATGTAAAAAGTTGAGAAAATAAAAATTAAATTCAAATGCCATAAAATTCATATAAATAGTTTTATATCTTAACTATAATACTTGCGTAAACATCTGAAGTCATTAAGAAAATGAAGTTCAAAATCCTTATTTCATATAACTTTAAATAATAACGCCAACATTACCGAAACCCATCAATAATTACATCTAAAACAAATGAAGATAAAACGTTATGTTAAGAGATGAGACATGTGGAACTACTCGCAGACCGGACGTGCCGATTGTGAGCGCGAACGACGCGCCGGAAACGCGGCCATTTCGCGCCAAAACATCCGCCATTAATATTGGGTAAAAAAATATGGCGGATAATTGATGAGATATCGTTGATACATCGCTTGTTGATTGTTATTAAAACGAAACGTCCAATTCAGATTTGTTGTGTGTTCTTTATAATATTGACTTACAAATATTTGTGTCATTGTTGACTGAGTGTTGTTTCGCAATTGCCTGCACCTAATATTCGTGCGAAAAGCAGTCGGATATGTTATATTTTTTTAATAATTCATAAGTTTATTTTCGGAAATACTGCAATAAATTAAATGTGTCTTCCTTTTTTTTTATATAAATCTGAAAATAAATTGAATTCAATTTTTTATTTTGAACTAAAGACTCATATAGACTTACGTTAACAAAACCCCCATCAGTACAATAGATATACAATACATTTACGTGATTCTGTTAAATAAAGCTTTCATCTTAAACTCTGAAAATAATAGAATTATTGTACATATTTTTAATCCATCTTCCATCACCAAAGGCGTATTACAAAACCCTTAAGCAAACCCTTACTAAAACAGTAAAAAGGACTACTGGCGCACTCGCATCCATTCTTGAACGTAAACGAGAATAGAACACAATAATTTATAAATGCTGTGTTTGTATAATATTATAACATCGACTAGTATTGGCAGGGCATTGCTTAGAATAGAACGAGATTCACGATAAATTTAATTTTCTTTTTTAAGGAATTTTATCGCATGGTTAAAAAGGCCTTGTTGCCAAGTCCTTATTTATAAATTATCGCTCCATTTAAATCCATTCATTAGTAAATCTAATCGTTGCATTTAACAGTTGTTTGGCTATATCATTAATGATATTCTCTGAGAATTTTAGTGCAAAATAAAAATATATGTCAAGCAATATAGTAGTAGGTACATTAGTATATATAGCAGTAGGTATATTATATGCAGCAATATAGCAGTATATTATATGCACTTTAGCAATTCCTCTGCATTTCATAATATAATATGTCATTAAAATTATTTAATCTCGGCTAAATTAAAAAAAAAACGTAATAACTTGTTCTGTAAGTATTTATATAGGTCAAAATGAGACATCATAAATCACTCTTTACAAGAATCATACCATTAACCATTTGAATCATAAAATAACTAACCACACTGTTCGCAGAAAACAATAATATCGAACTAAAACATAAACCTTTAGGGACTGTCATCTGTTGTCATACAAAACAACAATAGCCGACTTGTTTAACTTCATAAACGCATGTCCTGCCTTGAACTAAGATTTTCTCGGGTTTCAGATAAAGCTGTATATATACTTCAAGATATATTAATTAGCGATAATTTTTGGCAAATAGGTTGTTTTTTTTAAGATTTTGTATATAAAAGGAAGTTTGAAAGTTGCGCCAGTGACGGCAAAGTTAAGGAGTGAAAGGTTAACATGGCATGGACATGTGATGAGACGGGATGAAAGTAATGTTGTGAGGAAAGTTTCAAATATGAATGTTGAAGGCTTTAGGGGTAAAGGAAGACCAAAGAAAAGATGAATGGACTGCGTGAGGTATGACATGGATAGATAGGGAGTGACTGCAGAGATGACGTCTGATAGGACTGTATGGAGGAACATGACATGTTGCGTCGACTCCAAGTAATTGTAATAAGAGCAAGATGATGATGATAATGAGGTTGTTTTTTAAGTATTTTTATTTTCAAATTACTGAAATTTAGCATGCTTGATTATTTATAAAAACTCGATTACAAGCGAAAAATGATTAAATGCTAAATTTCAATAATTTGAATAACAGGTTTGTGTCATCGTTTAATACAATTCTAACAGCAAAGTTTGAGTATTAAGTCTGTACAATAAACAATGTCGGGTAGATGGCACACGTAGAAGACGTAAAAAGACGAAAATATAATACGATGCAAGAATTGAATGTACTACAATAGTTCACGGTGGTGTAAGTAGATGACACTGGTAGCGGTTTATTTAAGTGAATAAGAGTTTAGAAAATTAAATTTTACTCTTTTTTTGTCTTTTAGTTATAATAAAATTATGTATATATATCGATAGAAAATTAATAAAAAATATTTTTACCACGAAAAAAAGAAAAAAGAACAAGTTGGTTATCGGATTTGGTATTGCAAGATTCTCCAAGAAGTACCTTTGACCATGTTCTTTATACCTTAGCCAATTTATATAATTTACACGTAGAAATAGGTGATAACACATTAGGTATATTCTTAACTCATCATCAGATAATAATTAAATTATCATCATCAACTTAGCTTATTTAAGTTCCACTGCTGGGTTCGCGCCTCTTGTGAAATAGAAAGAAAATTAAACTACTATAATACGCTGGTGAGATTATTTTTTTATTGCTGATGGTGGCAAACGAGTAAGCAGCACACCTGATGGATAGTGTCACTGCCGCCCATGGGCCTAAATAAGCCGCTGCCTAACAATAAAGACCCCAAACCCACCCAGACAGTTGGGCCACCGGCTCTCTCGCTCACCGAACGAAGCACAACAGAACAATACCATTGTTCAAACGTCGATTTTCTGCGAGAGTGTGGTACTACGTTTTTTGTTTTACGGTGGACTGTGGATGCGTCTCACCCTGCCAAATCAGTCCGGAGTGACGAAAGAGGCGGCGCGTCACCCCATAGACCCACTGTGCAACTCGTTTCTTCGCCGTGCGAGCGGGCCACCGGTACCCGACCTTTGTTTTCGGGGGCCAGTGTGGTAGGTACTACCTCGGGCGAACCGGCACGCGGCTGTAGACAAAAAACTGTCAACTGTGTGGTCCTAATAATTAATATATATACAGATAAATTAAAATATTTTTAATTCGAGTTTTCCTTATCTTATATAGATGTTATATTAATATTATTATCTTTTACAACACCTACGGGTGGAATAGAGGATATAGTGTAGTAATACAATTCATCACCTTCTTCTTACTCCGCTGTTACACGGAAATTTTACCGTGGTGGTTAGGTACGCCAATACTCTTTTTTGGCAATCCCATTCTCAACATTTCATTTAAAACAACTATTGGTAAGTAAGGGGTTGATGTATTAGTATATTCTTCATTTATTCCTTTACCTTGGTGACTTTCAATTCCTTTTTTTTTTTAAAGACCACCATGTACTAAGGAAATAATCATTGTATTGCGGGGGACTTTAGAAACTTGCAATTAACGCAGACAAATTTCACTCCGACTCAGTATAACACTTTGGATCGCACAAAAGTATTGTCCTACATGGGAATCAAACCCATGGTCACAGAAAGTCAGTATCTTAACCACTACGTCATCTGTGCAGTGAGAATTAATTGAATATGGATGTGTGTAGTGAATGAATTGTATTCTATATTCTATATTCACGTATACCAACATAATAATATTAAAGATATATTCTCAATAATTTAAAGGACAAGATAAATAAAATTATTCGCATCGCTTTCGATACAGTGTAAGGTTTATTATAGTTAGTTTTATTTGCAACAAATTTAGCTCACACAATTGACTTGCGGGGCCGTAAGTCAAGAGATAAAACGGATGCCACTGTCACTTACAGATCTCATTGTTGGTTTAAAGTTATTAATTGGAATAACACTGGTTGATATTATTGGAGATAAAATTATAGGACATGTATTAATTATTGTTGTTTACTAACAGAAGGAAAACTCGATTAATACTCATCATCACAGCCCATAAATGTCCCACTGTTGGGCTCGGGTCTCCTCCGTAATGTGAGGGAAATTAACCTACTATACCGCGCTGGTCAGACGTGTTGGTATAGGGTTTTGTTTCGAGTTTTCCATCTCTCGCATAGATGTTTGATGCATTTTATATCCTTTAGTCGGGTGGTGAAATGTATTCTTACTCCGTCACCACACGGAAAATACTAAGAAAAGGAAATCTCGAAGCAAAATCCTATACCAACACGCCTGACTAGCATGGTATAGTAGGTCAATTTCCTTTCCATTAGGTATAGAGGAGGCTCGCGCCCAACATTGGGACATATATGAGCTGAAATGATGATGATGATGATTAATACTAGGAGTATTTTTTAAGATATCAAACTGCAACAGTAGTACATACCTATATGAGCTGAAATCCCGACTAGAAAAAAAGTATGGTTCAACCAGATCATGTATCTGGACCCGATCAGGATAGAATGAGGCATGCCGGATCCGGCAAACCCGATCAGGACCAGGTCTGGTCCTGATCAGGATAGCCTGATGTGAAATAACATCAAGTATGATAAGGCATACCGGATCAGGACCAGATCAGGACCAAATAAGGATAGCCTGATGTGAAATATCATTAAGTATGGTAAGGCATACCGGATCAGGACCAGATCAGGACCAAATAAGGATAACCTGATGTGAAATATCATTAAGTATGGTAAGGCATACCGGATCAGGACCAGATCAGGACCAAATAAGGATAGCCTGATGTGAAATATCATTAAGTATGGTAAGGCATACCGGATCAGGACCAGATCAGGACCAAATAAGGATAGCCTGATGTGAAATATCATTAAGTATGGTAAGGCATACCGGATTAGGACCAGATCAGGACCAAATAAGGATAGCCTGATGTGAAATATCATTAAGTATGGTAAGGCATACCGGATCAGGACCAGGTCAGGACCAAATAAGGATAGCCTGATAGGTAATATCATCAAGTATGGTAAGGTATACCGGATCAGGACCCGATCAGGACAGAATGAGGCATGCCGGATCCGGCAAACCCTATCAGGACCAGGTCTGGTCCTGATCAGGATAGCCTGATGTGAAATAACATCAAGTATAGTAAGGCATACCGGATCAGGACCAGATCAGGACCAAATAAGGATAGCCTGATGTGAAATATCATCAAGTATATAGTAAGGCTTGTAGTATATCAGAACCAGAAACAGTTTTCGTAACACAAAAAAAATATCAATCAAAATTCATAAAAGTGACATGATTGTCATATTTATGCCACGGCGAAATTGTATTTGCATCAGAGGAGATTAATCTCAAATCTTTAATTAATCATATCTATTTAATAATAATAATAATAATGTGTAATTAATAATATAAAAATCATTTATATTTAAAGTAAAAAACAAATTGTAACAACCATTCTAACATTTAATGTTTTGGGTCATAATAAATAGATGGCGTTAGTAAAATGACGTCATTATTTGAATCGCGGTGTTAAGATTCTCCGAAGCGTAATGACATGGCCTAATATTAAATTAGTTGTTATAGAATCAGATTAAAACAGATCGATCAGGTCATGAATGAGAAATTCAGGCGACAGTTGCAGTCGTTAGCATCTGGTGGTTGCGCCATAATCGGAACGACTCACTGGGACTCTATATGATAAGAATATAGCACTGCATTCGGTGCCTACGTCATATATTAATTTATATTTTTATCTATTAAACATGTTCTTTAAGATATTCATGTTTTTTAAAAGGACCGGACTGGGCATACTCGTTTTGGATCAGGCAAAATATATAACGCAGATGATTGATTTGGTTCCGATCAGTAAAATTTCATCCGGACCCGATCAGGAACGCCTGATCTGGACCCGATCAGGAATGCCTGATCTGGACCCGATCAGGAATGCCTAATCTGGACCCGATAAGGTTTTCCTGATCGGGTCCAGATATATCTTTTGCGTTACATACCTTATCTGGTCCAGATCGGGCATGCCCGGTCCGGTCCTGCTAAGGAAGACGAAAAAATTTCTAGTCGGGATATTGAGTAGATCCTTGTGAATACTTCGTACCATTAGTAAAGGATTTATTACACACATTACTTAGCCAATTAAATAACTTTTACTTAGCTTTGGTATGTTTCTATGCTTTGACAAACTTACTCTTTTAAAGCTTACGTTTTTGATACTCGGGAGAGATTTAACAGATTTTTAAAACCTGCTAAATGTCTCCTTCTCAAAATCAATCTTGGCGATTTTGATGTTGGTATATGTATCTAGTATTATATTCTTAACTTGTATTTTTAACCTACAATATGTTGATTTTCCATTAATTGAATTGCATAGAAACATGAGTCGAGTTTTAGCTAAATGGTCTTTCGAGCTAAAAAAAGAGAATGGATTTTTGGGACTCCCCTCATCAGATGAATAAGCGTAATATAGCAGTTTTTAGAGTTTTGTAAAGCTCTTTCTTTATCTTGAAATGTTTTGGCGGGGTGTAGTTTGACTATTCTTGTAGAAAAATAAAATAGTAACCGATCTTCTAACTCTCTATAAAGAAGCCAATATTATGAACGGACACCACCGCAAGTAACACTGAGTAATTTCAGTTTAAACTATCATATAATCCTTCGTTATAACGATACATATAATGGTAACTGTCCTCGCTACTCACGTGGGAGGATGGAATTTGATTCCCCGTCGGCATTTATTTTTTGATATCATAAATTTTGTAAAGAAATATTTGAGATTTTCGTGTTTAAATCTTTTCTTATTTATTTATAAAATCCGATTACGAAATGAAAAAATGATGTCGCAAGCGGAATTCGAACCCGCGCCTATTGGGATTCCGGCCCAATCGTGCTGCCACTACACCACCGCGACTAATTGTAGGACATGCAAATTTAATTTCGTATTATATTTACGTCTTAAGGTGACGGTATGCTATCTACCCGACAATGTTTACACATTGTTATAGGCTTAATACTTCAAACTTTACAGTTAGAATTGTATTAAACGATGACACAACCTTGTTATTTAAATTACTGAAATTTAGCATTTAATATGCTTAATTATTTATAAAATCCGATTACGAAATGAAAAATGATGTCGCAAGCGGGATTCGAACCCGCGCCTATTGGGATTCCGGCCCAATCGTGCTGCCACTACACCACCGCGACTAATTGTAGGACATGCAAATTTAATTTCGTATTATATTTACGTCTTAAGGTGACGGTATGCTATCTACCCGACAATGTTTACACATTGTTATAGGCTTAATACTTCAAACTTTACAGTTAGAATTGTATTAAACGATGACACAACCTTGTTATTTAAATTACTGAAATTTAGCATTTAATATGCTTAATTATTTATAAAATCCGATTACGAAATGAAAAATGATGTCGCAAGCGGGATTCGAACCCGCGCCTATTGGGATTCCGGCCCAATCGTGCTGCCACTACACCACCGCGACTAATTGTAGGACATGCAAATTTCATTTCGTATTATATTTACGTCTTAAGGTGACGGTATGCTATCTACCCGACAATGTTTACACATTGTTATAGGCTTAATACTTCAAACTTTACAGTTAGAATTGTATTAAACGATGACACAACCTTGTTATTTAAATTACTGAAATTTAGCTTTTCTTATTTATTATACTTTTATTAAATGAAAAACTTTTAGTGATATAAAGGTTATTATGTCGGTTCATATACGTCCTACTACAGGGATCTAGCCTGCACTACAATAGGAGGGAAATTGACCTACTTTACTAGGTAGGTCAGACGTGTAGGTACAGTATATTGTTTCGAGTTTTCCTTCTCTTGCATTAATATTATATGTGACATATATTACGAAATCAATGAGAAAGATAAGTCATATAAAATTATAATTAAAAATTACCTAATTGTCTAAATAATGAATATACAAAAATCGAGAATGTATGATTTTGTGGCTTTGGTTCCCAGCCATTATAATATGTAATAAAAAAATTGTTATTCTTATTCGAAATTATAAAAATCAAAAAGTACAACGATTTATTTCTTAATACGAAGTAGATATTTTTATTAGGAGCTGTGTGGTAGCGGCTTCGAATACTACCAACCCTTACTTTGCTCGTGGATATCGTAAAAAACGACTAAGAGCCTTATAACGACCTGGGCCAACTCCATCTGATGCAGTTTGGTCAACAATTACATTCCCAAGGATGGGGGCGGTCATAAAATTATTGGCAATAAGTTCTACAATATATACTATGAAAGAAGAATACATATTGTATCAACCCCTAGTAATTGGGATAAGAGAAGGAGAATGATGATGAAGTAGGTATTTTATTTTGAAAATATTACAAAATACACATACATACATATCATCACGCCATATCCCTTGCAGGGTAGGCAGAGAGAACAGAGTGCCAGAGAACTCTATCTCTGCATACTTCACTCGCTTCCTCAACATTCATAATTCTCTTCATACACGCTCGCCGGTTTCGGAGACTCTTGACTCCACCTTCCTTCAGTACATGACCGATCTGGTCTAGGTAGGTTAGTCTCGGTCTCCCTCGGTACCTACATCCTTCCACTTTCGCATTGTATATCTTCTTAACCAGGCGTTCGTTCGGCATTCTTTCCACATGTCCGAACCATCGGAGCATTCCCTTTCGCATCTTTACACCAATACTCTCTTTCATACCTACTCGCTCTCTTACGTCGTCGTTACGAATGCGGTCGGTCAGCCTAACTATATATATTCCTATATATAGGTGGCGAGAAATATATACTAAGCAACTTCATATTTTATTTCAAGCATATCTAAAATCGTCACAGTTATAAGGAAATCGTTGCTGAAAGAAAAATAAAAGAAAACAACGAAATCCCTGTACAAAATATCATTTCAAATTCAAAAAAATAAATCATGTATATTTTTTTCGCTAGGCCATATAATAATCATATTCAAGGCAGTAAACCGAGCCGGGGTGGGCAGTGAAGCAAATTAAAATAATTTACGACCAATTAGCAACTAAAGTGACGTACATCTACCACGGTGTCGTACATTAATGGCTGTAGAACTTTTGACACGATCAATTTATTAATAATATTGTGTTAGAGATTTATTTAAAAACATATATTTTACAATTATTACATATTTATGTTTGTAATAAACCCAGAATTTTAATATAAAACGCTATTATTAATTTAGTAATTACTATTTATTGTAATAATATTTTGCTTGTTTATTAATTTGTGATAATAATTTTGTAAATGGGTTTTTGGGTGTGATTTCTTTTTGTTAAGATAAAGTACAGTCGTAAAATATAATAGAGCTATTGACCTCGTTGTTTCACTCAATAAGAAATGCATTCCAATCTATTGATGTTGTTGAATCGACAAATAAAATACAAAACTAACTTTTCCTTTTTCAATACGTTGATATATGTGGGTATATCAATGACTTGTGATCGACGCAATATCATCATTCTCCTACTCTTATCCCAATTACTTGGGGTTGATACAATATGTATCTACTCTTTTTTCATAGTACATATTTTAAAAGTTATTGGCAATAGTTTTATGACCGGCCACCTGCCAAACGTCAACCCTCATTGGGAATGTAATTATTGACCAAACGGCATCAGATGGAGTTGGCTCAGGTTGTTATAAGGCTTTTAGTCGTCTTTTACGACATCCACGAGCAAAGTAAGGGTTGGTAGTATTCGAAGCCACTACCACACAGTACTCGTACATATTGCAAAAAATATTTGCAATAGTTTTATGACATAAACTTGCCTTGCGAACGTAATTGTTGACAAAACGGCATCAGATGGAGTTAGCCCAGGTCGATATAAAGCTCTTCATCTTTACGATATACACAAGCAAAGTAAGCGTTAGCATTCGTACGCTACGCAGTATACAACGTAGGTACATAGGTGTAATATTTTTCGAGCTCTCTGTCTATTTCCTTTTAATTCTATTAATTAAATTTGTTGCGGAATGAGCAAGCCCTTTCATAATTGAAGGGCTATTGGTCTATTATGCCACACTGGCCAGACAAGTTGGTGTAAGTTTTCAATTAAAATTTATACTCATAAAACAATACGCTCAAGAACGTAACTAAATGTAGATACGTAGAATTACATAAAGAAAAGAGTATGAAAGTAAAATTAATGCGGTCGAAATTCGATCTCTTCGGAAAATCTGTGGAGTTAGGCTGACCGACCGCATTCGCAACGACGACGTAAGAGAGCGAGTAGGTATGAAAGAGAGTATTGGTGTAAAGATGCGAAAGGGAATGCTCCGATGGTTCGGACATGTGGAAATAATGCCGAACGAACGTCTGGTTAGGAAGATATACAATGCGAAAGTGGAAGGATGTAGGTACCGAGGGAGACCGAGACTAACCTACCTAGACCAGATCGGTCAGGTACTGAAGGAAGGTGGAGTCAAGAGTCTCCGAAACCGGCGAGCGTGTATGAAGAGAATTATGAATGTTGAGGAAGCGAGTGAAGTATGCAGAGATAGAGTTCTCTGGCACTCTGTTCTCTCTGCCTACCCTGCAAGGGATATGGCGTGATGATATGTATGTATGCATGTATGTACATAAAGAAAATAAAATTTTAAATTATTTGTAAGCAGGTTTCAGTAAAAGGTTTTTTTTTATTGCTTATGGTGGCAAACGAGCAAGCAACACACCTGATGGTAAGTGTCACTGCTGCCCTTGGACCTTTGCAATACCAAGGGTCAAGGTCTTAGACCGCTGCCTACCAATAAAATCCCCAAACCCGCCCAGTTGGGCTTCCGGCTTTCTCGTTCACTTAACGAAGCGCTATAACATATTGCCATTACTCAGACGTCGATCTTCTGCGAGAGTGTGGTAGGTACTTACTACCCCGAACGGACTGGCCCGCGGCTGTAGACATAAAACTGTCAACAGCTTGGTCATACCAATCTTTTTAAATTATATAGTCTGTATACTCCATCAGTTTCACTTAAGTGCTTCGAGGAAGTGTTTAACTTGGTACCACTATAACCTTTTTATAACCATAGCAGGGTTCATCTATTACATCTAAAAACGATATATTTTTTAACTGTAAGATTTTACAATCATTTCTCCTACGTACATGCAGGATCTGGAATCAACTACTGCTTCTTCTTAAACGAGGTTTAAGAAGATTACCCTCTTCACGGTAGGCAGTGGCCTAGCTATACCCCTGATATTGAAAACGTCCATGCTCGATCTTAAGTTCACGTAGGTACTCTCCGAGGCACGTATCTTTCCAAGTTATTAATATAAAGTTAATTAAGTTATAAATAGGTACGTATGTAAACATTCCTTTATGAGCTCACACAAAGTGTCTCTTAATTTCGCCTCCCTAACAGACGGGCTTTACAAAGTTGTGTCTATGGTGTAACGACAGCATAAAAAATATAAAGAAAGATTTTTTTTTTTAATTTAGTACAGCACATAGCCGTTGCTCAGACTTCGATTTTCTGCGAGAGTGTGGTACTACCTCTGTAGACAGAAAACTGCCAACAGTGAGGGCCTAACATTATTAATATATTTTGTTTCTACGTTAATTATTACGTTTTTAAAGTCCCCAGCAAATAAAATAATTATTTCTTGTTGTAGAACCTTTTTAAAAACGTGGTTAAATGAAAAAAGAATCGTCATCATTCTCCTGCCCTTATCCCAATTACTTGAGGTTGACGCAATATGTACTCATGTTCCTACATATTGCAAAAGTTATTGGCAATAATATTATGGCCTGTCTGTCAACCCTCCTTAGGAATGTAATTGTTGACCAATTTGCAGCAGGTGGAGTTGACCCAGGTCGAAATAAGAAAAAAGAATATATAATAATAATAATAACTTAATATAAAATAATATTAATTCCGTGCCAGTGCTATGGGTTCAAATCCCATACAGGACAACTTTGTGCGATTCACAAAGTTTTGTTCTGAATCTGGGTGTAATTTGTCTGCGTTAGTGTTGTCCAAATGCAAGACCAAGACCTGTTGCAAGAGTCTCGCAGTGCTCCCTTAGACAGTATTTTACGATTCCTTTGGCAAAGAAGGGATTGTCAACATTTTGTATTCTTAATACAAGTAGGTACACGGCGAAATAATTTGATGTTATATTAAACAGTCTCATGATAGATAGGTGTGATTATAGCCCCACTCCCATTAAGTGTAAGTACCTACCCAATTATATATAGTTGCACCGTTAGTGTCACTATATACCTAAATGAAATTTCATTAATTTAGCGGGATTTTTCAATTCTATATCGATTTTTCATTTCTATCAAAACAAGTGAATCTGTGTTATTCGAACGGCGAGAGTTGCAAGACTTACGAGACTCGCAAGTCTTGCATTTGGTCATCACTAGTCTACGTTAATTGCATACAGTTTGAAAAGTTCCCCACAATACAAGGAGTATTTCCTTAGTGCAGGGTGACTTTAAAAACAAATATCTATGAAAATTATCTTATTTATTCTGTTCACGATTAGGAGAACAGAAAAGGAGTTGTTACAAAGTTTATCTCTCTTTAGTCCATTATAACACAGATAAATAGATAATACAGCATTTAAAACTATCAAATTTTATATTTGCACATTAAAAATAGTCGCCTTGACTGATCTTCAAAATACAATTTGACCATTCAGCATTAAATTGGCGTATGAAAATAAAATAACAGTTATTAAAAACCTGCTATTATCATATTATTAACCAATTTTGTTTTTGCTATTTCACCGTAAAATAATTAAAACATATACATATTGAGGCGTTTCGAACAATTAGCACTGTCTATTCACAATTAAAAATTGTTTTAATTTACATATATTAACGAATCGATGTTCCGTTTTATGTTTTAAAATGCAAACGTAATTGGATTTAAAATGACAAGTGAGAGATGAACACGGTCTCGTGTTGATTAAGAAAATACCAAGTTTTATTATCAATAAATTGAATGTGTTTGGTTTTATATATTTTTATGTGCAACTTTTAATTTCTTTGGTTGCATTAAAATTTATAAATTACCGTCTTTGATAACTTGGACACCTACGTTTATTATTATTATATAGGAATAAATAAAATTTAAATTATATGGACCTGAATGATTGAATTAATTAATTATTAATAAAAACTTTTTTGTGAACGAAAAGTGATAACCATATGTAGGATTTGAAGCCACATCTGTTGGAAATCCATTCCAACCATCTCATTAATTAGACTAGTGTGAATGTTACGTATGATAACCAAGCTTAGTTTGCATTGTCGTCTTTACACAAGACCTTCCACACGCCATCTATTGCCAACATTTACACATAGTTCCGATTTAATACATAACATTTCAGTTAGAATACCTAGTATATATTAATTGATAAAACCCGCATTGGTCTAATTGGTAAGTTATTTAGAAAAGATTTACAGTAGATGTGGGTGCGGATACCAACTGTAAGTATTTTTCGCTCGAAAATATTTTTTTTTAGTAATTTTTTATAATAAATACCAAATGTCAATAATTTAAGTTTAATCTCTATATACTGTAGATACCTAGGTAGCTTCTTTCATATATTATATCTCATATTATCTTCTTTTACATTCCCTTTCTAAAATATATTAAGATCTTAGAAAAATATATACCTAGGTACGGGAGCATACCTATATCCAACATGAAGAGGCACCTTAAAGAACTTTAGGTATAAGAAAAGCAGTGAAGGACGTGGGAGGCGTGGAAATATGGTTCAAATCATAATTCTACTCTTATCCCAATTACTTGGATTCGACGAAATTTATACTCTTCTATGTTACGTATTTCAAAAGTTTTGAGAATAATTTTATGACCAGCTTGCCTGAAGTCAACCCTACTTGGGAATTGTTGACCAGATGATATCACATAAAATTTGCCCACATAGATGCAAAGCCTTTAGGCAACTTTTACAATATCTACCTACGAGCAATGTAAGAATTTGTAACCACCGCCATATTATACTTGAACAAAATAATTTCTTATTTTTACGCAAGTATTACACATTTGAAATGAAACTATTTTTACGGATTCTATCGCGTTTGTATTTGATTTTTAGTTTCCCGACGTTTCGAACACTTTACAGCGTTCATGGTCACGGGAGGGTTTCCCGTTTTTTATTTAGATAGATTTTTATATACCTACATAAATTTAAGGCTTTTATGCTGTCGTTACATTAGTAGGGTGGTATACAAAGGCGAGGTTGCTGGCTTTTTCACTGCTGTTGCTTTCTTTTTACTTTTTCGGTCCCTCCCTCGTGTCCCTCTGTCCTCTGTCCAACGATGCGGAGGCATTTTTGTCTATTTTCTGTACCCTTATTTACCGATTCTTGTTTCTATTTGTATTTATATTAAAAGTCATTTGCCGGGTTTGAGTTTTTAATTAGTATTCAAGTATATCTTATAAACAAGATGAGGGTCTAGAAAATTTTAATATTGCTGGTAGAAAGTGATATTGATGATGAAAAAGAGATAAGTAGTTCAAGTCTATTCATTTATCTATACGTTGGTGATAGTGCTCCGCACAGTGGAGTAGAATATCTACACCCCTGTGGGGAGTCGTAAACGTCATGCTTATCAAGCAGGTTGGCATTCGCAATTGGTGTTGTAAGTTTTCAGACAGAACGTCGAAGTTCACTCCCCTGGTGTTTCTTTATTGCTTATAGTGACAAATGAGCAAGCAGCGTTCCTGGTGGTAAGTGTTACTGACACCCCTAGATCTTTGCAATACTATGGTTATAGCCAGGCCTACCAATAAAAACTCCATCCAGAAAGTAGGACTGCTAGGTTTCTCGCTCACCGAACGAAGCACAACAGCATGTTACCAACGCGTTCATGATCACGGGAGAGCCCAGTTCTCCAGTGACCTTTAATAGCTTAAAGTGTCCGAAACGTCGGGAAATTAAAAATCAAAAACAAAATTGAATAGAATCCGTAAAAATTGTTTTATTTCAAATGTGTAATACCTACTCGCGTAAATATTTGCGAAATCATTATTGAAATTTTCTTTTATACCTAAATAAGAAAAGATATTTATAAAGATTTTCGGAAAGTTTCTTAACAAAACATGAACCACGTCGATGTGGATTCACAAAGCAAGACATTAGATACATGGGTAGTTCTCAGCTATCTATGCCACATAAAAGCGCCGTATAATAAAAGCCAAACAAAACACCCTTGAAGAGAAAACTAAACATTTCCAAGACGTTGCTTTGGGGGGTAGTAGGTGGTGGGTAATGGGGGGTAGAGGGTCACATATACTGTAGAATATAATACTTAAATTATCTACAAGGAAAATTCAACTTTATTACATCGCAATAACGTTTATTACAACTGCATATTTATATCTATTTGCTTGTTCTAAACGTATTCCCATTTAACAAAGAGCTATGAAAACGCATTACTTTGCCCCGTTTTAGTCGATATTGTTAAAGTTGAACGGGGTGAGGGAGATCACATCAGTATGGTTGATAGATATTGAGTTTGTATGTAGAGACATTTATTTCAAATGAAGCAAATCCGCAAAATAAAGTGTATATTTCTTTATCTGTTGGTTAGAATATTCAAGGTGAGTCAAGTGGACTATTGGTCGATAGATAGATAGATTAGTGGTCCACTCAATATATAGGCGGTGAATAAGCATATGGATAATTATAAGGACTTAAACCACTGCGCTCTTTTGATGCATTGATGCAGGAGAGAAAGTAAAATAAATATTCTTTCGAATATCCGTTCTATTAAATAACTGACATATTAGTAAGACAAAAATGTAGGTATATATCTTTTCAAGTTCATAAGAAAAACAGCTAAGTGACTCCTATTTTTTTTTTTTTTTAAACACCACCTTGCACTAAGGTAATCCTTGTACCTATTGCGGGGGACTTTACAAACATGCAATTAACGCAGACAAATCGCGACTATATCGCGTAATTACGAATTTCATTAATGTAAGTACCTATACACTTTTCACTTCATATTGTGTGAAGAACGCAATATATTATATGTCCCGTTTTAGTCGATATTGTTAAAGTTGAACGGGGTGAGGGAGATCACATATTCAGATATGTGAAATACGCAATATATTATAAAAACTACTTAAGCTCGTTTTCCCTCTACATTTCGTGATTGCGGATCAAAATGTCAAAGCACTTTTATTAAAAAAAAATTATAATATACAAAAAACAGTATTGCAATGTTTTCACCCTGTACTCAGATAATAAACGTTCGAAGTTCATCAATCGTTCGTTTATTCTCATGGTACAGGGTAACACTCAGTCAGCGACACCTGTTCCGAACATCCGGTCATAGATACTGTGCCTATTGAGTCTCTTAACGACTATTCGCTATACCATAGACTGCAATTAGATTTAACTTACGTGTTTAAGTTAATACAATCTTATTAATATTATAAATATGAAAGTTTTGTTTGTATGTTTACCTACTTGTTGCAAATTTTACAAGAAATCTTTTAAGTGCGGTGATTTAGACCATGATTATTATCCTGAGTTTATCCCAATTACTTGGGGTCGATACAGTAAGTAGGTAGGTAGATACTTTTCTTTTTACATATTCCAAAGTTTTGACATCAGTTTTGTGGCTGGCAGTAAAAGTATTTACGAATATCATTATTCATCCCAGCTCATATACATCCCACTAGTGAGTTTCAGCCGCCTTCAAAGTGTGAGAGAAATTGATCTACTTATACCTCTACCCACCTACCACTCTTGTAAGACGGATTGATTTTACTTAGAGTATTTCTTGTATGCTATCTACAAGTTAAAATCTCTTAGGTAGTCGTCTTTTACGACAAGATGGCCCGACCCATGGACTAGTGAAGAAAAAGAGCTATTACCTATTTTTAATATTTAGCAACTTTTTTCATTTGTTGTAAGTATTTGTAGTACCTACCTATCTATCTAAAATCTAAATTTTTGTTATGGAAGTATTTTCGTTGTGGCTTCTTAAGCTTTAGCGTGTAGGTATGTAGGGTAGGTACTGCAAATTTGTACGAATATATAAAAAAAACTATTTTTTGTTTTTGTATTAATGATAAAAGTAGTAACCCGCAATTAAAACTTGAGGGTTTTCATTTGAAAAATTACACTTACCTACGAGGCGAAATGTGGTTGTAGTATTATGTACCTTTCCCAATTACCTACTTAAGGAATGATAGTGAAAAGTCTGGTCAGACTTGCTAATATGTTGTAATTTAAAATAGGTAGGTAGGTAATATGATGTAAATCTAATAATTAAAAGCCTTAGGTATATTCTATTATTACATTATGATACGCATTGAATTGATAAATAAATTAATTACCAACGATTTTTCATTGACCCAAATTTAAAGAATTAATATTTAAATTAGCTGTTATTTTTTCCCTTTGATGTCATTATCATTATAACCTATAGATACCTACATGATAGAGTATTATAAAATTAATGGGTTCTAATTTTAAATTAAATCATACGTTCTGAATTTAAATTGAATTTGTTTTTTTTTTTGCTTTGACAATTAGCTACTGATACTGTTATTGAATAAGTATTCTTAGATTCAAAGCAATTTTTATTAGTAAGTACTAAGTCATCATTTTTAGTAAAATAATAGGGCTTTTGATCTTTTCTTTGAAAATTTCGTAATGTTTTTAATAAGTAGGTACCTACTTAGGTAACCTTCATGCTACTCAAACATTAATTAGTACCTACCTATCTAGCAAATTCTTGCGGTTTCAACCGCGTAGTTCCCGTTTAGATCACCACACATTTACTCATTCCAGCCAAAACTCAATTCGGCAATTAAAATTATATATTATATGGATAAGTTTGTTTATTTGTTACGATTTCAGGCCTAAACAACTAAACCAATTAATCAGCGAATTACATAGGCTATATTTACCTGTATTCTTTTTTTTTATTTTCAAAGGCAGCAAACGAGCAAACAGCACACTTGATGGTAAGTGTCACTGCCGCCCATGGACCTTTCTAATACCAAAGGCACAGCTAGGCCGCTGCCTACCAATACAAACCCCAAAAGTTGGATTTCCGGCTCTCTCGCTCACCGAACGAAGCGCAATAACATATTGCCATTACTCAGATGTCGATCTTCTGCTAGAGTGTGGTACTAACTCGGACGGATCAGCCCGCGGCTGTAGACAGAGAACTGTCCACAGCATAGTCCTACCACAAGGTATTAATTTCCCACGAAATAGAGACTTACGCGGTTATTTGCTGGTTATAAATAAATAAAAAACTCATAATATGTAACGATAACGCGTACGTTATAGTTCGGGTTATTGTCTCGGTCGAGTGTGGAGAGCATTAGGGCCGTTTCTATGTTCGTACAAGTTTATAAATAGTAGTTAATTCTATTTCAAGACCGTTAAAGGACAAGAGTTTACTTGTGAATACGTAAGTAGTCATTAGTTGTTAACATTTTATTGTATTTTGATATTATCTTCGGTTATTTTATTAATTAAATAGCTACCTACCAGTATATACACATAAGATGGATTGATAATAAAATATAAATCTAATAGCGTTTTCTTCTTTTTTTTTTGTATTGGCAATCAGCTTCCTATACCTACAAGCCGTTGTTGAAAGTTTCGAGTTAGGTAGGTAAGTACAATTTTCTTCATGTCTTTAATCTCGAATTGTCTGCCAATAACTTAAATCGTTACCATCAACTAGGCAATGTGTGCTACCTTTTGAGTAATTTTGGTAGAAAAAGAAAACGTAAAGCACTTTTACCTATCTACCTATAGGTATTAGATTCATCACATTCCAGCAGTTCCCTCGCATCACATTACATAAAATGACACTTTCATATTCCCGCCATACCTATTCAAAATGGCGGTTTAATATAGATAGATTATCAAAATGACACTTGTGACAGCAGGCAGTTTTTGACATTTAATTTGAAGATGTTTTTTTTAAATACTTAACAGACAAAGGAATCAAAACGTTTTAATAGATAAATAGTTACCTAGTAGGTACATCTCTATCAACTTTAAGATTTAAATAAAATGTCTCTCCTCTGTTTAACGGTCGGCGAAACACTGCAAATGAAGGAAATCTCGTGACTAACTCTTATACCTACACAATACCTATATCTAATAGATAAATATATAAATAATAAAAGTTACATCTGGTTAGTGTGTCAGACACAGGTTCAAATATTGAAACTATCTTGATAACGACTCCTTTTATGGGAGATTAAAAATTCACGGCGAAATAATTGGGTACCTATCTAGTTTTCTGCTTCAGGTATAAACTGTGCCATTCATGTCTATGATCTAGATTTATGAAGTGAAAACTTCTTTTGGCGCACCGCACACAGATTTTTCGTAGGCTGTAAGTGAGGCTGATCCGTCACGCTCTGAAAGTGAAATGCTCGATCGGGTGAACTCGGGACCGCCGAGTGTACCCGAGCGATAAAGAAACAGTCAGCTGCTCTTCATTGCTGTGTCGCTGTGTTTACTATTAATTTACTATCTACCTAATAATTGTTTATCTACTAGATAATAATTGTTATTAGATATTAATTATTATCAATTATTCAATAGTTTTTTTTATTCAATAGCTTTTAATACCTAGTTATTTTTGACGGCTGGTTATGGTATGGTCACACTCATACATACTTCCTGGGGCACGTTTTTTTTAATAGCTTTAAGTTTTCACTTCTGTAGTCCTTATGACTGCTTTGTGTTTTTTTTTTTGTCAGGAATATGGACATGTCATATCGCGCTTTTTAGTAGATAAATATCTATTTATTAAATAATTTTGCTGGTATTTTCGTAATAGGTACAATACCTACAGATAAAGTGCTGAAGTATAGGTACCTATTGAATATAATACCTATAATAGTGGTTTACCGTGTATTTTCATGATACCTATCTATGCCAAAACTTCCACACAAATCATTAATTCGATTTCCATGTCAGTGGTGACGACGTGACTTAGGTACCCACTAACGGACAGTGACTATGAATAAGCTATTCAATATGAAGAAGTGTTCATAAGAGAAGAAAATTATATAAAATTTGGCTGTATGGTCTTTGTTCCCTTTGCCTGTCCGAATGGACGAACAGAACCAAAGATGTTTATGATCTATCGAAATTACAAAGTTATGATTGAACATAAAGAGAATATGCTAAATGACAATTAAAGAAATTTAAAATTGGAACACTAGGCACTCGTCGGGCGCACAATAGACGTGACGCGGCATTCCAATTCGGTGCGCTATTGTTGAATACGGCTCGTTGATTGGTCGGCATTCACAATGGGCCACGCCTACAACACAATGCCCTATTGTCGTGTGGGGCGCGCCGCCCAAACCATTCTTATATTTTTTTATAGAATAGTTATTTACTTCACATATGAAATTTTTCTTGAAATGCCTAGATATAAGCATAGTTAATTCTATTGATTGTTTTAATTTGCCTATCGATTTACCTATAATATATTTAATTATCTTTTCATAGTGAGTAGAGAAAGGAAAAACAAATAGGTAAGTGTCTTACCTAATTTGTGTTTATTACTTAGAAATAGGTAGGTAACTAGGTACTAATGCGAGCAATGTTTTATTTAGCGTTAAGAAGCACTTACCTTAATTTGAAGATACTAGGTACCTACCTATCCTGTATTTTTTTAACAATGAAAAGTTTGTGCGTTATTAATTAAATGTGTTTTATTGAGTATTTACTTAGCAATCTAGAGGTAAGTATCTTACTATAATATTACCTAATATCTAAGCTCATTAGATGGCTTTATTTTAGAATAACCATTAAAAATAACTGGTAGGTACTTAAAATAGATACAAACAGATTTTTATTTTGTATTTTAAGTAACCATTCATTATGAATGTTGAGAAAGCGAGTGAAATATGCAAGGATAGAGTTCTCTGGCACTCTGTTCTCTCTGACTACCCTGCAAGGGATATGGCGTGATGATATATATGTAGGGGAAGGAGGGGCACCTTGTTACAATTTTTAGATAATTGTCAATATAACAAAAGTATTCTCATAGTTGAAGCATTTGATATTTTTTATCAATAATATACCTAACTATTCAGCTAGTTAAATATTATTTAACCCTCCTTCCCCTACCTATGTACCTAGGTATGTATGTTACTTAAAATATAAAACGCGATCGTAGAAAGAAGTTGTCCGTTGCAATTCACTGTTTGGACATAGGCATCCCCATTGTCATTCAAAACTGTTCAACGGCGAAATATGTCAACAATTTACCTTGTTTAAGAAATATCTTATTTATAAAAAATTTATGAACCTACTAAAGTAGGTAACTACCTACCTATAACTAATCTGTCACTAGAAAACAATCTAAATAATAACTAGAAAATAAAAAAAAACAGACAATTAAAAAAATACAACCGTTAGGTAGGTACTCAGATCATTTTCAGAAGTGCTGTAAAATGAACATTTTAATAAGTAGGTATCTACTCAACATAGGTAGGTAAGTACCTACTTATGTACTTATACATATGTAACTAAATCAAATCGTTATAGAGACGATTTTTAAAAGCCAAAAACACATTAAAACGGAAAGTAAACTGGTAATAAATTAAAAAAAAAAGATCGCGCCCACTTAAGCGCCCCAAATGGAAATGGCAGCTACTTATTTCTTCCGTAAAAGCATCGTTTAAAAAAATGGTAAAGCGACATTGAATATTAGATTATGGGTTCCGTAGCTGCTATGGCTGCTATAGCAATAGATCTCAGCACTGTCATCTCAGCCCACATGCGTCCCACTGCTGAAAAAGTTTTATACCTATCAAATTTGTCCTTTCTTGCATAGATGTTATTTGCATACCTAGTAGGTACAAAAGGTCCTTTAGTCGTCTTTTACGACACCCACAGACAACAAGTGGGGGGGAGGCATAGTTAATACTATTTTTTCTCCATCATTAGGTATACGGATTAACGTCATTAACGTAAAAAATATCTGTAGTTATTTATTTTTCTCCGTGTGATGACGGAGTACCTACCTAATATCTACAATTCACCACCATCTATCTTACCCGTGGGTGATCGTAAGATACCTACGACTAAGGAATATACTATACTATACAAGAGAAGGTAGGTAATCACGAAATAAAACCCTATAGACTGGTCAGCGTGGTACAGTAGGTCAATTTACCTCGCAATACGAGCTCAAAATTGACATATAAGTTGAGATAATGATATATTTAAGAGGCAACTAACATTCGGTCTTAGAGAACCCTCGCTCTAATGATCACTCTTCGATCATAACCGATAAAAAGTCATTAGTTAACACCTCCAAAAAATATTTTATCATATAGGTACCTACCTATCTATATATTCAAGCCGTTAATGAATATTATGTTTTAACTTTGATAAATCTATTAGAGCCGTATACAACATCTTATGACATTAAAACATGATAACAAATCGCTAAACTGTAATGCATTACTTACATTTTTGTCATTTTAAATGTAACTAATTCGGTAGACATCGTTAAAATAAATGTTTCTCTATGGTTTACCTATCTAAATATATAGATGGCGCTTATTTATATTTGGTTAATTATCCATAGACAAAATTATTGCGATTTATTTTTAAATTTTTCGTGTGATGACGGAGTAGGTAGGAATGCTATTCACCACCCCGTATCTTACCCGTGGGTAATCGTACTAAACGACTAAGGGTATATCCCTTGGTCGTTTAGTAAATGCATTATTTTTTTATTTTTTTTTTCCGCAAGGTGGACCATGGATGTGGTCGCGACAGAAGAGGCGGCACACAACCCCATGGACCCACCCTGCAAACACCTCTCTTCGCCGTGCGACCATCACCGGTACCCGATCTTTGACTTCGGTTGCCCGCCCAGCGGTATACCCTTGCGGGTTCCTCTTTTGTCGATGCCCCGACAGCTTTTGCCGTCAGGGCGTCGCCCTCACGCGGTGGCCTCACGTCGGTTGACCGGACCATTCCCCGGTCCGATCACCCAAAGCCTCGGTTAGGGCGGCATACTCGCGCCTGCGCCGCCCCGGCCGCTGGCAGCGGCCCGGGTCACAGGAATCCACCCGGACTCGTTCCGCGGCCTCCTTCTGCGAGATGACAGCAGAAGGCGGCGACCGCGTCCCAATTCCTGACGCTGTCGACCATCGCTCGCGCAACAGCCGGCAGCATCAGGTCGGCACCAATGACAGCTACGAGGTCACAGCGTTGCCGGGCCTAGGTCACGCAGACCTCCAGTGTGTGTTGCGCCATGTCTTCGTCACTGCCGCACTGGTGGCAGGACGGAGTCGACTCCCTCCTTGCGATCTTGTGCAGGTATTTGCCAAAGCACCCGTGCCCCGACAACACCTACACCAACCGGAAAGAGAGGACTCCGTGCCGCCACTCCATCCACTCCGTCAATACGGGCCGGAGAGCCTCTACGGTAAGAACACCGTGCCTAGGGCTCTCTAGCCGCGTAGCCCAGCGAGCGATGATGTCTCGGCGGGCGTCCTCGCGCCAGGTGGCTATCTCGCTAAGCGATGGGGAGCCACCCTCGTCGCGCACTGAGGTCACCTGCCGGTAGAGGTCGGAGAGCATCTCCAACTCTATGTCCCACGGGGGTGTCCCAGCCAACACGCCTGCCGCCTCGGTCGACACCGTGCGGTATCCGCGGATAGCTCTAACCATCATGATTCTCTGAGAGCGCCACAGAAAAGCCCTCAGCCGGAGGGTCAGAGACCTTGCCCACACGGGTGCGCCGTACATGGCCATCGAGCGGATCATCCCCGCATACAGCCGTCGGCCCTCAAAGCTGGGTTCGCCCACTTTCGGCATAAGCCGTGATAGGGGGACGCCACACCGACCAGCCGGGGAGCAATTCGGCGGAAACCAGCTGCTGCAGCTGCTCCCAGAACGCCCATCGCCCGTCCAGCACCAGGCCCAAGTACTTCATATGGGCCTGGATACTGATGTGGATGGAGTTGACGACTATCGAGGTGCCGATAGGCGGCCTTACACGGGGCCCATAGAATAGGAGGGCCTCTGTCTTGTTTAGGGCCACCCTGAGCCCCAGCGCCTCGATTCGCCTGACCATCTCGTCAGTGCCGAGAGTGGCCAGGCTCGCCGCCTCTTCGAGTGTCCTGCCCCGGGCTGTGACGAGCGTATCGTCAGCACAGCATATCAAGCCCCGCCCGGGGGGGGGGGGGAGACTCTCTCGCAGTGCCCAGTCGTACCCGATGTCCCACAGAGTCGGCCCCAGAACCGACCCCTGCGGAACACCGCACGACATGGGCGTCCGCACAATGTCCCCTGCGGGACCCGTGCAGAGGACACTGCGCCCCTAAATAGTCCAAATAGTTCGCCACCAGCCGCCTCAGGTACAAGGGCACTCCATGAAATCGGAGCGCCTCCCTGATGCAGCTGAATGGCAGACTATTGAATGCGTTGGCGATGTTCAAAGACACCGCCAACAGCACTCCTCCGCCGGTGACAGCCTCTGCGGCCGTCTGCCTCAATCGTAGCAGGGCCCCGATGGTCGAACGCTCCCTTCTAAAGCCAAATTGAACGTCCAACAAATCGGGCCCCACCTCGCCCAGGTGCTGGACGATGCGGGCAGCGAGGATGCGCTCCAGCAGCTTACCCACATCGTCAAGGAGCACGATGGGCCTGTAGGCCGACGGCGAATCCGGGGGCCGTCCCGGCTTTGGCAGGAGAACCAACCTCCCCTCCTTCCAGCACTCAGGGAACCGTCCAGACGCCAAACAAGCGTTGTACAATTGCCTGAGGCGAGGTTCGAGGTGCTCGAGGAGCGGTATAAAATGCATATAAAATATATGCGAGAGAAGGAAATCTCGAAACAAAACCCTATACCAACACGTCTGACCAGCGCGGTATAGTAGGCTATTTTCCCTCCCATTGCGGAGGAGGCCCGAGCCCAACAGTGGGTTATTTATGGGCTGTGATGATGATGATGATGACTATTAAAGTTATTAATTCATCTGCTTTCCGACCTTTCTATTTTATCTGGAATAGAATCCCAAGGAAGGTTGATATTAGAAAGGCTGACGATTATAAAACTATTGCTAAAACTCGATTTTAAGTAGGTATCTAATATTTTTTTAAGTGAACACCCGGCACAAATCAAATACCTAATCTTTGTATTGCGAGGGACTTTACAAACATATATGTAATTCATCATCATCAACTTGCTCTTATCCCAATTTATTTGGGGTCGACGCAATATGTCTTCTCTTTCCATACAACTCTATCAGACGTCATCCCTGTGGTCACTCCTTGTCTATCCATGTCATGTTTCACGCAGTCCATCCATCTTTTCTTCGGTCTTCCCTTAAAAAAAAAAGACTATACCTATATCTAATTAACCTACACAAATGACACCTCTAATCTTATGTCTACTACGCCCTCTCACAGATGGCGTAGTAGACATAACACTAGAATAATTGGGATAAGAGCAAGATGATCAATTTTTTTTTCAACTCGGCTCATAGGTATAGATACGTACTTACGTCCCACTAGGTTTTAAACTTCACCACAATGGAAGGGAAATTCAGATATTAACTATTACACTGGTCAGACAGATTGGTAAAGAGTTTTATTTGTTAGATTAATGGAACGACTTGACTTAGATAGGTACTGACGGACAATGACTATTAAGACAATATGAAGAAGCATTGAATAATTATGAAAAAAAAAATAAGACTTGGCTGTATGGGCTTTTTATCCCTTTGCCTGTCCGAACGGACGAACAAAACAAAAAACAAGAGTTTTATTATGAGTTTTTTTTTCTCTGGAATAGATGTTATCTGCATAACCTTTTTTCATCTTCAATATAGTTACTGAAAAGAGTTTTTTTTTATCTCGTAGGTACCTAATGGGTTTTTAAAGTAACGGAACCCAAGTCCGTATGTAAAATGACTGACCAAAAACAGCGGTAATGTTTCAGGGTGCGCCTACAAATGTAGATTAGTGTAGCTAATGGCGCCCTCTAGTGGTGTTAGTGTGCGATATTTTCATGTCGAAGATACGTAAATACATTCAAGAGCAAGTTAAATTGATGTCCAACCATTGACGATTTATTTAAATGTTTTTATTTTATTTAAAGTCACATCGTTATTTTCCTTCAAATCTTTTACTTCTTAAAGTAGGGGAAGTCCGGGCAAAGTGGATACCTTAAGGTATTTCAGGTTATAGCAGAAAAGGTATACAATACAAAAACGAAATAGTTATCACAAATCAGTCTTTATTTATTGCTCTTACAAATACAAACATCAGTTACCATTAATATTTAAACAATAATCAACTGCTATTAAAATTTTAAAAAGTACGAAAGTATCCGCTTTACCCGGTGTACCGGGCAAAGCGGATACATTACTTGGGCAAAGTGAATAACTACTTGGATAATTACTTACTAAATTGAAGAAGAAGAAGAATAATTACTTGGGCAAAGTGAAGAATATTCAATCTCGGAAAACATAGAAATGACTTTAATAAACTTAAAAAAAAAACTTTACTTGACCATAATAAATAGAAAATTAAGATTGGCAATTGTCACAGGTATACCCTTGAGTGCCATCAAAAGCAGAACAATCTTCGTGACACCATTGTTGACACATATCACATTGAATCCAATTTTCAATTGGTTTACCGTCTTCTTCTATATAAATTTCACCGCAAAAAAAGCATACAATATCATCAAATTCTTTTATTTTCCTTGGCTGTTTAACCTTTTTAGCAGTTTTTTTGTCTTTGACAGTCTTTGTATTAGTCTTCTTTGGAACATTTTTTGACTTATCATTCAGTCTTTTAGTAACTTTCTTAACTTTATTTTTATTATATTTCTGCTTTTGATCTTCCTTGATCGGGGTACTGGTTAATATTTCTGATTTTTGTAATTTCCGTTTACGCGTGGTCAGTGGTTTGGTAGGATTTGGAATAGGTCTTAACACCAAGGGACTGTAGTGGGAGGCTGAGCATCCCGGTTTCGGATCAGGTGAGTTATCACGGCTAGTATTTTGTCGAATATTTATTTCAGTCTCTGGCACCACTGTATCATTTCTCTGAGCAGCTATATCTGGCCCAAAAGCGGAGACAATTCGGGAACATCCAGGTTCTGGTTCGGGTGTACATCCGTCGCTACGAATCTTTTCAGGCGTGTTAACAATGGGCGCAAAAAAGTCTTGAAACTCACAAGAGTTAGTTCTGTTTCGAGCTGGAAATATTTCTAATATATCTACTGAATTCGATGGAATCTGTTCTTGAAGAAGTGAAGGCGAAGGAGTTGAAGAAGTTTCTGCAAAAGGTCCGGGAATATCGATCGTTTCTAGAGAGTTTGTACTTTCCGTTCCAATATTCATATTAGACGTGCCTGCGATCACAGCGGCTGGTTCGTAATCTTCGTCACCAAAAGCAAATTTGTTCACAGGCCAAATACCAGGTCTTTCAAATCCATGAACTGCATTTTGAGCTACTGCACTTTTCAGAAAAGCTAGTGATAAAAGTCTGGCTATATCATATTGAATTATAATGCGTCCTGGGTGCGATTTTTGGAAGAGATTTACCTCCCTTTCAAAGTAAGTTTTCAGAGGGCCATAAACTGCCACATCCATGGGCTGCATTTTGTGAGTTGTGTGTGGGGCCAAGGATAAAATCACAACATTGTTCTTGCTAGCGTAATCTAAAGCTGGGTAATATTTATGGCTCTCGTGGTTATCTAATAATAGAAGTATTTTTTTCTCAGGAGTAGGTCGAACATGTTCCACAAAAAATGCATCCAATCAAGGAACACTTCACCTGAAGTCCAACCATTTGGAGTACAGGCTGCTTGAGTGCCGGGAGGCGCACCATCAAGTAGTCTGGGTTGCATCTTTTTTCTGGCAAAAATTAAGAATGGTGGGAGAAATAAACCAGCGGCATTACAACAACCTATGACAGTAGTTAATTGACCACGTTCTGCACTGGCGATTATGCCCACTTATTTTTTTCCTTTAGTTGATAGCACTTTAGGCGGCTTATTTGTGGTTGTAGATATATCAGTTTCATCCATGTTATATAATCTAGATGCATCAATATCATATTTTACTGTTAAAGCTTCAAGATTTTCATAAAAACGTCCAACTACATGCCTGTTGAATCCTTTTGCCCTTGCAACCAATGTTGCCTCTGGAGTCCTGAGAGATATTTGATGCTGACGAGACAAAAATGACGACAGCCAATCATCTCCAGCTTTTTCGCACTTGTCCCAGCTATTTAGGTAGTTCAAATTATTTTTCTTGGCGTAGGTGAACACTAAATTTTTGAATTCATCTCGAGTCAAGCCAAAAAATACAGAATTCATATCTTTGAGATATGTCACCAACTCTGTTTCCTGATCTTTAGTGAAAACAGGACAGAATCGACCAAGTTTTGAAGCAGCGATGCCGGTTTTTACATGCCTATACAAGGTTGCATAAGCCAAACCATACTTTTTAGCTGTGCTTTTTATTGATTCTCCAGCTTTGCACAAATTGATAGCCGTTTGCATAGCATTTTCATCCCACTTCCCTTGCTTAGTTTTTCTTATATATTTATTCACCATCTGAAACAATTAAAAGACATTTTTAGAGAATAAGTCATCAATGAAAAATAGCGGGCAAAGTGAATACCTTATCCACTTTGCCCTATTCACTTTGCCCGACTAGGTAAGTTTTGAGGTTAACACATTTCATACAAAAACTAATCATTCTGGCTTTCTGTTAAATATACCATAAAAACCTACTTTGACATGCTACCGAATTAAGACATTCCTAAAATTCAAGTACTAACAATACAGGAGAATTGGTCAATGTACCGACCGCGTAAAATCAATCTTTTATTTACGAAAACACAAATCTTCACCTCGCGGACGAGACGCGACGCGGTCTCGCTCCGATGTTTGCCGCGTACTAAATCAAGATGGCCGAACGCAACGGTGGTGGCGTGTTGAATAAAAAAATTATAATTTAGGAGTAGTGGGGAGTATTCGCTTTGCCCGGCCTTCCCCTATAGGTAAATATAAGTACGTTAAACTTTCTCTTAAGGAAAAAGATTAGTGTTGCCTAAATCCAAGACCAAGACTTGCAGCAAGTTTAAGAGTGAACGCTTGACGTGGTACAGACATGTGATGAGCCGGGATGAAAGTAATGTTGTGAGAAATATTTTATGGATGTTGATAGCTTTAGAGCACAGAACACCAAAAATAAGACTGGATTTCATGAAGCATGATATATAGGAAGATAAAAAGAGAGTGAACGCAGAGGACTAAGAATTGTGTGGAAGAAAATTACATATTGCGTCATCCTCAAGTAATTAGGATAAGAGCTGAGTAATGACTGAGCCAAGACTGCGCAAGAATTTCGCAAGTGTTCCAAGTCTTGCTGTTAAAATAACACAGAGTTATTTATTTTTATCACATGCATTAAAAATTAAAAATCCAACTAAATAAATGAAATTTCATTCATCTAGCGGCACTAGCTATAGGTACAAACAACTACATAGGTATCTATAATTAGTTACATACCTACCACTTACCGGGAAGGGGCTATAATCACACCTATCTATTATGAGACTATTTAAAATAATATCAAAATATTCTCCGTTGTATATACATACATACCATCACGCCATGTCCTTTGCAGGGTAGGCAGAGAGAACAGAGTGCCAGAGAACTCTATCCTTGCATACTTCACTCGCTTCCTCAACATTCATAATTCTCTTCATACACGCTCGCCGGTTTCGGAGACTCTTGACTCCACCTTCCTTCAGTACGTGACCAATCTGGTCTATGTAGGTGAGTTTCGGTCTCCCCCGGTACCTACATCCTTCCACTTTCGCATTGTATATCTTCTTAACCAGACGTTCGTTCGGCATTCATTCCATATGTCCGAACCATCGAAGCATTCCCTTTCGCATATTTACACCCATACTCTCTTTCATACCTATTTACTCTCTTACGTCGTCGTTACGAATGCGATCGATCAGCCTAACTCCACAGATTTTCCGTAGAGATCGCATTTCGACCGCATTAATTTTACTTTCATACTCTTTAATGCATACCTAACTCTCGCTTCCATACAGTAATGTTGGGACAAGCACTGCGTTATGTCAATACATAGTAGCAATGCTACACGTGCCTTCTGGCTGAGGTGGTGACTACCGAGAAGTTGACCCTACGCTCACTCTATTTCCCGCAATCATTCTTCGCTCTATGCCGGTGATGTAGGTACCTTCCATCTCGGCTAAATCCACATCCAAGATATACAAATTCATCCACTTGCTCTAGTAGGTACATCATTACCTATTGTTACTCTTACATCTGTTCTGGTTTTATCTCTTTCAAAGACCATTATTTTGGTTTTGCTCACATTCACGCGTAGACCCCTTTTCTTACAATCTTCTGTCATTGTGTCGACTAGGGTCTGCAGGTCAGTCGCTGACTGTGCCAGCAGGACTGCATCATCTGCATATAGCAGAGCAGTGACCACTGAGTCGCCCATCTGGACTCCCACATTCATATCGTTCAACCTTTGGAGACATTTATCCAGATATATGATAAACAGTCTGGCTGACAGAACGCACCCCTGCTTAACGCCGATATTGACGTCAAACCAAGGCGACATTCCATCATCCAGCCGCACACAGGCTCTGCAGCCCATATACACTTGGTATTGCAAAAGTCCATGGGCGGAAGTGAAACTTACCAGCAGGTGTGTTGCTTGCTCTTTTACTATCATAAAATATAAAAATAAAAATTATGTAAGGCTCTTAGTCTTTTATGACATCCACGCGCAAAAGGTTGGTAGTATTCATAGCTAATACCATAAAGGTAGAGGAGATGCTTCCGTGTGGTGACGTACACCGTCACCACACGGAAGAATACAATTCACCACCCCCTATCTTACCCGTGGGTGATCGTACGAAACGACTAAGGGGTTTAAAACGTATATAACATCTATGCGAGAGAAGGAAAACTCGAAACAAAACCCTATAGGTAGATACCAACACGTCTGACTAGTGTGGTATAGGTAATTCAATTATCTTCCCATTATGGAGGAGGCCCCAGCCCAACAGTGGGACATAGATGGGGTATTATGATGATGATAAGAGAAGATGCTAATATAAGAAAATCCATCCTGAGCTATCAACTCTTTCTCTGCTACAAATATTATTCATTTTGTACGACACCAGAAAATCAATTTGATTAAAGACTTTATTCTAAGTCCGTCGTTAAGAACAGGTGCCTGACCTTGAAATATATGAACTCGAGACATCAGGTTCACTATCTCGTATAGCTACCACATGGCTACTTGTTTTACAATAAATACCATTAAACTTGCAATAAATTTGCCATCCATTTTGCAAGGTCAAGTAGGGTCAACACCAACCAATGTCGTTGACCTGTCATTTCATTATAATCAACAACTAACATAGGTCATACTAAACTGGTTTTTGAATGGCATGTAAATATTTGCTGTTCAATATATTTATAGCTACTGTTACTTAAATAAGCTTATATAAGTTTACGCTATTGTCACTTAAGAACTTATATGGTGAATGAAAAGTATGTCCACTCCCCTAGGGGGTTGAAAAAACCAACAGAATAAACACTAGAAGATTAGAGAGAACTATTCGACAGGGAAACTAATCATCGAGATGATAATAACCATTTCAGCTTTTATAGGTATGTCCCACTGCTGGGTTCGAGCCTCCTCCATAATGGGAGGGAATTTGACCTACTATACCACGCTGGCCACTGATGGCAAGCCAGTGGCCCTCTCGCTCGGCGAAGAGAGGTACATGTAGGCCGGGTCTATGGTGTCACGCGCCGCTTCTTCTGTCGGCCCCGGATGGATTTAGCAGGGTGTGACTATTCCATAGCCCGCCAAAAAAAATGCCACGATGGTCAGACAGATTGGTATATTTTACATACATACATATCATCACGCCATATACCTTGCAGGGTAGGCAGAGAGAAGAGAGTGCCAGAGAACTCTATCTTTGCATACTTCACTCGCTTCCTGGGTATATTTATTTTTTATTATTTTTTCTTCCTTAGTATCTATATTTTAATTTCAAATTTTCCTTCTCTTGCCTACTCTACCTAGTTGCGTCTATTACGATGCTCACGGATTAGATAGGGGTTGATGAATTGTATTCTTAATCCATCACCATACAGCAAACCTATCAGAAGGGTGAATAGTGGTAATTATAGGTAGGTAACTGTTATTGTCATAATCATCGTAAAAATGAATTAAGGGTTACAAATAGATATCATCACTACCAAATCCTCTCTTCTTAGGGGTAGGACCACGCTGTAGACAGTTCTCTGTCTACAGGCGCGAGCCGGTCCGGCAGGGGCAGTACCACACTGAGCAGAAGATCGACGTCTGAATAATGGCAATGTGCTATTGCGCTTCGCTCGGTAAGCGATAGAGCCGGTAGGCCAACTAGGTGGGTTTGAGGTTTGCATTGGTAGGCATCGGTCTAGCTAAACCGTTGGTACCTATTGCAAAGCTCCATGGGTGGCAGTGACACTTACCATCAGGTGTGCTGCCTGCTCGTTTGCCACTATAAGCAATAAAACAAAAAAAAATAAAGAAAAAAAAAACCTGTCGAGTCCATGACCATTGGTAGGTACATATGTAAAGAAGAAGAAAATACTAAGACCTAAGTCATAATTTTGTTTTTATTGCCTATGTTGGCAAACGTTCAAGCGGCACACCTGATGGTATGTGTTACTGCTGCCCATAGAACTTCAGAATACCAGGGATACAGCTAGGCAACCTATCAACTAAAACTCACCCAAAATTTGGGCTTCCGTCTCTATCACTGACCTAACGAAACTCAACAGCATATTGCTGCTTGAACGTCGATTTTCTGCGAGAGTATAGTACCTACTACCCCAGACGAACAGGCCTGCGGTTAAGTAGGTTGTATGTATGTTTTTTGTACAGAAAACATAACGATCTCTGATATTTACTCGAGTATTACGCATTTGAAATAAAACTATTTTTACGGATTCTATCACGTTTGTATTGAATTGTATTGATTCATGGTCACGGGAGGAGTTATCCCGTAACCATCAACATTATAGAGTAGGTATTCGAAACATTGGGAAATTAAAAATCAAATGTAAACGTGATAAAATCCGTAAAAATAGTTTTATTTCAAATATAGAAAACCGTCAACGGTGTGGCCTTTACTTTATTCATATAACGTATTCATTCATTGAAAATGTTTGATTTACTTATCTTATTATACATCATTCTAGTGTCTTAATTACGAAAATTTCTCCAACATGTCTACTTACCACCTATTATCTGTATATCAAACGATCGACATCTTTCATGGAATTTAATAACGAACTAATTATAAAGACGGAACTCACATCAAAGCCTTCGTAATGGCTTCCTATATTTACTTATTTCATATGTATTTTCGTTTTAGTATATATCAGCTGGGCCAGCAGCTACGATTGCTTGGATAAGTATCTGTTTAAAATTATCACTTTATTAATGAATAGCTACATGACTGAGCTTAGTAGCACGGTACGTTCGCTTTTTTTGGTGTCCTTTAAAAAATAAAAACATTGCTTTATTACTTGTCGTGGCAAACGAGTAAGCAGCACTTTTTTTTTGGATTGGGCTACGGTCGGCGCACTCCTCGCACCACTCCATCCGGGGTGACAGAGGGCTGTAAGCACGCACACCCGTAACCCACCTGTGACGTCACCTTCGTCGTTGGGCCGACCACCGGAGCAGAGTGACTTGACGTCAGTGGTCGGCCCGACGGAATACCCCTGAGGAGTACCCTCTACTCGACCGACGTCCCAAAACCTCGGGTAGGATGTCGGTCTTTCCTCACGCGGTCGGCCTCTCGGCGGGTGACGGACTAATTCCCCGATCCAGTCACCCGCGGCCTCGGCTAGGGAAGCAGCACACCTGATGATAAGTCTTACTGCCGCTAGACCTGTAGCCATGAACGCTATAAAGTGTTCGAAATGTCGGAAAATTATCGTTCGTCGGAATCAAATACAAACGCGATAGAATCCGTAAAAATAGTTTTATTTCAAATAATAGAGTATTACATACTCGCGTAAACATAAGAACTCTGTAGATATGTTTAATGTTTCAAGAAAAATATATCTTTAAAATTTATAATGTTGTAATATTATCAAAGTCATTATAACGTAAATTTATATTTTTAATTGATGATCTTATTGCAAAAAGAGGCATCAAATGATCTTATATTACAAAAAATAATATATGTAGACATGCTTTATAAAATAATCATTCGTTGTATAAAAATACGACATAGTTTGTTATCGTATTAAAGAGAAGAAACCAACAATGAAATGGACGACGTGTGTCTCGACCATAATACCTGCCCAAAAAATACATATTGACGCTAGTTTTTTTTTTAAATACTAGGTACCCTAAGGAAATATTCCTTGTATTGTTACGAATATGAGCTGTGTGGTAGTGGCTACAAATAATACCAACCCTTACTTTGCTAGTGGATGTTGTAAAAGACGACTAAGAGCCTTATAACGACCTGGGCCAACTCAATCTGATGATATTTGATCAACAATTACATTCCCAAGGAGGGTTGACCTCTGGCAGGCGGCTGGTCATAAAACTATTACCAATAGGTAACATTGTATCGACCCCAAATAATTAGGATAAGAGTAGGAGAATGAAGACGATATTACGAATACAAATTACTCCCAAACTCAGAATTATTTTAATTTTTGGATCGCACAAAATATTTACTGCGTGGTAGTAGCTTTTAATATTAAGCCTTAGGAACTTCGCTCGTGGATATCATAAAAGACGACTAAGGACTTTATATCGACTAGAGCTAAATCCATCTGATACCGTTTAGTTAACAATTATATTCCCTAGGGTGTTGTCAGGAATCCACCGAAGACAAAGATCGGGTACCGGTGGTCCGCTTGCACGGTGAAGAGAGAGGAGTTTTACGGTGGGTCTATGGGGTCACGCGCCGCCTTTCCGTCACCCCGGACCGATTTGGCGGAGCGAGACGCATCCATAGTCCAACAATAAAAAATAAAAAAAAGGGGGTTGTCAGGCAGCTGTTTGATCACAAAACTATGGATTTTGTAATATGTACGATGGAAGAGGAGTACATATTGCGTCAACTCCTAGTAATTGGGATAAGAGCAGAATAATGATGATGATAAATTATTATGCTAGATGGCAATCGAATCCACGACACTACGGTAAATCGGTATCTGTACAGTATTACTGATGTTTACACAATTATTAGATGTGAAGAAATTTCATCTTATTTGTACCTATTTACTTTCTTTTGAGTTTATGCTCATGGGAGAAACAAGGTGTTTCACGTACAACAACTCATCGTTATTACAGAAGTTTTTATCTAGCCTCTACAGTGGTCTTATAATGAAAAAAAAACGTTACATACCTAATCATATATCATATCATCATGATACAAAAATAAATATCATACAATAATATGCCACTCAGATTTTCGTTATAAAACGATGTTTATAAAAATATAGGTAATATATTTATATCCTGGTTTTGATAAAAAATATACCAATGTTTTATGGCATTTTGTCTATTATAAGCCTTGTATATATATTACACTTTTTTTTTGCTGTGGGCTATGGAGTAGCCACGCTCCGCCAAATCGGTCCCGGGCAACGGAGGAGGCGGTGCGCGACTCCCAGCCCAGCCTGAAAGACCTTCGCAATGCGAGCGGGCCACCGGTACCCGATCTTTGTCTTCGGTGAACCAAATATGTTTTACACTATAAAACTTTTTATGCTCTTTGGCCGGGCAAGCAAGAGGGGTATATATGGGACTCCTAGAAACTCGGTATACTTGCTATAGTCTCGCGTATTCTTTTTTTTATCTACCTCTTGCAGGGAGTAAGAGCTACGCTCATCGCATTCATTCCTCTGCACCAAGAAGTAATACGCCTTGTACGTAAACATTTGAAATAAAACTATGCTTACGGATTCTATAGCGTTTGTATTTGATTTTTAATTGCCCGACGTTTCAAACACTTTACCTGCAGCGTTCATGGTCACGAGAGGACTGAGGTGTCTAACGTCCAACTAGTGATCGTTATTGCAGATATTTATATCTACCCACCACGGTATCAGTTATTAAATTTTGACCCACATTTTTT
The DNA here is from genome assembly GCA_905163515.2 of Lymantria monacha. Taxonomy (NCBI): domain Eukaryota; kingdom Metazoa; phylum Arthropoda; class Insecta; order Lepidoptera; family Erebidae; genus Lymantria; species Lymantria monacha. The sequence goes on along the minus strand of LR991102.1, from coordinate 23,455,015 downwards.
AATACATAGATATTCATTGTCAGATACAAAAAGAAAGAAAAAACCGAAATATATAAAATTATATCGGTTTAGTTTCTATGTATACTATCTTCTGGGCCATTAAAAGGCCACAAATGGGGAAGCAGGTATGCAATGGTTTTTAGTACCTTAGCTTTAGAGCCTTACATAGATACCCCTTGTCATTGCAATTAACAAAAAATATAACAATGATATCACTAAATTTCCGTAGAAAAACTTCAAATTAAAGTTTGAAAAATCCTACATCATCATCACAGCCCACACACGTCCCAATGTTGGGCTCGGGCCTCCTCCGCAATGGGAAGGCAATTAAACTACTATACCGCGCTCGGCAGACGTGTTAGTATAGGGTTTCGTTTCGAGTTTTCCATCTCTTGCATAGATGTTATATGCGTTTTATATGCCTTAGTCGTGTCTTACGATCACCTATGGGTTACATACGCTTATTACCACACTAAATATAACGAAATAATAGCTATCTATTTACACGATAAAACCATAGCGCATGTAAACCTTTCTAAGGAGTAAGTTTGCCACTAAAACTTACTTTATACGGTGCAGAAGGGTGAAAATGAACCCGGAAAATGAAGGGGTGTTCTTGATACGTAGTTACACAATTTCGTTTAATAGCAAAATTAAAATTTAATACAGTGTGTGTAAGATTGAAGGGTTTGTATGTAAATAGGATGTATAATAAAGGGATGGGTTTTACTTTGATGTGAAATAATATGTTTTAATAGGTATATATTATAAACAAACCTTCGCAATGACGACGTACGAGAGCGAGTAGGTATGAAAGAGAGTATTGGTATAAAAATGCGAAAGGGAATGCTCCGATGGTTCGGACATGTGGAAAGAATGCCGAACGAACGTCTGGTTAAGAAGATATATAATGAGAAAGTGAAAGGGGATGTAGGTACCGGGGCAGACCGAGACTAGCCTACCAGATCGGTCATGTATCTACTGAAGGAAGATGGAGTCAAGAGTCTCCGAAACCGGCGAGCGTGTATGAAGAGAATTATGAACGTTGAGGAAGCGAGTGAAGTATGCAAGGATAGAGTTCTCTGGCACTCTGTTCTCTCTGCCTACCCTGCAAGGGACATAGCGTGATGGTATGTATGTATGTATTATTAACAAATTCTCAGCTTAGGTATATAAGTTCAATTATTGGGCTTGAATCTTTTTCATAATAGGAAGGAAATTATTTTAAAATGGAGGAATACAAGGGCGAGCCACCATCTCCCCATGGTTAATCAATATACCTAGGCATACCGCATAATTCTAGAAATAAAGAAATACGGGATAAGATGAAAGTGCAATAGGATATAAGGTGCTCTTCTTATTCCTACGCAATGAGCAGCCTCCAAAACTTTAGGCGTTCTACCTCTAAGTGAGGATCTAAACGAGGGAAGAAATTGAGTTAATATTCCATGCTATTTGGACGTGTTGGTACAAGGTTTTCTATCTAATATTCCTTCTCTTGCATAGATAGATACCTATTATCTGCAATATGCATAATCCCTTCGTATAGGTAGCCTTTGGTAGTTACGAATCATCATCATCATCACAGCCGATATATGTCCCACTGTTGGGCTCGGGCCTCCTCCGTAATGGGAGGGAAATTAACCTACTATACCACGCTGGTCAGACGTGTTGGCATAGGGTTTCATTTCGAGTGTTCCTTCTCTCGCATAGATGTTATATGCGTTTTAAATCCCTTAGTCGTCTCGTACGATCACCCACGGGTAAGATATGGGGTGGTGAATAATATTCCTACTCCGCCACCACACGGAAAAGTTACGAATACCTAGGTACTATTAACCTATTAATTTCTTGTAGGTGTCCTAAGTAACGGCTTTAAGTCGAGCTGGGTCGACTGTGTCTCGGTCAAAAGTAATTAAGTAGGATAATAGTGATTGTAGCAACTATTTGTGAATCCGATTCGTACTTGACACTTTTATTTAAATTATTCCCGACTAGAAATTTTTTCGTCTTCCTTAGCAGGACCGGACCGGGCATGCCCGATCTGGACCAGATAAGGTATGTAACGCAGAAGATATATCTGGACCCGATCAGGAAAACCTTATCGGGTCCAGATCAGGCATTCCTGATCGGGTCCAGATCGGGCGTTCCTGATCGGGTCCGGATGAAATATTACTGATAGGAACCAAATCAATCATCTGCGATATATATCTTGCCTGATCCAAAACGAGTATGCCCAGTCCGGTCCTTTTAAAAAACATGAATATCTTAAAGAACATGTTTAATAGGTAAAAATATATATTAATATATGACGTAGACACCGAATGCAGTGCTATATTCTTATCATAGAGAGTCCCAGTGAGCCGTTCCGAATGTTCCGATTATGGCGCAACCACCAGATGCTAACGACTGCAACTGTCGCCTAAATTTCTCATTCATGACCTGATCGATTTGTTTTAATCTGATTCGATAACAACTAATTTAATATTAGGCCATGTCATTACGCTTCGGAGAATCTTAACACCGCGATTCAAATAATGACGTCATTTTACTAACGCCATCTATTTATTATGACCCAAAACATTAAATGATAGAATGGTTGTTACAATATTATTATATTTATTTCTATCTATGTTTTCAAATGTACCTATTATTTATTATTGTTTTTACTTTAAATATACATTATTTTTATATTATTTATTAAACATTATTATTATTATTATTTTTATTGTGGTAGGACCACGCTGTGGACAGTTCTCTGTCTACAGCCGCGGGGCCGGTCCGTCCGGGGTAGTACCACACTCTCGCAGAAGGTCGACGTCTGAGTAATAGCAAAGTGCTATTGCGCTTCGTTCGGTGAGCGAGAGAGCCGGAAGCCTAACTGGGGTGGGTTCAGGGTTGTATTGGTTGGCAGCGGCCTAGCTATACCATTGGCAAAGGTCCATGGGCGGCAGTGACACTTACCATCAGGTGTGCTGTCTCCTCGTTTGCCGCCATAAGCAATAAAAAAAAAAAAAAAAAAAAAAAAATATTATTAAATACATATGATTAATTAAAGATTTCAGATTAATCTCCTTTGATACAAATACAATTTACAATATAATATTTCTGTATATATATATATATATTATTTATTTTTGTTTTTACTTTAAATATAAATTATTTTTATATTATTAATTAAACGTTATTATTATTAAATACATATGATTAATTAAAGATTTCAGATTAATCTCCTCTGATGCAAATACAATTTCGCCGTGGCATAAATATGACAATCATGTCACTTTTTTGAATTTTGATTGATATTTTTTTTGTGTTACGAAAGCTGTTTCTGGTTCTGATATACTTACTACAAGCCTTACTATATACTTGATGATATTTCACATCAGGCTATCCTTATTTGGTCCTGATCTGGTCCTGATCCGGTATGCCTTACCATACTTGATGTTATTTCACATCAGGCTATCCTGATCAGGACCAGACCTGGTCCTGATAGGGTTTGCCGCATCCGGCATGCCTCATTCTGTCCTGATCGGGTCCTGATCCGGTATGCCTTACCATACTTGATGATATTACACATCAGGTTATCCTTATTTGGTCCTGACCTGGTCCTGATCCGGTATGCCTTACCATACTTAATGATATTTCACATCAGGCTATCCTTATTTGGTCCTGATCTGGTCCTGATCCAGTATGCCTTACCATACTTAATGATATTTCATATCAGGCTATCCTTATTTGGTCCTGATCTGGTCCTGATCCGGTATGCCTTACCATACTTAATGATATTTCACATCAGGCTATCCTTATTTGGTCCTTATCTGGGCCTGATCCGGTATGCCTAACCATACTTGATGTTATTTCACATCAGGCTATCCTGATCAGGACCAGACCTGGTCCTGATCGGGTTTGCCGGATCCGGCATGCCTCATTCTATCCTGATCGGGTCCAGATACATGATCTGGTTGAACCATACTTTTTTTCTAGTCGGGTTAAACAAAAATAATGCCAAAATTACTGACAATGAGATTTGGCATTTAATACGTTAAGTTGTTTATTAAAAAAAATACAATCGTAAAATGATTGTCACAAATGGTAGTCGAAGTCATACCTATAGGAAATCCATTCCAATCGTCTTAACACTTAGACTTGGTGTGTAGCTGTCGTATAACATTCAAATTGTGGCTCGTATTATTTTTATTTTCTTTATAGGAAACGTGCCATCTACCAGACAATGGTATCGGTCGATTTTTCAAGCTAATAATATCTTTAGTAACCAAAATCAAATAAATCAAAAGCGACATTAAACAATTTAACCATAAACAATAAACTGCCTAAAGAGTTGACCACAGCTAATTAATTATAAAAAAACAAGCGACCATAGAGAGTTGGAGAGGCGGAAATGCCACAATGAGACGTGAACTCGCGCGGATTAGATTCAAAGCGGCGAGATCTTTAAATAGATAAACTGTGGAAGCGCTAAGTGATGCCAATTAGCCTGACTCGCCCTCTGTTGACATCCGCTAAGGTGATGCTTGAAGACACAGTCCCGCCGTTTGAGAATCTTTCGATAGTTCGCATTCATTCTATTTAATCAAATTTATTACTTATTTACATTTGAAGAGAATTATGAATGTTAAGGAAGCGAGTGAAGTATGCAAAGATAGAGTTCTCTGGCACTCTGTTCCCTCTGCCTACCCTGCAAGGGATATGGCGTGATGATATGTATGTGTATGTATGTATTACTTATTTACAATTATTATAATTAAGGAAGGAGGTTTCAGGAGTAGAAGGGGATGCATGGATCAAGTGTTCTCTCTGCGCAAAATTGTGGAGAAGCATCTGGCTCTAGGTCAGAGGGTTTTCTGCAGTTTTGTGGATCTGGAGAGAGCATTTGACACGGTTGTACGAAAGGCACTTTGGGACATTTTACCGGAGTATGGTATTAACGGTAAACTGCTACAGTCTGTGCAGTCCAGTTACATGGGCTGTAGAGCCTGTGTGCGGCTGGATGATGGATTGTCGCCTTGGTTTGACGTCAATATCGGCGTTAAGCAGGGTTGCGTTAAATGTCTCCAAAGGTTGAACGATATGAATGTGGGAGTCCAGATGGGTGACTCAGTGGTCACTGCTCTGCTTTATGCAGATGATGCAGTCCTGCTGGCACAGTCAGCGACTGACCTGCAGACCCTAGTCGACACAATGACAGAAGATTGTAAGAAAAGGGATCTACGCGTGAATGTGAGCAAAACCAAAATAATGGTCTTTGAAAGAGATGAAACCAGAACAGATGTAAAAGTAACAATAGGTATTGATGTACTAGAGCAAGTGGATGAATTTGTATATCTTGGATGTGGATTTAGCCGAGATGGAAGGTACACCACTGATATAGAGCGAAGAGTGAATGCGGGAAATAGAGTGAACGGAGCGTTGGGGCAACTTCTCGGCAGCCACCACCTCAGCCAGAAGGCACGTGTAGCAATACATAACGCAGTGCTTGTCCCAACATTACTGTATGGAAGCGAGAGTTGGGTATGCAGAAAAGAGTATGAAAGTAAAACTAATGCGGTCGAAATGCGATCTCTGCGGAAAATCTGTGGAGTTAGGCTAACCGACCGCATTCGTAACGACGACGTAAGAGAGCGAGTAGGTATGAAAGAGAGTATTGGTGTAAAGATGCGAAAGGGAATGCTCCGATGGTTCGGATATGTGGAAAGAATGCCGAACGAACGTCTGGTTAAGAAGATATACAATGCGAAAGTGGAAGGATGTAGGTACCGGGGGAGACCGAGACTAACCTACCTAGACCGGATCGGTTATGTACTGAAGGAAGGTGGAGTCAAGAGTCTCCGAAACCGGCGAGCGTGTATGAAGAGAATTATGAATGTTGAGGAAGCGAGTGAAGTATGCAAAGATAGAGTTCTCTGGCACTCTGTTCTCCCTGCAAGGGATATGGCGTGATGATATGTACATACATATCATCACACATGTGTATGTATGTATGTATAATTAATAAATCAGGTACCTAGTGGTTTTAGGTGTCGATTTTATACGCTATGTATCGTTAGTTCGATAGTTAGTTCCAATGACCACCATAAAAAATAAAAACATGGGACGCATGTAGCAGATAATTGACAATTCATCATCATAATCATCACAACCCATAAATGTCCCACTGTTAGGCTCGGGCTTCCTCCGCAGTGGGAGAGAAATTAACTTACTATACCGCGCTGGTTAGACGTGTTGCTATACACGTGGTTTCATTTCGAGTTTTCCTTCTCCCGCATAGATGTTATATGAGCTTTATATACCTTAGTCGTCTCGTACGATCACCCACGGGTAAGATACGGGGTGGTGAATAGTATTCTACTCCGTCACCACACGGTGAATTAGTGTTGCCCAAATGCAAGACCAAGACTTGCTGCAAGAGTCTCGCAGTGCTACCTTAGACAGCATTATTCGATTCATTTAGCAAATAAAGGATTGTCAACATTTTGTAGATATTCTTAATACCAATAGACCAGTACACGGCGAAATAATTTGATGTTATATTAAACAATCTCATGATAGATTTTTTTATTTATTTTATTTATTTATTTATTTACTATAAAACTTACATCTATCATTACAGGCAAGCCCAATGCGACAGAGTAGTGAACTATCTTAAATCTATATTACACGTTATGTTCCTACTATCTAAAAAAAAGAATACAAAAAAATAATTAAAGAAATAAAATATAACAACTTACTCTAAGCTGCAGAGTAAATAAGCAGCCTTGGTGAATACGTTCAGTGAACACGAAAACAGATCTATTCGGTCGGACAGTGTGTTGAGCACACGCAGCGACCGCACGAGCGGTGCGCACTGGTAGATAGGTGTGATTATAGCCCCCTAACGTTAAGTGGTAGGTATATACATAATTATTGATAGTTGTAGATACAGTTAGTGCCACTAGATGAATGGAATTTCATTAATTTAGTTGGATTTTAGTGTGGATTTTTTTTTGTATCAAAAAAATGTGTTATTCAAACAGCGAGAGTTGCAAGACTTGCGATACTCGCAAAAGTCTTGCATTTGGGCATCACTAATCTAAATCATTCAGTCATCTACAGACAATTAGAATTTTTATTCAGCATTGGATTCTAAATACTTAATAACTTACCTACTTTAAGTCATTGTATCCCAATATTGGGAATAAGACTCTTACACAGTGGTAAGGAGATTTCCCTAATATACCACGATGATCAAATGGACCAATCAGTCACTGAAAGCCTGAAAAATAAGCCATTCAAAAAGTCCTTGAGTTTAAGATGCTATTGGTTAACTCAAATTACTAAGAAAGTATTGTTAAGCAGCAATTAATATGGAAAATAAAAGATAGAAAATAAAATTACAAAACTATATGCAATTAAATATAATTAAAAAAAAAATCCAAACAATCATAGTTGCTATATTAAACATTTAATTCTAACGACAATTAAAATAATACAATTCGATAACAATTAACGATTTAAATATTACCATTTCAATATTTTAATGTATTAATGAATAATCAAGGATAGGTACATTTGAATATTTCTTTATTTTTATCGCTTATGGTGGCAAACGAGCAGACAACACAGATGGTAAGTGACACTGCCACCCGTAAACCTTTGCTATACCAAGGGTATAGCTAGGCCGTTGCTTACCAATACAAACCCCAAACCCACCGTAGTTGGGCTTCCGGCTCTCCCGTTCACCGAACGAAGCGCAATAGCGCCTTGCCATTACTTAGACGTCGATCTTCTGCGAGAGTGTGGTACTACCCCGGACGGACCGGTCCGCGGCTGTAGACAGAGAACTGTCCACAGCGTGGTCCTACTACTATTAAATATCGCACAATAGTTACTAAACATAACGGTGTATTAACATATTATTTAAATTTGAACTCTAAAATTAACAAAATTTAATTATTTAAATAGCTATGATTTTCCGTGTGGTCACCGAATAAGTATACAATTCATCACACCTATCTTGCACGAGCTACCTCTGAACTCGTCGTAGTCTTTTGCAAGACCCACGTGGGAGTCGTAAAAGATGACTTAAAGGATTAAATGTGTGGTTTAAAATAACATAAAATTATTTCCCCGCGTGCTGGTATTAAGAATACAAAATGTTGACAATGCTTTCTTTGCCAAAGTAATAGTCGAAATATTGTCTAAGCGAGCATTACGAGACTCTTGCAGCGAGTCTTGGTCTTCCATTTGGGCAACACTAATTAAAATACGTAACTACTTACGGTGCCAGGTGCCACGGGCTTGACTCTCATGCAGAACTTGTGCGATCCGCAAATTGAATCTTATGAATCTGAATATAATTTGTATCTATTAATTATTAGTAAAGTCCACCACAATACAAATCCTTGCTCCTCCTATTATCTTGGTGTAGGGTGTCTAAAAAAAAATATCTGCGAAACATCTGCAAATTAAAATTCAAACACAAACGACAATAAAAGCCGTAAAAATAGTTTTATTTCATAATACTCACGTAAAAATCGTTTGGCATTGATTACTTAAATACTACTTATTAATTATTTAGAGATTTGTTATTATTTTATAACTATCTTAGATGACACCATATTTTTTATTAAACTTCTAAGAAAATACATCGGGGAAAACTACATTCAAATAGACTGAGAGCACTTAGCGCTCATCCAGTCCGGGCAAAGCTGTTAAAGACATCTGCAGTTTACAGCTAAATACACACATAAAAAAAACAATATGTCATCAACCACTTCCTTACGGTGTCGTACAGGTTGATCTAAGATCTCTAATTAATGTCACACACCATAACAGCCCTTAACACTCATCTACAGCAGCTGCTAAGCAGCTTCGGTTAATTACCACCCAAATTGAACAGCCGGCAGCACCCAAATGTAATCGATGTTGGTAATGGTGATAGACCCAAATAACGATGGGGATGTTATACAAGTTATGGGGCTAGACGTCGACATTATACGGTTCCGAATGTTATTTTTTTATTTTTTATTTACAGATATAGGTAGATACCTATATTTATTCAGAACTATGGATACAAAGTTCTTTCATCATCATTTCAGCCTATTGCCGTCCACTGCTGGACGTAGGTCTCTCTCATGTTACGTCACAGAGTGCGATCCTGTGCCGCTTGCATCCAATGATGCCCAGCAACCTTCACCAGGTCGTCTGTCCACCTAGTTGCGTCCTACTAAAGAATATAATACACAATTACTGACGTTTACGCGAATAGGTACCTACATATTACACATTTGAAATTAAACTATTTTTACGGTTCATGATCACAGGCGAATATCCCGTAAACGAACAATAAACGCTGTAAAGTGTTTGAAATGCAGGAAAATTAAAAAAATCAAATACAAACGCGATAGTAACCCGTAAAAATAATTTTATTTCAAAGTTAATTACTATTATATTATCTATATTTACTACCCTTTAGCGCTATCTCTGAATTACATTAGGTACATAAAATACCGGCAAAATGTTTAAACGTAACATTTTAAAACAGCTTTCTGAATGGGTTTGGGATTTCCATTGGTAGGCAGCGGCCTAGCTATAGGTACCTACGACTGGTATTCCAAAGGTCCATGGGCGGCAATAACGCTTACCATCAGATGTGCTGCTTGCTCTTTTGGCAATAATATCACTCTCCTGTTCTTATCCCAATTACTTGGGGTCGACACAATATGTAGTTACCTACTCTGCTTCCACCGTACATATTGCAAAAAGTTATTGGCTTTAAGTTTTATGACCGGCCGCCTGCCTGACGTCAACCCTCCTTGGGAATGTAATTGTTGACCAAACGGCATCAGGTGGAATTGGCTCAGGTCTATATAAAGCTCTTAGCCGTCTTCGTCGTCGTCGTTGAGCAAAGTAAGTGTTGGTAGTATTCGTAGCCGCTACCTACACAGCAATATATACAATAAAAAAATATAGAATAAAACCTAGCTGAGTGAGCACAAGAACACACCATTTAAACCATTACACCTTCATTGCATAACAACATAAAACTTTCGTCAAAACTAATAAAAAAAAAATACTAAATTTATCTCAAAATAAATAAACCCACTTAACATTATTATAGCTTCACCATTTGTTATCTTTATTTTATTGTTATTTATATTTTTAACTTTTTTTTTATAAAAAAGTTGTTTATTGTACCTAACATATCGCATTTCTTTAATTATGATTACAAAATGGCTACTTAACATAGTCGACTAAATTAACATTAGATAAACGTTAAAAAATGACTTCTCCATTCTTTTAAATCAAATGAACAATCAGTATTAAAGAATAAAGATAGGTACCTTTTTTTTGGGGTGGGCTACGGTCGGCGCACTCCTCGCACCACTCCGTCCGGGGCGACAGAGGGGCGTAAGCACGCACACCCGTAACCCAAGAATAAAGATACCTGAGGTGAAATATTATGGTTGGACAAGATGTCACAAGCGTCAGTTGTGGAGACATTTTGTATCTTATCCCATTCCCCGATAGCGAAGCCATCATCATCATTACACTGCTCTTATCGCAATTACTTAATGGCAAAGTAAGTACCTACTTATCTTTTTTTTAAAGACACCATCGTGCACTACCTAATATATATAATAATTAACGCAGAAAAACGGCTCTGGCACGAAAGATCAGTATAATAACCACTGCGGCATCTATGTAGTCTCTCATCTCTCACACATATTTCAAATTCATTTCAATAATTTTATGACTGGCCGTCTGCCTAACGTCAACCCTTTTTGTGAATATAATTGTTGACCAAACTCCACCAGATTTAGTCGATATATTTGAATCATTTTTACGACATCCACGAGTAACGTAAGGATTAGTAATCGTAGCCACAATCACAGAGTAGACATAAGAAAACCCTAATATACAAGCAATGTATATATATATATATACATACAGATAGCTTAAAAAGGGTTAAACAGATCCCTTTGTTCTGTACAACGAAGATTACCGGAATACCAAAGTGAGGACTAAGTAGGTAATTACTTGATTGCTTTCTACTTTGTTTGTGTAACACAGGGCGGGTATATTTGTATGGGGACCCCCCCTCAAGTTTCCTTCGGCTATCAAAGATTATTTGTCTGTAACTGATCTCCTCAAAGATTACGTTCTCTTTGCTACAAAATTTTGATTATATTAATTATGTTTGTTGTAAATTTATTTCGTTGATGGATCGGTGGGTTTTTCTTTTAAGATAATAGGTAACCCTGAATTGATAAATACATTAGAAGAATCACGAGGATTTTACATTATTTTTCGTATCCATCTATCTAATTATCAGCTTGTAGATCTCCTTTGTTGAACATAGGCCATAGGCCTGCCCATGAGAATATTAAATACTCAGGACGGTTCTGTGTCCCGTATATCCAAAAAAAAAAAGCTGAGTTTACCATTATTTCATGAGTTTTTTTGTGAAAATTAAAACGTTTACTAGGATTTATCAACAGATGGCACTATTAATGTTATCAAAATGTCTATAGGAACCTATATTATTTCTAGACGGCATTTTGAAATATTAATTATTAAGTGTATCTATTTTTTTTATTACAACGATAATTTTACATAGGTACGTACATATCATCACGCCATGCATCTCTCTGCCTATCCTTTGCAAGGTAGGCAGAGAGAACAGAGTGCCAGAGGACTCTATCCTTGCATACTTCACTCGCTTCCTCAACATTCATAATTCTCTTTATACACGCTCGCCGGTTTCGGAGACTCTTGACTCCACCTTCCTTCAGTACATGACCGATCTGGTCTAGATAGGTTAGTCTCGGTCTCCTCCGTTACCTACATCCTTCCACTTTCGCATTGTATATCTTCTTAACCAGACGTTCGTTCGGCATTCTTTCCACATATCCGAACCATCGGAGCATTCCCTTTCGCATTTATACACCAATACTCTCTTTCATACCTACTCGCTCTCTTACGTCGTCGCTACGAATGCAATCGATCAGCCTAACTCCACAGATTCTCCGTAGAGATCGCATTTCGGACGCATTAATTTTACTTTCATACTCTTTTCTGCATAACCCAACTCTCGCTTCCATACAGTAATGTTGGGACAAGCACTGCGTTATGTATTGCTACACGTACCTTCTGGCTGAGGTGGTGGCTACCGAAAAGTTGTCCCAACGCTCCGTTCACTCTATTTCCCGCATTCACTCTTCGCTCTATATCAGTGAAAAGATATATAAATTCATCCAATTGCTCTAGTACATCATTACCTATTGTTACTCTTACATCTGTTCTGGCTTCATCTCTTTCAAAGACCATTATTTTGGTTTTGCTCACATTCACGCGTAGGCCCTTTTTCTTACAATCTTCTGTCATTGTGTCGACTAGGGTCTGCAGGTCAGTCGCTGACTGTGCCAGCAGGACTGCATCATCTGCATATAGCAGAGCAGTGACCACTGAGTCGCCCATCTGGACACCCACATTAATATCGTTCAACCTTTGGAGACATTTATCCAGATATATGATAAACAGTCTGGCTGACAGAACGCACCCCTGCTTAACGCCGATATTGACGTCAAACCAAGGCGACATTCCATCATCCAGCCGCACACAGGCTCTATAGCCCCTGTAACTGGACTGCACAGCCTGCAGGAGTTTACCGTTAATGTCATAAACTGCAGAAAACCCTCTGACCTAGAGCCAAATGCTTCTCCACAATATTGCGCAGAGACAACACTTGATCCATGCATCCCCTTCCACTCCTGAAACCTCCTTGTGTCTCACACAGTAAACCATCGGACACCATCCCCATTCTCCTTTCAATAATTTTACCATACAATTTTGCTGCTAAACTGGCAAGCTTATGGCTCTGTAATTTTCGCAGTCATAACGTGAACCCTTGTTTTTAAACAAAGGCACGATGACTGCGCTATTCCAGCCCCTGGGAACCATTCCTGAGCTCCAACATAAATTGAGGAGTAACAGGAACACGTCCCAGACACAGGAGCCGCCAAGCTTGATCATCTCGGCAGACACCATATCAATGCCCGCTGCCTTACCATTTTTCAAACTTCTTATCGCCCATTCAACTTCATCCATACTGATGCCATTGGAGGACGCCGGTGCCGAATGTTGATCTACTAAACCACATGCGACACCGGCGCCAACTCGAGTATCCGCATAGCTACATATCGCCAAAATATTCACTCCATCGGCTTAACATGTGTTGTGTTCATGTAAGAATGTCTCCACCTTTAGACCTTATTTTATTCATTCTGAAGACTGACCAACCACCCCGAGACTTCTTCACCTCCCTCCAAAAGAGTTTGGTGTTACCCTCGAAGTTTTTAGTCAGCCTATCTTCTGCACTCATATTCGCTCTATCACGTTTCTCTTTCACTAAGGCCTTGATGTCATTCTTACATTGCCGATAAATATATCAGAAAGAAATATCTTTCTTCTGTTCAGTCATACTGTCATTCAGATTCAAAGAAGAGACATAGTCCAGCCACGCTTTCTTCTTTTGCTCTACGTAAGCTGCCACTTCCGCATCCCACCATGCATCACCATTTGTTTGTCTATGCTTCTTTGAACTTGCACATACTTCTTTCGCTGTATCTACCATACTCTCTTTCAATACTCTCCAGCATTCTTCAATGTCCGATTGCGGCTGGCTTGCCATCGTCAGCCGTTTTCGGACACCCTCTGCATACTTTTCTCTTACACACTCTTCTTGCAACCTTTCAACCTTTATTCTTTCAAGCCCTCCGAAGTGGACACGCTCTCGCCAGTGCCTCCACTTTCTGAACAGACCACTAAATCTCGCAATAACGAGATAGTGGTCCGTATCGACTGTGGGGCCCCTGCAGGCTCTTGCGTCCAATATTTTGCTTCGGAGGTCACTGTCTACCTAAATTAAATCTATTATACTTTTCTTTTCATTCCTTCTCCATGTAAACATATGGATGTCCTTATGTTGGAAAAATGTGTTTGGCACAATAAGGTTTCTCTCCATGCATACATCCGCTATGAGCCTACCTGCGTCGTTCACTCTCTTATCACCAAATGGACCAAGTAAGCCCTCATAGTCGGGACGCTTGGTCCCCACCCATCCGTTCAAATCTCCGAATACAATCACGCGTTCACTGGTTTCTGCCATATCCAGAACTTCCCTAACATTATCCCAAAACTTCTCTAGGTCTGATGCCACCGAGGATCCTACGGGAGAATATGCTACAACCATGAATACCTTGGTGACACCTAGTTTTATACGGACCCAAAGAAGTCTGGGATTATACATTCCGTAATCCTGAACACCTGAGGCCAAGCGAGAGGACAACAGCACTCCTACCCCCATGCTGGCTCGATCGCTCTGTGGTACACCAGACCACAGAGCCATCCCACTACCAGGAAGATCGCAGGCGTCGCTGCCCCTTCGCTTGGTCTCTGTTACACAGAGCACGTCTAGCTGTTTGTCCGCCATGACGGTTATCAGCTCGTGCAACTTACCTTCCACACAACCTCTTACATTCCACGTGCCCACCCGGCACTCTGCTCTCCTCGACTCGCCTGACTGGGCAAGGCGTGATGGATGGCGGCCCCCATCGCCGCATCTGCCAAAGTTCGTACCGACGGGGGCGGGTCAGTACGCGTCGCCTCCGGGGGACGCCCTAACCAGCACTGTGGTACGCATATCGAGCAGGATTAGCAGTCTAACTAGACTGGCAGGGGACGCGACGAGCACGCTCTGGATTATGCCCCCCTACGATAATTTTAATTAATTTATTTATTTTTCATCATTATAGGGGTAAATAATCTGCAAATTACGTATCAAGAACTAATTTTGATTAAGTATTAGGTACATGATACCTAATTTCATTAAAATAATAAATAACACCTACCTATATACCTATATTTTTATACATAAAGATTATTCTATCACTGAGAATATTCTGATTCAGAATAGTAGGTAGATATGTTTGTGGATAGCACAAATAACTCTAAGGAAATCGAACCTGTAACACTCGTCTCACAATGATGTGATTTTAAATATAGGTAGATACCTACTTAGTTTATACTAGAAAATATATTTAAATTACTGAAATTTAGCATTTAATATGCTTAATTATTTATAAAATCCGATTACGAAATGAAAAATGATGTCGCAAGCGGAATTCGAACCCGCGCCTATTGGGATTCCGGCCCAATCGTGCTGCCACTACACTACCGCGACTTAAATAACAAGGTTGTGTCATCGTTTAATACAATTCTAACTGTAAAGTTTGAAGTATTGAGCCTATAACAATGTGTAAACATTGTCGCGTAGATAGCGCACCGTCACCTTAAGACGTAAATACAATACGAAATGAAATTTGCATGTCCTACAATTAGTCGCGGTAGTGTAGTGGCAGCACGATTGGGCCGGAATCCCAATAGGCGCGGGTTCGAATCCCGCTTGCGACATCATTTTTTCATTTCGTAATCGGATTCTAGAAAATATATTTTAATATCTATAGTTACTGAAAATTTAACCCCACCACGAATCGGACGGCGCAGCGTAGGACAATTTTCTTCCCATTTTGGAGATCAAGATCAGCAATTGTAGGTACATTTATATCTAAGCTATAATTATGATGAAAAAAATGAAAAGAATTGAGAAACAAAACTCGAAATAAAACTGTAGGGGAGAGTGGGGGAATTACGGACGCGGGGTAAATACGGCCTAGCAAGTATCTACTCATTCCCTCTCCCCCGCGGCAGCCCGGTGCTGTCATCTGTTTCTTTCCGCCATTTTAGTGCCACGCAAAAACTTACGACAGCCGGCTGCGCACAGTTTGAAAGGTAGGTAAAATTAAAAAAAAAAGTGTATATTGATCTAATTTTTAGTGTTTTTTAATTCGAGGGACAGGTCTGTATACTAAGTGATGGTAAAAAGTGATATTTTCTATGGATAGCTTTGTCAATGGAGTTTGAATCGCCAATGTTTGTTTTATGGAACGTTTTCATAACCTACAAATTTCTCTCTTTGATTTAAAAATACCCAGTTGGGTTAATTGCGGACAAGCCTTGCGGGGTAAATACGGACGTCCGCAATTACCCCTAATTCATTAAACTATTATGAAATTAATCAATAACTGCTCATTTTTAGATGCCTCGGAAATATATAAGAAAAAAAAAACAATCATACACCATCGAATCATTACAAAAAGCTGTGCAAGAAATAAAAGACCTAAAGATAACTTTTCGTCAGGCGGAAGAAAATATGGGATTCCTAAAGCTACTTTGTTTGACCAAGTGAAAAAAGGCAGTGTTTCTACAATACCAAAGAGAGGTGAAAAATCTGTTTTTAATGAAATACAAGAAAACGAACTGGTTGATTTTTTTTTAAAGTCATGTAAGGCTTTCTTTGGGATTACAATACCTACTCTGAGAAAGATAGCTTTCGATTTTGCCACCGCAGACAACATAAAATATAATTTCAATAAAGACACTGGTATGGCAGGAATGGATTGGTATTACAATTTTTTGGCTAGACATCCAAATATATCACTTCGAAGGCCTGAAGCTACTTCCATAAATAGAATTACCGCATTTAATGAAGAAGAAACCGATATATTTTTTGTGAATCTGAAAGCTCTTATGATTAAATACAAATTTAAATCTAATTTAATTTACAATGTAGATGAAACTGGGATTAGTACGGTACAACGCAATTCCAGGATTTTTGCACCAAAGGGACTAAAACAGGTTGGAAAATGTACCAGTGCAGAACGTGGTTCTTTAACTACAGTTGTGAATTGCTTTAATGCTGGAGGCTCGTACATTCCACCATTATTTATCTTTAAAAGAAAAAGGATGAATACTCAGCTTATGAAAGACAGTAATAGCAACATGGTAGCTTGTGTTTCAGACACTGGTTGGATCAATGAATCGATATTTGTTGATTGGCTCCAGCATTTTAAAGAATTCGCTAAACCATCGGCTGACAAGCCCGTTTTGTTACTTCTAGACAACCACGAGAACCATATAAGTCTGAAAGCTTACGAGTTTTGTCGTAAAAATTTTATCCATGTTTTGACATTGCCTCCACATACATCGCATAGAATGCAGCCATTAGACTTGACCTTTCATGGACCACTAAAAACAGCATATAACAGAGAATGTGAAAACTATATGGTTAACCATCCTGGAGCAAAAATTACAGCATTTGATATTGTTGGTCTTTATACAAAGGCTTTTAACCGATGCTCGTCTATTGATAAAGCTATAAATGGCTTCAAGAGTGCTGGAATTTTCCCAGTTGATCAAGATAAATTCAAGGGCACTTTCGAAAGTTTCGGTGATATAATTACACCAGAAACTCCATATGATACCAGCCATGTGGGTCCTGATCATAACAGCCAAAGAGAGTTTCATAGCGAATCTCAAATTAGTGATGTAGCTAATAACAGCATTCCTAGTGAAGTAAGATCTCAACAAGAGTCTCAGCCCTCTAGTAAATAAACATTATCGATGAATCCGTTCCCAATGTACCTGATCAAGACGAAATAAATGAGAATAATGCTATAAGTGAAGCTGATTTAAACCAAAGTACGACAAGTCAAACAAGTCAATCTTCATCAGTACCGCTTAGTGATTTAATAAAGGTCCCAACTCTACAAATTCATCGTAGCAAACGGGCAGTAAACAAAAAGCATTCCATTATTTTTACCAGCACACCGGAAAAAAAGAATCTAGAAGAAAAGGAACAAAAGAAATTAGACAAGAAAAGAAAAGCTCAAGAAAAAGAAAATAAAACTACATCTAATAAGCTAAAAAAGTCAAGACTTTCTACAGGAAAAGGATCAAAGGGTGTAAGAAATCTGAATAATTTTGAAAATGAAGGAAATGTTGATTACTTTTGCATTTATTGTCAGGAAAAGTACAGTGATCCACCCGCTGAAGACTGGATTATGTGTTCAAAGTGTAACAAGTGAGCTCATAAGAACTGCACTGCAGAAAGTTCTTCTAAAGGCTTTACTTGTGATTTTTGTCTATGATGTGGACCTAGTCCGTAAATACCCCATGCTGTCCGTAATTAACCTAGGGTCAGTCCGAATTTACCCCGAGCGCTACGGGTAATTACGGACAAACAAGGTTTTGTTTTTGCTAAAAATATTCTATTTGTTGATTGATCTCGTTTAATAAGTATACCTAAGTGTTTTTGTAGATGAATAACTAAAGATTAATAATTAATAAAGACAGACTGATTATTACTAATAGTACGAATGTAGTGCGTTATTTCCCTTCAGCGTCCGCAATTCCCCCATCCTCCCCTATCTAGGTATCTACCTATCAAAATGCCTGATCTGTATGTTATACCTACTTAGTAGGTCAATTTCCCTTCCAATATGGAAGAGGCTCGAGCCCAAGAGTGGGACATAGGTACCTAGGTACCTCATATATCTAGATATATGAGCTGAGCTAATGATGAATTATGATAAAAAGATTCAATTAGGTAGAAATTATAATAATTTTTTTTATACATACATACATACATATCATCCCGCCATATCCCTTCAGGGTAGGCAGAGAGAACAGAGTGCCAGAGAACTCTATCTTTGCATACTTCACTCGCTTCCTCAACATTCATAATTCTCTTCATACCTACACGCTCGGCGGTTTCGGAGACTAAAAAAATTTTTAACTCAACAAAATCACAAATTCAAACAAAAACTCATTACAAATGTTCAAACAAAAAGAAATTTACCAACAGGGAGCTAATAAAAGCTTGGCCGGGGTGTTCTCCCTCTACCCTGTCAGATAATACCCCACTTAAGGAGTAGGGGGACGGTGTTATACCCCCCGAGACACACATTCTTACACGCCTGCGCCCCTGTATGTGGGTCACATTGTCCTCAAAGGAAGGTTTTCTACTCGTATGTTATATCTACAAAAGATTTTAAAGAAAAGACGTAAATGTATTTTGTGGTTCTATTTCATTATATGCACAGTGGTTTGAATGGCTCACACTTTTTGTTAATCAATACAGTTAGGTTATAAAGCAGTTATTACCTCATTTTATATTATTTTATTTTTAATATATTTTGTATTATAGATATTCTTAAAGAGAAGGATTTTCTAATGGAAACTTTGTAATGTAAAAAAATAAATAACTTTAATGCGATATATTTCTAATTACCTACCTGCTTAACTATATTTACGTAATTACCCGCATTATTTGGGTGTAGTAGATATACGAGTAATAGAAGTGGTACCCAATAGAACTACCTAAGGAATATAGGTAATAGGTACACATTCCTACTAGGTACCTAGCTATACTACCTACATATAACGATTAGGTACCTATCTACGTTGGTACAAGAATAAAAATTCCATCATACCATTCCATTTTTTTTTTAAAGACACTTCCCTGTACCTAGGGAACTAAGGAAATAATCCATGTGTTGCGGCGGACTTTACAAACATATAATTAACGCGGCCAAATTATACCCAGACTCAGGATTATATTAGGTCAATTTCAATAGGTAATATTGTGCTGAAAACTTGAGCCTAGAAGGATATGTACCTAGATATCATCTTAATCAGCTCATAGATTAATTCAAATTAACTTAAAACCTCTTACAGAGAGTTAGGTAACCAATTTACAACTCTCCAAACATCACATAATAACTTCAACTAATTAGCGATCGCATTAACAAAATCATTAAAAAAATTTCTTTCAATAACTGGATTCGTAAACTTTATCAAAACAATCTAAAAGTTTCACTAACTTAATCTTATATAATTAAATGTCGTGCATCGTTAATTGAACAACTAGTGTTCTAATACTTATGTGTACTAAAGTTAAGTCTCAATCAAGTATAGGTAGAAAAAAAAAATGATAATTAAAAAAGATAACGCTTCGAATCGTCGCTTATCTATATTATTTTTGAATATTCATGAGTTCACCGCCCAATTCGGTAGCTAAAGGTATAAAGATTAATGAATGACATACTATATTACTTCCTCAAACGATTTTATTAGTAAATAACATTCGAGTTTAACTTGTCATTTAACTATAAGACTTAACGGATAGCGCAGCAGTTTGAATAACATCAAGCTTTAATTTCTTTATTAAAAACAACACGCTACATTAAAGTAAATCAATCCTTCTAACGGGGGACTTTACAAATATATAGTTACGTAGGTACCTGCCTAATTAATGAACACAAATTACACACACCAGATACCTACTCAGAACAACAATTTGTGAATTTCATGAAGTATTGTCGTACGTGGGCATCAAACTCACGACATTTGGTATGGTAGATTAGTAGATATCTTAACCGCCGCGCCATTTATATAGTCGGGTCGTGAAATAAGTTTCTTTTTAAATACTTATTTGCTACAGAGAATCGCTCAGAAAATTATTTTAAATCTAAATATAGATAATATGTTATTTGTAATGTCCGCCATTCGATAACTTTAACCCAAATGGTGACTGATACAAAATAAAATATGTAACCACTGCTTACTTTACCGTGGAAGCTGTAAATAACGGCTGAGAAATTAGTATGGGTAAAGTAATCGCCTGGAAAACTTACAACGCCAATTATCTACGATCACCAACCCGAGAACTATAGGCGGCGATTAGCATTAGGTATATTTTGAGAGGCTTATGACTTGGATATGCGAAAAGATGACAAAAAGTTAGATATAAAAGACATAAGGTCTTTTACAGAACTGAATCCTTTCTAAATTATTCTTCTGTAGGTAATCATATCGCTTCCAAAATATCTAAATATCGACTACTCGTAAGTAATAAAATAGATAGGTACCTACATAGAATAAAAATACATGATATAGGTACCTAATCCCATTAGCCATAATTCGAAATGTAGGTACTTACCTATCTATTAGTGTTACCTATTAGACCACAATAGTTTGAAAACCTTATTGTATATTGCTGCATAAGTTAATTATTTGGTAAATAAATATCTACTATTTAGGTACCTATAAATAATAATTCAATAGATACTAGCACTGATCAGGTGAAGCGTTAGATCTCCTAGAATAATGCTCGGTATAGGTAGGTACCTACGACTAAAAACTCAAGCTAACTTTATCTATTAATGTTGACTCGTCTTAACTCGTTTTTATTGTGTATTACCTAATACAAAATTAACTTGATTAAATATTGCTACTATACTTCACTGCTAATCCCTTTTTGTATTAATGGCTTAAAACACATTAAAATAAGTGAAAAGTCGAACGATATGATGTAAGATTCATCGCATCTAAAATCTTCTATTTATAAAACAGCTTTGACATTGACACAATTATATTTTTTTTTTTACCCAGTATCTATCTATAACATGAAATTGGATCTACATTTATTATGTATACAATAAGAGCAAATATACAAAGAATACATTGTATACAATATGCTAAATGTTGAGGGATTTTTTTTATAGATACATTTCTATTATGCGAATACAAAAGAGAGGTGTTTCTTTTCATGTTTTGCACCCAGTTACGGGTTTGGTGGGAAACGGTTGTTCGTATAACAATAGGTTACCGCCAATCGTACTATCCGTTGGGCACACAATAGAACGTTTTCTTTTAGCCACGCCTCAACCGATACAATAGTACAATACGCCCAGTTAACAAAACGCTAGCACAAAGAAAATTTTCTACACAAATACAACAGATTATTGACTTTTTAAACGCCCTCATAGAACTAGCGCACACCCACCTGTATTTTATTGTGGTGTGCGAAAATGATTTCACAATGCCCGGCTATTCAGCGTGCTTTTGACAGTGTGCGTCGTGAAATGCTTGTCGGGGCGGAGCTTAGAGCGAGATGGAACCTCGCCTAGCTGTTAGCCGATAACTGCGAGCGGGAGAGAAGCGCTCGTCCGACAAGCACACATTGCCCGCTAGAAAAGGATGGGCTCAACGCCTTTGTATAGATTCCGCGGCATGAAAACTGTTATTCCGCATAGACAATTGATTGTGAATGATTTTTTGAATAGAACTTATTAATTTTTTTGATTTAGATTAAAGATTATAATGTCTAGATTGGTTTATTGTGTTTAAAATGTTATGTTTGATTTATATTTTGTGAGAGAAGGCTTCGTTGGATGGTATTGTTCAGAGGGCAGTGACATTTAGTTGGTGCGTCCTTGTCGCACGTGGCGGGGTGAGGTGTGCGCGGGGAGGGCGGGTATTGTAGCGCGCGCGTATTGTCGCCGCGCTTCGATCTGCCAGCATTGTGTATCGGCATTGCGCGTGAACAGCACGTGCATAACGTTCCTATTTCGAATTTCGAATTGCGTTCGATCGCGTAACGTTTCTTGAATGTTATTTCAGAGCGCGGTCTCCGTTATATTTTTTTAAATTTGTGTTGAGCTATTGTTTTAAATTTGTGTTTTGTTTTTTTTTCCTGGCTTGTGTTTTTTTTTTAAATAAGTTTTGTGTTTGTTAGAACTATGACTGTGAGATATAATGCCAAAGAGACTGTGATCGAGCCGCTTGCGTGTTGAGTTCGTTTTGTTGGATTTTATTGTTTCTTTATTGTTTTACGTTGGACTTAGAATTTTTCTGATGTCTCTCAAGGCAAAAGGAACGATGGTAACGCACCTGAAGGTAATTTTGGATTATATGTTATTTATATCATGATTTATTTTTTAATTTATAATCTTTTTGCTGTAGTTATATTTCAGACTTGTTCAAATGAAACTTTAAAAATATTAAGACTATTTATTTGTTATAAAATATTTATAGAATTTCTGACAACTTGATTTTTAAATCAATCGATTATAATAAATAAACTTTATCTCATAAGATTCTTGTTGGATAAAAATTATTCACGATAAATTAGACCGCATTTAATATATTTTCTTTTAAACAAGTTATAACTTTTATCCCGAATCAACGATCCAATCATTGTGGACTAAAAGCACCTACCTATATCTACCTATATTATGTTATTATCCTTGGGCTTGCTAAATCCTGTGACAACGTGTCTTATAAAATGAAAAGACCCAATGTAAGATTAAAAAAGACCGGTTTTCTTTCAATCTCGCGCTTCGTGTCGATCTTAAATGGAAATTGTAACAAAATAATTGTACCTAACCGATATTTTTACATTAGCGCCATTTCGTAATAATTTTAAATTTGTAACCTAACTAGATATTTAGTTGAAATTAAAAAAATATATTTTTGAAATGGACGAATGTGACGGAGTAAGAATACCTACCTATCTACTATATTCCATCCCCTATTTTGTCCGTGAATATTGCGGTTAAAGAATATGCGTATAGCTAATATCTATTTGAAAGAAGGAAAACTTGATATAAAACTCATCTGGCTAGCGTGATATAGGTAGTAGTAGGTCAATTAGATTTATATTTTGGAGGTAACTAGAAACCAGCAGTGGGATGAGTCCGAAATAAATAATTATTTCACAGATTGATATCTGATTACGCGATTATTAAGTGCCTACCTACCCATGTGTATTATATATACCTAAAACAATTTTTACGGTCTTTATTGCATTTTATTTTCTCGATGTTTCGAAGACTACAGCTTTCATAGTTACGGAAGGACTCGTTTATGATCCATCAGTAAAAATCAAATATAAACGAGATAATAAGTAGATACCTATATTTAAAATATATTTAATTTATGATATGCTATCAAGTGCATGAGGTTTCATCCACGTAGTTTTCGTTCGTTTAAAATGTAGCCTACCTATATTACTCGCTAATAATGTAGGTAAGCTATAGATGGGTGAAAGAAATTCTAAAGTCAGCTTTAGCAGTTTAGGTGTGAAAACGTAACAAACAAATAAATAAACTCACATTCGCATTTATAAAATGTACCTACCTATTAAGATCTTAGGAGATCTTATGATTTGGAAGTATGGTGATGGATAATATGTAGGTACAATTCACAGCCTCCTTACTCGTAGGTACCTATCGTATAAGATAACTAAGGGTTGTAATATGCATAGGTATAACGTGATCATCATTCTTCTACTCTTATCCCAATTAGGTATCTACTTGGGGTCGATACAATTATTTCATAGTAAATATTGTAAAAGTTATTAGCAATAGTTTTATGAACGGCCGCCTGCCAGCCTTCAACCCTCCTTGGTAATGTAATTATTGACCAAACGGTATCAGATGGAGTTGGCTCAGGTCGATATGGAGTTTTTAATCGTCTTTTACGACATCCACGAGCAAAGTAAGGGTTGGTAGTATTCGCAGCCGCTACCACACAGCTATGTATAACGTGATGGAAAACTTAAATTAAAATCCTATACCAACACGGCTGACTAGCGTGGTTAAGTAGGTAGGTCATTTTTCTACCATTGTGGAGGGGGCTCGAGCTTAACAGTGGGATGAGTTTTTTAAAGAAGTACCTATACGCTTATTCATTATAATGTTTTAGGTATCTACTCATTCTTACTGTGGGAGTTGAAAGCAGGAATTGTGGAAACTAAGTAAGCAGTAGCGTTTACTTACAACACCAGCTTTGATTATTGCTTACTAAAAGTGGCGATTATGAAATTATCTCTCCTATAGGTATTCTGTGTGGTGACGGAGTAAGAATACAATTCACCACCCCTATCTTACCCGTGGGTTATCGTAAGAGACGACTAAGGTATTTAAAAGCGTATAACATCTATGCAAGAGAAGGAAAACTCGAAATAAAACCCTATACCAACACGCGTGACCAGCGTGGTATAGTAGGTTAATTTTCCCTCCCATTATGGCAGAGGCTCGAGCCCAACAGTGGGACATATTTGAGCTGAGATGATGATGATGATAGGAAGTTTATATTCAATAGCGAATGCTGATTATTTTATTCAGGAATGGAATGGATTGTAAGTGGATTTATCTAAGTGGACTTTTAAGTTTTTATTATTTTAAGTTAGTTATTAAAGGTTCCGGGTTAAAAGCACCCAGCGCTCACCTTTAGTCCGGGTTAAGCTGTGAAACCCATCTGCGGCTAACAGCTAAAAGACACGACAATTAGACACAGATGACGTAGCGGTAAGATATTAAGCTACGGTGTCAGTATGTAGGTTCGATTCCTACGTAGGATAATAGGTATCTACTTACTTTGTGCGATCCACAAACTGTTGTTCTGAGTCTAGGTGTAATTTGTGTCCACGACATTGGATAGTTGTAAAGTTTCACGCAATGCAACTATTATTTCCTTAATGCTGGGTGTAGAACTTAATAAAAAAAAAGGGTAATTAGGGTAAAATAATAAAAAAAGAATAATAATAGTATAGGGATTACTGAAATTTAGCATTTTAATATGCTTAATTATTTATAAAACCCGATTACGAAGTGAAAAATGATGTCACAAGTGGGATTCGAACCCGCGCCTATTGGGATTACGGCCCAATCGTGCTGCCACTACACCATCGTGACTTATTGCAGGACATGTAAATTTTACTTCGTATCATATTTACGTCTTAAGGAGACGTTGTGCTATCTACCCGACAATGTTTACACATTGTATAGACTTAATACTTCAAACTTTACAGTTAGAATTGTATTAAACGATGACACAACCTTGTTTTCACTTCGTAATCGGGTTTTATAAATAATAGTAGGTATAGGGATTTAATATCTATGCGTACAGCATCTATGTAAGAGAAAGAAATCTTGAAACAGAAATATATAGCAACATATTTGTCCAACATGATATATACCTACCTAGTAGGACAGTTTGCCCTCTATACCTAGTGGTGACTCGTCACACATCTTTAAGCCTGCTTTTACATCACCCTAAATATTTTACAAATGACATCATATTGTACATTTTTACAATTGTAAATTTTATGAGTCCAAGTAAGTATTGTTGTAAAAGTAAATTGACTTTTAAATTAACGACAATTAAATTTTTATGTATTTTTATGTAGTGTGCGATAAATTACCGCGAATACGATGTTGGTTGTACGACAAAATCTGTATTTCCTACATACTTACATACACATCATCACGCGATATCCCTTGCAGGGTAGGCAGAGAGAACAGAGTGCCAGAGAACCTTGCATACTTCACTTGCTTCCTCAACCTTCATAATTCTCTTCATACACGCTCGCCGGTTTCGGAGACTCTTGACTCCACCTTCCTTCAGTACATGACCAATTTGTCAATTCTTACTTAGGTATTTTAATAAGTTTAAAGAATTATTTATTATAATTAAAATATATCTAAACTATTTTTGCATTAGATTTGTATAGCAAACGTAATCAATCATCGCGCTCTGAAATCTTTAACGAATCACCCACAACACTTGTCAATTAGCACCGCATTTTATTAGTTAAACAAAACACAGATATGCTAACTATTGAGTGCTGTGATTTAGAAAATGTTTTTTACAGCATCACGCCTTTATACCGAAAGGTAAGCAAAATTTTGCTTAATTTTACATGGGAATCGTAAAAATCGATTTAGAGATCACTAGGCGAATGAAAAACTGCATTCTCATGGCTAACTTTTCACAATAATCGATCACCGATTTCGATCGATCACATATTTAGTGGTAGGACCATGCTGTTGACAGTTCTCTGTCTACAGCCGCTGGCCGGTCCGTCCGGGGTAGTACCACACTCTCGCAGAAGATAGACGTCTGAGCAATGGCAATGTTTTATTGCGCTTCATTCGGTGAGCGAGAGAGCCAGCAGCCCAACTGGGCAGCGACTCTAAAGGGCCATGAGCGGTAGTGACACTTATCATCAGGTGTTGCTGCTTGCTCGTTAGCCACCAAAAGCAATAAAAAAAAATCCTCTGTAAACCCGTATAAAAGAATAATTTCCCTTCTATTTTGGAGGAGGCTAAATTTAGAATATAGGTACCTTTTTGAGCTAAAATGATGATGATGGTGTTGATTTCTTCCCCATTGGCAAGCGACCGTGATTCCTTTTCCTTTGAGATTATTTCGTGCTTTCCTCGTTTCAATAGATTTTATATGCAAATCCCTCCAGTCTAGTTCTGTCGTTTTTTAATAACATCCACACACAAGAAAGGAGGATTAATTGTATTCTTACTCGGTCGCCATGCCAGAAATATAGAAGAAATATGTAATTATAATTATTTTGAACATCAAAATATTTCGTTTGGTAAAAACATTCGTAAATAAAAAACTTGTGACTTTCTGCTCGTAGCGTGCAATGACAAATATTTTGTTTTCTTTTTTTCTTTATGACATTCGAAAGGAAATAGGATATGTTAGCACTTCTGAAAACTATGTTGATTGGTTGTTTAAAACTGTGATAGATATCATTGACACCTAATGAAGGAAACATGGATTAAAATGTAAAAAGCGCGCACGAAAATGTTTGCCAGACATTTTTTTTTTATATATATTTTTGTGTTAATGAGTTGTAAAGTACCTATACCTAAGCCTAGTGATGAATTTTATTTATAATTTAATTCGTTAAATGAAGAATTCTTGTATATTTCTAATGTCTTCAGAATTTTCAAAAACGAATCCGATGTTTTTCATAAAATTTGGTATTTGGTAGATCTACATACTACATTCAAATCATCACGCCATATCCCTTGCAGGGTAGAAAGAGAGAACAGAGTGCCATAGAACTCTATCCTTGCATACTTCACTCGCTTCCTCAACATTCATAATTCTCTTCATACACGCTCGCCGGTTTCGGAGACTCTTGACTCCACCTTCCTTCAGTAGGTACATGACCGATCTGGTCTAGGTAGGTTAGTCTCGGTCTCCCCCGGTACCTACATCCTTCCACTTTCGCATTGTATATCTTCTTAACCAGACGTTTGTTCGGCATTCTTTCCACATGTCCGAACCATCGGAGCATTCTTGTATATTTCTATGTCTTTAGTCTTTTGGTAGATCTAATGACGATAAATCGATCTAGCTGGATTACATTTAGGATATAAAATCTTATTGTATCAACGTTTCATCATCATTATCATCTCAGCTTATATATGTCCCAGTCTTGGGCTCGAGCCTCCTCCATAATGGGAGGGATATTGTACTACTATACCACGCTGATCAGGCGTGTTGATATAGGGTTTTATTTCGAGTTTTCCTTCTCTTTCATAGATGTTATACGCATTTTATATCACTTAGTCGTCTCTTACGATCACCCACGGGTAAGATAGGGTGGTGAATTGTATTCTTACTCCGTCACCGTACGAAAAATCAAAATTTGCTGGCAATAAAAAAATGTAATTAGAATTATAACTATTATCAAGAATATCATCAATAATAAAAATAATTTAATTAGTTAATCGTGACGTCACTTAATTTAAACGGCATTAGAGCGATTTTTGGCTTTTCCTTTTTTTCATTAACCGGTTCATATTCTGGTTACTACTGTATGGTTGCGGTTACAAATACTACAAACTCTCACTTTGCTTCTGGATGTCGTATAAGACGACTAGAGGTTTATATTGACCTGAGTCAACTCCATCTGATGCCGTTTGGTCAACAATTTGCCAAGAAGGGTTGACATCAGGCAGGCGAACGATCATAAAACTATTGCTAATAACTTTTGCAATATGTACAATGGAAGAAAAGTACATATTGGATCTATCTTAGTTGAGATTAGATCTTTTTTTTTCCTTGCTATGGATGTGGTAGCGCTCCGCCAGATCGATCCGGGGCGTTGTATAGACGGTACACAACCCCATAGACCCACCCTCCAAGGACTCCTCTCTTCGCCGTGCGAGCGGGCCAACAGTATCCGATCATTATCTTCGGTGGTCAGTTGAGATAAGTGTAGAATAAAGATGATAAATCAACTAGGTGTATCAAATTTTGGTATCTCAAAAAGTACTGTAGTTTAACAAAGTCAAAACATTCAACGTGTATAAACAAATCAAAAAAAAAATAATTCCTAGAAACAAATCTAACTGCATCCTATTGTTTTTAATAAATATTATTTTTGTTATTAACCAACAGGAAACGTGCGTACAAAACGTATTTATTTAAAAAACACCATGCAGCGAAAACAGTCGTAAATCCATTCGTATATAAACCTTATTCCGGATGTGAAGTATATTAAAAAAT
Source organism: Lymantria monacha (assembly GCA_905163515.2). Classification (NCBI taxonomy): domain Eukaryota; kingdom Metazoa; phylum Arthropoda; class Insecta; order Lepidoptera; family Erebidae; genus Lymantria; species Lymantria monacha. The sequence goes on along the minus strand of LR991102.1, from coordinate 23,425,945 downwards.
ATAAACTATTTAACCATACATTAAATAGATAAAGTTTTGGTAACGCATAAAAGTTCGAGTTGCGGTCAATTTTAATAACCGATTTATTACTTTTTAATAAAATATAGGATGTGGTTTTTGTCTTTAAGCGGAGTTGTTTTTTTCTTCTGAATCGAGCGTTTAAAGATTTTATGGTTATATGCTTAAAATGGGTAACGTATGTTTTTTTTTTGTGTGGTAATTTCTGTTTATTGAAAAACGTATTGCACAGATTTAACTAGATCAAATAGTGGTTTATTGCTTTGCTAAATATTTCGTCACAGAAATAGCAGTGTTTACAAATTATAGATTATCATCATCATCATTATCTCAGCTCATAAATGTCCCACTGTTGGGCTCACGCCTCCTCCACAATCAAAGAGAAATTGATCTACTATACTGCGCTGGTCAGACGTGTTGGTATAGAGTATTGTTTAGAGTTTTCCTTCTCTTGCATAGATGTTATATACGTTTTATATCCCTTAGTCGTCTCGTACGATCACCCACGGGTAAGATATGGAGTGGTGAATAGTATTCTTACTCCGTCACCACACGGATTATCTATAGATATAGATTAGTTAATTATTTATTATTTAAGTATCTAAACGTACGAGCTTTGTGGTAGCGACTACGAATAGGTACTACCAAACCTTACTTTGCTCGTGGATGTCGTAAAAGACGACTAAGAGCCTTATAACGACCTGGGCTAACTCCATCTGATGCTGTTTGGTCAACAATTACATTCCCAAGGAGCGTTGACGTTTGGCAGGCAGCCGGTCATAAAACTATTGTCAATAACTTTTTCAACATGTACTATGAAAGAAGAGTACATATTGTATCGACCTCAAGTAATTGGGATAAGAGTAGGAGAATTATGATGAAATATGTGGTAGCGATAATGAATACTACCAACCATTGCTTCGCTCGTAGATGTCATAAAAGACGACTAAAAGCTTTATAAACGATTTTGTTTAGTCAACAATAATATTCCTAAGGAGGGTTGACGTCAGATAGGCCGGTCATAAAACTATTACCAATAACTTTTGCAATATGTACAATGGAGGTAGAGTACATATTGGATCAATCTTAGTTGTAATGAGAGCAGGATAATGATGATGAATTAACTAGGTATATCAAATTTGCAGTATGTACGTTGGAGGAGGAATGTAGGTATATTGCGTTGACCACAAGTAGATAATTGGAATAAGATAATGATGATGATGGTCGCCATCCTTTCCCGTGATTATTGTAATAATTATTTAATGCGAGTAGATAAGATAGGTTAGGACCGACCGCATTCGTAACGATGACGTAAGAGAGCTTGTAGGTATGAAAGAGAGTATTGGTGTAAAGATACGAAAGGGAATGCTTCGATGGTTCGGACATGTGGAAAGAATGCCGAACGAACGTCTGGTTATGAAGATATACAATGCGAAAGTGGAAGGATGTAGGTACCGAGGGAGACCGAGACTAACCTACCTAGACCAGATCGGTCATGTACTGAAGGAAGGTAGAGTCAAGAGTCTCCGAAACCGGCGAGCGTGTATGAAGAGAATTATGAATGTTGAGGAAGCGAGTGAAGTGTGCAAAGATAGAGTTCTCTGGCACTCTATTCTCTCTGCCTACCCTGCAAGGGATATGGCGTGATGATATGTATGTATGTATGTAGATAGATAGGTAATATCATTGAATGACGAGGACATCTCAAAATAAAAACCGATATGAAACTGTTTTATCAGCATGGTGAGTAGATAGTAAAGTAAGTTTAAGTCTACCATTGGGTAAGCCCCTTCGCTGTGGCGAGGAAAGATGTGGGTTAAGAAGAAGATGAAGAATATTCACGAGCATATGATTAGCATATAAATTATGAGAAACTGTATCTACTTAAATAACTATTCTATAACTATTATATGAAGCTTCACACGGGTTTAAAATTTTGTAAATGTGTTTCATCTCCCGGTAACCGAAGATGGTAATTCCTGGGTAATAAATAACCTAGCCATAGCCTTTCCTCCTTAATGTGTATGTATAATTTCACGATAATCGATTCAGCAGTTAAGGCGTTAAAGTGTATCAAGCAAACACACGTATGCTTTTATAATATTAACAAGGTTTCATATATAAAAATGAATTATTAAGCAAACTTCTGAAAAATACTTCATTTATAAATTTGGTTACGAAATTATTTTTTATAATTAATCTAGCATATTACATCCTAAATCTCAGTAATTTAGAAATAATTTAATCTAATCCAGAAATCGAACCCGGAATACTGTGAAAAGGATAAATAAATAAAATCTTCAAACCTTTTATTTAGCTTTCTCTTTACCACTGTCGTAAAGTTTGCCTAACCGGTAATATTTCATGATTTTAAAAATATACCGAAATAACATTTAAATTTCAACTGAAATTCTCAAGAAGCCACTGTAACCCTATTATTAAGATTTTTATCCGTCACACCCATCCGATTTACAAGACAAACGGCGCTTTATATCCGAACAAATCAAATAGGTAGATCACGTATCTATTAACATTGGGACATTCAGTTGACGCAACTTGCCTGTATTACCGCCACCCTAGATTTACCCTCGTTTTTTTCTTATTAATTCCCACCACGTCGACAGTCTCTTCTTTGTTCGTCCCATTGTGAATAACATATGTAATAGGAATACTGAATAACGTGTGATCATTGGATTTTATTTTTATAAGACTTATAGAATCATACCTTTAAATATAGATAACGTTTTTTTCTCGAGAAACCCTTCTTTTAATAACCCCTGCACAGTGTAACTAGATAGGTTGTTGATTTCTGATGACTCTTTATCTATCTTCTGAAAACTTGCGGTGTTTCTTCGCATATCTATTACTGCGAAACACATTCTTTATTTCCTCTTTCTACTACAAATATTGGCCGTTATTTCTGGGACCCTCAGACCAATGTTGCTCTACAAAAAATATGAACGGAACATCTGCGTGCTTCCATTTCTGGCCAGCTTCTATTAAGGCGATGAAGTGGCCTAGGTCCATCACCTTAGGCCAACGCTCGGACTTCATCTATAAGTCTACTCAATAATTATATTCGAGATAGGTTTTCTTTTTAGTTTTATGTTTCTCTTCCTTTATACAATATTGACTTTTTTATATCCATCAATCAAGCATCATCAAAATATCTTCGAATAAGATCACCGCAATTGAGTTTCAAATATACATTATAATCCAACTAAGAACTAAGTTTTGTAGATGGAAGCAATGATAGTTACGACAAATTGCTTATAAACTTTGAACTTTAACAAATCATCGAAGGTGTCTATTATTAACATCAAGATTGTATGTCAAAGCCTGCTTTAGAAAATCGTGATGAGGAACTTTCATTTGAAATCTATAAAATAGAAAAAAAAATGTTTTAAGGCCACTATAAACTTTGAAATTATGCCGCCCAAACCTGTTTTTTTACACAAAACAGTGTCTATTATCCGTGTGGTGACAGAGTAAGAATACAAATCACCACCCCCCTATCTTACCCGTAGGTGATCGTAAGAGACGACTAAGGGATATGAAACGCATATTACAACTATGTAAGAGAAGGAAAACTCGAAAAAAACCCTATACCAACACGTCTGACCAGCGTGGTGTAGTAGGTCAATTTCCCTCCCATTATGGAGGAGGCTCGAGCCCAACAGTGGGACATATATGAGCTGAGATGATGATGATGATGGGGTGAGTGTCTATTGGGTCAGCTTTAAAGACAGTAACAGATTAAATATGACGTAAATAAACTTTCAATGTGATTGATGACAGGTAAAGAATTTAAAATATTACCGCATCTTTATTCCATGACAGTCATAGATTGGCTGAGGAATTAACTAGGAGAAAGAGAAGAGCAGTCCTCTTTACTACTCATAATATATAATTACTGGAATCACCATACCATCTGTTTAACCATTTACCCTTAAAGTATGATTACGTCTAACAGCGAACATCGATGGTGTGGTACATAGATAAATGGATGAAGATAATTTATAAACAATTCATGAAATATTTCTATGTAGTAATAGAATGAGACCTGAAATGCCCTAAAGTATGCCATTTTTAAGCTAAAAAGGTGTTCTTCCTTTCATCTGTAGTATCAATACAATTTATCATTGCTTCCTTACCCGCGGATGGTAGATATAAAAGACAATTAAGGGATATAAGCAAATACTATCATTATCACTGCTAAAGGAGATCTTGAATCAAATGCCTAGGGTGTTGTTAGCGTGAGATAGTAGACTATTTTTAAATTACTGAAATTTAGCATTTATCATCATGCTTAATTATTTATAAAACCCGATTACGAACCCGTAATCGGGTTTTATATATAATTAAGCATATTAAATGCTAAATTTCAGTAATTTAAATAACAAGGTTGTATCATAGTTTAATAAAATTCTAACTGTAAAGTTTGAAGTATTAAGCCTATAACAATGTGTAAACATTGTCGGGTGGATGGCATACCGTCACCTTAAGACGTAAATATGATACGAAGTGAAATTTACATGTCCTATAGTCACGGTGGTATAGTGGCAGCACGATTGGGCCGGAATCCCAATAGGCGCGGGTTCGAATCCGCTTGAGACTATTTTTACTTTTATTATTTTTTATTATGCAGAAGATCTAATATTGGGACGAATATGAATAAAAAAAAAGAGAAAAATAAATAGAACTGTTCATCTATCTATTGCTTTAAACTCGTTGCAATAAGCCGTGCCGACCGTCGTTCTAAAGATGGCTGACAGCATTAAGAACTGGTACCAAGGCCGCCACGTGTTGTAAGGGTTTCAAAAAGCTAAATTACTAGTGTTAATTTATTGAACTTTATAAATATCTTACAAATACATATAGCTATACAAAATAATAGATGAATTGACACCTACTTAGAACAAAATCGCAGAACATTTTATGGTAAATAAATTTAAATAGGGGTGAACAATACAGCGCGCCCTTTCGATTCCCTCAATATAATTTGTCGATTCCTGTAGACAACGCCTTCCGTTTCTTTCATTGAGTCTTAGAAAAGGACAAAGAAGTATTTGTTCTAATGCATAAACAAATAGCGATTTATATATTTGATTACGATACTGCTGTTACATTACTAGAACATAATATTAAGTGAAATGTTTAAAGAGGTTCTTAATTATTAGATGGCAATATAAGCTATGCTATGCTTATCCATGTGATGACGGAGTAAGAATACAATTCACTACCTATCATACTCGTGGGTAATAGTAAGAGACCACTAAGGGATATAAAATGTTTATAACATCTATGCAAGAGAAGGTAAACGCGAAACAAAACCCCTATACAAACTCGTCTGACCAGCGTGGTATAGTAGGTCAATTTCCCTCCCATTATGGAGGAGCGTCGACTCCAACAATGGGACATATTATGAGCTGAGATGAATGAGTAAGCTATGCTAATATCTGCCCATTTTATATGGTTAGTAAATAGTAATTATAATAGCCGTTTAATCATTATTGAGATTATTATTTTGCGCAAATTAACTACGATCAGTATAGATACTCATGTTAGCCATTTATGAAGGTATAAATGTATATTATTATCTACTTCTTAATCTGAAAATGTTAAAGTATTTCGAAAATACTATATGATAGACTAAACATTACCGCAACTTCAATAATCGCTAGTGAAGTAGCCAGTTAAAGTATCTGTTACCAAAATGTTTATGAATTACATAAGCCTAAATTGTAGACTGACTGTCCTCTTTTTTTTGTTCACGCTGTGTAAATGCACTTACGCAATATCCCCCGCCAGTGACAGACGAGGTGTGTGGGACTCGCCGGTCGACTTCTCGACCGATATACCCACTAAAACCACAGCATATCCCTTCCAGGTTTTTACGGGGTGTCGGAAAGATCGTTTTTTGACATTCTATCCCCCACACCCCAACGCTAGGCCATCTGGCCACGTCTAGTCAAAGATGAGTGTTCTACTAAGACTATATGAATTTTAAAGTACATTAACTACGAAATCAAAATCAAATAATAAAACAAACCTGATGTCAATATATCAGTTCATTCTTATCTCCAAAAATGCCCAAAGATTGGCCTTAGTAGTCAAATAAATTGGTTCATAATAAACTTAATTTTAAAACTAACAAATAAAACTCCTTCAAACGCTTATCTTCTAAGTCTTGCGCCGTCGACAGTGAAACGAAAGAATTCCCCAGTAGAAGTACATTTAAGGTTACACCTTAAATGTACTTCTACTGGGGAATTCTTTATCCCTATTATTTGAACGGAACCCTTCTGTTTGTTAGCACGTGTTTTATTGTGCACTTATTGCACAATTATTCAAGGGCGTCCATAGAATACTAAACCAGCAATAATGTTGACAGAAAAAGTCTAATTCAAATGAAATTTATATTTGGATAAACTTATCGAAAGCTATAGAAAAATCGACTTGTACAATTGAACAATTTTTGAATCATAATTTTAATTTTAGCGTTAAAAAATATGGTGCAATAATAAATCTATAATAGATTGATAGAAAATAGTAGGTAATCTGTGAAACACAGTTCAATATTTTTTTTGTTTAATTTCACACTTTTAATGTCAGTTCTTTCACATTTTCAATGAAGTTTTACTGTCTGGGACACTTGTTCCTACTTATTGATTTGTTCTAGGTCATTCATCTGTAGTTCATTGCCTACCATATAATTTACATTGTTCTGTGCTACCAATGTACTCCAATGTTCTGTAGCTTCAATATTCCTTTGTGTGTCTACGTGCCGTCTCTTCTCATGGTTGGATATAAAATAAAGAGTTTCCTGTACAATTGTCGGGGGACATTCGACCCGTTCAGAGGAAATGCCTCCACCTTTACAAAGACACACGTGTTGAGAAAGGGCTTAGTACTCGTATTGTTAGATATTATTTGGATTGAATCAAGTTTGATCTGTTTTGTAAGTTTATTCGTATTTGCTCAAACGTTAAATTGAACTAATTGGTTGTGAAATATTTTGTTTATTTTTAGTATGATATTTTTATTACTGCATATGTACTTAATAGGTGGTGTGCGGTAGTGGCTACGAATACTACCAACTCTTACTTTGCTCGTGGATACCGTAAAAGACCACTAAGAGCTTTGTATCAGGCCAACTCCATCAGATGCTATTTGGTCAACAATTACATTCCCAAAGCGTAAAATTTATTGCGGTTGGCTATGGACGTGATCGCGCACCTCCACATCAGTCCGGGGTGACGGAAGAGGTGGCGCGCAATCCCATAGACCCACCCTGCAAACACCCTTTCTCGCCGTGCGAGCGAGCCACCGGTATCCCATCTTTGACTTCAGTGGCCCGCTATTGTTATGACTACGTCTAATCATAATCGCAAAAGAATCGTGTACGAATATTTGGATAGTAAAAAAAAAAACAAACTTTATTCAAAGTCCATTAGCCATCGCGTTTCCTTCATACCTACGTCTGTATAACATTATAATTATCCATTTCTAAATCAATCTTTATACAATACAGGAGCAATATGTCAATCGTTATTTGTTCCGTCAGCTATTTCTCTCTTTCACAAGCAAACACACGTCGTGATGCGAACATGTTTACTTTCAGACGTCACTTCGGCCACGTATTTTACTGGAATCACATTAATCTTAGTTTGGTCTTCGTTTTAGAATAGTTTTACGACGTTGTTTTAGAATGATGATAGTGAGATCTTTAGATGTAGGTATGGAATTATATTTTTTCTCAATATATTTGTAGCGATTTTTCTAGAATGCAATGTGTCATCATCTGTTCTGTTTGCTTGTCGAGAAAATTGATTATGGCATATAAACGGAAGTCATAGAAAAATAAAGGAAAGTCGAAATAAAAACTTTTTTATTGCTTATGGTGGCAAACGAGCAAGCAGTACACCTGATGGTAAGAGTCACTGCTGCCTACAGACCTTTGCTATAACCAAGGCTATAGCTAGGCCGCTACCTACCATTAGAATCCCCAAACCCCCACAGTTGGGCTTCCGGCTCTCTCACTCATCGAACGAAGCGCAATAGCACATTGCCATTACTCAGACGTCGATCTTCTGCGAGAGTGTGGTGCTACCACGGACGGACCGGCCCGTGGCTGTAGACACAGAACTGTGGTCCTATAGCAAAATAAACTCTGTAAAGTCGCAAATCGTTTCTGAGAGTATAATATCAGGTTTTTACCTAGTTACGGAATATTCTGCCTTTCGTCAAGACTAGTGGAATAAGTAAGCATACTGAGAATACTAATTTTGATCTGATTCAAGAGAAGTGAGCCATTCGAATGCTATCAAACTTCATTAATATACGATAAATTTGAAATGTGAACATTTTCTTTCCATTTCAGATTCTAAAATTTAACGTACAAGGTAGTCATTTAATTTTAACACAGTATCGAAATCTATTTATATTTTTTTTTACATTAAAGGGAACGTACTGTTTTGAAAAGTTCTTTCTAAGTTTTTCGAATCATCCATGTGGTGACGGAGTAAGAATACAAATCACCACCTCCTATCTTACACGTAAGAGACCACTAAGGGTATGCAATAGGCATATAATCTATGCAAGAGAAGAAAAACTTGAAACAAAATCCTATGCTTGCATCTGACATGGTATAGTAGAACTTTTTTTTTTTAAATTAAATTGTTGGTGTACAGACTTTTGTCCGTGCCTTTTTTATGTTGTATATTTTACTCGTTATGTTGAAGTTATATAATTCAATTTTTCTTGAAGTGGCTTTGATGTTATACATTTATGATATAGTAGGTTAGTGGTATAGTAGGTTAACTTCCCTCTCATTACGGAGGAGGCTCGAGCCCAACAGTGGGACATATATGAGATGAGATGAAGTTTTTCGAATAAGTACAACATAGCCGAGCCAGATATCTCAGTTGACCTCTTTAACAAAAATCCACACCACCATTTGCCATTACAGTATTTTAATGTAGATATTATTAAAGTTTCACCTTGATCACAGAGCTATGAAATATATTTACATGAAGCTTCCAATATCAAAGCGTATATTGTTAGGTACATAGATCCTGCATCCTGTAGATATTTATCTGCCGTTCGATATAACGTCGTAAAAATCAATTTATTATCTTTACGAACGTAATACTTTTAATTTTATGGTCAAAAATATTTTTAATTATAATGTAATGTGTTTGTATCGAAACTTCCGTTGAAGACAGTAGTGTTCTGAAAACTGAATCTTGCTACGATTTGTCGATGAATCGTTGAGACATTTTCAATTCAGTTTTTTTTTTATTCTTCGACTATTGCGTCCTCCTTAAAAAACCTTAACCTTAAGCCTCAAACTATTGGTACGGGTTGAGAGCCCTCAGCGCTCACCCACAGTCCGGGTAAAGTTGTCATAGCCATCTGAGGCTAACAACTAAGTCACACAAAAAAAAAAAAGAAAAAACTTCAAACTATTGGATCTATTCTATAACAAGATTTAATTATTTGCTATTTTGACTATCAATGTCTCAGTTAGGCTTGGCAAGCGTGTGAGTGATCATAGTTAATTTTATAAGTTGCCCAGAAGAGTTCTGGTGCCCATTTCTTCAACTCTCAACTATATTATACAACTCTCATAGATTAGTAAGAATTAGTGATCCAGCGCCATTTTTTTTTGTGTGTATGCTTAGTTTTTAGCTGCAGATGACTTTGACAGCTTTACGTGGGCTATAAGTGAGCGCTGAGGGCTCTCAACCCGAAATCTATGGCCACGACTCCTTTACAGGAATGTGGGAATTATACCCCCTTGAGTAAACTTATATTGAGACTTCGATAAGTTTGATTAAATATATGTTTATAAAGTAATCCCCTGACATATTGTTTTTTAAAACTGATTTTATTGCCTACTAAAAAAAAATTTTTTTTATTATCACAATTTTTTTTAACACCATCATCTACTGCACTAAACTGCACTAAAGAAACAATAAAAGTATTGCGGGGGACTTCACAAATATATAACTAAACAGACACAAATTACACCCATACTTAGGACAAAAATTTGTAGATCACACAAAATATTATTCCGTGAGGGAATCACACCTTAACCTAGAGGTTATGGCGTAGATAGACGTCGTTGCCACCATCTGTGCAGTCAAATAACAATCCTATATAAAAATACAATACTAAATAAGCAATAATAATGAACCATGTAATTCATCTACTCCCTTACTATAACTCATTTCACAGAATTTCGTCACTTAACGTTCTCGATGACAGATTTTATATCTTCAAACTATCTGGTATACATACTAAATTCATTGTTCTTAAAAGTCTTTTTATAAGAAATTAAACAGTTTAACGAGAAAATTCATTGACATTTAAGAATGATAATAGTTTAATACAATTCTAACTGCAAAGTTTCAGTATTAATAAGTCTGTATAATGTGTAAACAATATCGAGTAGATGGCACACGTCTCCTTAAAATATAATACGATGCGAGAATTGAATGTCCTATAATAGTTCACGGTGGTGTAAATGGCAGCACGATTGGAACGGATTTCCAATAAGTGTGTGTAATTCGAATCCCACTTGTGACATAAATTTTTCGCTCGTAATCAGTTTTTTTTAATGATAATAGTGTTTTTAATATATCTACTATTCAAGTCTGTGTTTTAAATGAAAAATAGTTTTATAGATCTACCTATACTTTTTTTTTAAATAAATGATTACTATTGCTTTGTTGTAGGTGCTAAGAATACTGCCAACCCTTATATTTCTAGTGGGTTTTCTATAAGATAACTAAGAGCTTTATATCGATCTGGGCCATAATTGCATTACTAAGGAGGGGTTAATTTTATGCAGGCGACTTATAAAACTATTGCTAAAACTTTTATAATACATACGAGAAAGGAATACTGCATTTTATGTCAAGCAAAATAATAAGGATAAGAGCAGGATGGCAATAATGAAGCAATATATTTTCTGAGGGTTTTTACATCATGAAAGTAACACGCTAAGAACGTTTTGTACTTACTTATTTGTAGAAACCTATTACAAATAACAAATTTACTCTAAGTATTTTAGAAAAAAAAAATGATTCGTAACCTGGTCTTTACGTTCAATAGTTGCAGCATTAATAATATTGAAACTACAAAATATTTATAAATTAATCAAAGAAATTACAAAAAAAAACATAAAACCCACATGGTCACCATAAAATGGCAAAACCAGGATTCGAATAGAAATGTGATATGATTATTTCCCCCTATAGACGATGGTACCACATGTGTTAATGCATTGCATATGGTATACTTTTGTTATAATACAATGCCCAGAATGTTTTGTCTTAGAGGATATTTATAGATAAGATTTATATTTAATTAAATTTAGACAGGTTGTTTCAAAAATAAACTCAACATTCTTTCAATCGACTGCATAGATTGCGTAGTGGTTGAGATACCGACCTTCAGTGCTGTGGGTTCGATTCCTATGCAGGACCATACCTTGTGGGATTCACAAACTGTTGTTCTAAGTCTGGGTGTAATTTGTCTGTGTTAATTATATGTTTGTAAAGTCCCCCGCAATACAAGGATTATTTCCTTAGTACAGAGTGGTTGGTACGTTTATATAAAAAACTAAACTAATATTTTGATTCTAAATTACATATCCAAATTATTTTTACTACGAATTTTTTTTTTCTATATTTTGACAGGTTTCATTTTTGGTTTATTTAAATGTCAAATCAAATCAATTATTATACCTAATCCAGAAGTCACCTATATGTTATCAAATATTAAATTATGTTTGAAATTAAAATCTGCTGCCGGATTGGAACGCGGGCGTGAGGTGAGAAGACCTGGCAAGAAACTCAGCGGGTCATTTAAATAAAATTATATATCTACAGTTTTTTCTATTCGATCGAACATTTTTTCGTCGTCATTCGTCGTCATTTTTTTAAATGCTACCGCTCCATTCTTTACTAATAAACCAATTTTTTCTTTCTTGAAATTATAGTTTTCTAACATAATAATGATAAAATATTTTTTTTGTTTCAGGTAAATTGGCATTTCATCTTTAACGCGTAAATTGATCTAGGACTTTACTAATATGAGGTCAGTAACTATGAAAATTTTATACATTTTGCATGGTGACGAGTTCATAATACACCCAGCCATGCCTTTTTTTTTACGGTGGACTATGGATGCGTCTCGCCCCACGTAATCGGTCCGGCGTGACGGAAGAGGCGGCGCGTAACCCCATAGACCCACCGTACAACTCCTCTCTTCGCCGTGCGAGCGGGCCATTGGTACCCGATCTTTGTCTTTATTTATTTATTTATTTTATTCAACTGCTCACTACACTTACAGTTTCCCAATACGTGTAGTGAGCCATTACAATTCTATAATTTAAGTGTATAATTATAAGATAAAAAGTATAAACAATATTTTAAAAATAAATCAAATTTAGTGAATAATATATCAACTTCTGGATAGTGAGCGATCAGTGAGTTAAGCAGTGCAACGGCCTGGCTGGTAGGTGCGTATTGTGCGGTATATGTACGCACCTGTGGTTCAGCGAGCAGATGGCGCGAGCGAAGTCGTGTGTATAGGTACGGTGCTGATAGGGAACAGTGCGATAATACATTCGGATTATCGATTTTATTGTTAAATAATAAATAATAATGTATCAATAGGGCACACTTGCGTCGTAACGCAAGAGTATCAAGACCTATCATTCCGGATACAAAAAGAGACGGATATAAGTAAGTCTTCGGTGTTCCACCCAGCCATGCCTGCCGGCGTCGCAAAAGATGAATGAGGGATATTCATAAGCAGAGAGCAGTAACCTACTCTTTGAAAGGAGAACTCACGACAAAACTTTCGAGTAAATTATTTGATATTTTACAGCCATTCTGTAGTATGTCAATTTCCATTTCTTTACAATAGGATTAGTTGTATGTTTATGGGTTGAAGAAGAAATAAAGAGTTACTACCAATAAGTTGCCTAAACCGTGAATCGCAATAAGTGAAAGAATCAGTTACTTGGCTATTCGATTACTATCAAAATATTATAAATTAAATTAATATAACTACCTTCTATGATGCGTGAAAATTAAAAAAAAAATGTGCAAAAGTTATTATAGATATATATGTAATATATATATATACATATTTTTTAATTAAAGAAGTTTAAGTTAATCGTACATTTTCTATCCTTTTCTCGTATAACGATGTTTGTTTGGAGTTAACGCAGAGCTAATTTCAAAATTGACGTCATTTTGTTTGTATTGGCCTCTCTGTCTAATTATTACAATTTGACTGCGTATAACTAGCTCAATACATGACTGCACAGATGGCGTAATGTTAAAGATACCGGCTTACCGCGCTAGGGACGATGGCTTCGATTCCTACGTAAGACAATACTTTGTGTTATCCATAAATTGTTGTTTTTAAATCTGGGTTTAATTTGTGTCTGTTAAAAGTGGTTTGTAAAGTCCCACGCAATGCAAGGTTTATTTGCTTAGTGCTAGGTAATGTCTTTAAAACATATATGTGTGTGTATATATTTCGTTTTCCCTAAACCGATATAGTTTTAGCTTATTTTATATACCTATGAGGCTGCTAGAATCAAAGTGGCCTAACTGCATTTTTGCAACTTTTAACCTAATTGCAATTTGGTAATCTAAAAATGTTAATTTACAAAACCACAGCAGCCTAAAATTGTTTACAAGCTTAACAATAGGTGGCATTACAAGTACATTTTCGGCTTATATTCAAATCGATTAAATTGAATTTAATTTAATTTTAATTTCCTCCGTATTGTAAAATATGTTTCTATTAGTTAGATCGTTCTGGTTCTAGCAGCCTCATATATGCCATAAAATCTATTGAACATCCTAATTGTTTCAAATATAACAAACATTGGAATCAATGTTAAACGTATAGAATTTCTCGTGGCGCCATCGCACGAGTTACAAAAGGCATTTTGTCTCAATCAAGTGGCAAGCAGACGTCTGGCAACAGACAATCACCATCTTTATTATACACAAAGAACATTGTGTTTGAATCAATTTATAATATATAATGTTATCATTGTACTAATGTATAGTAACAATGTCTTAATGTAATTTAAAACTTATAGCTCTTAAGATACATTTATTATGGCAATTTTATGATGGGATACTAAGAATTTTGTTCTACTATTATCTGTATAGTCTTTTCGTGTAGTGACGGAGTAAGAATACAATTCACCAACCCCTATCTTACCCGTGGGTTTAGTAAAAGTTGATTAAGGGATATAATAAGCATATGGCATATGATATGATATGCATATGATGATGTATAAAACTCGCATAAATATCAGAAATTGCTATGACTTTTTTACATTTTTAAATTTTCGCAAACTAAAGCATTATGTTTTAGTGTTATTCTTAAAAAAATAAATAAAAATATATTATAAAATAACAATATATGGTGCTTGATAATTATTAAAATATGGGATAGCTCAATAATAAAGACGAAACAAAAACCCATGAATAAAACGGATATAATCACTTTTATGGCCGCTCTTAAAAAAACAATAAAACAGAAGACAAAATAATATCAATAACTAAAGATGTAAATAAAATTAGTTGCCTACATTGATAAAATCTATAGTGGAACTAAAGAATGTTGATAAAAAACAATAATACAAAGCTCAATTTAATAAAAACATCATCATAAAAAGTTAGGTATGTGATAAAAAAAAAATATTTTTATAGAAATAACGACGGTGTACCGTGAATGTTTGGTGGATAATAATGGCCGTTTTAATTAATAACACTTAAATTTTAGGTAACAATATTTAGGCATCACCTTAGCTTATATACACCCCACTGCTAGGCTTATACTCCTCCACAATATGGGGGAATTGATCTACTATATTACGCTAGTCAGACGGGCTGGTATTCCCATGCCTCTAACTCTATTTGAGGTTTCCTTCTTTTGCTTATATGTTATGTGTATATTAAATCCCTTAGCCATCTTTTATGATACGCCTAGGCAAGATGAGGTTGTGAGTTGTATTCTAACTCCATCAACACATGAAATGATAGATAGTAGATATCATCTTCAACATCATCATCTCAGCTCAAATATGTCCCACTGTTGGGCTCGAGCCTCCTCCATTATGGGAGGGAAATTAACCTACTATAACTACGTCGCGTCGTAACCTCGATCAGACGTATTGGTGTAGGGTTTTATTTCGAGTTTTCCTTCTCTAGCATTGATGTTAGGTAAATGCGTTTTAAATCCCTCAGCCGCCGCCGCTAATTGAGATTTTTTTGAAAGTGTATATATGTATACCTACTGATAATATCATAGACAAAAGAAATTTACGAAAAATATTTTTTTTTAAAAGACCTGCAATAAGAAAGTAATCCTTGTATTACAATTTAAGGACTTTACAATTATAATTAACGCATACAAACTATCATCATCACAGCCCATATATATCCCACTGTTGGGCTCAGGCCGCAGGCCTCCTCCGTAATGGGAGGGAAATTAACCTACTATACCGCGCTGGTCAGACGCGTTGGTATAGGGTTTTGTTTCGTGTTTTCCTTTTCTTGCATAGATTATATCCATTAGTCGTCTCGTACGATCACCCACGGGTAAGATAGGGGGTGGTGAATTGTATTCTTACTCTGTCACCACATGGATAGAGATAGATACAAACTATACACAGGAACAAAATAACAATGTGTGGAATTTATCTTCGAAATCGAACCCACGTATGGCACGATAGGTATCTTAGCCGCTGCACCATCTGTGGAATAATTGACTTTTAATTATATTAATACAGGTAAGTAAAATATTCCGGTTATCAATGATTATTTTTGAACAAGGTTAGATTCACGCTAAATCACTTCAATTGATTACAATAAAAATTAAAAGCCGAGTTAGATTCCGCATTAGCAACAAAAAAAAATCAACGCTATTTACGCATTAATAAAAAAATTGCGAATGATTGTTACTATAAAAATACTGTAGATATTGTAATAACTGACTAAGCAATTTACGTTGCCATCAGCAAATTGCAACTAGTCATGTCTGATCATAGAGTAAGGTCTCGAAAAGAGAAGAGTTTCTAAACACGATCGTTAGAACAATTAATATCATTCATTCATTATTCCTACGAGATCTAATATTGGTCATTAATCTCCCAAAGGAGAAATCATGTTATAATTACTACGATTAATTAGCGAATATAGTTAGTGATTTTAGTTTTTCAATAAATAACTGTTGCGCATTTTTCTGATGATCCATCATTCTGAGACCAAAAGTATTACTAGGCCGATACATACCAATATAAACACCAGGCCCACCCTGGTTGGGCTTCCGGCTCTCTTGATCACCGAACGAAGCGCAATAGCACATTGCCATTACTCAGACGTCGATCTTCTGCGAGAGTGTGGTTCTACTGCAAACGTATCGGCCCGCATCTGCAGACAGAAAACTGTCAACAGTGTCCTACCACTAAAATGACCTGAAATATGATCTGAGATATCGATGGCTCGGGCCTCCTCCGTAATAAGAGGGAAATTGACTTACTATACCGCGCTGGTCAGACGTGTTGGTATAGGGTTTTCTTTCGAGTTTTCCATATCTTGCATAAATGTTATATGCATTTTATATCCCTTAGTCGTCTCCTACGATCACCCACGGGTAAGATATGTGTGGTGAATTGTATTCTTATTCCGTCACCACACGGATAATAGTGGTATATTTCCTTCCTATTGCAAAGAATGCTCGTATCTTTCGATGGGATATGTATGAAAGAAAATAAATAAAGAAAATACTTAATTGTAAATTAGATATTAACAATCTTAAAACACTATCGTATTCCATTAAAACCTCTAAAAAGGTGAACATCAAAAAGAAAGGTGCGTTGACATCGGTTTACATTTAGAATAACCAAAGTCTCGTAATGGATTTACGGCATGAGAAACTGAAGAGGCAACTCATTATTGTTGAGTAACTTAAAACCAAGGCACATGTGCCACATATCGGCGAAGATTGCGATGCCACATGTGAAATGAGATAAAAACGAAAAAAAAAAGGACAGGAATCCGTTGTCAACTCCCCAAGGTACGGCTGCTGAACAATACCACTAAGAAATTCTCCAACAATTAAATAGAACTTTAAATCAAACGTTATAGAATGGAATATAGATTGGCGCGTATCCAAATTAAGGTCGCTTTTGCTTGATCTGGAATGGTATTGTGAGGTTTTTTTTTGTCCAACCTTCCGTAACCTTTAGCCTGTGACATGGATTGTAGATTAGGCATATTGTTGACCTTTTTTGCTTCCATCTTAACTTGCACGTGTAGTTTTTTGTTTTTGTTGGTCCCTTTGAAGGGTCTTTTGTTTTTGTTTAAGTATTGTACAAGATTTGCATGTGTGCGAAAAGACTGAGCGAGTTTTGGGATTTTATATTTGACATATTTTATGTCATTTGTAGGGTTGGCACAAATCGTTTATGTTTTTTTTTAAAGACTTTTTTTTTTTGCAGATTTGTTTCTCTTATTAATTATTATGAGATTTATAATTGTGAGAATAGGTATTTTGGGGTATATTTATAACTCATAAGTCTATGATCAGTATAGAAATCAGTCCCAGCGACAATATCTATATTTTTTGAATTCAATCTAACTAAAGCATTATACAAGCCAACCAATTTCCATGAGACAAGATAAGTGCATTTATATTATTCAACATGGTTGAATAAAAAATATATGTTAACGCAGACAAATTACTACGATTAATATTAACCTGAGTGGGAATCGAACACACAGCACTGAAATGAAGATCGGTAACCAATTGGCCATATGTGCATATTATATCAAAATTATATATATTTTATTAATGTCACTTTCAAATGTAGCAACCCTATATTTCATCCTGATCTGTATTGTACGATCGTTAATTTTGGACGTTAAATGTCATCCCATTTAAACATCGGGCCAGTCGTTAAATAATCAACATTACTTTTTATAAAATTACAATCAACATATTACATTGTTATCTTAATCACGTTTCTGATGCATTTATATGAAATGAGAATTTATTTAAAATATGTACAGTGCACATTTTCACTGGAATGTGAATAAATTGTGAACCAGAGAGAAAGACAGAGTCAACGCTCTACGAAATCGAAATTAGTCAATTATCTCTTTCTAAAAGCCGACGTGCAATATTTATTGTCAGACGATACCTACATGGATATTATATCAGTTAGTCATCTTGTCTGCAAAAACCTGACTGCACAGATGGCGTAGTGGTTAACATACAGATCTTTCATGTTAGTGTCGCAGGTTCGATTCCTACGCAGGATAATACTTTGTGCGATCCATCAAAATGTTGTTCTGAGTCTGGGTGTAATTTGTCTACGTCAGTTGTATATTTGTAGAGACCCCCGCAATACAAGGCTTATTGCCTTAGTTTAGGATGGTGTCTAAAAAATATTGTATTTTACTCCGTCACCAGACGATTTTTTTTCAAATAATTACTACGTCATCATTATTACTCTCCAGCTCTTATCCCAATTACTTTGGGGTCGACTCAATATGTAAATATACATACATACCATCCCGCCATGTCCCTTGCATGGTAGGCAGAGGGAACAGAGTGCCAGAGAACACATTCATAATACTCTTCATACACGCTCCCTGCTTTCGGAGACTCTTGACTCCACCTTCCTTTAATACATGACCGATCTCGTCTAGGTAGGTTAGTCTCGGTCTCCCCCGGTACCTACATCCTTTCACTTTCGCATTGTATATCTTCTTAACCAGCTGTTCGTTCGGCATTCTTTCCACATGTCCGAACCATCGGAGCATTCCTTTCGCATATTTACACCAATACTCTCTTTCATGTAAATATTGCAAAAGTTATTGGCAATAGTTTTATCACCGTCCGCCCGCTTGACCAGAACCCTTATTGGGAATGTAATTGTTGATCAAACGGCATCAGATGGTCTTGAACCAGGTCGATATAAAGCTGGCCACCGAAGACAAAGATCGGGTACCGGTGGCTCGCTCGCACGGCAAAGAGGAGGAGGAGGAGTCCTTGCACGGTGGGTCTGTGGGGTTGCGCGCCGCCTCTTCTGTCGCCTTGGACCGATTTCGCGGTGCGCGACTTCATCCATAGTTCATCGTAAGGAAGAAAAAAGTGTGTGTGTCAACTCCGACGCACGACTGGAGTTTACTCCTTAAGTACGATTATCAAAACAGGCGCAAAAAAAGCCTATTTGACTAAATATTAAAACTGTTCAGTGAAGTATTATCTCACGTCAGAAAGTGAAAGGTGCGCAGAATAGGTTGCGGAATAAAAAACGTAACGAGGTCATTCGATCACTAGATTTTACTCGTCAAATTTTCTCATACCGGGTGCCTTATACGAAAATCGATTCTTAAGGAGTAAACTCCAAAAAAAGAAAAGGTCGATATAAAGCTCTTAGTTGTCTTTTACGACATCCACGATCAAGGTAAAGGTTGATACTTGTAGTATTCGTGGCCGAATAAATAAAAACTCTAAGCAAATATTGAGTTGAAAATCACGTTGTATTCACAAAGTATTTCTTGTATATTAATACTAACGGAAGTCTTAATATTGTCGCCGCGCATTCGACCGTGCCCGTTGACAGTTTTAATGTTTTATTATGAAACAATGAATATAAATGCATATATAGAGCTGTGGTTTAAATAGCTACCTGCTATATTGAATTGTGACTTCGATTCACATATATAGTTCTTTTTATGAGCCACAGATGTACGAGTTTTTTAATTGTTTGCTTTTTTAAAAACACCAATCCTGCACTATGAAAATAATCCCTGTATTTCGGAGAATTTTAGAAAACTATAATTAGCGCAGACAAATTACACCCAAACTCAGAACAACAGTTTGCGGATCGCAACAAACTATTGTCTGTATAAGATTTGGTTTGATTTTAAAGAATAATTCGCACAAAGCAATCGAAACCTCGACGCTTAGTACCTGCAGTAGTTTAGTATCTTAATCACTACACTATATCTGCAGTTATAATTTCAAGTAATAAAACAATAATTTTCCGTGTGGTGACGGAATAAGAATACAATTGACCGCCATCTATCTTACCCGTGGGTGATCGCAAGAGACGAGTAAGGGATATAGAACGCATATGATATATATGCAAGAGAAGGAAAATTCGAAATAAAACCCTATACCAACACGTTTGACCAGCGTGGTATAATAGATTAATTTTCCTCTCATAACGGAGGAGGCCCGAGCCCAACAGTGGGACATATATGGACTGTGATGAAAACAATAATTTTGATTTATCCGTTGTAATTATTACTATCCTAATTTCAAACAGGATTTCTATTAGGTGATGATTTACGATTAAAACCATATTTCTGATGATATTTAAAGATTAATTTGCCTATTTAATATGATTTACATAAAGTTCAAAGCAATACACTATATTTTTCAATAAATTCTAAAATATAATTGCGTGTTATGTTTGGCGCCAAAATATTTCCTGACATTCAAACATTTTATTTTCAAACTGTAATGATATGTATAACTAAACGCGTTTAATTCTTTTTTTTCTTGCCCGCCATTTTTGTTTTTGTATGCCAGTTTGAAAATATTACAATGCTTCCAACTCATTCAAGTCCCACTCTTGGGCTTCTTCATAATAGGAGTGGTATATCACGATTGAACAGGTTGGTATAAGGTTTTCATTTCGTGTTTTCTTCTCTTGCCTAGCTTGCTTCTATTTTCGAGTTTTCTCGTCTTTATCTCTTATATCTTTTGGGAACTTTTTATCATAACCGCTAGAGATATGAAAGCGGGTGGTGAAACTAATTACTCGGTCATCACACGTATTTTGTAATAGTATAATTTAATTAATACCTATTATTGTAGTTTCTACATTTAAATATACTGTTTATTTCAAAAATAAACCTTATAAATTCTAAATTATCTTTAAAATTAAAAAAAAATATGAAAAACCGGCCAAGTGCGAGTCAGACTCGCGCACGAAGGGTTCTGTACCGTTATTTAAAATATTCTGTGAATAGTTAAAACCTCTACCTGTCACCGTTATTAGTATCGAGCAAGAAACTGTAAAAAAATCAAGTTTGTTGTATGGGAGCCCCCCTTAAATATCTATTTTATTTCATTTTAGTATTTGTTGTTATGGCGGCAATAGAAATACATCATTTGTGAAAATTTCAACTGTCTAGCTATCACCGTTCTTGAGATACAGCCTGGTGACAGACGGACGGACGGACGGACAGCGAAGTCTCAGTAATAGGGTCCCGTTTTTACCCTTTGGGTATGGAACTCTAAAAAGTACATACACCTACTTATAAATTTTTAAGCATATGAATGTCTGAGAAATATCTTCGATTTAAAATTTTAATTCAAATTCATTTTTTATGTATAAAAGCTGCAAAGACACTTATTGCCGCATACCTGATGGCAAGTATTACTGCCACTCAAGGACCAGTGATACAACTAGGCCGCTGTCTACCAACCTAGAAAGAAAATTGAGCTTGGAACTTTCTCTATCACTGAAGGAAGTGCAACAGCATTGCGACTTTTCAGACGTCGATTTTCTATGAGAGAGTACTAACCCGGGCGGACGGGTTCTGGATTGTAAACAGAAAACTGTCAATAGTGTGGGCCCTATCACAACTAATCCTTACTAATATTATAAATGCGAAAGTAACTCTGTCTTTCTGTCTGTCGCTCTTTCACGCCAAAACTACTGAACCGATCTAAATGAAATTTGGTACACAGATAGTCTAGAGCCTGATAAAGGACATAAGCTACTTTTTAATGCAAAAAAGGGTTGTAAAGTGGGATGAAAAGTTGTAAGGAAGTATCGTCATTTTTAAAGCCAGAAGCTTGAAACTTATTTTTAGGCTATTGATTAGATATAAATAAATATGACATTAACATGTTGTAAAAATTTAAGGGGGGGGTAACCCTTAAGGGGTAAAATAAAAATAGGGAATAAAAAACTTTAGTAAAGTAACCTTTTACGCGTGCGAAGCCGCGGGCAGAAGCTAGTTATGTATGTTATAATATTAATATTAGGTATAGATGTCAAAGAAAAACTAATATGGCATGTAATTATTAGAACAACAGAAGTCAAAACAGCAATTTTTTTGCTTAGAATTCTTGTCTGCCTGTTTGTTTGTACACACGTAATGTCAAATTACTACTACATGAAAGAAAGAAGTGTAACTTAAATTATAGTTTCATTTAACATACATACATAACATCACGCCATGTCCTTTGTAGGGTAGGCAGAGAGAACAGAGTGCCAGAGAACTCTATCCTTGCATACTTCACTCGCTTCCTCAACATTCAAATAATAATAAAACTCAAAATAATTAATATTTAAGTAATCAATGAAAAACGACGTTTACGCGAAACACATATGACGTAACTTGTAGGTATATTTTTACGGATTTTATCGCGTATATATTTGAATTTTAATTTTTCCATGTTTTTTAGATATTTCTTAAAAACAAAAAACTCTGCTCTTAATAAATAATCTTTGTATTGCAGGGACTTAACAAACATAAAATTAACGGCCACAAATTGCATTCAGTTTCAAAACAACAATTTGTAGATCGCTGTAAATATTTTCTTGTGTGGAAATCGAACCTGCGCCACTGGAATTGTGAGTCAGTATCTTAACCACTAAGCCATTTGTATAGTCTGATATAAATCTCTAGACGTGAAACAGCATAGTCCTCTTGTGACCATGAACGTTAAAAAAGCGTAAGAAAAATAACTTTATTTCACATAATTCACGCAAACAAATCAACTTGAACAACTATTTCGTTATAAATCTAACTAAGATGTGTTACGAATAAAAAATAATAAAATTGTCGTTTCTAATAATATTGCAGCGGTTTCCGTTCGTTTGTTTATTTCTATTTGTGAGTGAATATAACATTATGGATGTCCATTCATGACTGCGGTAGATATCTTGTGTTGCCAGCTCTATATTTCCCATTAAATTACCACAAATGTTAGGTAATTTTTAAACTATACATCCAACAAAACGGTAGTTCTAAGGTTATTATATTTTTGTTAAATATTATTAAATTGATTATTAACAAATGATACTTAATTCTTAAACTATATCTACAACCAAAAAATTCGGTATTTTAAAGATAATTATATTTTTGTTAAATATTTCATTACATATCATTACGCCATATCCCTTGCAGGGTAGGCAGAGAGAACAGAGTGCCAGAGAACTCTATCTTTGAATACTTCACTCGCTTCCTCAACATTCATAATTCTCTTCATACACGCTCGCCGGTTTCGGAGACTCTTGACTCCACCTTCCTTCAGTACATGACCGATCTGGTCTAGGTAAGTTAGTCTTGGTTTCCCCCGGTACCTACATCCTTCCACTTTCGCATAGTATATCTTCTTAACCATACGTTCGTTCGGCATTCTTTCCACATGTCTGAACCATCGGAGCATTCCCTTTCGCATCTTTACACCAATAATCTCTTTCATACCTACTCGCATAATAAAAGTGTTTGTACGATTTTGATGGTAGATTTTCGTCATCATCATCATCACAGATCATATACATTCACATCTGGGCTAGTTACCTCCACAATGGGAGGGAATTTGAACTACTTTACTACACTGGTCACATTAGTTGTTGATAGACGGATTTTAACCCTTTATTTTGTAAATATCAATTTCATGGTTGCCATGGCAAAGTAAAAGCCGATGAAATAAATAATAATTATAAAATATAAAAAAAATATATATATAGATACCTATGCTTACGAATTTACTTCATAACATTTTCACTTAATAAAAATGTGTACAAAAAACTGTTATCATAACAAACGACGATGCCTGCGGTTATTCTTAATGGTTGATAATATAAGGTTAGCTTTAATTAGTTCCAACATAACTACCAGTTAAACTGTCTTAACACTATATAAAAATTTGTACGCGCGCAATGAAAAATATTAAGCTATTATTTTTGTTGAATGAAATTAATTTAACTTACATAATAGTTCTTAATTATTGCTATTATAATAATTAAGTATTGGGGTTAGCAATCTTCGCATTCCTTTTTTTTTTTTGCAGACGTTACTTTTTTTTTAAAGACACCACCCCACAGCAAGGAAATAATCCTTGTATTGCGGGGGACTTTACAAATATGCAATTAACGCAGACAAATTACACCCACACTCAGAACAACACTATGAATCGCACAAAGTACTGTCCTGCGTAGGAATCGAACCTACAGCACTGGCATGGATGGCACTGGTATTTTAATCACTACGCCATCTGTGCAGTCAATTAAAAAAAAAAGCAAATCAACTGCAACAATAAAAGTACGTTTTCTAGGTAAACTTTATATATAAACAATATAGAAAGCTTTATATAGAATTGTTATATGCGGAATCGAACCATTACTACACTCTTGTACTGGTCATTATAATGCGAAACTTCGTAACCGCTGTGCTATAATAAATAATATATTTTGATCACTCAGTTGCCAGAATGACTAATTACTAACCTTTCGCTCCGAGTGTCTTAGATTTGATTACGCGGAACAATTCTATATGGGATCGATGAACAATTGATCAGAGTGTTATTAAAATTTATGTAGCCAGATTTATCTACTTTAAGTATTTACCATAATATTGCTTAAATCCACGAACGATAATTACCACTTACCTCTCTCTCTTTACCAGCAGTGAAAGAAAATGAAAAACCATTTATTTTACGCATAAAAAAAATTCAATCGTGAGAATCAAACCAAAAAAAAATTTCTCAGTCATAAATTGAACATTTGAAATAAAACTACTTTTACGGATTCTATCGCGTTCGTATTTGATTTTAAATTTCCCAAAATTGATATAAATTTCTGTAATAACAATGACATATTGGACGTAAGACACCTCAGTCCTCCCGTGACCATGATCACTGTAAAGTGTTCGAAACGTCGGGAAATTAAAAATCAAATACAAACGCGTAGTAGTAAAAGTAGTTTTATTTATAGTAGTAGTTTTATTGCTCATTATAAATTGAACATTTAAACCACTGTGCCATCAATGCAATATTCGATAACAAATCACAATGCTCCATTTGTTAAGTAACTATGTAGGTATATCAGAAACTAATGACAAGTATAACAAGAGAATATCTCATACTGATAATAATTAACCTAAATTAAGCAAAATTTAATTGATAAACAATATATACGAGACGAGAAACAATGAATGTATAAATATAAAAAAAATAAAATAATGAAATGTTTACCGGGTCATCAGGTCTGACCTATATTATTTTTAACGTTTCGTAGACAGACACCCAAAACTTTAGATAATAAATGTATTATATATAAATTCTACTCGCTTTTTTTTGCTGTTATACAGATAAATATTTTTATATTATATTTTTTTTAATTTTATATTTATAAAAAACAGTCTTTTCCGTGTGATAACGGAGTAAGAATACAGTTCACCACCCCACCCCCTATCTTAATCTTTCTTTTTTTTTGTTGCGGTGGGCTATGGACGTCGCACCACGCCAAATTGGTCCGGGGTGACGGAAGAGGCGGCGCGCAACCCCATTAACCCACCCTGCAAGCATCTCTTCTTCGCCGTGCGAGCGGACCACCGGTACCCGATCTTTGTCTTCGGTGGTCCGCCCGGCGGTATGCCCTCTCGGGTTCCTCTCTCGTCGACGCCCCGACAGCTTTCGCCGTCGAGGCGTCGCCCTCACGCGGTGGCCTCACGTCGGGTGACTGGACAATTCCCCGGTCCGATCACCCGAAGGCTCGGTTAGGGCAGCATCAGGCGTAGGTATTCGCGCCTGCGCCGCCCCGGCCGCGGGCGGCGACCTGGGTCACGGGATATCTATCTTAACCCTGGGTGATCGTAAGAGACGCCTTAGGGATATAAAACGCATGTAACATCTATGCAAGAGAAGGACTGCTCAAACCCTAAACCAACGCATCTGATCGGCGTGGTATATTAGATCAATTTCCCTTGCACTTTGGAAGAGATGGAGCCCAACAGTGGGATATATATGAGCTGGGATGATGATGAAAAGAGATTTCCTAAAAATTTTCATTTTTATTAAACCTAACATTTCAACAACAATTTTTGGATTACACAAGTGTTGTCCTACATGCGAGTCGAACCCAAGATACTGGTATGGCTGGTTGGCACATTATCCACTGGACCATATATGCAGTCAATTAAAGATACTTGTAGGCCCTTAATATTTGATTAAGCAGACCACTAAACAAAGACAAAAGCAATAGATTAATCTAACAAGTTATTTAGATTGAATAATAACTGAATCTGTATAAGTTTACCCCAAGGGACATTCGACGAAACCATTGTGAGAAATCTTAACCATTGTAAAAGCACGTGTGATCCAATACCGAAAGATTTAAAACACCATTATTTGCATACCAACTGGTTTTAAATATACGATATTAATCAAAGGTTTTATTAGTGAACATCAAAGAATACATACAATGCTAAGATTCTTATAAGGTACCCTCAATACTATTGTTGCTTGTTGTCTGAGTTTGATTTATGAGGCGGCCACCGTTGTTGGCTCAACGTATTGTGTTGTCAGTTTTTGTTCGGACATTGTACTAACCCCCTTCGTCGGTCCAGTGTTGGATGCCTTTATTTAACCTGATCTTTGATGCTTCTAACATGGTACAATGCTCCTTGTGAGTCACGTCAGTTTTAAAGTGTATTTGGATTTGCATAAATCTGATGTAGTTATTTTTTTATTCGTAGTAACAGTTTTGTTATGGTTTTCGTTGGTTGGTTTAGTTTTTGCTTGCTGTTATAATGACTGATATTTTCGCAAGTTGTTTTGGCAAGGCCAGATATTTTTTAATGTGTAGTGATTAAAAAAGCAATGTGTTACTTTGAACGTTTGCATCGCAAAGTGCTAGAATGGACATCAGTATAATGTTTATAAAAATCTATTCAATAAAATTCTCTGTCTGTTTAAATGAATATAACTCAAATACTATCTGCTAGATTTTGATGAACCTTTTATGTAAAAGTTCTATTACTCTAACTTTTATATATTTATATCTTTATTATTATATCTTTCATATATTTCATTCATTATATCTTTCACAGCTTTTATCGATAGCATCTTTATTTCATTGTACTGTACAAAATATTGTTATGAAAGTTATTGTTTAAGAAATTTTTAATGATTGATGAAGTGTTTATTGCCAGCTTGGCTAATTCTGTAAGTACAAAATGTAATAATTTTAAACAAACAGTTTTGGAAATCAAATATATTTCATACTTCTGAGGAACAGTTCTAACAGTTTTAATAAAATTCTTATTTAGATAAGTTTAACTATGTGCACAAATTTTCTTGGAAAACACGATTGGACATATTTTTACCCGACTGCAAAGGAGTGGTATTGTGTTTAACAGTCTATGTATGTATGTATGTATGTATGTTTGTATGTTCCTTTGAAGCACTATATATACCAAACGCCTGGGCCGATTTTTATGATTCGCACGTCAATCGATTCCTCTTAATCCGGCGAGTGTCACTAAAGATATGACGTTATTGAAAATTCAATATGGCGACTACTGGACGCCATATTGTCAAAATTAAAAAAATTAAAGTCAACCAACTATATCGAGTGGGGTATCGTTAAATAGGTATTTAAAAATCATTTTTAGTTTTCTCTCAACATTTTTCGATTTGACTGGCCGTTTAGGATCTATATCGATTTAAAGTTTGGTAACAACCTTTCTCACATATAGGTTTTTTAGACAGAAATTTACGATGAAAAGACGAAAAATTCATATAACTGGATGTGGATGGACATATACTGAAGTATCTAGTAGGTATATTGTCCAATATACCATAAGTAGTCCTACCTAAAGTATCTAATGTCTGACGCGGTCGCCCATCTCCGATTTCTAACGATTTAGTACTCAACTTCAATCGAAAAACTATATATAGTTAGGTACTTACCTACTTATTAATAAATAAGATAACTATAGCTACCTAGGTATTTATAACTAAAAAGTATAAAATAAAAAAAAATGATTAAAAAAATCAAAAAACCCGACTGCGTAAAAAGTCACCAAACCCTACGTACATAATAAAAAAACTGAAAAGAAAAAAACAAGCACTTAGATGTCCGGTGATCTAGAATTCCATAGTATATTATTGAATAAATACTATTGCAGAAAATGAAATATATTTTAATAATAGAACATGACAACTGAACAGTCGGGATCCTTTATTCGACAGCAAATCTAATTTTTCAATGGATGTCGGAGTCGGGTTTTTTGATTTTTTTAATCATTTTTTTTTTATAATATTATTTATACGTCTCTGTCATAATTATTTGTGGCAGTTTTATTGGTACTTCTGGTCTCGTATCTTCGGTCTTGTATGCTTAAACAAAAATATTACACCAGTCGTCTAAATATTTCGTACTTAGTAATTTTATCAAAAATTTGCTTTAAAATTTTATGAAAATGTCCAAGGTTAATCACAATATTGTTATTTAAATTAAAATTTATGAGTAACACCGATTTCAATGTACCCTTTCCATCTTATAACCCTTTGTCCTCCGTCAAGTCCTTGACCATTGTACCTACATTGTGCAACACAAAAGGGCGGCTGTGATTGAGCTCCGCATGTAATTTTCATGGTTCGCTCTTCACATTCACGCGTCCACATCCACTCGCTTCCAAATCATTAAGCTCTTTACCTTTGTGTCTGTCTACCCCGTCTTTATTACGCGGTAATACATCATTGTACAAATCTTATTCATTATTAGACATAGCATTGTCAGTTCCTGTACACTCTTGATTGGCTCTCATATATTTTTTTATCCTCCGACATGTTTTTTAGTTACCTTACCGTCATCGGTTGTAATGATTGCAACCGGTAGCACAATACTTATTGTTGTTTCTTATTGTGTTTTATCGCATGTTTTTTTTTTATCTTTTTCAAACAAATAATTTACACCGTCATCACATTTAGTTAGATTTTTATTACTAAACTTTACTAACAAGAATACATTTGATATCAAAATAATAGCTGATGGCTTGTATGCTTTAGTGGTCAATAAATATGTCAATAACTAAACAGTTAACGTATATTAATTAAAATTTAAGTATAAATACTTTGAATAACTTATAAATAAGTTATTCAGGCATATAGGTTATAGGAGTTCTTAAAATAATGTGACAAATTATGTGTTTTAACTTATTTAGGCTTAAAAATCTAACGATTTACTAATTCAATATGAACTTTTACTTAAAAAACAATTTCAGCAGAGGGATGTGACTATTTAAATCAAATCATTTATTTTGCATAACCCCTTAAAGGCACTTATATATTGGCAATTTTACATATTTTTTTAAGTTAATCTACCACCGGATCGGAAAGTAGCCACAAACTGAGAAGATCCGGCAAGAAATTCAGCGAGTTCGTCATTTCATTTTTTAATTATGTTTTCTCAAAATGATTGGATACATGTTTATTCTATATTAGCTCCAGTGAGATGCCCTGCGAGTAAAGATTGATTTTTTAAAAAGTTAAATAGAAAATTACAACAAAACAAAAAATGGTCAGAAATGGTTGGACTAGTTTCCACTATTATAATTTCCGTTAAAATATATAATTATCTGTGTAGTGACGGAGTGAGAATACAATTCACCATCCCTATCTTATTCGTGGGTGATCATAATATACGACTAAGGGATATAAATCGCATGTAACATTTATGGAAGAGAAGGAAAACTTGTAATAAAACCAACATGTCTGACCATATAGTAGGTCAATTTCAGAATGATGTGACTGTTGATTCTAAATATATCTAGATTTAGATAAGCCGTTGGACAGAAATAAATTGTTGTTAACATAAATTTATAAGAAATAAACCATTAATACAATAGATAAAATTTTACGGCTTAGACTATATAAAACACATATAACGTATAAGAGTAATCTTTGTCCATCCCAAAAGTTTTGTTCATAACGAAAATTGAAGTCATAAAAGTTTCATTATAATCTCAAAGATAGCAGTTGTATGATTGAATGTTACGGTTGGAGTGCGCACGGGCATCACTATACGTAAAGGCTGCTACACACGAAACGGCGAAACGCCGCGAGTGAAACAGCTGTTGTTATTTCCACAAATATAAATGTCCTTGATATATATTAAATTTGTTTCCAGATGTTTGGCATGTCATTCAATTATTAATAGAACTAGTGCTATGATTAGACGCCAAAATTATTGTGAACAACATAATACTTTTAGTTAATTATAGTTTGAAAATATTTAATAAATTCTAGTTGAAACTACACGCATTCTAATGTGTGTACAATTGAACATCTCACAGCGATTTTAGGTATAATATTTTTTGTATGTTTAATACATTTTAAAATTATAAGGATAAATGGTTTAAAATATTTGATAGGTGTCGAAATTTTTTATTTAAAATCATATTTGACACAGTTAGAAGCAGTATCACTTTCGTAAATAACTTCCAAATTTAAACTTTAATTTTTCATCTTCTCTTAGCATGATAGGAGATTTTATTTCAAGTTTTAGTTCTCATATAGTGGAGTAGAGATAATAGCTGTGTGGTAACGGTTACGAATACTACCAACTCTTACTTTGCTCGTGGATGTCGTAAAAGACGAATAAGAGCCTTATGATGATCTGGGCCAACTCCATCTGATGCCGTTTAGTCAACAATTACATCCCAAGGAGGGTTGGCGTATAGCAGGTGGCCGGTCATAAAATTATTGCCAATAACTTTTACAATATGTAGGTACTGTGAAACAAGAGTACATTTTGTATCGACCACAAATAATTGGGATAGGAGTAGGAGAATGATGATAGTGAGTAGAGATAATAATGGGAAAGAAAGAGATGATATAGTAACTGTTTTTACTTCGTTACCGTGTAAATAGAAATGGTACGAATTTGTACACTATAAAACGTATTATTAATTTATTTTACTAGAGTTTTCTTTGCAATATTACTTACTGGACAACATCGTTACTAATATAAAGCAATATTGTTATATTATTTTGTTGTTCTAATTATTCTAAAAATTGTACGATGCTAATGTTATCCATTATATGATTATTAACTACTAATTCTTCTCAATGACTGATGCTGTCAGTTAAGTGGCTTATTGTACTAATGAACCAAAGTCTTTTCATTAACTTTCGCTCTTCTGCCACCTACACATATTAGAATAAGACATAAGATAAAGGCGCTTCAAATATTATAAGAGTTTCAGCAGATCTACAGCGTTAAAGAGTTGCAGGCTCTTCAGTGGTACTTTACGAAGGTTTTTAGATATCTTAAGAGAACTGTAGATATATTATGAAAATATATTTAATTTAGAAAATTTTACTTCTTTGAGACTTTATAGAATAATTCTTCCCACACTCGTGATTAAGCCATCATCATCTTCAAAATTGACCGCTAATCGAGATCCTTAAGCCACATTTTATCTCTCACGATATCAACTGACAAGGAAGTGACGGTATTGTTAGTCTCTGTAGAATCGGAAATCGCAACGATGTTTTTTGTATTATGTGTTGGTTCCTTTATAATCTAAATCCGTACACAATCCAGTCATAAAATATGGCTCCAACAATAAAACAGAAGTGGTCCGTTCTACTTCAACACTGGCGAAAGTGCTCTATATTCTTAGAAGGATGAAGTTTTATTACAGTGTACTGTTTAATTTCTTTTAATCCAACAGATTATAGTGTATTTTTGTATATTCCCTCCTATATTCTAATAGAAAATATATAAAATTGCGTCTTACCTTTCATTTGCTCTAGTTACTGATAGATTTTTAAAGAACAATCAATTTTAATTTCTCTTTCCTAATCGTATGGTAGCGCTTACGAATACAACCAACCATTACTTTGCTCATGGATGTCATAAAAGAGCTTTATATCGACCTGGGCCAACTCCACCTGATGCTGTTTTGTCAATAATTACATTCCCAATGAGGGTTGACGTCAGACAAGCGGCCGGTCATAAAACTATTGCTAATAACTTTTGCAAGATGAACGACGAAGAGTAGTATATATATCGTGTCGACCCCAAGTAATTGGGAAAAGAGTAGGCGAATGATAGATCAAGTTTAAATTTCCTCTTATTTTCCCAGTAATTTTGGAAATGTTTTTTTTAATTTTTTTTTAGACTTTAATAAAATTATAATCAGACATCAACAACGTGATTTTCCCATCCTTTATTTTTTATATTATATTAACAGGGCACTCCTATCTTATAGTTTAGTCATAGTTATTATATATTATAATAACAATTTATATCACTTCAATGAGTGATTCAGTTCCATTAGATGACTGCAATCGAACGTACGCTATCATCATTACCTAAAATGGATTGCCTTAGAATTTTATTTATTTTTTTCCTTTTCTTACAGTGACATTTGCTTAGTCGTCTTTTAAAATATTTAGGATAATAGGAAAGGTAAATTATTGAATTATATGGCTGTTCTGATAGTTAACTTTTGATTGGGTGCCACTTGTGGGATCTAGTCCCGTCATCTGTAGGTATAATCTTTTACATAGTATTTGAATTTTCCATTATATCGTGATTTGTAGGGCTGAGCTGATGACTGATGAGCTGAGATGATGACGATCATCATCTCGGCTCATATATGTCCCACTGTTATGCTCGAGCCTTCTTCATAATGGAAGAGAAATTGACCTACTATACCAAGCTGGTCAGACGTGTTGGTATAACTTTTGTTTCAAGATTTTCTTCTCTTGCTAGATGTTATATGCGTTTTATATCCATTAGTCGTCTTTTACGATCACCCTCGGGCAAGATAGGGGGTGGTGAATTGTATTCTTACTCCGACATCCACGGAAAGAGCGCTGGAACTAATTCCTACTAAACAAGTAAACACGTACTACATCAAATTACTGAAATTTTTAGCATTTAATATGCTTAATTATTTATAAATACCCGATTACGAAACGAAAAATACAATGTGTAAACATTGTCCGGTAGATGGCATACGTCACCTTGAAGACGTAAGATATGATATGAAGCGAAATTTGTATGTCCTAAAATAGTTCACGATGGTGTAAGTAGCAGCACGATTGGGCCGGATTCCCAATAGTTGCGGGTTCGAACCCCGCTTGTGACACGTACTACTTTTTATAAAAATTTCAAAGAAGTAATAATAGACATATTTGTGGAGTTTCTTGCCGGCTTTTCTCAGTAGTAAATGCGTTTGTATTTCATTCCTTTTCGATTCAGTGTTTATTGTATTAATTTAGAACGCTAAAATTGACAATATGGTAAGTGCCCTTGCAGGGTTTATTCATAATAAATTAATTTCAATTTGCATTCTTTCTACAAATGTATCATGTATATTCAACGAATGTATTATTCTATTTACCATATGGTGACGGATTAAGAATACAGTTCACCATTCTCTTTCCTTTCCTTCGGTATCGGAAGAGATGATTAAGGCATATAATATGAAGATAGCATTTATGTAAGCGAAGGAAATTTTGTAACGAAGACCTGATATACCAACACGTCTGACCAGCGTGGTATAGAAGGTTAATTTCTTTCCTATTGTGAAGAAGGCTTGAGTTCAGCAGTGGAACATGTATGACCTGAGTTCATGATATGTCATCATCTCAGCCTGCATATGTCCCATTGTTGAGCTCGGGCCTCCTCCATAATGGGAGGACGATTGATCTACTACACCACGCTGGTCAGACGTGTTGGTATAGGGTTCTATTTCGAGATTTCCTTTTTTTTGCACAGATACCATATGTATATTATATCCCTTAATCGTCTTTTACGATCACCCACGGGTAAAATAGGGGGTGGTGAATTGTATTCTTAGTCCGTCACTACACGGAATATGACGTGTAGGTAATTGTTTGTAAAAACAAATAATTACTAGTTAAAGTGAGTATTATAATGAAGCGCAAAAGAAAATTATATTCATTTTCACCAGTAAATATTCTTGGCAAAATATTTTTAACATAAAATATTAAGACGTTTTACATAAAACAAATTTTTAACACAAATATTTTTCTAACACATTGTATTTAGAAAGAACAAAGCACCCGCGTTACAGTGCTGCTACTTCATAAATCACGTGGAACAATGTTGTTCAGATAAAATTACCCTTTATTATTGTTCTATTTTTTTTTTTATAATGAATTATCACCCACATCTGAGATTATTTTATTCTCTTTTGTGTCCGACACCGGCAGCATCCATCATGTTAGTCCTGTTATTGTTACAATCTTTTTAGTGATGTGAACTAGATTTGTGATTCGATTTTTAACTACATTCGAATCGATACATCAAATCGAATTTAAAATAAATGATAGTAAAACTTTTGAAACATACAAAATAATAATTAATTTTATTTCTCTCCGTATTCTTCCCCCTATCTTGCCTTCATCATAAAAGACCACTAAAGTATTAATATGCTTACAACAGATATGCAAGAAAAAGAAAATTCAAAATAAAACCATAATATATACCAACTCGTCCCATCAGCGTGGTATATTGGTCAATTTTCCTCCTATTATTTAGGAGACTTGATCCCAATAGTGGGACGTATATTAAATGAGATATTAACAAATTAATTTTATTTGTTAATATAACTATATGAATTAAAATTTTCCATGTGGTGACGGAGTAAGAATACAATACAATTCAGCACCCTCTATCTTACCTGTGGGTGACCATTAGACGACTAAGGGATATAAAACGCATATAACATCTAAAAACAAAAGAAGGCAAACTCGAAACAAAACCCTATACCAACACGTCTGAGCAACGTTGTATAGTAGGTCAATTTACCTCTAATTATGAGAGAGACCCGAGCCCAACAGTGGAACATATATGAGCTGAGATGATGATGTTGGTGTATTTTTTTTTATTGCTTGTGGTAAACGAGCAAGCAGCGCACCTGATGGTGTTACTGCCGCACAAGGACCTTTGTAATATCAAAGGTATAGCTAGGCCACTGCCTACCAATACAAACAAGTTGGTATTTAAATTACTGAAATTTAGCATTTAATATGCTTAATTATTTATAAAACCCGATTACGAAATGAAAAATGATGTCACAAGCGGGATTCGAACTTTTTTCATTTCGTAATCGGGTTTTATAAATAATTAAGCATAATAAATGCTAAATTTCAGTAATTTAAATAACAAGGTTGTGTCATCGTTTAATACAATTCTAACTGTAAAGTTTTAAGTATTAAGCCTATAATAATGTGTAAACATTATCGGGTAGATAGCATACCGTCACCTTAAGACGTAAATATGATACGAATTGAAATTTGCATGTCCTACAATTAGTCACGGTG
Organism: Lymantria monacha; assembly: GCA_905163515.2. Taxonomy (NCBI): domain Eukaryota; kingdom Metazoa; phylum Arthropoda; class Insecta; order Lepidoptera; family Erebidae; genus Lymantria; species Lymantria monacha. The sequence continues at coordinate 23,390,470 of LR991102.1, read as the reverse complement.
GTGTAGTGGCAGCACGATAGGGCCGGAATCCCAATAGGCGTGGGTTCGAATCCCGCTTGTGACATTATTTTTCATTTCGTAATCGGGTTTTATAAAAAAAAAAAAAAAGTTTGTATTTTTAAAATCGATTACGTTTTGAACAAACTCGATTAATATTCATGAATAAAACATCACTACACATTAGTCATACTAAAGAATTCGTTTTGTTCTATCTGTATACGTCGTTCATATGGATTAAGACACCCTTTTGATAGTCATGATAGATTTGGAATTTCTACGCGATCTTTCTAAATCACGGAGATTTGTAAAGATATAACGTCTTTAGATGCAAATAAGAGAGGGGGTTTGTTAAATACTTTCTTGACTGTACAGATGGCGTACTGGTTAAGATATCATAATACTGTGATAGTGTTTTTGAATCGATTCTCAAGCAGGACAATATTTCGGCATTCCACAATTTTTTGTTCTGATTCTGAGTGTAATGTGGGTGTATGTTAATATAATTACTATTAACTTTTTCTCTGCATAATTTCTTGTTATAAGAGATTTTATGATTTTTTCTTTCTCAACATTACATAGGTATGTTTCAGAGATTTGTTTTGTAGTTCTGTTCGTCCATTCGGACAGACAAAGCGAACGAAGGCCGTACAGCCATGTCTTAATTAATTTTCTTTATCGTCCAGAAACCGATGAGGCACGTATCTAATTATAGAATCTGTAGTTATTAATATAATCCTTTAACTAACATTTTTACGATTATATATTCAAATATAGATAGAAGATGATATAGAGCGAAGAGTAAATGCGGGAAATAGAGTGAACGGAGCGTTGGGACAACTTCTCGGTAGCCACCACCTCAGCCAGAAGGCACGTGTAGCAATACATAACGCAGTGCTTGTCCCAACATTACTATATGGAAGCGAGAGTTGGGTATGCAGAAAAGAGCATGAAAGTAAAATTAATGCGGTCGAAATGCGATCTATACGGAAAACCTGTGGAGTTAGGCTGACCGACCGCATTCGCAACGACGACGTAAGAGAGCGAGTAGGTATGAAAGAGAGTATTGGTGTAAAGATGCGAAAGGGAATGCTCCGATGGTTCGGACATGAGGAAAGAATGCCGAACGAACGTCTGGTTAAGAAGATATACAATGCGAAAGTAGAAGGATGTAGATACCGGGGGACACCGAGACTCACCTACCTATACCAGATTGGTCACGTACTGAAGGAAGGTGGAGTCAAGAGTCTCCGAAACCGGCGAGCGTGTATGAAGAGAATTATGTATGTTGAGGAAGCGAGTGAAGTATGCAAGGATAGAGTTCTCTGGCACTCTGTTCTCTCTGCCTACCCTGCAAGGGATATGGCGTGATGATATGTATGTATGTATGTAGATATATATTCAAATCTAACAGTGAAATTATTAGTTTAAAGTACTAAATGTACATACGTCTGGCAATTTTTTTTATTGAAAACTAAACACGAACAGACACAAAGTCAAATAAAACAACATCCGTTTCCTATACGAATGTTTTTTTTTGTTATTATTAATAATAATAGAAGCTTGTCTATGATTCACACTAAAACAGAACTATGAACAACTAAATTTATTTAGAATATAATAAATTTTATGAATGCCATTTCATTTTTTTTAAACATTAGGTACTTACCCGTTTAGATATACGAAATGATTTTAGTTTTCAATGATTTTTTGTTTCATCAAGTATGAAGTGGAGTTTTAATTATTTAATAGTGAAAGGTACCACGCTTTGGACTGTTCTTTGTTTATAGCCTCGGGCCAGTCCATCCGGGGATCTTCTGCGAGAGTGTGATACTACCACACTCTCACAGAAGATCGACTTCTGAGTGATGGCAATGTGCTATTGCGCTTCGTTCGGTGAGCGAGAGAGCCGGAAGCCCATTTGGGTTTTGTATTGGTAGGCAGCGTAAGTCGCTTCCTACTAATACAAACCTTTGGTATTGCAAAGGTCCACGGGTGGAAGTGACACTTACCTTTAGGTATGCTGTCTGCTCATTTGCCACCATTAGCAATAAAAAAAAAAACAGACTGTAATTGTGTTACGGTTGTGAACATTATATGATGACTCCTAATTTATCACAGTAAGATAGAAGAAGCTATGCCACTGCCTACCAATGCAAACCTCAAATCCACCCAGTTGGATTTCCGTCTCTCTTGCTCACCTATCGAAGCGATATAGCACATTGCCGTTAGGTACTCAGACGTCGATCTTCTGCGAGAGTGTGATACTACCGCGGACGGACCGGGCCGCGCCTTTAGATAGAGAACTGTCAGCAGTGTGATCCTACAATTCTAGACAAGTAAGTGGCCGGTCCAATGGCGATGGGGAGGGAATACGGTGGGTTATGAGGCCACGCGCTCCCCTTCCGTTGCCCCGGACGGTGCGGGCGACGTGTGACCGGGCCATAGCCTACAAAAAAAAAAAAAAAAAAAAAGGGTTCCTACAACTAATGTCTATGTTGATAGATACTGAGTATTCCCCGACGGAAAACTCAATTACATTGTCGACACAGTTTTTCTGACGCCTCTCTATACCGAGATATAATTCTGACGATCATCATCATCATCTCAGCTTATATGTCGCCTTTTTGTTTCAATAATGTGATATCTTAAAAAAATAAATTTTAGAGGAATATTTTTCAAATTTAAAAAAAATAATTGTTTCGCGACGATCAATTTTTTATCGTAAATCTGATTTAAATAATAGATGATTTAATTATAGAATAATGAAATAATTAAAATCATAGATTTATTTATCAATTATTTTTTAAACTTGAACAACTCTTCTAAAATTTAATTTTTCAAGATATCACATTATTGAAGCAAAGAGGCGATATGTTGCATTACTAGACCCAAATCACAATAATGACGACGCCCCGATCGGCCCCTCTGTGGGTGGCTCTCCACACATCTTTTAATATAACTTTATTGGGACAGTTAGTGGAAATAAAATACCATTGTATTCTTAACATAACCACACGTGTTGACAACTTTAACTTTTTAATATATTAAAAAAAAAATTAAAGACAATATAAAAAAAAAATGATAGTATAATATTTTCTCAATAGCGACAACCCTGTCAACGTGCTACATTTTTATTTATCACACTCTTTGTTGTAAGAGGTGTGTGTGCCAATATCACATTCTATTTGCTCTTAAATATCAACCGTGATATACGAACTAATGAAATAAAAATGATTATTTCACTCTAAATTTCTTTGCTGTCTAATTTTTTTCTATGCTATAATAAAGGTGGCATTACATATTTTAGTAATAATAGTTTTTTTTTTCAGTAGTAGTGACACGTTGTTAATGATTTTTTTACCTGTAGCCGAAAAAAGGTGTCGTAAAATTCCACAAAAAATCGCCGTTCGAGTAACTTTTTGGCCAATTTGACCCAGATTATTGGTGAGCCCTTATAGGCTCTCAGTTTGGCAAAAAAGACGTTTGAGTAGTAGAAATTTCAAACACTTGGGGTAGCAGCGGACCTGGCTAGAGGTATTCTCAACATTTCAAATGTCCATAAAGGACAATTACAACTTACGTTACGTTACGTGAGCTACTGCCAATCTGACTATTAATATGCGTGTCAATTTGTTTCAAATTGGTTGAGGGAACCATTGAAACAACCCATCTGATCAGCGTGGTTTAGTAGCTCAATTGACCTTCTATTGTGGAGGAGACTTGAGGCCAGTGGTGGGATCTATATGAACTGAGATGATTGGCGTTCTCTTGCATTGATTTTATAGGAATATTATATCTCTAAATCATCTTTAGCAACACCCATGAATAATATAAAGGCTGGTTAATTGTAGATATTCTTACTCCGTTACCAGACTGACTAATTCATAATATAGTCATATAAAGTCCATAATAATCCCTTAATCAAATCATGAACCACAAATAAAAAAATAAATGTCAGTCAACATTTCATATATAACATATATTATAACATTGAACGTTGTTAATTTTCTCCAAAATTATTGAGCGTTTGTTTGGTATATAATCTTCATAATAAATGTTATACGGATGTTTCCACTATAATTTTAATTAGCTCCTTAGTCACGCTGACATACATCTTAAGTGTTACAATAAAAATGTCCATACATTGATAATAATAAACTCAAAAGAAAATAACACTTAAAGAAAATATGAAAGAAAATAAAAATAAAAAAATTACAACAAATCCCCAGCTCAGAGATAACATCTGAAGCACAATTAAAACGTCAAAATTATAACAACAGAAAACTTTTAAAAAGCGAACGTCAACGATAAATCATTCATTAATAAGGCGTCGCATAAACAATGTGATTTTTTTTTCTTAATTTTTTTTAATTTGGCACTGCGCTTTCGCGGCATGCGTCGTTGACTCCTAACATTGACCAATTATAGTCCACACCAATCACTTTTGCCTTTGAAGTCTAAAACATAAAATTTGTAAAAAAGAGTCAATGATATTTATATTTTCTTCGAATACATTTGGAAGTGGATTGAGTTTAATATAATATGGAATAAGTGACAAGTGAACGATGATGATACGAATTTCGAGCCAAAGACAATTATCATCATCACAGCCCATATATGTATGTCCCAATGTTGGGCTCGGGCCTCCTCCATAATGGGAGGGAAATTAACCTACTATACCGCGCTGGTCAGACGTGTTGGTATAGGTTTTGTTTCGAGTTTTTCATCTCTTGCATAGATGTTATATGCGTTTTATATCTCTTAGTTGTCTTTTACGATCACCCTCGGGTAAGATAGGGGGTGGTGAATTGTATTCTTACTCCGTCACCACACGGTTAGAGCAAAGACAATAGTTCCTTTAATAACTATTTATATTGCTACTTTTGACCCGATACTTTGTAATTGAATAATGACCGACACAATCTTTAGTATTAAAATTAAATTGTCGGGGTCACGCACATATTTGAAATGATTTTTTTAAAACATTGTATCTTTCTTTCAGGCGTGATGATATGTATGTATGTATCTTTCAAGACTCCTTAGCAAGCGTTATAGCTAATTGCTCAATGTTTGAGCATTTTTTGTATTAGTAAAGAAATATTTTTAATGATCAAACTTATTGCTTTATACAAATAGAAGCAAAATTCATATTTATATTAGATAGAAATAAAGCAAATTAATTAATTTTAAGAACACCCAAATTCAAATATTCATGCTTTGACAAAATTATAGGTAAAATATTGTGCTATAATTCACAACAAAATAAAAATATTTTATTAATCTATTTACGCGAGTATTAGAAATAAATCTATTTTTACGGATTTTATATTGCGTTTGCATTTGATTTTTAATTACCCGACGTTCTGACCTTATCGAAAGTTATCCTGTAACCATGACATCCAAAGTGTTTGGAACGTCATGAAATTAAACAAACATAAACAAACGTTATATCATCCGTAAAAAATAATACATTACCATCATCATCATCATCTCAGCTCATATATGTCCCACTGCTGGGCTCGAGCGTTGTCTAATCACGTAGGAAAATTGTCTAACTATACCACGCTGGTCTGACGTATTGATACAGGGTTTATTAAGAGTATTCCTTCTCTTGCATAGATGTTATATGAATATTTTATCCATCAGTCGTCTTTCATGATCACCTACGGGTAAGATAGAAGGTAGTGAATTGTTTTCTTACTCCGTCACCACACAGAAATACTACAATAGGTACTAATAATCCTTACTAATATTATAAAAGCGAAAGTAACTCTGGCTGTTTGTCGCTCTTTCCCACAAAAACTACTCAACCGATCTAAATGAAATTTGGTACAAAGATAGTCTAGAGCCTGATAAAGAACATAGGCTACTTTTTAATGCCAAAAAAAAAGGGTTGTAAAGGGGGATGAGAAGTTGTAAGGAATTATCGTCATTTTTAAAGCCAGAAGCTTGACATTTATTTTTAGGCTATTGAGATATAAATAAATATTACATTAAAAATTCATAAAAAATGTACCCTTAAGGGGTAGAATTAAAATAGGGGATGAAAACCTTTAGGAAAGTAACTCTTTACACGGGCGAAGCTGCGGGCAGAAGCTAGTACACTATAAATATTTAAAAATCCAGCAAAACGTATGACGTGAACGCAATTTAATGCATATGAAACCCAATGTCACGGTTAGTAATACGATAAATCTTGATCCTTATAAATCTTTTGTAACACAAATACTCTCGCCATATTATTGAAGGAACTTTTCCGAGGCGTATAATTACGACAGTCTGTAAAATTTGGTTTGAGTCCAAAAAAAAAAAAATTGTTTTTCACCACCAATTAATCAACGTCATCATTAAATATCTCATCACTTGTCACGTCAATATCATTATTAGTCCATTCAATTACTAAAAACATGCGTTTTTGATCCTTTTATTATATACGACATACATTCAAGGTTGTTTGGAAATATTATTGAATCTCCCACAATGGAATCTGAAGTCTTTTGATGTGACAGGAGGGAACTAATCAATGGTTATCGATGAAAACACACTTTGATGTTTAAATGGGAATCGCAATGAAATAGAATTTCCTATATTTTTGGAAAGGAACACGTAAAATCTTAAGTAATACAGCATGTTTCGTTATTAGATAGTAAAAATTTTTGTGTCAAGATTGTAAATGTCTGTACTCAATGTTGGATTTTATTGCGAATTGTGTACGTATGTCTCTTCCTACTCTAATATATATAGTAACACGTGAAAATTACTCGATGTATTTGCTAGATTATTTATCTATGATGACTTTTACACTCACCGCTACAAGTTACTTTGGTTTCATCAAAGAACTATGTTCTTATTGTATAAGAATTTGCGAAATGTTACTAATGTTTTTTTTTTGTTCTTTATCTTCAATAAGAATTATTAGATTTTTGTTGTCAACTGTAGGTCGTTTGAGTTTGTCATAAAATTTATTGTTTTTTTTTTTATGTGGTATTTGAATTTATTATTCTTTTTTAGGGTTCCGTACCCAAAGGGTAAAAACGAGACCTTATTACTGAGACTTCGCTGTCCGCCCGTCGGTCCGTCCGTCCGTCTGTCACCAGGCTGTATCTCAAGAATGGTGATAGCTAGACAGTTGAAATTTTCACAAATGATATATTTCTATTACCGCTATAACAACAAATACTAAAAATAAAATAAAATAAATATTTAATGGGGCTCTCATACAACAAACTTGATTTACTATTTCTTGATCGATACTAATAACGGTGACAGGTAGACGCTTTAACTATTCGAAGAATATTTAGTTTTATGTTCTCTTTAAATATAATTAATTAAAATAAAATAAAATAAGTAATTAAGAGCAACTCCCATACAATAAAAGAGGTTTTTTTATATATAATGGTACGGAACCCTTCACGCGCGAGTACAACTCGCACTTGGCGTATTTTTTTATTGTTTATGGTGACAAATGAGCAAGTAGCACACCTGATAGTAAGTGTTACTGCCGTACTAACAACCAGATCCCACCCGGAAATTTGAGTTTCCGGCTCTCTCGCTCACCGAACGAAGTGTATGTTGCTGCCGCTCAGACATGGATTTTCTACGAGATTGAGGTTGAGATTGTTTTGAGATTGAGGAGGGAGCTTGAACGCACTGACGGCTGTAGACAGAAAATAGTCAACAGTGGGGGCTCTACCACTATAAAAAAACTTGATTTTACTGCACAGAGCACTTATCAAAGTACCGATCTCTAGTACAAAATGACGGGGGTTTGAACCCAACATAGAAGACAATATACTATCTACAAAATAATTGTTCTGAGTCTGGCACAAGTCCAGTAGTGGGATATGTATATGAGAAATATAAATAACAATATTAATTATATCACAATTGTAGCGAATAACATCGCAATGTATTTGTTTAGAGGCAATATATATGATATGAAGCGGAATAATCGATTCGACAAACAAGAGGGCTGTCTGGTATAATAATACATCAATGTATGATCTCGATACAAGATATTAGAATGGGAATCGATCTTTCACGCGAACAATATTTCTGGTTTCATTATTTTTTTTTGTATGAAATGGTTTTAAGAAATAAGGTCTTGTGTTGCGGTTGATTTACAAATATGGAATTTACGGACACAAATTGAACTCAGACTTAAAAATAGCGATTTGTGAATCGCATAAAATTTGTTTTTAGAAATCGAACCCGTAATAATTGGTACTGTGGGTATTTCAATCATTATGCCATCTATGCATATAACTCTTTTATTTTGATATTACGTACAGAAAAATCTATATTATTAGTAAGTATATATAGATTTATGCCTTTTATGAATTCTATACATCCCATAGTTTCGAAGTCTAATTCATTGTTATGACAACGGTGTTCGTGTTTCAAGTGAAAGCTTTATTGTTCTACTATATTATCATACAATAGTTACTGATTATGTCATATTATTAAATGTGTAGTATAGACGTGAATATACGACAGTTACGACAATACATTCTATATGAAGATAGAGTAAGAATTTGCTACTTGCTTGCCCTATAAAATAATAATTATTATCTAATAGTGGTAGTACCACGCTGTTGACAGTTCTCTCTCTGCAGCCGCGGGTCGGTCCGTCCAGGATAGTACCACACTCTCGCAGAAGATCGACGTATGAGTAATAGCAATGTGCTATTGCGGTTGGTTCGGTGAGCGAGAGAGCCGGAAGCCCAATTGGGTGGGTTTGGGGATTGTATTGGTAGCCAGCGGCCTAGCTATACCCTTGGTATTGCAAAGGTCCATGGGCGGCAGTGACACTTACTATCAAGTGTACTGCTTGTTCGTTTGACACCAATAGAAATAAAAAAAAAAACATTATAACATATATTAATTAATTGTGGTAAAGTAGTGGGTCTCCTTTTCTATATTAAATTACAAAATAATAATTAAATGTAACATATTTTAGTAAATTTTGTTTTGACAAATAAAAATATATTCAAGCATTCAATATAATTAACCCATTTCCTTACAATAAAACTCTCGTTAACGTACCGACAACATCAAAACCACTTTTAAAGTATTATTTAAGACTATTACAAATATTACAAGAGCTATTATTACGTAAAACAACATTATTTTACACTTATGTTATTAAACATTATTATAAAATTGTTGACAGACCGCAAGAAGGCGCACTATCTCGACCAAAACCACAAGTAAATGTAATATTACTGACTGTATAGATGATGGAGATGGTCTAAGTAATGAACTTTAGTGCTTAGTATTGTGGATTCTATCGCCACGTAGGACAATACTTTTTCTATCCTCAATTTTAATAGTGGTAGGACTACGCTGTTGAAACTGTCTACAGTCGTAGGCCGGTCCGTCCGGGGTAGTATCACATGAGTAAATAAACGTACAGAGACAAATATTCAAACAACCGCGCCACGGTAGGTACATCACTACAAGTATGATGCGCGTGTGTGCGTGAGCACTGGTGGCTCGTTACGTATGGAACGAAACCTGTTTAGGCTGGTTCGGCCAGTGCTCAAACAAAGGGCTCACTCACCGTTCGCTGTGCGTGTTTGTTTAAATTTGAAATTTGAATTAATTAGAAAGAGTGTAAATATGGTTTATTGTACTGTGCGCATGAACAACAATCGAAAAAATAAAATCTTATTTTTTTTTAACTATCCCAAAGACCCAAACGTTTTGTGTATTTATTTTCATCCTCATGTGCCAACCCTATCAGAATATGTAACAATTTTGCTCGCTCCTTAGAAGCCTTGTCTCTGTACGTTTATTTACTCATGTGGTAGTACTACACTCTCGCAGAAGATCGACGTCTGAGCCATTGCTCAGACGTCGATCGAGACGGCAATGTGCTGTTGCGCTTCGTTCGGTGAGCGAGAGAGCTGGAAACCCAGGCAGCGGCCTAGCTATACTCTTAGTATAGTGAAGGTCTATGGGCGGCAATAACATTTACCATCAGGTGTGCTGCTTACTCGATTGCCACCAAAAGCAATAAAAAAAAAAATCCGAACCTGGGTGTAATTTGTGTACATAAATTAGACGTTTTTGAAGTCAATACTGGTTGAGGATGGATGAATTATGACGTTATACCATATATAGTTAATAATTAGTAGTAGTAGGGCTATATGGTTGATAGTTTTCTGTCTACAGCCACGAGCCGGTCCGTCCGGGGTAGTGCCACACTCTCGGCTCGTTTGCCACCATAAGCAATAAAAAAAATCCAGATACAATCAAGTGGATTCAATGATATAGAGCAATTTTTTTTTGTTCAAATCAAAACATGAATATTTTTCTAATAACTATGAACACATATTTTCATTCTAGTCATATTCTTGATTTTTGAGCTTGAAGATGATAAAAACGGCACTTACCTTTATTTAGTCAATGAATTCCCAAATAAGTTAAAAGTATTTGTATGAAAAGAGCTAAGAGCAAACTATACCTTTTTCTTTGGGGCACGCTATGGTATATTCGCACCCCACCCAATCCGTCTGGGACGATAGGAAGGACAGAGTGCGACCCCATAACCTGCCATTGCAACCTATAACTTTAGGTATTTTCCTGAAGATTTTTTTATACTTTCCGTATAATTATGAACTCAATAATTACTCATATTTAAGTGAGTATTACAAATATAAAATAAAATATTATTATTATAAAATATTATATATGATTTTTTTTCTACGCATATTGTAGTGTTTTAATTATGTAGCTATTTAAAATCTACATTAAAAAAAACAATTCTCCCGCGACCTCATATGAACATTGTAAAATTTTCGAAACGTCATTAAGTTAAAAATCAAATACAAACGCGACAAAATCCATAAAAATAGTTAAATTTCAAATGTGTAATAGGTACTCGCGTAAACATCAGAAGTCATTATAAAAAAAAACAATAACGACACTTTTGTTATGAAATGGGGTGACTAATGTTTTGTAATATATCAAAATATATATTAGAAGAACATATTATATTACAATTGAAATTTGAAATACATATTAATATGTTACAGAAATATGTTGATGACATTTAAACTCATTGACAAATACCGCAAATTATTATTGTGATGTGTTCAAAAGGGGGTTAATATTATTCTAACGTCGGATAGTATAAGCGTGTTTGGTATGTCACCAGATTGAGCCATTGTAAGACGCTGAGAATTGATTCGTACCTTTGTTGAGAACAAATGTTAGTTTATAGTATTGTTTTAATATTAATTACTTGAGTGCAGTGTGTGAACGAATAAATGAAGGACAATGTTTGGATTAATGAAGGGTTTTAGTTGTAAGGGGTTTGTTGAATACATGATTGATATATAACTTCAGTTAGCTTACTAACTCTTGAATATATTCAGAAATGTGATCTAGGATCTACATCTTTCCGTCTGCGTTTTCTTTTTATACAGGTACGCACTTTTTTTTTTGGTAGGCTATGGCCCAGATACACGTCGCCCGCTCCGTCCGGGGCGACAGAAGGGTAGCGCGTGACTCCATAACCCACCGTATTCCCATCGCCATTGGGCCGGCCACTGGTACCGCTTCCTTGCCATCCGTGGCCAGCCCGGCGGGTTACCCTTTCGGGTACCATCCTCCGTCGACACCCCAGCTAACTGCCGGGGCGTCGCCCTCCCGCGGGCAGCCTCTCTGCGGGTGACGGACTATTCCCCGGTCCATTCACCGGCGGCTTCGGCTAGGGCGGCATCAGGCACAGATACTCGCGCCTACGCCGCCGCAGGCGCCGGCGGCGGAGCGTGTCACCGAAGAGGATTTCCTCTCGGAGCCGCCCCGCCGCCCCCTTCCGTGAGACAACTTTCTCGCAGAAGGCAGCGACCGCGTCCCAGTTCCTGACGCTGTCGAGCATCGCCTTAGCGATTGTTGGCAGCGCCAGGTCGGCACCGATAATCGCGACGAGTTCACGGCGCTGCTCTGCCCAGGCCACGCAGACCTCGAGCGTGTGCCGCACCATGTCCTCGTCGCAATCACAGTGGTGGCAGGACGGCGTCCTCTCCCTCCTCACGACTGTGTACTTGCCGAAGCAACCATGCCCCGTCAAGACCTGCACCAGTCGGAAGGAAAGGACCCCGTGCTGTCGACCCAACCACTTCATCAGCACCGGCCGGAAGGCCTCGATGGTCCGAATACCGAAGCGAGGCCTTTCCAGCCGGATTGCCCAACGGGCAATAACGTCACGGCGGGCCTCGCCCCGCGAGGCGCCCATCTCACTGAGTGAGACGGTGCTGCCCCCTGCCCGCGTCGTCGACATCCGCCGGTACAGTCCGGCGAGCATCTCCGCCGCCAAGTCCCACGGGGGTGTTCCGGCTAACAGGCATGCTGCCTCCGTCGCCACCGTGCGGTATCCGCGTATGGCACTGACCGCCATGGCCCTCTGTGGTCGCCACAGGAGAGCCCTAAGTGGGACGGTCAGGGACCCTGCCCACATGGGTGCGCCGTACAGGGCCATCGACCGGACCACCCCCGCATACAGCAGTCAGCATGTAGCGCTGGGTCTGCCCACATTTGGCATAAGCCAGGATAAGTCGGACGCCGCGCCGACAAGCCGTGGAGCAAGCCGACGGAAATGCTCCCGGAACCACAATCGCCCGTCGAGCACCAGGCCCAAGTATTTCATATGGGCCCGGATGCTGATGGGAACCGAATTGACGGTGATCGAGGCGTCGGTGGGTGGACTGGTGCGGAGCCTATGGAATAATAAGGCCTCCGTCTTATCCAGGGCCACCCTTAGCCCTAACGCCTCGATCCGCTTGACAATCTCCTCGGTACGCCCTAAAACATAACTTTTCTTAACAATAGCAAGATGTTTGCTCTACTAAACTCTACTGGCTTCAAAGGTTGGCATAGCGTGTTATTTCTTAATATAACCTATTAGTTTACTCTTATTATCCCCCCGTTGCTTAAATGTTTTGGATTTAGAGCCCTCTAACGCTCAACACTAGTTCGCCACCCGTTCTTTCCGGGGCAACGGCAGGGCAGCGGGTGTCTCCATAACCCACCATATTCCCTCCCCATCGCCATTAAGCCGGCCACATGCTAACATCCCTAACCCAAAAAAAAAAACTATAAAGGCGACAAAGATAAAATTACGCCCTCTGTGAACTCTTCTGACTTCTATAGTGGTAAACACTGAAATAGCAATAACAATAGTAAGGCATAATGGTCTCTTTACGCGAGTATTACATACATACATATCATCACGCCATATCCCTTGCAGGGTAGGCAGAGAGAACAGAGTCAAGAGTCTCCGAAACGTCTGAAGTATGCAGAGATAGAGTTCTCTGGCACTCTGTTCTCTCTGCCTACCCTGCGAGTATTACACATTTGAAATAAAACTAATTTTACGGATTCTATCGCGTTTGTATTTGATTTTTAATATCCCAACGTTTCGAACACTTTACAGTGATCATGGTCACGGGAGGACTGTCTTTCCGTCCTCCCATGACCATCATCATAGTAAAGCATATAATTTTTCAAACATAATTCAAACATTTTCAAAATTGTTTACCTTCTTCTTTAAATTTTGATAACATTAATTCATATTTATCAACAAGGTTATATTCGTAACCCTCCATCTTGTCCTTTATAGATTAGCCTTAAGGATTCGTTTCCCCTTTCGGTAACTTTGTCCTCGAATGATATTTTATGGGACAAACACTGGTCGACTCCTGCAAAAATAATATGTTTGATGATAAATTATTCACTAAGGTGTGCGCGGCAAACCGACCTTATGAATAAAATATAAATCATTCGATATTATTCGTTGCAAAATTTCCACGTTTTCCTATTTTCGTGATAAATACAGTTTAGCCGTTTACGGTTAATCTTTATTTTTCTTTCTTCTTAAATATCTTATTATAAGAAAGAAATGTGTTAAAAAATTATCCGTGTGGTGACGGAGTAAGAATACAATTCACCACCCCCAATCTTACCCGTGAATGATCGTAATAGACGACTAAGGGATGTAAAATGCATATAACATCTATGCAAGAGAAGGAAAACCCGATACCAACACGTCTGACCAGCGCGTTATAGTAGGTTAATTTCGCTCCGATTACAGAGGAGATCCGAGCCCAATAGTGGGACATATATGGGCTGTGATGAAGGAAGAAATGAAAATGCTTTCAACTGTTTATTAAAAAAAAAATATTATTGAATATTTTATTTACTTTTAATGTGGTAATAGAAATTAAACTTTTGTATACAGAATTATAATTTTGGTTCTTGTTTGATAAAAAATAAATGAAAAAATACACAGCACTTAAGTTTAGAACAACGTTTTAGGGTCACGCTGCTTATAATATTTTGTTTGTGATCATAAAAAGCTTAACTTATATCTGAGTCAACGCAATCTGATGTTGTCTGCTCAATATTTTTTTTTTAAGCCAACAAACTACACTAAGGAAATAATCCCACGTGGGAATCGAACCCACGGCACTGGCACGGTAGGTCGGTATCTTAATCATTGCGCGATCTGTGCAGTCAATTATATACGCAAAGACTATTGAAATCAGGCAAGATGGTCATAAAACTATTAGTAAAACCTTTGCAATATTTATCATAAAAGAAGATTACATATTGCATCGATCACAAATAATTGTAGATACTAAAATTAATCAAGAGGCTTATAACAAATTTTCAAACCATAATTTTAAGTAATTTTTTCAGTTTTTATAATATAAACGTTAGTACCGCCAAAACTAAAACATATACAAATTATATAATTCTTGGATGAGACATCAAGCGTATTGAAAACATTATCTCCACGATACAGTAACATCCGCAATGTTTAAGTACCACTGAGTCAGAATGTCAGACGGCGATGAGACAATAACTGGCCCCTGGGACGAAGGACGATCGTCTGCGCCCCTTCAAAGTTGCCTCTAAGAAAGGGGACTATGTTGTTAACTAATAAAATGTTATTTTACCTTGTAAAATTTAAAGAATTCTTGTATTAAATGTGATATTTTTAACTAACGATATTTTAAGCCGATTATTGAAGTTTTCAATTTCTATCACAAAAAATCCCGTGCAATCCATCAA
Source organism: Lymantria monacha (assembly GCA_905163515.2). Classification (NCBI taxonomy): domain Eukaryota; kingdom Metazoa; phylum Arthropoda; class Insecta; order Lepidoptera; family Erebidae; genus Lymantria; species Lymantria monacha. Next base: position 23,375,389 of record LR991102.1, on the reverse strand, counting down.
CGTTTGTCCTCAGTTAGTATTATTATTTATTGATAGTTATATGTTTATAAAGACCTCATAAAATATGGATTTAATCCTTAGTTAATTGTCTTTTCTCAAACATGCTTGGAAATTTGAGCATTATTTTGACAACCTTCTTCGAGATAAATTGAAATTGCTGTACTGACCAAATACATGCGAGCAGCGGCCGGCAGAAATGTATGAAAATCGATATCTATCGTGTTTTAGCGTAGCACGTGAAAATGTTCATTGTTCGTCATGTATACAGTCCTACTTTAGTTTTAATTGCCGCGCATTATTTGACAAAAAGAAGCCTTGGCCACAACTAGGTATTGATGGACTTACGGACTTACGCCACCAATGCCTCTTTAGCTGGCCACTGCAGTAATGTACTATTAAAAAAGTTATAAAACTTGTAAATGTCAATACTGTCATCCACAATAAGCTAGGTGCTTGACCACTTTATATCCTGAATGAGAATCAAACTTATAAAATTTGGTACCTACAATTGTTTGATATTTAGACTGAAATGTCATTTATGCTGCTATTAACCATAAAATTAGACTAAAAGACAGAAAAGAGAAAAACAAAATTAAATTAATTAAATTATTAATAGGCAATAATGACTCAATCTAATTAAAATACCTTTGTACATATAGGATAGTGGTTAAAATAATTTAGTGTATAACAATTTCAATTCCCAAGCGGCACTATTGCTCAAAATATTATTTTGTGCGGGCCATAGATTGTTATTTGGAGTCTACTTGTAATTTATGTTTGTTATTTTTTCTTTGTAAAGTCTCTTAAAATACAAAGTTTAATTTCTTTGCGCAATGTATTGTCTTAAAAAAAAATCTAGACGATGTTAGTTTATATTTGTTCCATTATTAAGTACAAGTTTTCTTCATAATAGAATAAATTGGACCAACTATACTATGCTAGTGAATCTAGTTTTATTTCAAGCTTTTTTTTTCATAAGTATCGTCAATATTCTATGTAGTAAAACTTTAGTATTAGCTACCTACTCCCTTACTAGTTTATGTTTCACCGAACAGCCGTCGCTTTACCCCCTGAGATTCGACAATAATTCCCAATAGCTCTCTATTCTACCGTTCCCAATGAATACTGAATTGAGACGAACTCTGTTACATCTTAGACACAACCTATTTCAATTTAGATTATTACTTCCCAGTTCGGGACTCAATATCTTAATAGAAAACCTACTAAACTCGACTTCAGTCAGCATTTATTGGTGAATGCAAATATCTAAAAACGAAACTCATTGCTGTAAATGTAATCAAATGATAAATAATGAAAACGCTGTGTATTTTATTCATTGACCTTTTAAAATTAACAGAGATAACGTCCACAAAGGCTTACGGGATTGAGAGAATCCCCTTTCACTGAATCGCCACTCTTTAATCTACAATCGAAACAAAACTCAACTCGTAACACGATTGTCAGTATATTTACTTAGTAAATTATTCTTTGTAGAACGGAAGAGAAGCCTTTTGAATCCATTAATACCCTGACGGGGTCACAAAGAGGTGGTGTGAATTAAAATAATGTATTCTAAAACTTCAATAGATCTCCCTCCGTCCGGTACTCTGCTGTTATTACAAGAATAATGTATTTAAATCAGTGTCTGCTTTCAGATGAAGATGTACCGCTTTGTGAGTCCAACGAATAAGTGATCACGTAGGTTGCTATTAGGATATGTTTTATGTGCAAATTATAGCCTTAACATTTTTGAGCTTGCTCAAATTTCAACGCAGACGTGCAACGAACAATCACGGTTCGTTAGAAAACTTTTTTAATACTGCTATTATTTTGTTCATGTTTGTGATGAAAAATATATATTTTTCCCCTAGTGTTTTAATATAACATGAGAGAATATACTCGACAAATCACTCATTATTTAGGAATTCATTTTGATAATTGCTTTAAGTTGGCAGCTACGAATACTACCATACATTACACTATTCTTGGGTGTTGTAAAACCTGATTAAGAGCTCTAAAATCGATCTCAACCAACATCTGATGTCATTTGATCAACAATTATATTTAAAAAGAGAATTGATTTCAAACAGGTCAAAATTCAAATTACTGAAATTTTTAGCATTTAATATGCTTAATTATTTATAAATACCCGATACGAAACGAAAAATGATGTCACAAAAGGTCAAAATTATTTGCCATATGTGTGGATATACTATGACGACCTCATGTCCCTAATTAGGATAAGAGCAGGGTGATAATAATGCACAAAGACGAATATACGTCTATCCTTCTATTCACGTCCACTGTTGGACATACCTCAAGGGAGAATAAGAAAATTTTAATATGTTTTGTTGCTTTTACCGATTATCTTGAGCGTTCCTCAAGCGATTTTTATGATCCCTACTACTAAGTACCTACACGACTAGAAATTTTTTCGTCTTCCTTAGCAGGACCGGACCGGGCATGCCCGATCTGGACCAGATAAGGTATGTAACGCAGAAGATATATCTGGACCCGATCAGGAAAACCTTATCGGGTCCAGATCAGGCATTCCTGATCGGGTCCAGATTAGGCATTCCTGATCGGGTCCGGATGAAATTTTACTGATCGGATCCAAATTAATCATCTGCGTTATATATCTTTCCTGATACAAAACGAGTATACCCAGTCCGGTCCTTTTAAAAAACATGAATATCTTAAAACATATGTTTAATAAATAAAAATATAAATTAATATATGACGTAGGCAGTGAATGCAGTGCTATATTCTTAACATAGAGAGTAGTAAGTCCCAGTGAGCTATTCCAATTACGGCGCAACCACCAGATGCTAACGACTGCTACTGTCACCCGAATTTCTCATTCATGACCTGATCGATCTGTTTTGATCTGATTCGATAACAACTAATTTAATATTAGGCGATGACATTACGCTTCGGAGAATCTTAACACCGCGATTCAGATAATGACGTCATTTTACTAACGCCATCAACAATTTATTATGACCCAAAACATTAAATGTTAGAATGGTTCTTACAATTTTACAGATTAATCTCCTCTGATGCAAATACAATTTACACCGTGGCATAAATATGACAATACATGATATGATACTTTTTTGAATTTTGATTGATATTTTTTTTTTTGTTACGAAAACTGTTTCTGGTTCTGATATACTACATGCCTTACCATATACTTGATTATATTTTACAACAGGCTGTCCTTATTTGGTATAGACCTGGTCCTGATCCGAATGCCTTACCATACTTGATGATGTTTCACATCAGGCTATACTAATTTGGTCCTGATCTGGTCCTGATCCGGTATGCCTTACCATACTTTATGTTATTTCACATCAGGCTATCCTGATCTGGACCAGACCTGGTCCTGATAGGGTTTGCCGGATCCGGCATACCTCATTCTGTCCTGATCGGGTCCAGATACGAGTACATGATCTGGTTGAACCATACTTTTTTTCTAGTTGGGTAAGGGATTACGATGTAGTGTATTTCAAAACAGTGATTACGTATGCAATATAATATGATCATTTTTATTATCCGTGTGGTGACGGAGAATGAATACAATTTACCACCCCCTATCTTACCGGTGGGTGATCGTACGAGACGACTAAGGGATATAACATGCATATAACATCTATGCAAGAGAAGGAAAACTCGAAACAAAACCCTATACCAACACGTCTGACCGGCGCGGTATAGTAGGTTAATTTCCCTCCCATTACGGAGGAGGCCCGAGCCCAACAGTGGGACATATATGGGCTGTAATGATGATGATGATGAATATATGATCATACAAATATTACTATAGTCTCATTATTAGTGAATTCATTCATATAGACAATTCATATATTAATGTATAAAGAGCAAATTAATCTCGTAGTCAAAAGGGTATGCGAACTAACCCCTCTGTTAACACATAATTTGGGATATGATCACCCCATAGCCAGAATATTACCGAACAAACATTTCGATGTATTTATTCTCATGTTTATTTTGTAGCGTAATATGTCGTGTTCCACTTTGAAGTTTGTGAATCGCTTCTGTTCTTTGTCAACCACCCAAAGATTTAACATCTAACATGTTAGCCAGTTAATTCACAGTTTTACTACTATCTATTTTGGATTTAGATTCCTTTGTAACATGATAGGGGGCTTACGACTATAATGTTTTAGTTTATATCGTATGGAATTATTGCATATGGTTGGTTGGAGTTTGTTTGGCAGTTTGAATGGTTCATTATACGGTGGGGGCTACTTTTGAGTTGTATTTGGCTATTTGCGATGTAAACTATTGTTTATGATTTGGACAATTGTTTGTTTTGCTGTGTCAAAGGATGTGCACTTGTTTACTTTATGATGGGGCGAGGGAGATAGGATGATAATATAAACAACGCGACATTGAAAAACTCAATGATGGACAACGACTAGCTTGTCATTACTTTTATAGTAGCAGTAATTAACAATATATTTTCGAGTTGTGATAGCATGAATACAATTTACCACATATTTTGCCCATGGGTGACATAGAAGGAGACTTAATGATATAATATACAGATAATATCTATGCAACAGAAAGAAACTTCGAAATGAAAGCTTGTACCAACGTCTGATTAGTGTGGTAGGCAGATTTTCCTTCACATTATGGAGGAGGCTGGAGCCCAATAGTGGGATGTTTATTAGCTTAGATGAATAAAGAATCCTTTTTATTTTCTTTTTAAAGACACCACCCTGCTCTAAGGAAATAATCCTTGTATCATGGAGGACTTTACAAACATGCAATAAACGCAGACAAATTACACCCAGACTCAGAACAATACTTTGTTGAGCGCACAGCCCACGGCACTGGCACGAAAGGTCGGTATCTTAACCATTGCGCCATCTGTGCAGTCATTTTTTTATTACTAAACGGATAAAACCTTAGATATAATCACATATATTGTCAGACATTCTCAATCATTAACTTTTGGTGATATATAGCAGAATAATATTAAGTATAGTTTATATTTAATTTATTTTAATATATATGTTATATTTAAATGGAGGATCGAAAGAAATCGAAAGGAATCGCGCAATTTACGAATAATTACAAATCTCTAAACAGAGAATATTCAACTCACTCATACACTCTAAGCACTAAAGTTCATGAATATGAAAGCAATTACTCCCACGAGCAATTAATCCACTCCACAACATGAAGTTAATAGATTTATATAAAATATACAAAATAAATTCTTAAAAATAATTTGATAATTTTTATATCAAATGTTAAATTACATATAATTATTATCGGGTTTGGATTTGATTTTTTCGTTCGTTTCGAACACTTCGCAGCGTTCATGGTTACGGGAGAATTGTCTAAGGTCCTTCCATAACCACGAAAGTATTCAAAATATCGGGCAATTAAAAATCAAATATAAATTCAATAGAATTGGTAAAAATACTTTTATTTTAAATGTGTATTCCTTACGTAAATATCAGAGATTATTAACAAACTACATATATCGCTGCAAACATTCAAAACTCTTGAAACCGATTTTTTTATAGTTCGTTTGCTTTGAAGGAGCATCTTGACTTCAGGCACTCATTTTTTATCAACTATGTCTATACTTTTTTTTTGTATTCAGTTTACCTTTTTCTCCAACTAGAGTGGTTTTTGTTCAACATGTTGGAAAAACTGTAATTCATAGCTATTATAGATCAAAGGGAAATAAAACTGTTGTTTGTAGTACTCGAAACTTGTTAGACTTCTCTTGAAAGTTAGCTTTTCTGTATTATGTTCTTTTGTGAATTCTCACGTTTTTATCCTCAAACCTTATATTACTCATTGGTGTCATACAAGAAGAATAAGAGCTTAACATAGGCCTATTCTAACTCCATTTGAAACTATCTTGTAGTAGGGTACATATTGCATTCATCAGCCCGAACACGTTTACTGTTGGACGTCGGTCCATATGCCAGCATCCAAAGACTTCCTACGACTTTTAGGGTATCGTCAGTTCACATATACGACCACAAGTAATTGGTATAAAAGTAGGGTGATGATGATGATTTCCCATTCCCACCCATCCGCACTCTCTGTGTGGTGACCAGTTCATAGCATAATTTACAACTCCCTTTTTTATCCAAGGATATTGTAAAAGATAAAAGGTTTTTAACTTTCTTTCACGCCAAATCTACTGAACCGATTTAAATAAAATTTGGTACACAAATAGTCTAGAGCCTGATAAAGGACATAGGCTTCTTTTAATGCAAAAAAAGTTTGTAAAGAGGGATGAAAAGTTGTAAAGAAGTATCGTCATTTTTAAAGCCAGAAGCTTGAAACTTATTTTTAAGCTATTGATTAAATATAAATAAAACATGATATTAACATGTTGTAAAAATTTACCCATAAAGGATAAAACAAAAATAGGGGATGAAAAACTTTAGGAAAGTAACCTTTTACGCGGGCAGAAGCTAGTATACTGATAAAATTGATGCAAGAAAAGGAAAACTTATATAGATCCATTTTTCTTCTGTTGTAGTGAAGGCTGATGGCCAATAATTGGACGCAGATTATCATTACGTAAAGTAATACTCCTAACCGAGACTTACAATCCCAGTGCATTAGCCATTTTAAAAAGAATATTGAAATAACTAAGCTCGTCTGAATAGCAGTTGCACTAGATACGTACGATACTGTAGCATTTCATTTCGCAATGACCTAAGGGCACAATGGACTCTCATCAGGCCCTCTTGTTTAAGAAACATCGTCATTCTGTTTTGTATAAGGCTTAATTGATAATATTACTTCTTATATTTATACAATAATTATATTATAATTTATTTAGTAAAAGAGTTTATTATAACAATATAAAATGAGATAGTATTCGTTTTAAAATTTGATGAGGGATGAAAGGTATGTGATAAGAAGGGTTATCAATATCATGACTACTATGTAGTGGTTAAAATACCAACCTATCGCACTAGTGTCATAGGTTCGATTCTCACGCAGGATAATATTTTGGGCGATGCACAAATTGTCGTTTTGTACACTAAGACGAGTATAATTTGTCTATTATCCATTGAGAGTGAACTAAAAACAGATGAATGGATTATGTAAAAGTGGATATGGTTATGAAGGAAGTGAGTGTAGATATAATGCTGACTAGGGCCTATATCATTATCATCATCTCAGCTCATATATGTCCCACTGTTGGGCTCAATACCTCCTCCATAATGGGAGGGAAAATGACTTACTATACCACGCTGGTTAGACGTGTTGGTATAGGGTATTGTTTCGAGTTTTCCATCTCTTATGCAAGAGATGGAAATATATGCAAGGATGTTATATGCGGTTTATATCCCTTAGTCATCTCTTAAGATCACTCACGGTTAAGACAGGGGGTGGTGAATTGTATTCTTACTCTGTCACCACACGGAAAGTACAACCACACGTAACAATATGTTGTGCCGACTTTTAACGTGACAGAAGATCGAGTCAAATTGGACTTTAACGGCTTATATTTGACGAAAAACACACTAAAAATAAAAAAAAGAAAATCTCTTGCGTTTCGCATAAAAAACCTGCTTGGCGAAAATGCAATACTGGATAAAGTAGAATACAAATCCCTATCCCTACTAATATATAAATGTGAATGTAAGTTTGTTTGTTACGCTTTCACGCTAAAACTACTCAACCGATCATCATGAAACATTGTACACATATTCTTGGAGGTATTAAAAGTAACATAGGATACTTTTTATTAAAAAAAAAATCAAAATTTTTATATGAAAAATAAAAAAATTGTTTGTCAAAAAATCTCAAAATCTAGCTTCTTGAACGCCATCTAGCAGTCCAGTAATGAAGTTCCAACCCTGAGTATTGTAATACCGTTGCACTGTATTACCGACGGTCAAAAATAAAAATAGGGGATCAAAAACTTTAGGCAAGTAACCTTTTACGCGGGCGAAGCCGCGGGCAGAAGCTAGTTTGACTATAAAGCTGTACGGTCAGTAAACAACAATAGTTGATTGAAATCTTAAGAGAAACCTTAGTAAAGACCTAAAACCTCATTAAGCAACCTGTTAAGCACCTTGTTGCTGATAGAACAGTATGAGAATACAGAACGGTGATTGAGTATTGTGTACGGTGTAATAACTGTATTGTTTGCACCAAGTAATCATAATGTCAGTATTACGAGAGGGCGGGCAAGTTCATTAGTATGGAGAGAGATTCTGTCTAAAATATTTTATTATTAAAATTTATATTTGAAGCGATGATATCTTGTACAATGCGAAAGTGGAAGGATGTAGGTACTGGGGGAGACCGAGAGTAACCTACCTAGACCAGATTGATCATGTACTGAAGGAAGGTAGAGTCAAGAGTCTCCGAAACCGGCGAGCGTGTATGAAAAGAATTATGAATGTTGAGGAAGCGAGTGAAGTATGCAAGGATAGAGTTCTCTGGCATTCTGTTCTCTCTGCCTACCCTGCAAGGGATATGGCGTGATGATATGTATGTGTATCTTTGAAGCATCAAAACAGGAAGCTATTTCCTGTGAAATTTATAACATTTTCTATAGCTTTCATTGGTGGCATCTATAATAATAATAGGTTAAGTAGTTAGAACGGGGGGTCTGATGTAGAAGGCGGTATTACTGGACACGGCACGCATAGTGAGAAAGTTCCTCTTTGGAGCCCTAACCACCGCGATCCGACAACCGCGATTAATACTAGAGGAACCCGACGACATTATCACGGTCGCCCAAACGGAGGCATACACAGCCCGCGCGGCCCTGACAAATAAATATCCAAGATTCCGCACCCGCCGCCGGGGACGGAAATCGTGTCGCAGTCAAATCATAAACGTGGGTGAACCCACTTTGCCAGCGAACCCCCGAGCCAAGGTCCGTACCCCACAGGGGGTGCCCTCGGTATCGGTCACTTAAACTTTATCGGGTTGAGAGCCCTCAGCGCTCACCCACAGTCCGGGTAAAGTTGTCATAGCCATCTGAGGCTAACAACTAAGTCACACAAAAACAAAGCCCTAACCTGTGAGTCAATACGCTATTTATATTTTAAATGTATTATTTTTATATTATATTTAGATATACCCATATTAAGTAGTTGTGAGTTTTAATAAAGAGAATAATAATAACTTTACTTGCCAAAAGATAACATATCTGAGGCTATTATTATATGGCATTGATCAATTTTCATTTATGTACTTTCGTTACAAGTTACATATATAATGTTTTCTGATATTTACGCGATTATATTAAAAATTAAACTATTCTTACGGATTTCATCGTGTTTGTATTTATTTTTTTAATTTTCTGACTTATCAAACATTTTGGCTATAAACAAAACCTTTGATTTAAAAAAAAAATATAAAAATACGTTATAATGTTAAAATATAAAAAACGTTAAAATATAAAAAAAAACGTTATAATTCTCACTATAAAAATCCAAAGCAAAATATATTATTAATATAATATTTCATATAGTTAATCTCCTTACTCCCCAGACTTGGCTACTCGTCTCGCTTTGTCGCGCACCGATGGGTAATTTCCCCCATTGTCAGACACAAGAAAATGCTTACACAGATCCAAAGTTAACTAGATATAACATTGCCATTTATAAGAATGAACAAAATATTCGTCCATATGGTTAAAATACTTTTGTCACCACTTTTAACCATCCTTCCTTTTCTATGAGTAATTGTAAAAGACGATTAGGTTTTAAAATAAAACTATTTTACGGATTATATTACGCTTGTAGTTGATTGTTAATTTTGCGACAATGTGATATAGTCCTCCCTTGCTGTGTGGTAGCGGGTACGAATACTACCAACCCTTACTTTGCTCGTGGATGTCGTAAAAGACGACTAACATCCTTATAACGATCTGGGCCCACTCCACCTGATGCCGTTTGGTAAACAATTACATCCCCAAGGAGGGTTGACGTCTGGCAGGCGGCCGGTCATAAAACTATTGCCAATAACTTTTACAATATGTTCTATGTCCTATGAAATAAGAGTACATATTGTATCGACCCCAAGTAATTGGGATAAGAGTAGGAATAAGAGAAGGAATGATGAATGATGATGTGATATAGTCCTCCCGTGACTATATCACATCATTCATCACGTATTCAAAACGTTGCGAAATTAAAAACTAAATACAAACACAATAGAATGCGTAAAAATAGTTTTATTTCAAATGTGTAATATTCGCGTAAACAATAGAAAATGTACTCTTCTTTCATAGTAGATACATACTGTAAAAGTATAATAAATAGTTTGATGACCGGCCGACATTTATTTTTTGGCGTGGACTATGGATGTGGTCGCGCCCCGCCAAATCGGTCCAAGCTGACGGAAGAGGCGGCGCGCAACCCCATAGACCCACCCTGCAAACACCTCTCTTCGCTGTGCGAGCGGGCCACCGGTACCCGATTTTTGTCTTCGCTGGCCCGCCCGGCAGGACCGGCCGCCTGCCAGGCATCAACCATCCTTGGGAATGTAATTGTTGACCAAACGGCATCAGATGGAGTTGGTCCAGGTCGTTATAAAGCTCTTAGTCGTCTTTTATGATATCCACGAGCAAAGTAAGGGTTGGTAGTATTCGTAGCCGCTATCACACAGCGAAATACATATTTTTATATAATATAATATAATATAACTTAATATCCTAATCTTGCTGATGTATAAAGATATTAAAACTATAAACACATTTTAATAAAATCATTTATCTTTTATTCGTGTAAATTAACAAATAGTCGTTAAAATTTATTTTTTTTAGTATCGAGAAATCGAAATAATATCAATTTTATTTTCAAACATTAAATATTATTTATAACATCATTTATAATATAACTACTACCATAATTTCCAGTTGTTTTAACATATAAACGTTTTATAAAAAAATCTAATATAAATTTCTATTACATTTTCATATAAATATATACTTTATTGAAGATCAAACGGGGTAAGTGTTGGGACGAATTATTATCCTACTGCTGAGAATAAAGTTGCGTTTCAAATATGAGGATTGGTATACACTTGAGAAGTGACTATGAGAAGGAGAACTAGACATAAAATCATATACTAACTAGTGTGACCGTGAAATTGTACGAGTATGTTTGTACATACAATTACAGACATAAATTATACCTAGACTCAGTACAATAATTTATGGATCATACAAAGTGTTGTTCTGCATGGGAATTGAACCCTCGACACTGACATAGTAGACCAGTATCTATCTGTGCAGTTAATATGTTATGTCACAGCATGCTAGAATAGAAAAAAGTGGTCATGTACTCCTACCTTTATGCATGACAAATTATATAAGCAATTCGAAATGGAATGGATGTTTTGACTTCGCAACTGTGTTTATCAGATATTTACACTTATATATTTTTAATTATATTATTTATGTTTGCTCTCTGGAACCTTTTCAAATGCTTCATAAACTGTAGCTTTATAGCCGTCGGCTTAGCGTATACTTCTCTTTTGTGGTCGCTTATATTAAACAAAAATCTAATCGTTATTAATAGTTATTAGTTCTGAGTTACTGTTCACTGAACACGCCTTCCATTTAAACAATTTATACGTACTTTTTTCTTTTTTTTGTAATGTTTTAATACGTATTTTTTGTACTGAAAAGAAATAATAAAATTAAAATACGATCAACATCATCATCTCAGCTCATATACGTGCCACTATTGAGCTCGAACCTCTTCCAAAACAGAAGAGAAATTGAACTTTTAAATCACGCTGGTCAGACGGATTGAATTACATTTTCCTTCTCTCACATGGACTTTATCTGCGTATTATACCCTCTTTTCTTCTCTCATGAGGTCTTTATCTGCGTATTATAACGCTCTGGTCTGTTACGACAAATCAAGAAATTGTATTTTTACTGGATCAGCACAGGGAGAATATGATAAAATCTGTAAAATATATTTGTATTCTAGTCTTTTTTTTTATTGCTTATGGTGGCAAACGAGCAAGCAGATGATATTTGTAGTATTACTGCCGCCCATTGACATTTGCAATACCATGAGTGGAACTAAGCAGCTGCTTACTAACCATCTCTACCCAAGTCGGGTTTTTAGGTAGCACGCTTACCAAATAAAGTGCAACAGCACATTGCTACGGTGATTTTCTGCGAGAGTGTGGCGCTATCCCGGACCGACTGGTCCGCCGCTGTAGACAGAAAACTGTCAACAGCGTGGTCCTATGACTAAAAATATATAATAATAATAAAATATTTTTCACCAAAAATAATAGCACATCTAGTATAATATGAAAGTTATCAAAAGCTATTACACTTGTTACAGCATTTTGTTCAAGTTTCTATACGTGGGGTGATTTCTTGTAATTTGCTTCGATAATTCCACCACCCTCCGTCTCACTCAATAGAAGCCAATTGTGCTCGATGCAGCGCTTGTTCTGACATATCATATAATTTTGTATTTCCCATTTTTTTATTTGCTTGACTTTGGTGAAAATATATTACAAAGGAAAAGTAAAAGTATAAAATGTTTTTTTTTGGGATTGCTATTATTTTTTTTTCTCTTTAGAACAAAATATTTCTTAATTTTACTTTAATATTCTCTCTGGGATCTCGGTTAGAAAGTTTCAAAGACTTATGGGAGGCAAACGAGTAAGCAGCACACCTGATGGTAAGTGTTACTGCCGCTCATGTACCTTTACCTCTGCTACCTACTAATCAAAACCAATCCATAAAATAATTATTAAATAATAACCCACACAATAATTAAGCTACCTAATAATTTGCATTTTCTGTGTGGTAAGGGAGTAAGCATACAATTCATCAGTTTCTCTCACTCAAACGTGTCGTGAAAGACGACTAAGGTATATGCAATATGCATATAACATCTATAAGGAAAACTCGAAATATAACATCTATAAGAAAAACTCGAAATATAACATCTATAAGGAAAACTCGAAATAAATCCAAAACTAATCATAAGTTCGCCGAACATGCTTCAAAAATCTTCAATTTTATAGTATCCGTAGTTAATAATTAGAATGGTATATTTTGTTTTTTTTTTTATCTATGTAGATTGACACATTTCATTTCATCATCATCATCACAGCCCATAAATGTCCCACTGTTGGGCTCAGGCCTCCTCCGTAATGAGAGGGAAATTAACCTACTATACCGCACTGGTCAAACGTGTTGGTATCGGGTTTTGTTTCGAGTTTACCTTCTCTTGCATAGATGTTATATGCGTTTTATATCCCTTAGTCGTCTCTTACGATCACCCACGGGTAAGAAAGAATAACTCTATAGAAACTAGAATATCTCTGCAGAATAATATTTCACCTTGTAAATAAACTTGTTATAATAGAAATAATTCATTTATAGGACAGATTTCTACCGACGATATCTTTTTTTTTTTCTACTAAAGGGAAAAAAACTCTTCGACGTTCCTCATTCAATTACAGACGCCTCACAATATTTTCTATTTAATTTTTATTTTCATTGTCCGCTTCTGTCGCTTTGGGACTTTTATTCGCTTATTTGATTTGAAACGTTTTTATTATGTCTCCTTTGAAATCTGTTTACAGTTCGGAGACATTTTTTTTTTTCAGTTAAATTAAGCAAATGTTTCGGATTTTCATTTTCTATACAGATTTTAGTATTAGCGTAGTTGGATAATAAATTTGATTTGTTTGCTTTGAATAAATAATATGCCTACGTAAGTACCTATATCTTTCAAGGGAGTTGTTTTTCATCATTTTAAAATATTTTCCATAAAGTTGCATCAACTCTAACGTTTGACTCGCCATTTTAAAGATTATTTTACTCGTCTAATTACAAAAACAAGTAAATAGGATTTTTAAATTTTATTTCTTTTCTTAAAAAAAAATGTATGAACCATTCAACGTTGTTAGGTTACAGACAAATAGAAACGTTATTAACCTTGAAATATTCGTACAGGCCCTCTAGTTTATTCTTAGGGGGCGTCCATTAATAGGCGAAGTGTTTTAAGTATTTAAATTACTAAAATTTAGCATTTAACATGCTTGTTTATTTATAAAACTTGATTACGAGTGAAAAATTAAAAATGAAAGTACAATTGAAATGGATATCCAATAGGTGTGGGTTCGTGTCCCGTGTGTTTGACGGCAATTTTTCGCTCATAATCAAGTTGTTGTTTTAAAGGTTTTTTTTTTGCGAATTAAAATAGAAAATGTTTCCCTCTCACTTTTAAGTTGAAATCGTAGAATACTAGCAGATGGCTGCCCAGGGGAATAAACTGCAGGATTCACCTGGAAACGCCAACTTGCCGATCAAACCTAATATTTTGGCTGTATTATGGCGTTCAACAGTTCACATAGAGTAATGAAAGAGATACATACATACATACATATCATCACGCCATATCCCTTGCAGGGTAGGCAGAGAGAACAGAGTGCCAGAGAACTCTATCTCTGCATACATCACTCGCTTCCTCAACATTCATAATTCTCTTCATACACGCTCGCCGGTTTCGGAGACTCTTGACTCCACCTTCCTTCAGTACATGACCGATCTGGTCTAGGTAGGTTAGTCTCGGTCTCCCTCGGTACCTACATCCTTCCACTTTCGCATGAAAGAGATCATGCTATTAAAATAAGTGATGTCTGCATAATTACAAAAACTTGCAATATATAACTACCTTTAAACTGTCAATCTAACCGTCAATTCCGAACTAATGTTTAATCTCCGACTACACGACACTTCTTGGTAGGGTGGCAAGACCCAGATGATATTAATACAGTGACCCCGTCCACCTTAACCATTTATCTAAGACGAGCGTTCGCAATTTCCTATATCTAATAGATTGAAGGCTAGGCAATCGTTATGTTTTAGTTGGAACATATGTCCGTCCGTCGATCGTACGCTGATTAATTTCAGAACGGATGCACGTGTTAATAACTTGTATAAATAATATATATATGATTTTCTATAATAGTTTAATCAGGGCTTCTCGTGGTATGAGTGGATAAAACTATTTATTTCTTACTACTTGTAACCATCATTTGATTTAAGCGACAAAGCCTAAGCCCTAAGCCTAAATTAAAAAAAAAAAGAACATTTATTTAGTTACTTCTGATGTTGTGAACTAACTAATGTGAACCCCTCACGCGCTTTTGGGACACCCGTTTAACCCAAAAAAAAAATCTCAACACGCTTTTAGGACACGAATTTAGCCCAATTAAACGTTTTACAATTAGCAATTGTTTTAGCACTGTATTTCACATTTTCTTGTAATATAGCAACAATAACAGTTTACATAAAACCATAAAATTCACTGAACTTTTTTAATAAAACAAAGCGCGGGGCGGGGGAAGTCTGACGCGTGAGGGGTTAAGTTAGTATTACTCATATGAAATAAAACCATTTTTACGCATTTTATCTCGTTTGTATTTGATTTTTAGTTTGCCGAAATTTCGATTACCTTTCATTGTGTATTTATCCTAGATGACGTAGTAATTTTAATTTTAGATTCAATTTAGGTATTGTTGTAGTTTTTGCGTGATGATAGATTTTTATCTTTCTGTAAATTTCTAAACAACAAAATATGTTGTTTTGGTTTCTAATATTAGAGGTATAAAAGCCATTTCTAGAAACCTTGAATTATATAACATCAATATAATAATTAAAATACCAAACATAAAAAAGGCACGGACAAAAGTCTATGGACCAAAACTTTATTATAATAAATATATATATATATATATATATATATATATATATATATTAGAGGTATCTTAAAAACTTATATACTATTCCATTATACATATTGAAAAAGTTTTGGTAATAGTTTTTATAACCGGCTGCCTGATTACATTAACCCTCCTTGATTGGACGTCGGTCTTGTATGCACTTAATCATCTTTCATGATACTCAGTAGCAGTGTTGATAATATTCGTAGCCGTTATTAGACAGTATTTAGTAGTTCCTAATACGATTTAAATCTAAATAAGTATTTCAAACAACCCTTTTTATGCAACAAACCGTTTAAAACAATTTCAGTGTTGACAGGGGGAGGTGTTTACGAAAACAATTTGCTGCCAATTCGGTTAAGTCATTGTTACCTCACCCCATTAGTTGGACAGCAAATTGAAATCGACTTGAACCATTCACCCATTCAACCAGAAATATTGTCTGTAATTGCATTCTGACGGGATTTAAAAATATATTTTTTTTATTTAACAATAATACTTATTATGTAGCTTAACTTCTTATATGGTGATTGGTTAAAAATACAATGTATCCCTACCCTTCCACTTTCTCACGAAATTCGTAAAAGCTGGGAATCACCAAAACTTTACCGGTGGCCCGCTCGCACAGCGAAGAGAAGTGTTTGCAGGGTGGGTCTATGGGCTGGCGCGCCGCCTCTTCCGTCGCCCCGGATCGATTTGGCGGTGCGCGGCCACGTCCATAGCCCACAGCAAAAAAAAAATACAGGTATCAGCAAAACAATAGACAGCATCAACTCTTTATTGTGGAATTATTAACACTAACCATAGTGATGGCGATGTGGCGATTATGAGATTATTCCGTCTCCGTCGGCAAGGTATCCCAGCTTTTAATTATTTTTAATTAAAAGTCAATTTTGTAATTCAGACCTTTGCTTCCTATTTGATTTTGAAGAGTTGCTCAGTATATCTTTAAAATATGTGGTCTAAATCCAATCAAATGCAAATGGAAACAAAATTGAGGTTTTCTTATTCAATCTAAAAATAATCACCTAATTGATTGAACCAATAAATCGCGAAAGCGTGATCCTAAAAACATTTAGAGCCATCAAAATATTTTTTAAATTTCTTTTAAAAGAATCAAGTAGAACAGGCACGTTAGAGAACCTGTGAGCTCAAATATGAAACATTAATGGGTTATAATATAACATGATTTACAACAGAAAGGAAGTTAAAGATTTATAGAAGACAATATAACATTTTATTCAACACATTAAAACTATTCATTATTAAAATATATGTCAATTTTTATTTGACAGCAGTTTCCTGACGCTTTTACACAA
The DNA here is from genome assembly GCA_905163515.2 of Lymantria monacha. Lineage (NCBI taxonomy): Eukaryota > Metazoa > Arthropoda > Insecta > Lepidoptera > Erebidae > Lymantria > Lymantria monacha. Next base: position 23,358,326 of record LR991102.1, on the reverse strand, counting down.
TATAATACAGATATTTTTAATGTTAATCGTCAAGAAAAATATTATCAACATAATCGTACAGCCGAATAAATAAATATTTCTAAACGAATGTTGATCTGTCACAATTTAACCGGCAATGCGCACATTTGTGATCGTAATATTAAACTGTCAAATTTTGGCGGTAATCCGCCATATTGTTTTCATCGCGCATGACACTATTTTTTATATTAATGGAACGGAAGGTTTGAGACAATTCAAAATATTTATCAAACGTTAAAATTAACAATGAAAAAATAAATTATTTTATATGTTGTTCTAAATTCATTTTCATTTCAAATGTGGTTTGCATGATAGAGGATGCTGTAGTAATGTGATAAGTGGACTAAAGTTCTAGTAAACTAAGGATAAATCTTTAGTTAATCCTTGTGGTAATGTGACAGGCTCATTAATCCATGAGCCTACCAGTTTTAACAGCGTGCTATTATTAGAAGGTATAGGAAAAGAAAGCCAGGCTAAGAGAAAATATGTTTATACATTTGCGATTATGTCTTTATTAAGAAATTTATTTACAATTTTTTTTCTAAATGTTAATAGATTTTTTTACTCCTATTATGAATTATAAAAAAAAATGATAACAGAGATCTTAACTTGTAAAGAAAAACACATTCTTATAGAATTTAAAACTAAAACATCAATGCAGCAGCTAATGAAGTTACGGCGTCAAATAAAATTAATTTGCTTGAAGTGCAGCCCCAAGCAAATTGTGTTATCGCCACCGAGCCAAGAATGAATTGTGATAGGGAACCGTTTATTTACGAAACAATATAGCTTAAATCATATAATACATTATTAAGATTGAATGCTGAAATTTGTCTTTAATAAACCTTTTGTATCCAAAGTTAGTTTCAGTTAAAATGATACCATTTCAAAGTTTGTCAACTCATATAGAGTACCACGCTCTCTGCGTAAATCTACGTTTGAGCAATGGCAATGTGCTACTGAGATTCGTCCGGTGTGCAAGAGCAGAAAGCTCAACATTCTGGACGTGTTTGAGATCATGATTTTTTTATTTTTCATTGGTAGCCAGCGGCTTAGTTATACCCTTGGTATTGCAAAGGTCCATGGGCGGCAGTAACGTGTATCATCAGATGTTCTACTTACTGGTTTAATAATATAATAGCTGGGTTAGAAGGATAAAAAACAAAACTCGGCCAATCTCTCTTAATAGCGTAGCGTATTAAAATACCTGTACGTTAGAGACCAAGCTTTTGGGCATATGTATGTTTAGAAGTCTCTAGTGAAGGTGCTTGAAAACAACAGAGCAGTTAATTAAAATCTATAAATTGTAGATGAAATTTAATAGGATTCTTGACCTGGTCATTCATACTAAACGAATAGGTTAAATATCCAATAATTGCAAGAACTGATAGAATATTGTTGAAGAAGAACCATTAGTACATTATTCTTTGAACTAATGCAAACCTCAGCAGCTCCATGGAAGTATATATTAACTCCACGATGCCACCCCCATTTATTTCAAGGTCCCTAATAAAATTTGTAGTCAGTGTGCTAATAGGTCTTCTTCAAAGTTATTGATTTGGTGTATTCTGTACACAATTTCAAGTGATCCATGGTAATTGGAAAACAAAATAGATTTTATATAACTAATATGATTATTGTTTTAACAACATTTAAATGTTTAACTTATGATTTTATCAAAATTTTGAAAATTATCTGCAAGAGAGAACATTAAATCGAAATTTCTTTAGAAGATTCCACGCAATTTTTCATTATGGTAAGTTAAATATTCTATAGTTTGTTACTGATGAGTACGATATTCTATCTTAACAGTAGCTAACATCTTGTATTTTCCAGACAACCATAATATCATGGTTTGTATTATAAATTAAAAAAAGGCATTTTTTCTATAAAATATTTTTCAAAAAGCTATTCTAAACGTAATGCTCGAGAAAATCTTGGAATTAATCGGTAACTTCAAGCTTTGAAATCATTAAATAATACTAGTCAATAATATAATTAATTTTAATTGCTTTTTAGTGATACCTTAAAAGTTATGGTATAGTATTCAAAGTAAATTAATATCAGTTCAAAGCTAATTTGGTTTCAACATCAAAACATCGTTTTAAGGTATTTCAATCACGATTCTAAACTATTTTAATTATACAAGTACTGAATAAACGGGGACCCCTTAATGTTAATGTTTATTTTTCATTTAGTTGTCAGATCTGTTCGAACTTTGCAGACTTAAAGCTAACTTGTTTCAAATATAAACACAACAGTTATGCAAATAATTGTTTATAGATTTTTAGCTTGATTATTCCAAGTATATAATGTCAAAGACCTAATTTACATAGGTTATTTTTGTGATGCTTAAAATACGTATAGTATACGTATAGGTAGCGGGCAAATCTTCTATTAATTCGTATTACATCAAAGTGCATAATTTAAAATAAACTAAAACAAACTGTAAATATTAATATTTTCCAGTTTCATAATTTTTTTTTTTTAGAATATTATAACAATTTTTCGTTTTAATGAATTGAGAAAAATCATGGTTCACAAATAAAAATTTTATAAGAATAATAATGATCATTATACTGATTCACTATTTCTATTGAAATTCGATTCAAGTTATATTCTCAATCAACTAATTACATTTGTCAATGTTCAAAGGAACACTCCTGCGAAAGGATGGCATCATGTAAACGTTTCAAAATAATCGCATCAATATAACAGTACCGTAGATAAACATCAAAGAAACGCAACAGACATACGCAAAGGAACTGTTTGTTAACGCAATGAAGACGTATTTTAAATAAAAGTTTACATTCAATAACACTCTGAACCAATGATATAAAGACAAAGTATAACAGAGGGAAAAGAAAGAAAAGAGAAAAACGAAATTATAATTATTAATAATAAAAAAACACTAATTATTAAAAAAGAAAACAAATATATAATTATTAATAATGTCATTTATAGCTGAAAGTAATAACAGTGAAAGCAAAAAATTATAAGTTGAAAAATATTATATATTTTTTCAGGCAGAAGTTTGATCGACTGTCCTTCATGCATATCCTTGTTATTATTTGCTTACCTCCAAATGAACTCAGATGCTATAATTCCTATAAGTTTGGGTGATTTTTTAGATTAGTTTCTACATAAATACTAATACAAATTAAGTGCTTGATTTATTATCCGGGTGGTAAAATCCAAAATTATGAGCAATAATGAAACATGTCTCAGTAAAAACTATTTTTTCGTCATAATATATTCTTAAAATTGTATATTCATATACGAAACCATAATTTTGATTACATTTTCTATTTCATTTGGAATCACATACATACATATGTACGTAGTATGTTATATATGTATATGCGTCAAATGTGCTACTTCACTTACAATTTCGGAGGATTTACCATAATCTAAGACCCAAACATTAATAAAATCATCTTGCTTAATAAGAACTCCTTTACCTCTCTAATACCTTGCTAAATTAACTGTCACAGTTGAAATAGGAGTAGAATTCAGGGATCTATCTCGTTTGGTTGGTTTAGTACATGGACCGGCGGACACCTTAAGTCCAAAGGAGGCAGTAACTGCAATTAGTACAATTAGTAGAGCCCAATTAGGTGCTTTAGCGAAGCGAGTTTATTAACTAGTCAGGGAGTTTAGTTGACAAATACTACGTTTGACGTCTGACCCGAGATCTCAATCTAACAGTGACGCTGTTTGTGTAAACTGTTTGTATTTTGTGTTTAACGAACATTCCCTGTAATTATTTTATGTAATATATGTAGATGTTCTCAAATGAATATAGTTTCGCTTTTGATTTTGAGTAATCTTATATAATTTTAGTTTGGTGTATTTGATTTTATATTTACGTCTTTGATATCAATCACAAGATTCATTTTAAATTCGTACAAGTAATTATTTATGTCAAAGACGATGCTGAAACAGACTCATATGTATACATAAGAATAATTACTAAAATTACTACCAACTAAATTCAACACATGCTCTTGTAGTGCACTATCTTCTATTCAATCTTCATATAGGTCACCATCTCAGCTCATATATGTCCCACTGTTCGAGTCGAGCTTCCTCCGTCATGGGAAAGAAGGTAACCTACTATACCAACCTGATCAAACGTGTATAGGGTATTGTTTCTAGTTTGACTTCTCTTGCATGGGTATTATATGCGTTTAATATCCCTTAGTTGTCTCTTACGATCACCCACGAGTACGATAAGTAATGGAGTGGTGACTTATATTCTTACTCAGTCACTGTACGAATTTTTTATATAGGCAATATCTGTATTCTAGACTGAGTACTAATTGATTTGATAGTTCTTTATCAATAAGTTTGCATTAATATATGTTCTCCATTACTTGAAATGCCATCTAAAATATTAATAAAATTGAGTCATTATGTTCCCCTTTATTTGTAAATTCTGCCAAAATACTAACTGTTTTTTGTTATTTACAGAAACATGTCATCTAAACGAAAGTCACCACCGTCGAAATTGCAAGAAGGTGCTGCCGATACAGAGAAGCCCGAAGCCGGCCCAGCAAATCCGGACTTCGTGGAACACCAAGAATCAGACGACAACGAACAGCACAGCTACTACAAGTTCTCTCCCAGTTCCTCAACAAGAAGTTCCATTAGCGAAGAAGAGACAAATTACGAAGACGAACAACCCTCAAAGAAACAGCGAATCGAACAAACATTAGAAATGACAAACAATCTTCTAGTCCCAACATCTTTCTTAAGTCTCCATCAAGTGAATGACCTACAGACGCGAAGGCGTGGCTCATCAGAATGCAGTAGTCCAGGAGCCGAAGCGAAAGTTTTGGGACTTTGCAATAATAATAATTCATTATTGAATCATAATAGTGCACTGTCTCTAACTGCGCCTCATAAGAGGTCTATGGATGACGTACTGAAGAGGTTAACGTCGAAAATGAATAATAGTACGATAAAAGAGGAAAAAAGGCCAACACCATCGACAACGCCTGTCAAACAGAACAAGTAAGTGATTTTATTTACTTTTTTAAAACATACACACACAAAGGTTAATTATAATTCTACTGATACAATATTACACAATATTTCTCTTATGATTGAAGTCATAATAAGAATTAGTTGAAAGTTTGCTTAGAAAGGAGGCAGCAGCATGACCTTGGGAAGATTATTACACCAATTATAATCGCTAAATCACTATAAAGGAGTTGGAAGTGAGTCTCACCACGAGAATAAAATACAGAACAATTCTGTGGCACTTGCATTTAGCGGCTATGCGGCTTCCTGCTATTTTAATACGCCATCAGTCGATTTAGTAGGTGGTCGTCCAACACCACGTCGTCCAATACATCTGATACGTAGTCACCACTCGAGAACTTTTCTTCCCCAACAGTTGTCTCTTCACCAAGCTACGTAGCCTACCTATTGCAATTTTAACCTGGTAATTCTTCGGGCTGTATCAGTTAACCCATTAATCTACGGATTTTATTAATTTGAATTTTATTACGAAGTGAAATATCAAGCACAGCTCTCTCCATATGACGATGAGCGACTTTGAGTCTTGTTATGAGAACGACATGATAAATAAGTATCAAAAATACGCTTTGCCTTGAATTGTGGTCTTATTTGCTACAAGTTACCATCAAAAATGATAAAAGGTCAGATGTACTAACATGCTAAAAACAAACCAAATGATAAAAAAAATGTTAACAATTAAATTATTTAGGCGTTTCTAGAACATGATACGAATAAATTTTAATTGCACGTGCGATACATAATATTATTTTTGGTAATTCTATGATTCTAATGACAAATTATGTAAGAGTTTAGAACGTGAATTGAATTATATATTTGTTACAGAATAGATATTTTATGATAATATACTACAAGAGTTTTTGTTACTAGCCCAAAAATAGAAATATTAACAATATAGTTGGTAATATTGAACTACCTAGTTGATCTAATGTTATGAGCTGACTGCTGACCAGCTGAGGTCACCTTTCTGATATATAATCAATAGAAAGCATGAAGTTTTTGTGGTAGGACCACGCTGTTGACAGTTTTCTGTCTCCAGCCGCGGGCCGGTCCGTCCGGATACTACTTTTCGCATAAAATCGACGTCTGAGTAATGACAATAATCTGAGTAATAAAAAAAACAACTGCTATGGCACTTGCTTGTATTGCTAGGCAGCGGTCTAACTAAACCCTTGGTATTGCAAAGGTCCATGGGTGGCAGTAACACTTAACAAGTGTACTGCTTACTCGTCTGCCCCAAAAAAATAAAAAAAAATAGTTTGTACCTATCAATGAATCTATTTCCTTATTCCATGGGATTAAAACGTTACATTTAAAAAGTTGACCTTTATTATACTTTGGAGGAATGGTAAAGGTGTACCGCAAAAAAATACGAGTAAAAATTGAATATCTTTCTATTAGTATATCAACGGGATAACACAATAATTACGATTTATGGATGGGTTAGCGATTGTAGTTACTATTAAGGAATAAATATTAGCTGCAATTTGTTCAGGAAGTGGGGTAGGTTCTCCAAAATAATATCAAACCATCAAATCAGCTCATATATATCCATCTGTTTGGCTCGGGCCTCCTTTATAACGGCCGGGAAATTAACCTAGTATACCACGCTGGTAAGATGTATTGGTATAGGGTTTTGTTTCAAGTTTTCTTTCTCTTGCCTATGCAATATAATATCTATAGGTATATTATATGCGTTTTATATCCATTAGTTAGAACAGAACAGATGTAAGAGTAACAATAGGTAATGATGTACTAGAGCAAGTGGATGAATTTGTATATCTTGGATGTGGATTTAGCCGAGATGGACGGTACACCACTGATATAGAGCGAAGAGTGAATGCGGGAAATAGAGTGAACCGAGCGTTGGGGCAACTTCTCGGCAGCCACCACCTCAGCCAGAAGGCACGTGTAGCAATACATAACGCAGTGCTTGTCCCAACATTACTGTATGGAAGCGAGAGTTGGGTATGCAGAAAAGAGTATGAAAGTAAAATTAATGCGGTCGAAATGCGATCTCTTCGGCAAATCTGTGGAGTTAGGCTGACCGACCGCATTCGTAACGACGACGTAAGAGAGCGAGTAGGTATGAAAGAGAGTATTGGTGTAAAGATGCGAAACGGAATGCTCCGATGGTTCGGACATGTGGAAAGAATGCCGAACGAACGTCTGGTTAAGAAGATATACAATGCGAAAGTGGAAGGATGTAGGTATCGAGGGAGACTGAGACTAACCTACCTAGACCAGATCGGTCAGGTACTGAAGGAAGGTGGAGTCAAGAGTCTCCGAAACCGGCGAGCGTGTATGAAGAGAATTATGAATGTTGAGGAAGCGAGTGAAGTATGCAGAGATAGAGTTCTCTGGCACTCTGTTCTCTCTGCCTACCCGGCAAAGGATATGGCGTGATGATATGTATGTGTATGTATGTTATATCCATTAGTCGTCTCTTACGATCATCCAGAGATAAGATAGAGGGTGTTGAATTGTATTCTTACTTCGTCACCACACTGATAGAAAATGCTAAATTGGGTATTTTTCGCATACTATGGGCAGTCACCGAAAGAGAATTGATTAAAAATAGTAAAAAACGAGTCACTTAGTATGAAGACTTTCTTTTATATGTCTTCTAAGACAGAAAATATAAAGATTTGTCTTGATTTAATCATTTAAAAGCTTACGGTACATTCTCTATTTATCTTTGTTCCTCATTAGTCTAAAGTCTGATGCTATCAGCAATAAAATTAATCTTGTCACCTTCCGATTATTGGCAATTTCCTACAACACAATTATTATAATTATTAAGTGTTTTGTTTCAATGTTTATAAAATGATACGGAAATCATTATTATAGCGATGATATTATTTATTATTAAATCAATATTACTGATATTACTTGTTTATTAATTTAGGTCTCCGAGCTTGTTGCCTAGATATACTAAAATTTCTTATGCAATTAAACAAATAATCAAACAGAATATATCCGTGTAGTGACGGAGTAAGAATACAATTCACCATCCCCTATCTTACCCGTGGGTAATTGTAAGAGACGACTAAGGGATATAAAACGCATATAACATCTCTGAAACTAAACCCTATACCAATACATCTGACCAGCGTGGTATAGTAGGTTAACTTCCCTCCCATTATGAAGGAGGCTCGAGCCCAAAAGTGAGACATATATGAGCTAAAATGATATAATGATGATGATGAATATATTCTCTTTAAATTTGTGATAAGGACGTTGATAGTTTTTTATCTACAGCCGCGAGCAGGTCTGTTCGAGTCACTTTTTGGGGGTTTGGGTTGGTAGGCAGTGGCCTAACTATACCTTTAGTATAGCAACGATCCATGTGCGATAGAAACACTTACTATCAGGTTTGCTGCTTGCTCGTTTCCCACCATATACAAAAAAAAACACAAAGCAGACATGAGGACTGCCGACAGAAGTGAAAACTTAGTCCTATGAAAATAATGAATATTATAATTTAAAATAGAACAATAAGTACCTATTTCAGCTAATTTCACGACGCTCACACTGTTCACTTCGTTGCATAGCAAGAATACCACGCGCATGTGCTTGGGATCTACCGACTCACTCTCTTTCTCTCTCCTACTTTCTACCTTTGTGTATCTTTCTTTCTCTCTCTCTCTTGTGTTGGAATATTGGACGCTACTCGTTGCTAATGCTCGCGCTGGCCTGTAACAGGTATACTACGCGCATGCGTTCAAGTGCCATTGCGTGAAACGTTTAACGCAACCTTGATGGAAGTCGCATTAAAAGTTTCACTGCAATAAAAAATAGTACCTAGTTTTTATAGTTGTAACTAATTGTGGTATTCATTATTCTGGTAGCAATAATATTGAAGTAAATATTGAGTTAGAATATGAACTTCTTTCATTACGCTCAGTTGTACGAATATTAAAAAAACACTAAAATTATTTTAGCAGGTTTTCCATACAACCAAACATTTCCTTATCAATAGTCACGGTTAGATATAGGCTTCTCACGGGTTATAATAGATTAAAAAGAAGAGCTGGTCTTAAATAGGAATCAATACTTAATTTTTAAGAGACTTCAGTGTTACCAGTAGGCAAATATTTAGTGTCGTTACGAAGAGCTAAAATAAAACGCCTAAAGAGCATTCCCTTTTAGTCGTTTACCAGAATTTAATTGGCCATATTACAGTACATTAAAAACAATGTTAGGACCACCGCATTTGACTATAAAAGCTTTAAACGCCTGTTTTACTATGCTCTTATAGATATTTACGGCATGTGTTCACTGTCCAGTAAGTTTTGGTGACGGAAATCGTAAAGTAGATACTTAATATATTATAATGTTGGGAATTTCTATAAGCAGTTTCACTATATTTGAATTTTGTTAATGATTTAATTCTTAATAATAAAACAGTTATTGATTGAGAGGTACGACTATTCCCTATAGCTGAAATAAAACTATTTTTACGGATTCTATCGCGTTTATATTTGATTGGACTGTCATGATTAGGTACGGGAGCACAGTCAACGCGTGAACTTGAACGCTGTAAAGTTTTCGAAACGTCGGGAAATTAAAAATAAAATACAAACACGATTAAATCTGTAAAAATAACTTTATATACACATTAAAGGATAACAGATTATTTTCTTAATCCATCACAAGGATAATAAAATTATATAAAATAATAATAAACATAATTTATTAGTTCGCGATTTCCCTTGCGTAATATTATTTAGGATATCGAGTTTTCTTCCGAGATACCAATGGTCTGTTTTTTTTATATCATAATGCATTAATAATATTTATTTTTTATTTTTTTATTAAAATAGTGAATTAACTGAGTTGAGTATGATCGCCTAAAAATTATTTTCTTTCTCCTTAAAACAATACTTTTTTATTCTACAAATACATTATGACCTTTTTTTTTACACTAGAAGAAATTATATATTATCAATTGAGGAGTTAAGGCGTGACATATAAATTATAATATTACTTGGATGTTTCGTCTTGACTTCAAAAAACATATTCCTCTTTATTTTTATAATTACCTTAGTACTGGAATGCGATATTACACATCATAGTGAGTTGCGAATCGATATATAATTTTGAATAATAAAAATAACAGTCATCAGAAATACTCGAAATATAATATTTTACGTTAGTTTAAATGGTTGGTTAATTATTTATTTACAACCTATAAACGTTAATGGTTAATGAGTGTAAGCCGTTACTAAAGCTAACTATTTATACGACCAACCGTTTGGGTCTTTTGTGATCGTTCATGCCGATAGTATTTTGCTATAAATTAAACAGATACTTTTACTTAATAAAGTGACTTTTTATCATAAATATCATAAATGTAATATATCTTATATTTTAACTATTTAAAGGGGAAATCTTCATTTCATGGAATTAAAATGTAACTTTGTCAAATATTGCAAATTAATGTTTCTTAATTACCGATAAATATTTTTATTGATATAATTTTATATTTACAGATCAAAACTATTTGCAATAATTTAATTGCAATAGAAATTATAAAATATTTATATAAAATAGTTAATTTTCAGCTTACTTAATTATATTTCCTTTTTCTATTTATGATTTAATATGAAAATGATAGACCGGAAGGCATTTTTTTTTTGGGGTGGGCTACGATCCGCGCACTCCTCGCACCACTCCGTCCGGGGCGACAGAAGGGCATAAGCACGCACACCTATAACCCACCCGCGAACCCTCCTCCGACGGAATACCCCCTGAGGGGTACCCTCTCCCTGAGCAACGTGATACTTTTTAGAGGTTCAGCTGTGTGGTAGATGCTACGAATACTACCAACCCTTACCTTGCTAGTGGATGTCGTAAAAGACGACTGAGAGCCTTATAACGACCTGGGCCAACTCTATCTGATGCCGTTTGGTCAACATTTCCAAGGAGGGTTGACGTCTGGCAGACGGCCGGTCATAAAACTATTGCCAAAAACTTTACAATATGTACTATGAAAGAAGAGTATCTACATATTGTATCGGCCCCAAGTGGTTAGGATAAGAGTAGGAGAATTATGACTTTTTAGAGTTTATTCATTTTTCACTAGCTTCTACTAGCGTCTCAGTCCGCGTAAAAAGTAACTTTCATAATATAAAAATTTTATTACTAAAATTATCGCAAAGGAACACATCACTGCGACAAAAATTATAGTATATGTTAATCCAGGCAAATATCTATATGTGTGCCAATTATCATCTAAATCTGTGTCATGGTTTACGCGTGATTAAATAACAAGAAGAAATTTTCCATAACCCTTTTCGAGGAATCGACTAGCACATGCCTATAGCAAAAATATTATGACGAATATATACATGCTTCATTGTAGCTATATCGTTTAAAAATCAATACATGATATTATAAATTAAACAATATAACTAATTAATAGCCCAAAACTCAAATTATTGCTGTTATTAAGATAAGCTTAATTAATTTTGGCAGTTACCTTCCTTACTTAGCTTAGTAACAGTGGTTATTAAAACGTTGAACTCTAATGCAGAAAGATCTTTTTATTATAGATTATATTTGTGGGAAAAAGTGTGAGTAATGGATTAGTTATAATGCAATAAAAATATTCTTTTTTTTTTTATTACCAATGGTGGCAAATGAGCGTATATCTGATGGTAAGTGTTACTGCCGCCCATGGATCTTTACAATACCAAAGGTATAGCTACGCCACTGCCTACCAATATAAAACCCAAACTCACCCGGTTGAACTGCGGCTCTCTCGCTCACCGAACGAAACGCAATAGCACATTGCCATTACTCAGACGTCGATCTTCTGCGAGAGTTTGGACTAGACACTAGACTAAACTACTACGAATATTCATTATCATAATACTTTATTAAACTTTGCTTATAGCTCCATGAGTTCAGTTATTGTGTGCAGGAAGTCGCCACGATAATAAAGAAATTGAACAACGTCATACTAGCTGGACTAATTGGCATAGCGCGATTACCTGCGCCTTATGCCGCCCTAGCCGAGGCCGCGGGTGACTGGACCGGGGAATTAGTCCGTCACCCGCCGAGAGGCTGACCGCGAGGTAAAGACCGACGTCCTCCCGTGGGAGGGGATGTCGCTCAAGAAGAGGGTACCCCTCGGGGGATATTTCGTCGGGCCGGCCACTGACGACAAGTTCACGCTACTCCGGTGGCCGGTCCAACGACGAAGGCGAGGTTCACGGGTGGGTTATGGGTGTGCGTGCTTACGCCCCTCTGTCGCCCCGGACAGAGTGGTGCGAGGAGAGCGACGACCGTAGCCCACCCCACAAAAAAAAAATCTGGACTAATTGGCATAGGATATTCTTTCGAGTGTTTCTTTTGTTCTAAGTTGCATTTTGGTTTATTCCCAAAAAGACGAAATTTACAAATGACATCAGCATGCCAAAGAAAAGAAGAAGGAAATGTCTAGCCTTAATATCAAATGCGAGTATTAAACCATTATTATTTAGTATTTTATATTCGCTTCAAGGTATTACTTCGTCGACTATTACGTTGCAATAAAATTACGTAAAAATCCTGCTGGTTTATCGCAATACTAATTGCATACAGTAATAACCGATAGAAAGTTCAATAAAAAACTAGTTTATGGTTCGCTTTATCTCAATTATACTGTATAGAATAAAATCTGAGGAAAAAAAAAATCATTTACAATCTCACGATTTTGTCTATGGTCGGACGTGTCAATAAAATTAGTTTGAAAAAGGAACAAGATGGCGGATGTTATCTTTAACGGCCTTTTATGTCATCGCTATTTAGTATATTGCGAAAATTATTAACATTATTAGTTTTTAATAATTACTGATAGCCTAATTATTGATAATAGGTACTGAATTAGGAAAGTGATGATTTGGAGACCCACCCATTACTTTAAATGGCTTTTTAGATTATTGATTCCATAAACTATAAAGCTAATTATATACCTATATCGCCATGTATTGATAGGTTAAGATTACAATATATCACTTCCTCTTCTTTACGTAGCGACGGGATATAAGTACAGTTGTCATTATTTGCCTTTTTTTTTTCGTTGGACTATGGACGTGGTCGCGCCCCGCCAAATCTGTCTGGGGCGACGGAAGAGGCGGCGCTCAACCCCCATAGACCCACCCTGCAAACACACCTCTTTTCACTGTGCGAGCGGGCCACCGGTACCCGATCTTTGTCATCGGTGGCCCTGTCATTATTTGCCTGGAGAGTCGTAAAAAAAATCAGCTGGGGATACATTAGGAGAATAGTGAACAGCGCTTTCTTCAGAGACGTATAATACCGCATTGCGCTTAGCAATCTACTTGCCCAGTCTGGCTATTATACCTGCGTCTGATTCCGCCCTAGCCGAGGCAGCGAGTGACCGGCTCGGGGATTAGTCTGGCCAGTCGGAGAGAGGCGTATGAGTAAACACTCATATATTACTCAAAATTGGAACTCATATGAGTAAACGCTCCTAAGAGTTCTGATTTTGCGTGCGAGCTTATTTCACAGTGTGTAAGAAGGGTATGTCTAGCAGTGGATAGCAAACATTTGAATGATGCAATGATTTAAATTACTGAAATTTAGCATTTAATATGCTTAATTATTTATAAAACCCGATTACGAAATGAAAAATGATCTCACAAGCGGGATTCGAACCATCATTTTTCATTTCGTAATCGGGTTTTATAAATAATTAAGCATATTAAATGCTAAATTTCAGTAATTTAAATAACAAGGTTGTGTCATCGTTTAATATAATTCTAACTGTAAAGTTTGAAGTATTAAGCCTATAACAATGTGTAAACATTGTCGGGTAGATAGCATACCGTCACCTTAAGACGTAAATATGATACGAAGTGTAATTTGCATGTCCTACAATTAGTCACGGTGGTGTAGTGGCAGCACGATTGGGCCAGAATCCCAATAGGCGCGGGTTCGAATCCCGCTTGTGACATCATTTTTCATTTCGTAATCGGGTTTTATAAATGATGCAATGATGATATTCCACAGCGGGAAGCAAATTGACTTACAATACTTTAAAGTTTTAAGTCGATTTATTCTTCTCTTGCTGTAATCTAGAAGATTACTGCATCTAATAATAGTCTTTATAACACTCAAAGGAAAATAAGTAGTGGTGAATTGAATTCCGTGCAGAGAAGTAAAAAGGAATACAAAATCACAATAATGTTCATTACACTTGATTATTATTATTATTTTAGTGGTAGAAATTATATTTTAGTAATAGGCTTGAAGTCAGAAATGGAAAACAAAGAGCAGTAATGCTTTAACTATAGAACAATACGGTTAATTAGTTTAAAAAAAAACAATGGCCCAACATAATACAGTCAAACCATTTAGACAACAATTCTCTTACATTAGTCTGACGATAATCTTAAAGACAACGTTGTTAGAACATTAACACATCACAACTAGGGTTGATACGTTAAATAAAATAAAATAAAAGAAACTAAATACATGATAAAAATTAAACTTTTGTATTGCAAAAAAAAGCAGTTTAATTATTTATTAATCAGTCTTGATAATATAAATGGTATTTATCATTCGATCATTAAAAAAAAAATGTAAAAACAAGAAGGGTGTACATCTCGATCTCCTGGGCTTTAAGAGGAAAACAGTTTAAGTATCTCCAAAATTAAATAGTTGCGCGTATACATAGCACACTTTTCACCTAAAAGCATGATATAAATCTGATTACGTGTGGTTACTATAAATATAGGTTAGTTTTCTAATTCCACCGACTAAATTCATCATCTGTGATCTATAATTATTCACAAAAAAAACTCTTGCAGAACACAGCTGTTTAATGATATAATCCGCGTAATTATTTTAATTTTCTCAATTCAAAGTTGATCCAGTGACACTGGTAATAAGTGATAATACTCGCTCCTGATTTAGTAACACAAGGATTATAACTAAGTCTTTGTGTATAGAGAATTACGACAATATTTAAATAGTAAAGGGATTTAATTTGTAGACGCTAAAATGATAAGAAAATCCGATTAAATTCAATACGTCACTGTATTTGGACTCGTCAGTACTTAAACGGCAATTTTTGAAATATTTTTTCGATTGGAGTCTAACGGTGACGTCGTTTATATTTAAATTAGACATAATAGGTAATCCTCAGCTAACAGTGGCTTTTTATATATATTATCATTAGACTTTTATTCTTATACCAATAATTTGGGGTCGATGGGAATGTGGTCTTTATAGTTCTGTGTGGTTACGGCTGCGAATACCACGAACGTTTACTTTGCTCGTGGATATCGTAAAATTCGACTTATAACTTATTAAACGCCTTATAACGACCTGAGCCAACTCCATCTGATACCGTTTGATCAACAACTACATTTCCAAGGAGGGTTGACGTCTGGCAGGCGGCCGGTCATAAAACTACTGCCAATAACTTTTACAATATGTACCTATCTACTATGAAAGAAAAGTACATATTGCATCGACCCCAAGTAATTGCGATAAGAGTAGGAGAATGATGATGGATAGAGAAATGATATTAGATAGTACTAAGAAGGTATAGTAATACTTTTCTTCCACTGCACATATTGCAAATGTTGTTACCAATATAATATAAGACCGGTCGCCTGCTTGACGTCAACCCTCTTTCAGAATTGTTTACATACATACATACCATCACGCCATGTCCTTTGCAGGGTAGGCAGAGAGAACAGAGTGCCAGAGAACTCTATCCTTGCATACTTCACTCGCTTCCTCAACATTCATAATTCTCTTCATACACGCTCGCCGGTTTCGGAGACTCTTGACTCCACCTTCCTTCAGTACATGACCGATCTGGTCTAGGTAGGTTAGTCTCGGTCTCCCCCGGTACCTACATCCTTCCACTTTCGCATTGTATATATTCTTAACCAGACGTTCGTTCGGCATTCTTTCCACATGTCCGAACCATCGGAGCATTCCCTTTCGCATCTTTACACCAATACTCTTTTTCATACCTACTCGCTCTCTTACGTCGTCGTTACGAATGCGATCGACCAACATAACTCCACAGATTACCGAGAATTGTTTAAAGATGTAAAAAGATAAAATACATGCAAAATACTAATAACAATATGAATACTAATTAGACATATAAAGTTAAGACATCTAACATATTACAGATTACTGTAAATAATAGAAGATAATTATAATAAGGTTTAAGGCCATGTCGTATGTAATCTGTGTCAATATTTACGTGAAGAATCAGCCGGTTGTTATCTGTTATGGATTTGTTGATAATAATTATTGTTCGCGGATGTGCCTATCTGTTGCTATGATGTTATTATATGAATTAAATAATGATCTGTATTCTTCGTGTAGTGATTAGTGTTGCCCAAATGCAAGACTTTTGCGAGTCTCGCAAGTTTTGCAACTCTCATTGATTAGAATAATATAGAGTCACTTGTTGTGATAAAAATGAAAAATCCACATAAAAATGAAATATACAACTAAATTAATGAATGTTGACTTTCAACACTTGGTCCGCCCTTATTTGGCATAAGCCGTGAAAGGGCGGACGCCGCGCCGACCAGCCGAGGAGCAAGTCTGCGGCAATGCTCCCGAAATCACCAGTGCCCGTCGAGGACTAAGTCCAAATACATGGCCTGGATACCGATTGGGACGCAGTTGACGACTATCTGTATCACACTGGGTTAAGTCGACACTGTAAGAATATAAATCTACACATAATATGAAATAAAACTATTTTTACGGGTTTTATCGCGTTTTATTAGTGAAATTCGTGTTATAACAATGCTCCCGTCAACGATGAAAAATTCCCAAAATGTCGGATAGGTAAAAATTAAATGTAAAAATGTTAAAATCCTTATTAACTACTAACTTTTAATTCATAAGTTACAAGTGATTTGGAGGAGTGAAATATTTTTAAAGTTACATTTTTGTGTGGTGATCGTCACCGCTCATCTTAAAAATATGTATAAGTTTTCCTTTTCTTGCATAGATATTATCTGCATAAGCAAATATATAAGGCTATAAAAATACTAAACTTATTAATTTATTATTACATTTATTACACAACAGAAATGATTTCGCTAATTTATTACATTGCTAACCGTTTTAAACCCGTAATAAGTCACTAGCAGACTTACAATAGAACGTTTCGCTGTAGTATAGAATATAGATATAGGCTGAGGTATTGTGTGAGGAGTAATTAAACGCACCATAATAGCCCCACAACAAGATTAAGACGCAAGCATAATGTACTACAATCTATCACCGTTATGTTTGTAAAATGGCGTAGGGTATAAATAATAAGCGTGAAGCGAGTTGCTTTGAGATTTATTTTAAATTTAAGCGTTTTTGTGGCTATATTTAATTATTGTCTGATGATGGGTTAAAAAGAGAGTGTCAACATCATTTAGACTAGTAAAAGTTGGCCGAAGAATCACTAAAGAATATATAAAGAAAAATACCTAAATACCTCTTCAAAAATACCAATAGACTATGACCCCCAAAACTCTAAATCTATTCTATATATCCATCTATCCATTTATCAACCTATCATTGTCCATTGTAAGATATAGTTTGCCCTACGAAAGCAAATTATGTCATAAATGTCATGCATGGCACGTGAATTGGCGATTTTTCAAAAGCTATCCCGCTGGACAGCTGTGTATGTAGCTACATCAGCTTAGCCAGTTCTTATAACTTCCAAGAGAAAGAAAGAATAGCTATTACAGTATTTAAGAATGTAATATATGTAGGTACTTGATTCGTCATAACACTGGAAAACTATAATCGTGTTTACCAAGAAATTAATTTTTAGCATAGATTTGAGCTTTTTTTTGTATTTTATTATAAATTTCCTGACTTTTCGAATACTGTATAACGTTTATGGTCACGGGAGGACAGTCCTTCTATAAACATGAACGAAATTAGTAATCCAATAAAAAGGCGAAAGTTTTATTTCAAATAAATTGAACCATACGCAATCATAAGTTATAACAATGGACCAAACCATAATTTGTACAGTGAAATATATTAAAAAAAAATTATAATATAAATGTTACCATATTATAAAATTTGTTATATTAGTTAATGTGAACAACTTATTTATGGTGATGTATGCCGACTCATCACCGATGGGCGTAACATTTTTGTTACGTGCGGTTCATGAATGACAAAATAATTTATTTCTTTATGTTGCCTTAATGGTGGCAAAAAATGTTGTTGGGAAATTAGAACAGTCGCTCAAACGGTGAGCCGATAAATGTATTTTAATATTTTTTAAAAACATCTTGATGGATTAGTGTTTGGTACAGATTCATTCTGATTAATTAATAACGTAGAATACATGTGCTGAAATTATTTGTAATAGTTTTTATACACTTAGGCCTTTTGCCATTTGGTAATTGAAGTTGCTCTTAATAATTGCCTAATAAAGAACTGTTAAATATCCTGGTTGACCTTCAGCTGGTTCTTATAATTCCCACGGGAATGCAAGTAGTGATTACACTTTCTTTGTAACATTAATTTTTTTTTTTTAGTGGTAACACTTCTTTATTTACTTTTATTTGTATTAGTTATTAAAATATTTCAATTATTTAATTTTAACATTCAACCAAATATAATTTGGTTGAATGTTAAAATTTCTTTCGTTAATTAAATTCGTTTAAATTTAACATATTATATAAAAGACCAATGGTTATTGTATTAAAAATATAAAAAATCAATTCACTTTTCAATTATAATAAAATTAAAACATATTAACCAAGGTAAACCACATGTTGCTTAAACAAAAACATGGAGTCTAATGAATAGAGACAATTGGCAAGGACTTACATATAATACATATCTTTATATGAACAATACCTCTTTATATTGTTCAAAGCTGCTTAGATTTACTTACATATATAGGGGACATATTATAGTCTTTACAAGATTACAACAGAACTATTGTGAATGGAAATTGTTTGAAATGTAAGTATGTATAATATAATGGGTATGTCATCCTTATTTAGATATATGATTGTTATTTCTAATATAATAATGCTGTTGTTTTAAGGAATTCCTAATATTATTTATAATCTATCAGTATGGTGACGGAGTAAGAAGATTCACTACCTTCTTTCTTACGACTAAGGGATATAAACGTATGCGTTTTTCCTTGCATAGATGTTATATGTAACATCTATGCAAGGAAAAGAAATTAGAAACTAAACCCTATATCAATACGTCTGCGCAATGTGGCATAATAGATCAATTTCTATCTCATTACGCAGGAGGTTCGACCCGGACCGATTTGGCGGGGTGCGACGTCCATAGCCCACCACAAAAAAAAAAGGAGGTTCGAGTTCAATAGTGGAAAATATATGAGATGAAATGATAATTATAATTATTTTTATTATAAACCAATATTGTATAGGCGATTACGTAGGTACTATCCGTTTGATGACTGTGTGAAAATACAGTTTACCATTTCTTATTTTTTTTTACCCGTGAGTATTGTAAAAGATGACTAAGTAATATAATATACAGATAGCACTAATGCAATTGAAGGAAATCTCTAAATGAAATCCTTATACCAACTTTTATGAATGATAGGTCAATTTTCCCTCTAATATTGTGGAGGAGGCTTGAGTCGAGCAGTGGGTCATATATGGGCCACCGAAGACAAAGATCGGGTACCGGTGGCCCGCACGGCGAAGAGGGGTGTTTGCATGGTGGGTCTATGGGTTTGCGCGCCGCCTCCTCCATCACCCAGGACCAATTTGGCGGCGACCCCCATAGCCCACCGAAAAAAAAAAGTTGGTCATATATGAGTCGAATAGACTGATAAAGATTATCTACTAATATTTCAGCTAAAGAATGTTAGAAAAGATAGCATTTAAATATATGAATTTAATTTACACATATGGAGTAGTGGGTAATTTACTGACATACAATACCAATTGTTACAGGTTCGTTATCCATGCAGAACAATATGCGATCTGATTCACGTTCAGTTTTTTTTTATATTTTGTGTCCGTAATTATACCACTAACTGTCTGTAACTAGTGGTGTTCTTTTATTATCTTCTTATACTCACTATAACATTCCACTACTTGCCTTGGTCCTGCTCTAAAATGGAAGGTAAATTGACCTAATTATACCACGCAAATTAAATGAGTAAGTTTTATGTGGATTTTTCCTTCTCTTGCTTTGATTTTATCTCCATATTTAGTTATATTTTAAAATACTGATAAACGAGAAAACAAATATTGAATTCTATTGTCACACTATCACTATACAGAAAAGATAATAGTTTAGTTTTTTTTTAAATATATTTTTGTTAAGAAACCAATATATGGCCATACGATCACGCGCAAAACTTTTAATGTTTCGTCGATAAGAGATCACTGTGTCAACATTTAGGCTGTGAACCGACCAAAATATAATAAGATTAACAAGTATATTTCCATTAAAAATCTATATTTAACTCTCATTACGTTTAATTTATACATCATAGAGTATTTCATACATGATACATTGTTATGCTCTGTATACCTGTGATTAGGAATAAATGGAATTGGCTTAAACGTCTAAGTAACCAAGCCATTAACTCCGAAAAAAAGGAAATGGAATTTTTCTAAGTATAGTAGCATGTCTGCTTGCATTTGAAAGTAAGTTTGGTATAATTTAGTTTTAATACATTTTTTTTGATGGGCTACATACTGATTGGTTTGCTCATTCGCAGTTATTTGAGTATAAGCATGAGGTTCCATAACTCGTGGTGCACTCCCTTTTTGTCATTTGCAGGGAGTACTAACTCTATGTGGCATATACCGTATACGCAATATAGTTTAAAAAATAATGACCAAAATCTATAATGAAAACACCGCTATACCTTATATTTCTCGTGTTATGGTGGGTTTAGAATAATATATGTCACTCCCTCCCCTTCATTTGTCCGTGGGAGTCATAAAAATAAATTAAAGAGGCACTAGGAAAGTAGACAGTAGCATACTCATAACTCGGTTGCAAAACTGTGGTAAATAGAGCATTATCTCTCCTTTTTTGACTGTGAAGTGAACCCGTATCGTCTTGGGCGATATAAGGATGTTGTATAGCCTGCTTTATTACCTGCCTTCGCCATTTGGGCTTACCACTCATATCAACTCTATAACATCGATGGCCGTCGGCTTAGAATATAGCTACCATCTGCTATTGACGTCCTCATGCGTCCTCGTTCTCAGATTCTCATCGAGTGCCGGACTAGTCACCAGTCCTAGATCGACGGACCAGAGATTATCTCTACCTTTTCGTATAGAATATTTTAAGAGAAGTAACTATGTTTAACAATATTTCTACCAAGTTTATGAATCGACGTAAGTAGTATTTAGTAAGAGTAGTATATTTACTTATAAAAAAAAAATGATAATGATTGAGTTATCAAAATAATGACCATTGAACCGTAATCTTAAAAACTGCAACTAAACGCACCGTCGCGTCCGCCCCACTTATGTATAATAATAAATTGATAACGGTTGACAAAATATAGGAACAATAATTTTGGCGGCCATAGGTTATCACGGACGCCAGCCAATATATAACACAACAATTAGTGCACTGTTCCACAGATAATAACTATTATAACAATAACATAATTACACAGAGAATGATAATTTTTATTCTTTCATATTTTATCTTTGCTTTGTGACGATAATATATGTACTTTTTGGTTATTTTAGGCTGATTTTAGGTTGTTATACGAATGATGTCATTTATTTGTTTTGCTTTAATCAATTTATATTTTTCTTCTAGAATAATCTGAGTAATGTAGGTGTGATGTGGTATAAGTTTACAGATAATTGTGTCGAAAACATTTTTTAAAAACAATAAAATAGAATATATGTTGCTTTTGTAACATCGTTATTTTGTTTTATTAGGCAGAACGGACGATTCTTACGTCTCCACATGAAAAAATACGATATTATTTAAAACAAATAGAGTTGAAGAATTCACATTCAAAGACCAATGTTCACAGTTTTAGTGAAAATAATTTGTTGAAAATCTGAATATATGTACATATATAAAAATTTCGTCATTGGAAATTAAAATTAAGAATGAATCTTTGATTCTTAAAATTTCGAACTTTCATTTTTGAATGTAAGATAAGTAGCATTGGATTATCTTACTGTAAGAAATATTACTATAACCTCACTTTCCTTATCGTAATAATCGACTAAGAAATTAAGCAGCTAACAACATAGCGAGATAAGGAAATCTCGGAATAAAATGCAGTGGTGTAGTAATCTAGTTTCTCTCATTTCTTTGAGACCAGAAACAGAAGCACAACATCTAAGTAAATTGCCTATTGAGTTGAGCTGAGACTATATTCATCCATTGTGTTTCTGCTTAGGTACTACAAAACTAGCCCATTTCTTCAACTTTTTAGAGCATTTAGAGTAGGTATCTAGATATCTCCTCTGACCTTGGTCTTTCGTCAGAAGCAATTTATTTAAAAATATCTTGCCTATTATGCCCGTCATTACATTACATGAATCCATAAAAGTAAACCCTAATTAATAGATATTATTATTATTATAGAGATATTTTTATGGATTTTATCGCATTTGTATTTGATTTATAACATCCACATGTCCCAAAATAAAATCGTAAAAATAGTTTTATTTCAAATTAAAGAGCTAGTTAATATATATATTTATTCATATAAACGAAGATATTATTGATTAATTTATGATACTGTTTCATAGAAATACCAATATTTGATTTAAATTTTGTTTTATCTAATGCATTTGTAACTTGTCAGTAGGTACATATTATATCTATCTAACAACGAATAGCCATTAATAAATCGTCTGTAGCGGCGTCCGGATATTTTATCTACCTACTACTTCTACTAGTTGTGCCTTCCAATTAAGTCCTTAAGTATGAAATCGCATACCTTCTAGGAAAACCAATTTGATTGTGTAATAACAAATTAATAATTATGCCTATTGCAAAGTTAGTTTCCCGCCTTCACGATTTGAAATCGGAATGCAGCGTTAAGCGCAACCATGTGATTGGTTCATACAATATTCAGTACAGCCAATCGCAATACGCCTGTGTCGCCAGTGCATCAAAAATTCCATCTGAATATACCAGTGTGACAAGCACTAAAAATGATAATGCCCTAACGTGGCCATACAATTTGAAATGAAGAATTCATACGTCGTTCTCGTTTACATTTCGGATGGGTTTTTATTGACGCACAAGTGGCCAAGTTCCGGCCATTTTTGTTTATTGAACTTGTGTATTTTATGCAATGATATTTGTGAAATTATATTCTTTTATTTTTTGAAACAGCTGATTCTATATTTGTTGAAGTGTCATATTTATTATTTTGAATGCTTTATGAGAAATTTGAAAATAAGCTACGTTGTTGAATAAAAATTATAGAAGTAGATTTAGTTCTTCTGTTAATAGTATTCACATACATTTCTTTTACAGTTGCACAGTGATTAGACCTTACCTCATCCAGTTAGGGTACTACTAAGGTTAGGGTAAGGTGACACTAAGCTTGACTGCTATAGGGCCCTATGCACTCCTGTCGTTCCAGACATTTGGCACAGTTATAGTCGAACTATAAACCAGTCCAAAACACAGTACTGTAAATAACCAAGATTTAAACGGACTATTTATACCATTATTATTTCACCAATGACCAGCCCAGCAGATTCTTTGGTGATTTTATCCCTTGAGCGATTTAAAACTTGTATTCATAATCGTTATAACACAGTTACCAACATACGGGAAGATGGTGACAGGCTAGAATAATAAAAATCACCATTTTCGTTTTGGAAATTATCTGCAGAAACTAATAATACCAATTATAATCGCCAATTTGCCTACCAAACGTGACATTGCGACATTATATTAATGACATATTATATTAGGGAGGCTGTGTGGTAGCGGCTACGAGTACTACCAACACTTACTTTGCTTGTGGATGTCGTAAAAGACGATTAAGAGCCCTATAATAACCTGGGCTAACTCCATCAGATGCCGTTTGGTCAACAATTACATTCCTAAGGAGATTTGACGTCTGGCAGGCGGCCGGTCACAAAACTATTGCCAATAACTATTACAATATGTACTAAGAAATAAAATTACATATTATATCGACCTCAAGTAATTGGGATAAGAGTAGGACAATGATGATGATTAGGGAGGCATATGTTGGACAATAGGTTTTTACAGGCCGCTGATTGAATGGATAATACATAGTACCTATTCATTATGATCTTCTTGTTCTTATTAAATTACTTCAACGCAATGTATATTTATTCCATTATATATATTACAATAGACTTGGAATTCATTTTATGACCGGCTCAACGTCTGCCTAACTTTGGAATGTAATTGTTGACCATACACCATCAAATAGAGTTGTTCCAGATCAATATAAAAGTTCAAAGTGGTATTCTACGACAGACAAGTTAAGAGCGAGTAGGTATGAAAGAGAGTATTGGTGTAAAGATGCGAAATGGAATGCTCTGATGGTTCGGACATGTGGAAAGAATGCCGAACGAACGTCTGGTTAAGAAGACATACAATGCGAAAGTGGAAGGATGTATGTACCGGTGGAGACCGAGACTCACCTACCTAGACCAGATTGGTCACGTACTGAAAGAAGGTGGTGTCAAGAGTCTCCGAAACCGGCGAGCGTGTATGAAGAGAATTATGAACGTTGAAGAAGCGAGTATATCCCTTGCAGGGTAGGCAGAGCGAACAGAGTGCCAAAGAACTCTATCCTTGCATACTTCAGATGTATAATGTAATAATATTATTAATATCATTGGTTTATTTATTAGCAATAATTAGTAATGCAAGTTCGATAACCTAAACGGTAAATACCGGTTTGAATCAAATAACTCGTTCAAAAATTATAATTTCAATTTTAAAATCGTTGCAAATTAAAACACTATTTAATGATTCCTACCTAAAATATAATAATTGATGAATATATAATAATCTTTGGTTCGATCGACGATCGAATCGCGACGATGTATTTGTTTTTGAAATAGGAAGGATATTGTCTATGGTACCAGGCTTTTAAAAAAAATAGTATTACGATATTTAAACAATTGTTTTGTAGATTTTATTTTTTGTTTTCCGATACTTACAATAATGTTCTGTCCCTCAGTCGTCACTCAGAGTCTTCATTAGAAAAAAGAAATGGTACCATGTTATCTAAACAATTGTTTTGTGGATTTTATTTCTTCCCCACTCTTATAATAATTTTCTGTCCCTCAGACATCACTTAGAGTCCTCGTTAAAAAAAAATGGTACCACACTATCTAAAAAATACATACATACATACATACATATCATCACGCCATATCCCTTGCAGGGTAGGCAGAGAGAACAGAGTGCCAGAGAACTCTATCTCTGCATACTTCACTCGCTTCCTCAACATTCATAATTCTCTTCATACACGCTCGCCGGTTTCGGAGACTCTTGACTCCACCTTCCTTCAGTACCTGACCGATCTGGTCTAGGTAGGTTAGTCTCGGTCTCCCTCGGTACCTACATCCTTCCACTTTCGCATTGTATATCTTCTTAACCAGACGTTCGTTCATCTAAAAAATTGTTTTGTAAATTTCTAAAAAAAATATGAAACTTTTTTATGAATAGGTACTTATTACCCCTAAATATAGTGATTATGGTTTATTCCCTCATTAGTAGGTCTTTGTCCAGTAGTAGATTAATGGCTGAATAGATAAGTTAATATATTTTTTTTATGATTTCGAATATTGATAGATAGTTAAACGTTATCCGTCGCTCATTGGCTTAGGGCATAGCTAAGATTAATGTCGCCCAAGTAAGTTACAAATAGATGTAGGACCACGTTGTTGATAGTTCTCTGTCCACAACCGCGGGCCGGTCCATCCAGCGTAGTACCACACTCTCGCAGAAGATCGACGTCTGAGTAATGGCAATGTGCTATTTCGTTCGGTGAGAAAGAGAGCCGGAAGCACAACTGGCATGGGTTTGGAGTTTGTATTGATAGGCAGTGGCCTAGCTGTACCTTTAGTATCGCAAAGGTCCAGGGGCGGCAGTGACACTTACCATCAGGTGTGCTGTTTGCTCGTTTACCACCATAAGGAATAAAAAAAACCTTAGCCCAGTACTGAGAGTAGACGAGACGATATTGTAACTCTTTATTCTGCTTTCTTTTGAATCCATACGCGTCTCATTGTTAAGCTCTGGCTTCTACAATCATGGGAAGGAAATTAATCAATTTTTTTTTTATTAAAATGTTTATAATGTTTAAATAGTCCCAACTAGTAAGTGCGATTATCCGTGTAGTGACGGAGTAAAAATACAATTCATCATCCCCTATCTTGCCTGTGACTGTAGTAAAACACGACTAAGGGATATAATATGCATATAGCATCTATGCAAGAAGAGCACGGGAGAAGGAACGAAGAGGAATAGCAGAAGAAGAGAGAAAATTCGATATAATACTTTATATCAACCCGTCTGACTAGCGTGGTATAATAGTCCCTCGTATTGTGAAGGAAACTCGATCTGAGCAGTAGGACATATATGAGAAGTAGTTCTATTTATATACATACATACATATCATCACGCCATATCCCTTGCAGGGTAGGCAGAGAGAACAGAGTGCCAGATAACTCTATCCTTGTATACTTTACTCGCTTCCTCAACATTTATAATTCTTTTCATACACGCTCGCCGGAGAATCTTGACTCCACCGTCCTTAAGTACGTGACCAATCTGGTCTAGGTAGGTGAGTCTCGGTCTGCTCCGGTACCTACATCCTTTCACTTTCGCATTGTATATCTTCTTAACCAGACGTTCGTTCGGCATTCTTTCCACATGTCCGAACCATCGGAGTATTCCCTTTCGCATCTTTACACCAATACATATAATACGATAGTTCTATCTCTACAATATAATACAATAACTTATTATTGCATACCATTTATGAATACAGAAATTCACGCTGGTACACCTATGACGTCTTATGACCTACAGCAGTTTCATCCAGACAACTTTGGTATTTGTAGTTACGGATTAAAACACCTGCCTGTCTTATGGATACCATAAAGATGAGTGATGTAATAAAATAATCATCATTCTCCTACTCTTATCCCAATTGCTTGGGGTCGATACAATATGTAGGTACTCTCCTTTCATAGTACACATTGTGAAAGTTAATGACAATAGTTTTATGACCGGCCACCTGCCAGACGTCAACCCTCCTTGGGAATGTAATTGTTGACTAAACGGCATCAGATGGAGTTGGCTCAGGTCGTTATAAGACTCTTAATCGTCTTTTACGACATCCACAAGCAAAGTAAGGTTAGTATTCGTAGCCGCTATCACACGGCTATAATGATGATGCTGTAATAAGTAAATATTATAGATTAATAGCACTGAAATCTTTTGCAATGATATTAACCTACCTTTTTAGATAAAAATCAAAAGTATAGAAACTCTTTAGCAATGCGATTATATAAATATAGTTAAATAGTGGTAGGACCACGCTGTTGACAGTTTTCTGTCTACAGCCGCGGGCCGGTCCGTCCGGGGTAGTACCACACTCTCGCAGAAGATCGACGTATGAGTAATAGCAATGTGCTAATGCGCTTCGTTCGGTGAGCGAGAGAGCCAGAAGCCCAAGTGGGTTGGGTTTGAGGTTTATATTGGTAGGCAGCGGCCTTTTTTTTTTTTTTTTTTTTTTTGGTGGGCTATGGGTGCGTCTCGCCCCGCCGAATCGGTCCGGGGTGACGGAAAAGGCAGCGCGTGACCCCATAGACCCACCGTAAAACCTTCTCTCTTCGCCGTGCGAGCGGACCACCGGTACTCGATTTTAACTTCGGTGGCCCGCCCGGCGGTTTACCCTCGCGGGTTCCTCTCGTCGACGCCCCGACAGATTTCGCCGTCGGGGCGTCGCCCTCACGCGGTGGCCTCACGTCGGGTGACCGGACAATTCCCCGGTCCGATCACCCGAGGCCTCGGTTAGGGCGGCATCAGGCGCAGGTATTCGCGCCTGCGCCGCCCCGGCCGCTGACGGCGGCCCGGGTCGCGGGATTCCTCCCGGACTCGTTCCGCCGCCTCCTTCTGCGAGATGACAGCCTCGCAGAAGGCGGCGACCGCGGTAGGCAGCGGCCTAGCTATATATACCCTTAGTATTGCCAAGGTCCATGGGCGGCGGTGACACTTATCATCAGTTGTGTTGTCTGCTCGTTTGCCACCATAAGCAATAAAATATATATATATATATATATATATATATATATATATATATATATATATATATATATATATATATATATATATATATATATATATATATACATACATACATACATATCATCACGCCATATCCCTTGCAGGGTAGGCAGAGAGAACAGAGTGCCAGAGAACTCTATCTCTGCATACTTCACTCGCTTCCTCGACATTCATAATTCTCTTCATACACGCTCGCCAGTTTCGGAGACTCTTGACTCCACCTTCCTTCAGTACCTGACCGATCTGGTCTAGGTAGGTTAGTCTCGGTCTCCCTCGGTATCTACATCCTTCCACTTTCGCATTGTATATCTTCTTAACCAGACGTTCGTTCGGCATTCTTTCCACATGTCCGAACCATCGGAGCATTCCCTTTCGCATCTTTACACCAATACTCTTTTTCATACCTACTCGCTCTCTTACGTCGTCGTTACGAATGCGATCGACCAACATAACTCCACAGATTACCGAGAATTGTTTAAAGATGTAAAAAGATAAAATACATGCAAAATACTAATAACAATATGAATACTAATTAGACATATAAAGTTAAGACATCTATATATATCGTTCGATATATATATATATATATTATTATTTTAATTACCGTGGTCTGAACAATATCAAATTTTCCCGGCAATGACTGAATAAGAATATCTACAATTCACCACTATTGCACTATCTTACCCGTGAATGATCGTAAGGGACGAGTAAGGGATATAAAATGCATATAACATCTATGTAAGAGAAGGAAAATTTGAAACAAAACCTACCAATACGTTTGACCAGCGTGGTATAGTAGATCAATTTCTCTTCCATTATGGAGGAGGCTCGAGCCCAACAGTGGGACATTTGTGGGCTGTGATGATGATGATGATATTTATTACTCATTCTTTTCTTACCATCGTCATCTTATATGAGCTGATATAATCATGGTGAACGGTGCTCAGTAGCGGAACTTGCATAGGCTGTGAAGGTGAAAATAAATATATAGTATATGTAAAACTATATAGTAATTAGCACGGCGCAGATGTACAAGACCAAATTCGCAACCAAATTCTCTAAACAAATCTATCCACTTTAACTTGTCGGTACATGTAAATCAAAAATTGGTACGAGAAGCGAGCCCATGTTGACCTTAACCTGATTTAAAATGCTATCAGTCCGTCCCCCTACTAGCTGAGTGCGTCTCGTCGTACCGAGCTCAATAAAAACGCAACTATATGACGGAGTACCGCCGTAGAGTTTAAATTAATAATGAGTGTATTGTTGGTGTAAAGAAACTAGTGGATATGACTTTAAGAGTATTTAAGGACGTTGAACTTATTGTCTTATATACAAAATCAATATGATTTTATATAACCGGTAGTTTAATTTGGATTAGAAGTATTGTTTATAATTGATATGTCATCATCAGGTAGATAAGTTTATCAAATTCTTGGGATTTTCTAAAAAATGCCATATAATAATACATCTAAATAGTGTGGCCATACTTTATATTCGTTCTCGTTTTGAAAAAGGAGGAGAGGAGAATTCTGCCTCTTTTATTACATATGGTGGCAAATGATTAAGCAGTATACCTGATGGTAAGTTTTACTGCCGCCCATGGATCTTTACAACACCAAGGGAATAGCTAGGCCGCTGCCTACTAGTACTTAATTATTGGAAAATAAACCATGTACTCGTATTCCAATTTCTTTTACAAAAATAACAGATTAAATTTGAGTAAACAAATAATATCTACTTTATGATCCGTGTGAAACGGACAAATATCGCCAATAATTAAAAAAATATTATCAATTTAGTTTTATCATTATTTAGATAGCTTTCTATCCAACGATCAGTCTATAAGTATGCCTCTGCCGATCGTGAATATTTGTGATTTGCATAGATGTTATATGCGTTTTATATCTCTTAATCGCCTCTTACAATGACCCACGGGTAAGATAGGGGGTGGTGAATTGTATTATTATTCCGTCACCACACATGTAATGGCTCGTACTAGATTGAACGAAATAAAAATTGCAATACAAAATATGGCTCTGTTAAATCTTACCTAATCCTTCATTAATGATAGTACAAAATATATAATACGTTAAATATTATTTTAAATAATATAATAAAAATAAATATTTTTTCATTTAAATAATGTCTTGTTCACACAAATCTATCATGTCTGTCTTAAGGGGGCGAACAAGACGAATAACCCTACAGTCAACGTTGTCTCGCGTTAAGGGATTTTTTATTGTTACCCGCAAATTGTATCCGCGACAACCCTAGTGCTGCATACGTAATGTCAGAATGATGTGTGTGGACGAAATGACCCGTTGTTTCTTTAATGTGAGGGGTGTAACATTGTATGGTTATTTAAATGGAAAGTTGAATACAAAAAGGCTTTCACTCAGAGCAGGTAGTACTCATATTAGTTATACTAAGTTTCTCTCATAGCTTGGTAATTGAACCGCTATTACAAGCATGGATATTTTTGCAATAATTAGAACAATATCTAACACTGAAACTGCTAAAAAAAACTCAGCAGTGAGCATACAAGTAAATGGTAAATATAGAATGCAACAAAATAAAGCTATGTCATAATAGTCGACAGATGGTGTAGTGGTTAAGATACCGATCTTCCGTACCATTGCCATAGATTCGATTCCCACGTAGAACAATACTTTGTGCAATACACAAAGTGTAGTTCTGAGTCTGGGTGTAAATTGTGTTCGTTAATTGCTTGTTTGTAAAGTTTCCCGCAATACCTACTAAAATATTTCCTCAATGCAAGGTCTTTAAAAAAACTCGTATAATTATTTTATAGTCAATAGGCAAAAGTTAAACTGGAAGCTAACATATTATTAAAGATAAATAAATACATTTTGTTGAAAACTATTCTATTTCATTTTAAATATCACGAATTTTTTTAAAAGTAAATCCTTTTTTTTTATATATAAAAATTTACGTTTAAATTCTTTCAAATCGAACAAGCGTCAATCACAAAAAAAAAGAAAAATCCTCAATTAATATTTCCCCTAGTATCTTTCAAAAATATTGTCGGATCGACAGTTAATTATTTCACAATTAGGCATAGATACGGATTCAAACCATGGACATATCAAAGGCAGCCGTGTCCGCAAATAATAAGGAAACCAATTATTATCTCAATTACTTGCGTTTCTTTCGCCTTTGATGCTTATGAATTTGAACGAAATCAATGAAGGGCAGAAATGAAAGATTTTTTTTTTATAAAAAAATAAAGGCATAATAAGTTATTGGTAACCAAATAAGTTACATTTTATATTTGAAAGATGAGAAATGTAGGCTTAGATATTTTCTTTATAACCTTATTTGATCTAGAAAATATTTGATACAAAAACAAATAATCTAATCAATTCAGAACTATTCAGGCCATAGTTTTCATATTAACGACGATGCAAGAGAGCGAGTAGGTATGAAAGAGAGTATTGGTGTAAAGATGCGAAAGGGAATGCTCCGATGGTTCGGACATGTTGAAAGAATGCCGAACGAACGTCTGGTTAAGAAGATATACAATGCGAAAGTGGAAGGATGTAGGTACCGGGCAATACCTAGACCAGATCGGTCATGTACTGAAGGAAGGTGGAGTCAAGAGTCTCCGAAACCGGCGAGCGTGTATGAAGAGAATTATGAATGTTGAGGAAGCGAGTGAAGTATGCAAGGATAGAGTTCTCTGGCACTCTGTTCTCTCTGCCTACCCTGCAAGGGATATGGCGTGATGATATGTATGTATGTACCTACCTATATTATTAGTTTCCGTGTGATGACGGAGATGACTTAAGAATACAAGTCATCACTCTCTATCTTGCCCATGGATAATATGAGACGACTAAAGGATATAAAACGCATATGATATATATACAGGAGAAGGAAAACTCGAAACAAAACCCTATATCAACACGTCTGACCAGAGTGGTTAACGTTTTTTTTATTTTTGGTAGGCAATGGTCTGGAGCCACGCCGTCCGTTCCGTTCGGGGAGACGACGAGTACTCCCACCCCATCGCCACTGGTACCGCTTCCATGACATCTGTGGCCAGACCGGCAGTGTGGTATAATAGGTTAATTTCCCTCCATTACGGAGGAGGCTCGAGCCCAACAGTGGGACATAGATGAGCTAAGATGATGATGAATCAATTTGTAACAAATATGTCGAAATAATATGTTTTAATTTTGTTTTTTACGTAGAGCTTTCATGCATAATATTTTATCGTTTCGCAATTGTATAGTAAACGAAATACATCTCAATTCGATTAGGTTAACTGTGATATTAAAATGAAAACAATATTGTCACGGCTTAAGTAACTTCAAAAACAAAATTTACCTTACAAAAATGAAGTCATTTTAAATCACTCTTTCCCGTTGTAAATTCACAATCACGGCGTAGACAGGTGGTTCTGACAACTTGTAATATCGGCACGCTTTTTTTTTTCATAACGACTTTCTTTAAAAGTCCAACTTCGATTATACAGCCTGCTCTGATTTACTTTCAATGTAATTGATGGAGTTTTGAAAAGGTCATCGGTTATCGAAACCTATATTTATAATGAGTTTTTCAAAATGTTGATTATGTTTATTTTTTGAATTATTTTTACTGAAATTGATATATATTTTTTATATTGGACTAACCGACGCTGTGTGGTAGCGGCTACGAATACTACCAACCATTACATCACTCGTGTATATCGTAAGATACAACTAAGAACTTTATATCAACCTGGGTCAACTCCACCAACGATCATTTCGCGTCATTGCTAAAGGATATATTATATTTATAACTGTAACTCAGAAATAGTATGTTAATATAGTTTGATAAGTAGACCATATGCAACCATATGCCATTAAAATGCTGCTCTTGAACTGAATTTCTTAAATAAAAATATCAATTTAGATATTTTCCATCGTTAGAAGGGAAAAAAAAATAATAATACCTATATAAAATAAAAAATAAAAATAATTATGTAATATAGATGTTTTATAACAAAAAAAAAACAGATTTAAAAATAGCTTATATTTTAATAGCGCAATGTATATCATTGCGCTATTAAAAATTATAAATATTGTATTTGTAGCATTACATAATGATTTTAATAATGAATTACTATTTCTATAATTCTATAACCCTTTTTACGCGCGGTGTTAGCATGTCATCCAGTCACAGAGTAGAAATCGTCACAGATTAATAATCAAGTGCCCATATCACATGAGCGAAGCACGTGCGTTTGATATTGGTAGGACCACGCTCTTGACAGATCTCTGCTTACAGCAGCGGGCCGGTCCGACCAGAGTAGTACCACACTCTCGCAGAAGATCGACGTCTGAGTAATGGCAATGTGCTATTGCGCTTTATTCAGTGAGCGAGAGAGCCGGAAGCCAAACTGAGTGGATTTGGGGTTTGTAATGGTAGGCAGCGGCCTAACTATACCCTTGATATAGCAAAGGACCATGGGCAGTAGTGATACTTACCATCAGATGTGCTACTTGCTCGTTTGCCACCATAAGCAATAAAAAAAACGTCAGAATGAGTAAAGAATTAATTAATACACTATCTATTACATGCATACGCTTTTATAAATATAATTAGATACAAAAAGTAAGTTAAGTAAAAACAATATATAATTTACTTATTCACCTGTATAAAATAATTGAGGATATATTCGTACTTAATAATATATAAATTCTTAAAAAAACTATAATATTATAGGTATAGCAGATTATTGCTATTAAGTACTTTTTACAAACCATACACATTACTTTTAATCTTAAAGTTTTTTATATTATAATAAAAAAGGTAGCATTTTAAATGCAACAAAACAAAGAGTAATATAATAAATCTATTTTTAATACTTTAATATCTTAATTAATTCTGTTTTTATTGTCTCGAATTATTATAAATGTTAAGTGATTATAGCAAAGTTGTATAGGTATATTTTAATACATACATATCATCACGCCATATCCCTTGCAGGGTAGGCAGAGAGAACAGAGTGCCAGAGAACTCTATCTCTGCATACTTCACTCGCTTCCTCAACATTCATAATTCTCTTCATACACACTCGCCGGTTTCGGAGACTCTTGACTCCACCTTCCTTCAGTACATGACCGATCTGGTCTAGGTAGGTTAGTCTCGGTCTCCCTCGGTACCTACATCCTTCCACTTTCGCATTGTATATCTTCTTAACCAGACGTTCGTTCGGCATTCTTTCCACATGTCCGAACCATCGGAGCATTCCCTTTTGCATTTTATTTTAATACATTTTTAAAATAGTGGTAGGTCCATGCTGTTGACAGTTCTCTTTCTACAGCCGCGGGCCGGTCCGTTCGGGGTAGTACCACACTCTCGCAGAAGACCGACGTCTGAGTAATGGCAATGTGTTATTGCGCTTCGTTCGGTGAGCGAGAGAGCCGGAAGCCCAACTGGGTGTGTTTGGGGATTTTAGTGGTACGCAGTGGCCTAAGCTATACCCTTGGTATTGCAAAGGGTCCTTGGGCGGCAGTGCCACTTACCATCAGGTGTGCTGTTAGCTCGTTTGCCACAATAAGCAGTAAAAACAAAATTCGGGAGCAAAGCTTCTTGGAAAACTTTTAGCACCAACTGAGACCACCAACACTGCAATTACGGTATTATTGCAAGTATGTCAATTATTGCATTATTTCCTCTTTACGTGCACATATTTAAAACTAGGCATCAATAAGCTGATGGTTAGATAAACATGACCGAAAATAATGACAATTCGATATAGAATCATTTTTTCAAGTGGCTATTTAAATGTCAAAAATTGTTTCAATGTATAACTATTACTGTAATGGAAATATAATATATACTTATAGTAAATAAAGAAAAATAAATTAGAATCTTGGACGAAATCCGTAAAAATAGTTTCATTTTTGGTTTTTAATACTCGCGTAATACGTCAAATATTTTTATTGTAAACTAATTTATAATTAAATCTAATGTCTTGTATCTAAGACCGAAAATAACAAATATCTCAGCCCCACTGTATAGTGTAAAAATTCATCGCGCACAATCTCTCAGCATCCATTTTAATGACGTCACCCCTCAATATAACCCTTGAGATTTTTGAGGACGCCTCGCCGCCTTTTGTTTTGTTACAAACAATGCTATAATGTGGTTTTAGAATTAAACTAACCTTAAAATTATATCATGCTTTACCATGTTTAAATAATTTGACATTATTTTTCTTATGTCCAAAATGTCCATAGCACTAAACTCCATCACAATAGAAGATATTGGCGTAATAATATATATATATATATAATATGACGATGATATATTCGTGTGGTGACGGAGTAAGAATACAATTCACCACCCCCTATCTTACCCGTGGGTGATCGTACGAGACGACTAAGGGATATAAAACGCATATAACATATTGCGAGAGAAGGAAAATTGGAAACTAAACCCTATACCAACACGTCTGGCCAAAGTGGTATGGCCATTACAGAGGAGGCCCGAACCCAATAGTGGGATATATACATATATATATATATATATATATATATATGGGCTGTGATGATGATGATGATATATTGTATTTTTTGTATATATTGTATTTGTCTGTATATATGAAGTAAAAATATAATTCACCATATTGGGCGTCGTAAAACACGAATAAAGGATTTAATATTCTTAGAACTTTTTTTATTATAAATTGCACAACGTATGGCATGGCGTTTATGATGATCGAAATCACGACACTTAAAAAAAACAACTAAAAAAAAAACAACAATAAAAATAGGTATCATTCGTTATATAATGAATTCTGATGTTTACACGTGTATTACACATTTGTAATAAAACTATTTTTACGGATTCTATCGCGTTTGTATTTGATTTTTAATTTCTTGACGTTTCTAATACGTTACAGCGTTCATGATCACGGGAGGACTGACAGACTCCATGAACGTTCATTTTGAATTTATCTTTCGCGATAAAATAATTTGTACCTCATTGCGGAGTGTGGTTTTATAAAAATCTAATTGGCGCTATATTTAACCTTTCCAAAAAACACTTCTCTGAGCTCATCCTCTTACTGTCAATCACATATGTAATCTATGTACTTCTTTGGACTTTCTTCATACATAAAACTTTTTCGCGTGGAGTTCTCTTTACATCTTAAATCTCTTCATGGTAGTCATTGTCAGTAAGTAAATTAACACATCGCAATCAACAGCGCTATGGCCACATTGCTAATGATCTTATGCAAATTTTGGTGGCAAATCAAAACGTTGTAAAACACTTTTATATCATATTCATCACTGCAATCTCTTAGTATTACATAACAATACAATACCATCGAAATTATTTACTATAACACATTAAAACAATAAGATATTGAATATATGACCGCCATTACACTTTCATATTCCCGCCAAAAAACCAAAATCTATTTAGAATGAAATAACCAAAAAGAAATAAAAAGATATAAAATACTAAGATATTGAATATAATATAAGACCGCCATGACGTTTTCATATTCCCGCCAAAAAACCAAAATAGTGAAATACCCAAAAAGAAAAAAGATATAGATACCTATATCTTCATAAGAAAAAAAACAAAATAAACAGTAAATTAAGGCAACCAGTACACCGTGAATCGGAATAATCGAATAGATTCGCCGAGGAAACATCGAGCGGTAGTGAATTGCTCTATTAGTTCACCCTATTTTAGTTACATTCCCCTCTCATAATGTATTTACCGCTAAATGTATTGTTTTTATTTTTTAAAACAATTTTCCTTTTTTTTTAATTCTGTATGATCTTTCCAAATGATGATGAGTTAATAATAAAATATTTCATCACCCTTTTACTTTGCTTTGGAAGTAAAAATTGCTATAGTGCTTTTCAGTGAAATTTATAACAACAATTTTCATTTATTATTATCATCATTTCTGCTCATATACGTCTCATTCCTGGGCTGGAACCTCCTCTAAAATGAAAGGGAAATTAACCTATAATACCACGCTGGTCAGATGTATTGGAATTTCTAATTTTACGTTCCTTTCATACAAATTATTTATATATCCCTTAGTTGTCTCTTATGAACAAGGGATGGTAAGTTTTAATCTTACTCCATCACCATACTTTGGAACCTGAAGATTATGTTTCTGTACTGATGAATGATGATCCAACCAAATATCCATACAGAGATGTTCTCCCGCATGGGATTCAAACCCATAACACTTGCCACGATTTGTTGTCGGATCGTAAGTACTTACTACGTTATCTCTACAGTACAGTTAAATATCATATCTGGCGTTCTCATTGAACAGGAAAATAAGACCTTTACTTCTGAATGAATCATGTAAGACTATTCACGCTTCATCGATATAACTTTTACTTATAACGTTATTATGATTTCTATTAATTGTTAATTGTTATAAATATTATTATCTATTAATATTAGAAATGTCCTTGTGATATTGATTTAAAATTTTTTTTTTTCTGCTTATTTTGGCAAACGAGCAAACAGCACACCTGATGGTAATTAGATTGCAATACCAAGGGTATGGCTTAGGCCGCTGCCTACCAATAAAATCCCCAAACTCAGCTAGTTGTGCTTCAGGCTCTCTCGCTCACCGAATAAAGCGCAATAGCACAATTCCATTACTCAGACGTCTATCTTCTGCGAGAGTATGGTACTACCCCGGATGGACCGGCCCGCGGCTGTAGACAGAAAACTGTTTACATCATGGTCCTACCGCTATTGTATATATATTTCTTATCTTATTTTTTTTTAAGACACCAACCTGTACTAATGAAATTATCCTTGTATTACGAAGTACTTTACAAACATAATTAACGCAGATAAGTTACACCCAGACTTTAGAGCAACATTTTGTGGATCACACAAAATTTTGTTCTGCGTAGGAAGCGTAGAAACCACGGCCCTGGCACGGAAGGTTGGTATAAGATACCACTACGCATTCGTCTCCAGTAACATCACCAGTGATGTACGTGAAATTTAGTATGCATGAGTTTTCGGGGTTGATAAATCGATCTAGCTAGATTGCATTTATAGAAAATAACATTTTGTCAGAGGTTCCAGTAAACAAAAAAAATATATTTTATTTTAAAATTGAGGAAAGGAAAAAAAATCTCACCAATTTCCAACGGTTAATCAATATACCGCACATCTCAAAAAAGGAAGGAATATGAGGTGGGGTGAAGGTACAGGATATAAGGAAATCTTACTTCCGTGATGAACAGCCTTCTGAACTTATACTTGCAATTTTCCGTTTCAGAAATCATCTCATCACACCTTGTGGATAAGCCCCTGTCTAGTAGTGGACGTATAGATTCATAGATGGATGAATGTTTCAAAAGGAGATGTCTTTTTAGTCTCAAATTTAAAAAAAAACATGGAGTATATCGACAGATTTATTAGTAGACATACTAGGTAATTAATACCTGCTTATGACACGCTTTTCCACTATACGTTCTTTTACGTTCATTTTTGAAAATAGATGTTAAAGACAAGATACTGTCATAATCGTCACACCTAGCACGTAGAATGGCGATTACAGTCAGTATTTTTATTTGCCCAGAAGTGTAAGGATATAAAAATTACGAAACTAAGCATTTATTTAAAAGAAAATGAAAAAAAATAAGTTAAAAAATAATAAGATCATTAATTTCTTAAAGAATATTCACATGTAAACCAATATTGCCGAAGTCAATTACATTTCAATCTATTTATATTAATTCAAATTCAAATAATTCAGAGAACTTTACTTAATGAAATTTATTTATAACAAAAAGCAAGAAATTTTCTTTCAATAACGAAATTTCTCTTGAAGTCCGAGAGAAATATAAATTTAATCATAGTTAAATAAAAAATACATTTAATTAGGTAAGATGCCGTTAGTTTATTTTTCACTGGACTGGTTTTAAAAATAAGCCCTTTCTTTATGAAAGTGGACCAGCCTTTGTGTAGTTAAATAAAAGGCTTTGGAGAACTGACAGAAACAATTGGGTGTACAAGTTTTTTGCAATTAAGAACCTTACTGGTTATTTCTCAAAACTGCTGAATAACTTTATTTAAAAAGTCAGATCTTGTTTTCATTTTAATTTCTTGAATGAATTTGTTTATTATGTGGGAATAAATGTAACATATATTTATTTTAACAAAATGAAATTTTATATTTATTTAAATGAAGTTTTAAATACAATAATCCTACTAATATTTATAATATTACATTTGATATATGAAACTTTGTGAAGATCATTATACGAGTAATCCTTTGAATGGATTTGGATGAAACAAAAACCAACTTGGATGGGTTTTGATTGGTAGGTAGTGGCCTAGCTATACTCTAAGCATTGCAAAGGTCCTCGAGGCCAGTGACAGTTACTATCACGTGTGTTACTTGCTCATTTGTCACAACAAGCAGTTTAAAAAAATGGCACATGGATAGCCCATTTTCTGGCTTACATATAGTATACTTATCATCCCGGTAAAGTATTTCCCTGGGGATCATATTTCAACATTGAGATAGTTACTTTTAAGCGGGCGAAGCCGCAAACAGAAGCTAGTTATGCATACATGTTGTATATTTCATTTGAAATGATATAATTGATATTTGAAACGTATTAAAAATCTAGGTGTTTTAGATCTCATGTGAATGAAAATGATAATTATTAGATATATATTAATTTGAAAATTTGACATTGATATTAATATTTAACTTTATGCAATTTAATTAACTTTTATTCCTTTTATACTTTGACATTTTATTATACCTAGGTACTTAATCTTATTAATATTTGTAATTGACATGTAATAATCTGTTTTATTAATTAACCTAATAAGTAAGTAGAAACAACAAAGAAACCTGCAATAGTTAAGTTTTTATATGGACATAATAGTAAGTCTGAAATAAATGAATTATTATTATTAAATTAAAAAGGGAATGCTCCGATGGTTCGGACATGTGGAAAGAATGCCGAACGAACGCCTGGTTAAGAAGATATACAATGCGAAAGTGGAAGGATGTAGGTACCGAGGGAGACCGAGACTAACCTACCTAGACCAGATCGGTCATGTACTGAAGGAAGGTGGAGTCAAGAGTCTCCGAAATCGGCGAGCGTGTATGAAGAGAATTATGAATGTTGAGGAAGCGAGTGAAGTATGCAGAGATAGAGTTCTCTGGCACTCTGTTCTCTCTGCCTACCCTGCAAGGGATATGGCGTGATGATATGTATCTATGTAAATTAATATTTTAGAATAATTTAATATATAATCTAAAATCTTATTTGTAAGCATAAATAAATTATTATTATTATTATATAGAAGCTGCTATCTGGTATCAACTACGAATACTACCAACACTTCCATTGCTTGCAGGTGTCGTAAAAGACGACTAAGAGTGTTATATCGGCCTGTACCAACATTATCTGAAGCCGTCTGTTGACCAGACGACATCAGTTGGAGCATCATAAATAAATATTAAATAAAGTAGACCAATAGAATACCGATGAGGTAGAATAAAAGCTAACGTCATAACCTTTAGAAAGAGGTTCGTACCGCTGCATTAATAATTCAAGTCCGTCCTCGGATGCGCTTGTTTTGCGATGCTGGAATACAGCTACTAGACGGCTATATAGGATGTTGGTCTTAAAAGCATTGAAATGCAAGTGCTTAGTTATATTATAAGGTAGCCAACGCTCGGAAATGTGGAAAGAAAGCCGAACGAACGTCTGTCCTCGTCTTAAGAAGATATACAATGCGAAAGTGGAAGGATGTAGGTGCCGGTAGGGGAAACCGAGACTCACCTACCTAGACCAGATTGGTCACGTACTGAAGGAAGGTGGAGTCAAGAGTCTCCGAAACCGGCGAGCGTGTATGAAGAGAATTGTGCATGTTGAGGAAGCGAGTGAAGTATGCAAGGATAGAGTTCTTTGGCACTCTGTTCTCTCTGCCTACCCTGCAAGGAGTATGGCGTGATGATATGTATGTATGTGTAGCCAACTTTATATTATTCTGAAATGCTGAATTTTTCATAAAAAGAGAGTAAGATAATAAGTATACAATCCGTGATGCATTGATTGCGGGTATTGCTAAAACCGATAAGGATAGATTCAAACAGATATCACTAAAAATAAATTCGAATTAAAAGCTTATAAAAATTGTCCTGCCTAAGAATCGAACTTACTATTACTAATCGTGGTAGGATCACACTGTTGACAATTTTCTATTTACAATCGCGGGCCGGTTCGTCTGAGATAGTACCACAATCTCACAGAAAATCGACATCTAAGCAACAGTAATATGCTCTTGCTTGGTTCGGTAAGCGAGAAAATCGGCAACCCATTTTTCTGTGCGGGTTTGGGTTTTCATTGGTAGGCAGCGGCCTAGCTGTACCCTTGGTATTGGCAAAGGTTAATGAGCGTCAATAACATTTACCATCAAGTGGACTACTTACTGGTTTTTCCCCATAAATAACAGAAAAAAAACACACAGTATTCGTAGCAGCTACAATACAGTAATCTTAATGTATATAAATTACGTGTCACGTTATTTGTCCGCCATGGACTCCTAAAGTACTTAACCGATTTTAATCAAATTTGCACAGCATGTGTAGTTTGATCCAACTTAAAAGATAGGATAGCTTCCATCTTAATTTATAGTCGCAATATTATATTATTGCATCTCCAAACGATTCTAACAGATA
Organism: Lymantria monacha; assembly: GCA_905163515.2. NCBI lineage: Eukaryota > Metazoa > Arthropoda > Insecta > Lepidoptera > Erebidae > Lymantria > Lymantria monacha. The sequence goes on along the minus strand of LR991102.1, from coordinate 23,316,232 downwards.
GCGGTATCTGTTGACTAGATTGAGAAAGTATTTAATAGATGGCACTATGTTATATGTACAAATGTTTCATATAAGCTATAATTTATTAGCATAACCACCAAGTGTCACTGAGGCTACCTTAGCCACATCAACGCATGGCCGCGTCTGCTAGTTTATTATATAACTAATTTAACTTCAAAATGTCCATTTTGTTACAATGTCTTCCATCCACAATCTAGTAGTCTAATTCCAGTACAATTACCAGTAGCTCTATAAAACTTATTCACAACAGTAAAACGACATGTAATTTCAAAAGAATTTGGAATTATTCCAACTGTGTCATTTATAACAGTGCTTTCAACAGTAATGGCCACCGAGATGGTAGAGCAGCCGGTAATCTCTTTGTTGATAACACAGAACTATTTAGTATATGACGTCATGAATTATTCATGACACTTATACGTATAGATATAATATATTATTGAAAGATTTTGCTATATACAAAATGATAGATACATGTTTAGATATTTACAATTTTAAAGGATTTTTTTTTTTGAAATGAATCTATATATTATAATTATTTCTAATTTTTACGCGAGTATTACACATTTGAAATAAAACTACTTTTACGGATTCTATCGCGTTTGTATTTGATTTTTAGTTTCTCGACGCTTTGAAGACTTTACAGTGATCATGGTCACGAGAGAACTGTCCTCCCGTGACCATACGAATGCGATAGAATCCATAAAAGTAGTTTTAATTCAAATGAATCTAGTTGTTTTGTTTTGAAAATGATCAGTAATATTTTTGTGAAATAGAAAATAGTGGGACTAAACTGTATAAGATTGAATGGGAGTAGTGTTATATGCAGTTCTCGCTATCATTTAATATAAATAAATAAATAATAAACACAATCAATTTAATATTGATATATGAATATTATATGAAATAAAACTATGTTCACGGATATTATTTTTACGCATTATAAATACGTAAAAATTGTTTTATTTGAAATATATTATACTCGCATAAATATCAGATATCACGATGAATAATATAATTAAAATATTTCCCTAGAATACAAAATTATCGTTTTGATCGCATGTCTTTTTAACACATAGTATAAGATTGTTTTTCGGTCGCTCCTCTTATTCACTCAATAACCATAGCCTGCTAATAAAAGAATAAGAAATAGTCACCGCCGATAATAATATAATTGTTAAATCTCATTTAATAATTTACTGATATAATTATTGTTTTATTGTTTAGTGATCGACGAGGTGTTCTGGATGCGGCAGCTTTGCAAGCGTTGGCGGGCGAGAGCGTATTAGAGAAAGAAAGACAGCTGTCGGAGATGATCATGCAACTGCAAATGGTGAGGGAGCAGCTTTTAGCACAACAAGAACATGCTAAGGTAAGATAGATATAGAATTAGCGTAAGAATTAAGAAATGAAAATAAAAAACAGCTTTTCATAATTTTATTAAATTAAACTTCTTTTCTTCCCGTTTATGCATTTCCATGTAATGTATCTAGTATCTTTTTTGTACAGAGTGTTCTTCTCTTAGAGCTATGTGGTAGCGGCTACGAATACTACCAACCCTTACTTTGCTCATGGATATCGTAAAAGACGACTAAGAACCTTATAACGACCTGGGCCAACTCCATCTGATGCCGTTTGTTCAATAATTACATTCTCAAGGAGGGTTGACGTCTGCCAGGCGGCCGGTAATAAAACTATTGCCAATAACTTTTATTTAAATTTTGAAATAAGAGTACATATTGTATCGACCGTAATCGATATAATTATATAATAACGATCGTAATTGCGATAAGAGTAGGAGAATGATGAGTTTTCTTCTCTTAGCGATGTTAGCAGCTGAAACCTTTCTCATCTCTCATAACATAAGACGAAAATAAAAGAAAGATAAATAATGACTTCATTCAATCTTAATTAATAATGTCGTTGAAATCATGACCTAATTTTTATTAAATTAAAACACTACACATCAATGTTACTAATTTTTTATTATGACGAACGAAGTGTTGCTTTTGATCTCAAAATTTAAAAATATAATTTTCACTATCAACAATCGTCAATAGTATGATTATATCCAAGCAAATTGATCGCCCCCGTCTGACGCGTTTGAAGTTTGAAAAATGCACGATACCATTTTTGTTACGTCTTCAGTGCTATCTGATTTCATATTTTTTTTTTCGGTCTATTAAAAAATACAGCACATTGATGACCCAGTTCGATGTGCCAACTTGTTGTAATGAAGTTACTCGGATTAACATCGACCGAGATAAATGCGTTTTGATATTATTACAACAACGCCTGTTTCCGCTGCGAAGGGATTTTATTTGATGAATATTTAATTGAATTATGTAATTTATTTAATGTAATAACGTATTATATGTCTTTACAAAAGATTACATTAGTAGGAAGTAAATTTATTTCACTTTCTTTTCTTAGCGTCATCTTAACACAGCTCATATATGTCCCACTGTTGGGCTCGAACCTCCTCCATATTGGGAGGGAAATTGAGCTACTACATCACGCTGATGAGACGTGTTGGTTATTATTTATATCGTTTCGTTTCGAGTTTTCCTTCTCTCGCATAGATGTTATATGCGTTTTATATCCCTTAGTCGTCTCTTACAATCACTCACGAGTAAGGTAGTGAATTGTAGTATTACTCGGTTACCAAACAAAAGCCTTTATTCGCTTAGATTTCGCACAGGCCTTCAGATTAGGGTAATTAACCTACTGAATCAAGCTAATTAGACTAGGTTTAACTTAAGGTTTCATTTTAAAGTTTTCTTCGTTTGAAATAAAATTACTTTTACAGATTCTATCGCGTTTGTATTTGATTTTTAATTTCCCGATGTTTCGAACATTTTACATGGTCACGGGAGGACTAAGGTGTACGTCAAAAAGTCATCGTTATTGCAGAAATTGATATCTAAACATTAGAAGTAAACATTAGTAATCATTATGTTTTCTTCATTTATATTAATTTTATTTGCTTATTTTAATGAATATTACAACTAAAGTAAATTAAGAGTTGGTGACCATAATAATCTTACTACGTCACCATACCTTGTGACTTTACAAAGCTATAATTATTTAGAAATGGAAGATAGATACCAATTTTCTATGAATTAACCTCAAAATAGAATAGGTTGATACAGAATAAGGATATTTTCTCGTGTGATAAGGTATAGAATTCGACCTTACCTACCATTTCCTCAAAACTTTGAATATTATGTAATTTTAGTTAAAAATTATAGTAGTAGGAGGACGCTGTTGACAGTTTTCTATCTATAGCCACGGGCCGGTCCACCCGGGGTTTTACCACTCTCGCAGAAGATCGACGTCTGAGTAATAGCAATGTGCTATTGCGTTTCGTTCGGTGAGCGAGAGAGCCGGAAGCCCAACTGGATGAGTTGAGAATTGTAATGGTAGGCAGTGGCCTAGTTATACCCTTGGTATAACAAAGGTCCATGGGCAGCAGTGACACTTACCATCAGGTGTGGCTGCATGCTCGTTTGCCACTATAAGCAATAAAAAAAAATTTTGCTACATTTTTTTAACTCTGAACTAGCGAAAGAATCAACGCGAAAAAATTTAATTTCATTCTTATCCTGTATTTCTAAATAATAATGAGGTAATCATCATATGTCGTCTAATTTTATTAATTATAAAATATACAATTTAAAAGTCAAATGATATCAAAACTAAGAATAATATTATATATCGCGTAAAATTATTATTACAGAAAATTATAATTTATAGCAAAATGTTCTACGTAGAAAACAAACCTTGACTTGACAAGAGAGAAAATTCAGGATGAGTTTGATTCCCCTCCATTAAGAAATAAGTTATAATACTTAAATTACTGAAATTTAGCATTTAATATGCTTAATTATTTATAAAATCCGATTACGAAATGAAAAATGATGTCGCAAGCGGGATTCGAACCCGCGCCCTATTGGGATTCCGGCCCAATCGTGCTGCCACTACACTACCGCGATCGCACGATTGGGCCGGAATCCCAATAGGCGCGGGTTCGAATCCCGCTTGCGACATCATTTTTCATTTCGTAATCGGATTTTATAAATAATTAAGCATATTAAATGCTAAATTTCAGTAATTCAATATTTTATTGTATTTATTAATTAAAATTTAATTCAAAATGAAACTATAACTATTCAGATGTGAGGACAGTCTTCTCGTGACCATGATGTCAAAAAATATTTGAAACGTCGGTAAATTAAAAAAAAAGAAATCAAATACGTAGTAAAATCCGTAAAAATAGTTTTATTTCAAATGTTTAACACTCCAGTGAACATTAGCAATATAATTAATGATTAATTTTATAACATCAGAAATCATTAATGTTTAATTAGTTACTTTAATTTATATAAATACATGTTTTTAGATTTAATTTTAAACTTTATTTATTTTGTAAGATACAAGAATTTTTTTTACTGTTTTTATTTGTTAAAATGTTCCACCGATCATCTTGAAAATTCACATATACATTCTTAAGGATATAAAAAAGATTATCCACGAACAGAGTATATGTACCTGAGGGATAGAAAATCTTAAAGAATAGAAACAAGCACACCTCAATATGTTCTTTGCCATTGTAATCCCTTTCTCAAAACTTAAAGTTTTGTTTAAGCTTTTAAAATTAGATTAGTTACGCGTCCGTAGTCTTTTTGAACACTGAAGCATTTGTTATTTAGATTTGGACGTGATATAAAACCTGTTTATTTTTTATTTATAGTCAATATAGAAGAAAAAGTCAAGAAAACAGTATTTATTAGTTATTATACCTACACATTTATTCGAATAGATGTATTTTATGTTTTCTTATCAGAATGTTATTTTGATGGGTCTTTGATGTTCATACGACTAAAATTTTTAATTAAATAAGTGTTTAAATATGAAAATAAACTAATTTTATCATCTTTCAACTTATACCTATACGGCCCACTGTTGGGTTCGAGTATGCTCCATAATGTAAGGGAAATTAAACTATTATACGACGCTGGTCAGACGTGTTGGTAAAAGGTATTGTTTCGAGTTTTTCTTCTCTTGCATTTTATATATGTTATATGCATTTTATATCCCTTAGTCTTTTACGCACACCTGCAGCTAAAGGGCGGTAAATTTTATTCTTACTCCGTCATCATACAGAAAGTTGTTTTATTTTTTAATTATGTTTTTATAATCCAAAAATTCTAAATACTTTTCAGTAGATATATATTATCAGAGACTTTAGTTATTTGAGACCTACTTTTTTTCTATATATAATTTATATGTTATTGTGTACATCTTGTCACTAAGGTCAAGAAATCAGTATCCGTGGTCAACTCACTGTTGGTAGGGAGATAACATAGTAGGTATATTATGGGAACACACGCCACCATTCCATCGTTTCAGACATATCAGGGTACACACTCAGGAAAAAAAAACCTTAAACAAGAAATCTTAAGAAGTAGAACAAAGACAGGTTCATTAACATTAGATTCACTAATTTATATTAGTAATTTTATCCTATCCATCCGTGACCATGATCACTGTAAAGTGTCCGAAACGTCAGGCAATTAAAAATCAAATCTAAACGCGATAGAAACCGTAAAATAGTTTCATTTCAAATATGTAATAGGTACTCGCGTAAACATCAGAAATCGTTAATAAGTTTATTTATAATATATTAACTTTAATATTAATTAAAAACAAAATATTCTAATTGATATGTATTTATATTCTTCTCAAAATAACAACGTTTAATTAACGAATGAAAGCAAGTAGGTACATTTGATATCAATATGTATTATGTATACAATACAGCATCCTTTCATCTCAAATCAATTTTCATGTTGAATGCATATTGTACTGTGTACAGGCAGTAGGTACGGTTCGCAACAAAGACACTCTCTTACTAATGAATCAGCGATAAAAACTCGAATAACTCTCGATATGCCCTCTGTATAGGGCTGGCAAAAATATTTGCTTAAATTATTTTAATAACTCAAAAGGTTTAATGTTATGAATGACGTTGAAACTGCATAGATAGTGTAGTTGTTAAAATACTGACTTACCTTGCCAGTGTTATGGGTTCGATTGCAATGCAGGACAACATTTTGTGAGATCAACATTTTTTTTTGTTTTTCTTTGGTCTCGCTGTAATCTGTGTCTGCTAATTCTGTGTTTGTCAAGTCCCACGCAAATATACTAATTATTTTCTTAGTGTAAAGTATGGTTTTTAAAATAAATAACGTCATCATTCCTCGTCATCATTCTCCTACTCTTATTCCAATTACTTGTGGTCGATACGATATATACTCTTCTTTCATATTACATATTGTAAAAGTTATTGATAATAGTTTTATGACCGGCCGTCTGCCAGACCCTCCTTGGGAATGTAATTGTTGACCAAATGGCATGAGATGAAGTTGGCCTAGGTCGTTATAAAGCTCTTAGTCGTCTTTTACGACATCCACGAGCAAAATAAGGATTGGTAGTATTCGTAGCCGCTACCACACAGCATGCACATAACGTCATTATAATGATTGTGATAACAGTATATCATATTAAAACTAAATATTATGTTAACAAATAACTCTCAATAGAGTAGGATAGACATAAAAATATTCAATCAAACAGTTGGGAGTTTACGACGAGGTCTAGGTTAATAGAAAATAATGTTAAGAATGTTGCATAATAAACATGGAACGCTAATAATTAAAAGTCGAAGATATTAAATAATTTAAAACTCCGCACTTTAAAATTTAAATATCGATTTTACGACCTTTTGCTCTGATGATTTTAACTATGGACAAATTATAGAAATAGATACACGTTTGTTACAAATTTCCAGTCATAAAAATTCATTTTGAGCATAAATTATGGGAATCTGTTTTACAGAAGCATTTGCCCGCTATAATTAAAATGAGCATAATAAAATGAATGCAGTTATCTGCCACGATTTGTATATTTTAACATATTGGTAATTTCTTAAATTAATTTTAATATGATTAATCGTGTATCTTTATTCATTAAGTTTGAAGGTAGTTATGTATTATTCAAGGTGAATGTCAAAAGGTGATACCATGATAAGAATTGCTGCTGTGTATTATTATGTTTTTTTAGGGGGTAATGCTTCTAGATATGCCCATCATTACAACTTCTTTATTAACAATTGTGTCCATAAATAACAGAGATTTAATTGAATCTGTAAAAGTCTTGGCAACTTTTTGTTATTTATCTTGCCACCTGTTTATTGAAACTAATAACTAAATAGTGAAGTCTTTAAATATGAAAGTAGGGAAATAAAAATCAATTGAACTACATCATTAAAACACCTGTCTCTTCAACCAAGTAGGTACTTAAGAACAGCTGACGGAAGTAGTACTTCCTTACCTACGGATATCAATAGTTTATATCCTTCCTTAATAGGTACCAAGGTCAAATTAGTACTGATTGATAGTCAGTTATGTGACTCATACTAAAAGAAATTATAATATTTACTAATAGTGTAGTTCGAAAAGGTTTGCTGCCGTGAAAAAAATAATCTATAATTTCTATAATAAGCGAAAAGTTCATCTAAGTCTTACTAATTATATTTCATAAATTAACTTTACCAATGGGTCGAATATACATATATTTTCATTCACAGAATTTCGCCAAAAACTCAATGCAGTATACAGTATTGATAAATGAAAAAATGTATTAATGACTCTTGAAAAATATTACTGTCAACCCTATATTGTCTATAGTACAGAAGCAACCCGTCTATGGCGGTGCAAATAGGAGCGGCTAATGGCGGGCGCGTTCACATTCGCGCGTTTTTTTCCGACCATCGCTTTGTTGACTGTATTGGGTGCGTTCCGAATAGCGTTCGATACACGTTCGCTTCATCAATTTTTTTTTAATGTTTTGTCTTTGGAACGGTGGGCTTTTTTCGACGTTTGTTTGTACCATTCTTATACCTTTAGTTGTGATTAGTTTGAAATAATACTATCTAACACTTTAGGCGATTTTCAATGCAGAAAATATGACTAAGTTATCAAATATATATGCTATTGATCGACTAACGATTGGATTTAGATAAGTTGGTATAATTTCACTTATACGTGCTAAGACTAATAATTATCATCATCTCAAGTCATATATGTCCCACTGCTGGGCTTCGGCCTCTTCCATAATGAGAGAAAAATTGACCAACTACAACACCACGCTGGTCAGGCGTATTAGTATAAAGTTTTAATTCAAGTTTTCCTTCTCTTGCTATAGATGATGCCATTTATATCTCTTAGTCGTCTCTTATAATCACCCACGAATAAAATAGCAAGGTGGTGAATTGTATTCTTACTTCGTTACCACACGGAAAAGACTAGAAATATGTTTGAAATAAAACTACTTATACGGATTCTATAGCGTTTGTATTTGATTTTTAATTTCCCGACGTTTCGAACACTTTACAGTGATCATGGCCACGGGAGTAGGTACTGTGTGGACAGTCCGTAAAAGTAGTTTCATTTCAAATGTGCAACACTCACGTAAACATCAGAAATCATTATAATAATATTTAACCTAAAGTTCCTTGTTACCAGGTCATAAAAACAGAAAAAAAAATTATAATAGATAATATGTTATTACAAATAACATAGCTGTGTGGTAGCGGCTACGAATACTACCAACCCTTACTTTGCTCGAGGATGTCGTAAAAGACGACTAAGAGCCTTCTAACGACCTGGGCCAACTCCATCTGATGCCGTTTGGTCAACAATTACATTCCCAAGGAGGGTTGACGTCTGGCAGGCGGCCGGTCATAGAACTATTGCCAATAACTTTTACAATATGTACTATGAAAGAAGAGTACATATTGTATCGACCCCAAGTAACTGGGATAAATGTAGGAGAATGATGATGTTATTACAAATAATTATTTACAATAGTATTTGTCTTAATATAATTTTAAATATCCTTACTAATATTATAAATACGAAAGTAACTCTCTCTGTCGCTCTTTCACGCCAATACTACTGAACCGATCTAAATGAAATTTGTTGCACAGATAGATGGTCTAGAACCTGATAAAGGACACACGCTACTTTTTAAAAGGGTTGTAAAGGAGGATGAAATGTAGTAAGGAAGTATTGTCATTTTTAAAACCAGAAGCTTGAAACTTATTTTTAGGCTATTGATTAGATGTCAATAAATATGACATTAAAATATTGTAAAAAAAATACCCTTAAGGGGTAAAATAAAAATAGGGAATGAAAAACTTTAGGAAAGTAACCTTTTACACGGGCGAAGCCGCAAGCAGAAGTTAGTATAAAATAAAATAATTTTCTATCGCAAGACAAGGCCCTTTTAGTTCATATACAATCTTGCAAAAGTTCATATATTGATGTTACACTAACCCAATTGTTAGATAGTATTAGTTTTGTTGGACTCGAGACTCAATTCATTACAAGTGACACATTAAGTGACCTATGTCAACTTATGATCTTATCATTGAGTTATGCCATTCCATTGACAAATTTAGAAACGCATCTTATTGTCTATGGATATATTTGTAAGAGTAATTAATGCATTCGCTTTACAAGCAACCTTTACATCACTATTCTAAAATATTAAGTCTTTTACTTATTTCTATATCATAAAGTGTTAGGACCACACCGTTGACAGTTCTCTGTCTACAGCCGCGGGCCGGTCCGTCTGAGGTAGGATCACACTGAGCAGAAGATCGACGTCTGAGTGATGGCAATGTGCTATTGCGCTTCGTTCGGTGAGCGAGAGAGCCGGAAGCCCAACTGGGACGGGTTTGGGGTTTGTATTGGTAGGCAACAGGCTATACTCTTGGTATTGCAAAGTCCATAGGCGGCAGTGACACTTACCATCAGGTGTGCTGCCTGCTCGTTTGCCACCACAAGCAATAAAAAAAATATTAGAAAATAGGCAATGTTTATTTTTTTATCTATCAAGCAAAAGTAATCTCTTAACAGACTATCAAATGATAATTTGTTAAGCAAAGATTACTTTCAGAGGAATTTGATTTCTTTTCTTGGAGCTCTGTTTCTACTGCTTTTATAAATTATGGTAGTAGGTAACTGCTTGCAGGAATTAATTTCTATTTAAAAAAAAATTAAGGCCACCCTGCAGTAAGAAAATAATTCTTGTTCTGCGGGGAACTTTACAAACATGTAATTAACGCAGACAAATTATACCCTGACTCAGAACAACACCTTTTGGATCGCACAAAGTATTATCCTGCGTAGGAATCGAACCCATGCTACTGGCACAGATGGTCGGTATCTTAACCACTACGTCATCTATGCGGTCTTTAAAAATTAATCTGTGATAACCATTTTTTTATTTCACAATTCAATTCCGTCTTCTTCTTCTTCTTTTTATGTATTGGCAATCAGCTACTTATACGAGCCATTTTTGCCAGTGTCGAGTTATAATTATCTTCACGTTCTTAATCTCTTCAGGTTAGTCATTGTCTGTCAGTCAGTCGAATTGTCGCCATCAACAGTGCTATGGTGACACTGTTAATGGTATGTTGTAGGAATTTTGATGGAAAACGAAAACGTTGTAAAGCACTTTTATATGATATTCACTACATCCCAGCTGTTCTGTCACATCATATTACATAAAATACCATAAAAATTATCTAATATAACACGTTAAAACACTAAGATATTGAATATAATACAAGAGCACCACATGACGTTTTAGATTCCCGCCAAAAGTCCCTTCAATTCCGTCTATTAATATTACAAATACCTACCTAGTTAATATCGTAAAATACCATAGACAAAAACATTAAAAAAATAAGTATCGAGGGTACCTACTATAATTTTAGAAGCAACAAGTATAAAAAAATATTTGTGAGAGCACTCAGTCCAATTAAAATATAAATGAAATAAATGGCAACACTATCACGGGTATGGTCTAGCTATGGGATCTACCTATAGTGTGGCAATGAAATTGTAATCTTATTTAAAACACAGAATGTAGATTCGTATAAAATGTGATATTTCAGAGACCAAAAATGGCTGCGGGTTGAGAGCCCTCAGCGCTCACCCATAGTCCGGGTTAAGCTGTGACAGCCATCTGCAGCTAACAGCTAAAAGACAAACACAAAAAAAGGGGCCAAAAATGAGCAAAAAAAAAAAAATTGCTTTTAATTGAAAATAAAACAAGTTTTACGGATTTCATCGCGTTTATATACCTATGATTATAAATTTCCAGACGTTTCGAACACTTTACAGCGTTCATGTATATGAGAGAACTAGTCCTCTCGTGACGATGAAATCAAATACAAATGTAGTAAACCATAAACATAATTTCAAATGTGTAATACTCGCGTAAAAATCAAAATTTATACAAACCCATCTAACTAGCTTAGGTCAATTTCCTTTTCCATTTAGGAGGAGGCTTCGAGCCCAACAGTTGGACATATATGTGTTAAAATTATGTATAAGCAATAACATTATTATCTCTTTGTCAACTTTCCTGCCTACCGTACCTACACATCAGTATTAATCTGTATATTGTAATTCCCTCATACGGCCAGACAAACGGAAATATGAAAATGAAAAGTATAAACGGAAAAACGCATCAAATGCTAGCATGCGACGCCGGCCGGACAAAAAATGAACACAACCGCTTAATTCGCAAAAAGCCCGTTTGATGTCTCACTAATTGACAATCAGTCGGAGGACGCGTCTCATTGGTCCGCTTCCTCGTTCTGTTTTTAAAAATTTAAAACAAATAAATTAGTAGGGTAGCCATTTTTGTGCGTTGTTATTTTTGGAGGGATGCGTATGTGTACTTTATAACAAGCAAATTAAAATATATGCCAAAGTAAATTCAATACTATCATATTTACTATTTGTGAATAACGATTGATATTTTTGGAGCACTTTATTGAATTGCAGACCTACGTAAAAGTAACTGTCACTGCTACAACACTACACGTATGTAAAGATTGTCGCGTGCACAAGGAAATCATTTCATCCTGAAAATTACTAAGAAAACTAGGTAAATAAAAACTAGAGCAGATATTTAGTTTAAGATAAAACTATTTTAGTATATCAATTCTAAGATCTAATACTAAGTAAAAGGTTTTTCCTATCACTAACCTCTTGTGTGATTTTAAGAATTTTCACGCAGCGCAGCTAATTTTATCTTCATTATTTTTGAGCATAGTTTAAGGCTAACTAGATTTCCTTAGCTTTTCCTTGTTGTTACTTAATTTATAGGCAAAACTTACTAGTTTGCTAGGTGGTTCATTCACTTGTTAATTCATAATTAGAAAATCAAATATAGGTAATAATATAGGTACGTACGTACATAGGATATAATAATGTTATTATTTGCCTTACGGTTTTTGCCCATAGTGCTGCATCTTCATTTTTTTTTAAATGCGTATAACATATTTATCTATTGGTTTTTATTATTTTTAAGCTTAAGAGTCGAAATATTAATTAATATAAGACAAAGATGAGTTATATGATATTCTTATTAGTATTTATATAACTAAATAATTCATAAAATTGATAATATGCGTGAATTAAAAGTCACCAATACGAATACGCCTGGTGCCAGTTTTCTTGCGGTTGGAAATTCTTATAGATACTATCGCGGTAAAAAATGACAACACATGAAGTTGTAGTATAACTTTATAATATTTTAACGTCGGGAAGAAGGAACTTGGATGCAAAAATCACTTTTAAAAAGTATAGTTACTTTTAGGAGCATATTTGAGGACGAATGTCATGAATTTCAAAATCTTATTTCTTCTCAATTCTTAGCATAAAACGTGAATACAATAATTAATCTAAGTAGATATATAAAGTACTAGGTTTTCTCATGGTTATTAACTGTGTGTCTTTGAGAATCTATAAACCTAAACCAAATTGTATAGGTAATAAAATCTATTACTAATTTTAACGTTAAAAATCGATCTATTTTTAATCTTACCTAAATATAAATAAATTAATTAAAAACATAATGTACTATAATGCATTTTAATTTGTTCTCGTCAAATATTCCCCTAGTCACTACTCTATTAAATCTAATAAATACGACGAATTTTAATATTATCAAACGTTATTTTAAGGGGGGAAAAAGCTCTCATGAAACATTTTTAAAAAGGTGTCATTTCACATTAAACGCCCAACTACGACCTGATGAAAAAAGCAAGTCAACAAGTTTCTCTTTTAAAAAAAATAAATCAAATTAAAAAAAAATATATGTCCTCTGGCATTCGAGGGGTTAGCCGTGTCAGACCAATTAGTTTTTGAAAGAAAACTAGAGGAGTGACGGACAGACGTGTGGTGACAACGTTTTTGATTAAAAACTTTAAAAAGATAACATTATGAACTTCGTGTCAGCTGCCGACACGCTCTTTAGCAGTGCAATATGTTGTGGATACCATTTTTTTTTTTATTTAATATTTATTTTACTGTCACTTGCATGAGGAATATTAAAATAATGTAACATGCATATGTTTATGTAAATTACATACCTAATTAGATTTTTTTATTTTCTGTTACATATATCCCTAATCATCATTATCATCATCTCAGCTCATATGTCCCACAGTTGGACTCAAGGCTCCGTAATGAGAGGGAAACTGACCTACTATACCACGCTGGTCAGATGTATTGATATAGGATTTTGTTTCGAGATTTCCTTGTCTTGCATAGATGTTATATGCTTTTTATAGCTATCCCTTAGTCGTCTCTTACGATCACCCACGGGTAAAATTGGGGGTGGTGAATTGTATTCTTACTCCGTCACCACACGTAAGTTCGTAATTATTTGTATTATATACCTACTTACTAACCTAACTTATGTATGAGAACGTACTTAAAAATTACTTAAATTGATCATCTGAGCTCAAGTTTAAGCTATTTATAAAAACTTATTCGCAAGCGAAAAATTATTATTAATAATTAAACCAGTGTGAATAAACCAAATGCGTGTGACTAATTTTATCGTTTTATTGGAGACGTTTTACACGCCATCTATTAGTAAAAGTTTACATATAGCTCCGATTACTTACTCTAACTTTGTGCGATACAATGACTACCCGATAATATGAATTATTGAAATTTATTACTTATCTTGCCACAGTTGGTACCTACTCGTATTTACTTATAGCACATCAAATATGTGAATAAAAAAGCATTTTCTTACCTATATCAAATAAAGTATGGATTAGGAAACATGAAATTACTCGAATATTTCTGAAAGATTGTGACTATTTTTTTTTTTGTCAAAAAGGCACAAGGCCCTACATAGAATTAATCTAGATTCGTGTAGATCTCATAGTTGGCTTTTGCGACATCTACGTGTAATATTAGATAAGATTAAAAGAGTATACACCTACTTATATTCCATCGTATTAATAAAATATTTAAAAATATAGATTGTTTTTCCGTGTGGTGACGGAGTAAGAATACAATTCATACAAACAACAAAATCACCCTCTATCTTAACCCTGGGTGATCGTAAGAGACGACTAAGGGATACAAAAGGCATATAACATCTATGCGGGAGATGGAAAACTCGAAATAAAACCCTATACCAACACGTCTGACCAGCGTGGTATAGTAGGTCGATTTCTCTCCCATTGTGGAGGTGGTTCGAACCCAACAGTGGGACATATATGAGTTGAGATGATGATAGTTATATGTTTTAGCATTATTATCCATTGTGTAGACTAATATCCAACAATAGAAGTCTATTGAAGACGTAAGACAGACATTTTTTAATTTTCTTTTTATAAAACGCCGTAGTTCTATTTTCAAATTTATGATTACTATAACGTCGATTAAATAAAAACGTTCTTAAATTTTGAAATAGTGTTGTAAGTAATCCATGTATCGTTTATCGATTAGTTTACTGACAGAACGATTAGTCACGGTGAAGCGATTGATGATTGGCATATGCCGTCACCCCTACTTGTTCCTGAACACCATACATCACGACGAATTAACAAGTATTCAACTAATTTAAGTATATATTTGAAGCACGACTAAAGTTATCTTAACTAGAATTTGAATAGTTTAGAAGTTGCTTAACTTTTGTCCGCGAAATTTTCTTTAATTCAAATTCTGTGTTAATCGATTAGTAGATATAATTATTGCGTCTTTATTTTGTGTGGGCTTATTATTATTAGATATGCCTATGTAAAATGGAATATAGGTCGATTGTTTTTTTTTCTTAGATCATCATATAAAGATTTTAATAACTTTGATACTTCAGTATTGTTTTTTTTTTCATATTAATTTGTTTCTATTGCCTATTTCTTTTTTTGTTTTATTTAAAGATGTGTCATGGGGAATTATGTGTGGCGTGAGATACTAAATCATCTCTACATTCAAATATTTGCTTCTATGTTTAAATACAGCAGCTTAAACCTATTTGGGATATATCTATCTATCGAACTATATAAATTATTATCTGAATTGATATAGCTAATAAGTATAACATAACAATCATTGTAATATCTATAACTGAAAGGCATGCGCTTTAAACGTTATAACACATGACCAAACCATTTGCAAACGGACGAATAGAAGAAAATCTACAATACAAAGGCGTGCCCATTTCCACCGATCATTGTGTCAGAGTATAACAGCAGTATATATCCCTCCTTGTCTCACAAAGACGCCGCTGTGATGCGCAAAAGAGATAGCCAACACAATAGACAATTGTTATCCCCACCACGGCTTAGCTCTAGATATTTATTGTACGCGAAAATAGATTTTATATTTAGCATACAAAGGTTTTATTTCGATAGGGTTTGTGTAGAGTTTAATTTGATTCGCTAGTCTTTGGCAGAAACAATGGTAGAGTAGGTATAAATAGAAGTTTATGGTTTGCAGAGATTTATTGGCATCGTTACTCTGTAGGCATTTATAATGTTTGGTTTTTCATAAGTCGTTTTATACGGCGCGTTATGTTCGCGGTTGTAAAATCTGGTATAAGTCATTAATGCACGGTTAGTTATAGCTAGTTTTTCGATATTTGATGATGAATTTGTTTATTGGTGTGATTATTTTTAGTAAAAAAACTAAACGTCTTTAGGCAAAACCTTCACTTTATTTTATGAGTTTTGAATAAGATTGGGCTTATACAAAATAACGATTAGGTAGAGCAAAATCTTTAAATTTAATTTTTATACAATATCTATTAATTATACCTATTCATTGTGAATTTTATACTTTATGAACATGGATGAGAATGAGGATGTAGATACCGGGGGAGACTGAGACTAACCTACCTAGACCAGATTGGTCACGTACTGAAGGAAGGTGGAGTCAAGAGTCTCCGAAACCGGCGAGCGTGTATGAAGAGAATTATGAATATTGAGGAAGCGAGTGAAGTATGCAAGGATAGAGTTCTCTAGCACTCTGTTTTCTCTGCCTACCCTGCAAGGGATATGGCGTTATGATATGTATGTATGTATTTGATTGTATAAAATAAGTAAGTACCTAGGTACCTACCTAGTTTAAGTTTTATCCATTAATTTTGCCATACAATTGACAATTTGTTCATCATTAGTAAGTAGGTACCTACGTAAATCAATAGATAACGTGATGAGCTTTTAAACATTCAATTATGGATAAAATATCCATGATTTACATCACGCTCAAACAAAACAAAGCACACAATTCACTGTAAGCATGAATATCCTCTTGATACCTACTTACCTATAAAATATTATCTTCACGTCCCTAAACCCCGTTGCCTAAATTATTTTCCTTTGGCGAAAAAGTAACAAAATTGTCTATCCTCCTTTGTAAAAAGTTACATAAAATACACAGAAGTTGTACCGGGTTTACGTAATTAAGTAGCCACGCTTAGTTACCCGAGGAGCTCAAGTTTTCACCGAGGAAAAACTCTGAATGCCATTTTCAAATAAGTGCCGTTGAATTCTTATTTTTCTTCTATATTTTTTCATATTGTTTAAAAAACTTTGCTTTTAGAAAAGATCTTTAAAGAGTTTCTTATGAATAGATTATTAGGTACCTACAATATATTTTTAATTTTTTTTACTAATTAAAGGTCAAGTTCACGTTCAATTATTAGACATGGGGTTTCTCTAGATGACAGCTACTAACTTAATATTCTCCACGCTGATCGAAAAGTATATGGCATTTTAATCGTCATTGTCACCGTATAAGTCCCACTGCTGGGCTCGAGGCTCTTCCACAGTGGGAGGGCAATTGATCTACTATATCGCGCTGGTCAAACATGTTGGAATAGAGTTTAATGTATCTACGAGTTTTCTTTACCTTTCTTTACCTAGGTATTATAAATACCTAATATAAAACAAATGAATTCAACAACAAAATTCACGAACAAAGCTAACTGAAAGTAAATTAACCTTTCTGAAACTCATTTACCGATACAAAACAAGATGGCTACCAATAGAACTGCCCCAATCGGAAAATACTGGTATGAAAAGACGTCTGAAACAGCTCCGGAATCAACTGAAACATGCTTCTTTGTGTGTATTCAGTATACAAATGCTTTTCTTGGTCGGCATTCATGGTTTTCTATGGGGGTAATAAAGGTTCCCACGGACACAATGAGCCGGGAAGGCAAGGAGAGTGATGAAAAGTTGGGAATCTGGGCCGCGTTCCCGAGGCGACGTAGTGATGTACCATACTTGTTTGTCGATAAACGCTTGAAAGAAACTTTTGAATGGGTGAAATCATTCAATGTTTGCGGCAATAAAGAAGTTTATATTCTTTATACTTTAGAATATTGATATTATTTAAAAATTTGTTAGGTAGTAGGTAAAATTTAAAATATATATCTTCCTACCAACGTATTTAAAAAGTAGGTATATACCTAATATTGATTTATGATGTTTACGTGAGTGTTACATATTTGAAATTAAAGCATTTTTTCGGTTTCAATCGCGGTTATGGTCACGGGAGGACCATGATCTCGCTGACAAGCGAAGATTGAGGAAAGGAAGCAGAGAAGGAGAAAAAGTCAAGGCAGAAGAGTGTTCGAAACATCGGTAAATTAAATATCTACAAACAAACGTAATAAAATCTATCAAAATTGTGTTTCATGTTTCAAAATGTTTGGATTAATTCGGCTATTTTATCTTATGAATCAATAATATATGAAAAATAATTTTTAATATATGAGAAATAATTTTTAATATCATACTTTCACGCTTTTCTCGATGAAGAACTGAACTTTATCCAAAGTAAACACATTAAATTTTTTTTTTAATTAGGTATGGATAGAAATAAATAAATCCAATGTTACAATGGTTCTACTTAACTAAATATAATTTCTAATTGTATCGATATTTTCAAGCGCATCACTAAACTATAGTTATACCGTCACTTTCCAATTATTTTTGCGGTCTTTCTTCTTCACAGACTACAACCCGCATTGAATACGAAACAAAATAGCGTTGGGTTTGAAGGAATTAACAGCTTTGTCCAACGTAAGCAAGAAATAGGGCTTGGTTTTGGTAGAAATAGATTTAATTGTGACTTATTTTCTTTGTTAATGCCTTAACTATAAATTATAGTGAATAACGCCTAGGTACTTATAAGATAAATTCGTAAATACCTAATTCAAGAACAAGGCTTGATATGGTGATAAATAAATAGGGTCTTTAAAATTATGATTCTCGTCGAATTTCAACTTATAAAATTAGAATACCTAATGCACGATGATCTAAATAAGTAACCGACAAATTATCACCAAGAAAATGATATATATTTGTTTGAACTAGAGCTAAGATTGGCGTTTATAGTTTCATTCCACTATGGGAAAATCTAGTTTTCCGTGTGGTAACGGAGTAAGAATACAAATCACCGCCCCCTATCTTACCCGTGGGTGGTCGTAAAAGACGACTAAGGGATATAAAACGCATATAACATCTATGCATGAGAAGGAAAACTCCCTATACCAGCATGCCTGACCAGCGTGGTATAGTAGGTCAATTTTCCTCTCATTATGAAGGAGGCTTGATGGTGGGACATAGGAGCTGAGATAATGATGGGAAAATCTAATGGGTCTCGGTTGATTGATGGAGGAATAGATAAAACCTCTGTAGATATGATTTGGTATGAAGTGGATTTTTCTATTTATTTATCTTTTTTTTTCTTTCTATTTTGGACCACTCTTGCCATTTAAATTATTTATCTTTCTTCTTTTCTATTTATATATTTTTTTTTATAATTTTTTTCTTAGTTTATAATTAGCTACGGGCTCATACTCCATAAATCACAACACAGAAAATATGCCACTTTGTATATATTATTTTAATCAGTTTTAAATAAATAGGTATAATCGCTAATCACTTTCGCGCCCTCTAAAGGCAATCTTGTAAACATCGCCTTAGTTTTTCCTTCTTCACGAACTTGCGGTTAATTTATTAAATAAGTTGTTTCTGAATAGAGCACTGAGAGCTGGATGAATCGGACCTTCTGTTTTTCTTATTTTTTTTTTGCTCTTGCCACACAAAATAATCTTTAGTATTCTGTTTTTGAAAGGAAACAGAAGCTTTATGTTATTTTTTTTTCTTTTGTGACAGTTGCTGGTTATGAAGTAACTCGCTAATTAGAAGAAAACTCTATGGAAATTTTTACTTTTTTAATGACAATACGCCAAAATGAATGAAATCATAGAATTTTTTGAAGAATAGCGAAATGTTATTAAATTAATTTCGTAAATATTTTTTGCCTGCATAGATGGCGTAGTGGTTAAGATACCAAACTTCCGTACCAGTAGCATGGGTTTGATTCCTATTCAGGGCAATACTTTGTGCGATCCACATTGTATCCCGAGTCTAGGTGTAATTCTCTGCGTTAATTATAGATATGTTTATAAAGTCTACAAGAATTATTTCCTTAGAATTACTTCCTGTAAGATGATCTCTTATTTAAAAGAGAATAAATATTATAAACAAAGTCTGTGTGTGTGTTATCTGTGTGGTGACGGAGTAAGAATACAAATCACGACCCCCTATCTTACCCGTGGGTGATCGTAACAGACGACTAAGGGATACAAGAGAAGGAAAACTCGTAACAAAACCCTATGCCAACACGTCCGACCAACGTGGTATAGTAGGTTAATTTCCCTGTCGTTACGCAGTAGGCCCGAGCCCAACAGTGGGGCATGTGTGGGCTGTGATGATGATGAGAATAAACAAAATGTTTCATGGTCATCATTGTTCGTATATCAAGGTCACATGTTCTGGTTATTTGAACTGTGTAACTATATATCTTAAAATTTCAACATTGTATTATGTAGGTAATTAAAGTGTGATTTACATTTTGATTTTTAACACTGTATGCTAACTGTAATTAACTGTAATTTTATAAAGATATATTGAAATTAGTTTTGTTACCATATTTGACATCTATTTGAGATAATTATCAGTCAATTTTACAATTAACAAGAACTTTTTATAATATTTAATACCTACAATGGATGGCCTTATCTAAACAGTGTCTTTTACAGGCAATGTTATATTAAAAAAAATATTTTTGATTTGTAGGTAGAGGGCCGTCCATTAATCACGTGAGGTTTGAAAGGGGAGGGAGGGGTTTGATAAATATCACGAAGTTCTAAACCTTCATAGTCTTAAACCTCACTACGTATCATCAAGGTGGAGGAGGGGGTTAAAATGCTAAAAATAAGATAACGTGATTAATGGACGTCCCCTAGTATCTATTTAATGTACCACTAATATAAACACATAGCTACTCATTGTCTCCTAGTATTTTCATCACTTATCTATTCTATTTTCAGCAATATCAGAAAAGATAATAATATGTGGAACTACAGATCCGTACTTAAAATTTCTACGTTAAAAGCCAAGTTATTCTTGAATTTAGACAATCCATAGACTATTTTTAAATATGGAAATATGACATTTCCGCGGAGACGGAGGAACCGCGTATGCAAAGAACTTGACACTGGCAAATGAGATGATGCGAATACTAAACCTCTATTTTAAAAAAGAAAAAAAAACGCGTATACAAATCGAGCAAAATATAGCTTTGTATATAAAGAGTCTTTACACGAAAAAATATCTAAATAATTATTTTAATCCAAGTAAAAAATCTATTTAATAAAATTACGCTTGTAGATAACGTACGTAGGTACATCTTGAAATATCTGACTTCACTCACACTAGTACATAATTGTAATGCTGTACAACAAAACGTCCGGGTAAGTTGTTAATAATTGGTTGAAAGTTGAAAGGCTGACTCGTAATACTCGTAACATTTATTTTGATGGCAACACTGGAGCGATTTATTGCAGGTTGGCATACTGAGCATGAAAGGCACACCGCACAATAGCCACCTACAAATACGAGCTGAGATTTTAACAGTGTGATTAATAGTTGCAATAAAATTTTGTTTATGTCTCTCCCGTGTGCACTTGATGAATTTTTAATTGCTTTGTTTTACTTTTATTGTTAACATTAAAAGGTTTTACACTTAAAATTACTACTCAACTCAATCATAAAAACGATTGTAATAGATATGAAAAGTTCTTTATTACGTTTTATTTTCTAAATATATACGTCTCTTTAATTTAATTTAATTAATTTATATCTTAAATTCACCGAATAATAAGTTTTGAAGTATTTTTACTCGAATCCGTTAATTTTTTTTAATATGTGTTTTTATAAATGCTATTTGATTTCCTCACAACAAAGACTTAAAAAAATAAAAGAATACCAAAATGGCGGAGGTGCGTTCGAAATTGGAATTCATCAAAATAATGCGCGGAACGTGATCTCGTGCGAAGTACGCGGATGAGTGTTTATATTCGAGCAGGGTTGTCGCGCCAAAAATATCTTAATTACATAATTAGGTAGATAAGGGATTAGATTTTAAATTAGAATACTAAATTATGTAGTATCTGCTCGGTGTACATCATTGTGTAAGTCGCTCATTATTTTCTTATATTATCTACGAAATAAACAAGAAAAATCTCCCGCTGCAGCCGATAAGTTACTTCCATATTTAGAATCTCATATAAAAAGGACAATAGAAATACTCCTGCCAACCCTGCAATAACGTAAGGTGCGCGGGAGTCGAGCGTTTCATCTGGATTCTTTTTTAAAAAAAGCCGTTTTTATTAATTGCCAGCCATTGTTGGGTGGTCGATGTGCTTATGAGAATGCGCGTGTTCTGTTGCGGTTCAACGTGTTTTCGAAATTTATCTGTTCGAAAATGGAACTTTATTTTTACTTAATCCTTATACTAAGAGATACATTGTCACCATAGTTTTAGTTAACCATTGTAGACTCATTTTATTACAAAATTGTAGGTAAGCTTTATTGTTGCCTTTTTGGGCAATAGAAAAGTGTTCAAAACGGCAGTTATGGCATGGCAAATGATTTATTTCTTAATTTTCTAATTGGATGTTTCCTTTCGCAATTGAGATGCGACTTATTTGAATTAAACTGACAATTTATAATCTAGATTAACACGTAATAGATTAAATATACATTAATGATATTATTATGTAGCTATAATAATAATCATCGTGGAAATATAACAATTTATTAAATTTAAAAGTGATTCATTATATTATCTATGAGCTTTACTGATTGAAAAAATGTCCATGCCCGTTTCCTGGACTAAATTGAAATCCATACATCATGAATGTAACTACTTATATACCTAATAATATTTCAAATCCATTTAATGTCTGGATGTGCGCTAAAGTGAAAAAAAATAATGACTTCATCTTACAATTTTTATTACAATATTTACAAGTCAATATTGCATACTTGTTATTGCCAGGTGTTGAAGAAAAGAATTGCCAGTGTAAAAAAAAAAAATATTATACGACTACATGTCTCAATCGTAAGAATAATGAAAATATATTAACATACGATAATTTCGTTGCCAGTGAGATGAAAATGAAGATTTCCTGTCGTAATGTATTTTAGAATAATAGTTGCAATAAATTGTCATTGCAATAAATATAAATAAGTTAACGAGTCAATTAAATTGTATTTTTTCGAAATAGGTTTTTTGAAATAGGAATTTTTTTTTTTTTTTTTTTTTTTTATTGCTTATGGTGGCAAACGAGCAGACAGCACACCTGACGGTAAGTGTCACTGCCGCCCATGGACCTTTGCCAATGGTATAGCTAGGCCGCTGCCAACCAATACAAACCCCGAACCCACCCCAGTTGGGCTGCCGGCTCTCTCGCTCACCAAACGAAGCGCAATAGCACATTGCCATTACTCAGACGTCGATCTTCTGCGAGAGTGTGGTACTACCCCGGACGGACCGGCCCGCGGCTGTAGACAGAAAACTGTCCACAGCGTGGTCCTACCACAATAATTTATTACAATAGAATGTGATTTTACAAATGTCTCTTAGTGGTAGACCACTACTCTTTTATTTAGAAATTGTGTTTATAAATAGTGACTTCTAATAATGCTGTCTTTAGTTTGATAGGTAATTAGTAGTGGTACTTTGCCGCGAGGTGGTACTGAACTAGCAGAAAATCGGAGTATGAGCAATTGGAATTGCTGAATTGCAAATGCTGTTGCGCTTCATTCTATGAGCGAGAGAGATGAAAGCCCAACGCGGGTGGGTTTTGGTACGCCTGGTATTTCAAATGGCCATGAGCGGCAGTAATACTTACCAGCTTTTACCTTTACCATTGTGGAGCAGGCTCGAGTCCAACAGTCCTCTGCTATATAAAGATTTATTTATTTCTTAGTAAATACTACAATGAATCTGTTTAAGCCATTAGTTGAGCAGACTCCTAACCACCATCTTCATAACTTTAGAAAAAAATAAACTTGACGGCCAGTACCTATATAAACTTACTACGTTACTGTTATATCGATCACCTGATACCATCTGGTCAGCAATTGCATTCCCAAGAAGGTTTAAAGTTAGGTAAGCGGCCGGTCATACAACTATTGCCAATAACTTCTGCAATATGTACTATGTAGGACTACATATTGAATTGTCCATCCAAGTAATTGGGATAAGAGCAGGACCTAAAACGATATATTTTACGTGACAATAAGTCAAAAATTTTAACGGCAATTTCTTTAATAATAGGCCATTTTGCTAAAAGTATTTTTGCGTCTAATCTTAAACGGGGTGACACGTCCCTGGAACCAAGTTCTCACAGTATATCGTTGCTTGATTTGCAGCAATTTGCTATTGTGATTCATTTGGTAAACGAGCTAATTAAATTGCCTCCAATAATTTCAGTTTGCAATAAACAACAACTTAGTAATGTACCTAGTATTTTTGAAGGACCATGAGTAACATTTTTACCATCAATTTGGATGTTTACTCATCCGCCATCGATAGCAATAAAAATAAAGAAACATATAGTATAGTAAACGAATCTGCATTTATGATTATTATTTTAGCCTTATATGACCTACTGCTGAGTTCACGCGTACTCCATCCACAATAAGAGGGAAAATGACCTACTATATCACGCTGGGCAGATTGGTTGGTATAGGGTTATATTTCGAGTTTTACGTCTCTTATGTACATAAATTTCACTTCCTACTCATGTCCAAACAGAGAAAATTATCTGCATAACTGAAAGATATTCTTAACAGTTTAATCTAAGGTGACATAACCGACGAGTTGGCCACTGATGTAATGGAATTAGTATCAGCGGTCGGTCCAATGACAATAGGAAGAGAACACTGAGTTATGGGGCCGCATGCCGCTTTTCCGATGCCTCGGACAGAACGGGCGGGATGTGTCCAGCCTGTCAAAAAAATAAATAAACAAAAGAGTAACATGCATTAAGTTAACATCCACAAACTTTATATCTAACTGTCCTAATATCCATAGCAATAATTAAAAACATTGCATTGCTCGATTTTACAGCTAAATCTAAAATTTTTAAATTATAAATTTATTTCAAAAATGTAGAATTTTTTAAATAAATTTATAATTTAAAAATTTATAGTTGTTATACACATTCCGTCTGGTAGCATTACACAGATGAAATATATAAAAAAAAATAATTAGACAACAAAATATATTTAAAACATCATTATATTATAGTTTATTCACAATAATAATCCAATAAAAATAAATTATAATATGATAAATTAGTCAATATTCAACGGATGTGCCCGCTCTGGAAAGCGCAATTATTTTAAAATAACACATTATTATGATATTATTCGACGAAAATATTTTGTCATATTTTTTTTTTAAATTCACATCACAATAAAACGAGACATTGTGTCAGTCGACGCGTCGTTGATTTCCTCTATTCCGCACTCGAATAGATTTTAATTCAGCTACAGTAGACGGATTTACGACTATCTTGTTTCTATTGTGATTAAACATTATAATCGGAATTTCATTAGTTGTAAACTAAATTTGACATCGTCAAAGATTAGTATGAACGTGGACTTTCAAAATAGTACTGAAATCTGTGTCTAAGTACGTATAATGGCGAAATACTAAATATAAGTCATTGAAATAATATACATATATATCTTTTTCATCATAACAGTTCATGTCATCACTGCTGGGGTCGAGCCTTCTCTATAATGGATGGGGTGCTATATGCATATTATATCCCTTAGTGTGCACCCATGGGTAAGATAGGGGTTAGTGAATTGTATTCTTGTTCCATCACCATATGGAGAGAGGTACATATACCTGCCTACGTAAAATAAATTATAAGTTTTGGAAACTGTAAAGAAAAAATACACAAAAATTTGTTTCTATCTATGTCTGCTATAGATACTTAAGCCATTCAATCGATGTACCTAAAATTAGTTTCATACGAAGACAATCATACAAAGATGGTTGAAGATCACTAAAATTATGAATTACAATATTCAGTACATTCATGAAAAAGATTTACGATTTTTTCCGATACTAAATTTTTCTTATAAATAAATAAAGTGTATTTCTTTTTTTTTGTATTGTACCCAGTGGAGTAACGACTAGTTGCAAATAAACACAGAAAATTAATTAAATCTAAATTATTTTTTTCCCTACGTGTAACAATAGGTGTCTCTACGAAATCTAATTTTGGATTTAATACAAAAGAACAGATTTTTTTACTGAAACATCTCTTTTTAAATGTGTATATTTTATACTCAATAGATCATCATCAACTTGCTCTTATCCCAATTTATTTGGGGTCGACGCAATATGCCTTCTACTTCCATACAACTCTATCAGACGTCATCTCTGTGGTCACTCCTTGTCTATCCATGCTCAATATACCTATATAAACGTAAAAAAAATTGGAACGCAACATTTTATAAATTTCTATTGGCACGTAGTATTTTTTTATATTCTTCTTCTTCTTCTTTTTATGTATTGGCAATCAGCTACTTATACGAGCCATTTTTGCCAGTGTCGAGTTATAATTATCTTCACGTTCTTAATCTCTTCAGGTTAGTCATTGTCTGTCAGTCAGTCGAATTGTCGCCCTCAACAGTGCTATGATGACACTGTTAATGGTATCTTGTAGGCATTTTGATGGAAAACGAAAACGTTGTAAAGCACTTTTATATGATATTCACTACATCCCAGCTGTTCTGTCACATCATATTACATAAAATACCATAAAAATTATCTAATATAACACGTTAAAACACTAAGATATCGAATATAATACAAGAGCACCACATGACGTTTTAGATTCCCGCCAAAAGTCCTTTTTTATATTCTGTGACAGTCTTTGACAATTAGGTGATTTTTTTTTTGGTCAATTGGTAAAAAGAAATACATATTTTATTATATAAAAAGATGAAATTGCTTTTAGTTAAACTACAAAATTGAATCATATTTTCGAGTACTTATGCAATTAAAATGTGGTATTATTAATACATGTAAATTCTTAGTTAACATTAGACCTTATTTAAAATTATTTATTCATATTAAAATACATATTTAGAAAATTTACAACTGAGGTTTTTAATTAAATTATGCATTTATTCATTAGCCCTCATCTCACGCTAAGTGGACACATCGTGTTCTTCATATAGTCATCTGTCAGCCGTCGTATCTACACTCACTACTTCCAATATCCTCATTCACACAATCCATTCATCACTTTTTGGATGTTCCACGATTCTTACACCTATCTACAATCATATTTATAGTCCTGCCCTTGTCACATTGTCTTTCATCCCTCCTCATTATGACGTACCAATAAAATCTCTCTCTCCTAATCTTATCTATCACTGGTACCACTTTCATGCTTCTTTTTTCTTTCTTTCTTCTTCTTTCTTTCTTATATACTAATTTCTTATCTTATCTAACCTTGCTACGCTATAGATACATCTTAACACACGTGTTTTAGAAGCATGCACTCCTCTCTCATCAATCTTCTTCAATGTCTAACATTCAGATCCAAATAATAGACAGTTCTGATAGCACTCTTGTATATTTTGCCAGTAAGTTTAAAATTCCATTCCATGCGGTGACGGCAGATGAATACTATTCAACACCCCACTCCCAACATCAAACTCATGGGTCATTGTAAAAGTCGACTAAAGGATATAAAACGCATATAACATATATGAAAGAGGTGGAAAACTCGAAACAAAACCCTATACCAACACATCTGACCTGCGTAGTATAGTAGGTCAATTTCCTTCCCATTATGGAGGAGGCTCGAGCCCAACAGTGGGACATATATATGCTGATAATGAAGTTTAAAAGGTATCCCTCCATAGCAAAGTTATAAATTGAAATATGATTTTGTAATAATTCTCATTAGAAATAAATAACTTGTTTTCATTAAGAAATATACAAATACGTTATCAATATTAGTTATGTTATTAAGGTCTTAACCAGGTACGGTTTCTGTTCGCCTGAGGGCCATAACACACTTGCAACCGCGACACAGGTGTAGAATGTATTTACGATAAGTGCTCGCCTTTGGCGGTTTTTGGGTGCTTAAAGAGGCCCATAAGCTTTTTATTATATTTCTTCACCGCTTTGCTTATGAATCGTATCGTACTCATATGTAACTAAATAATTCTATGATCTATGGAATATCTCCATGGATGCTGTAGTGTTTGTTTATATTTGAAAAAAATAATAAGGAAATAATTCGTAGATTACATTTTATAATGGCGAAAAAATCGTCATCTTTTTTTATATTGGCAATCACATATATACGAGCCAGTGTTGCTAGTACCAAGTTACAATTTTCTTTACGTCTTCATGTAAGTGATTGTTCGTCAGTAAATCAAATCATCGCCATCGATAGTTCTATGGCCACACTGTTACGATATTATCTTCTAGAAATTTTAGTGGAAAACGAAAACGTTACAAAGCACATATATATCATATTCACTACATCCCATCAGTTTATTCACATCACATGACATAAAATGGCATCAAAATTATTTAATACAGTACGTTAAAATACTATGATATTGAATATAACACTTTCACATTCCCGCCAAAAGTGCAAAAAATCATCTTTCAGAAATAATATATAGATCTAAGTACGTTTTTGTTTGGTACGTGACTCATAGTACAACAATTTATTACCTAGTAAAAATAAAAGCAGTAGAAATGTCAAAAGAAAACGTATGTAATTGCGGTCGTCCTCCATAAGAGAAAAATGTTCGTCATTATGTTAACAACGCAACACAAGTCCAGAGTCTACAAGGCAAGTTCATTAAACGTAAAATAAGATGGCAACATTAAATCGTTGTATTTAGTTACCTACTTGTATTACTGTTATCTTAATCTGTGGCTTACTATTTTGTTCTCCAGTTTTTATTGGCGCTTTTCAATGTTTATTTTTTTTATTCTTTTTTTTTTCACTTTGATTACATCGGTAATGTTGATTGGGATACGGCTTTTAGGATTCGTAATTTTTTTTTATTCGTGTTTCCGTTAGATTTTCTTAATGAATTTTCAGTTGGCTGTTACAATTAAACAAATAGGATTTGCATTTGTAAGTATAGATTAAAGAACAAGGAAAAGATTGGTTAACGGAATTTGAGAGCGGGTCTTGATTAACATTCTGGTTCAATTAGTGATCAATTAACTTTTTAATATCAACATTATCTGCCTGGCCTTATCATCATATGTATTATTTGTTGATATATACCAATTTAAAATCTATTATCTTTTCACTACCCTCTATCATGCCTGTGAGTGTCCTATAAGACGACTAAGGGATATAAAAAGCATATAACATGTATGTAAGAGAAGAAAACTTGAAATAAAACGAATACTGAAACGTATAACCAGCATGGTATTAAAGTCAATTTACTCCTATTTTAGAGAAAGCCCGAAAATAAAGACTTTATAAGGTTTATCATGGCTCGATATATTATAGTACCTTTGCCTATAAACCTTTATAATTATACAGATTTCATAATTCTATTATTTTTTAAACTGCTTATATATTTTTAAAATACCATTTTTTTTAAAAGCACTGATATGGTTTAATGTTATGCCATTTGAAGCTAATATAGGTACGTAATATAAATACATAATGTTAGTTATTTACATTATAAAAGTCCCTCAGGGATTATTAGTGCAAAAGATTAAAAAAAGTATGTCATAGGTACCACAAACTTGTTTCTAAACGTTTTTTTTTTACTGTAAACTTTCTGAACACTGTATTTTACGCTCATCAAGAAGTCAGGGTTGTACAAAATTAAATATCCTGTCATAATTTTGTTTCTTTTGATGATAATATGTACAGATCAAAGACATTTGTCTATTATTATATATATTTTTATAGTCTTACATTTTTATCGACGAAGGTAGGCACAGTTGTAATTTCGCCTTATCTTTTTCTTTAATTATCCTGTGGTGACGGTGACTAATTTAACGAAGAATGGAAATATAGTGTGGCAATCATAACTAACAGATTTTCTAAATCTTAAGTGAAGACAATTTGTATCGAATCTTCGACTTCTAATTTTTTTTAAACCACCACTATGCACTAAGGAAACAATCCTTGTATTATGACAGACTTTAAAAACATACAAATAACGCAGATAAATTACAATTGCAAACTTGTTCTAAATAGTGGACAAGAAAAATTTTATTAGGAAGTGTCTTATATATTAATCGTTGTCGCCCCTCATAGACCGAAGTGTCAGCGAGGGGTCAGTAGTCTAAAGCCAAAGTAAACATAACTGAGCAGAGGTTACAATGTAAACTAGCCAGTGAGGTGCGGCTTTGATCTTTGCCGCTCACACATGTAGGGCTGTCTCCAAGATGTACTTCTTAATATTTTATATTCCATTTTTTATAGTCTACTGTGGTGAATTAGTTTTACTGAAAAGACTTGCATCTAGTAGCAGATTGAAATAGTTATATTTATAGGAAACTCTAAAATTGGCTATTAATGAAACATAGAACCTCCTCCTTTTTGAAGTCGGTTAAAAATTAACAGATGTTTCACCATAGACAATCAAAAATTTTTTGACCAAGTTTTAATAGATATTAACTAAATTTGTCAATATAAATAACACCTAATATTTTATCTATGCTTGCATAGTTAATGATAATTACCAATAGCAATATATTAAAAAAATAATGAAAAATTAATAACGGTCGATAGCCCTAATGGGTAGTTGATAGAGTAGAGTTTACATTGGCATCATTCAAATGTATGAAGTTGCTATTTACGTTTGACCAGAGCACTCATTACGGATTGTTATTGGAATAATAAAGAGAGAGGCATCGCATCCGTCTAGATGTGAGATCGTAACATATTTCCGAGTATCGCTCTATCTATTGCGAAACGCTTTATTCACATCAACGATTCCGCGAACTGACACTTCTGTTGTTGTTTACTAATCTACGTTTATATGAACTAGTTTCTTTCATAAAAACGTTTGAATTTCGAATCGTTATTTGTTTTTTGATTAAAATATTTGAATTTAGAATTGATGCTTGTTCTCTGTTTGAAATGTTTGATGGTTCTCTTACTCGTGTTTATTTAATTTTATTGCTAACAGTGAAATTTGATCTATAATGTATTTAAGATATCGAATTATGATAGTTTTTATGGCGTGACAAGTGATAGTTGTAAATTATGACTAAATGTAAAAATAATCATATTTTAATAATCTCTATGATATTTGAAATGGCGATTTGATTTTGTTTACACATCAGTTTATTATGTTTATTTTTTCGAAGCGAGCAGTACTTTATAAGACACATTCTTAATGGAGATTAAGTAAAAAAATGCTTGTATTTTTTTAATAATTATTATTTTTCGATATTGTGCCCTTGTCCTCGGTGGGACACTACAATACTCCGTCCGCTCAAATCGTGATAGAATAGTACAGTACTTCCTGTCTTCCGTCACCCCGCCTTGTTTGAGTGGTGTGTGACTAGACCGGATCATAACCTGCCATCAAAAAAAAATTAATTGTACCTATAGGTACCAGTGGTCTGCCCAAATAGGATAGAGAGGTACAGAATTGCATCCCTTCTCTTCTGTTACTCTGAGATATTTTGGTGATAAGTAACTGAACCGGATCATAACCATTCTCCAAAAAAAGTACTAGTTAAATAAAGATGAATTTAATGGTGTCTTCATAAACATTTTCTGTAAACGCTTGTATTTGAATTGAAGGTGTCTTCGTAAACTCTTTATTTATGGTGATGTTTACCTCATTGTTAACCTTAAAATAAATGCGCAAATCGTGAGTAATCATTATATAGAAAAAAAAACATTAAAATGTGATAGTAAAGTTTTATAAGAAATGTTTCTCAATTTTATTCAAAATCGTCAAAAAGTAAAGAAATTATGTCCGTCTGATTGAAACCTTGGTCTATTAAAATAATATTACAAATATTTGAAAAAAAAAATCCTATCTTTAAATATGTATTATATTTTAATTCATTAAATAAAACCATAAATTTATTATTATAGTTGTGGAATTTTTCAAATTTTGTTGCTATTCGACGTTCAAAAATCTACTAACTAGATGATTGAATGTAATTTATAGTAGAATTTTATTACCTAACATAACTTAGTGATAACACATCGCCTACGTCAACACCCTTAAAATATGAGAAAATATACGATAACATTTTTATAAACGAACGAATATATATTTAATTCGAAATATCAGCGAATAGAAAAAGTATTAGCATATGAAACTAAACAAGATACGATGTACATATTTCAAAGAGACTTCAAGACGTTTGCACCAATTAAGTTTAAGCATAACATAGGCATAACACCTTAGGCATTATTACTGGCAACATTGATGATATGGTTATATCATATCGCCTTATCTAAGTGTTTTGTAAAGTTTTAACTGTATTTAACTTAAGTTAATATATAAAAGTTAGCCGCAATTTTCTGTACGATATGTGTTTATATTATATTCCTTTAAGTGTTAGGTACTTAAAATTTAATTAACTCTATTAGAATTATTAGAATATTTAATTATCTTATAATTCTATATGCATAGATAATCCAAAAACTTTTCGCGTCGTCGCGTAAATATCAGATATCATTATAATAAATCTACTCTAAACAAGCACTTATTGCCAATGTACGAATTTTCTTATAAAAAAAAACTTCTAATACGAAAACAGTGTCAAAAATCTAATTCAGCATTTCATATTCTATTATTAAGAATTCATATTTCTAATATCAAAATATTTTTTCACAGCACTAAATGCATTAAACATAAAAAAAAATGCAGCCACGCCTTTTTGTTGTAAAAAAAAGTACAGGCATAGATATCCATGTCACCTTAAATAGGTTTTCGAACAAATCTTTTGGCGGGGTGTCGCGTAACACGGTTGTCATCGCCATTTTAAATGTCAACGGATCCACGAATACATCGATAAACTGTAGGAAATTATCCAAGGGCCGCATTAATGTGTCCTCGATGTTGCTAATGAATTATTGGCATTAATCACCATCGGTGGAACACACATATTATTATAAATTCACACATTTTAATAAGGGAAACATTCAATAAATTAAACATATGTTTTTTGTTTTATAAATATCTACATATATTAGATTGTATTTGTGACTTGAAATAGGTAAATTTTCTGTCATATATATTCTATGAATGAGTTTTATGTCAAAGAGAAATGGGGTTTCAGCGGGAAAGGAAAAGTGTCATGTGGTGCTCTTGTATAATATCCAATATCTTAGTGTTTTAACGTGTTATTTTAAATAATTTTGACGACTTTTATATAATTTGAAGCGGAAGAAGTACTGAGATGTAGTGAATATGATATAACAGTGCATTACATACGTATTCGTTTTCCACTAAAATTCCCAAAAGATACCTTTAACAGTGCCATAGCACTGTTGAAGGCGACTATTTGACATATTTGACTTTGACTGCACAGATGGCGAAGTGGTTAAGATACTGACCTTCCGTGCCAGTGCCGTGGGTTCGATTCCCACGCAGGACATTACTTTGTGTGATCCACAAAGTGTTGTTCTGAGTCTGGTTGTAATTTGTCTTCGTTAATTGCATGTTTTTAAAGTCCCAAAGTTAGTACAGAGTGGCGTCTTTTAAAAAAATCAAAAAATACTGACGGACAATGACTTTAAATGAAGAATTTTTAAACAAAGATTTGGCTTAAAAGTCATTGTAACCAAGCCATAAACTTCACAAAAAAAAATAAGAGAAATGAGTGAATTTCATTGGTACAGAGAGATTGGTACAGAGAGATCAAGAGAAATGAGTGAGTTTCATGGATACAGCGTATAGTGGCTTAACGAAAATCAGTATTAGGAATGTAAGGTTTACTTATTCATAAACATATTTATTATTTTCTAAATATGAATGCTTACAAAATAATCACATCTTCATTAAAAATGTTTAATGTACGCAAAAGATAAAATGGCCGTACTTTGCAACTGCATTTACTTTATAAAACTACGTCCGTTTACATTAGAAGAAAAAAAAAACAAGTTAATGGCTAGGGCAAATACAAAGTGCCTTAAATTTTTTAATTGCGACCGCCTTATATTATTACGTCTTTGTGCATTCAGAGCTACGTGTGTACAGGCTTTCCAGAGTAATATGCGAACACTAACGTGGTTGGTTTAAACTATGAAAGGTGACGATTTCAAGAGACTTAGTCTGATGCAAAAATAGCGGAATGCTTAAGTAGTGTTTTGTTCTGAGTCTGGATGTTATTAGTATCAATTAAAGGGTTATAGGGTTTATTCCTTAGTGCGGGTGTTGATTTATTAACAAATGTCTATTTTTAATACAATATATTTTACTTTACCTGTGCTTACACTACCTTACATTACAGGCTTACATTACAGGCCTTTACAGGCTTAAAATATTATGCTTTTATCATACCTTATTTCTCCGTGGAGTCATAAAAATCGACTGAAGGTTAGCTATGAGAAAAATCAGACCTCTCTTATGAAACTTACAAGACTATGTAATTGTCAAATCATCTGTTAAGCTTGGTAATTATAGTATTACTCCTCTTTGGTACAGAACTGTCCCATAGTGAAAATTCATAGGAGTGTATATCTCATTTTTATGAAGTAATTAGTCTCTTACATAGATTTCAAAACAGTGTCATATATAAATTTCAGAATAGTGTTTGGACAAAAATTCATAAAGCGAAATGTAACAGTAGAGGACAAAACAAACCATGGAGATGACTTGTATTGATCATTAGAGACAGCGGTGATAGAGCTGGCAGACAGGAACCACGCCATCCCTTACATCACCTCGGTCAGCTACTCAAGAAAAGTTCGTTACACGAATCAATTGCAGACACTGAATCATAGCCAGTATTGTTAAATATTATGAAATTATCAGGCACTTTTTTACATTTCCGGTTATGACTTGTACCACAGTATTACAATTTAATAGAGTCTCCTTACGCGACACCCATATGTGGTCCTAACAAGACTCTTTTGAGTCCACAATTATATGAATATTATGCTCATTAGTGGTCTTTTTACTACCACACCTTGGCAAATAACCTTTATCTGTGATTATGCTGATTACTATAATCATTGTTCATATTACAGTACATATAGACATGCATTTACGTATATATATATGCCTACGACTATATGTTCCTAGACATTTTCATACATCATGTCATCAATCATATTCGTTTATTTGTCTTTACTAAAATAAAATTTCTTACCGAACGAAAGTACTAGTAAAAGTTATTAATTTGAATCATACGCCATGACTCCACAACAATTATAGTTAGAAATAATCACAACTCTGCTGGATGTAAACGGATTAGATTTTTTTGAAGCATGGAGTCTCTATTAAGGCATAAAGAAAAGCACTGTGGACTTGATTTACCATGTTGACTGTCATTTTGACATTAACGACATTAATAACGTTTAGTTATCAACACAACTATACGTATTGCCAACGTGCATTCCATAAAATGATGTGGCAACTAATGCATGGTTGGCAGTCCTTTAGTTATTTTCTGTTAGCTGCTTGTTTATATACCTAAATCACCTCTTACAGTTACTCTGTGGAGAAAATATTAGTGATTCTATATATCTATAATCGACAACGCTATATCCATGGATACATAGAGCGCGAGCATAAAAATATCATGTGGTGCTTGGTTATAATACCTACTTAAAATATAAAATAATCTTGATTCTAGTAAGGTCTCATAGTAAATGTAAGGCATATATAATAATATTTGAAGAGAAAAACTCAAAAAAAGAATTTGAAACTCGAAACAATACAGTGATGAACGATCTACACAACAGGATTCAAAATGCCAGAAAATGGCTTAATTAAAAAATATACCTACAGGTTTTTCTAGTAGGTATCTACGGCTCCCTATGTCTCACTACTAAAACTAAATTCATCTCATTCTCTTACAGTTTAATTTCTAAAGATTTGATTTCCAACGCGTGCATCATATTTGTTTAGTGAAATTTTAGGCGCCAAGTGTATCTAGCTTTAATAAAAAAAATATACCTTTGATGACAAGAAATATATTTTTATTTTATTATTGTTATAGAATTATTAAAAAAGAATTACGTTTTATTACCTATATTATGAACTAAATTTTACTAATATTGTTATTCGTCCATTACAGGTAAGCGCACATTTTAAAACAGCAAAGAGAAACCTCGGGTAAGTTCTTAAATAATATTATCTTCAAATAAACAACCTTAGTATAGTTTTAGCTTGATTCTAAACTACTAAGGTTTATAACCAATCAAAAACTGCAGTTTATTTACAATCAGTTAGATATCACAAAATCAACGAAATATTAATTTGTATCTTTTATATAAATTCAGATTTTATGAATAGCGTTTAAAGTTTCGATCTAATTAACTGTGCTTCTTTACCATCTCTCATGATAGAATCTATTACCTGCTAGATAAAAAACAGACAAGACCTGTTTTTTATCTAGCCTATTACAACAAAAAAAAGTCTTTTAAAATCTTATAAACTCATATAAAACAAAAGTTGAAAGTAATTAACAAAAAATTTTCCCACAAATGTACCGAGAAACATCAATGTTTTACTTTTAATCTTTGTTTTTAATTGCCACAGCGGCCATTAGACATTACACAGAGCCATTTAAACAGTCGACAAAACACATAACACTTGGAAAATGTCTTCATTGTTTTGTTTTATTGGTTGTAATGTTAAGTTTTGTGGGCGTTGTTTAAGTGATGATGCTCAGTTTGTTTAGATTCAATTTTTACTGCATTGGTAAGGTCTGGAGTTGTTGTGTACTAGATCAGGGGTCGGCAACCTTCGGCTCGCGAGCCACATGCGGCTCTTTGGATGTGAAGTTGCGGCTCTTTAATTCTATACGCAAAAAAAAATGTAAAGAAAACAATTAAAAATGGTTCTGAATTTTTTAATGAAGATTAGGCACAAATTATTGTTGACAAAAAGATTGTGGCTCTTTAAAAACTTTAAACCTTTATAAATTAAAATTTTTGGCTCTTCCGACTCAAAATGTTGCCGACCCCTGTACTAGATGGTGTAATTTGTGTCCGTTAATTAATTATTTACAAAGTACTCTGCCATACAAAGACTAGTTTATTAAAGGATGAATAAATATGAGGTTAAAAAGTGTGGTAAATGTATCAATTTATAGGCTATTAAACAAGCTCTTATAATTGTTTTGAAGGTAACAGTAATTTATCTAATTAATTATTCACATTATAATCACTTCTAACTACTGTCAAAAGCGCTTAATGTCATCGAAACTAGCACGAAAACAAAAAAAAAATGACAGTTCACAATTATGAAAGTGTAATCCATTCGCATTAAATCATCTTTCAAATTAATTTTAGATATAAAATGTTGATACCTATCTAGAACCTAACTCATGCATAAATATGACTATTAAACACATTATTTTATAGGTTTTTTGTCAATATTTATTGCTTTTATTTAAATAATACGGCTATAACTAGTAACTCGAATCTTAATACATACTTGAATATGTGTTTATTTGACCGCTAGTCGTAAAAATACCTTAAAACGGAACGTATATTTTTTTCTATATCTCGAATTAATATAACACCAATATTGTCTATAGGTAATGGTTTTTAATTTCACGGCTTCAGTTTCAACAAAAATATATTATCATATATATGTCAAACGCGTACCTACCGAAATAGATTCGAGAATTTATCTAGCAATAAAATTGGACCTACTGGTGTGACAAAGCAGTCGTTAAAGATTAGTTTAGATAATACTCCCCCATTTTTTTTTCATTTAAAATTAAACTTTATATTGATAGATTAAAGTTTAAATTTGTATTTTATAATTTTAGAGTGTTTAATAAAAAACAAATAAAATTATAAATGATGGTGATAGGTGGTTCACACTGCAGTGATGTCCAGTCCCACGCTTCGACAGATCGTACAAAACCATCAATGTTCTCAGCCCACTTGACAAACGATGCAGATAAAGGACCGTACACATTAGCCGCCACAAGAGAGTTCACAGTGTAATGAATACATCAGTGTCCACTCATCCTAATTGAATATAATTACACTAATTGAATATAAGTGTAACACTAAATTGAATAAGTAGTGTTGGAATAAAAAAAAACGAAAATGATACTATCGATGAAAAGGTGTTTAAAGATTTATTTAATTAAGAATCTCTCGGTAGTTTCATCATCATTATCATCCTGTACTTATTCCAATGACTTAAGTGTTGACATAATATTATGTATCATCCATCGTACATATTGCAAGGTTTTAGTCATTTATGCCGACTGACTGACTTCAACCCAACTTTGGAATGTAATTGTTGACCAGATGGAATCAGATAAAATTATTTTACGAGAACCACGAGCAATATAAGGGTTGGTAGTATTTGTGGCCGTTACCACACAGAAAAGCTCTTCCACAATAGGAGACAAACTGATCTACTGCACAGTGTCGACTATCGGTTCACCATTTTATTTCAACAATCATCATCATCATAGCCCATAAATGTCCCACTGTTGGGCTCGGGCCTCCTCCGTAATGGGAGGGAAATTAACCCTATAGTGGGTTAATTTCCCTCCCATTACGCGCGGGTCAGACGTGTTGGTGTAGGGTTTTGTTTCGAGTTTTCCTTCACTCACATAGATGTTATATGCGTCTTATATGCCTTAGTCGTCTCGTACGATCACCCACGGGCAAGATATGGGGTGGTGAATAGTATTCTTACTCTGTCACCACACGGAAGAAGTATTTCAACAATACTTCTTCAAAATGTATTTAGATCTTACAGAACCTTACGTTGTTTAGTTATCTCATAAGAACATTTCCAGAAAAATAAAGGAGTGGTCTCCCATTGTATTTTTACTCAAATACTTTCCGTGTGGTGACGGAGTAAGAATACAATTTATCACCCCCTTTCTTACTCGTGGTTGATCGTACGAGACGACTAAGGGATATAAAACGCATATAATATCTATGTAAGAGAAGGAAAATACGAAACAAAACTCTATACCAACACGTCTGACCAGCGTGGTATAGTAGGTCAATTACCTAATTATGGAGGAGGCTTGAGCCCAACTGTGGGACATATATGAGCTGAGATGATGAGGATGATGATGATGACTATTTGGAGAATGTAATATTACTAATGAATATAGTTTTAAAAGGATTTTGGCCTTTAGGCGTTTGATTCTTCTTTTTTAGACTCTTTCTTTTGCATTTGATTTGACTTACACAGATACCAGAATAAATAATCAAATCAAATGAAATCAAATCAAATAATTTATTATGCATAAGCCCTAAAAGGGCATTTACATATTGTCAATTTTACATATTTTTTTAAATTAATCTACCACCGGATCGGAAAGCCGCCACAAACTGAAAAGATCCGGCAAGAAACTCAGCGGGCTCATCATTTTTTTTTTAAATTACATGTTTTCTTAATATTATTGGATACATGTTTACATAGATTACGATATAGGAGTCATTGTCATCATATCAGCTCAAAACGTCGCACCCCTGGGCTAGAAGCCTCCTTTATTATAGGAGAGAAATTGACCTGCTATACCACGCTTGTCAGATGGATTTTATTTAGAGTTTTTATAGAGGTTTCCTTCTCTGGTATAAATATGCTTTGCACTTCATATCCCTTAGTCGTCTTTTACGATACCCACGGATAAAATAAGAGTTTGAGAATAGTATTACTCCGTCATTACACTGAAAGACATATAACCAGAACAAATAGTAAGTACGTAATCCTAATATTATAGTTAGTATTATTATAGTGTATTTATTTATTACGTTTTTACGCTTTTACGATTTCTTCCGAAATTCGATATATGAACGATTTCAAAATATGAACGAGTAACAAACGCTACTTTTTATTCCCACATTCCCACGGAAGACCTGGGCCAACTCCATCTGGTGCTGTTTGGTCAACAATTACATTCCCAAGGAGGGTTGACGTCTGGCATTGCCAATAACTTTTACAAGATATACTATGAAATAAGAGTACCTACATACTGTATCGACTCCATATAATTGGGATAACAGTAGGAGAATAATGATTCCCACGGAAGTATATCCCACTTATAGACATGTGAAGAGGCGGGATGTTAGTAATGTTGTGAGCAAAGTTTTAAGTATGAATGTTGAAGGCTTTGGGGGTAAGGGCAGACCGAAGAAAAGATTGATGGACTGTGTGACAAGGGTAGTTTGGGAGTGACTACAGAGTTGACGTCTGGTATGGGATGTATATGGAAGAAGATAGCATATTGCGTCGAACCCAAGTAATTGGGATTAGAACATGATGATGATGATGATGATTCCTACGGAAGTAGGAACTAAGTGGATAAAACCGCGGGAATTTGCTAGTATAAAATAATATTGAATTTACATAAAAAATCATGTCAGGTCATAAAGTGAAATGGATTGACTGACGAGTACGCTAGCAGGGTATGGATTGACATGTTTAACCGTTGAAGTTGACATGTAAGTGATCTTACGCAGCCATCTCCATATAAAAAAGTGATAATTATATATTAAAAATCATATACTTTCATTTGAGTCAAAGGTGAGTTATTCGATTAGCCTATGCCAATGATTTAGCAATTCACGCTGTGAAATCTTGGCGGGTAAGTGACAGCCGTATATGGTGGTCTTGTATTATACTAAATTTAATGTTAAATAATTTTTATGGTATTTTATCAAATGTATTGCAGAAGAAGTGCAAAAGTGTAGTGAATATCATATACAGCGCTTGACCTGTTTTCGTTTTCCATCAATATTCCCAGAAGATATTAGTTATACGGGCATGACACTGTTGAACACGATGATTAAACTTACGGACAATGACATTAAATTAAGTGATAATTTGTAAATAAAGATTTGGCATAAAGTTCTTTGTAACCATACCACAAAAATCCATAAAAAAATCACTCTGTTACCACCTTATTCAAAAAATATAAATATAGAAAATATATTATTTTCTTAAAGCAAATAAAATAATATATCTGTCATCGAAAAGTGAATATGCTTCACGAAAATATTTCCTAAAAGCCGGCCATTAATATTATAACGTTTAATATGATTTATTTAATATGGCGACAACGTTAACGATTGCGGTAACTAGTTTCCAAATCAAAATGGATGGCTAGTTCTTAATCGGCATATAATAGATTTTACCTGTGTTGACTGATTTAAATCAACCATTAATAATAAATTTAACTTAACTATTTTATGAAGACATATTAAATGAATTTATAAACAATTACAATATTCCTAAATATTAATAATTTAAATAGTGGTATGGCCACACTAGTGACAGTTTCTGTATACAATTTTCATATTTGCCCAAAATTCCCAAAGAAAATC
Organism: Lymantria monacha; assembly: GCA_905163515.2. Classification (NCBI taxonomy): domain Eukaryota; kingdom Metazoa; phylum Arthropoda; class Insecta; order Lepidoptera; family Erebidae; genus Lymantria; species Lymantria monacha. Next base: position 23,274,913 of record LR991102.1, on the reverse strand, counting down.
ATTGATTAGGTTATCAGCGCCCGATTAATGGTAACGACTTGACTTACTGACAGACAATGACTATTAAGGCTACATAATATGAAGAAATGATGAACAATATATGAAAAATAATTAAATAAGACTTGGCTGTATGGGCTTTGATCCCTTTGCCTGTCCGAATGGACGAACAGAACAAAAAAAAAATTTTTCTGTATACAGCCACGGGCCGGTCCGTCCGGGGTAATACCACACTCTCGTAGAAAATCGACGTCTGAACAGTAATTATGTGTTTTGCACTTTGTTCGGTGAGCGAGAGAGCCGGAAGCTCAATTTTCTGTCTGGATTTGAAGATTTTATTAGTAGGCCTTTTTTTTTTTTTTTTTTTTTTTTCGGTGGGCTATGGACGTCGCACCCTGCCAAATCGGTCCGGGGTGACGGAAGAAGCGGCACGCAACCCCATTGACCCACCCTGCAAGCACCTCTTCTTCGCCGTACGAGCGGGCCACCGGTACCCGATCTTTGTCTTCGGTGGCCCTTTATTAGTAGGCCTAGCTGTACTCTTAGTATTGCAAAGATCCATGGGGGGCGGTAACATTTACTATAAGATGTGCTGCTTGCTTGCTTGCTTTCCGTGTGTGACGGAGTAAGAATACAATTCACCACCTCCTATCTTGCCTGTGGGTGATCATACGAGACGACTAAGAGATATAAAACGCATATGAAATCTATGCGAGAGAAGTAAAACTCGAAACAAAACCCTATACCAACGTGACCAGCGTGGTATAGTAGATCAGTTACCCTTCCATTGTGGAGGAGGCCCGAGCCCAACAGTGGAACATATATGGGCTGAGATGATGATGATGATGTGCTGCTTGCTCGTTTATAAGATAATTTGCGATGATAAGGTGTTTGATTTTTAACTGACTTTAAAAAAACAGAGTCTTTTAATTCATCTGTAGCTTACTTTACTTCAAAATGTTTAAGTGTTTTACCTGAGAACTTTTTCTATGTGATTTCGATGATTCGTTTTTATATTTGAGAGCTGGTACTTCTCATGTAGTATAATTTAAATTTATACATTAGTTTTTTAACTAACCTCAATAATACGTATTTGATGGACTTGGCAAGCCATCGGCAGGAGCATTGCACACACTGACATTAAATATACTTTTTTTTTTTTGGTAGGCTATGGCCCGGACACACGTCGCCCGCTCCGTCCGGGGCGACAGAAAGGCAACGCGTGGCCCCATAACCCACCGTATTCCTTCCCCCGCCATTGGGCCGGTACCGCTTTATCGCCATCCTTGGTCAGCCCAGCGGGTTACCATTGCCCGTCGACGCCCCAGCTAACTGCCGGCGCGTCGCCCTCACGCTCTCTGCCTCTCTGCGGGTGACGGACTATTCCCCGGTCGAATCACCCGCGGCCTCGGCTAACATTAAATATACTTGAAAAAGAAAGAGAAAATGTAGAAATACTCAGACGTCGCCTTTCTGTATGAATACTGGTAGGTACTACCCAGGCCATCCGGCCCATGCATCATTTGTTCTTTTATTCTTATCTCAATTACTTGGAGTCGGCGCAATATATTATATATTCCACCTCCGTTGTACATATTGCCAATAGTTTTATGACCGGCTGCTTGCCTGACGTTAAATCTCCTTGGGGCTGTAATTGTTGACCAAACGACAGCAGGTGATATATAGCTCATAGTTGTTTTTTTTACGACATCCACGAACAAAATGAGGGTTGACAGTATTCGTAGCCGGCTACCACATAGCACAGGCAAACCGGCCCATTTATTAACAAGCAAAAAATTATGTATCCAATATATACCAACATTTAAATTTAAAAAAAACTTACTTAGTTTCTATTGGTCATTATTTTTGTATCAAAAATGAACAATCCAGTTCTATGATTAATTAACCTATTAGTATATCAATATGAAGATGGGATCGGAGTAAAAGAGACGAAACGACCTAACATTCGGTCTTGTTATCGCATTTCAAATTAATTACAACTATATTTTATATCGTTAAACTTAAATTAGGATGAGTCCTGATTTAATACACAGGTGCATTATGAAAAAAGCACCTGCTTAATAAAAATACTTTAAGCAATGATTTCCTTTAGAGGACATGTATTTTTTAAGAGTTCGCCTTTAAGAAAATAGTCCTTTTATTGCGAGGGACTTCAAAAATATAATTTACGAACACAAATTAGACTCAGAACAACGATTCTTAGATTCCACGAAGAATTGACTTGCGTAGAATCGAACACACGATACTGGCATGGTTTCAAGGTTATTATGCCCTCTTTGTCACAAATAAAATAAGGGACTGTTAATATGTATCTCATCATCATCACCAGATCGGTCATGTACTGAAGGAAGGTGGAGTCGAGAGTCTCCGAAACCCGCGAGCGTGTATGAAGAGAATTATGAATGTTGAGGAAGCGAGTAAAGTATGCAAAGATAGAGTTCTCTGGCACTCTGTTCTCTCTGCCTACCCTGCAAGGGATATGGCGTGATGATATATATGTATGTATGTATGTATCATCATTCTCTTGCTCTTATCCCAACTACTTGGGGTCGACGCAATATGTCCTCTTTTCCATACAGCCCTATCGAACGTCATCTCTGTAGTCACTCCCCGTCTATCCATATCATGCTTCACGCAATCCATCCATAATTTCTTTGTCCTCCCTTTATCCATAAAGCCTTCAATATTCATACTTAAAACGTTCCTCGCAACATTACTTTGATCCCGTCTCATCACATGTCCATACCAGGTCAAACGTTCACTCCTTAACTTATCTAAACTAAAACTAAAACTTGACACAAAACTATTGGGTTATAAAGGAAAGGAAAACTTGACATAAAACCCTATATCGATTCGTCTGGCCAGAGGAAGCTCGAACCCAGAATTGGGACGCATATGAGCTCTGATAATTATAATACGTTGATTGCTAAAGAACAAAATTATCATTGAAATAACCTATTAGGTACTTTAATTAGCAAGTGGTGACGGAGAAAGAATGCCTCTTCCTTGCCGTAAAAAAAAAAGATGTGATATGGAGATAACATTGGTGAAAAAGAAGGAAAACCCTATACTATATTCGCCTGACCTGAAATAACAGATTATTTTTTTCTCACTGTAAAACAGGTCTTCTCTACAGTATATAAATTGCGAAGTACAATATAATACAGAGGCATATAATATCTTACAACACCACTAAGATTATTCAAAGCGTGCTTTTAAGCTTACATAACTATTCAAAGGCTGTCTTTTCAATTGTCTGTCTATCTGTCACTACAATAGGCATGACAAAACAAACGATATATTCCCATATGCGTAATACAATAAGGTTTTGTATAACTATGCCTTTATCTTTACCAAATGGCGGCCATTATTGTTTTCATATTATTACTTATAATAAATAAGCTGTGTTTAGAATTTAGATTGAGTGACGAATTGTTATAATTAATTTATTAAATTACAATGAGTTCGTGTGGTGATGAAATAAGAATCCAATATGTTGCGACACGTTCATTTCCAGCGGTTATTATTATTTTTTTTGTAGCCAATGTCTTTACATTTACCCTAAACTAGCTATTACAATTAATTGCGCTGGCAACCGACCTCATGATCTAGATGGTCTGCTCGGCGGGATACATTTTCGAGTAACTCCATTTTGTGATTATACAATATGTAAATACATTTGTATTGTAATGTAATGTATAGTATGTAATGTATGTAATTGCATTGAGAGAAATGTGCTAAAGTGTAGTGAATTGACGTAATGGTGCTTTATGTGTATGTTCATATTTCACCAAAATACATACACATAATAGTGTCCAGTGTACCTACTATTGAAGATGATGATTTCACATACTGATAGCAAATAATTAAAAAAAAAACAATTTATAATAAATAAATGCTTGGCGCAAAGGTCTTTGTAACCATACTATTAAACAAAAGTTATACGTCAGATATTTCTGTAAGAAAATCAACTTTGTGCCTTGACTTTTGACGGGAATTTGAAAACGTCACGAAACAGAGAGAACAGAGTGCCAGAGAACTCTATCTCTGCATACTTCACTCGCTTCCTCAACATTCATAATTCTCTTCATACACGCTCGCCGGTTTCGGAGATTCTTGACTCCACCTTCCTTCAGTATATGACCGATCTGGTCTAGGTAGGTTAGTCTCGGTCTCCCTCGGTACCTACATCCTTCCACTTTCGCATTGTATATCTTCTTAACCAGACGTTCGTTTGGCATTCTTTCCACATGTCCGAACCATCAGAGCATTCCCTTTCGCATCTTTACACCAATACTCTCTTTCATACCTACTCGCTCTCTTACGTCGTCGTTACGAATGCGGTCGGTCAGCCTAACTCCACAGATTTTCCGCAGAGATCGCATTTCGACCGCATTAATTTTCATACTCTTTTCTGCATACCCAACTCTCGCTTCCATACAGTAATGTGGTGCTCTTGCATTATATTCGATATTTTAGTGTTTTAACGTGCTATATTAGATAATTTTGGATGGCATTTTATGCAATATGAAGCGGCGGAGCTACTGGAATGTAGTGAATATCATATAAAAGTGTTTTACAACGTTTTCGTTTTCTATCAAAATTCCCATAAGATACCATTAACAGTGTGGCCATTGCACTGTTAATGGCAACAATTTGACTTAGACAATGACTAACTTGAAAGACTAAAAACGTGAAAATATTTATAACTTGACACTGGCACCAATAGCTCGTATAAGTAACTGATTGCCAATACATAAGAAGAAGAAGAAGAACTTTGTGCCTTTTTATTCTACAATTATATTTTATGTATAAACAATTCAAATCCTTTATCAATTTCAATTCATCACATGTTAAAATTAATTTTTCACATCATCTTCAAAGTATTGAAGCACTATTGACCATATTAATCAATAAGACGTAATATTCATGAATATGTCATTGATTGGCATGATAAAAAAAAACAGCAGACTTATCGATCATGGTGACTACGGACGTCGAGGTTTCAGTACCAGTGGCCTGCTCAATGTCGATGGGGCGGAAATACAGTATGAGGCTATGCACTGCTCTTTCGTAGCCCCGGATGGAACGGATGGCATGTATCAGAGACCATAACCTACTAAAAAAAAAGCCAAATCATTTTAATACCTTTAGTTTATGAAGGAAAACTGTAGAAAACGAACGCGTCTGCGTTCGTTTTCTAAAGAAGTCTTTCTTTCAGGTAATATTACTTGGACATTAAAGAAATTGGTTCTGTTGAGTTGTAATAATATAGCAACTGGTAAGTATTAATTGATCTTTATACGATTTAAAATGAGCATGTTTTTGAGATGTAAATTGACAGGAAGTATATAATTATTAAGTCAATATATTCTTCGAATCATATAAACTGTAAGATCAGATTGCATTTAATTAGATATATTAAGGCGAAAGTTTTAAGATATAATTAAGAATGTTGTTTTAACAAACCTAGGGCTATAAATGATATTTATATTTAGCATCTGGTTTCTAAAGAATAATATTAGATACAGTGATAGTTAAATAATAAAAGAGGCTACAATAATAGCAGCTTAGTTAAGACAAACGCTGCTTTCCAAGGCGTGAGAATTTCGCAAATATTTGCAATGCTATTCTTTGTTCTTTATAAAATATTAATGATTCCGCCAACGCGCCACACAACAATATACCTCAATGGTCTACAAAGAAGTGAGCCGAGCGAGCCATAGACAACAGGGAACGAGCGTTTTGTCCCAGCCCATAGACAAAAGCTCTTTCATTGGTAGAACAATGACAGGTCTTTGCCTCATTTATCATACAAACAGGTTACTTTCATCCAATAATTACAATGTAATGGGGATTCAGATGTTGAGCTTTGAAGGTCCACATTGTGGGTATTAATTATATACAACTACTTAGTATATTCTATTCTTTTGTTCTTCAATTAGAATAATAAGAATATCATTATATAAGTAAGACTATAGATATTTATTGTTTTCTATAATAAGAATACGTTACGTTCGGTTATAGGCAACGGGAAAGTTTTAAAAACCACCATTCTGAAAAGGGGTCTTAAAATATTTGATTAATGGATACAAAATGCAAACTCTAAATAATCTTCTGTGTAAATACATGGCAATTGCAAGGAAACCTCATTCATGCATTCACTCATAAGCCTTTGATAACTATAGATAAGGATTAAATATTTCTAAGCATTTTAATAGTTTCATTTAAAGCAAAACATCGTCAACCAAATTTAAGAATGTAAATTTTGTCTCAAATTTGTTATCGAAAATACGCTGACAGCATTATAAAATAATAAATACAGTTGCGTCTCTATAGTCTTTTCGTTAGAGGGAATATGAAGTCGGTGCCTGTATCAAGTTTCAAATAAACTCATTAAACAAAGACAAAATTATGATCCGTAGATAACTATATACATAAAAGCATTATTTAAAGGAATAACAGCCGTACACAACAGGTTTCTTAATTGTTAATATCCGACCCGTTCTAAAGTTATTCTCATATCTTTTACAAATTATTACCTTACATTTAATAGTCTGTAGACATTATTTAATCTGTGGTGTAGATAACAATTCCAGGAAAAACGTCACTGCGGTCATAGACGAGAACTGGATATTTTTAATTAGCTGTACAGTGTTGCCGTTAATACAAGATGCGTTTTGTTATTACTAGTCATCAGAATATTCTGGAATGTTCTATTGCCTTTAATATGCTTGAATGTTTAGTAAGGATTTTTAATTGTGTTTTAGATAAGATACGTTATTTGATCAACGTCTTCTCTTAATAGCAATAGCTGTGAGGAAATGTCTATTTATACCTCATAAAAGTAATAAATGATAGACAAAAACCTTAGATATGATTACAATCATGAGAAATGTATTATGGCATGAAGTATCTTTGTAATATACGGCATAAAGTATCTTTGTACAGATGGTTTATTGCTGTCAAATAAATAACTTGAACACAATAGTTATGATATTGCCAGCCTATAAGTTCTTGAATTTCTAACATATTTTACTATGTAAGTATTGTGTAATGGCGGACCGTTATTTCATTCGTGTATGAATTTTTTTCTTCTGTGGTGACGAGTGAAGTATATTTTTTTTTGCTTTATATATATCCTGTTTAAATTTCAACACTGTACTAAGGAAATAATCCTTGTTGTGCGGATAACTTTATAAACATACAATTAACGAACATAAATTACATCCAGACTCAAAACAACACTGTGGATCGCACAAAATATTGTTCTGCGTGTGAATCGTAGGAACGATACTGGCACGATATTTTAAACACTATGCGATCTGCCAGCAGGCTTTCTTTATTTAGTACCCTCCCCTTAGTTTACTATCCCACCATAAGAGTGGATAGCAGCACTTTCCTGGGATATTTATAACATTCAATACCATCGCCAAAACATTTACAATTATACGATTATTAACTTGCAACACTTGCGTAAATATCAAAAAATAAAAAAGATACGTTTTATTTAAAAATCAAATTTAAATCCTCCAGATTTAAAAAAACAAAAGCGGCTATTACGCGTTGTTGAGCCAAGCGGCGACCGAGACTGCAAAGGCAAAGGCAACGATGGTTTTCAGCCAGTCGGAAGCTTTTGCTGCACTCTAACTGCTAGAGGGACGCTCTATTGCCGTTGTTCCGAGAGCACTTGCTCGCTAATTGTTTGCAGAAAGGGTTCCTCAAGTATTGTTCCGATGAGTTTTTACCGTCAGCAAATAAAAATACCATGAATAGAAACATTTTTTTTATTAATTCAGCCCGTACTATTTAATCTGTGCTCGTCACATATCCCATGTTTACACATATATGAGATATAACGTTCAAATTAAGCCAAATTTTTAGTGTGTAATGCAATTATTAGAAAATGGAGCAAAATATTTTTTACTTTCTTTTTCTTGTACATATTTACCTGTATAAATATTGTTGTTATTACGACATTTTTGAGAAAATAAAAATGGCAAATTGTATTCCTATTCTGTCACCACACGTAAAAAGAAATCGATTATTTATTTATTCACTATAGAAAGTCTTACAATCTGCTAAAATATAGGAAAATAATCAATTTTTCTGAAGGAGAACTAATATATATTCCTTTTTTTTTTTAATTTTGTTTTACCAGAGATATATTTATCATATTAACTGACGCTACACACTTACGTGGGCGCGGCAATTTTTCTCTAATTAAAATTATACCGATTGTCGTTTTCATTGCAACCGCGTTCGTTTGTTGTGGTCTTTGACGCGTGCCATTTGAAGTCTACTTGTGCTTTTTAGTACCCGCGTTTACCCCTCATGAGCATATCTGAACAAACTTTATACCGAAATAATGGCTTAAAAGTCATTTTTCCCTGCATTATACAAGGGTTAATATTTTGGCGGTAAAATGGTTTTTTTCTTTAGTTTTGCAGACACACCACAATATATTGAATTGTATCGATTTTGACTGTAAAATACTTAATAAGTAGTATTTATATAGAAATACAAATTGCCCAAAATTATAAAAACTTGTTTTATATTTATTTCTTAAAATTATATATATGGTGACGGATTAAGAATACAGTTCTTCCTTCTTTATTTTAAACCGTGGCTGTCGTAAAAGATTACAGAATGTGCTACGCATATCACATCTATGCAAGAGACAAGAACCAAAAGAAAATCCCTGTACAAAGTAGTCTGATCAGCGAGGTATATAGTACGTTAATTGCATTCCTATTGTGAATGATGATGATGAATTAGATTTAATGTTTATTGCCACAACTTTATGTAACCAAATATTTATTATTATAATTAATGTAATGTTATTTTAAAAATAAGTGATCTTGTTTTAAAATCGCCGAGAATTCAAATAAATAACATATTCCTGTTATAATTTGTGTTTTTTTTTAAATTAAATAATGAAACAAAAAAAAATTTAAGAAGATTTTGTTTAGTGGTAGGATCACGCTGCTGACAGTTTTCCGTCTACAGCCGCGGGCCGGTCCGTCTGAGGTAGTACCACACTCTCGCAGAAGATCGACCTCTGAGTAATGGCAATGTGCTATTGCTCTTCGTTCGGTGAGCGAGAGAGCCGGGAGCCCATCTGGCCGGTTTGGAGTATCTATTGGTAGGCAGCGGCCTAGCTTATACCCTTGGTATTGCAAATGTCTATGGGCGGCAGTAATACTTACCATCAGGTGTGCTACTTGCTCGTTTGCTATCATAAGCTATAAAAAATTAAAAAAAAATGATTGTCTGTAAAGTTGGTTTACGGACTATAACTTTACGTGATAACGTCATAAGAAAACACTGATGAAAAAGTTGCATACTTTCATGAATTGAACAAACATAATGGAAACCGCATTAACTTTTCATTTCATTTTGTAAACAGTTACGTCAAATTCTTAAAATGCAAGAAGGCGATCGTGTCTCTCTATCGCTTATTCTACGCTCTCGCTCGTACCTTCGGCTCAGGCTGAACGGGACACTTTTCCTGCGTGCAGCCGGGGTTCATCGATTTATAATATTTATATGATACCATTTCAAACTCCTTGGTTCTTTAATCGCTAAACTAAAGAAAATACATGGCTTCAACGTCTACTTGTAAATTCTGCCTAAAATTATTAATTCAATTCACTTTTACATACAGTTTCTAGAATTAAATGGCGCTAAAATTATTAAAAACTTACTACGCTCTAGTGAAATTTACTGTATAGCTTATCAAAATCTAGAGAACAAGTTTCTTTTTAATTTTCAACACGTAATCATCAACAGAAAATTACCAAAAAAAAAAAAAAAGCCCACCCAAAATTCGCTTTCATAGCTTATCTTGCGAAACTTCCAACACATTAGCCGGCGGAAAAACTCACGCATATTGTACGTGTTCGCGATAACACGCGTTCGCGGCAAAAAATCTCAGCGATAAACGGCGACAAATCGCAGCGCCATGACACGGCAAACACTAATGACGTAACGTCCTATCTTCCGTCACCGTGACGCATGATAGACAGGATTTAAAAAAATATATATATATAATAGGGGTGGGGCAAGAATTGTTTGTGGTCTGTACTGATCGAGAAAAAGTTATGTCGATTTTCTCACGCTAGGGAAGTTTAATTGGAATTGATGATTTCGTATTTATGATGGGGGCACTATTTTCGTTCTGCGGTACGTACGGTTATTTAAAGAATGATTAGTAAAGATATATTCTTATATTTTTAGCTGCATCTGTTTTTCGAATTGAACACATGTAGTTTGTAAATTACTTACTATTATTATCTTAATGTTAATACGTTCCGTGTTTCTGTTTAGCTTCTTTGTAGAATCATTTATATATTTTTTTTGTGACATATTAGACCGTAGGAATACTTGCTGTGTGGTAGGGGCTACGAATACTATCAACCCTTATTTTCCTCGTGGATGTCGTAAAAGACGACTAAGAGCCTTGTAACGATCTGGGCCAACTCCATCTGATGCCGTTTGGTCAACAATTACATTTCCAAGGAGTTTAATTAATATATATATATATATATATATATATATATATATATATACATACATACATACATACATATCATCACGCCATATCCCTTGCAGGGTGGGCAGAGAGAACAGAGTGCCAGAGAACTCTATCCTCGCATACTTCACTCGCTTCCTCAACATTCATAATTCTCTTCATACACGCTCGCCGGTTTCGGAGACTCTTGACTCCACCTTCCTTCAGTACCTGACCGATCTGGTCTAGGTAGGTTAGTCTCGGTCTCCCTCGGTACCTACATCCCTCCACTTTCGCATTGTATATCTTCTTAACCAGACGTTCGTTCGGCATTCTTTCCACATGTCCGAACCATCGGAGCATTCCCTTTCGCATCTTTACACCAATACTCTCTTTCATACCTACTCGCTCTCTTACGTCGTCGTTACGAATGCGGTCGGTCAGCCTAACTCCACAGATTTTCCGTAGAGATCGCATTTCGACCGCATTAATTTTACTTTCATACTCTTTTCTGCATACCCAACTCTCGCTTCCATACAGTAATGTTGGGACAAGCACTGCGTTATGTTTTGCTACACTGCTACTATATATATATATATATATATATATATATATATATATATATATATATATATATATATATATATATATATATATATATAACTATTGCCTAATAACCTTTGCAATATGTAGGAAAAGGGTTACATATTTGCGTTGACCCCAAGTAATTGGGACAAGAGCAGGAGAATGAGGATTAGACCGTAGGAATAAAATGTTTCTTGGACTCAATAATACTTAGAATATAATATATCGTCATCCTTTCTTATATCTAAAGATTTTGTACAATTAATTACGACGATGAGTCTTTGACCATATGGCCTTTAATAATAGCTCATTTAATTAATTTTTCCATGTACCCTCAGGTATATTAAAGATTTACTGCAAGCTTTCTTTGTCTCATAGTTATATGTTATCTGTTTTTTATTCTTACTAGATGTATAATTACTTCTGATAGAAATACCAGACTAAATAAACTTTGAATGAATACCGTTTACTTTAATTTTTTTAATTACAATTCCAGATTATATACGTAAATGTATAAAATTTTTATGTTAAACTTTGAAAAGCTCAATAACAGTTATTGCCTAAATTTAACCCAGAAAATTTTAAAGATTTAAAACTAATATGTTTTTAAATTAAACCAATGGGGCATAATTATTTACATATATTTAAATTACTGAAATTTAGCATTTAATATGCTTAATTATTTATAAAACCGATTACAAAGTAAAAAATGATGTCACAAGCGGGATTCGAACCCGCGCCTATTGGGATTCCCCCCCCTTTAAGTATTAAGCCTATAACAATGTGTAAACATTGTCGGGTAGATAGCATACCGTCACCTTAAGACGTAAATATGATACGCAAGTGAAATTTGCATGTCCTACAATTAGTCACGGTGGTGTAGTGGCAGCACGATTAGGCCGGAATCCCAATAGGCGCGGGTTCGAATCCCGCTTGTGACATCATTTTTCACTTCGTAATCGGTTTTATAAATATTTACATATATTTTTTGTTAAAGACAACGACCTCTTTGTTTTAGTGAACTTCACAAACATATATTTTTACAAATTGCATCCAGACTCAGAACAATAATTTATGGATCTCACAAAGTATTGCCCTGCATGGGAATCGAACACATGTCACTGGCACGGTAGGTCGGTATTTTAACCACTTCGCCATATCTGCAATCAGTCACTCTATATTAACACGTCCAATAAGTGTGGTATAGTAAGTTAAGTTCCTTTCTACAATGGAAGATACCCGAGTCCAACAGTGGGACATAAATATATGATGAGATGATTTCATCTCAGCATATGTATGACCCACTGTTGGGCTCGAGCCTCCTTCGTCATGGTAAGGAAATTTGACCTACTATATCACGCTGGTCAGACGTGTTTGTATAGGGTTTTGATTCGAGTTATTCTTCTCTTGCATAGATGTTACATGCTTTTTATATCGCTTAGTCGTCTCTTACGGTCACCCATGGATAATATAAAGGTGGATGAATTGTATTCTTACTCAGTCACCACAAGGATACGGCTGAGATGATTATAACGATGATATTGGCTCGAAAATATAATTCAACATCAACTTAATCAAAAACATTTATTATTTTAGTTCCCTATTTATTTTAATGACACAAACCATACCAATAAAGGCTTAAATCATGACTACCCATGGTAACACAACAATAACAAAAAATAAGCCGCTTACAACCATATCATACGACCGCATTTTCATAATAGTATCGAAACCCTCCCTATCTTTATCTATGTAAACCGTCAGAATGAAACAAAACATTGTTAACAGGGGTTAACGAAATCGTAGGCATCATCAAGCGTATTAGCCGATCCCATTAAATAGGTACACCCCTCCCCGTAAGGGGCAAAAGCTAACAGAAGGAGCATCTTTGTTTAACCAGATAAAATCTCTTTGACAATTTGTGCTTATTCAAATAAGGCGTCCCCCCTAATATATAATGGTTTAATATTCTGTCTTAGCTACGTGCATAACTACGGATGTTTTAATTAGTTAGATATGTATATTGTGTTTAGTTAATTTACGTATTTTTTTGGTCATCATCATCATCACAGCCCATAAATGTGCCACTGTTGGGCTCGGGCCTCCTCCGTAATGGGAGGGAAATTATTCTACTATACCGCGCTGGTCAAATGTGTTGGTATAGGGTTTTGTTTCGAGTTTTCTTTCTCTTGCTTGGATGTTATATGCGTTTTATATCCCTTAGTCGTCTCTTACGATCACCCACGGGTAAGATAGGGGATGGTAAATTGTATTCTTACTCCGTCACCACACGGAAAATGATTTTTTTTAGTATGACTCGTTATTGATATCATTATACATACATACCTACATAGTCTCACGCCTGTTTCCCAGAGGGGTAGACAGAGACTATGGATTACCATAAACCACGATCCTGACATACCTCCATCGCTTCATTCACACTCATCACAGTCTTCATGCATGCTCTACGATTACGCGAACTCTTAATCTGACCTTTCGTTACACATCATTATAACTCATATATATCCCACAGCTGGGTTCGTATCTCCTTCACAGTGGGAAAAGAATGGACCTACTATATCATACTCCGCTTTGTGGCGACAGAATAAGAATACTTGCTCATTGGAGTTTTAAAATTTGGCTACCAGTCTCACTAAGAGAATACGCAATCTATTTGTTTTGGAAAACGTTTAATACTTTAGTGCTATCTCCAATCTATCTTCCAAGTGTGCCGATTATGGCACTAAAGCCTGGTCTTTGGCGGAGACCACGTACAGCAAACGAGAGAGCTATTATTTGATAATAGGTAAATGATGGCAAACGAGAAATTAGCACACCTGATCATAAGAGTTACAGTCGCCCATATGTCTTTGCAATACCAGGGGTACAGTTCGGCCGCTGTCTGCCAATGAAAACCCCAAACCAAAAAGTTGGGCTACCGGTTCTCTCGCTCACCGAACGAATCGCAACAGCACATTAGCACTGCTCAGACGTGGATTTTCTGCGAGAGTGTGGTACTACCCCGTACTAAACAGCCCGCGGCTGTATACAGAAAACTGTCAACAGTGCTACCACTATTTTTAACTATCACTTATTACAAATTTCTGCGTGTTACTTTTTGGAGAACTGAGAAAAATTTTTGGTATCCATAATAATATTTTGTGGTGACAGAGTAAGAATATATTTCAGCGCACTCTTTCTTACACGTGGATGTCGTAAACGATGACTAAAGGATGTGCTATACAAATAGCATTTAAACAAGAAATTGATAACTCGAAATAAAACCCTATGTCAACCCGCCTGACCAAAGTGGTGGTTCAAACCCAGCAGCCCACGGATGTCAAGGCATCGAAACCATTGGCCTCATGGTGATAGAGAGGAATGACATGACACGGTGGGTTATGCAGCAGCCCTTCCGCCGCCTCGGACGGAATAGTCGGGGTGTGTCCATGGCCTGCCAAAGAGAAAAAAGTAAAAGTCTGAACAATATTGTTCATTATTAATATTAAAGTACAAATTATAGATAATGAACCTATTACATAGATAAATATATATTTAAGTTTCAATACGTAATAAATAAGCTGAATACCCGAATCAAAGAAAAATATGGAAAAAAAAAGTCAATCAACGATCCAAAAAGGTTCTTTTACTTAGAGAAAAAAAAATACAAATGATTTTTTTATTTATTTATAGCGGCGAGGAACAAACGCTCAATAATCATTCCAGGGTAAAGCAAACACAACTTAACCGTTCCTTTACCCGGGGCTGAGATGAAAAACGACAGACAAGCGACGATGAAAATTAACAAAACAGATTACATTCGGCAATCTCAAAGCGGCTGGGGAGTGTTGTTTGCCACCGATTCTTCCTATTCGCCTACGTTCCATTACAAAATGTAACTTGTAAAACACCTTTTTTGAATTGGCGGGAAGATTTATGTCACAGATAAAATCATAGAGATTTTATTTTTTCGAAAATTTTATTTCAATGTTGCCCGACACAAATATGAAATCATTTCATACATCATAGTAATTAGGGATATTATGTAACTCCGTAGCTGTAACTAAAACTATCGGATTTTACGAAACAAAATATATCCGAAAATTTAACCGAATCCTATATCATTTATTTAATAATATTTTCGATAGAATCGGTGTCTGCATGAGTCACGACAACTTGAAAACACTAATTAGTTTTCGGAGAATATAAGCAGACTTATTTTACATTCACACTCTTTAAACACTTACACTGCATTACATTTTATTAAATGAAATCAAATAATTTAATATCCATAAGTTATCTACCCATAAATCTATCAACGTCTATAACTATATACATACCAATGACGATTATATGCCTTAGTCTTAAATATAGCTAAAATAAAAATACATGCAAAACTTTAGAATATGTTATAAAGCTGCCACATAACATTAATACGTACCCGCAAAACTCGCAAATTCTTCAAGTCTCCACAAATGAATATCTAATATTCATAAAATTGTTTCAATAATTTCAATATTAACATTCAAAGTTCAAACGCGAAATCTTTACATCGAAGTTGATTCAAAGCGTTTGTCAATTACATGTCATCCCCTCGCGCCTCGCTCCCCTTATTCACGAATTCTATCTTTAAAATAACTGATTGTCTGTTTACATTTCTCTGCTTGTATTGAGTGAAGCACATATTTCAATAGAACTCAGGATTCCATTCGTTTCCTCTTCTTCCGTCTATAGAATCAACGCGGGAGGGGTACGATATGGTTCAAATTAAAATGGTGCTTTTATTAGCGTTAGGTATATAATCGTTCTGAAATCAAAGGCGTTCGAATTTCAAATTCCGATCATGATTGCGTACTTAGGAAGCGTTCGCAAATTACGGGTTATTTGTTTTTAGTTATTATCGATAAATGTATTATATGTACAGTTAGATCGAGACTTAATCAGTCTACTTTTCTAAGAGCTTAAAACTCGAATGACAAGACCGCTTTTATATCAAAAACATTAAGAATTAATAAAGTTCATTATAACATAATTTGAGCATAATAGAATAAATACATCATTTCATTCACGGCTCAAAGGTCTTAATTCTATAGCAATTTAATTTATTTCAAATAAAAAATATAGGCAGCTTATATCAAAACAAAAATTCTATTATCTTTAAATTTTCAAACGACTCAGAGAGCGGCTTGAAAAAATGCTGAAGAGATAATTGATTTTATTCTAAACAACATTTAATGCACTTAAAATTTTCTTAAGAAACCCTCTTCTATTCACAGAGTAGGTTCTATTTGTATGGGGAAAATCATTTTGTGATTAAAAGGGCTCCCATTCAGCTATTGCTGACCACTTGCATAAATTATTGTGAGTACAGTCGCAACGATAAACAAAAAATATACTTACTCATTAGAAACTGCTACTTTTTGTAAATCCCTACATTTTTTTTTGTAAGAAATGGTATTTTAAATATTTCGTTAAAAAAGTGTTGTAAATCCTATATTGCGAAATTTAATTAGTCGAAATTAAAATGGACAGCATAATAAAATGATACAAAACTATATGATTATACATCCTCTGTCCTCATTCTAATTAAATGGTTCTTCCTCTAATACAAATTAAGTAGAAAAAGAACGTGCAAATTAGGATTTTTGCGTGCATGCTCTTCAAGAACTTATTTGCTGTACAGCTATACTTTAATAGATGGAAATGGGATTGATGGACTCTTCATCAGCCTTTATAATCTCCATAATTAGAATTGGTATAATTGTAAACCATCACAAAACAAATGAAGATTCACAAGAAGTTATTAAAGTAACTACAATAACTATTATCATTATATTAAATTAAAAATAATATTTTCCTAAAGGTTAAAAAATGTTTTTGAAGAAAGTGAATGAACATTAGGTACTCCTTGACATAATTCAAATTCAATATGAAAAAATATTTTAAAAGTTTATTTTACAATACTAATTTTGTTTATTAGTATTGCATTTCAATTAAAAATATGAATAAAATATTCAAATTTATTTCTAAAAAATCATTACAGTTAGTTTAAAATGACAAAAAAATATAAAGTGGTTAGCATTTTTCTTGTCATTTTCATACCGGTAGCGACTGTACAAGAAAGTTTATCAAAGAGATAGCCTCTTTTGTGCCAACGAGAGGTTCGAGGGAAATTAATTTAAGATTTTTTTTTACAAGAGCTCCATTATGAACGTTATTATGAAGATCTTTTTATTGACATTATTTCTTTGATGTAACATGTTGTGAAATAATGACATTATTCCCTTTGATACTTTATGTGAGTGTGATGATATATTATTTTTTATATTCCATTTCCTATTTTAATTAGATTTTTTTTTATTCTTTCAGGTATTAATCGTCATTTTGTTAGTATAACAGGATGTATTGTTTGATGTGATTTAAGAACGAATAATAAATTAAAAATATTATAATAGATACATATATTAAATTTGAATATAGAACATTATTATTTTAATGTTGTAACTTTGACAAACAATTGGTTTAATGATTTCTATTATGTAAGAAGCGCAAGCATAGATATTTTGATGGACTTTTGGCGGGAATTTGAAAATGTCATGTGGTGGTCTTGTATAATATTCCATATCTTAGTGTTTTAACGTATTGTATTAGATAATTTTCAGAAGATACCATTAACAGTGGTGCCATAGCACTGTTGATTACGATTATTTGACTTACTGACGGACAATGACTCACCTGAAGAAACTAAACACCTGAAGAAAATTTTCACTCGATACTGGCAACAATGACTCGTAAAGTAGCTGATTACCAATACGAAAAAAATAAAAGAAAACATTATTTTTTTAATGTTGTAACTTTGACTAGGTCTAATAGTAGCAGTAGTCTTATTTCTAATATGTGACAAAAGCAAGCATAGATATTTTAATTTTCTTTTTTGAAGTAGAAAAATACGCAAATCTATTTTATTTTTAATTATTTGCTCCTTGTATTGTCAATATTTAAAAAGAAACTGTTTTCTTACCTAAAAGTAATATGAAACCGTAGATATTTGAATTTTTTATCAACTTCATCGTGCTTTATCGCGTTTTAGCGATTTCAACACTTCATAATATTGTAGAGACGTATTTAACTTCGAACTAATGTTTGATTATTATTTTTAACTCATATTTTGATGCAAAATTATTTACCAGCAGCAAAAAAATCATATCTTAAAAGAGGATATGTAAAATTATTTGTATTACCTAATCATCTTCTTATACTGTGCAGTTCAAAAATTATTACCATAGTATCCATGTGGTAATTGCTATGTAGTAGCGGCTACGAATATTACCAACCCTTACTTTGGTCGTGGATGTCGTAAAATATGACTAAAAGCCTTATATCAACCTGTGGCAATACAACCTAATGCTGTTTGGTTAATAATTCTAATCCCAAAGATGGTTGTCGTCAAGCAGGCGGCCTGTAATAAAACTATTACCAATAACTTTAGCAATATGAAGGAAGAGGAGTACATATTGCGTTGATCCCAAGGTGATTGTGATAAGGCCACCGAAGACAAAGATCGGGTACCGGTGTCCCGCTCGCATGGCGAAGAGAGGTGTTTGCAAGTTAGGTCCATGTTGCGCGCCGTCTCTTCCGTTGCCCCGGACCGATTTGTCGGGGCGCGACCTCATCCATGGCCCAACTTGCGCAGAAAAAAAAAGTTGACTGTGATAAGAGCAAGAGGATTATGGAACGGGAGGTATTATGGAAACGTTGGAAAATCAAAAATCAAATACAAACGCGATAGAATCCGTAAAAATAATTTTATTTCAAATGTGTAATACTCGCGTAAACATTAGAAACCATTATCTCTTTTTGAATTTATTAATATAATTATTTTATTCGGACACATTTCGCATTGATTGTACAGCTTTGTACCGAAATAGTAGCACAATATTGGTTCGATGGTCAAACACAGTAGCCCTTTATAACACTGTTCAAATCCATATTGACTTATGTTTCCATTGAAATCTGCGTAGAAATATAAATATATCATTCAAATGATATCAAAGGTATACATTATTAAAATAAAATATAATGTACGGCTTTTCTTCTATACTTTTTCAATAATTTTTCAAATTACATAAACATTTAATATGCTTGACGATTTTCGTCATCATACGATGCGAGAATTAAATGTCCTACAATAGTTCATGGTGGTGTAAGTGGCAGCACGATTGGAACGGATTTCCAATAGGTGTAGGTTCGAATCCCACTTGTGAGAATCATTTTTCGTTCGTAATTGTGTTTTAATAAATATTTTTTTCGTTTTGCTAAGTTTAGAAGCATAATATCGGGTTTAAAGACATTATTTTATTTTCATGTAGTGACAATGTAATCGCCGCACTAAAACAATAAATTAGCGAACGTACTTGATATTATTAGTTTCCTAGGAGAATAATGTTATTCATTCTTTTGAAATAAAACTACTTTTACGGATTCTATCGCGTTTGTATTTGATTTTTAATTTACCGACGTTTTGAACACTTGACAGTGATCGTGGTCAATGGTGGACTTATTTATTCTACTAATTAATCGTTTCATTATTTCAGCTCATATATTATATATAGTTTCGAATTCACCTTCTCTTGCATAGTGTAGTGTAATAATGTTATATGCGTTTATATCTTTTAGCCGTATCTTACGATCACTTACGAGTAAGATAAGGGGTGGTGAATTGTATACTTACTTTGTCACCACACCGAAAATAATCATCTAGTATTTTTTAAATAAAAGGGGAAATGAGACATTGTATCTTTTATTCTTTTTTTTATCTTTTATTCTTTTTTTTTCTTTAACAAAAAATGATTATAATTATCATATCTTTATGATGTATCTTATGGTAATGAAATAAAAATACAATCCTTCTCATATTCGATATTGTAAATGAGTATTAAGGGATGCAAGCAGACAATATCTATGCAGGAAAAGGAAAACTCGCTATAAATTACTAAGTCGTTTGACCAGTGTCTTATGGTAGGTGAATTTCCATCTAATTCTGATAGAGGCATAAGGCTACTAGCGCAACAAACGTTATCTGTAATGATAATGAAATTATAATTCAAACCAAATAAGAACCTTTTCTTTTTTTCTTATATTATAATAAATTACGCTGATATGAGTGAATCTAGAGAATCTGCTGTCTGGTCGCGGTTACATATACTACCAAACTTTACTTTGCTCGACTAAAGACTTTATATAGACTTGGGCCAACTCCTAATGCCGTCTGCTCAACAATTACCTTCCCAAGAAGGGGAAAATTATTGCCAATAACTTTTACAATATGTACGATGGTAGACGAATAGATATGGCGTTAACTCCATTGGAATAAGAGCAGGAAAATGGAGTTGATAATGATGAGTGAATCTACAGAATCACTATAGACTAATGTTTAAAGACTTATGTTATAATTACAGTCATAGGCCATCTTTAGCATTAAAATACTTTTTCATGAAGTTTTTTTTTTTATTATTATGACAACACTATCACAATGAATGAATTTCACAATATTAATGATTGCAAATTCAGTTTGGGAATAATCATTAATAATATATATCAACCATACAAAAATCTACCTAATTATATATTAAATAAGATTGATAATCTATTCGCAAATTTACACCGGTTACATCAAAGAGTTTTCGCTCAGGATGTGAGATTGAAATTCCTGATCTGACTAGCAATAAACTTACATCAACTCAAAAGAGATTTCAAAAGAATGAATAAAGAAAACTGAAATGTTATTATTAAAATCTTTGTAGACGTAAGAATGAAGATTTAAAATGACATCCAACCATTTTGTCACATTATCGCGTAGCTAATATATAAAAAAAAACGGAATGACCGAGCTGAGTTCCTTTTTTTTGGTAAATTAGATTTTTTTTTGCAATAAGCCTATACGGCTTATGGTGGTATTTTAAATATAACCATATTTAAATACAAATTACATACTAATGAAATATAGGTGTTTTATATCCTATGGATTTATTCTAACCTATGAAATAATTTAAAAATGAAGAAATCTTAATTAGGGAAAAGAGTTTTAAAAACAAATTTTTACCGACCGTTCAGATGAGTAGGAAAATATATTCTAAGAATATTCTAAAAAATATATTATTAGAACCTCATATCGTTACCTTCTTCTTCTTCTTATATATTGGCAATCAGCTACATATACGAGCTATTGGTGCCAGTGTCAAGTTATAAATATTTTCACGTCTTTAGTCTTTCAAGTTAGTCATTGTCTATAATAAGTCAAATCGTGGCCATTAACAGTGCAATGGCCACACTGTTAATGGTATCTTGCGGAAATTTTGACGGAAAACGAAAACGTTGTAAAGCACTTTTATATGATATTCACTACATCCCAGTAGTTCCGCCGCTTCATATTACATAAAATGTCATCAAAATTATCTAATATAACACGTTAAAACACTAAGATATCGAATATAATATAAGAGCACCACATGACGTTTTCAAATTCCCGTCAAAAGTCCCTATCGTTACCTTATTGCTATTGCCAATATACCTGCCAGGTGTGACAATGACATTGACGCAAGGAGGTTGGCTTATATTTAATAGTAGACGGTAATAGGCTGATGAATTGATAAACGGAGTTTTTTTTTAATTCCTGTGATCAAATTATTTAAATATTAATTCAATATTATTTAAATGTCTAGATGTTTAAAAAATCATCATTCTCCTACTCTTATCCCAATTACTTGGGGTCGATACAATATGTAAGTAGTACTCGATACAATATGTATTTAGTACTCTGCTTTCATAGTACATATTGTAAAAGTTATTAGTTACAGTTTTATGACCCGCCGCCTGCCAGACATCAACCCTTCTTAGGAATTTAGATTTTTTTTAAATATTACCTATTATATCAAATTTAATTTCCATCTTTATCATCATCTTAGCTCATATATGGCCCACTGTTGTGCTCGAGTCTCCTTTGTGATTTGAATGCAATTAAAACTACTAAACTATACTAGATTTTATAGGGATATTTTTTTTATTGCTTATAGTGGCAAAAGAGCAAGCAACACACCTGATGGCAAGTGTCACTGCCGCCCATGGACCATTGAAATA
Organism: Lymantria monacha; assembly: GCA_905163515.2. Lineage (NCBI taxonomy): Eukaryota > Metazoa > Arthropoda > Insecta > Lepidoptera > Erebidae > Lymantria > Lymantria monacha. The sequence continues at coordinate 23,252,661 of LR991102.1, read as the reverse complement.
CCAAGGGTGTAGCTAGGCCGCTGCCTACCAATACAAACTCCAAACCCACCCAGTTACCTTGACTCCTTTTGTACTGATGATAGAAGCATATCTTATCTTAGTAGAATAGAGGATGTTGTATTGTATTCTTACTCCATCAGTACAAGGAAAATTCCACGTTAGCGAAAAAGTATAAAACTATAAGAAAATACTTAAGCCGGTATGTACAATAGAATTCCGTTTGCATTTAGAAATAGACAAACATTTTTTTTCGCTGAATGAATTTTTACAACTGGCGGGTAGATATAAAACAGAGCATAGATTCCATAAGTCTGCAACCGTCCCGATACACCAGGTGTTACAATTTGTTTTGACAATCATTCAAATATATCTAACAATGTTACTTTTAATTCAAGATTGAGATAGTTCTATAGATAAACTGACCAGATATACTTGAGCCATGAAATTACTGACACCATAAAAATTTTGCTAACGAACTATGTTAGTTAACGTGCCCATAAATGGCGTTTAGCAACCGAGTTGACGATCGCACTCTTGCATAAATGTTGTATGCGTTTTATATCTCTTAGTTCTCTTACGATCATCCATGGATAAGATAAGGGTTGGTGAATTGTATTCTTTCTCCATCACCACAAGGAGAATCCAATGATCTACTGCCAACTTTTCTCATGAACTTTTAGCCGATTTTTACGATCCTCATATGCAGGTGCGGCTCAAGCACATGTAGCGCCCGGGTGCAATCAATAACCTGGCGCCCTCTTGTACCAAAGTGGGTGAACAAAGTGGAATAGGTTGATGGTTACAAGCGGCTCTCGGCGTCCCCTAAAACCCGGCGCCCGGGTGCAACCCACCCTCTGCACTCTAGGTAAAGCCGGCCCTGCTCATAGGCAAGTAAGGAATAAGGATAATTGAATTCTTATCCTATCGCCATTTGGGGAGAAAAATACGTTATTATCATCATCATCTCAGCCAACCTCCTCCACAACGGGAAGGTAATTAAAATTATATTATATGACGGTGATTTTATTTAAAGTTTTCCTTCTCTTGCATAGAATGTTATCTGCATAAATATCCCATCACTACTGAATTCTAATTGATTTATCTTTTGTGTACCAGCTTATTTGTATCCATCAACCCTTAACCTTTGCACCGAACACGAATATCAACCAATAATTAAATATATATAAATAACGCAGATCTGAGTAAAATGGTTGATACTCATTATGTTTTATAGCCTCTCGGTCTGTTGGCTAGACAAAAGCGAACATTTGAAATAGATACAAAGTATTTAGATCCGTCTGATAGTTACATTAAACAGAAATCTGTGTTTGTTATTTTATTAAGTGTACGCTCTACCGGCACATTTATTGTAATACCCACGTATAGAAAGATCAATGTTAGGCTGGGGTTTCACTTGGTTAAACGTCAGTAATAGTAGAGCTACATTATTGACTGTTTCCTGTCTACAGCCGCTGGTCTGTCTGTACGAGATAGTACCACACTCGTAGAAAATCGGCGTCTAAGCATTGATGAGAAGTTTTGGTTGAAAGGCAGTAGCTTAGTTGTATCCCTGATATTGCAAAGGTCCATGAGTGACAGTAACACTCACCAGCATGTATGTTACTTGCTCATTTACTCTTGTATTATCAGAAATTTAAAAAAAAATACATAATAAATATTAGCCTCACTGCTATTCTCTTTAATCTGGTTATGATTTTCTTATTAAATATCATAAACTGCAATCAAATGCAAAATTAACTACTAGAGCAGCCACCAATACCCGCCACCCCAAGCAGTTTTTTTTCAGTGAGCAATACCAAACCAAACTGACCAACCAATAAGGTTTGCTAAATAATAATATTGATAGATTAACAAAAGTTGTACTCATACAAATTTTGTTCGCGATCTATAACCACTGAACGAATCTATTCAATGTGCTCTGTTAAGTCAGGCAACAGCCTTATGTGTATCATTAAAGCAAGTGTCGGTACCGCGTACGCTAACCAAATTTTATTCGTGGACTATTCTTAAACTTTTGAATGCTGGACTTTGGTATACGGTGGGATTGTATAAAAATAAATATTTACATTTCACGGCAATTGTTGATGGGGAAAAGGTTAATATCTTTATAAATAGAGGTGTGTGTCGATTGGTAGTGACGATGGAATTATAATAATTTCGTTATCGGTTTATTTTTTTTTCTTCGGTATTCAAAAGAACGTTGCACCCAAATAGTTATATTGTGAATGTTTTGTTAACGGAGAAAGTTTTTGATAATCGAAAAAGTTATATATCTTGTGGCTTATTGATGAGATTCGTAAGTTAATAATAATATATTTAGTTAGCGAGAGTGCCGGAAGCCCAATTGAGTGGGTTTGGGGTTTTTATTGATAAGCAGCGGCCTAGATATACCGTGCAAAGTTTCATGGGCGGCAGTGACACTTACCATCAGGTGTGCTGCTTGCTCATTTGCCACCACTAGCAATAAAAAAAAACAAAGTTAATAATTGAATATACTATTTATAGTATTCTAAAATTTACCGATTTTTTTTGTAGCAATGGCTTAAGAAGCCATAATAAACCTTCGCAGTTAACTCACATTGATTAATTCCCAAGGGAACACATCTATAATTTATTAGAGTTACGTATGTGTTAAGTCGTTATTTTAATCGTTTATATTTTTCCTTTAACGGCGAAAGAAAACACCGTGAGGAGACCGAGAATCTTTCTTCTTCTTTTCTTTATTTTCAGGCTATATACGTTCTACTATTAGGTTTAAAACTTCTTTATAATGACAGAGAATCTGACCAGATGGATTGGCATAGGATTTAAATGTCCTATTTTCCTTTGTTTTTTTTTTGTATCAATTTTATTTATATATCATGTTCTTTATTCGTCTTTTATGATATTTGGGGCAAGAAAGAGATTAATGATTTATATTCTTATTCCGTTACCAGACGAAGTATCTGAATAAAAAAAAACTAATCACCACACTGAGAAATTCTCCCGCCGGGCTGGCCACGGATGTCAAGGCAAGTAGTGGCCGGCCCAATGCCGATGAGGAGGGCGATGACGATGGGTTATGGGGCCACGCGCCGTCCTTCTGTCGTCCCGGACGAAATGGACGGCGTGTGTCTAGACCATAGCCTGCCCCCAAAAAAAAAAAGCACAGAAATTCTAATATAGGTATTAGATATTATTACTCATAATAACAATAGGTAAATATTATCATTATCATTTATTTAAATGGTCGAATCAAAATTATGAGAAACTGTGTTAATAAAAGTATGAAACTAAATCTTATAGCACCAATCATCGAGGCCATTATAATCGTTTTAATAAACAATAAATATATAGGCTGACGCACACTGGCCGGTGCCGACTGACATCTGTCAGATTGACGGATCATTGTGTTTATGTCAATCAGCAACTCCCGCCTAAAACTAAGTCAATATGTTTAAATAATTTATATTGTAGAAGCATACAGTTAAGAGCACTTCTGATTTTTCAAAGTTATCTATAGGTACTAAATTATAAATTTTTAAACGGCGCTTTAACGGAGAATAGTTTTGTGTGGTAGTAGTCGTCGCCTGCAACAGTGCCATGTCCACACTGTTAAAGGTATCTTTTGGAGTTTTAGTGGAAAATGAAAACGTATGTAAGGTACTGTTATATCATATTCACTACACCTCAGTACTTTCTGTGCATCACATTACATAAAATTCCACCAAAATTATTTAATATAACACGTTAAAATACTAAGATATTGAATATAATACAAGAGCACTACATGGCACTTTTCCTTTCCCGCTAAAACTCCCCGAGCATATTAAGTTCAGTCCGAACCATAGATAAAAAAAAATAGAAAGTCACAGCTGTCAAGAATGTCTGTGATAATTAATTAGAGAATTTACTAATCAGTATCTATACTATTTGATCTAATTCTATAATATCGTTACCCTTTCAAATTATGAAACTTAGGTAGCCACTCCATCACGGCGCAACATACGCTCGAGGAATGCTCGGGCTGGGACGGGCAGCGCCGCGACCTCGTCGCTATTATCGGTGCCGACCTGTCACTGCCGGCTGTCGCAAGGGCGATGGTCGACAGCGTCAGGAATTGGGACGCGGTCGCCGCCTTCTGCGAGGCTGTCATCTCGCAGAAGGAGGCGGCGGAACGAGTCAGGGAGGACTCCCGCGACCCGGGCCGCCGCCAGCGGCCGAGGCGGCGCAGGCGCGAATACCTGCGCCTGATGCCGCCCTAACCCAGGCCTCGGGTGATTGGACCGGGGAATTGTCCGGTCACCCGACGCGAGGCCACCGCGTGAGGGCGACGCCCCGACGGCGAAATCTGTCGGGGCGTCGACGAGAGGAACCCGCGAGGGTAAACCGCCGAGCGGACCACCGAAGACAAAGATCGGGTACCGGTGGTCCGCTCGCACGGCGAAGAGAGAGGATTTTACGGTGGGTCTATGGGATCACGCGCCGCCTTCTCCGTCACCCCGGACCGATTTGGCGGGGCGAGACGCACCCATAGCCCACCAATAAAAAAAAAAAAAAAAAAAAAAGGTAGCCACTCCATGGAGATGTTATTTCATTGGAAATATTTTTTCCAATATTTGTAGGAAAATAAACATATAAATCATATTATAACTTAGTGATAGATATGTTAAAATATAATATCCTTCGTAGTGCCCGTGATTTGACCTCAACAATCAAAAAGATAATGATATTCTAAGGTAGACCACTAATTTGTACTCTAATATTTTAAATAGATATTTTTGCGCCTTTTTTTTTAAAGTGATCGCATAAACAGGTACAATTTAATTGCTACAATTTAATAGCTACAATTTTATAAACTTGACAACTCATGCAGGTTTTTATTTCAACTATTAAGACCTTGTTAGTTTTTATAAGAGATTTTGTATGAATTTTTTATTGTCTGTTAACTGACCCGACACAGTGTCCTGTCCAAATTTCAATCATATCTTAAGTAATAGCAAAAAAATAACGCATATAACAGATAATAAACATCATATGAATCGTGAGCTAAGACTTTCAGTTCATTTCGTTCATTCAGTTTTAATTTTTTCTATAATTTGCTAACTTTACTTTCAGAACTGCCGTTTGTTTTCGATTTTTTTTAAAACGTCTGTTCATATTACTACGCATGAACTAGACATCTGTGTCTTAAAAAGTGGTAATTACTGTAAGAATATAGATATATAGGTATATATTCATCATCATTATCATCATCACAGCCCATACATGTCCCACTGTTGGGCTCGGGCGTCCTCCGTAATGGGAGGGAAATTAACCTGCTATACCTCGCTGGTCAGACGTGTTGGTATAGGGTTTTATTTCGAGTTTTCCTTCTCTCGCATAGATGTTACATGCGTTTTATATCCCTTAGTCGTCTCGTACGATAACCCACGGGCAAGATATGGGGTGGTGAATAGTATTCTTACTCCGTCACCACACGGAAACATATTATATTTTAAAAAAAATATATATAATGTCTTTAAAAGTTAAACCTTCTGCGTTATCCTGATGTAAGTATAGTTTTGTCAAAATCTTATCAGATTTTTGGAGTTTACTACTTAAGAATCGATTTTCATATAAGGCGCCCGGTATGAGAAAAATTTGAGGTGTAAAATCTAGTTATCGAATGACCTCGTTACGTTTTTAGTGCGCAACCTATTCTGTGCACCTTTCACTTTCTGACGTGAGATAATACTTCACTGAACAGTTTTAATAAATGTAAATAAATATATATATATATATATATATATATGTTATTTTTAGTCAAATGAGCTTGTTTGCGCCTGTTTTGATAATCGTACTTAAGGAGTAAACTCCAGTCGTGCGTCGGAGTTGACACACATTTTTTACCGAACAAGATTTTACGGAAACCAAACGTTCATCACATGTGTGGACACCTATGTGACGATGGGATAAGAAGACAATTGTCCCCACTTCTTACTTAGGAGAGTCGAAAAAACCATCTAACAGTCTCACCAGGAGAGTGGCCAGAAGCTCTATCCATGGCAACATACAACACTCCAACGCGAAAGCCGCCTCCTATGTCCACCACACCTTTATGTGTAAGGTTTCTAAGAGTGGACGGTTAGAGACTGAATGGTGATCCATACAAAAAAAAAACACATTTATAATATTAAACATGTCCGTAATAATATCAAATGTTTGTATTCTTATTATATAAAATAAATAATATCAACTTTGTGCCGACATGAAAAAAAAAAAATCTTCTTAGAAACAATTTCGATACAACTTTCAAATAATCATATGTAATTATTATTCAGAATATTATATTTTCTTATAACAGATTTGATTTATTGTTTATACAGACATGAAGTATATTCTTGACATGAATATATTTTTCTAGGAATCTTTATTTAGAGCATAGACTATACATATTTATATTATATATATCGTAATCGTTATAATAATTGTATATATCTTTAGAAGTTTTGTATATATAAAATATCATTCACTCAATCACATTAAAATAATTCAACCAACGTTTATTCTGTCTGTATATTCAGCCTGTATCTATATAAAACCATAAGTTTTTTCTGACTTATCTATGCTAATATATTCTTTTTTTTTTTATTTACACATCACACGGCTAAGGAAATGATTACTGTATTGCGTTGGACTTTACAAACGTGCTATTATATTATTATATTTACGTATTAAAATTACACCCATATTCAGTATAACAATTTGTGGAACGTACAAAGTATTTTCGTGCATGGTAATCTAACCCTTTTATCTTCGTAAAAAAATATTAATTTTAGACGAATTTTTTTTTCAAATATTTCTTATAGATTATTATGTAATATTATAAGTTCTAACATACAATTTTTATATTAAAACATTTAATAAATAGCTTAAATAAAAACATTTCAAACAAACTTTGACTCCAATACGGCAACTTACAAAGACATCTTCAGGCAAGCTTGGTTGCATCCTCGTTACTGCATCTCGTCCGGCTTGTTACCCGGATATCTTGGCTTTTTGCGCGGATAACTCGCTTGTTACCCACGTCCGGGCCGTTAGCTTGAGTCTTCTCCAATTATATCCAGCTCAAAACGCTTGGAACTGTCTGTAACTTTTTAATTTTTGGTTAACTTTGAAGTAGATGGTTAGCTTCGTGCATTTGCAAATATTATTTTAAAGTTATTTGCTGTATTTCAGTCATTTTTATATCAGTTATCTCATTAGATCTTTCAAAATTATGTCTCAATTTTAATTGAATAGACAATAGAGGTTAGAAAAGACTATAGGGGTGCCTTACGAAAAAAAACTATTTATATGATATGGATAAATTTATTCACTATGGCTATGAATAATATCAAACCTTACTTTGCTCATGGAGGTCTTAAAGACAAGTAAGAGCTTTATATCAAACTGGGCTAACTGCACCTAAAGCCATTAATTCAACAATTATATTCCCAAGGAGGGTTGACGTGAGGCAGGCGGCCGGTCATAAAACTATTGCCAATAACTTTAGGTATATGTACGAGTTCATATTGTGTCAATCGCAAATAATTGAGATAAAAACAGATATAAAAACAGGAGAATGATGAGATAAATTGATTGATAGCATTATAACGAGTGAAGCTGCAAGCATAACTAATCTAAAAATAAAGCTTAGTACACACAAAATAATATAGACAGCTATATATAACAAATATAAACACATTTTACTTATTTTTTGCTCACAACACTATTTCCCGAGAGATTACAGACGGTCCATTAGCGACAAAAGACAGGTGTTGAGTGTACCCTAAGCTTTATTAATCTTTTCTCTAGAGGGCACCGAGGTTTCACACTTTTGTGGCGTCACCCATTGATGTGCACAGGGCTTTATTTATATCCGTATTATGTCAAGGTTTCTCAAACTACAGTTTCATATATGAAACTAGCATATATGAAACTAACTACAAGCTATAGCTTGGGGGTCACGGAAATATTTTGATACGTCCAACTGTTGGACTCAATGCTCTTTCATAATAGGAAAGAAATTAAATTAATATACCAACGCTAATTAGATGGGTTGTTACATTAAGTTTTTCTCCTTTTGTATTTCTATTTGTGCATCTGCATATTATATCTCATAGTTGTCTTTTACGGCACCCACCGGCAAGAGAGAGATGAGGAATTGTATTCCTACTCCGGTATCACATGGAAAACCGTAATTATCTAAAAACAATGCGATTATGGTGATTAATAACAATTTTGGTTTCACTAAGACTTAATTTACAAGAAAATGTTAATTTTACTGTTGTAAACGCGAAAATTGTGATAAATAGATTTTTGTTAATACGCCACAATAGTTACATGGATCTGGATAAAATAGGATATAAAAATAGATTTTAGTCTCAAATTAATAAATAGCATAAAATTTACGTCGGTAAATGTACGATTAATATGTGATGGGTAAATTTAATTAGCAAACACTAAAATAAGACGAGTTAAGCCGGGAGTATAGCTAGTATACATATGAATATGAATACCAAACAATAACCTAATTGGCTACACAAACAGCATAGTAAAGATATCTACCAACCATCCTGAATGTCACGGTTTCGATTTCCATGCAGAACAATACTTCTTGCAATCCACAAATTGTTATTCTGTTTGGATGTAATTTATGTCATTAAAAATTTTAGTTTTTTAAACTAAACTTATAAAAAAAATTAATAAAAAAAAACACAAATTTCAACTTCGTTTTATTTTTAATATGCAGATGAGGTATTTATGTCAATTTATAGTTATATGGGGGGTGGGGGGTCAGTAATATATTTTAAGTTATAAACTTTGAGTTATTCTGCATTATACGACTTTGACAGACTTGTATTATGGGACTTTAGCTGTTAAGCCATTAAAATAGAAATATCGACAATAGTCTCCAATTTGCACTGACGTGTAGTTTTCATCTTTTGTGCTAAAGGTTCTGTTATAATATAAATATTCATATAGAATTTATACGATGAAAAACTTAAGATATTATTTATCTCACTGCTGAGCTGGGGTTTACATTAATATTGAAATTAACCCACTATTCCACGCTTATCCGACGAATTAGCGTTTTATTTACAGTTTCTCTCCTTTTGAATTGAACCTTATTCCATTATAACACGAAGAAATTAGAGAATAATTAAAAATATTATTGTGTAATTTTAGACGTTAATTAATAGTATTATTGTATAATAATATTCTTAATTAACGAACGAATAAAAATACTTCTCAATGTAGGATGCTCTCTTGTTTGAAACGTGCTGAAATATAAAATTGAATGCAAGGCAGAATAATGAAGGCACTTCACAACTCTATCGCCTACAAAAGGTCATCTTGGTAAAACGATGGAATAAGGTGGAATTGCTTTTGAATTATTATATTACCTATAGGTAATAAAAAAAAAAGTGGAATATAATAATTTATAAAATTAATCAATAAAAATTTTAATTTAATTATTTTTATAACGTCTTTACCTCGGATGGGTAGACAGTAATAAAAGTATTAACAATTTGACACAAAAATAAATAAAACTTAAAAAAAAACACCCATACACACACTATTGTAGATAATGAAACTAAAAAGAGCAAAATAAATATTCAAATTTATATTAAGAATGGATTAATTAACAAAGAAATAGATTTTATTAGAAAAAAAGCGCGGGATGCTCGATATGTTCTTCTTCTTATATATATTGGCAATCAGCTACATATACGAGCTATTGGTGCCAGTGTCAAGTTATAAATATTTTCACGTTTTTAGTCTTTGAAGTTAGTCATTGTCTAAGTCAAATTGTCGCCATTAACAGTGCAATGGCCACACTGTTAATGGTATCTTGTGGGAATTTTGATGAAAAGCGAAAACGTTGTAAAGCACTTTTATATGATATTCACTACATCCCAGTAGTTCCACCGCTTCATATTACATAAAATGCCATCAAAATTATCTAATATAACACGTTAAAACACTAAGATATCGAATATAATACAAGAGCACCACATGAAGTTTTCAAATTCCCGTCAAAAGTGATGCTCGATATGACTTGTTATTAATCTTTTAATGACAATATCTGTCATTAAAAATGAAGTTATTTTAAAAATATAAAAAAAAACCTCTGTATTTCGAACTATATGTTAAGTTGAAATCTAATTAACTGGATTTTGTTTTTGCAATTCCCTTGACATACGAGTTATCGACATTCCACTGTATGTTTATTATAAAACAAATTATAAATAAGATCCTTGTTATTCCAACGTCATTACTTCCAGTAGCTAACGGAAAACAAAAATAAACAAGAGTAGGCAGGAATAAAAGAAAGGCTGAAGTGGGACGAGCAGCGATAGGTATGAGGTAAGACAGAGGACGGGGGCGGGAGAACTGTGGGAGTTGAGTAGAGGGAGGAGGCGATTCTCCCTCTGGGGAGAGAGCGCGGTCGGCGGGTACTCCTTTGTTTATTATTATGTATTTGAACTCGTATGAAGTATCTTATAAATAACATTCTTCATAATATACTCGGAAAATGGTATATTTTATTTCTCTCTATATTCTGATGTTAAAACTTAGACCGTAAAAATATTTAATAAATTGTGTCTGACGATAGACCAAGTGATCGATATTGGATCCATTTAATAGTTTTTACATTTTTAGCATATTCTTTAGTTTTAAACTATTTATTTTATTATATTAATAAGATTTTCATGTTGAAGAAAATTATGAATATGATAGATATAATGTGAGGAATCGAGTGAAGTAAGCAAAGATAGAGTTCTCTGGCACTCTGTTCTCTCTGCCTACCCTGCAAGAGATATGGCGTGATGATATGTAAATGTGTTTTTTTTAAATCATTTTGGCTGTATTACAGGTTTCCTTTGCCCAAATATTATGCGGTGTTGTAAAAATAAAAATTATAATATTGCGCTACTTATTTCAAATTTAAGTTTTAAAAGAACGTGATCCGTTGTCATAACAAATAAACATTTATGATTTATCGACCTATTATTACAAATTTCTACCCAAAACAAATCACAGTAATGATATGATAACAATTATGTTATCGTAAAAGAATGAAGATATTAATCTTCAATCATCACGCGAAACAAATTCATCAAATCATATCACAGCACAAAAAAAAATCCGCTTTCTTTTATAAAGTTATCATCGATGACAAAAAAAAAGCGTTTGAAATTATAAAGTCGTTATACACAGGAGCGGAAGTTTAAAAATTGTTTTTGTTATTAGTTGTATTATATAAAAAAACGCCAAGTTGAAAGGGAGACCGACCTGTGATGTGGCGGTAACAGTTTAATTTTATGATTTACTACCGAACTTTGCTTCATGTGTCTCATACGGAAGGGAAGCTGTAAAATAATAGATTGTGCCATCATAATTTTTTATAAATATTAAGAAGGTGACTTCAAATAGTGTTGTACTTTACATCTTTTTTTATTAAAAAAAAAAACTAAAAATAACCGTGGATCGTGTTTGCTTCGTTAAATATTTTGACTCTGACATTCGCAGCAATATTTGTTGTCTATTCTAATAAATGAATAGTCGGTTTTTTTGTTCGATTATACTACAAAAACTACTGAACTGATCAAAATAATATTTATACCATAAGATGCAGTGTTTCTGAAAATATTTTAACATATGATATATTTAGAGGGCGAGTAGGTATGAAAGAGAGTATTGGTGTAAATATGCGAAAGGTAATGTTCCGATGGTTCGGACATGTGGAAAGAATGCCGAACCAATGTCTGGTTAAGAAGATATACAATGCGAAAGCGGAAGGATGTAGATACCAGAGGAGACCGAGACTAACCTACCTAGACCAGATTGGTCACGTACTGAATGAAGGTGGAGTCAAGAGTCGCCGAAACCGGCGAGCGTGTATGAAGAGAATTACGAATGTTGAGGAAGCGAGTGAAGTATGCAAAGATAGAGTTCTCTGGCACTCTGTTCTCTCTGCCTACCCTGCAAGGGATATGGCGTGATGATGTGTATGTATGTATGTATATTTATGTTGCATCATACAGGGCCTAATTTTTTTTTAATAATGTATTGGCTCGATTATGATATATAATGGCAGTAGGACATTATATAAGCTGAGATTAAATATACTCTTTCAAACAGCTACCATAACAAGCCATGTCAATATACAAACCACACAAAAGACCGAACTTAATAATATAGTGCACATTCAAAGTATGACGAAAACTCAATAATAGTTTGGCACGTGCCGAACGACGTCCGATACCAATCACTCGCTAATTTGTACAAACCGCAGGGACTGCCTGACCTCAGGGTTGTTACTTACGGCCGCTATTGTATGTCAAGTATTTCGCTCAAGTGTTAAACACTTGAAATTATATATATATAAAAATAATTATTTTCAATATATGATGATAGTAAAAAAAAGCTGGTGACAGATAGACTATTAGATATAGTGTCAAATATGATTTGTTTTTAATTTTTTTGGCGGCGGGCTATGGATTGGTCACATCCCGCGAAATCCGCCCGGGGCGATAAAAGAAGCGGCGCGCGACCCCATAGACCCGCTCTATATGTACCTCTCTTCACCGAGAGGGCGGGCCCTGGACCCCGGTCTTTGTCTTCGGTGGAGTGTCAAATATGGTAAGATTTGCAGTTTTAAATCTACAGCTGCGAACCCGCATGGGGTAGTCCACATTCTCGCAGAAAACTGACACCTGAGCAGTTGTAATGTGCAGCTCTGCTACGTTCGGTGAGCGAGAGCGCTAAAAACACAACTTTCGGTAGACAACGGTCTAGCTATACCCCTTGTAAATGGCAAATGTCTTTGTTAAACCTTAGATCATCATCGTCATCACAGCCCATAAATGTCCCACTATTGGGCTCGGGCCTCCTCCGCAGTGTGAGAGAAATTAAACCACTATACCGTGCTGGTCAGACGTGTTGGTATAGGGGTTTGTTTCGAGTTTTCCTTTTCTCAACTCTTAGATGATCTCAAACCTTAGATGGTATTGAAATATTGTAACATGAAAAATTATGCTCGAAAAAAAACTGCTGAAAGATGCAAGCAGGTAAAATTACTACAAGAAAAAGGAAGCTTTAATTAAAACCCTACACCAACCCATTTTAATAGCGCAATGTAATAGAATAATATCCTTTCCATTTCGAAGGAGAATAGAGCCCAGCAATAGGTTTTATTTAGGTTAGTGATGATGATGATAATGACGAGCATGAAATATATTTTCGTATGCATACATATACATACATGTGCATATATATTTTAAATTAAAATATATATACATACATGTGCATATATATTTTAAATTAAAATATATATTTTATCTAGTAACCTCCATTTAAACCTCATTCTCTAGCAACGATCTTCTAAATTAAGAATATAAATTTAAAAATGCAACATAAATCTTGAAAAAAAAAATAGAACTAACAAAGACCATCCGTCCATTATCAAGAACGCATAATCACTGCGAACATTCGATAAGATCGGTGCATTCGAAACTGCGACTCACTCGATAAAATTAAAAACAAAAATTAAAAAGTATAATCACGATATGAAGGGATACCCGCGGAGAGCTTTGCACGCGATTGTACCTGGCAGGTTGATTGCTAAACGTCATAATGTTTTACATTTAGGTATCTACTTTGTGATGGTACCTTTTAATGCTGACTGTATTTAAAAAAAAGTTTCATGTTCTTATTTTGTAATTTGAATATTGATTCGTAATTTAATTTGAGACCAATCCAAGTCTACCTGTTACTGGTTAAATAAAAAAAACTATTTATTATTTTCATTCTTGGAGTTTATGGCTTGATTACTAAGACCTTTAGCAAAATTTTCGTTTATAAATTAACTTTATTTAAAATCATCGTCCATCAATAAGTGAAATCGTCGCCTTCAACAGTGCCATGGCCACGCCAAAAGTATCTTTTGAGAATTTTAATGGAAAACGTATGTAGAGCACTTTTATATTATATTCACTACACTTCAGTGCTTTCTGCGCATTATATTACATAAAATGCCATCAAAATTACTCAATATAACACGTTAAAACACTAAGATATTGAATATAATCCAAGAGCACCACATGGCACCTTTTTTCCGCTACAACTCCGTTATTTTCATTCGTATTAGGCTGTATTACAAACTAATCAGTTTTGGTACAGAGTAACTGATTTCATACCTTCGTAACCTAAAGAGATATGCATATTCTTGTATTTGACCAGATGTATAAGTGTACTTATTCCTGCCATATATTTATGTAGATATTCATAATAGCCAGAATCTACAACAAATCGATCGAAGCGATCGTCGATCCATCTCTCGAGCATGGCAATTGACGAATATTTCATTATATAAGAAGATTTTTAATGCTATAACGAAATATTTATTTAATAAAATCATAGCAATAGCAAAGCACATGTTGTTTGTTAAAAATGCATACAATCTCCGATCACTATTGTAATGCATTTTGGTGTTAGTTATAGAGATACAATGGAGGTGTTCACCACTAAATATTTTTGAATATAATATTTTTACCATTAAATTTTCATTGTATTCTTAACCTTTATACGCCCTACTGTTGGATTCGGGCCTCTTTCAATTTAATAAAAATTGACATATACTGGGTAGACGAGTTGTCATAGAAAAAACCAGTTTTTTTTACATAAATTTTATCTACACTGTCGAATTTTACGGCACCTGTGGACAAAAGAGGGGTTAGTAAAATATATTCTTCTACCTCCCCACCACATAGTTTTAGAATCATAAGTTTATAAATTTCACGTATTACAAAGTTTTATTTTTTAGTGCAAAATATTACCAAAATATAAAAAAAAAATATTGCATCCTTTTTAAAAAATCTTTTAAAAGCGTCTCTATGTATTTATTATTACTAGCGGCGCATTAGCGATTCATTTTGATATGTCATCGGAGCACTATAATTCCCTTGTTCATCCCCTAAATAACATTTGAAGCCCTTTTTTAAATTCTATTATTATCAACACATTATGGTCATAAGCTTACATTAATAAATTATTTGATAGTTAAATAAAACTTAGCATAGATAACAAATAGATAAAATATAGAATATTGGGTTATAATCATTTTAATGCCCTTATGATAATCTATAAAGGAACCATTAATCCTTTCCTTGTTATTCTATCACTATAAAATAACACGATTAAGATTAATTATATTTCGGCACTCTTAAGAGACCTATCTAATACAAGACGCAGAGTAACTCATGCAAAAGTGTCAAACGTATTTAGTTTTTAATAAAGATTAGCATAAACATTAAAAATAATTGAAAACACTAGCTTATAATAGATTAAAAATAAAATATAGAACATTATAATATAATCCTTTTACTGGCCTTATGTCATTTTATAAAGGATTGGCGGCAATAAATTTTCTTTATATTTGCCAGTGAAAGCTGAATTTAAAGAAAATATTATAGGAGATAAGAACTCTTGGAAGCATGTCTGGAAATTTCAGATTTTTACGCGAGTGTGTCACATTGAATATAAAACTATTTTTACGACATTCACGATGAAAGCCGTAAAAGGGGATGGTGAACTGTTATTACTCTGTAACTATACAGATTAATGAATTGCAAAATATTTATTCTGAGTGGGTGTCGAATTTAAAATAATGAGGCAATTTACTGCCTATAACATAAAACCGCCTGTGGATTCTCTAATCAATTTATGGAAAATCTATGGTTATATATAATAAAACGTATTATGGTATGGTGTTGATAATGATATTTTGTTTAACTAATGAGTTATCTTCACTATTAATTAGTCTATTGACATTTTTATGTGAAAAATCAAATATGGTGTATCTACACACTACCAAGTAGGAATGACGACACATTTTCTATCCCTTGCCTTAAAAAAATGCCTTGACCATTAACGATATAGATAAACTTCAAAATAAGTCGAAATGTCGCTATAAATGCCAATGTATTTTCTTATTTAGGACCTGCTGATTTATTTATTGAAAATGTCGTTTAGATAAATTTAATTTCGCTTCGGCCATAAAGAAAAATCTGTTTTAAATATTAATATATATTCAGAGTTAATATTTAAATAACATTAATCGATTATTATACGTTTTATTGCTAATTAGTATCCTTTTTGGTTGTATCCAGTGACAATGACCGTATGTTTTTTTTTTAATTTATAGGTCTTAGTTCAAAAGTCATGATTTAATAAAAAATCTCCGCAGATACCTGTCAATATTCCACTCAATCCCACGAATGTCATAAAACTATAGTATCTAAAATAGTCCATTAGTATTTTTTTATTTGCAATTTTATTTGCTTTGGATTTAAGGTCAAATATGAATTTGCCATAGAGCGACTAAATTAATTTAAAAGGATAGTTGACTATATTTTAGAATTATTCTTTTGAGAGTGGTTTCACGGATGGCGTATTAGTCTAAATACTAATTTCTAATACTGTCTGTCATGGTCCTGATTCTCACACAGGACAGATTTTTGTGTAATCCACAATTGATTGTTTAGAATCTGAATGTGATTAGTGTCTGTTAATTGTATATTTGTAAAGTATCTCATGATAAATGTATTATTTACTTATCTAATACTTTTGTCCTAGAGCAAAAAAGTTCTAGAACGCACCCACTTAATTTTCTACGCATATAGTAAAATCCAGATGAGGAATCACGAAGCGAATAAACAGCAGAATTGTAATAGATAATTAACAACATTTGTGATTATGCGTTATTAGCTTTTAGTGAAATTTATACCTATTCATGATTTCTATGATGATTTTTTTGATGATTGTTCGTGTGGTGACGGAGTAAGAATACAGATCACCACCCTCTATCTTACGCGTGTGTGATCGTAAGAGATTACTAAGAGATATAAAATGCATATAACATCTATGCAAGAGAAGGAAAACTCGAAATAAAACCCTATACCAATATGTCTGACATCTTCCATTATGAAAGAGGTTCGAGCCCAACATTGGGACATACATATATGAGCTGAGATGATGATGATGATATTCATGATTATATATTCTGATAAAAGAATGGACGGGCAACTTCGCCAAAACTATATGAAGCACACCATGCTTATCATTCTACGTTAGACAGTAAATGAACATAAATACCGGACCCATATAAATTAGGATAATACACGTAAAGATACAATTAGAAAACAACAAAATAACAATAATTATAAACTTGTCTGATTCACAGAAATGTATTCACAAATATAATAATCAAATTTAATAAATAATAAATTTAGAATATAATAATTAAATTTAATAAATCTACGCTCGTGGAAACTACTGAAAATCTAAATCCAATGACTAGATTAATCTATTCAGAAATGAGAGCACGTCTCTCTGTGACAGTAAATATTATGATTCCCCTCACAGATTTGCATTTCTTACGTCAATGTGACGTCTGTTTCATTACACGGCATCCATATAATCACCTATATAGTTTCTTTTTTAAATCACCTCAGCTCTTATAGCGACCGACTTAAAGGTCATTATCGTTGGTACATTAAAATAAAATGGTTATACTATTTTAATATTGGCGCCTGCGATATAAATTATGTCATGGTATTTCCGGTATTAATCTGTGGGTCTTTTTGTCTATTATACAGAGTGATGTAAGATTTGTCTATAGACAGTTTTTGTACGTCCTTGAATTATATGATTTAAAAGTATTTTTAAAATTTATAGAGTAATGATACAATTTAACTATTTATATGATATCTATTTTAATCTTTACTTAAGAGAGGTGGAGGGATTTGTTGAGAGGGTCTAGTATAAACTTGTAATCAAGTGCTACTCGTGGAATCTAGTCTGGTAATAACCCCATGGTATTATATTTGAAAATTATGTTCGAATGTTGTATGGTAGTGACTAAAAATAATACTCTCTACTTTTCTCTTTGCTCGTGAATTTAAAAAAATGGTAAAGAGTTATGTATTACCAGTGATGACTTATGGCACGGAAACGTGGTCCCTAAATATAGGCCTCATAACAAAGTTCAAATTCACTCAGCGTACTATGGAGCGGGCTATGCTCAGGATTTCTCTGCGAGATAGAATACGTAATACGGAAATCCGCAGAAGAACGGGTACAACCGACAATGCACAAAGAATTAGCACGCTGAAGTGGCAATGGGCAGGCCACATCGCTCGACGAACTGATAACCGTTGGGGAAAAAAGGTTTTCGAGAGGCGACCACGTATCGAACATTGTTGGTCGCCCTCCCCCCTCCCACCAAGTGGACCGACGATCTAGTAAATGTTGCTGGGAGTCGTTGGATGCGGGTGGCACAAGTCCACACTTTGTGGCAAACATTTATTATGTTAATAAAAATTATACTAGACTTTTTATTGAAGTTTGTCTGTACATCTAGCACAGTGGTTAAGATACCGATCTACTTTACCAGTGTCTAGCGTTCGATTCCCACGCGTAATCCACAAATTTTTGCTCCGAGTCTAAATGTAATTTGTGTCCCTAAAATTATATTTTTGTGAAGTTTCCCCCCGCAATACAAGTCGTTTCCTTAGTACAGGTTATTTTTAAAAAAAAGTAGTTTAAAAACATAGAAGTAAATCTGCGAATATAATTATAATTTTATATGTAAGTTTAAAAAAAGCTGTGTAGTAGCGGCTACTAATACTACCAACACTTACTTTGCTCGTGGATGTCGTAAAAGACGACTAAGAGACTATTAACGACCTGGGCCAACTCCATCTGATGCCTTTTGGTCAACAGTTACATTCCCAAGGAGGGTTGACATCTGGCAGGCGGCCGGTCATAAAACTATTGCCAATAACTTTTACAATATGTACTATGAAAGAAGAATACATATTGTATCGACCCCAAGCAATTGGGATAAGAGTAAGAGAATGATGATGTAAATTACAAAAAAAAAACCACTTCATCACTCGGTCTTACGAGGCATCATAAAATGCGACTAAGGGATTATAATATGCATATAACATCTAAGCAAGAGAAGGAAAACTCGAAATAAATTAATAAAACAACTTATCTAAATAGAGTGTTACAGTAGGTCAAATCACGTCTTATTGTGGAGAAAACTTGATCCCAGAAGTGCGATGTCTGTGAGCTAAGATGGTAATGATAAAATATTAAAGATATATTTATTTAATTACATAATATTTCTTCGAAAATTGCCTTCAATAGTTTTTTTGAGTTCATCTGGTATGATATGATATATGAATTCACTGCACAGGAGGGGGGTACTGGTTAAGATACCGACCTTCCGTGCCAGTACCGTGGGTTCGATTCTAGGCAGGACATCACTTTGTGGTGCAGGTTTTGTCGGAGCATGATTGCTTCGGCAAGTACCTGCACACGGTCGTGCGGAGGGAGTGGACTCCGTCCTGCCATCATTGCGACAGTGACGAGGACACGGCGCAACATACGCTGGAGGTGTGTCCGACCTGGGACGGGCAGCGCCGTGACCTCGTCGCTGTCATCGGTGCCGACCTGACGCTGCCGGCTGTTGCGCGAGCGATGGTCGACAGCGTCAGGAATTGGACGCGGTCGCCGCCTTCTGCGAGGCTGTCATCTCGCAGAAGGAGGCGGCGCAGGCGCGAATACCTGCGCCTGATGCCACCCTAACCAAGGCTTCGGGTGATCGGACCGGGGAATCGTCCGGTCACCCGACGTGAGGCCACCGCGTGAGGGCGACGCCTCGACGGCGAAAGCTGTCGGGGCGTCGACGAGAGAGAAACCCGAGAGGGCATACCGCCGGGCGGGCCACCGAAGACAAAGATTGGGTACCGGTGGCCCGCTCCTACGGCGAAGAAAAGGTGCTTGCAGGGTGGGTTAATGGGGTTGTGCGCCGCCTCTTCCGTCACCCCGGACCGATTTGGCGGGGTGCGACGTCCATAGCCCACGCAAAAAAAAAAAAAATGTACATCACTTTGTGCGAATCAAAAAGTGTTGTTCTGAGTCTGGATGTAAATTAGCTGCTTTAATTGCATATTTGCCAAGTCCCCCGAAATACAAGGATTATTTCCTTAGTGCAGGGTGGTGTATTATTGGTCACCGAAGACAAAGATCGGGTACCGGTAGCCCGCTCGCACGGCGAAGAGAGGTGCTTGCAGGGTGGGTCTATGGGGTTGCGCGCCGCCTCATCCGTCGCCCCGGACCGATTAGGCGGGGCGCGACCACCTCCATAGTCCACCGCAAGAAAAAAAAGAAAGAAAAAGGGTGGTGTATTATTAAAAAAAAAAATCTTTAGTTAGATGTAATAAAAGTAGAAATTATGATATTCGATTCGCTTGCCAAGGTCTAAGATTTAATGGAAGGGCAAATAATAAAGATAATTAATAATAACATTATGATTAAATATCTCTTGACAAAATATAGAATAAGGAAATCGCTCTTTACACAAGTGACAAGGGCACAATAACAGAATTATATTATCATAACCAATTTATATTTCGCGTCATCTCATATTGACAAAACATCGGACGGTGGCACTCGCCAAATATCACCCACCTATATCAATTGGCACCCGTAAGCATTGTTTCAATCACCAGAAAGATTATTATGAATGATTTCACCTTTATATATTATACTAACTTCTGCCCGCGGCTTGGCCCGCGTAAAAGATTACTTTCCTTAAGTTTTTCATCCCCTATTTTTATTTTACCTCTTACGGCTAATTTTTTTACAAAATTTTAATGTAAAATTTATTTATATTTAATCAATAGTCAAAAAATAAGTACAAGCTTCTGGATTTAAAAATGACGATACTTCTTTACAACTTTTTATCACCCTTTACAACCTTTTTTTTTTACATTAAAAATTAGCCTATTTCCTTTATCAGGCTCTAAAGTATGTGTGTACCAAATTTCATTTAGATTGGTTCAGTAGTTTTGGCGTGAAAAAGCGGCATAGTTACCTTCGCATTTATAATATTAGTAAAGAGTAGTGATAATCAAAGAATAAATTTCCTTATTTCACATCTGGCCGTGTCCATCAAGAATCACATTTTTATATCATCTAAACATAAATAAGGCTATCAAAACGCCATAGAAACGCCAAAACGACATAACCAGTAAAATATACGCGTCAATTGCTAGGAAATAACCGCATAGCTATTAAATAAAAGTCTTTTTACATTAAAATAAATCGTGTAACGTTATTCGGGCACATCTGTCCCTTTGCCGATTACGCCCATACATTATGCTCAGTTTGTTGTTTTTAATAAAAAAGTTTAATCCGTTCGGTTATGATAGCAATTTGTCAGGTCGATGGAAAAACTTTGGCGGTCGATTACCAGCGGTAGCTGTTTTAGTAGCGACGCCAAATAAACGCCTATTACACACAAGAGCGCTTTTTATTTGCACGATTATGTCACGCTTATTTATGCATACGCTTTTGTCTTCCATTAACGCTTTTTTTTTTACCTTTATCTCGATGCAATGATTCACTTAAATATATTCAAGCTGTCAGGAGCGCATTTATAAGTTTTCGCATGAAACTTTTTTGAATCGTATAAAACCTTTCATAATTTTGCGTTGAAAATTTCAGGATATTTGAATCGTCGAGCTGTTTTGATTTCAACGCTAAAACATCTCATTTTGTACAAACATTAACGATTCAATACTGTCTTAATGAAAAGCTGATAACGTGTATATTAATATATTAGTCACTACTCCATGCAATTAATTGGTGTTCTCTTTTAGGTTTGGTACGTTTTATAGTCACTGTGATTTATTATACGTCCGCACGGGTGATTTGTATGTACATTTTCGCTGATTCTTTGTGTTGAGAAGTGTTTAAGTGTACAATATATTGTATGAAACAAATATCGTGTCGAGAGAATCGTTAAGACAGATAGCAGAAAGTTGTGGTGTTCAAGAACAGGATTGTTTGAAAACGCCGGCGAGGCGGTGCCTTTTGTTAGTGTATATCAAGTTATTTTATTAATGACGCCATATTTAAAATTTTGTCTGCGACAAACGAAATCGCTGTGTTTTAATCTGATTGCTAAAATGACTGTTACATTTGGTGAAATAAAACAAAAATATATTATCCTGATTGTGGGCGTTTTGTGATCAACTAAAGTGGTATGAAGTCGCTTATTTAATAATATATGGAATATGTTTTTTTTTCAAACTCTAATTGTTTGGGCATACGGTTCCCCTGACATGATCAGGGACCTTAAATTAGCAGTGTTAAATAGTGTGGTGTGGTTAATTAGTTAGCTTAAAGTATACGATGAATGATACATAAGTATGTTATATATACGCACGTATCCGATGTGCATATAAGTGCATGCACATGATACTCATATGAGTACATGTCACACAAGTCTGTATGTCTATGCGCATAGATACAGGCATATAAGTCAGCATGTATGATCTGCATAGAAAATAGTAATTATAACAGTTATTATATAAGTTACGGTGGCGTAAAGGAGTGCTTGACATTATTATATAAAAATATTATTATGTACAAACTTAAAATTAGATAAAAATAATAAATAATAATACTAACTTAATGTTACTACAAGTGGAATATGTATTATCACTTTAGAATGATAATTTTAGTAGACCATTAAATTTTAATACATAGTCCGCTAAAAAGGCAGAGAACTAGTACAGGCCAGATTAAGGGGGTCCATGCTTTTTCTTTATTTTTGCGGCGGGCTATGGTCTGGTCACAGCCCTCTAAATCCGCCCGGGGCAACAGATGAAGCGGCGCGCGACCCTATAGGTATATCCGCCCCGCAATGTACCTCTCCACGCGAGTAGGCTGAGTAGGCGAGTAGGCTGAGTAGGCGAGTAGGCTGAGTAGGCGAGTAGTCTGAGTAGGCGAGTAGGCCACCGGAACACGGTCTTTGTCTTCGGTGGCTAGGGGACCCATGCTGCCCTGTCATTATTCCGAATAGAGCGGCAAAACACTCATTTTAACCCATGAACAAAAACCTCGACTCGTTCGTTTGGCAATGCAGGTTGGGATTTGATTTTAGTGATAATTTTTATTATCTTGTAATAATTATTATTATCATCATCTCAGCTTACATACATATCATCACGCCATATCACTTGCAGGGTAGGCCGAGAGAACTGAGTGCCAGAGAACTCTATCCTTGTATACTTCATTCGCTTCCTCAACATTCATAATTCTCTTCATACACGCTCACCGGTTTCGGAGACTCTTGACTCCATCTTCGTACGAGTACGAGACCAATCTGGTCTAGGTAGGTGAGTCTCGGTCTCCCCCGGTACCTACATCCTTCCACTTTCGCATATACATATGCCCCGTTATTGGATTTAAGCTACCTTCCTATTGGAAAACGCATTGATCTGCTATAACCCCACTGTTCAGACGAGTTGGTACGGTTTAATTTCCAGTCTGCCTTCTCTGGCATAACATTTATCATCATAATATATGCTTGAGTCAACATCCACGGGGAAGAAAGGCGAGTCTTGAATTGTATTCTTACTTCGTCACTATATGGAAATATAGCCCACTTATACCCGTTGTCTTTTATGATATTCCTAAGGAAGTAAAAAACTGGTCACTATTAATCTATTCAGATATATTTTTAAATAGGTATCATTTTACTTTCTCAATTTTTGTAATTCATACTAATTTGTGACTTTTTGTTTCAGAACATAGGCAACGTGAATGCGGAGATGGAAATCCAGAGGTTACAACAGGAGCAATTACGGCGACAAGAGTTGGTGCGAAGGGGTCAGCATGGATTGTATCCGGGGCCTCCGTTGGCATTACTACCGCTGTTAGAACAAATGAGGCCACAACCACCTCCACCTCCTAATGTGAGTTAATTTTAATTGGTTTAGACATTTTATTCTCATGATGAAATGGACTAGAAAAGGCAGTAGAGTTACGAGTAGAATCATAAAAAAACGACGAAGAGCTTCACATCGATCTGTGCCAACTTAATTTGATCAAAAAATTTACTGCACAGATGGCGTAGCCTTTCATGTCAATACCGTTGGCTCGATTCCCACACAAGATAAATACTTTGTGAGATCCAAAAACTGTTTTTCTGAGTCTATATACCTACCTCAAATGCGTGCGTGGTCTAAATACATACCTTACATATATTTTGAGTTCTAAATACCTACATTGGTCTATATACCTCTCTTACATATATGCAGGGTCTAAATACCTATCATACATTCCTGTATATGCTTTGCGACATGCATATGGGTTCGATCGTAATGCAATAAAGTACTTTGTGTGGGTAGTCATCTATAATTTATATATTTTTAAAGTCCTCCGCTACATAAGTATTTATTCATTAGAACAAAAAAAGCAACGCGACTATAAAAAAACAAATAAACCTATAGTCTCAATGCAATTAACAATCCCTTACAAATAGTTTTACCAACATCTTGCTTAATAAAATTTAAATCACAAACACGCCTTTTAAAAGTTTTATTGAGGCGTTATGGGCGAGAATTAACAAAATATATAATGAAAGATGATATTCTGATGAAAATTCATATCTAGATTGATTTGGCAATTGATGATCACGTTATTTAGCTAAATATTGACTAATATCCTGCAATTCGTAACACTGGTTATTGACAATGTGTTTACCTAACGTTCAGGGTTGTCACAACAAATTAAATATTATTATTATTACATTTTATTCTTATTTTAACGACATAAGAATACTTTACCTAGAATTTCCTTCTCATACATACATACATATCATCACGCCATATCCCTTGCAGGGTAGGCAGAGAGAACAGAGTGCCAGAGAACTCTATCTCTGCATACTTCACTCGCTTCCTCAACATTCATAATTCTCTTCATACACGCTCGCCGGTTTCGGAGACTCTTGACTCCACCTTCCTTCAGTACATGACCGATCTGGTCTAGGTAGGTTAGTCTCGGTCTCCCTCGGTACCTACATCCTTCCACTTTCGCATTGTATATCTTCTTAACCAGACGTTCGTTCGGCATTCTTTCCACATGTCCGAACCATCGGAGCATTCCCTTTCGCATCTTTGCACCAATACTCTCTTTCATACCTACTCGCTCTCTTACGTCGTCGTTACGAATGCGGTCGGTCAGCCTAACTCCACAGATTTTCCGCAGAGATCGCATTTCGACCGCATTAATTTTACTATCATACTCTCTCTATCCTTCTCATAAGTGTTATAAAAGATGAGATATGTATGCTGAATTACAAAAACAAAATAAGCTGAGCTTTCTATTAATTTTCATAGATTGATTAGCATAATGGATGATGAACTAATCATCATCATCATTCACTTGCTTTCTTCCCATGTTGAGCGGGGTCGGCCAACATGTTCTAATGTTCCATAAAATTCTATCAGCCTTCATATCTGCAATTACAGGTTTCATACACATATCCTCTTTCATACAATCAATCCATCTCTTTTTGGGTCTACCACGATATTTCTATCCATCTATAAAAATATTGATAACCGTCCTCATCACATGTCCATACCAAAACAATCTCACGCTAATCTTCTCTATCACTGGTGACACTTTCAGATTTCCCCTCGCACTTAGTAGGTACTTACTAGGCCACCGAATACAAAGATCAGGTTCCTGTGGCCCACTCGCAGGACGTGGAGAGGTACATTGCGGGGCGGGTATATGGGGTCACGCGCCGCTATATCTGTCGCCCCGGATGGATTTAGCGGAGTGTGACTATACCATAGCCTAGAAGTACTTAGTACCAGTAGGTACTTAGTTAAACGTAGATTATTACGATACATACATAAATACATACATATCACCACGCCATATCCCTTGCAGGGTAGGCAGAGAGAACAGAGTGCCAGAGAACTCTATCTCTGCATACTTCACTCGCTTCCTCAACATTCATAATTCTCTTCATACACGCTCGCCGGTTTCGGAGACTCTTGACTCCACCTTCCTTTCCTTTCCTTCCTCATTATTACGATAACATTTAATAATTCGTATTTGTGCTAACGAATTAAGTATATACGAGTGCAATGTGTTATCACTCCCTTCCTCTATCGTCCAGACTTCGGTTACAAATAACCAAAGGAGTATAGTAACCAATCATATGATATCTTTAGCAAGAAAAAGAGACTGGAAATAAAGAAATTAGAAACTAGTCTAATCAATTTGGATTAAATGTCTCTTTTCCAAACTTTTTTTTAATATCATTATCTCATCATCATCATAGCCCATATATGTCTCACTGTTGGGCTGGGGCCTCCTCCATAGTGGGAGGGTAGTTGACGTACTATACCATGCTGGTCAGACGTGATGGTAGGTATAGTATTTTGTTTCGAGTTTTCCTTCTCTCGCATAGATGTTATATGCGTTTTGTATCTCTTAGTCGTCTCTTACGATCATTCACGGATAAGATAGTGGGTGGTGAATTGTATTCTTACTCCGTCACCACACGGAAATCAACCAACTCAACCCGATACATGGTTGATTTCATATCTTTTGATTTTTATATTTGCCTTTATTATCAGATGAGCTGGTTAACTGATGCTTAGGAATAACCGATTACGAGTTTATGAAATATTAAAGATAGATCGCTGCCTAGAATGACGCGAGTTTTAAGTCCACAGCTGTTCCGCTTACCGTAGAAGGTTTAATAGCATCTACTTCTCAAAACGTTCTCAAAATTTTCTACGAGAGTGATAAGTCACGATCCCAATTAAAATATATTTTTTAATATACTTAAGTATATATGGGTTGAAAGGAAAGAAAGAGAAAATTCTACATTATCAAACACTAACACAAAATAAATTGAGATACTGACAACCCTATATGAATGGTGCAATCATTATGGCAGCCATAAAATTGATTGGAAGACGATGTTAAAATGAAAGTTGTTCGCGCACTAATTACGCAGACTAGCGCGTTTGTTATGTAAAATTATAATTAGATAGATACGTCAAAAAATGCCTACTAGGTATAGCGCGTTCTCTATTACCATCTGTTATTTATTGTTTAGTGAACTGGGCTTTTGAGCCGTAAGTAGTTTGTAATCTAGTTTCCATTTAATAGTTTTTTTTTTCTGACACTTTACTGAATGAAATCATTTAGAGAGTGTTGTGTAGGTAGGTATGATTATTTAGATATACATATATATTTTTTGAATAAAAACACAGTGTTACCAATTTCTTAATAGTATTGCTATCGTTTTATATATATTGCACTATTTGTACTTGAAACTTCTTCGCAATGGAAGGGATATTAACCCACTATGCCACCCTGGTCAGAAAAAAATATATAGGTTTTTATTTCTAGTATTCCTTCTCTTGTATGAATTTTCACTTATATACACTAGTCACAAAAATTAAGGGATATAAAAAAAATTCCAAATTTTTGGGTTATTTTTAACGAGCTGTAACTCCGAAGAAAATGGTCGTATAGAAAAAATAAAAAAAGTAAATTGTAGCTCCAAGTGTCTAGTTTTCAGATATGACTATAAAAAAATTTTGTCATGTCCAGGTCTGGAGAAATCCTAAGAAAACAACCAAAAAAAAATTTTTCAAATTTATTCTCGTCTAAAAAAAGGTCCACGGGCTTCAAAAAATTTTTTTTGATTGTTTCGTTCTAAAACTCTTTTAGAGAATTTAATACTCCTTAATTTGACGTATTCAAAAAGCTTGTACAACGATTTGTCGCGGAGTTATCGTCAATCAAAGCAAAAAAGATCTTTTTTAACTTTGATAATCAATATCTCTTGAAATAATGACTGATCTTTTTTTTTTCAAACTTCTTAAACAGTTAATCTTTTTGATCAAAAACATAAAGATTTTAGAGAGAAAAAAATTTTTCCATTGGAAAAATTAATAAAAATCACAAAATTGCTCATAATGGTGATTTTTGCAAAAACAAAGAATTTGAAGCTTCGGGGCACAATGAAAAAAAAATCGCAGCGCTTTGAATTTTTGAGGGATTTTAGGAGACACTTTGAGGTTAAAAAATTACCGACGATATCTTTCGTTCATCCATTTTATCCAAAGTTATACCAAGTTATCCAAATATCCTTAATTATGCGAATTTTTGTCTTTTTTTCAGTCCGAGTTTTCAATTCAAAAATTTTTTTTTCTAAAAGATGTTTACATTTTCTTATAGAGAATATTGTGCAGTTTTCAAAACCTTCCTTCAATTTTCTATACAATCGTTATTTCCGGAGTTATTGATTATCAAAGTTAAAAAGATCTTTTTTGCTTTGATGGACGATAACTCCGCGGCAAATCATTGTACAGGCTTTTTGAATACGTCAAATTAAAGAGTATTAAATTCTCTAAAAGAGTTTTTGAACGAAACACTCAAAAAAATTTTTTTGAAGCCCGTGGACCTTTTTTTAGACGAAAAAAAATTTGAAAAATTTTTTTTAGGTTGTTTTCTTAGAATTTCTCCAGACCTGGACATGATAAAAAAAAAATATAGTCATATCTGAAAACTAGACACTTATAGCTACATTTTGCTTTTTTTATTTTTTCTGTACAACTATTTTCCTCGGAGTTACAGCTCGTTGAAAATCACCCAAAAATTTGGATTTTTTTTTATATCCTTTAATTTTTGTGACTAGTATATATACATATAACATTAATTTATAACTCTTAGTCATTTCTTACTATAGGTAATATGTATGCACGACTAAGATGATAGTGAATTTTTTGCTTGCACTGTCACGACAATAACTATTTAATATGTATCAATTAATCATTTCGGCTTACCTAATAGTTATTATTTGATACACATATAGACATTAAAAACAAAAATATAATTACTTACTCTATAATGTTAAAAGTTCTGGCCACATAAAGTTTGTAAGAAAGCTAAATTCAGCAATCTGCGCTCGCTTCAAGTCGTTTTCTCTCCACAGCTTATACCTAATTATAATTTTATTGGTGGTAGCAGAGAAGTAAACTTACAAAAGACAAAACACTACGAACCTCGTATAAGTAAAAGCACGTTAAATGACAACTGCGGCATGTATCCCACTAGGCATCCAGCCCACATTTACCCTATATACATCCCACTGTTGGGCACAAGTCTCTTCTTAATGGGAGATGAAATGGACCTTACTATACTACGCTGGTCAGACGTGTTGGTATAGAGTTTTGTTTCGAATTTTCCTTCTCTTGCATAGATGTTATACATACATATCATCACGCCATATCCCTTGCAGGGTAGGCAGAGAGAACAGAGTGCCAGAGAACTCTATCTCTGCATACTTCACTCGCTTCCTCAACATTTATAATTCTCTTCATACACGCTCACCGGTTTCGGAGACTCTTGACTCCACCTTCCTTCAGTACATGACCGATCTGGTCTAAGTAGGTTAGTCTCGGTCTCCCTCGGTACCTACATCCTTCCACTTTCGCATTGTATATCTTCTTAACCAGACATTCGTTCGGCATTCTTTCCACATGTCCGAACCATCGGAGCATTCCCTTTCGCATCTTTACACCAAAATAATGGTCTTTGAAAGAGATGAAACCAGAACAGATGTAAGAGTAACAATAGGTAATGATGTACTAGAGCAAGTGTATAGATGTTATATGCATTTTATATTCCTTAGTCGTCTCTTACGATCACCCACGGGTGAGAAAGGAGTGGTGAATTGTATTCTTACTCTGTCACCACACGGAAAATATATTAATTAATAAATTCAAAGACATATCATTAATGTCTACTCATAAAGAACCCTCCTTTAGTCTATTGCCTACAAAATGTGAAATTCTATGCCAGCTTACATTTTAATAGTTATCTAAGATAATTTATATTTATTATAATATAATAAATATATATAAATTTAAATATAGCAAATTGTAATTTTATAAAATATTACCATATTTGAAAATCGAATCTTTTGTGTGAATAAACCACAAGAATCAATCAGTTATCATTAAAATATAGAAATATTCTATTATATATGTAAAATCCGATTAGCATAGCTAATTAATAAATTGAACTAGAATAATTGCTTCGTTTTGTTTAACATAAATTAATAATAGGCTGAGGAATAAACATTAATATTGACAGAAGATGAACAGACATTATAGCTTACGAAATTATTACATTATTTATATGGGTATAATATGGAAATTAATATGGAGTTTTAATATTTGCCTCGGGTAATATTTCCAAATATCTATGTATTCTTAAGTATTTCTAAACTACCTATAATATTTTTCCCGCGTGGTGACGAAGTAAAAATACATTTCACCACCCCCTTTCTTACCCGTGGGTGATCGTAAGAGATCACTAAGGGATATAAACCGCATATAACATCTATGCGAGAGTTGGAAAACTTGAAACAAAACCCTATACCAACACGCCTGACCACCGTGGTACAGTAGGTCATTTCCCTCCCATTATGGAGGAGTCTCGAGCCCAACAGTGGGAACATATATGAGCTGAAATGATGAATGATAATGGTAATATTTTCATTAATTATGCTATATGCTAGCGGCTACGAATACTACCAAATTTTAGAATGCATTTTTCGTAAAACATGACTAGAAGTTTAAAAAAACACCTAATCTAACTTCAATTGATCGCCGTCTAGACAAATAATGATAATAGACATACACTGAGTTTCTTGCCGAATCTTCTCAATAGCGGTTACATTACGATCCGGTGTTACTTTATTGTATTATTTTAAAATGTTAAAATTGCAAAAGGTGTCCTCGCAACCCTTCGATACATAAAAATGAAATTAGAAAACAAAGGAAGCTTAACAATATCGGACAGGCGGGCAATCATAAGATTATTCTCCAAAAAACTTGTAATATGTGCGTTAGAAGTGTAAAGATTGCGTAGACTCCCAATAATTAGGACGAGAATAAAAAAAAATAAACACACCGTACTAATAATCATTAGAATAACCACATAATCAACACGTTATAACGTGCATCTAATAATCAGCACGTTATAACCAATATTAACCAAATAATCAGCACGTTATAACCAATATTAACCAAATAATCAGCACGTTATCACCAATATTAACCAAATAATCAGCACGTTATAACCAATATTAACCAAATAATCAGCACGTTATAACCAATATTAACCAAATAATCAGCACGTTATAACCAATATTAACCAAATAATCAGCACGTTATAACCAATATTTTGTTTTTCAGGTGGTACAACAATCAGGATGGCAGGTCCAAGCGCAAGCTCAACTAGCTCAGTTGTCAGCCGCGAATGCTCGTTCATCACCACCGCAAGATCCAGACGCGCCGCTGAACCTCAGCAAGCAGCGGTCACCATCACCCGCGCAGCCCATGATCCTGCCGCGTTTTGTGCCATACCCTCCCATGGATGAATCACCTTATAGTATGCCGAAAGAAGAAGACTTCAACGCTGCTTGCAATAGTAAGTACCAGATTTTATGGCATGTACTAGGAGAACCACACTGTTGGCAGTTTTCTGTCTACAGCCCTGGACCAGTCAAGAATTAACATCTGAATAGTGGCAATGTGCTAATACGGTTCGTTCTGTAAGTAAGAGAGCTGAAATTCCAAATTTCTGAGTATTTGGTATGCAACGACTTAGGTATACCCAAGGTATTACAAGGGTCCATGAATGGCAGTAACATTTACCATTAGGTGCTGCTTCCTTGTTCGCCAACATTAAAAATTTAATGCTTATGTAAAGTGGACTCTTTTCAGCTAAGAAAGCATTTTTGGAGTACGATACAAATAACGACCAGATAAAGAAAGAAATATTAGAATAAAATAAAGATTTCTGATGTTTACGCGAGTAGGTATTACCCATTTGAAATAAAACTATTTTTACGGATTTTATCGCTGTTTGTATTTGATTTTTAATTTCTCGACGTTTCAAACACTTTATAGCAGTTCATGGTCATACGAGGGCTTTGTTTTTAGCAGAATAATTTATTATAAATGATTATAACTATATGTATTTCCATGTAATGATAGAGTAAGAATACAATTCACTACCCTCTGTCTTACCCGTGAGTGATCGTAAGAGACGACTAAGGGATATAAAACGCATATAACATTTATGTTAGAGAAGAAAAACGCGAAACAAAAACCGATAAGAACACATTTGACCAGCGTGGTAGAGTAGGTCAATTCGTCTCCCATTATGGAGGAGGCTCGAGCCCAAAAGTGGGACATACATAGGTAGTGATGATAATGATGATGATGAATTTACATTAGACGATTATAATTATATATATTGTAAATATTATCTTTTTGTGAATAGAAAGCAAAAAATAATTGGATTTCCTTTTATTAACTTCAATGCTGAATTTTTCAATTCTATATTGAGGTTTTTTTTTCATCATTCAATTATCTGCGCTATAAAATATCAACGTGTATCATCATCATTCATCATTTCAGCTCAAATATGTCCCACTACTGGGCTCGAGCCTCCTCCATAATGGGAGGGAAATTGATCTACTACACCACGCTGGTCAGACGTGTTGGCATAGGGTTTTGTTTCGAGTTTTCCTTCTCTTGCATAGATGTTATATGCGTTTTAAATTCCTTAGTCGTCTCTTACGATCACCCACGGGTAAGATAGGGGAAGTGAATTGTATTCATACTCCGTCACCACACGGAAAACGTGTATACTTAATTGCATATTTAAACTTTATTTATATTTTAATAGGTCATTATGTGTAAATACATATTTGTGGCACAGGAATTCGTCTAGGTCTAGTGAATCAGATAATACTGTGACGTCATTGTGACGTCAATACGTCACAAGCGCGCACACGTTCAAAAATAATAGTCCGGCTGTCTAATTTACTCATATTATAGTTTAATTTTTTTACCCGTGAATTAAAGGAATAAGAATACAATTCATTGAATAGGAGGTTGGAAATAGTATTCTTATTCCATTCCTTAGTACACGGGGTTTAATAAAAGTTATATTTGTATCTAAATATTAGCGTGTTTTTTTTTTATAAAAAAACACCACCCAGCACTAAGAATATAATCCTTGTATTGCGGGAGACTTTACAAACATGCAATTAACACAGACAAATTACACCCAGACTCAGGACAACACTGTATATCGCATATATTATTGTCCTGCGTGGGAATTGAACCTCTGGTATTAGCACGGAAGGTCGGTGTCTTAATCACTACGCCATCTTTGATGTTAATGTCACTTTGCTGATATTTTTGTGTCTGCAAATCAGCAGCCATGGTTGATTTTTAATTCGGGTCGTGACTGATCATTCTCGTAGAAAATTTTGAGAACTTTTATGAGAATTAGCTGCTATTAAACCTCCTACGGTAAGCGTGACAGCTGTGGACTTAAAACTCGCGTTATTCTAGGCAGCGATCTATCTTTAATATTTTATAAACTCGTAATCGGTTATTCCTAAGCATCAGTTAACCAGCTCATCTGATAATAAAGGCAAATATAAAAATCCAAAGATATGAAATCAACCATGTATCGGGTTGAGTTGGTTGATTTCTGTGTGGTGACGGAGTAAGAATACAATTCACCACCCCTTATCTTAACTGTGGGTGATCTTAAGAGACGACTAAGGGATATGAAATGCGTTTATGCAAGGGATGGAAAACTCGAAATGAAACCTTATACCAACACGTCTGACCAGCGTGGTATAGTAGGTTAATTTCACTCCCATTGTGGAGGAGGATCGAGCCCAACAGTGATGATGATGATCGGGTTGAGAGCCCTCAGCGCTCACCAATTGCCCGCATAAAGTTGTTAAAACCATCTGCGGCTAACAACTAATCACACACAAAAAAAAATCAACCATCATTATAGAAGCAAATCATTAAATGAAAGCACAGTAGCAGTTTCTGATTAACATAACTCGTCAAATAAATATCTATTATAACTATAGACGAATACCGGTACAGATATTGTATCGGTAAATAGTTAATTAACTCAAAACATAACGTTATACCGTTAATAATATCAATAAATTTGATGCTAAGGCTTCTTATTTTTTTCTTTATTCAACGATCGGAAACTCAAAGCTTTTAAAAATATCCGTCGAGAAACGTTAATTATTAATAACGCCATGTTTTTTTTTTATCTAATAATTGATTAGATGACTAAGCTCTGTGGTACCGGCTACGAATACTACCAACTAAGGGTTGAATACTACCAACTTTGCTCGTGGATGTCGTAAAAGATGACTAAGAGCCTTATAACGACCTGGGCCAACTCCATCTGATGCCGTTTGGTTAACAATTACACTCCCAAGGAGTGTTGACGTCTGGCAGTCGTCCGGTCATAAAATTATTGCCAATAACTTTTACAATATATACTATGAAAGAAGAGTACACATGGTATCGACCCCAAGTAATTGGGATAAGAGTAGGAGAATGATGAATTGATTAGATCTAGGTGCATGGATAGCTTAGCTATTTCAATCTCTTTAGTGTATTTACTTGCGATCTGTTTAATTTTTTTATACTAATGTATGTAATTAATAGCAGTGGCAGGGCTACACTGCTCACAGATTTCTTTCTAAAACCGCAGGCCGGTCCATCCGTGGTAGTATCATATCTACTTATTAGAAAATCAACGCCTGAACTATAGAAATATGTACTAAAAAACGGTATTATATTAACATGAGCCTAGGCGGTCTAGGGCAATATCTAATCTAAATCCAATACTGATTAAACATAACAGAATATTATGTTAATTCAAATCAATTCTAATGTGAAATGTTGTAATATTAAATGTTAACCAACTAAAATAGAGAGTGAATGTGGGTACGTATAACGTTTAGATAAATTTGAATGTTAAAATGAAGAAATGTCCCGTGTCGCCGGCACAAACATTTTGATGTTTCGCATTTAATTGCTAAATATAATTAATATGTCTTGCAAACCTTAAAATTGTAACGCTTACAGTATATATCGACGATAATTTGGAACACGTTGCGATTTATAACTGGGAAATTTATTAGAAATGACGTTTAATCCCAATACCAAATTTCTGTTGCCGCGATCTTTTCTTTTTTTTTTAACGAATGTTCTGCACTAAGGAAATAATCTTTTATTGCGGGCGACTTTACAAACATATAATTAAAAAATATAAATTTCATCCAGACTCATCATCATCAACTTGCTCTTATCCCAATTGATCGACGCAATAGGTCTTCTACTTCCATACAACCCTATCAGACGTCATCTCTGTGGTTACTCTTTGTCTATCCATGTCATATTTCACGCAGTCCATCCATCATTTCTTCGGTCTTCCCTTACGCCTTCAACATTCATACTTAAAACTTTCCTCACAACATTACTTTCATCCCGTCTCATCACATGTCCATACCATGTCAATCACTCCTTAAATTTTCCGTCACTGGCGCAACTTTCAAACTTCCTCTTATATGTTCATTTCACGACACCACACATCCATCTCAACATTCAATCAAATTTCATCCAGTCTGATAATAATAATTTATCGATCACTAAAAGTGTTTTTTCTGCGTAATTAATCGAAACCATGACACTTGCGCTGTAGGTGTAAAAAGTGCTACGCCATCTGTGGTTTTTCGCCTTACATCCATGTATATAACGACATCCACTGTTGCGTATAGTACTTCCAGAGGTGCGGATATAGTCGTCTATCTCCCTTGTCAGGCGAATTATTTATCTCAGTTTGTTTGCTCAGTGGGTTTTTAAGATTTTCACGGGAAAGGAAAGAATAATACATTGCATTTATAACCCAGTATCAAAAACAAAAACAGCCTAAATACGTTCCTCTATCTAACATGAGCCGCCTCCTATTTACCGATCAAAAATCAAGCTGGCCATTATAAATCTTCGCAGTGAGCTTTGGTCTTTTTCCACTTCATCTTAAAGCCCATATATGTCCCACTGTTGGGCACGGGCCTCCTCTATAATGGAAGGGTAAGATTTTTTGACCTACTATATCACACTAGTCAGACGTGTTGGTATAGGGTTTTGTTTCGAGTTTTCTTTCTAATGCATAGATGTTATATGCATTTTATATCCCTTAGTCATCTCTTACAATCACCCACGGGTAAGATATGATGTGGTGAATAGTATTCTTACTTTGTCACCACACGGAAAGTTTTTCCACTTATGTGACTATAAACTAGATATACTACGCTAACACCATACAATATAGAGTCAAAATAAATGGAAAATACTGAGATCTTTCTCTAGAATTAGTTGGCAATTAATATTCTTAATTAAATATATTAAAAACTTTTAGATATTTATCTAAGTTTATCTAAAACTAATTTTAACGGAATCAGATAGTTTTAACTGATTCTGTTAATCAAATTACTGATAATATGCTTGATTATTTATAAAAACCCGATTACAAGCGAAAAATGATTGTCACAAGTGGGATTTGAACCCAGACCTATTGGAAATCCGTTCCAATCGTGTTGCCACTTACACCACCGTGAACTATTGTAGGACATTCAATTCTCGCATCATATTATGTTTTCGTCTTTTTTTCGCTCGTAATCGGGTTTTTATAAATGATTCTGATAATTTGACATAATTTTGAGAATTAATTATATTGGTAGTAATTTTGCAGTTTTTTTTAAGAGCAGATTAGATAATATTAGTAAGTAGTCGCCATCACATAAGTCTGAAATTATTATACTTTTTAATAACAACAACTTTGTACATTTTTATCGCGTTTATTAAGTGCAAAGGCAAAATATATAGAAGACAGTTTTCAACATTAAAAAATAGATTTTTCTAGTCGATAAATGCTTACTGCATACTTAATTTCACAATATAATTTTAATAATATAGATACATATTTACAAATATGTATAACTATTCCTTAATTGCTTAAATATCATAAAATACCACAGATGATAAAAAACATACATACCACAGATGAAAAAACCTCGAGGTTTTTTTCTATCAGAGAAATATATTCTCATTTATTACGTCATTCCTTTAGCCCTAGATCGTGGAAGTAACATTGTATTTTCTAAGTTCAACCGAATAGCTACTAAATATTAATATGAAATTTCATAATTCAACCATATAAATGTATGAGCAAGTGTACAATAAAACAAATAAGTAACTACTTTAAATAGTTGGCGCAATCCCAAACCGAAATGGTTACAAAATCGCTAGTGTCGTTTCGTTTCCTTTAAAATAAGAGAATCGAGTGAAATACAAAATAGATGGCGTTTGAGACGCAAACTTCCGTTCGCTCCAATAGTCCCATCTTTGCGGACAGTCGCGCACTTAACTTTTAGGTAGAGCTTTTTATGGAAATTGCACTTATTCCTATTGCACAATATATAATTAAATGTCTCGTAAGACATCTAAGTAAGCCGAGAACAAGATTAATTGACCAAATAATTTGTAAAAACATATAAAAAGGATCTAATTCTGTTATTATAAATTAGCTCCTCATAGATACTATTAAATTAAGATTGAGTCTGTCATAGATTTGTGAACCTATCTTGCTTCTCCTAATCATAATGGAACATTAAAAAATCTTAATTAAATTTGTAACATAAAAACCGAAGTCGAAATATTTTAATGTATCGTTTATTCCAGCTTGCTTTTCAGTTTATTAATTCTCTAAAATATAATATATCTTATGATGTCAAGATAAGAATGAAAATTACGATAAGAAATAATAACTTTTAGAATTAAATACATTTTACAACACAAATGCATGTTACCAACATGCATAACGTCACACAAATTCACTGATACAAGACATAAAAACCTGTACTACAAAATATAATGGCCTGTGAATGTGTCTGAATCACAGTTACGTACTTGACCTGTCTTCTGGAGCTAATTATTGCCGCCGTTCTGGGGGTACGTCATTAATACTCGTTGTTAGTATGACAGTCGGGTAACTAACATAAAAATAAAACGCCATTGACGTCACAAGTGACAGCGATTTAAATTTAGAATGTCAAAAGATGCGTCTATTTTTTTCTTTTGAAAGATTACTCCTGTGCTTGCAACAATTATTTTTGCATTGCGTTATTTTTTTATAATATGATTGAATCTATAGAAATCGGATCATGGCTGATATTTAAACATATATTTTTTTATTATTAGATATATTTTTCTGCAAAGAATTTTGTCCGTGATTGTTGGTCCTTCTTGAGCGAATATTTGAAGAGTATCGCGCGGGTATCAGAAGCAGTAGGATGTTATAAATTATCTAAGAGCCCGTCAAATTAATTCGAGGAATGTCCACAGCTTTGGATGCGGGATGCTTCCGCGGTAGCTTATTAATCGTGTGGACACTTGCTGGCGAATCCGTCAACTCAAATGTGAAGCGGACGTGTTCGTTTGACCCACATTAACGAAGTGCGGGGGACGAGGTAGCGCTCGCAATAATCGTTTCGGCATTTGATTGGCGCGAAACGTTCACGGCACTTGTGATATAATTCTCAAAGCGTAATAATTTTATTGCGTTGGATTAGACGGATTTCAAATCCAGCAATTCACAAAATCATATCGTACTTTATTCATGTATACATATCTATTACATACATGCATACACTCGAATTACGAAATTATTTAAATTAGACCTAGATATCTACCTATGCCCGGTACGATACGATGACATGGGACTCGAAAACCAGCGCGTTCACATCCTATCCTCTCCTCCAAGCAACTATTGCAATCACCTCAGCTCATATATCTCCCACTGTTGGGCTCGAGCCTCTTCCATAATGGGAAGGAAATTGACCTACTATACCACGCTGGTGAGACCTGTTGGTATAGGGTTTTGTTTCGAGTTTTCGATCTTTCTCTTGCATAGATGTTATAAGCGTTATATATTCCTTAGTCGTCTCTTACGATCACCCACAGGTAAAATAGGGGGGTGCTGAATTGTATTTTTCTCCGTCACCACACGGAAAAGAAAACGGAACGAAACAGTAGGTACCAACATTAATTCATACCTACACATGTCTCAATATAATTGGTGATTTAAAGAGAATATTTTTACACGAAGAAACAACACAGTTATTTTAAATGAACATGTCAAAAATACAATTGGACATAACGTTTCCATTAACATAATTAAACACGTATGAGTTATGGCCGAACAGGAAAGCTGTGAAAACTTGAACGACAAACAAAAATTACGACATTATAAAACTATTCATTCTAAAATTCTTAAGATCCCATTTAACATTTGTAGCTTACGTTGCATTCAGCTATGGAACATGGTATATACAAGCCGATTAACTTTACGGTGTGGATTTTATTAACACGCTAGCTTAGCATGGGGTTTAATATGCGTCAAAATTGCTATAGATTATTGGGTAGTCTGTTATTTATTAAAAGAAAACTTCGTACTAAAGAATAAATCCTAGTGATTTTTGTGTTGCATAACATTTTACAAAAATAGCAGCAATTGAAAATAATTCTTTATACATTTCCTTAATTTTACTATATCTATGATTGCACAGATGGCGAAGTGGTTCAATCATCGATTTTCCATGACGAGGGTCATGGATTCTATTCCTACGTAAGAAAAATTGCGCGATTCACAAACGATTGTTCCGAATCTGAGTGTAATTTTTGAGTTATTTATTTTTAAAGTCGAGGGTACTTTGCGAGATCATGTTGTTATCTTTAAAAGAGACCTATAGACAGATATTTTAACTAATTTTAGTTCTTTTTTACATGTCTTTTATTTTACTTAATCATCATCATGTCAGTTCATATATATCCCACTATTGGGAGCCTCTTTCGTAATACGCAAGAAATTGACTTACAGAACGTAGGTACATCACGCTGGTCGGACGGGTTGGTTTTATTTCGAGATTGCTTTCTCTCATGCAGATGATAATACATAGTATTAATATTACAATGGAATAGTATTAATATTAGTAGTAGCAATGGTACCTAAGTATAGATTAGTATTTAAATTTATTAATTTATTTAATCTTAACTAGCTTATTTTTGTTATTTTTACATAAATGAATTCTTAAACAAATAGTTTGCAATATAATATTTTTTATGTATTAATAATTTTAAAGAAAACTCTTCCAATGAAACTACTGGGTGCAGTCAGAAAATTGTTGCTTTGATCAAGTAATTTCGATAAGTACGGAAGTATATACTTAATATTACATTTGAATTTGACTACTTGGTTTTAGAATAATTATTCATTGATGTGCAAAAACATAATTCAAATAAAAAACTTAATTCAAAAACAGGAAATAGTGGTTGATTTATAAGTG
This sequence comes from Lymantria monacha, assembly GCA_905163515.2. Lineage (NCBI taxonomy): Eukaryota > Metazoa > Arthropoda > Insecta > Lepidoptera > Erebidae > Lymantria > Lymantria monacha. Next base: position 23,212,415 of record LR991102.1, on the reverse strand, counting down.
CTAATTATGTAATTATTGAATCAGAATTACGTGTAGTAGCAATTTGCAAGCTTTATTGTTTCCAAGTAACTTAATAAGGTTTGAGTGGTTCTATAGAATATAATTTTCCACTGAATAAATGCCATCTGAATCCCGGAAATCTTATGCTTTGTTTTTTGTCTTTTAGACTAGTTTTGTGAACATTTCCTTACTGGATTGGTATTAGATCAGCACCCGTAACAAGAATATTCTCTCTGAAGCATGCATTTTATATTACCGAAAATATCTTTCTTAATCAAAATTCAGTGATCCAGAAACCCGCATTTTATTTAACACGTATTGGCGATTTTTTCCTTCGTTAAAGCTAACGATAACATTTTATATTCGGAAGTATCATCATCGTTATCATCACAGCCCATATATGTCCCACTATTGGGCTCGGGCCTCCTCCGTAATGGGAGGGAAATTAACCTACTATACCGCGCTGGTCAGACGTGTTAATATAGGGTTTTATTTCGAGTTTTCCTTCTCTTGCATAGATGTTATATTTATATCCCTTAGTCGTCTCTTACGATCACCCACGGGTAAGATAGGGGGTGGTGAATGGTATTCTTACTCCGTCACCACACAGATATTCAGAAGTATAATTCTAGGAAAAAAAGGAGTATAATTATAGAAAAAAAAATCCTAAACGAGAGCTTGTTATAACGTATGTTAAGTATATCTAAAGCAATAAAATTTTATTAAAATATATTCATCATTGGTAATAATGTGATAATGGCATTTTAATTTATGGATATAGACTAATCCCTTGGCACCTGTTAAATGTCAAATTAAGAAATTCTTTTTTTTTTCATGACGTACCTATTTGTTTTAGTCTAATAAAGGTCATGTTTTGACATTTGCTACGTATAATATGACAACTTACGATAAACGCTGATTAATGCTCGATTAGCATTGCTTCTTCGGCAGTTTGCTACAAAAAAAAAAATTTCAACGAGTAATTTTTTTAAAGTCTTAAGCTTAGTGATTAATTTGCTGCTACAATCATTCAGGCGTTCATATGGTAGCAACACTAACAACTAAGTATTTTAAGACAAGGCTCAAGTCCAACATATTTAGATATAAACGACTAAATATTTGCTTCCCTTAAGCTTTGAATTAGTCCGTATATACATGCGTATGTTACATACATACGCACGGTGGTGTAGTGGCAGCACGATTGGGCCGGAATCCCAATAGGCGCGGGTTCGAATCCCGCTTGTGACATCATTTTTCGCTTCGTTATCGGATTTTTACAAATAATTAATCATATTAAATGCTAAATTTCAGTAATTCTTTAAAGTTATTTTGTCTCTTAACACAGTTTTGTCGAATTTGATGTTTTTAAATATCAAATATGTCATTAAGAATGGTATTTGTTTTGTTGGCTTATTATTTTAATATAGGTATTTATAACTATAGAGTTTTAAAACAATCGCAATATCTAACATAATCATCATTCACATTCACGTCGTTCACTGCTAAAGTCAACCAGTCAATTATTAATGCGATTATTGCCATATTCACGCCTGGCTGTTACAATAAATAGTTATACGATGCCTAGAAGAACGCTACTACCTATTCTCCTGGTTACGTCAACCCATATTTGAAGCAGTAAGACAGCGACATCTGTATTCTTATCCCGTCTCCACGCTATTATTTTACGCTTATTGTTTTATTGCCGGCATCCACCTTCAAATATAATTTATAGCATATCAATGTAACTTTCTGTTGTATTAGGTAACTAAACAACACCATACATGTTAAATTTTTCATAAAATATCTACTTATTTAGATGTCAATATTTTTATGTGGGTGTTGGAATTTTTGTTTTCGGAATTTTGTATCTTGTATTGAAAACCGATACAAGAATAATTTTACATTATTTTTGTCATATGTTTACATAATTAATTAGATAAATCTATTTTAATCACTAGTAGATATCTATAGATTATTTTCATGCTTTTGTTGATGATTAAACAAACCAGATTAGGGATTATTGAGACTAAAGGCTTACTACGCACTATTTTTGAGTACGAGTTTGCGCAATATGTCGGCAAATAAGTCTTAGCTAGTATCATCATCACCTGCTCTTATGCCAATTACTTGGGGTCGATGCAATAGGTATGTGTAGGTAGGTACTCTTCCTTAAGTGTAGGTACATATTGCAAATAGTTAGATATAGGCAATATTTTATGTTTGGCCGCCTGTTTGACGTGTACTCTCCTTGGGAATGTAATTGTTTATGACTTCAGATGGAATTGGCCTAAATCGATGATCACTTAATAATCTTTTACAACACCCAGAAGCAAGGTCAGGGTATATTAGTAGTACTTATTCGTAGCTGCCCCCATACAGCAATGTCTTAGCAAGTAGATAAAAAAACAGTCTGTTACCCGCCATTCATTTAAGAAATAGTTTAGTTTCTTTTGTATTATAGTCCATGACTTGATGCCCTCGGACCAGGCCCGTGCCGCTACTATTGTTAAATAATCGGCACCGGTGGTAAGGTTTACTGAAGTTTATGGAGCTGCACGCTACTCTTTCATCGCTCTGTTGTCCTGTAATGTTTTATGAGCAGATTTCTAGTGAGTTTCTTAATTATTATTTTTTCTATTCTAGCATCCTCTTGGAGTCAATCGCCATCTGAAGATCCAGAAAAAGCCAAATTAGTCCGCCAACCCCGACGTGACGAGGCAGGCAAACCTCATATTAAAAGACCAATGAATGCGTTCATGGTGTGGGCAAAAGACGAACGCAGGAAAATTCTCAAAGCGTGTCCTGACATGCACAACTCTAATATATCTAAGATCTTAGGGGCAAGATGGAAATCCATGTCAAATGCTGAGAAACAGCCCTACTACGAGGAACAATCAAGATTGTCTAAACTGCACATGGAAAAGCACCCTGACTATAGGTAAGTTCATATTGTTATTTAACATAAATACCTATATAGACAATAAACATAAGCGACGGATCAGAGTAACAGAGTATAGACCATATTTTTTTTTTCTGCTCTCTGTTCGGACAGGCAAAGGTAACAAGGCAACAGCTAAGTCTCACATAATTTCCTTTACATATTATTTAAGACCTATTCATATTGAGTAGCTTATCACTTAGTCACTGTCCGTCAGTAAGCCAAGTCGTTACCATTAATTCGCACTGATAACCAAATTAATGACTTCTCTGAGAATTTTGGCAAAACATAAAAGTACACATAAATCATTATTATTTCATATTCATTAAATACTTCAGCACAACACTAACAAAATTATTTAATATAACACTACAAAGCACTAAAGAAATGTATATAATTCAAGAGCGCGACATGACATTTATACCATACCATATTTCCGCCAAAACCAGAACAAAAACAATATTTATCTCAGTTCGTATAAATTACACTGCTGGGCTGGAATCTCTTCTACAACAGAAGGCAAATTGATGTAGGTACTATACGCTGGTGAAAATTAGTTATAAGATTTTATTTCGCGGTTTCATTTAAAGATATTATATTTATATTAAATCTAAATCGTCTTTTACGATACCTACAGGCAAGAAAAAGAATGTTAAATCGTAATCTTACTGAGTCATTAAATAAAAAGCCTGCTGATTTTTTTTTTAAGAATGGTGATAGTTGGTAGTCCTAATATACCTACTAACCATGGCTATGGTCACAATACGCGTCCATATATATATATATGTGGATGTATAATTGTATATATATATATATATATATATATATATATATATACAATTATACATATAAGTATATACATATTTTTCACTTTTAAAATTACAACGTATATTTTATTTTGTAACTGTGGAAAAGGAATAAAAATTTAATAAAGATTATTATGAGCTTTTCAATAGAAATAATAATTTACAACTTGGAACTTTTTGGTGTGGTGACGGTGTAAGAATTCAATTCAAATTCACCACCACCTGTTTTGCCTTTTTTTTTGTGGCCTATGGATGCGTCTCGCCCCACCGAATCGGTCCGGGGTGACGGAAAGGCGGCGCGTGACCCCATAGACCCACCGTAAAACTCCTCTCTCGTCACCGTGCGAGCGGACCACCGGTACTCGATTTTTAACTTCGGTGGTCCGCCCGGCGGTTTACCCTCGCGGGTTCCTCTCGTCGACGCCCCGACAGATTTCGCCGTCGGTGCGTCGCCCTCACGCGGTGGCCTCACGTCGGGTGACCGGACAATTCCCCGGTCCGATCACCCGAGGCCTCGGTTAGGGCGGCATCGAGCGCAGGTAGGTACCTGTTTTGCCTTTGGATGTCGTAAAATATGGCCAAGGGTCGTAAAAGATAGCCATCCATTAGTCATATCAATGCAAGAAAAGGAACATTTGAAATAAAACGCTTCTGAATAGTCTGGGTCAATTTCTCTTCCACTGTGAGGGAGATCCGAACACAATAGTGAAACATATGTAAAGATGAGACGAGAACTTGAATTAGTCCTATTTTTGTGAGGAACATTTGAATATTAGTTAGAATTTAGATATATAAAATAATTTCACTTTGTTATTCATTATAGGTACCGCCCAAGACCGAAAAGGACATGCATAGTAGATGGAAAGAAGATGCGGATATCCGAATACAAGAATCTGATGCGTTCTCGCCGACAAGAGATGAGGCAATTATGGTGTAGAGACGGCGGCAGCGAGCTGGGCTTTCTGCCTCCCACTCTTTCCTCGCCAGGGCCTTCAAATTCATCCCCACCTCCAAATGGTGGTAACTACATGAATACATCGTTTTCCCCTCCGCTCTCACCCAGAGAGGAAGATTGAGGTACGGCGCGCGGCTGGCCTTACCCGCACGCCGCGCCCCTGCAACTTCCCCCTACTCACCACCCCTGGTAACAAGACTTCTAGAACCATTCTAGGCCATTTCATCATCCACGAAGACTTGACATGAACCCTCTAATACTACACTATCATCGTGGTATTTGGGTACATGTATGTACTAGTTATATTGTGAGTTATTTTGCCAGTGTCTCAAATTGGATCTCTCGTTTATAAAATACTGATTTAATAATAATGAGATTATTCCATTAGTGAATTAAGGAATTCGAAGGTTGAACACTCCCGCCCGTGTATTTCAACAAACATTATTCACAGTGAAAAAAAAAAGGGTATATTGGATAAAAGCATTCTATCTAAATATTGCGATGAATTTTATTCATAACTACAATTCAATAATGTCACTGTAATAAGATGATTGCTGCAATATTCGTGTATTTGAATATTAAAAAAAAATAATATAATTCGTAAGTATTATGCGGGTGTATAGTTGTTCTTCTATTAGGTATGTAAATATCATCAATAAAGGTACGACCTACATCAATATTTCTTCACTGTCTTAGAATTTTGGCACAGATTAGATAACTCTATTCTTTTTTTTTTTTAAAGAATTTGTGCCAAATGTTGTATTAAAACAAAAAAAAAAGCATAGATAATTAGAATACAATACATGTATATAAAAACGTTATATTATTATTTGGCATTATGGAAATTATAATAGTTGCTTCTAAATAGAAACTGGATTTTTTTTTTTGTAAATAAATAATAAAAATACCTTTGTAGATAATAATAATCGTAAGTTTTACTCGAAATTAGCAATTCAATCTGCTGATATTAATATTAATCTGAACTAGAAGGCAATGGCCATTAACGTAATATTTTTAAATTAAAAAAAACTTTGAATTAATTTGAGAATATAAACGCCAATAAAATCCTATTTAAATATAGTTCAATAGAAAATTTGTAATTTATACATGTGTAGGTACTTGAAAAAGAAAATGTTAAGTAGGTATTACAAATAATTAAATAATTTAATTTGGGGGTGGACAAGGTTTTCCTGAAATATTCATCTTAGACGTTATATTAAAATCTTTTAAAGACTAATATTTTACACCTTGCACAGAAATTCTGTTTTTATTATTTTAATAATTTGTTATTTTTCGAGTCATTATTGCCAGTGTCTTAATTATCTTTCAAATTTAATCTGCTCATAAAAATAAAGCTAACTCAACTAATGTAATAATTTCCCTTATAGTAGATATTCTTTAATACTTATAATTAAATCATCAATTTCCTATGACAATTTACAAAAAAATCATATGAAGGGTAAAATATAACTTCATAAACACCTACTCTACAATGCATCCAAATTTAAGTTATAGATGCATTCAACTCTTAAGATACTTTGCCTTGCGATATGATAAAAAAAAGTTTTCTATTATGCCATTGTTAAAATTATAATTAATGGTCGTTGCCTTGTAGGACTTTAGATGTAAACCTTTTAATGTAATTTGAGATACTAGAAATCAATATTAATTTCGATTTGACTACATTATTTGCAGTCATAAAAATAATTTTGAATCTTGACTATGAGTGGCCATGTATAAACTTATTGCGAACTATTATAATGTAGTTGTATTTTAGTAATGTAAGAAGTTGTAATGTATCAAGCCAAAAATTTGAAGCGGATTGCTTGAAAATTGTGTGAAGTGTTTTGAACACGTGAACTGTTTTTTTTTTTATTAATCCAAAATCAGTGAGATCTTTATATATGCATAATGATAATAATAAATACTCATAGACTTAGGTTGAGATTGGTACCTAATAGAATTTTTATATTAAGCAGTTTGAATAAAAAAAATATATAACTTTAATATCAATTTAGCCAACTGTACACTCTTAATGTATTAAAATTTGAAATTAGTACTTAGTAAATTATATAATCTGGGAATATTTTCTTGCTTAGCAAACGTCGAATCAATTACAAAGACTTTGGCTCATAATTAAGATTGTTAACTTTATTATTTCTTTATATAATGTCACGTCGGGCACGGCATTGCGTTATATTTAATTTTAAATAAATAGGTACACGAGAATTATAAAATTTTGAAGTAAAATTTTCTTTTTATATAAATATATGAAACATTTACTATGACAAACTAATTTAATGTAAATAATTAGCCATTCAAAATAGAGTTGACAATCTTAGTTAAAATTTAAATATTGACAATTTTTATACAAAAAAAAGACAGTCCGTTTATATTTCTTCAATCCCACAGATTTTTCGTGGGATAATTTTGGGCTTCACGTGAAATGTAATAAAATGCCCCGCAATTTTCACCTAACAATTGCTTTGATTCAAAATATAAATTATATTTTCAACATCTTACCTTATCTTGAAGTGATAGCGCCCTTATAATAATATAAAATATCTATAAAGAAATATTCGCTTTATCAAATCGTGCAATTTATATAAGTAGACAATAGCAACTAGTACGTAGAAATGCATAATAATACAATTATATATAGCTGTTAGTAGAACACTGTACCTATAGATATTTCGAGAAAAAAAAAAACAAAACGTTCGAAGAAGTTTATTGCCATTTTGAATTTTGTTATTTATTTTTCTATTTAAGTTTTTAAAACTTGTTCTTTTTTGTTTCTTTTTCATTTTAAATAAAAGTTGTATGCCAGTAATTGTGGTGAAGTAGTGTTATTAAGTTTAGATAAAATAAAACTTATTGTGTATGTGAAAAAAAAAAATGTTTATAAGTAGTGTGTATTCGTTAAATGTAAGGTAATTAGATTGATACTGTTAAATTATTTATTTTTTATGTTGAACTCATGTAAATACGCGTATATTTTGATGTAATCGTTAGTAGTCGTGGTTATTTAATGAACGATACTTAATTTCTGTGTATGAGTTAGGATCTCGAACGAGTTAATTTTTTTTTATTTATTGATACAAGTAATGATTCATTTGATAGAATCCATGTCTTGCCATAAATAAGTACCTTGCCCATTTTTGGCTGCCATTAATCACATCACAAGGTACAATTATATAATTCAAGTACTTAAAAATGTTGTTATTTTAATAGATTTTTTTTTTTACTATTTTCATGTACATTTGTTGAGTTGGATTCAGCATGCCGTATTACTTACTTAGCATTCGAAATTATTTCAAATGTGTAAGTAGCTAGTTTAGGTTTTAATACCTAGTTTAAACCAGGACACATTGTTTAAAAATTGTGCCAAAACCCAAAAGTATATTAAAAAATAAATATTAAAAATATAACTGGTTTCTTTTTTTTTATTTAAAACGTTTTTTCTGATCCCCAAGTACAGCGGAAAACGGTCATAAACATTATATGTTGGTTTAGTGGCTGGTACTAATAGCCGTGGCTAAAATACAGCCAGGAGGTACTTATACCTATTCCAATCTTCTTTCTGTAGGTAAGTGACTTATGACCAGTATTAAGACGTATAATGGGTTAAAAATGATACGATGAGGAAGAAATCATTATTCTCCCATTGTTCATCTCATCTTTAGGTACTGCTCTAATACCCATTTACCTTTGAAAAAATAGCCAGACGCAGGAATATATGTTCATGTGGTATTTTTATCCCGTGTGTCACGACCAGATAAAAAACGTCTGGTGAACAATTACATTCCCGAGGAGGGTTCACCTCAGGCAGGCAGTCAGCAGGGTCATAAAACTAATAAATTATACAATATGTAGGCATGATGGAAGTGGATTTTAATTTTTTTGTTCCTAGTGATGGCCAACTAATATGCAGCACCCTGATGCCAAGAGCGGCAGTAATAACTCATGGATTTTTTGCAATATCCTATCTTACCAAAGGATGAGAGTATTGGTATTATTATAAGATTATTATTTATTTATTATTATTACAAGAGTATTGGTGTAAAGATGCGAAAGGGAATGCTCCGATGGTTCGGACATGTGAAAAGAATGCCGAACGAACGTCTAGTTAAGAAGATATACAATGCAAAAGTGGAAGGATGTAGGTACCGGGGGAGACCGAGACTCACCTACCTAGACCAGATTGGTCACGTACTGAAAGAAGGTGGAGTCAAGAGTCTCCGAAACCGGCGAGCGTGTATGAAGAGAATTATGAATGTTGAAGAAGCTATTGAAGTATGCAAGGATAGAGTTCTCTGGCACTCTGTTCTCTCTGCCTACCCTGCAAGGAATATGGCGTGATGATATAGGTATATGTATGTACCTACCCAAAGGATGTCATAAGATACGACTAAGGCATATAGGCAAAAACCCTATACCAACATGTCTGACCAGCATTATAGTTAAGCATGGCATAATTCACAAGTAGCAAGTGAAAACTCATATGAATGGGTTTTTCATACGTCATACTTGTTACTCGCCTTAAAAATCATATGAAATGATATTTCATACGTCGCACCTGTTAATCGTCATCTAACCGTTACAGTATAAAAATAATTGGACGCAAAGTAAGTCAGTCATCGTCTTCACTGATGTCGGTTTTAGTATAATACTTAATATAGTGACGACTGCATGTAGCGGAGATGTGAATGTTGAGATGGATGTGTGGTGTGACAAGAATGGATAAAATAAGGAATGAACATATAAGAGGAAGTTTGAAAGTTGCGCCAGTGACGGAAAAATTAAGGAGTGAAAGATTGACATTGTATGGACATGTGATGAGACGGGATGAAAGTAATGTTGTGAGGAAAGCTTTAAGTATGAATGTTGAAGGCTTAAGGGGTAAGTGAAGACCGAAGAAAAGATGGATGAACTGCGTGAAACATGGCATGGATAGACAAGGAGTGACCACAGAGATGATATCTGATAGAGTTGTATGGAAGGAGAAGACCTATTGTGTCGACCCCAAATAAATTGGGATAAGATCAGGTTGATGATGACTTACTATAGTGGCCGTTATATAAAAAAAACATAGACTTTTTGAGACAATCTAGAAGGTAAGAATTCATGACTTCGTTTCATTTGTGTTTTTGTAATTATTCTTTAATTAAAATGCTATTGAAATTAATAAAAAAATAACTTAAAAAAAGCAATCTGTGTGTCTCGCCAAAGAGCTAATGATCTAATTCATATTGCAGCGCCATTAATCATAAATAATTTTCATTTGTAATAGCAAACGTGTAGCAAGTGTGACATTAGGGCGTTGTGAAAAAAAACATTGGATATGAAATTTCACATGTGAAATCACAGTGAAAAAAAAGATAATTTCACCAAAGGAAAATGAAATGAAAGTAGCAATCATTTCCATGTCTAATTTAGTAGATCAATTTCCTTCCAATTGTGGATAAGGCTTGTGCCCAGTTATGAGCATATACAAGATGAAATTATAGTAATTTTTAATAGTGCGATTTACTGAATTAATATTATTTTTAAACCCCACCTTGCACTAAGGAACTAACTCCTGTATTGCGGGGACTTTACAAACATAATTAACGCAGACATATTGCACCCACATTTTTCAAGGCCGGGCAGTGGCCGGCGCCAGCGGCTACACTGCAGGCTCCGGCTAGCGCACCCGCGACTGTGCCTGCTGCGCCCAGCGCTGCTGCCAGGCTCGAACTGGGCTGGCAGGTGGCTGAACGCAACAGGAAGGCACGCGGCCAGAAGCGGAGACCGGCGGTCAAGAGTGCCGCTGCGGCCCCCCGCTCCCCAGGCGGGAGGCGGCAGAAGGGGAAAGAGGTCGCGGAGGGGCCTCAAACCACCGAAGACAGCTGCGGTTATTATCACCGTGCTGCCTGAGGCGGCCGAGAGGGGCCTCAACTATGAGGTAGAACTATGATAGTGAATGTAAAAGAAAAACGAATAATTTCTGCACAAAAAAGGGGTTTAATAATTAGAATACAATTAATTCATGATATGAAAACACTACATTGCATATACAAAAATAATCTATACTTAAATACAATTGGTTTAATACACATTAAAGGATTTCATACAAAAATTTTTAAGTACATTAATTTTTTTTTCATAAATTACATTTTTGGTACATTGGTTATTAGGTAATCTTAAGCTAAAAACGAGACTACTTTATTATTAAAATATTGCCAGCTATAAAAAATTAATACCAAGCTTGAGTATGAGTTGCGAGGATTATATAATTAAAGTATCAGGCCTTTTTAATTGAAAGGGCAAGAGTTAAATACTGTGTAATGGCAGTTACGAATACTACCAACACTTACATTGTTCGTGGATGTCGTAAAGTAGTAGTAGTAGTCTACTAAGAGCTTTAAATTGATCATAAGCCATTGTTCTTCTGATGCCATTTTTTGGAGTTTACTCATTAAGAATCGATTTTCATATAAGGCGCCCGGTATGAGAAAAATTTGAGTAGTAAAATCTAGTGATCGAATGACCTCATTACGTTTTTGGTGCGCAACCTATTCTGCGCACCTTTCACTTTCTGCCGTGAAATAATATTTCACTGAACAGTTTTAATAAATATAAATAAATAAATATATATATATATATATTAGTTTTAGTCAAATGAGCTTTTTTTGCGCCTGTTTTGATAATCGTACTTAAGGAGTAAACTCCAGTCGTGCGTCGGAACTGACACACACTTTTTTTTTTTTGGTAGGCTATGGTCTGGGCATGCCACCCGTTCCATCCGGGGTGACGGGTGGGCAGCGAGTGGCCCCATAACCCATCGTATTCCCTCCCCATCGCCATTGGGTCGGCCACTGGGACCACTACCTTGACATCCGTGGCCAGCCCGGCTTATGATGCCATCTGACCAACAATCATATACCTATATTCCCAAAACCCAGGATGTCACGAGTGTGGCGCGCCAGTAGATGATGCGCGTCACACTCTAGAGGTATGCCCCGCCTGGGGCCCCAGCGCCACGTCCTGTCGGAGGTCGTTGGAGGAGACCTGTCACTGTCGACCATCATCTCCAGGATGCTTGACAGCGACAGGTGCTGGACGTCGATGGCCTCCTTTTGTGAGGCCGTCATGGAGAGGAAGGAGGCTGCGGAGCGGGAACGCGAGGCACTTGCGTCCGCTGACTCGCTCTGCCGCCGGCGACCGGGGAGGAGAAGGCGCCGTTATGCGCACCTCCTCCCACCGCCTTGAGGACCGACTGAACGTGGCCAAAAGGCCAAGCGTTGGGGCGTCGGGGATCGAATGTCAGTAGACGATCTCTCTGGCGTCCCGTAAAAGCGCGGAAGGGGGCCGCTGTGGTTTTAGTGGGTATTCCGGTGGAACAGCCTAACCGGCGAGTCCCACACTCCCTCCCGTCCACCAGCATGGTTAGCGCGTAAACGCGTTTCCACAGCGTCAAAAAAAAAAAAACACCTATATTCCCAAGGATGGTTACAGTCAGGCTGGATATAAAAATATTGCCAAAACTTTTGCGATATGAACGATGGAAGAAGAGCATATATTGCATCGACCATAAATAATTGGGATAAGAGCAGGGTGATGATGATTTTGTTTAATAGCTTGTAAAATATCTTATAGTGAAATATGAAAAAAAAAGATAATAATTATTTCCATTACGGCATGACAGAATTTTATTCAATTATGTTTTAATATTTATGAGGTCAAGTGAGTACTTGAAATCTATAGTTACAAGCCTTATTTAAAGACCTTGAACGAGAGATGGCGCTGTTATCAATATTGTATTATTTCTATAAGCAAGTGAAACCATTTGGGCAAATTACATATTATATAATCACTGAGATAATCAAAAAATGTAAATACAGTAAATACCGAAATCAGTGCCAAATAATAGGGGTTAAATATGAAATTGCGGTTTTAACGTAGTAGCCACCATGAATAATAATTATAATTAAACCTGAACGGTGTCAGATATCAAAGTAAAACTGTTTTCAAACGAAAACTATAACATTCTAAATTCAAAAATGTATGACATTTGATCATTCGACGTTCAATTGATTTTTCAATTGTTATTCGACGTTCAACATTCAGCTTTTGAAGTGAACATGGATACGGCAAAAATCAGAGCAATTTTCGAATACGAGTTCCGACGTGGGACTAACTCGGCAAAAACGGCACGTAATGTCAACGCTGTGTTTGAAAAGGATACGGCTAATGAACGCACCGTGCGTTTTTGGTTTAACCGCTTTCGTAGTGAAAATTGAGACTTGAAGAATAAACCACGAGGAAGACCAGCCACTAAGGTAAAATAACGATAAATTGAAGGTGATGGTGGAAGCCGATCCGAGTCAAACTACCAAGGAATTGGGCAAGCGGCATGGTTTGACGTTAGCATATTCACAATATTGACCCATTTGCACCAAATCGGTAAAATAAAAAAACTTGAAAAATGGGTGCCTCATGATTTGACTGATCTGCAGAGAGCAGCGCGCGTTGAAGTTCGCCTCATCCTGTCAGACCGGTATAGAAATGAAGGGATTTTGGACCGAATTGTGATGTGTGATGAAAAAAAATAAAATTATGTGGATTCTTTATGATAATCGCAAGCGAACAACGCAATGGCTGCCTCCGGGTCAAACGCCACATCAATGCCCTAAAGCGAAGCTTACCCATAGAAAGGCGATGGTAACTATTTGGTGGTCACTTCATGGTGTAATTCACTACAGCTACCTCAGATCTGGTCAAGCAATAAACGCAGATGTTTACTGTACAGAACTCCGAACAATGATGGCGAAACTCGCAGTAAAATAGCCCCGACTTGTCAATAATCTTCACCATTATTGCTCCATGATAAGGCAAGACCTCACACTGCTCGAAAAACTGATTTAACACTATAAGACCTGCAGTTAGAAACCATACGTCATCCTCCGGACTCGCCAGACTTCACCCCAACCGACTACCATTTGTCTCATACTTAATGCTAATTTTAGACTTACATATATGGTTATCTCATAATGTAATCTCGTCCATTGTCAGTACTGGACCAAATTGAAATGGGACCACACGCACCAGCTTTCCAATAAAAAAAAATCATCAAAATCACTTTGCCCAGTCGAAAGTTATGAGGTAACAAGCATAAAAAAAATACAGACGAATTGAGAACCTTTTTAGAAGTCGATTAAAAAGTCCAATAATAGCGTGAGGTTTAAAAATTTCTGAAGAGATGTGAACTGGCAAGAAAACGGACCTAAGTCATTTAAAAGTTTATAGATGTAGGGCAGGTTAACCCCAAGGGAGTCGTAACAACCAGTTAATCGATCATTAGGAATATGGGCAACTTCACTCTCCTGGGAAATTCATAAAACCAAGTTGATTAACCCGAATGGCGATTATAGCATTATCCCTCTTTAGCGAAGCCTAGGCTCAACAGGGATGTTATTGAGATGCATATATTCGAGCAGATTTTATACGATAATTACCAACCTTATTAAAAATAAAATATATTGAAATAGAAAATGTTTGTATTATGCCGTCTTGACTACTAGATGTCGCTGTACTAAACTTTTAATTAATTCGCAAATGTCAAATATTAAATTTTAATTACCAGCAAAAGGATATGTAAAGATGTTATAAATTATTATTTCGCTATTTAAGCTCGAGCGAGACTTTCATTAGCAATCAGATCTATTTTCATCGTGTTTGCTATAGAGAATTACCTTAAATGTCATGGACATACGGTTTACTCGCTTTCACAATTTTATTAAGCTTTCAAAAATGATTAAAAAATAATTCAAAAACTTTTCGTGTAAAACAAAAACATGAAGTTTATACTGTTTACGACGCACCCCGTCTACTTTTTTTTTATAAGAATCAATAGATTATTCGGGATAACTTACTTCAACTATGATTACGTTATTCCTGACTCCGCTAGATGGCACTATACTATATTTTGCGTTGCAATAATACTGGGTACATATAGCAACAAATATTGCATTGTAATTATAATATCGCAATTATCTAATATGACTTTTCATTTTATTGGTGAACACGACGGACATAATTTAATTTTATTCAAATCTAAACACGCACCATGAAAAGTATGACCACATTTAAAAACCCACAGTCCGCCATCTTTAATTAGTACAATATTTTGCAATGGCAACCCACAAAGCAGGCAATCGGTAACACCATTATTTATATAAGATAGATCATTTAAAACATCGTTAATATCTGCATCTTTTATGCGTTCTTGTGGTTTTTCGGTATCTTCTGTGACTTCTTCAGTGAGGGGACTTAATCCCCAATGATGTGATTTTGCTGCAACAATAATAGGCAGCGCCGTATTCTTTGTTAGTCCATTCAGCGTACTGCGTAGTACTTTGCAGATCTGAAATGTTTATTTTTTATTTTCAATAAAGAACATATTGGTGTAGTGAAGAAGTAAGAATACAATTCAACACCCCCTTTCTTATCCGTGGTATTCTAAGAGATATACATACAGTCTCACGCCTGTTTCCCCGAGGGGTTTGCAGAGAGACATACTCTTAATATAACCTTTCGTAAATAAGAGATATAATATACATCTTTACATATAATAAAAATGTAACGGATCGCTGTCTGTACATGGAAGATATATAAGAAAAAATATTACTGGGACCTTTATCAACACTAATAGGACCCAAAACAATGATTTTTAATTTTTTTTCTGTTTGTCTGTTTATCTGTTTGTCTGTGCGTTCGTGCACGCTAATCTCAGAAACGGCTTATCCGATTTAGACGCGGTTTTCACTAATATATTGTGATAAGATTCACTTAACATTTAGGCTTTATTGTATGTCAATTGGTTTATAAATAAAAAAGTTATATCAATTTAAAAAATGTTCGGAGAAAAAAATCTTTATCGATTCTTTTCAAATTACGTACAAATATTCTCCAGTAAAAATAAATAAACACGTGTTGCAGCATTTATTGATTTTCACCCTCTGGGGGTGTAAATTAGGCCTGCAAAGCGGGTTGGACGACTCATTAAATCATTAGCGCCAAGCCGATATTATTGAAGCTCGCAACTTGAAATGTTGACAGTGGTTTCCTTATATGACGTAGAGATTTACTAAGAAAGGATTTTACGAAATTATACCCCTAAGGGGATGGAGCAGAGTGGCAAAGTTTGTATGGGGAGAAAAAATCTTTATTGATTCTTTTCAAATTATGAGTCGAATCAAATATTCTAGGGTAATATCCGACATTTGTCATAATAAATATAAAAGAGAAGGAAAACATAAAATATAACCCTTTACCAATATGTCTGACCAGAATGGTATAGGTCAATATTTATCCTACTGTGAACAAGGCTCAAGCCCAGCGGTGGGACAAATATGAGCCGAGATGATGAAGACAACACCTCTAAGGAAATAATTCTTGTATTGCAAGACAAATACACAATTTAGTATATACAAATTAAATCTAAAAACAGAACAAAAAATTTGTGGATGATACAAAGTATGGTCCCGCATGAGAATAAAACCCATCATTGCAAAGTGCCAGGTGCCACGAGTTTGACATCTTAACCACTATACATCTGTGTCCTTAAATCATGCAACTTATATGAATATACAATCTACAATAATATATTTGATTTGGCCAAATTAATTGGTACTTACTGCTCATTATATATATTTTCCGTGTGGTGACGGAGTAAGAATACTATTCACCACCCCATATCTTACCCTGTGGGTGATCGTACGAGACGACTAATGGGTATAAAACGCATATAACATCTATGCGAGAGAAGGAAAACTCGAAACAAAACACTATACGATCACGTCTGACCAGCGCGGTATAGTAGGTTAATTTCCCTCCCATTACGAAGGAGGCCCGAGCCCAACAGTGGGACATTATGGGCTGTGATGATGATGATAACTGCTCATTATTCTGATAAATCCTTATGCCGATATTTACAAATTTCGTATAATAATAAGGAGTACGGTAGAAATTACAAAATTAACTATTAGAACAACCATTACTTCTTTGTTATTCAAATTCCTGAAATTTAGCATTTAACATGCTGGATTATTTATAAAAACTTGATTACGAGGGAAAATTTTTTGCCACACATGGGACTCCAACCCACACCTATTGGAAATCCGTTCTAATCGTGCTACCACTTACACTAGCGCGAGCTAAATAAAGTATGAGATTCAAACTTCGGCTCGTATTATATTTTTGTGTTTAGAGGAGACATGTGCCATCTACCTGACAATGTTTACACATTATACAGTTAGAATTGTATTTAATAATGTAATGTAATTGAATGTCATACGGCAGCCCACGCTGGTAGCATGATTAGAACGGATTTCCAATAGGTGTGGGTTCGAGTCGCGTGTGTGATAATGATTTTTCGCTCGTAATCAAGTTTTTTTATAAACAACCATCACTCCCTTCAATTACGTTGAAGGGAAAGAAGACAGTCGATGCACTCCAATATTATATTAAAAATAGACCTTATGTATTTTATATATTTTATTATATCTATCTACATATTATACAAAACCATAGATCAAAAACCTCCTGAAAAAGGTATAATTTACTACAATCAGCACCCTTGAAGTAGGTTGGCGATTGATATTGGTATTATAAGTTTAATCAGGAAAAGACTACTGCCATTCACACGGTTTAGCTGCCTTTTACAACTTCCATCATAAGGATAAAATAAAGATATATAGCATAAAAATAAAGTAAATAAAAAAATATAAACTTACCTCATATTTAGAGTCATCAAAATTATAAGCACTGTAAAGAGTGTCTGCCAAACTCGGAGTAATAGTAGCATCATACCTTTCATACATGGTCACCATCAAACAGGTATGATAAAACTTCACCGTAATAGCACCTTCATCAACTAAATCAGCATACTTCTCCAATAATTTTATTGAATTCCTGCCACCTATTGATTTTATCATCAAACCACCGAGATCGTCCCAACTCAATGTATCTCTCACAGAAATATGATCAAATTTCTTCGAACAATTCAAACATATATTCCCATGTAACATGGCATATAATTGTATAGTACGTTCCCATGTGTTCAAAGTGAACTGCGGTAGAAAAGAATGTAATAAATTTTCATCCAACAATTGCAATAATATCCTTAGTATATTTAATAAATCTTCATTCCGTCTCAAATAAAGTATTTTTTTCCATAAATATGGCATTCGTTTACACATTTCATAGCACTGATCACGAGTTTGACTCGACCATTGTCTTTCAATAAAACTATCAATCAATTCTGAAAATACAGGCGTATGATTCGTTTTTATATATGGCAATGGGAAACCACAATCGCATCCTATATTCGATAATTTCTGAGTTTTCATATGCACATATATACAAGAATCAACAAAATATTTATATAACACTTCATTTTCAATAACTGCATCAATTAATTCATTTTTCGATGATGTTTCATTCAAATAACTTAAAAATATATGATTAGGTACGTATTTAGATTCATCAATCGCTCCAACATTGACACAATAAGTTTCTAAATGTAACATAAGCTTGTAGATCTCACTAATATCACAGGCATAATTTTCTATAATAGAAACTAAATTCGTTTGATCGTTCTCATTATTAACTACGCTTAAATTATAATATTGGTACAGAGATTTGCACACTCTCTCCTTTTCTATTATATTATTGTCTATATCTATGGCCTTTTGACTAGATTCTTTATCTTTATAAACAATATCATTATCCAACAATATTGGCCTTTCAATTATTTCATCTGAAACTATTCTCTTAATGTTATCATTAGAATTATTTCTATTGATCAACGATACATCTCTAGCTTCATAATTTTTATCAAGATTCATATGTTTCATTTTACCTTCAAAATCTTCCCATTTCTCTTTTAATATTTTCTTACTTGAATTTAATTTATCAGATACCGAAACGCTTATATCTTTCAAAGTTTGCATAGCTTCGGGGGGTAAGGAACTAAATTTATATTCATCATGTTTTATTAAAGTATCATCTAATGATGTTTGTGCATGATAAGTATTATCAACGATATATATTCCAGATTTCATTTGTGTTGCATCATTTGATTTTAAACTATCAAATTTCTCAAGAACATTTTTAATCGAATCTAACAATTCCGCATTATTCAATTTATCTTTCAAACACACCAATATGTGTAATTTAGTTGACAAATTATTCGATAGTAAATAATCTTGAAATAAACTACAGATCTGTGCACATAATGTATATTTTTCTTCGACATAACATTTTAATAAATAAATATCCACCTTCATATACTTCAAAGAAATTATAGAGCCATTTGATAGCCATATATATAAGACATCCTGATATATTTTACAATCAATTATATCCTTATACATGTCAAACCAAATAGTGTGATTGACATCGTGAACATTCAAAAAGTATAACGCATTTCTTTTAAATGAAAATATGGCACTGTTCATTGCAGACATTTTGGGAAAATGCACAGACTGTCCTTCAATATCACTTGTAATTTCATCTAAGCAAACGTTTTGTTTTTCATATGAGTCAACTGTTATAACATTCATTGGTTTTCTTGAGAGCACTTGTTTGAATTGATGAGTTCTTATAACAGTACCATCTATAGTGGCTTCCCATATCCTAGATGAGGGTCGTGCGCAAAATATAAGAGTATTTTCTAAAGCCTTACCTAAAGCAAAACCTGATTCATCATTCACTATATTGTATTTTCTAAATTCTGTAAAATCTTTTGATGTATTTTCAGCAAATTGTTCATTGCTAGATTCTTTGTTGACAAAGCAAGCACCATATTCACCGTCTCTGAGTTTTTGACCGATCTGTCTATATTGCTCCTTGGTTGTATCGCATACGTAACATCGTGTTAGTGTAGAGACCAGTAGAACGTTAGCTCTCATGTCTAACTGACATATACGGGAATCCAATGACATAATTGTTAGGGACGAACTCTGGAACATGGTCTTCGCCTGGAATTTTTCAATTTTGAATATTAATATTTTAATTAACTGCAGAGATGATGTTAAGGTTAAGATAACCCCGTGTCAGCTGTTGTGGGTTTCCACATAAGTTTTTCCTTAGTACAAGATGTTATATTATAAGCTATAAATTAACATCAGGCGTCAAAAAAATTAATACACAGATAGTGTAGTGATTAAAATACCGACCTGTCGTGTTAATATCGCAAATTCGGTTCCCACGTGGGGTAACTACTTGGTTTGTTTGAATAGCCCCCCCTAATATAAGAATGCTGCGTTTCTACCTCGATTAATCCCGCACCTGCTGTCAGATCAATGATTATATCCTCGTTTTTACATCGGAGATGTGAAAGACGAAAACGATGCAATAGTCTCAATGGACTGGGACCAGTCGCCGTGATTCATATATTGATGTCTCGTAGTGCACCAAGACGTGACTCTGTTTGTATTTACTCAAAAAGGAATCCCCCTGAGCAGGCATACAAAGTCATCTATATTCGTGGTCTACTCACCGACGAGTACAACAACCTTCATAAATATAATTTTAACCGACTTCAAAAAAGGAGGAGGTTCTCAATTCGTGTTTTTTTTTAATGTTTGTTACCTCATAACTTTCGACGGGGCGAAGCGATTATAATGATTCTTTTTTATTTGAAAGCTGGTGCTTCCCGGGTGGTCCCATTTCAATTTGGTCCAGTTCTGATATTATCCATGAGAAGACTATATAAGTCTAAAGTTAGCATTAATTATGTGTGCGATAAATGAACGAGTAACTCAAGCCCCGCTACTAATAGAACAATCTATGTGTGTCTGTACCACTAAAAAGTAAAAATAATAAACTACTTTGAAAAAAAACCCAAGTTCAAAAACTGAAAGTACAAAATAACTTAAAATACTATCATTTGTATAAGTCGGTGCCGGTGTCGGTATCTTTAGTGTAGGAATTTCATTAGGGCTTGGCACCGATTTCAAACCTATCAATAGATAGCACATACAAATGATAGTATTATAAGTTATTTTGTACTTTTCAGTTTTTGAAGTCGGTTTTTAAAACGTAGTTATTTTTTGCTTCTTCAGTTACAAATATTTAATCAAATTACACCCATAATCACATTTGAATAAATTTTGATGTTTACGCAAGTATTATACACTTGAAATAAAACTATTGTATCGGATTCTAGACCTTTTGTATTTGAATTAATGTTCCGTCATTTCGAACACTTTACACCGTTCATAGACACGGGAATAAGATTACGATTTTCTAAATCGTATAAAAGGCTATACTGCGTGAGAATATAATCCACGACATCTGATACGGTATCTGTTCCTACTCTACGCCATTTATACAGTCAGTTTTAGCTTTTACTACTACAAAATAAGTTATAAAAAGGAGAAAAATAAAAAACAAATTAGCAACATGAATTATTAATTTTTTTGTTAAAATACATTTGCACAAAACAGCTGTACACACATAAGGTAATTGTACAAGTCAAACCGGAATTAATTTATTTAAATTACACTTTTAACATGTAACACAAAATGTATTGTTATACAAACACTCTGTTTCTGAATATAATTAATACAAATAATTGTTTAAATGTAAAGTCATCATGACTTTAAAAATTGTAAAGACTAGCCATTGTCATCGTCGTCTTAGGGGCCGTCCATTAATTACGTGAGGTTTGAAATTTTGATAAAAATCACGAAATATCACAAGGGGGAGGGAGGATGTAGTAAGATATCACGTGTGTTTATTTTTTCGGCAAACACTGAGATTCTAAACTGAAAAGTGGCGTGTAGTGTGACTTTGACTTGCCGTTGCCATAGGTGATCTGTATAAAGACCTCTTTAAAAAGTATAAAAAGCAAAAACCCGAGAATATAATGAGCTGTGGGCTACTTCTTTGTAGGTACTAAAACTTCACATGATGTTGGTGGGGGAGGGCGTCATAGGCTTAATTAAACCTCACCAAGGGGGGAGGGGTTAAAAATGCTAAAAAAAAGATCACGTGATTAATGGACGTTCCCTTATCCCAATTACTTTGGCGTTGATGAAATATGTACTATTCTCATCATCTCAGCTCATATATGTCCCACTACTGGGCTCGAGCGTCTTCCATACTAGGAGTGAGTGACCTGCTGCGCTGGTCAGACGTATTGTTATATGGTTTTATTTAGTGTTCCGTCTCTTGCATAGATTTTATATGCATATTTTAACCCTTAGTCTTTTACCCACTGGTAAGGTGGTGAATTGTATTCTTACTCCATCACCACACGGAAAGTGAAATGTACAATTCTACCATCGTATATATTACAAAAATTTTATAATCAGCCGCCTGAATGTTGTCAAGGATCCTTGGGAATGTAATTTTTGAGCAAACGGCACTAATGAGAAAATAAGATTTGCATAAAGGCACCACGAAATAAGGCCATACAAAATAACCTTAAAATAATTTAGAGAATCAGCAAAAAATTAAAGAAAAAATGCAGAAAACTTACAATAAAGTTTTGTGGCTGCAATACCGATATTTTTCCAACGTCATCGCCTGTGAAAAGCATATGGCTGGTGCTCCATATCATGGCTGTGACCTCATTTCCCTGATGCTCTTTGGATGTAACAGTTGACTGGCTACCGCTTAGAGACTGGTTGGAAGCTGCAACTGTGACAAGCCCACGACCGTTGGCGAATCCAATGTGCTTCTCATCAGGTGATATGGCTAAACGAGTGATCGCTCCATCCTGAAGAAAAATATCATTAACATTATCATTACCTATAAATACCCAATATTATCATTACCTATTATCTCAGCTCATTTACTTCCCACTGCTGGCCTGGTCACAGGTGTGAGTATAGGGTTACGTCATATCCATATTATAATAACAATATAGCTTCTTTCTTGGCGCCGGGCTATGGTGTGGTCATACCCCGCCTAATTCCGCCCGGGGCGACAGTAGAAGTGGCGCGCGACCCCTTAGACCCGCCTTGCAATGTACCTCTCTTCGCCAAGCGAGCGTGTCACCGGAAGCCGATCTATACAGATAAAGAGTAGTTGTCTTCTACGATATCCACGTTCAAGAAACGGGGTGATGAATTCTTACTTTGTCACACAGAAAATTCTTCCACCGTCTACTTGATACTGCAAGTAAAATAAGCTGGTACGTAGTTTAAGCCATCAAGCCTCCTATTACAAAACTATTTATTGACACAGGTACACGCTGTCCATAGAGGCAAGGTCATAGGACTGATACGATGTATAACGGCGCCAAACATGAAAGGCACCAGTCAAAATTTAAAACATTTTTTTGAAATTTTATTACAACATATTTAAATGAAACCAAAGATTATTTAATCAGTACCAGTTGCGAAATTTTATTTTTTGATATCTACGGTATCTACCAATACTGATCGATCAGAACTGTGATGTAATTGTATTACAGCTCAGCCTACTTTCCAGGCTTAAACTTGAAGCTTGGGCACACCTGATGTTAAGTGTTACTGTCACCCATGGACGTTTGAAATACCAGTGGTACAGCTTCGCCACTGCCTACCTATGGAAAAACCCAAACCCACCTAGAAAGTTGAGCGCAACAGCAAATTGCCATTACTCAGACGTAGATCTTCTGCGAACTGTCAAAAAACTGTCAACAGTGTGGTCCGACCAGACCAAAAATCCTTTCATATATTATATTTATTTTAGTTTTGAAGTTTTAACAATAAAAATGCGCGAAATCATACTTTTAACTCAATAAAGTCATTTATTAGTAGTTCCCACGACGTCAGAAGTAGATGCTTGGCGCGTCCTTGTACTCATACTTTTTATTTATTTCATTAATATACACTTCTCACAAAAATTAAGGGAGCAAGAAAGAAATCCAAATTTTTGGGGATTTTCAACAGGCTGTAACTTATACAAAAATGGTCATACAGCAAAAAAAAAAAAGCAAATTGTAGCTCTAAGTGTCTAGTTTTCGGATCTGAGTTTGATTTTTATTTTTTTGAAAATTGTTTACGAGTAATCTTAAGAAAACCACAAAAAAGAATTTAAAATTTTGTTTTTTTTTTAATCTACGGACGTGGAAAAATTTCTTTTTGGCTTAACTTCCATATGGACTGGATAGCTTAGTTATTCAGCTTTAATTTGGTTTTTTATAAATCTCAATACGAGCATTTCTCACTGTGATATCGGTATTTGAATGGAAAAAGATCATTTTGTCTTTGATTACCAATATCTCAGCAACCTTGCCATGCTTTTTTTTTTGCTGTACGACCATTTTTGTATTATTTACAGCCTATTGAAAATCCACCAAAAATTTGGATTTTTTTTTTGCTCCCTTAATTTTTGTGGTATGTATACATTGTTTCATACACCTCGCCAAGTCAATTACTAGCATTGGTATTTTGAGTAACTAACCTTGTTTGGTATTAGCTGAACAAATTCACATGGGCTCCGATTGAATATGTAGATTCCACCGCTTGTTGCACCAAAAGCGATCAGAGATTTTGACACATCGAAACAGGTATACTGAAAAACGTTAATACAATGTGAATTATTTAATTTTTGTATATATATTCAGAATCTCAGCAAAAGCACCAATGATTACCGTGAGATTTAGAGAGTGATAAATTACACATACACATACATACATATCATCACGCCATATCCCTTGCAGGGTAGGCAGAGAGAACAGAGTGCCAGAGAACTCTATCTCTGCATACTTCACTCGCTTCCTCAACATTCATAATTCTCTTCATACACGCTCGCCGGTTTCGGAGACTCTTGACTCCACCTTCCTTCAGTACATGACCGATCTGGTCTAGGTAGATAAGTCTCGGTCTCCCTCGGTACCTACATCCTTCCACTTTCGCATTGTATATCTTCTTAACCAGGCGTTCGTTCGGCATTTAGAGAGTGATAAATTGATCAAGCTAAATAGGTTTCATTTATAGAAAAAGTCATTTTATCAGTGTTAAATTTGGAATATGAAGTTTAATTTGGCTACTATTATCATCATTAACATCATCTTGCTCTTATCCCAATCACTTGGGGTAGACGCAGTATGTCATGTTCTTCCATACAATCATCTATCTCTCCATAGTCACTTCCTGTCTATACATTTATGCCTCACGCAGTTCATCCATTTTTCTTTGGTCTTCCTTTACCCCTAAAGCCTTCAACGTTTATACTTGAAACTTTCCTCACAACATTACTTTCATGCCCCCTCATCACATGTCTACCATGTCAGCTGTTCACTCCTTAAATTTTTGAATGTCATCTAGAATATAAATCGCTGTCAGGAAATCGAGCAGTCTACATCAGATAGACCTGGTTCGACCCGTGATTTTCCCTTTTTGAATGTTTAAATTTTATATATGTATACATTTTTTTATTATTTCATCATTTATTTTTTAATATCTAAATACATTTTAGTAAAAACGCAATTTACTAAAACCCAGCTAATCTATTAACTTAAAAACATCTATTGAGTGTTAGTATTACGTATTCTTATAGAAATGTTAAAGCATGCAATCTCAATGCCGTTTACGTGCAATTCATTTCTTGTCGCCGACCTTGTCTATAGTAATTACATAAATCATTTATTACCTATTTCTGCAAGGGCACTTACAATTAATTTTACATTTATTTTTTAATTAATCTACCAATAATCTCCTACCGTATCGTAACGCATATGTAAGATGAGAAGATCCAGCTAAGTTTCTTAGTTTAAAGTCAAATTGTTTAATAAATATTTGCACCAATGTGATGCTCTTCCAACCAAGATTTACCTATTTATTTTCAAATTATAATGCAAAAAAATTCCGATGTTTATGCAAAGTATTACATATTTGAAATAAAATTACTTCTATAGATTTTTGAAAACAAACCGAGTCAGAGGATCACATATCAACAAGCTATCAGATGCGCAATTCGGATTCAGAGCAGGCCGGTCTACAATCCATGCCCTAGCAGCTCTAAAATCTCTGGCCACGGAAGCGGTGGCTGCAGGACAGGTGGTACTGGCAGTCTCAATTGACATCAGTAACGCCTTCAATAGTCTCCCTTACGAGACGTTGAAGGAAGCGCTCCGTTACCATCGAGTGCCCTCGTACCTCCGGAGGCTGTTGGGGGCGTACCTTGAAAATAGGTATGTACTCTGGGAGGGGGGCGATGGGCGTTTGTTCCGGCGTCGCATGGAGTGCGGTGTTCCACAGGGCTCTGTGCTGGGTCCAACCTTGTGGAACATCGGATTTGACTGGCTCCTTCGAGGTGCTCTTCTTCCCGGGATGGGGGTAATTTGTTATGCAGATGACACTCTCATCACGGCGAGGGGTGGTAACTTTGAGGAATCGGTTCGCTTGGCGGAAGTCGGAACTGCGCTCATCGTTGACAGAATTGATATGCTGGGCCTAAGGGTCTCCGTACACAAAACAGAGGCTCTTCTCTTCCATGGCCCTCGCCGAGGTCCCCCTCGTGGTGCACGCATTACTGTGCAGGGAATTGATGTGCCAGTACGGGCCCATATGAAGTATCTGGGCTTGCTTCTAGATGGGAGGTGGGCCTTTGGGCCACATTTCGCACAACTGGCTCCAAGGCTTCTAAAGACGGCTGGGGCTTTAGGAAGACTTCTGCCTAATCTGGGAGGACCGGGATCATCTTGCCGACAGCTATATGCTGGAATCCTGCGGTCCATGGCACTGTATGGTGCCCCTATCTGGGCGGATAAGCTCACAACTCGCAACAAGGCTCTGTTGCGGAAACCGCAAAGGGCAATAGCGGTAAGAGCTATCAGGGGTTATCGGACGGTGTCATGGACGACAGCAACACTGCTAGCGGGCGATCCGCCCTGGGAGTTGCAGGCGGAGCTACAGGCAGAGGTCTACCGTTTCCGCACCTCGATGCAGTCTCAGAGCGAGCGGGTCACCCACGGGGAGTTGGGCAGTATAAAAGCGGTGGCCCAGCGGGCCTTAATCCATCGATGGAGTGAAGACCTCAGCTCTCCTGCAGCTGGTCGAGATACAGTGACTGCGGTTGGTCCTCATCTCCACCGATGGTTGAAGAGGAGACATGGTAGCCTGAGTTTTAGGCTGACGCAGGTACTTACTGGACACGGATGTTTCGGTAAGTACCTGCATCAGATTGCCAGGCGAGAGGCAACCCCCGGCTGCCATGAGTGTGGCGCATCAATTGACGATAAGCGTCACACTCTTGAGATATGCTCCGCCTGGGGGCCAAATCGGCACGCCCTGGTGAATGAGATCGGAGGAGATCTGTCACTGCAAGCTGTCATCGGCAAAATGCTCGACAGTGGCCCATGCTGGTCGGCCGTGGCCTCTTTTTGCGAAACTGTGATGTCGCGCAAGGAGGCTGCGGAACGACAGCGTGAGGCAGATGCCGCCGCCGACACGCTGCGCAGGCGACAACCAGGAAGCCGGCGCCGACACTACGCGCGCTTTCTCTCACAGTAGAATGATACCAGGGCGAGGCTAGCAAGCCTACCGTTGGAGCGTCTGAGTTGAATGCCGAAAGGCGACCCTCTGACACTCCACAAATAACGGGGAAGTGGAGCCGCTGATGATTTTTAGTGGGTATTCCGGTTGGCTACTAAGCCACCGCCGAGCCCCACATACCCTCCCAATACCATCAATGGGGGGCATGCGTAAATGCATTTTACATCAGCGTAAAAAAAAAAAAAAAAAAAAAAAAAAATCACATATCAAGATATGTTTTAAAAAGTCGGGTAGAGAACCCTCAGCGGTCATCCCCAGTCCGAGTAAAGTTGTCATAGCCATCTGCGGCTAACAACTTAGTCACACACACACAAAAAAGCAAAGGAATATTACAGAGGCACTAAGAGCTCTCTTCTATAGAGACCATGACCGAAGACAGTTTTCAGACGGACAGTAGATAATAATAATAAATTTTAATAATACCTAAGTAATACATTTTTTATTGGCCACATCAACAATACTAATAATATATTGTTAATTTCAAATCTAGATTGATAGGTACTTAAAAATTTAGTATTTCTTTTTGTGAGCGCCAACGTTTAAGCTAAGCCGAGGCTGTCTCTTAGACGCTAGTATCTTCCTATTACACAATATAGTATACATACTAGATCATCATCTTCAACTTGCTCTAATCCCAATCTATTTGGGGTCAACGCAATATGTCTTCTCCTTCCATACAACTCTATCAGACGTCATCTCTGTGGTCACTCCTTATCTATCCATGTCATGCTTCACGCAGTCCATCCATCTTTTCTTCGGTATTCCCTTACCCCTTAAGCCTTCAACATTCATACTTAAAACTTTCCTCACAACATTACTTTCATCCCGTCTCATCACATGTCCATACCATGTCAATCTTTCACTCCGTAAAAGTATACAAACTACAGCCGAATAAAATTAATTTTTAAATATTGAATCGATCTTTGCCAAGTAAACTTAATTTTTTACTGCACAGATGGCGTAGTGTTTAAGATCCGATCCTCCGTGCCAGTGTCATAGGTTCGATTCCCACGCAGGACAATACTTTGTGTCATCCGCAAAATGTTGTTCTGAGTCTGGGTGTAATTTGTTTACGTTAATTGCATGTTTGTCACGTTCCCCGTAATACAAGAATTATTTCCTTAGTGCAGGGTGGTGTCTTTTAAAAAACAAAAAAGAAAGAACAAATAACTGCATTCAGAATATACAGAATGAGCTAACAAGACTCAACTGAGGTTTAATATCATCAATGTAACTGATATACTTTCACTGTCCAATTCTTTTCAGCCCAAATATATCACACCTTGCTCATGAGCCTCCCTCATAATTCTACAATGAAAGCAAAATTGATCAATTACACTAATCAGATGGATTAGCACACCATTTTGAATTTCTTTTCCTTGGTGGTACAGTTTATCTTTCTTTGTGGTGACGGAGTAACAATAAAATTCACCACTCCCTGTCTTATCCGTGGGTGATAGTAAGAGACAACTAAGGGATATAAAACGCATATAACATCTATGCGAGAGAAAGAAAAATCGAAACAAAACGCTATACCAACTTGTCTGACCAGAGTGGTATAGTAGGTCAATATCCCTCCCAAAATGGAGGAGACTTGAGCACAACATTGGGACATATATTAGCCGAGAGATGACAATTCAACTAAGTACATCCTTTACTTGTTTTTCACAAGATTTATGAAAAAGTGGGGGGTAGTTAACTGTATTTTTTACTCTACCATCAGATCATTTAAATTGGATTAATTAATTAGCAATCTAATATAATAAGCTCATATATAATTTTATTACTTTCTACAATTAAGTGCAAGTTTAAAATAGATTAAATAAAATATTACTTAAGATATATGAATCACCAATAAAAGAATATATAATATAATTTATACAATTAAAAAATAGACAATCTCCTTTGACAAAACTAGAGAGTGCTATAATTTGTAGCCTTTAATTGATTTGTTAAGAAATTGTGTATCAGACTCCATTTTGGTGTAGTAACAAAGTAAGAATACAATTCAGCACCCACTATTTTGTCCATGGGTCTTGTAAAAGACAACTAAGGGATGTGATATGCCGATAACATCATTGTAAGCGAAGGAAATTTTGAAATAAACTTTATGGCTTTTATTGGCATTGGCAACCCATGGCTTTTATTTTAAGATTTCCTTCAATTTACTACAAAGTAAAATAAATTGTCTACTACAGGAGGTAAATTTTTAAGCTATTGCATAGCTTTTATCGCGGGCTTTGAGCGCGGCGACCGAATCAAGAAATTCCGTAACAAAAATAAAACCTAAGATTTGTTTCTTTTTTATGGTTGAAAAGCAGCAGTTAATTTTGCACTGACTACACGCAGGCAGCGTGACCGAGTGGTCCAAGGCGCTGGTTTTAGGCACCGTAGGCGTGGGTTCGAATCTCACCGCCGTCAAATTCTTTATGCAATTTATTTTTGCAAAATTTATAATAATTTAATAATATTATAAATAAACAGTTTAAAAACGTGTACTTTCAATGTTTTAATAAATTAGTAGTTTTAATAAATAGGTGTAACTTGAATTATAGATATCAAAGAAAAAAAAAAAACTTGAATTAATATAAAAAAAAATACTGCATAAATAAAAAATACATAAATATTTATAAAACCCGATTACGAAGCGAAAAATGATGTCACAAGCGGGATTCGAACCCGCGCCTGTTGCGATTCCGGCCCAATCGTGCTGCTACTACACCACCGTGAACTATTGTAGGACATGCAAATTTCGCTTCGTATCATATTTACGTCTTTAAGGTGACATGTGCCATCTACCCGATAATGTTTACACATTCGTAATCGGGTTTTATAAATAATTAAGCATATTAAATGCTAAATTTCAGTAATTTGAATACATAAATAATTATACTTAATTGCATAAGTTGATAAAAAATGCTATGCAATAGCTTTACCGCGGCAGTCCCTGAGTCCCACACGTATTTTATTACTGGAAAATAAATTGCCTACTACAAAGTTAATTTATTTTACTATTAAAGAGGAGACCTGAACCCAATATTAGAGCATATATAAAACGAGATGATGATATGATTAGCCTTCACATTGAATAAATTATTACGACAATGTAATAATGTATTTTATTCAATAACTGTTTACAAAAAGAGATAATGCAGATGCTTAAAAGTTTATATTTTACCTCTGACTTCCAACCAATATTAAAATGTGAAAGTTTGAATGTTTGTTACTCAAACACGCTTAAACTGTCAAACAGATTTGTATGAAAATTGGGATATAGATAGAACATCCCTTGGATTAATACATAGGATTTTTATTGTGATAATGTAGTCCCATACTAGTTTTAACTTTGAACAAGCAAAAATTTAGGCAGGCGAAGTGGCGGGCAGAAGTTAGTGACCATAAATTCCTTTGTGAGTACTTAAAAAAATATATATTTACAAATATCTTGAATAGTTTAGTATATATAACCTTAAATCATACAATCATGATCGATACATCTGAAATTCTTAATCTTACATAATTTTTTTTTATAAATATCCATTCTCAACCTATCAGCTTATCAATGTTGGTCAACCAAGAAGGCCATGTCAAATATAAAACAAATCTTATTTTGTACAAGCCTCATAAAAGCATTTACATATTGTCAATAGTTTTTGTTTGAAATTAATGTATAGATTTACTATTGAACCGGAATGTGGGTACAAGCTGAGAAGATTTGGCAAGCTACTCAATGAACTCACACTTTTTATGTCAGTTCTATTAAATTAAATCTTCTGTATGGTGATTGAGTAAGAATACAATTCACCATCTTACTAGTGGGTGATCTTAACAGACGACTAAGGGATATAAAAAACACATTTAACATCTATGCAAGAGATGTAAAACTCAAAACTAAACTCTATATCAACACGTCTGACCAGCGTGGTATATTAAGTTAATTTCCCTCCTATTATGAAGGAGGCTCGAGCTCAATAGTCGGTCGTATATCAGCTGAGTTGACTATGATTAAATTAAATATATATGTATGTATAAAATGCCTAGTTAAAGTAAGACCTTTGAGATACCCCTCGAACCAGAATTATTTTTATTTGTTAAATATAATACAAATTAATTATAGCTGAAGCAGCACCTGATAATAGTATACCATTACAATGTTTGGTAGATACATTGGTATTTATATGTGGTATTATAAGTTCCTCAGGGCATAAAGCATCACCCATTATCCTGCTGATATCTTAACCATTCTTTACAAAATCCAAATTATCACTGATTTTTTTTTTAAAAAGAAAATTAATACAAAATTCATTACATGCAAACCATACAGAAGGAAATGTAATACTTATAACACTTTTTTAACCACAAATTTATTATCATAGTGGTTTTACAAAAAAAAAAACATTTACATACTTATATAAAAATATAATCTGAAATTATATGTAACTCTTAAGCAATGAAGGTCATTACATATCTATTTTACAAGGGTATCTTCTTTTTTTTACAGAAGGAAGATATTTGATATTTCTTGTGCCTAATAATCTATCATATTTAAAATTAAAAAAAAAAACATCTAGGGCTTCAGTATGTGGAATGAATGATGAATGATTACCTATTGTACTAACAGTAAAAGACAATATATTCAACATTATTAATTCGTAAGTTATGTTAATTTTGTTATTATGGTATAAGAATATTGATATTACTTAATTGATACATATTTAGTGCTATTTAAATATATCCTTGAGGGACTGACTAGTTCTTTAAATCAGATAAGAGTCCACGTATAGCAGCAAGCGTTAATACATTCATGAAAAGTATATTGTTAATTTAATGTTCGAACTGTGCAATATAATGCCATATTCGTTTCAAATTTTTGAGAAATATCATGTCAAAAATTTATGAATAACCTTCGGAACGTTACATCAATTTTCATAGACATAATAATACATTTTCTTTCAGCATTTAGTATTTTAAAGAGTTATCTAGTTATTTTCGAACGTCATATCGTAAAGTTAATTAAATTATTTTAAGAAAAATGCAAAGAAAGTGTAGATATTTATACTAACCTTTATGCGTTGTACATTCTTTATTGGAAAATTTATGCCGTCTGTTATATCTGGTAGCTCTTGCAATAAGTACGGTGAATAATTAGGACGTGACATGTTAAAAATAAATATTCACTTTTCATTTATAAATTACGATTAAATGTGTATTCTCGTGTAATTACTAACACAAACAAATAGTTCACCACACCACCTCCGCCTCTGTCTTTGTCAAGAATTAGATAGGTATTGGCAGCAGATGTAGCTATTTCAACGTAGTGGCCAAAGACTAAAAATATTATAATTCAAAATCATATCTATATCTCGTCCATTGAACGTGGCTTGATATGGCGAACTGATTACTTCCTTCAAGTGCTTGTGCTTAACATTGTTAAGCACAAACGACGTTGATTAAAAGACTACAAAAAAAAATTATAAAACTAGAAAATATAATGACATAGTATCCATTGCTACTAGTAGTAGCGTAATGATTGTATCTACTGAATTGCAGATATACACAATAAATTATTATATATTAGATACTTACTTTTATATGATTAACCCTACATTGGTCGCGTGGGCTACATTTGTAGCCCACCCATACAAAATCGGTAATTTCTCAAAATCAGTAAGCGGTGGCTTCTTGTGCCGCCAGCTACTTTCAAATGAATGTTGTAGAGACGCGCTCAGTGCAGCACAAGCGAGGACCACGAGCGGTTGTGTTATAGGAGCTCAGTGAACGTTGCGGACTACAATTGTAGCCCGCGCGACTGATTACGTAAGTACTTTTGTCATATCTTTTTTTTTGCTTATTTTTTTTTCATGACTTTTAATGTTTTTAGCGTTTGTTTTTTTTTATTTTGGATTGTTATAACATAATATATCTTTACGTTTTAGCATAAAAATGGATAATCAACGAGCTGCACAGATTGAATTGTGGCTGGCAGAAATTGGTAGCGGCAACGAAGCTTATGAAGCCGAGTCTAGTTCTGACGAGGAATTTGACCATTTAGAAGAGCAAGATCATCAATCGGAATCCGAGGAGGAGGAGCAGTACATTCCGAGTGAAGATTTAGATAAAAGTTCTGAAGATGATGAGCCACCTCAGCGACGCCAGCGAATAGAATTTTTCACTGGAGTTGACAATACTTTATGGTCAAAAACAATACCTCTGAACAGAGGAAGAACTCGAAGGCATAATATAGTGTTTGTACCTCCTGGGCCTAAAGGCATAGCTCGACAAAAAAATACTATTGAAGATTGTATGTCTCTTTTTTTTGATGATCAGATAATCAACCTTATCACTAAATATACTAATAAGAAAATTGATTACACTAAAGAGAAATATGCAAGAGAACGAGATGCTAGACAGACAAATGAAATTGAAATTAGAGGCTACATTGGAATTTTACTAATGGCTGGAGTGATTGGAAAAAGATTAAGTACTGCTCAGATATTTGAGCACGTCAAACATACAGGAATCGAAGCAATATATTTGACTATGTCTGAACAGAGATTTAAATTTCTGACAAGGGTTTTACGCTTTGATGATATTGAAGACCGCCAAGTTCGAGCAAGCATTGATAAGTTAGCCCCAATAAGAGAGATATTTGATTTGTTTCTTGCGAACTTTCAAAAGTATTTTGTTCCTAGTGCTGAAATGACTTTGGATGAACAGTTAATAGCTTTTAGAGGTCGCTGTTCTTTCAGGCAGTATATTCCAAGTAAACCAGCCAAATATGGAGTGAAAATTTTCGCTCTTGTTGACGTTCACTATCCTTACACATTCAATTTAGAAATATATGCTGGTCAGCAACCAGACGGCCCATTCCGCTTGAGCAACGAAAGACAGGACATAGTTATGAGAATGGCGCAGCCTGTTCTTGGCAAAAACCTAAATATCACCATGGATAACTGGTTTAGCTCACTTCGAGTTGCAAAACAACTTTTTGAAAATGGCACAACTATGGTTGGGACGGTACGAAAAGACAAAAGAGAGGTTCCTCGAGAATTTCGTGTCGCAAGAGGAAATGCACTATGTTCTTCTAAATTTGGATTTCATCCGCCATGTACACTAGTATCTTACGTACCAAAACCTAATAAAGTTGTTGTATTGATGTCAACGATGCACAATGATGCGACAATTGATGCTGATTCTGGAGACAGTCGAAAACCAGAAGTAATAACTTACTACAACAGAACAAAAAATGGAGTTGATCTTGTGGATAAAATGTGTTCATTGTATGACGTTTCAAGAAATTCTAGAAGATGGCCACTTACAATCTTCTTTGACCTGTTGAATTTGAACGCACTCAACGCATTGTGCATTTACACTGCAAATAAAAACTATTCGAGTGTTTCTCGACGTGAGTTCATCATAGATTTATCTCTGGCTTGGATGAAACCACTGGCTCAGATGAGAATCGCAAAAAAATCACTACCAAGTACTCTAACAATCAAGATAAAAGACTTTCTTGGCGTTATGTTGACCGATACTCAACCAAGTACTTCGGCAACGAAATCAAGTAATGTTGTGCGTCGTTGCCATGACTGTGGAAGAACGCGCAGTAAAAGCACTAGAAAGATGTGCAGCGTATGCAATAAATTCATATGTGGTGATCATTCAAAGATTATGTGTCTGTCTTGCGCAGAAAATAGAGTTTGAGTTGGTTACTATTTAGAGATTTTTTTGTGATCTCAATTACAGTTAATCATGTGATTTAAATTTCAATTTAAAGATTTTTTATATTATGTTCATTATTTTGTAACACAGAGACTGTGATGTAAGTTTCAATAATTATATTTTATTAGAAAACTATTCTGATTATGTGTTCATATTATAATTAAAGGATTAATGTTTACATGTTTTTTATTTTAAATTTTAAAATGGACTACGTATGTAGCCCGCGCGACCACACCCGCTACTATAAGGTGCGCGACTACTGCAGGGTTAATTCATAAACAGGAAGCTAAAAAAGGATTTGTATTACAGCTGATAAAGTTTTGACATACATACATATCATCACGCCATATCCCTTGCAGGCTAGGCAGAGAGAACAGAGTGTCAGAGAACTCTATCTTTGCATACTTCACTCGCTTCCTCAACATTCATAATTCTCTTCATACACGCTCGCCGGTTTCGGAGACTCTTGACTCCACCTTCCTTCAGTACATGACCGATCTGGTCTAGGTAGGTTAGTCTCGGTCTCCCCCGGTACCTACATCCTTCCACTTTCGCATTGTATATCTTCTTAACCAGACGTTCCTTCGGCATTCTTTCCACATGTCCGAACCATCGGAGCATTCCCTTTCGCATCTTTACACCAATACTCTCTTTCATACCTACTCGCTCTCTTACGTCGTCGTTACGAATGCGATCGGTCAGCCTAACTCCACAGATTTTCCGCAGAGATCGCATTTTGACCGCATTAATTTTACTTTCATACTCTTTTCTGCATACCCAACTCTCGCTTCCATACAGTAATGTTGGGACAAGCAATGCGTTATCGGAGAGTACACCGTCCTGCCACCACTGCGATTGCGACGAAGACACGGCGCAGCATACGCTCGAGGTTTGTGCCGCTTGGGCAGAGCAGCGTCGTGAACTCGTCGCAATCATCGGTGCCGACCTGACGCTGCCGACCATCGCCAGGGCGATGCTCGACAGCGTCAGGAACTGGGACGCGGTCGCAACCTTCTGCGAGGCAGTAGTCTCGCGGAAGGAGGCGGCGGAGCGCGTGCGCGAGGAGCGTCTCCTCGACGGCGCGAGCCGCCGCCGGCGACTGGGGCGGCGCAGGCGCGATTACCTGCGCCTGATGCCGCCCTAGCCAAGGCCGCGGGTGACTGGATCGGGGAAATAGTCCGTCACCCGCCGAGAGGCCGACCGCGTGAGGAAAGACCGACATCCTACCCGAGGGGGGGATGTCGGTCGAGGAGAGGGTACTCCTCAGGGGTATTCTGTCGGGCCGACCACTGACGTCAAGTCACTCTGCTCCGGTGGTCGGCCCAACGACGAAGGCGACGTCACGGGTGGGTTACGGGTGTGCGCGCTTACGCCCCTCTGTCACCCCGGACGGAGTGGTGCGAGGAGTGCGCCGACCGTAGCCCACCCCCCCAAAAAAAAAAAAAAAAAAAAAGCAATGCGTTATGTATTGCTACACGTGCCTTCTGGCTGAGGTGGTGGCTGCCGATAAGTTGCCCCAACGCTCCGTTCACTCTATTTCCTGCATTCACTCTTCGCTCTATATCAGTGGTGTACCTTCCATCTCCTTTAAATCCACATCCAAGATATAAAAATTCATCCACTTGCTCTAGTACATCATTATCTATTGTTACTCTTACATCTGTTCTGGCTTCGTCTCTTTCAAAGACCATTATTTTGGTTTTGCTCACATTCACGCGTAGACCCCTTTTCTTACAATCTTCTGTCATTGTGTCGACTAGGGTCTGCAGGTCAGTTGCTGACTGTGCCAGCAGGACTGCATCATCTGCATAAAGCAGAGCAGTGACCACTGAGTCCCATCTGGACTCTCACATTCATATCGTTCAACCTTTGGAGACATGTATCCAGATATATGATAAACAGCCTGGCTGACAGAACGCATTCCTGCTTAACGCCGATATTGACGTCAAACTAAGGCGAAATTCCATCATCCAGCCGCACACAGCCTCTACAGCCCATGTAACTGGACTGCACAGCCTGTAGCAGTTTACCGTTAATACCATACTCCGGTAAAATGTCCCAAAGTTCCTTTCGTACAACCGTGTCAAATGCTCTCTCCAGATCCACAAAACTGCAGAAAACCCTCTGGCCTAGAGCCAGATGCTTCTCCACAATGTTGCGCAGAGAGAACACTTGATCCATGCATCCTCTTCCACTCCTGAAACCTCCTTGTGTCTCACACAGTAAACCATCGGACACCATCCTCATTCTCCTTTCAATAATTTTACCATACACTTTTGCTGCCAAACTGGTCAAGCTTATGGCTCTGTAATTTGCACAGTCAAATAATAAAGTTTTGATATTACCAGATAACGAAACCTTCCGATGCTACAGAAATAAATAGTGGCAAAGCTCACTTTATATTGGCATTATGTCAAAATCATATAAACACACAAAAACTTTTTGTAGAAATCCACTTGCATAAAATAAAAATTGAATTCAAGCATTCTCACTAACATACGCACACTCTCTGACAGTTACTACGTTATTACGTAGCAATAACGAGTGTGACAAGAATATAAAAATGAATAAAAATTAAAAAGTATGGCACTTGTGGACATTATGGTTGCTTTCTATTTAGAGATGGGCGTTTTCAGATTTTTACGCAAACCGATACAAATTCGATTTCTGATATTGAAATCGATTTAAAAAACCGATTTCAGAAATCGATTTCCAGAGCGATTGTCGGAACGGATTTACCTCAGTCTCGATCGATATTCGATGGTTTTAGTTATTTTAGCGTAGCAAACGAAAAACGCAAACGAACAAACGCGTTCAAAATATTTTTCTTTAGTTTCTTTGTTGATTGAATTTAGGTGTACGATTTTCCTTCATGCTTTATCTAGGCTTAACTAGAGTACTAGACTAGCAAAAATGTTTTGTTTTGAGTGTGATACAAAACTTTCTGGCGTATTTAAAAATCGTCATATTTACAATGATTTCATGATTATATTATATAATGTACATTTTTAGTATGGTTTTTTTCTTACCATTTTACATTCAATAGTTATTTCTTATTTATCATCAAATCGTATGTACGATACTAACATACGTTAGTATAGTATTGAATCATAAAATACCTATATAATTATATAGTTCACGAGAACACAAAAATAACATTACGCGCACACTGCACCTATCACCAAGGTCAAGTGTGGATCAAAACTCTCCAATAATTCAAAAAATCTATTTAACAAACGCAAAACTTAAACGTATTGCGTAATATTATCATGGAAGTAGTTGCATTCTGATATAGATCTTATTCCCTGTCCCGTATAATTCTGTTTCGTATCAATCTGCCATTCTTAGTTTCTTAGAAACCGCAATTCTCTCCATCTCTTTCACTGCACTAAACGATCGCTTAGTTAGAATGAAAGGAGGCGAATTTTAATGAAATTCGCTTTCTCTCTTAGTCGTTAGTAAGTTTTCAAATATTGGTTTGGTTTGCAAAACTAGCAATAGAAAACGATTGCGCGATGATTAGATTTATTATTAGTTTGCGTTTTCGTCGTTTTGTTTTGATATGTGTTGATTTAGTTTCTGCCGAAATACGTTTTCTAAAATCAGTTTGTATAGTGTTGAATATCGATACGATACGATTTCTGACTGAAATCCGATTTCAGATTCGTTTTGATATATCGGACGCATACCTATTTCTATTTAGTTAACACGGAGGGACTCTGCGGTACATTGTGAAACACTGCCAAACACTGTGTAAAAGTTTAAATGAAACAGCTAGCTGTTTCTTTTACAGTGTTTGGCAGTGTTGTAAATGGAAAGCAACCAATAAAAATAATTAAGAAAACACGGATGAAAGAAGATTTCATGCTAGTAAGATACCTATGTGAAGATGGATGTGTGCTGTGACAAGATTAGATAAGACACGAAATAGGAATCGTAGGGGAATCACAAAGTGACACCAGTGATAGAGCAGATTAGTAACGCGAGATTATGTTGGACCAAGTATATAATCAAAGGTTGGTGAACATGTGATGAGGGGGGAGGAAAATCATGTAACAAGGAGGGCTATGAATGGATAATACCTAATATGTTTATGGATGGACGTAACAATTGTCAGAAACCCAGAAAGAGGCGGATGGATTATTTAAACTAGGATATGTGTATGTTAGTGCAGTTATGACGGCTGATAAAAGTCTATCGAAGGTAAGAACATCGTGTAGACCCCACTTAGCGTGTGATAACAGTATGCAGTGATGATGAAAAATACCTAACCAATAAGAATTATTGTCACCCCTTGTTTACACGTGGGGTCGTAAATATTGGCTGAAGGTTACACCAAATGTGTGAATGTGGGTAGCAGCTATCTCCTGGGCAACTAATGACATTTACTGCCATCGCTAATCCGTCCGCCAAGCATGTGATTATGGTATTATTAGCCCAAAAACATGGATGCAACAAAAATAATAGCCCCCGTCACTAAAGTTCCGCCCTTCAATGAGCTGATCTTGGTAGCGAGTTGGTTGATGATGGGGCGATCTCCGGCTACGATTCGAGTACTAAAAAAATTGACCTTTGTCTTTGGTAATGTTAAGTGTTACATTCTGATGTTTAGAGCCAACAAAAGAGCTAGAAGAGGGTTTGAGAAAATACCGACGATCCTTTGTAGGATTGATTATTCGAAATGCAAATAGGGTGAAATCACAATATCCTTTTGATTTAGAATGCTCTTCTATCGGGAGGGATTTCACCTTTACCAAGGCGGTGTAAAGTTTATCGTTTATCAGCCTCTCGTAGAGAAAGTGGAGAGGATCGAGTGTGTCGACAAGGGTAGCGTACCTTATACTCAGAATTATCAAACGGTGTTCTTTGACAGTCATACAGATTTACACATCGACCACGAGATACTTGGACGATATACTTGGCCATATACGTGAAGATCTCGAAAGCCGCCCGCACGTCCAAAAAATTCTAGGTAGTTATAGGAAACTTCAACTCCAGACTAGGCAAAAGGTCAGACAATAAGTAGACAGTCGGGCAATATGTATTATATTTGGACAGAGAAACCAAAGAGGCTAAAAACTGACTGACTCTCTAGGAAAGGAAGGCCTCTTTATGAAACTTGGACTCTAAATGTCGGTTTTATAAAGTCTCAAAATCACTCAGCGTGCTATGAAGAGCGTTATGCTCGAGATTTCTCTACATGACACAATCCGCAATACGGAAATCCGTAGAAGCACGGGTGTAACTGATATAACTCGAAGAATTGGCATGTTGAAGTGGCAATGGTATATCGCTTGTCGAATTGACAATAGTTGAGAGTAATACGATCCTCTACTAAGTAGGACTGATAACATATCAAAAGTCGCTAGACGCGGTTGGAGGCAAGTGGAATAGGATTGTTCTGAGTGGCACTCTGGTGGGGAGGCTGTTTTGTTAAAAATAGCTTCTAACTAATCCATTATTTTTAGTTTTTTTTAAAGCTAAACGTTATTATTCCGTGTGGTGACTGAGTAAGAATACGATTCACCACCCCTATCTTACCCGTGGGTGATCGTACGAGACGACTAAGGGATATAAAACGCATATAATATCTATGCGAGAGAAGGAAAACTCGAAACAAAACCCTATACAAACACGTCTGACCAGCGTGGTATAGTAGGTCAATTACCCTGCCATTACGGAGGAGGCCCGAGCCCAACAATGGGACATATGTGGGCTGAGATGATGATGATGAAAAAAAACATGGTTATTGTGAATTATTCTTAGGAGATAGACATGTAGCATCGCGGTCATTTTTATAGATCTTTTTAAGATATACAACGTTATAGTATATTATTTTGATATATCTTGTAAGGTTTAGCAATGAAAGCGCATAAAAATACGATTTCTAAAAAAAAGTACTATACACATAAACCTTCCTTTTGAATTATTCTATCTATTGATGAAAAGAGCATTAAAATCACGAAGTATAGATACAATACTTCGTGATTAAAATGGTTGCGAAATATGTTAAATACGCTTTGTGCGTACAGATAAGAATATACGCACGTCCAGTTATGACTACTCAACGGCAGATGGCGTTAAGAATTATTATATTTTTTTAATCTTATTACCTACGTGTATTCATAATAGCGTCTATACTTTTCAAATTTTATTGGCATTTATCATTTAGCCTATAATTTAGAGCAATTACTAACTTAAACATGACTTAAAAACAAGGTAAGGGGCAGAATTTGAATTATTTGTAATTAAAATATCTACCTAATTAAATCATCAGAATTTACTGCGTCGTAATAAAATTCATACTTTTTTTTTAAATTTCTGTCATCACATCATCATCATTCTCCTACTCTTATTACAATTACTTGGGGTCGATACAATATGCACTCTTCCTTCACAGCACACATTGTAAAAGTTATTGGCAATAGTTTTATGACCAGCCGCTTGTCAGACGTCAACCCTCCTTGGGAATGTTGATGAATTGTTGACCAACCAGCATCAGATGGAGTTGGCTCAAGTCGTTAGAAGGCTCTTAGTCGTCTTTTACGACATCCACGAGTAAAGTAAGGGTTGGTAGTATTCGTAGCCGCTGCCATCACAATATTAGTTTAATTTTCAGTAATCCATTAGTTATAATTAATTGAATTTATTTCTTGAACTCTTATTATTATTTATAAAAATCGCATCAAGTTTCGTCAACAATTAAATCTAACATTTAGTTCTTAATATATAACACCCCTCTTTTTGCGTCGGGGGTTAATAATTCAAGGACGAAAATAGGAATTGAAACTAACAATAGAACTGTAAAAGTGATAGTGGTAGGGAGACATCGTTGACAGTTTTCTGTATAGAGCCGCCGGACCGTCCCGGGTCGTACCACACTCTCGCATAGACTTGGGTTATACCTACTAGGCAAAATCAGGCACTAGATATCCCAGCGACGGTGATTTAAAAATACTAGTGTCAATTAACTGTGATAAAATATTAGGCAGGTAGTCGTTTCACCACCGAAATTAAAATTGAAAAGTTAATAATTGTTGTTATATTCTAAGAGGTTTTCTTGTGATATCGCCATCTAGCAAATTATACTAATATTTATGACAGAAAGTTATATAATATAAGTAGAAGAGCATAACCTTAATCAATAGCAATAATACAGTGTTTAAAAAATTACAAGGTGGCAGTATCAGAATCGCTCTTTTTATATACAACACTAAAAAAAAAATAATGATATAAACTTAATTTCTATACTCGGCATAACCTTCACAATTTTATTATGCCCAATCATATTGCGTAAAAGAAGAAATCTCTTCGACCAAAATGTGATAGTCATTCACTTATATCAAAATACAGCTTACTCCAACGCTAGTAATGAAACGACTCAAGAATAAAATAATAATTCGTAGCACTATAATAAATGTATTTCTTTCTAACTCATTTTAATAAACGAGTTAAAGTAGGACAAAGTTATTATTTCGTAGCAATTTATTAGTTGCTTCTAATTCTCTCGCATATGATATAATGAGTCAAAACGAGTAAGAGCTAGTAACTCGCACCGTAGCACTAGCCACATCCTTTTCTATCTTATTTGGTTATATGAGTGAGAACGAGATAAACTTAATTTTTCGTAGAAATTTATTGGGTTCATCTCTCTCTGATGCATTGAGTTCAATGGAAGAGACTGTGACGAACATATTTTGTCACAGTTGCTGTGTTTTATCAACTACGAGATTGCTGCTAAGTCCGTCATAGTATCACAGTTATGGTTAAGATATATCGTCAGATCACAGTCGCTGCTACTAGTGTTTGGTTGTCACTGTTACAAGATGTGTTTTTTTTAAAATTATCATTGATATTTCACAGTGACGATAAATACGACTCACCACTACTCTCGCAGAAGATCGACGTCGAGCAGCCCAACTGGTTTTTCTTTTTTGGTAGACATCGCCATAGCCTTGATATCAAAGGTCCATCCAAATGGTGGTCAGTAACACTTACTAGCAGGTGTCCTGCATGATCATTTGCCTAACCTAACCTAAACAATAAAAAAAACAGTTATTTCATTATCATGGATACTTGTTAAGAATTGATAAAGGCTTTCATGTACCTATGATGTTTTTATTTCTTTTTTCGATAACTAATATTCACGGTGACACGAATCAGACAACGCAGGGTAGGATGACCCTGGCCACCGAAGTCAAAGATCGGGTACCGGTGGCTCGCTCGCACGGCGAAGAGAGGTGTTTGCAGGGTGGGTCCACGGGGTTGCGTGCCGCCTCTTCTGTCGCCCCGGACATTTTATCGGGGCGCGACCACATACATGGTCCACCTTGCGGAGAAAAAAAAAAGAAAGGGTAACCCTCCCGTAGGTGGATTCTTATTGTATTATATTGTGTGTGTGCACAGAAGAATACATCTCCCGTAAAATCTTTTTTTTCGGTGAAAGAGTAAAATTTCAATTCACCATCTTGCCCTTGATGATCGTAAGAGACGACTGAGGCATATAAGATGCATATACCATCTGTGCAAG
Organism: Lymantria monacha; assembly: GCA_905163515.2. Taxonomy (NCBI): domain Eukaryota; kingdom Metazoa; phylum Arthropoda; class Insecta; order Lepidoptera; family Erebidae; genus Lymantria; species Lymantria monacha. The sequence continues at coordinate 23,168,926 of LR991102.1, read as the reverse complement.
AAAAGGAAAACTCGAAATACTGTAGTTCTCTGACCAGCACTATATAATAGGTACCTACGTTAATTTCTTATTGTAGAGGCTTGCGCACACCAGTATGACAAGCGATGATACGTCCAAGTATTACTTTGGTACTGATAGTCAGTGGCGTAGCTAGCATGGGTGGCACCCGGGGCGGATATTGTAGGTGACACCCTTTTTTAGGCGGCACTCCTATTTTTAGGTGACACCCCTATTTTTTAGGTGACACTCCATTTTTTTTATATATCACCCCCTTTTTTTAGGGATGGGCTACGGTTGGCGCACTCCTCGCACCACTCCGTCCGGGGCGACAAAGGAGCGTAAGCACGCACACCTAACCACCCGTGAACCTCACTTTCGTCGTTGGATCGGCCATCGAGCAGCGTGAACTTGTCGTCAGTGGCTGGCCCTACGAAATACCGCCTGAGGGGTACCCTCTCCTTGAGCGACGTACCCCGTTTTAGGCACCGTAGTAGACATGCGCGAAACAGTACTTCGCGAAGTGATGTTATATGGCATTACATTTCGTGCCGAGTAATATTACATTTTCCCATCACTTCAAACATCACACATGACATTTCATTTAATATAAGCCTTAATGTTCTAAAAATAGAGCTCAAAATAAATATTTATCGACCGCAGGCGCAGCGCGGTCCAGTCATTCTATCCCTCTCACTCTCCCGAAAAGACACACGGCACGTTTGAGAGATAGATAACCATTACCAAATTACCGCACATTGCAGAAATACAGAACAGTACACGAGTGTTCGGCGTCATGTTTAATGTGATGTGTGATGTTTAATGTCATGTCATGTTTACTAGCTTTATTTTTAGAACATTAAGGCTTATATTAAATGAAATGTCATGTGTGATGTTTGAAATGATGGTAAAATGTATTATTACTCGGCACGAAATGTAATGCCATATAACATCACTTTGCGAAATACTGTTTCGCGCATGTCTAAATAACATCTTACTCACTTTAGGTATACTAAAAATTTATTTGCATCAAATAGTCACCAATTTCATCTTTTTACTTAGTGTTCCTGTGGCGTTGGGGTAGACGAATCTAATTTTGATTACCCGTTAAAATGAACGGTCGTGGTTTCGAATCCTGGCTCCTCTGAAAGTAATTTTTAGAAATTTGTTTACAAAGACATAGAAGAAATTGTTCCATTTTTCCACCGTGTTTCCATTCCGTTGTGTTGTGATCCATCGTGTACAAATGGAACAAATCCACGGTGTTTCCACAGTGCATTTACCGTGAGTCTGTAGAGTTGCCACGGTGATTCCGGAGGTCTCAAGGTTGCGAGGTTCACACAAATACCTCGGTTTTTTTTTCAAGAATCGGCTATATTATCTCTTTTGAAACCATTTTTTATACCAAAATTATGGTTTATAATAACTTAATAACAAATACTTTGCATTAAATACACGGTCACGAAAGAAAAAGAAATGTGGAAATGAATGCGGTCGGAAACAAAAGATATTCCCCAAGCCCACAGGTGACGAGCAATCTCTATATCTCTGCATATATATATATATATATATATATATATATATATATATATATATATAGGTCGGGTGTCACCCCTCGGTGGGTGACACCCGGTGCGGACCGGCCCCGCCGCCCCCCCTTAGCTACGCCACTGCTGATAGTCCACCTAATTGATGATAGAGGCGCTACAGTACGGCAGATAATGGGTCTACATTTGCCTCAAACGGGGTAGACGGGGCGTGTACAGACAATAGCCTACAAAAAAAAATATGGGCATAAATATCTCCTCTTCTTTGAGTGTACACTGTTAAAAATTTCTGCAATTTTTTTACAAAAAACGTTGGAAGTTTTTACGCACAACAAGAAAGTAATACTATAATTCCGTTTTGTAAATTTACTATAAAATACGTGTAGGGTTATAACAAAAAGATTCCAAAATTACAACTCACTATACTAAGTTTCTTTCATTCCTTCACATGTCTTGTAATTTTACTCGAACTGTATTATGTTTTGTAAAAGACGTTGATTTGGAATTTTGCTCTTATTTGTTTTGTAAAACAATTGTGATTTTCCAAAAAAAATTTAACAGTGTACCTACTATATGCTTATTTAATATAATATGTAAATTTGGTTATAAGAGTCTGTTGTACTATAGTCAAATGGCAACAGCTCGGACAGCATAAAGAGCTCGATAGGCCATAATAAATGAGAAACCAACATTCCGTCTTCATCGTCAAGGTGCAACATGTTACTTAATAATAAATTTAAATAACCTCCAAGTCCACTCAGACATGTTGGTATAGGGTTTTGTCCAATTTTCTCTCTTGCATAGATGTTAGGTGATGTCCATTAATCACGTGATCTTTTTTTTTTTTTTTTTTTAGCATTTTTTAACCCCTCTCCTGCCTTGGTGATACGTGGTGAGGTTTAAGACTATGAAACCATCAACATCACGTGCATTTTTAGTACCTACAATGAAGTAGCCCACAGCTCATTATATTCTCGAATTTTTGGTTTTTTATACTTAGCACTTTTTGCTATCTTTATACAGATCACGTACTTTAAACTTCGTTCGTTGCCTGGCAACCGCAAGTTAAAGTCACACTACACGCCGCCTTTCAGTTTAGAAATCGCAGCATTTGTCGAAAAAATAAATACACGTGATATCTTACTACAACCCCCCCCCCCGCTTTCTAACCTCACGTGATTAATGGACAGCCCTTATATAGATATTATATCCCTTAGTCATCTTTTACAATGTTTTGCTGTGTGGTAGCAGCGACGAATTCTACTAACCCTTACTTCGCTCGTGATTGTCGTAAAAGACGATTAAGAGCTTCATGGTCCTGGGCCAATTCCAGCTGATGCCGTCAGGTCAACAATTGCACTCCCAAGGAGGGTGGACGGCAGGCAAGCGGCCGGTCACAAAATTATTGCCAGTAACTTTTGCAATATCTTCTCTAGTCTGCTTCCATCGTACATATTGCGTCGACCCCAAGTAGTTGGGATAAGAGCAGGAGAATGATGAGTCATATTTGACATGTTCGGACAAGATAGAGGATGGTGAATTGTATTATTAGTCACTATACGGAAAAATGTACGTACCTAAAGGTAAATTCTAACTATATTTATAATTTAATATTTAAGTATTAAACTGGATTTATAAACAAAACAAAATAACAGGATAAAATAAGAATAGGAAAACCATGTGCATTATTAAAAAATTACAAGGTTTCTATTTACCTAGTTCGTTTAGTTAAATATAGAGTTACCTACCTAATACAGTAATATATGGGATGGAGATGGAGGTAACTCTGTATTTTTTGTTTTTAGTATCTTTTAGAAAATATATTTAAATATGATAAATATTATTAACCAATTAATAAAGAAAAAAATAAAGAAAGCAAAAAATAATAAAGAAGGGAAACTAAGGATCCCAACCGAGCTCCGGTTTGTCTGGATTAGATTGCTCATTTCAAACTGAGCTGACAGGATAAAATAAGAATAGGATCGATATATATATATATATATATATATATATATATATATATATATATGTATATATATATATATATATATATATATATATATATATATATATATGTATATATATATATATATATATATATATATATATATATATATATATATATATATATCTCACTATATCTTTAAACGAGCAATTCTTATATATATGTCATGTAATCTGAATCTCGGAAACGGCTCCAACGATTCTCTTGAAATTTAACATACAAGCGGTTCCGGGGGCCATTAATCGATCTAGCTAGGTTTCATTTATAGAAAATATTGATTTGTCAGTATTTTTGGGCAACAAAAAATATAATTTTCCCTTGAATTAAAACTATTAGAATATGACGGTTTTCAAATTTTGACGCTGTCATTAAGAATAGACATTTAGCTCAGTTGGAAAATCGAGCTCGGTTCGGATCCTTACTTTCTCTTAGTTACTTTGGCCTTTTTTTATTATTTTATTAATTATTATCATTTGCCCACATCTTTGTCTGCGTAGAAGTCGAAAATGGTTCTAATAGGATTTTTGTTTGTTTTTTACGTTATTAATTTTATTGTAATTTATAAATTATTATGTGTAAATGTTTGTATAGGTACTTATATAGTACAATAATCTTATCCATGTGGTGACGGAGTAAAAATACAATTCACCACCCCTTTTCTTAACCGTGGGTGACCGTAAGAGAAGACTAAGAGATATAAAATGCATATAACATCTATGCAAGAGAAGGAAAACTCGAAACAAAACCCTATATCAACACGTCTAACCAGCGAGGTATAGTAAGTTAACTTCCCTCCCATTATGGAGGAGACCCGAGCCCAACAGTGAGACGTATATAGGCTGTGATGATGATGATGATGATGATGCTAACAATCTTTATTATAGTGTAGGGAACGTTTAATAAAGATGAAAATAACATGCAATTTTATTATATATTATGGACACGAGGCTTTTTTCTTAGCAGGCTATGTTTTGAACACACCGCGCCCATTACGACCGAAGCGACGGAAGGGTAGTGTGCAGCCCCATAAGCCACCGTCTTTTCTATCGAAATTAGGCCGACCACTGGTATCACTTCTTTGACACCCACCCGCGATACTACACCTATTACAGTATTTATTTGTAAACAATATCTTTTGTTTTTCTTTCGGATGCTAGAATTACCAGGCTACTCTGTTAGCTTACTCTGAAGCATGTCACATACAACTGCCCATGGGAGAAGCAGCTTTCTCTCAAGTCTACTCCCGCTACCTTAACAATTTGACCTCGAGCTTTGTTTATGCGAAGCAAACTTTGATGGCAAACTGCGCTCTCTGAAATTCGAAGTAGTAATTTGATGGTATTTGAAGAATCCTAGGAATAAATACAGACTCTGGTCGAGAACCACCGGTCAGTATAGTTGACCCGATTACATTGCAATGCAATGTTTATTCTTACAAACTGGTGGTATTGGATAATTTTGGCGCGCCAAAATTAAGAAATTTTAAGATGTGAGTTGGGAGACTGGGAGCCTGCAGAGTATTCAGGAATTCAACCGGTTGTTTGACTCGGGGTTTTATCACTTATTCGAATGATATATTTTGATATTCGACCCATTCGAATGATTTAAAGTATTTTACTTGCAAATATTTAATATATATTTATTGTACCTATAATATAATATTTATTGGTATAAAGAAATCGAAACGACCGTAGTAGCGCACATAGGTAGGTAACGGCGTTTCGCGACCAATCTGATCAGCATTAACATCCTGTTTGCCTATCGTATCTTACTGATTGTTCCTAATATAACTCAGCTTTTCCGTCTCGATTTTTACAAATATGTTGATTAAACGCTGGCTAAACAGCGAACCAAAATATAGCAAATGACTATCTCTCTTTCCTAATCATTATGCGGTAAAAATACCCTCTTCAGAGTAAAATGAAAACGGGCAATACATCTTATGAGCGATGGATTTCAGTTATTCGGTACAATGTGTTATCATGGCTCTCAATTACATTATTCATTTCTGTCCAAGTATTTAAAATTTCAAACTCAACGTTCCTATAACGCCGTGTCCTAAAAGTGTATGACCTCTTTATAACTTAGAAACTTTCAACTGCCGCATTAGCCGAGTTCAAACTTTTCAGGGTTCCGTGCCCAAAGCGTAAAACGGGACCTTATAACTAAGACTTCGCTGTTCGTCCGTCCGTCTATCTGTCTATCAGCAGGATGTATCTCATGAATCATGAGAGTTAAACAGTCAGACAGAAATTTTCACAGATGATGTATTTCTGTTGCCGCTAAACCGACAAATACTAAAAAACAAAATAAAATAAATATTTAAGGGGTGCTCCCATACAAAAAACGCGACTCTGGTTACTGTTTGCTCGATATATTTTTTAGTTTCTATTTTAACTTTTGACTTTTTAATTTATGTTTTCATTATATTTAAATATATCTTTCAAAACACACTAACAAGAAAATACCGAGCAAGGCTCGGTCATCCAGATATTACATATATATATATATATATATATATATATATATATATATATGTATATATATATATATACATATATATATATATATATATATATATATATATATATATATATATATATATATATATAAGAATGAATAAAATAAGGTCTAAAGGTGGAGACATTCTTACACAAACACAAGACGTGTTAAGCCGATGGAGTGAATATTTTGGCGATATGTATGCGGATGCTACGGTTGGCGCCGGTGTTGGATGTGGTTTAGTAGATCAACATTCGACAACGGCGTCCTCCGATGGCATCAGTATGGATGAAGTTGAATGGGCGATAAGAAGTTTGAAAAATGGTAAGGCAGCGGGCATTGATATGGTGTCTGCCGAGATGATCAAGCTTGGTGGCTCTTGTGTCTGGGAGGCGTTCCTGTTGCTCCTCAATTTATGTTGGAGCTCGGGAATGGTTCCCAGGGACTGGAATAGCGCAGTCATCGTGCCTTTGTTTAAAAACAAGGGTTCACGTTATGACTGCGCAAATTACAGAGCCATAAGCTTGACCAGTTTGTCGCCTTTTTTTGACGTCAATATCGGCGTTAAGCAGGGGTGCGTTCTGTCAGCCAGGCTGTTTATCATATATCTGGATAAATGTCTGCAAAGGTTGAACGATATGAATGTGGGAGTCCAGATGGGCGACTCAGTGGTCACTGCTCTGCTTTATGCAGATGATGCAGTCCTGCTGGCACAGTCAGCGACTGACGTGCAGACCCTAGTCGACACAATGACGGAAGATTGTAAGAAAAGGGGTCTACGCGTGAATGTGAGCAAAACCAAAATAATGGTCTTTGAAAGAGATGAAGCCAGAACAGATGTAAGAGTAACAATAGGTAATGATGTACTAGAGCAAGTGGATGAATTTGTATATCTTGGATGTGGATTTAGCCGAGATGGAAGATAAATAGAGTGAACGGAGCGTTGGGGCAACTTCTCGGCAGCCTCCACCTCAGCCAGAAGGCACGTGTAGCAATACATAACGCAGTGCTTGTCCCAACATTACTGTATGGAAGCGAGAGTTGGGTATGCAGAAAAGAGTATGAAAGTAAAATTAATGCGGTCGAAATGCGATCTCTGCGGAAAATCTGTGGAGTTAGGCTTACCGACCGCATTCGTAACGATGACGTAAGAGAGCGAGTAGGTATGAAAGAGAGTATTGGTGTAAAGATGCGAAAGGGAATGCTCCGATGGTTCGGACATGTGGAAAGAATGCCAAACGAACGTCTGGTTAATAAGATATACAATGCGAAAGTGGAAGGATGTAGTTACCGAGGGAGACCGAGACTAACCTACCTAGACCAGATCGGTCATGTACTGAAGGAAGGTGGAGTCAAGAGTCTCCGAAACCGGCGAGCGTGTACATATGAAGAGAATTATGAATGTTGAGGAAGCGAGTGAAGTATGCAGAGATAGAGTTCTCTGGCACTCTGTTCTCTCTGCCTACCCTGCAAGGGATATGGCGTGATGATATGTATGTATGTATGTAAAATATCTAATATAACACGTTAAAACACTAAGAAATCGAATATAATACAGGAGCACCACATGACGTTTTCAGATTCCCGTCAAAAGTCATATAGATATATAAATAGACATCTGTTCTTAATGACAGCGTCAAATTTGCCTTCATATTTTTACATATAGAATCATTTTGTTTTGTACTGGCAATGAATTTGTATTAAAATGTGGAGCAAACTTTTAATAACTGCTATTGTAGCGGGTAGATATAAATTTCTGTAATAATGATGACTTTTGGACGTATGACACCTTAGTCCTCTCATGACCATGATGATGTAAGGTGTTCGAAACATCGGGCAATTAAAAATATCATACAGTGTCTTACTTTTGATATGTAGGCGCGCCAAATTATCACAAAAATATTAGTTTTATTATCATAAACAAAAATATCATCATCTCAGCTCATATATATATATCCCACTGTTGGGTTCGAGCCTCCATAATGGGAGGGAAATTGACCTACTGTACCAAGCTGGTCAGGCGTGTTGGTATAAGATTTTGATTCGAGTCCTCTTTCTCTTGCATAGATGTTATATGTGTTTTACCCCTTAGTCGTCTCTTACGATCACCCACGGGTAAGATAGAGGGTGGTGAATTGTATTCTTACTCCGTCATCACATAGAAAATATAAATCAAAATAAATACCCCAAATATCATTCCTCCTCATATTCCAGTTGCCGGATTTATGTCCCAATTATCGGATTTCAAAATATTTATGAATAAATATGAAAAAATTCGAACAAATTGTTTGCCATTCACTTCTTTTTTAAGTAATCATAAGGTCTATTTGTTAAAACAGGTTTTACAGTATAAAGTCCGTAAATATGAAGAATCGTTTTAAATTCGTCCATGAAAAGCCTATCATTTTCTATCAGTTGAATAAAGAAGTTGGGGCACAAGTTAAGGCAGTTTCGAATACTTTTTAAAAGTTTCACAATAAAAAGCCAATTCTTGTTATAATCTTTTTTATTATTATTATTTTTTTCCGTGTGGTGACGGAGTAAGAATACTATTCACCACCCCATATCTTACCCGTGGGTGATCGTACGAGACGACTAAGGGATATAATACGCATATAACATCTATGCGAGAGAAGGAAAGCTCGAAACAAAACCCTATACCAACACGTCTGACCAGTGCGGTATAGTAGGTTAATTTCCCTCCCATTACGGTGGAGGCCGACCTCAACAGTAGCACATTTATGGGCGGTGATGATGATGATGATGATTATTATTAAATAATATATTATTTTGAATCAGTCACTGACATATCATTCTCTCGTTTTTTATTTCTTTTAAAACCTAGCTATTCAAAAAGTAGATTGAAAAATTGGGGACCAATATAATGTTTCACTCAATTAAGACACGTACAAAGAAATTAATAAAAAGAAAAACAAAATATCCATCCATCCATCCATCCATCAGCCCGTAAACTTCCACTGTTGGACATAGGCCTCCCCACGAGAATGCCATTCAACACGGTCCCGCGCCACCTGCATCCAGCGGTTTCCTGCGACCTTGATAATGTCGTCAGTCCACCTAGTGGGGGTCGTCCTACGCTGCGTCGTCCGATTCGTGGTCGCCACTCGAGAACCTTTCTTCCCCAACGGTTGTCGGTTCGTGGAGCGATGTGGCCTGCCCATTGCCACTTCAACGTGCTAACGGGCTATATCAGCCCGAAGAATTAGCATACTACTAATATACTTACAATTAGTGTACTTTCAGCCGTCCGAACAAGCCGGTTTCTGAAAAGGTTATAGTACCATAGACCACATCCACACGCTACGCCAGATTATACAAAAGACCGAGGAGTATAATCGGCCTCTGTGTTTAGCGTTTGTGGACTATGGAAAAGCCTTTGATTCTGCCGAAACTTGGGCAGTGCTGCAGTCCCTTCAGAGGTGCCAAATTGACTATCGATATATCGAAGTGTTAAAGCGTTTGTATAAAAACGCTACTATGTCGGTCCGCATCCAGGATAAGAGTACGAAACCGATCTAACTGCAAAAAGGCGTGAGACAGGGAGACGTTATCTCTCCGAAACTGTTCACCACTGCGCTGGAAGATGTCTTCAAGCTCTTAGACTGGACCGGACTCGGCATCAACATCAATGGCGAATACATCACCCATCTTCGATTCGCAGATGATATCGTAGTCATAGCAGAATCCCTGGAGGATCTTGGCCCCATGCTCAATGACCTCAGCAAGGCCTCCCAACTAGTAGGGTTGCAAATGAACATGGACAAGACAAAAGTCATGTCTAATGCCCATGTCATTTCTGTACCGGTCCTGGTTGGGAATGCGATTCTCGAAGTTGTCGATCACTATGTTTACCTAGGACAAACAGTCCAATTAGGTAGATCCAATTTCGAGAAAGAGGTCAGCCGACGAATCCAACTCGGCTGGGCAGCGTTCGGGAAACTTAGGAGGATCTTTTTGTCTAATATTCCGCAGTGTCTGAAAACAAAGGTTTATAACCAGTGTGTGTTACCAGCGATGACTTACGGAACTGAAACGTGGTGTCTAAATGTTGGCCTCATCAAAAGGCTCAAAGTTGCTCAGCGTGCTATGGAAAAGGCTATGCTCGGTATTTCTCTACGTGATAGAATCCGAAATACGGAAATCCGTAGAAGAACGGGTGTAACTGATAAACAAAATATACGAAAAAAAAAATACTATCAAATGAAATATTTTTTAACTATTTTTTTTAAGTACCCATATGTATAGTTGCTTACTAAAATAAATAATATTACAATTGCATTACAATAACGTGAAACAGGAAAATCAAAATGGTCGGTTTGGTAATTGAAATAACTAACAATTAATTATATTCAATATTAATTAATTGTTACTAATATTGTAAATACTTATAAATAGAAGCATAATGTTTTTAAAGTTTATTAATTCGTTTTTTATCCGCTGATTTTTTGGAGCGAATTGTGATCAGACCGTACTCTGAGCAGCCTCACTATAGCTCACTCGTAACAAAATATTATGATAATGATTGCATAGATCGCCATTTATGTAATCTATGTAATGGTTACAATATACAATAATACAATACTTTATACGTTCCATAAACTGTTGTTCTGAGTCTGGGTATAATTTGTCTGCGTTAATTGCATGTTTGTAAAGTTCCCCGCAATACAAGGATTATTTCCTTAGTACAGCATGATGTATATAAAAAAAAAAATGAATCATCATCATCACAGCCCATAAACGTCTCTCTGTTGGGCTCGGGCCTCATCCGTAATGGGAGGAAAATTAACCTACTATACCGTGCTGGTCAGACGTGTTGGTATAGGGTTTTGTTTCGAGTTTTCCTGCTCTCGCATAGATGTTATATGCGTTGTATATCCCTTAGTCGTCTTATACGATCACCCACGGGTAGGATATGGGGTGGTGAATAGTATTCTTACTCCGTCACCACACGGGAAATTGAAAACAGAATTCCTATGCACCCTTAATTTGCTAATAGATGTCTTAAAAGACGATTAAGAGCATATACCCACTTTAGCCAACTCCACCTGAATCCGTTTGAACAACAATTACATTTCTAAGTAGGGTTAACGCCAGGCAGGCGGCTGATCATAGAACTATTGCCAATAAATTTTCCAATATGTGCTCGTACATATTGCGTCGAGCATAAGTAATTGGGATAAGAGCAGGAGAATGATAGCCGTTATATAAAATAATTCGGCTATCCAACACTACTTTTCCGTGTGGTGACGGAGTAAGAATACTATTCCCCACCCCATATCTTACCCGTGGGTAATCGTACAAGACGACTAAGGGATATGAAACGCATATAACATCTATGCGAGAGAAGGAAAACTTGAAACTAAAACCTATACCAACACGTCTAACTAGCGCGGTATAGTAGGTTAATTTCCCTCCCATTACGGAGGAGGCCCAAGCCCAACAGTGGGACATTTATGGGCTGTGATGATGATGATCCAACACTAAGAGATTTTTTTACTTTGAACCAGTAGTTCAAACCGATATACGTTCAAACAAACAAATTATTTTCTTTATTTTATAAAACGGATACAACATTCTTATGAGCATCTTCTTTTTTATTAGTGAAAGAAAAATATAATCCTACTAATATTATAAACGCGAAAGTTTGTATTAATGTATGGATGTGAACATCTTTGTTGCTCTTTCACGCAAAAACTAGCGAATGGATTTTGATGAAACTTTATAGTAATATAGCTTACACATCATAATAACACATAGGCTATAATTTATAGAGATATTTTGTAAATTGGCTAAAATATAACGATAAAAATTGCTTAAGTCAGAAAAAAACGCGCATTTGCGAGCTATTTTTGCATACGCTGCAAAAATCTTGAAACTGAGACGAATGTTATGTATTGTGGAAATGTACCTCTTAAATATTTCTACAAAAAAGTCCGCGAGAGCATATATCTATTTTTAATATGTAGCATTTATCGTTAAAATAGTAAATTAAAAATTCAAAATAATTTGGTATTTATTGCCCATGCACATTTTATAGTAACGAATTGATTCTTATGCAAACAAATGATTCTATTGCTTTCGATATTTAAAGTACATATTTTTTGCCTTTTACCGTGCGTCGTTTGGTACAGTATTTCAAAAGTTAGAACAATAAGAGTGCGCAGTGCTGTGGTCAGGCAGCGCACTGGGCGCACTACAGAAATATGGCAAGAAAGAAGATCGCCGATTGTGCGACCCGAACACAAGTAAAGACGTGAGAGCAGTCATCGTTGATGATTGTTGTATTTTTGACAGCACTATCGATTTGTAAATAACATACTATACCTGTATATAATAGATAGGTATTGAAAGTTTGTGATATGAAACATCTTTTTGCGCGCCTTGGCAGTAAAATTGTGTCGACTACTGGAAATGATAGATTGGGTAGGTACTAAGGCAAATGTGGTCATGCCGTGATACTACGCCGCTATTCTCTATTCATTTGTGTGTGCGCGCGTATGACAGGGGTAGCTGTCTTACATAAATCTGACATTAAATAATTAAATATTACCTAATCCTTACTAATATTATAAATGCGAAAGTAACTCTGTCTGTCTGTCGCTCTTTCACGCCAAAACTACTGAACCGATCTAAATGAAATATGGTACACAGATTCAGATAGTCTAGAGCCTGATAAAGGACATAGGCTACTTTTTAATACAAAGAAGGGTTGTAAAGGGGGATGAAAAGTTGTAAGGAATTAGCGTCATTTTTAAAGTCAGAAGCTTGAAACTTATTTTTAGGCTATTGATTAAATATAAATAAATATGACATTAACATGTAAAAATTTACCCTTAAGGGGAAAAAGAAAAATAGGGGATGAAAAACTTTAGGAAAGTAACCTTTTACGCGGGCGAAGCCACGGGCAGTAGCTAGTATATCATAAAGCCAGACTTAAATTCACACATGTTGGGAATCCGTTTCAGCTACTTTACCAGGTAAATCACTCGAGCAGCTTCGTTTCGTAATTAATTTTCCGTTTACATACTCGTATTTACATGAAAATTTTACAATCAAAGAACATAAATTAAGCTGCGTTATAAAACTTGATTTCAAGCGAAAAATGATTCTCACATATAGGACTCGAACCCACACCTATTGGAAATCCGTTCCAATCGTGCTATCACCGAACGTCGTTTTTTTTAAGGAGACGTGTGCATATAAGGAGACATATGTGACAATCATTTTTCGTTCGTAATCAAGTTTTTATAAATAATCAAGCATATAAAATGCTAAGTTTCATTTAATTTAAGTTGTTGCGTTACTTATAATTCTTAAGTTTTTCTATTTAGTTTGCACGGACATGTGTCCGTGCAAACTAAATATGGTACACAGATTCAGTGTATCAACCTCGAAAACATGTGTTTTCGAGGTTGATACACGGCAACTAAGAATTTCCATTATTTTCCCCTTCTCTAAAATGAATACAAAGTATCAAAATGACAGTTGCCCGTAAACTGTAATGTTTTCATACCCAGTATTGGTTCTCGAATGAAGTCAATCTTGATCATCATTCTCCTACTCTTATTCCAATTGCTTGGGGTCGATACAATATGTACCTACTTTCCTTTCATAGTATATATTGTAAAAGTTATTGACAAGGGGGCATAGTCCGGAGCGTGCTCGTTCGCGTCCCCTGCCAGTCTAATTAGACTGCTAATCCGGCTCGATATGCGTACCGCAATGCGGGTTAGGGCGTCCCCCGGAGGTGACGCGTACCGACCCGCCCCCGTCGGTACGAACTTCGGCAGTTGCGGCGATGGGGGCCGCCACCTATCACGCCTTGCCCAGTCAGGCGAGTCGAGGAGAGCAGAGTGCCGGGTGGGCACGTGGAATGTAAGAGGTTGTGTGGAAGGTAAGTTGCACGAGCTGATATCCGTCATGGCGGACAAACAGCTAGACGTGCTCTGTGTAACAGACCATTTTTTTTTTTTTTGTGGTGGGCCATGGACGTCGCACCTCACCAAATCGGTCCGGGGTGACGGTAGAGGCGGCGCGCAACCCCATTGACCCACCCTGCAAGCACCTCTTCTTCGCCGTGCGAGCGGGCCACCGGAACCCGATCTTTGTCTTCGGTGGCCCGCTCGGCGGTATGCCCTCTCGGGCTCCTGTCCTGTCGACGCCCCGACAGATTTCGCCGTCGAGGCGTCGTCCTCACGCGGTGGCCTCGCGTCGGGTGACCAGACAATTCTCCGGTCCGATCACCCGAAGCCTCGGTTAGGGCGGCATCAGGCGCAGGTATTCGCGCCTGCGCCGCCCTGGCCGCGGGCGGCGGCTCGGGTCACAGGAATCGGGCCCGTTCCGCCGCCTCCTTCTGCGAGATGACAGCCTCGCAGAAGGCGGCGACCGCGTCCCCATTCCTGACGTTGTCGACCATCGCCCTCGCGACAGCCGGCAGCGTCAGGTCGGCACCGATAATAGCGACGAGGTCGCGGCGCTGCCCGTCCCAGCCCGAGCATTCCTCGAGCGTATGTTGCGCTGTGTCCTCGTCACTACTGCAATGATGGCAGCCCGGAGTCCATTCCCTGTACACGACCGTATGCAGGTATTTCCCGAAACACCCGTGCCCCGTTAACACCCGCACCGGTCGGAAGGTGAGGACCCCGTGCCGCCGCTCCATCCATTCCATCAGTACGGGCCAGAGGGCCTCGACGGTAGTGACACCGTGTCTAGGCCTCTCCAGCCGCGTATCCCAACGGGCGATGACTTCTCGGCGGGCGTCCTCGCGCCAGGTGGCTATCTCGTTAAACGATGGGCAGCCACCCTCTTCGCGCATTGAGGTAACCCGCCGGTAGAGGTCGGAGAGCATTTCCGCCTCGGGGGTGCCCGGCATTGGCCGGGCACCCCCGAGGCCTATTGCCTATTGAGGCACGCCGCCTCTGTCGACACCGTGCGGTACCCGCGAATGGCTCTGACCGCCATGGCTCGCTGTGGTATCCACAGCACCGCCCTGAGCTGGGCGTTCAGAGCCCTCGCCCACACGGGTGCGCCGTACATGGCCATTGAGCGGATCACCCCCGCATACAGCCGTCGGCCCTCGAAACTGGGTCCGCCCACATTCAGCATGAGCCGAGAAAGGGCGGACGCCGCGCCGACCAGCCGGGGAGCAATTTGGCGAAAATGCTCCCGGAACCACCATCGCCCGTCAGCAGGGGCAGCGACGCCTGCGATCTTCCTGGTGGCGGGATGGCTCTGTGGTCTGGTGTACCACAGAGCGATCGAGCCAGCATGGGGGTAGGAGTGCTATTGTCCTCTCGCTTGGCCTCAGGTGTGAAGGATTACGGAATGTATGATCCCAGACTTCTTTGGGTCCGTATAAAACTAGGTATCACCAAGGTATTCATGGTTGTAGCATATGCTCCCGTAGGATCGTCGGTGGCATCAGACCTAGAGAAGTTTTGGGATAATGTTAGGGAAGTTCTGGATATGGCAGAAACCAGTGAACGCGTGATTGTATGCGGAGATTTGAACCGATGGGTGGGGACCGAGCGTCCCGACTATGAGGACATACTTGGTCCATTTGGTGATAAAAGAGTGAACGACGCAGGTAGGCTCATAGCGGATGTATGCATGGAGAGAAACCTTATTGTGTCAAACACATTTTTCCAACATAAGGACATCCATATGTATACATGGAGAAGGAATGAACAGAAAAGTATAATAGATTTAATTTTGGTAGACAGTCGCCTCCGAAGCAAAATATTGGACGCAAGAGCCTACAGGGGTCCCACAGTCGATACGGACTACTATCTCGTTATTGCGAGATTTAGTGGTCTGATCAGAAAGTGGAGGCACTGGCGAGACCGTTTCCACTTCGGAGGGCTTGAAAGAATAAAGGTTGAAAGGTTGCAAGAAGAGTGTGTAAGAGAAAAGTATACAGAGGGTGTCCGAGAACGGCTGACGATGGCAAGCCAGCCGCAATCGGACATTGAATAATGCTGGAGAGTATTGAAAGAGAGTATGGTAGATACAGCGAAAGAAGTATGTGGAAGTTCAAAGAAGCATAGAAAAAGAAATGGTGATGCATGGTGGGATGCGGAAGTGGCAGCTTCCGTAGAGTAAAAGAAGAAAGCGTGGCTGGACTATGTCTCTTCTTTGAATCTGAATGACAGTATGACTGAACAGAAGAAAGAAATATATCGCCAATGTAAGAATGACACCAAGGCCTTAGTGAAAGAGAAACGTGATAGAGCGAGTATGAGTGCAGAAGATAGGCTGACTAAAAACTTCGAGGGTAACACCAAACTCTTTTGGAGGGAGGTGAAGAAGTCTCGGGGTGGTTGGTCAGCCTTCAGAATGAATAAAATAAGGTGTAAAGGTGGAGACATTCTTACACAAACAAAGGACGTGTTAAGCCGATGGAGTGAATATTTTGGCGATATGTATGCGGATGTTACGGTTGGCGCCGGTGTCGCATGTGGTTTAGTAGATCAACATTCGATAACGGCGTCCTCCGATGGCATCAGTATGGATGAAGTTGAATGGGCGATAAGAAGTTTGAAAAATGGTAAGGCAGCGGGCATTGATATGGTGTTTGCCGAGATGATCAAGCTTGGTGGCTCCTGTGTCTGGGAGGCGTTCCTGTTGCTCCTCAATTTATGTTGGAGCTCGGGAATGGTTCCCGGGGACTGGAATAGCGCAATCATCGTGCCTTTGTTTAAAAACAAGGGTTCACGTTATGATTGCGCAAATTACAGAGCCATAAGCTTGACCAGTTTGGCAGCAAAAGGTAAAATTATTGAAAGGAGAATGAGGATGGTGTCCGATGGTTTACTGTGTGAGACACAAGGAGGTTTCAGGAGTGGAAGGGGATGCATGGATCAAGTGTTCTCTCTGCGCAACATTGTGGAGAATCATCTGGCTCTAGGTCAGAGGGTTTTCTGCAGTTTTGTGGATCTGGAGAGAGCATTTGACACGGTTGTACGAAAGGAACTTTGGGACATTTTACCGGAGTATGGTATTAACGGTAAACTGCTACAGGCTGTGCAGTCCAGTTATATGGGCTGTAGAGCCTGTGTGCGGCTGGATGATGGAATGTCGCCTTGGTTTGACGTCAATATCGGCGTTAAGCAGGGGTGCGTTCTGTCAGCCAGGCTGTTTATCATATATCTGGATAAATGTCTCCAAAGGTTGAACGATATGAATGTGGGAGTCCAGATGGGCGACTCAGTGGTCACTGCTCTGCTTTATGCAGATGATGCAGTCCTGCTGGCACAATCAGCGACTGACCTGCAGACCCTAGTCGACACAATGACAGAAGATTGTAAGAAAAGGCGTCTACGCGTGAATGTGAGCAAAACCAAAATAATAGTCTTTGAAAGAGATGAAGCCAGAACAGATGTAACAATAGGTAATGATGTACTAGAGCAAGTGGATGAATTTGTATATCTTGGATGTGGATTTAGCCGAGATGGAAGGTACACCACTGATATAGAGCGAAGAGTGAATGCGGGAAATAGAGTGAACGAAGCGTTGGGGCAACTTCTCGGCAGCCACCACCTCAGCCAGAAGGCACGTGTAGCAATACATAACGCAGTGCTTGTCCCAACATTACTGTATGGAAGCGAGAGTTGGGTATGCAGAAAAGAGTATGAAAGTAAAATTAATGCGGTCGAAATGCGATCTCTGCGGAAAATCTGTGGAGTTAGGCTGACCGACCGCATTCGTAACGACGACGTAAGAGAGCGAGTAGGTATAAAAGAGAGTATTGGTGTAAAGATGCGAAAGGGAATGCTCCGATGGTTCGGACACGTGGAAAGAATGCCGAACGAACGTCTGGTTAAGAAGATATACAATGCGAAAGTGGAAGGATGTAGGTACCGAGGGAGACCGAGACTAACCTACCTAGACCAGATCGGTCATGTACTGAAGGAAGTTGGAGTCAAGAGTCTCCGAAACCGGCGAGCGTGTATGAAGAGAATTATGAATGTTGAGGAAGCGAGTGAAGTATGCAAGGATAGAGTTCTCTGGCACTCTGTTTTCTCTGCCTACCCTGCAAGGGATATGGCGTGATGATATATGTATGTATGTTATTGACAATAGTTTTATAACCGGCCGCCTGCCAGACGTCAACCCTCCTTGGGAATGTAATTGTTGACCAAACGGCATCAGATAGAGTTGACCCAGATCGTTATAACAATGGGACATATCTCATATATGAGATGAGATGATGAAACCTTTGGTTTCGGAGAAGTCATGATGAGTCAGTCACTTAGTGAGTGGTACTCCTCTTATAGATAGATATAGAATATATGCATCTAATGCAAGTGGAAACTGGGTAAAATAGGCTGCATAGAACTTTCACCGTCTGCTGACAATTTTAGTTTTGAATTGAAAACTTCTTTGGCGCACCGCATACAGAACTCGGGATCGCTGAGTGTTCCCGAGTGAGAAAGTTACAGTCAGCTGCTCTTTACTGTTTATTCGTTGTGTTTACTATATTCAATTTATATATAGTAATTGTTATTATTAAGAGCTGTGTGGTAGCAGCTACGAATACTACCAACCCTTCCTTTGCTCGTGGACATCGTAAAAGACGACTAAGAGCTTTATAACGACCTGGGCCAACTCCATCTGATGCCGCTTGGTCAACAATTACATTCCAAACGGCCGGTCATAAAACTATTACCAATAACTTTTGCAATGTGTACTATGGAAAAAGAGTACATATTGTATCGCCTCAAGTGATTGGAATAAAAGTAGGAGAATGATGATGGATTGTTACCATTAATTATTAACAATTATTCAATAGTTTTTAATAGTTATTTTTTGACGTCTGCCTATGGTATTGGTCGCATACATTGTAATTTTTTAATATATTATTTTTTATGCGAATGCGAAAGTGAAAGGATGTAGGTACCGGGGGAGAGCGAGGCTAACCTACCTAGACCTGATCGGTCATGTACTGAAGGAAGGTGGAGTCAAGAGTCTCCGAAACCGGCGAGCGTGTATGAAGAGAATTATGAATGTTGAGGAAGCGAGTGATGTATGCAAGGATAGAGTTCTCTGGCACTCTGTTCTCTCTGCCTACCCTGCAAGGGACATGGCGTGATGGTATGTAGGTATGTATATATTTTTATTAATTTCTTTTTCATAGTTTTAAGTTTTCGCTTCTGTCGGCAGTCATGTTTCTTTATTCACATTACATAACATGTAATTGGTAGGAGTGAGTGTAGAGTTTAGTTCGTGGCCACTGACATAAGATACGCGGTAATACAATTTAAAATAAATAATACAAATATAATAATTGTCAGTTGTGAGTAATAAGTAGTTATACGTCATTGATGATAATAACTTTGTGTAAACAAGAGCAGGCAAATGATGATAATAGGTTTTATTTTTTAATAACAAATTCTGCCCAAGTGATTGTGCAAATGTAACTGTAGACTAATACTGCTTGGCACAAATATTTAACCATCGCTAAGATCAGTACAATTCTCTAATTATAATCAACAATTGTATGCCATACAATAAAATTTCTGATGATTTATTTGAAGTATAAATAAATTGTGGGTATAAAAATGAACAATCAATTTCTCGAAAATCTATTTCACAATTACTTTATAATTTTCTAATTCCTTTTCTGCTGCATTAGTTTTTTTTTTGCCAGTAAGTCTTTTTATCTAAGAAAATAATTCAAAATTATCTTTCTCCACGAGCAAAGTAATGGTTGGTAGTATTCGTGGGTCTCGCAGGCGATATATATATATATATATATATATATATATATATATATATATATATATATATATATATATATATATATATATATATAATATCTGGAGGACCGAGCCTTGCTCGGTAATTTCTTATTAGTGTGTTTTGAAAGATATATTTAAATATAATAAAAATAATGAAAAAATAAATTAAAAAGGCAAAAAGTACAAAAAATAGAAATTAAAAAAATGTATCGAGCAAATGGAGCCAAAATCACGTTTGTTATATGGGAGCACCCCTTAAATATTTATTATATTTTGTTTTTTAGTATTTGTCGTTATAGCGGCAACAGAAATATATCATCTGTGAAAATTTTTGTCTCACTACTACCTAACTATCATGGTTCATGAGATATAGCTTGGTGATAGACAGATGAACGGACGAACGGACAGTGAAGTCTTAGTTATAGGGTGCCGTTTTACGTTTTGAGTACGGAGCCTCGAAAAGATTGAACTCACATAAAAGCAACAATGGAATGGATGGATTGGTACAATGGAAATACTCTTTAAAATTGGAATGTCTCAAAAGTCACAATACTGTATTAACACGGCATTTGAAAGTTTCTAAGCTATAAAGAGGTCATACAATTTTATGACACGGCGTCAGAGGAACGTAGAGTTTGAAATTTTAAATTGTTGGACAGTAATTTTCTAAGCCGAATACTGTAGTTGAGAGCCATGATAACACATTGTATCGTATAACTGAAATCCATCGTTCATAAGATGTATTACCCGTTTTAATTTTACTCTGGCGAGGGTAATTTTACCGCATAATGATTAGGAAAGAGAGATAGTCATTTGCTATATTTTTGTTCGCTGTTTAGCTAGCGTTTAATCAACATATTTATAAAAATCGAGACGGAAAGGCTGAATTATCATAGGAACAATCAGTAAGATACGATAGGGAGACAGGATGTTAATGCTGATCAGATTGGTCGCAAGACGTCATGACATACTCGTACCTATGTGCTATACAACGGTCGTTTTGATTTCTTTATACTATTTACTTGCAAATATTTTAAATCATTCGAAGGGGTCGAATATTAAAATAAATCCTTCGAATAAGTGATAAACTCCTAGTCAGACAACCGGTCGAGTTCCTGAATACTCTGAAGGCTGCCGGTCTCCCAATTCACATCTTAAAATTGAAAGCTGGGGACGCCAAAATTATACAATGCTACCAGTTTGCAAGAAAAAACATTACATTGCATTGTAGTCGAGTCAACTATACTGACCGATTGTTCTCTCGCAAAGTTTGTATTTATTCCTAGGATTCTCCAAATACTATCAAATTACTCCTTCGAATTTCAGAGAGTGCAGTTTGCCATTAAAGTCTGCTTCCCAATAACCACAAACAAAGCTCGAGGTCAAATTCATAAGGTAGCAGGAGTAGACTTGAGAGAAAGCTGCTTCTCCAATGGGCAGTTGTATGTGACATGCTTCAGAGTAATCTCACAGAGTAGCCTGGTTATTCCAGCATCCGAAAGAAAGTCAATAGATATTGTTTACAAAGAAATACTGTAATAGGTGTAGTATCGCGGGTTGATGTCAAAGAAGCGGTACCAGTGGTCGGCTTAATTTCGCTAGAAAAGACGGTGGGTTATGGGGTCGCACACTACCCTTCCGTCGTCTCGGTCGGAATGAGCGCGGTGTGTCTAAAACATGGCCTGCTAAGAAAAAGCCTGGTATTCATAATATATAACAAAATTTCATTTGATTTTTATGTTTATCGAACCTACACTATAACAAAGATTGTTATCATTATCATCATCATAGTCCATATACGCCCCACCGTTGGGCTCGGGCTTCCTCCATAATAAGAGGGAGGTTAACTTACTATACCGCGCTGGTCAGACGTGTTGTTATAGGGTTTTGTTTCGAGTTTTCCTTCTCTTACATAGATGTTATATGCATTTTATATCCCCTAGTCGTCTCTTAGGATCACCCACGGGTAAGATATGGGGTGGTGAATTGTATTCTTACTCCGTCACCACATGGCTAAGATTGTTATACCTACTATATAAGTATGTATACAAACATTTATATATAATTATTTATAAATAACAATAAAATTAATAACGTAAAATCAATCAAAAATCCTATTAGAACCATTTTCGACTTCTACGCAGACAAAAAAAATAATAATTAAAAAAATAATAAAAAAAAGGCCAAAAAGTAAATAAGAGACAGTAAGGATCCGAACCGAGCTCCGGTTTATTTAGATTAGACTACACAATTGAACCAACTGAGCTAAATGTCTATTCTTAATGACAGCGTCAAAATTTGAAAACTTTCATATTCTAATAGTTCTAATACAACGAAAAATTATATTTTTGTTGCCGAAAAATACTGAAAAAACAATATTTTCTATAAATGAAACCTAGCTAGATCGATTAATGGCCCCCGGAACCCCTTGTATGCTAAATTTCAAGAGAATCGTTGGAGCCGTTTTCGGAGATTCAGATTACATATATATATATATATATATATATATATATATATATATATATATATATATATGTATATATATATATATATATATATACAAGAATTGCTCGTTTTAGTAAGATATATATATATATACATATATGTGTGTAAGAGTAAAGTAAACTTAGGTCTACGTCGTTTTCCAATGTATTTTTAAATGAAATCCATTAATGTAAATATGATTTGATTTTTTTTCATTGCTTGTGGTGGCAAACGGGCTAGTAGCACACCGATGGTAAGTGTCATTACCGCCCATGGACCTTTGCTATAACCAAGGCTATAGCCAGGACGCTGCCTACCATTACAATCCCCAAACCCACTCAGTTGGGCTTCCGGCTCTCTCGCTCACCGAACGAAGCACATTGCCATTACTCAGACGTCGATCTTCTGCGAGAGTGTGGTACTACCCCAGACGGACCGGCCGGCGGCTGTAGACAGAGAACTGTCAACAGCGTGGACACTATCACTATTCCAATTGATAAGATAATAATACCTAAACTTCCATTTAGAACATACATACACATAAATATCATCACGCCATATCCCTTGCAGGGTAGGCAGAGAGAACAGAGTGCCAGAGAACTCATTCCTTGCATACTTCACTCGCTTCCTCAACATTCATAATTCTCTTCATACACGCTCGCCGGTTTGGAGACTCTTGACTCCACCTTCCTTCAGTACATGACCGATCTGGTCTAGGTAGGTTTAGAACACATCAGAAATTATGTAAAAAACAGACAAAATAAGGAAAACTTTTTATCTTAAATCTTGCAAATTGTATATAAACGTTACATACATATAATTAAATTACAGTCGTGATTGAACAGCGATCCAAAATGGACGCGCGGTGCACACCGCGTTTCATATTATTTATTTTTGTTAATATTTTTATAGAATCATGTCATGGAAAGGGAAGCTTAACATATGTCATAGACAATACATTATCTATGACGAAACTAATAGATAATGTAAAAAGTAGTACTGATTCTATAACAAAAGCAGTGTTCGAGGAGAAAGGGAGTCAGATAGAGAATATGGTGCTGGTAACATTTAATGATCCATGTAAGTATTGTTTTTTTTTCGCCAAGTATTATAGAGGTTTTCATTAAAAATATATCTTAGTACTTGTTTCAATATCATATGTCTCACTACTGAGCTTGAGTTTCATGCACAAGTAGAAGGAAATTGACCTGCTGTATGGTATGGTGATACGGATTAAGTGTTTTATTTCGAGCTTTACTTCTTTCAAATCAAATCAAATACATTTATTCACCTTAAATAGAGTACAATAATCAGATGTTTTAGTCATTTTTAACATACATAGTTCTTTTTAACCTTGCTTTGGCATGTGAAATACAGAGTCATTTTAATATAAATAATAAAATTAAAATATAAAATATTTTTTTCCGTGTGGTGACGGAGTAACAATACTATTCACCACCCCATATCTTACCCGTGGGTAATCGTACGCGACGGCTAAGGGATATGAAATTCATATAACATCTATGCGACAGAAGGAAAACTCGAAACAAAACCAACACGTCTGACCAGCTCATGGTAGTAGGTTAATTTCCCTCCCATTACGGAGGAGGCCCGAGCCCAGCAGTGGGACGGTTATGGACTGTGATGATGATGATAATAATTTTAAATAAAATTTGCATTTAATACATTAATATTTTGGCAACAATATAATACAATTACAAAATATGTTTGTAGTCAAAAAAAATATTATATTATATATTTATAGCACTAAATTACAATCATTCATTTAACAAAAAAAAAAGAAAATCTATATTGAAAAATTTACATTTAACTAACTTCTGCCCGCGTCTGCGCCCGCGAAAAAGGTTACTTTCCTAAAGTTTTTCATCCCCCATTTTTATTTTACCCCTTAAGGGTAAATTTTTACAATATGTTATGTCATATTTATTTATATCTAATCAATAGCCTAAAAATAAGTTTCAAGCTGCCTTTAAAAATGACGATATTTCCTTACAACTTTTCATCCCCCTTTACAACCCTTTGTTGCATTAAAAAGTAGCCTTTGTCTTTATCAGGCTCTAGACTATCCGTGTACCAAATTTCATTTAGATCGGTTAAGTAGTTTTGGCGTGAAAGAGCGATAGACAGACAGAGTTACTTTCGCGTTTATAATATTAGTAAGGATATTCTATAACTTAATTTAAAAGTAAGGTCTTAAGCTTATTTTTAAAATAAGTTAATTCTAATAATAATTAAATCTTTTAATAACATTGCCTATTTTATATATTATTAGTGGTAGGACACACCGTCGGATAGTTGTCTATCTACAACCGCCATCTGTCTGGGGTAGTCACCACACTCTCGCAGAAAATCGACGTCAGCAGTAGCGTTGTGCTGTTGCGCTTCGTTCAGTAAGCGAGAGAGCCGGAAGCCAAAGTTTTGGGTGTGTTTTTTTTTGGTAGGCAGCGGTCTAGCTGAACCGATGGTGTTGCAAATATCCATGAGAGGTAGTAACACTTACCATCAGGATTACTGCTTGCTCGTTTATCATCAGGAATAAAAAAAAAAACAAGATAAAAAAATATGAGTATATTTTATTTCGATTTTTCTTCTCTTACATAGATGTAATATGCTTGTTTATATGCCTTAATTGCCTTAAAAGACATTTACGGGTAAGATAGAGTGTGAGGAATTGTAATCTTACTCCGTCACCACATAGGACTTTCTAGAATTATAGTAGGTTGTATAAACAGATTAACAATGTTTTGTGAATAGTTGAATTTGGATACATAAATCATTAAAATTTATAATAAAAAAATAAATGTGTAAACTACATCTATGGATTTAGTCTAAACGGGAAACGTCCTCGTTTCTGTCATTATTTCCTTAATATACAGGTGTAACAGAGAATGGAGCAGCTGGTCAGACATCTGACCAGCTGCTCGCTAGCTCGTTTGCTAGGAACCCATAACAAAAATTTAAAGGGAAAATATCGAGTCGTTAACGAATTAGAAGCATTTAATATTTTCAATTTTGTCATCGCTCTTTCTTTGAATCTGAATGTAATGTACCAAGTAAATGATAAATAATCTGCTACATACTCATACTTTCTTAAATATTCATTAGAACCTAAATAAATCAATGATTACGTTTGCTACAGTATGACAAACGTCGCCTTTACAGACAACTGATGACTCAATGACCCCTTGAAATTTGCCCTTCAAATTTTTGTTATGGGTTCCTACCATCCTTACCTACCACCATTCTGACCAGCTGCTCCATTCTCTGTTACACACGGTATGAAAACTGAGAACAGCGCCTAGTATACAGCAATGCGCCTAGCAAATAGCAATAACTCTTTTATTTTGATAACAACTTATGGTCCTGTCAGACCCCACCAAAACTGCCCGATGTAGAGAAAGGCACAGCGTGAAATCTGACTCTACTGTACCTATCTCTATTGTTATTTAAGTGGATTATTATCAATGACCGAAGTTACGGAATCAGTGTCTATAACTTCGGTAAAATAGTAATAAGCCTGTCCGAAACTACGTGAAATTTATAATCCAATGGGGTAGTCTTTTGGGGATAGAAGTGTGAAAATATAAAATAAAATCAAACTGTAACTAGAAACGTTGGAGATGTAGGTACTACCCATCATCATTCTCTTGTGTAGACCTTTTATGTATATTTGACTGTACATATAACGAAATGGTTAAAATACCGACCCACAGTGCCAGTGTCGTGGATTCGATTCCCATGTAGGACAATACTTTGTGTGATCCAAATTTTTTTATTTTGTGTGGGTATAATTTGTATCTTAAATTATATGTTTGTAAGATCCCCCGCGTCATGAAGATTGCAGGAAACCGTTGGATGCAGGTGGCACGGAACCGTTTCGAATGGCATTCTCGTGGGGACGCCTATGTCCAACAGTGAACGCTTACGAGCTGATGGATGGATGGAAGGTCCCCCGCAATACAAGGATTATTTCCTCAGTGCCGAGTGTAGTTTAAAAAAAAATCCTTTAATCGTCTTTTACGCCACTCACGGTTAAGATTGGGGGTGGTGAATTGTATTCTTACTCCGTCATCACACGAACAAAGGTACTTACTAAAATTCTATGTTTATTTCTAGTTGCACATTTGGAAACTGTGACTACTGATCGCAAAATATTTAAATCGAAAATAGATGCTGTATATGTACATAATAGATATAGAAATATTGATTGTCCTGAGATGTCTATGACTGGTTTATCATTAGCACTTGAGAACAGTCTACCAGGATCATTCGTTTACGTATTCACTGATGCACCAGCAAAAGACTTTAACAAGAAAAATGATATCATAAGAATGTGTCAAGAGAAACAAACTCAGGTATGATTTCTGACCTTACACAACTATTACAGAATTACACTATTGACAGTTTCCTATCTACAGCCGTGTGTCGGTCCGCCCGGGATAGTAACAATTTTTTTTTATTTTTGTTTATTGCTTTTGTTGGCAAACGAGCAAGCAGCACACCCGATGGTAAGTGTCACTGCCGCCCATGGATCTTGCAATACCAAGGGTATAGCTAGGCCGCTGCCTACCATTACAATCCCCAAAACCCATCCAGTTGGGCTTCCGGCTCTCTCAAGAAGAAAATTTTTTCGCAGAAAATTGACGTATAAGAAGTGGCAATATGTTGTTGCGCTTTGCGCACTAATTGAGAGATCGGAAGTTCATCTTTGTGAGTGATTTTTGGTTTTTATTGGTAGACAGTGACCTAGCTGTACGCTTAGTTTCCTAAAGGTCCATGAATGGTAGTGACTTTTATCATCAGGTCTACTGCTTCCTCGTTTGCTATTATAAGCAATAAAAAAAATGAAAGACCATTACAAATTACTGAAATTTAACTTGCTTGGTTATTTATAAAAAAAATGATTACGAGCGAAAAATGATTGTCACACATGTCAAATCAAATCAAGTCATTTATTTATTTGTATAACATAGGTAATATAACATTTCAGGTGAAACATTTTATTATAGAGTTCACTATGTCATGCCAATAGGCGTACACATTTTGTTCATATTTATTCAGTAAATATTTAAAATTCAAATAATAATAAAATTAATTTTTCATAGCAAAAATAATTAAAAATAGACAATTATTAAATTAGACTCCTATACATAGTTAATGTCATAATTGAAATACCGAGGTTTTGCTGTAGAAGTAATAGCTTCAAGCTTACCAGGATTTGGTTTCTCTGTTGTAAGTATATGCCTTATACTAGAAAGTGGAAATAATCTTAAATATATAACGTTGGTTCTTCCCATGTGGCCCCATTTCAATTTAGTCCAATAGTTGATGGCGGTTTTCTTTTTGTTAAAATTATGATTATCTTAAAATATTATGTACATTTAACGCTAAGTTTTAAATTAAAATTATTTACAGAAAAGAATTTTCAGAAATTGAAATATTTTTTTATAATGCCATATAAATTGATCATTTAAATATTTGCTATATAATGCCATATAAATTGATCATTTATAAAGCTGTGTGGTAGCGGCTACGAATACTACCAACCATTACTTTGCTCGTGGATGTCGTAAAAGACAACTAAGAGCCTTATAACGACCTGGGTCAACTCCATCTGATGCCGTTTGGTCAACAATTACATTCCCAAGGCGGGTTGACGTCTGGCAGGCGGCCGGTCATAAAACTATGGCCAATAACTTTTACAATATGTACTATGAAATAAGGGTACATATTGTATCGACCCCAAGTAATTGGGATAAGAGTAGGAGAATGATGATTTAAATATTTGTCAATACAATATAATAACATTTCTTGGTCAATAATAAATTTAGTCTTATTTTAAAATGAATGTTATTGAGGGACTTCGTTTCTTCTGGTAATTTGTTATAAACTCGCGGAGCCATACTTAAGATATTTTTTCTTGGGATGTTACAATCATATTTCGCACTTAATCAAGTTTTTATAAATAAATACCATTATGGACCATCTGATACACAAATGCTGTATAAATTTAAAAATAAAACGAGATTACTCTGAGTCTATCACAACAATACATTGGGTCTGATTGTTAGTTGACAAACTCAGTGCAGAAGTTTAGGAGGAAAATATTAATTTTAAATATTTCGTCACCTCAGCTTATAAATTTTCCACGGCTGGGCTCGTAACATATGGAGGTAGTTTTTTCCTCCTATTGTGGACAATAGATGGGGAATTGTTCTGTTGTACTACTCTAGTCCGACGGGTTGATATAAATGTTTTATTTAGTATTTACCTACACTGGCCTAGATGTTATCTGCATATCGTATCCCTTTATTATCTCAGCCTATTTATGTCCCACTGTTGAGCTTGAGCCTCTTCCGTAATGGGAGGGAAATTGACCTACAATACTACGCTGGTCAGACGTGTTGATATAGAGTTTTATTTCGAGTTTTAATTCTCATGCATAGATGTTGTATACGTTTTATATCCCTTAGTCGTATTTTACGATCACCGACAGGTAAGATAGGGGGTGGTGAATTGTATTATTACTCCGTCACTAAACGAAATATTTCTTAGTCATCATATCCCTTAGTCGTCTTTTACGACACTTTTGGGCAAGAGAGGAGTGGTGAATTGTAATCATACTCCGACACCAAATGGAAAGAAGAAATTTTCTTCATCATCATCGTTATCTCAGCTTATTTACGTCCTAACGTAGACTTATTCTGGTCAAAATTTGCAAAGCGTATAATTTTTTGCAGGTCGTAATGAATTTGATACATAAGAGCTGCAGAATGAAACCGTCGATGCCTAATTATTTAGTATATCATGAAGTGGCTGCGGCGTGCGCGGGCATTGTCCTCGATATTAGTCTCGAAGAAATTCCCATGGTAAGATTGTCATTTCTCATTTTAGTGCTTTTAAAAATAGATTTTCGTACCTATTATCAAAAAGATTTTACTTTTTAATAAATAAATTTCTGATGTTTACGCGAGTATTTAACATTTGATATAAAACAGTTTTTACAGATTTCATCGCATTTGTAGTATCAAGAGTCCTGCCGTGACCATGTACACTATAAAGTGTTCGAAACGTCAGGAAATTAATTATTTAAATTTTAATTACCCGACGTATAGAATACGTAAATATATTTCAAATGTGTAATAATCGCGTAAACATCCGAGACTATTATATAATTTTATATTTTTTTACTTTTCTATTGCATGTATATTTTGTGAGTGATTATTACGAAGTTTTGAGTTTAAATAAAGGTCACCAGAATTTGATTGTTCTTAAATCAACAAGCTCTTTTTTGTAATAGATAGATTTACTAATTAAGTATTATCTAGTTTAAATATACTAGCAAGCACACCCCGTTGGTTTGTTTGTAGAAGTCAGTATATCGCAGCGCCGCCTGGTGGCGAGTATATCAATAAGGATAACATATAAACTTTCTCCGTGAAAAAATACATGTACCTACATACATTACACACATATCATCACGCCATATCCCTTGCAGGGTAGGCAGAGAGAACAGAGTGCCAGAGAACTCTATCTCTGCATACTTCACTCGCTTCCTCAACATTCATAATTCTCTTCATACACGCTCGCCGGTTTCGAAGACTCTTGACTCCACCTTCCTTCAGTACGTGACTAATCTGGTCTAGGTAGGTGAGTCTCGGTCTCCCCCGGTACCTACATCCTTCCACATTCGCATTGTATATCTTCTTAACCAGGCGTTCGTTCGGCATTCTTTCCACATGTCCGAACCATCGGAGCATTCCCTTTCGCATCTTTACACCAATACTCTTTTTCATACCTACTCGCTCTCTTACGTCGTCGTTACGAATGCGGTCGGTCAGCCTAACTCCACAGATTTTCCGCAGAGATCGCATTTCGACCGCATTAATTTTACTATCATACTCTTTTCTGCATACCCAACTCTCGCTTCCATACAGTAATGTTGGGACAAGCACTGCGTTATGTATTGCTACACGTGCCTTCTGGCTGAGGTGGTGGCTGCCGAGAAGGTGCCCCAACGCTCCGTTCACTCTATTTTCCGCATTCACTCTTCGCTCTATATCAGTGGTGTACCTTCCATCTCGGCTAAATCCACATCCAAGATATACAAATTCATCCACTTGCTCTAGTACATCATTACCTATTGTTATTCTTACATCTGTTCTGGTTTATCTCTTTCAAAGACCATTATTTTGGTTTTGCTCACATTCACATGTACCTAAATACCAAATTTTCATAATGATCAGTCTAATAGTTTCTGAGTTTAGCGATATTATATATACAAATATCCTCTTTTATAGATATAGAAGATATTTGAAATAAAACTACTTTTACGGATTCTATCGCGTTTGTATTTGATTTTTAATTACCCGAAGTTTCGTGTTCGTAACGTCGTTTGTAACATTTCGAACACGAAACGTCGGTTAAATTAAAAATCAAATACAAACGCGATAGATTCCGTAAAATTAGTATTATTTCAAACTAGCGACCCGCCCTTGCTTCACTTCGGTTACACAAATATATCTACCTAAATTCAAGCCTGTAAGGAATATATTCCTACCAAATTTAAGGTCCCGTGGGTGATCGTAAGAGACGACTAAGGGATATAAAACGCATATAACATCTATGCGAGAGAAGGAAAACTCGAAACAAAACCCTATACCAGCACGTCTAACCAGCGTGGTATAGTAGGTTAACTTCCCTCCCATTACAGAAGACGCTCGCGCCCAATAATAGGACATATATGAGCTGACATGAAGTGTTACCCAGGATATAAGGCTTATTGGTAAAATAGGCCATTAGAATATTACATAAAACTGTATATATTTGTTTACATCCTTTTTCTGATTTTTATACTTCTCCTTTTTTTGAAATATCTACAGAATATATAATCAACAGAATAACATTTATCAAAATAACAATGCTATAACTTTAATACTGTGACTTAGGTAAAGGAGCAGGGTAGTAACTATAACTTTCATTAAATCTAATAAAATGAATAACTATTATAAAATGGAGGAGAGGAAGGAAGACCCACCACTTTCCCACGGTTAATCTATATACCTTATACCTTAGGAAAGGAAGGAATACGGGATGGGATCAAGGTGGAATAGAATATAAGGAAATCTTACTCCTGTGATGAGCACCACCTCCAGAACTTCAACTTGCAATTTTCCGCAGAACTTCGAATAAAGGTTCGACACATGTTTCGCCTCTAAACGAGGCATCCTCAGGACGGTTCGGCATCAAATGCGCTCCGATTCACTGATTAATAATAATGGATTTCCGCCATGTATCGCCTAATTCAATCAAAATGAATAACATACATACATACATATCATCACGCCATATCCCTTGCAGGGTAGGCAAAGAGAACAGAGTGCCAGAGAACTCTATCCTTGCATACTTCATTCGCTGCCTCAACATTTATAATTCTCTTCATACACGCTCGCCGGTTTCGATGACTCTTGACTCCACCTTCCTTCAGTACGTGACTAATCTGGTCTAGGTAGGTGAGTCTCGGTCTCCCCCGGTACCTACATCCTTCCACATTCGCATTGTATATCTTCTTAACCAGACGTTCGTTCGGCATTCTTTCCACATGGTACGAACCATCGGAGCATTCTCTTTCGCATCTTTACATCAATACTCTCTTTCGTACCTACTCGCTCTCTTACGTCGTCGTTATAAAATGAATAATAAAATGAATAAAACTAAAGATAAAATAGAGTCTATAGAGAATTCAGAGAATGTGATACAAGGGCATAGTTTCTATTATCATAAATACCAGATATAAAGTCTTTTTGTTGATAGATCTTCAAACCAATAAAGGATGAAATAACGGACAAAAAGGCAGTAATAATGTCAAGAAAAATACCAGCACATAAATACATAGACATACCGGTAAGTTTAAACAACATACATACATACATATCATCACGCCGTATCCCTTGCAGCGTAGGCAGGGAGAACAGAGTGCCAGAGAACTCTATCCTTGCATACTTCACTCGCTTTTTAACAACTATATTTAAATATATATATTTCCGTGTGGTGACAGAATAAGAATAAAATTCATCATTCGCTATCTTACACGTAGGTGATCGTAAGAGATGACTGAGGGATATTAAACACATATGTCATATATACAAGAGAAGAAAATCTCGAAACAAAGTTCTATACCAAGACGTTTGACCAGCGTGGTGTAGTAGGTTAATTTCCCTCCCATTATGGAGGAAACTCGAGCCCAACAGTGGGACATATATGAGCTAAGATGATGATGATTTAAATAGCTCATCGTTAATAATAAAATATAAAAAATGTCTAGGCGCTTTATTCCTTAGATGTCGACGTGGACAAGTACTTGAAAAAGCAATAAGCCATTGAAATCAAAGGATAGGTTCCATAGACCCACAAAGATATTTGAATACGGTCGATTATTGGTACCGTATGCTATTTTTTATTAAAAAAAAAGTTTTTTTTAAATATAAAACATGGAATAGCAAAACGAACGAAGCGTTTCCTTCCAATAAATGCGCTGACGTAGAGCTCTTGGATACGTTTTTTGCTCAGCGGTGAAATAAAAAAGTAATAGATAAATAAATAATTTAAATGTTATTAATTTTTCAAGTCACAAATCATTTAGCCCCATAAGGGCACTTACATATTTTACATTGTTTCTTTTTAAATTAATCTACCATCGATTATTATTTTATTAATCTACCAACAATTAATTTCCGTGTGGTGACGGAGTAAGAATACAATTCACCGTCCTCTATCTTACCTGTGGGTGATCGTACGAGACGACTAAGGGATATAAAACGCATATAACATCTATGTGAGAGAAGTTTGCCCGTGGATGTCGTAAAAGTGACCTGCCTTATAATGCCGTTTCGTCCACAATTACATTCTCAAGGAGGGTTGACGTCTGGCAAGCGGCCGGTCATAAAACTATTGTGAATAACTTTCACAATATGTACTATAAAACAAAAGTACATATTGTATCGACCCTAAGTAATTGGGGTAAGAGTAGGAGAATGATGATGATAACTTCAAATCGTCAAAACCAAGTTGCTAAAAAGCGTAAAGCAACTGCTAACTTCTCTGGCGTTAGCGATTTTTGCATTAGTCTATTTTTTATAATTCAAGTAAGGCGATACTAAAGATAATTGTTTTTGAAAGCTGCTATCACTCATTCTCATGTAATTTTTAAAATCATTTTCTTCAGTAATTTTTTGTTTATTTATTAGATGAAAATAATTCAATGCAGCTTTTTTTCTCATCCAGTCCTTAATCCATTGTTTCTTTCTTGATTGACTTTTTTAGTCCATAAAATAAATGCAATACTCAAATGCAGGATGTAGTCCCGCATTTGAGTATTGAAGTATTGAAGAACATTATTGACAATCTTGGATTGACAATATTATTATTGTGCGGCTAGCTTTTAATATTCTTGCCAAAGGTTTCCTATTATTTCCTTAGGTTAAGGTATAAAGTAGTGTTAATCATTAGACTGATACATGGGGATGAAGTTAGTTATTCACATTATTACTTTTTTTAGTTCTTTATCAACAATCAAACTAATTATGCAAAGGTGACAGTGACCAGTCGAACTGTGGTATTAAAAATCAGAGGACCTCCAGGACGTCACGAATGGACAACCGACAAAATATTATGGCTTAAAAATGTGAAGGTATGAAGAAAATACACTTTATATTTTATAGTGACAGATGAGTGAGCACGCTTAAAGGTTCATTCAGTCGCACGCGGGTTATGTTATAATAGCCAATGTATAAAAATGTATAACGCAGCTAGCGTCATTCATCGCTTACGAATGTCGCGGATCTCAGAAACGGCGCCATACATTTCTCATACTTTGACTACAGTCGCATCGGCCGCGCGCGACATTCGTAAGCGTTTAAACGCGCTTCTGCGAACTTTAATACTACCCTGGATGAGAAGTGACATTTACAAATGGAGACAAACAGTCAGTAAGGGGGTTCTACCACTAGAATTTAATAACCTGGTGGCATATTATAGTTTTCTTTCCGTATTGTGATGGAATAAGAAAATTAATTATCCTTTTTTTTGCTCCTGGGTGTCATAAAAGATGACAAAGGATTATTCCTTTTACAACAACATTACAGTAACACGTCAGACCAGTGAGATATAGTAGGTCAATTTCCGATTCTTCTGGAGGAGGCCCGAACCCTAAAATAGAACTAAACGGGCTGAGATGGTGTAGTACAGTCTAGAGTATTGTACATAAGCACGTATAATGTGACTGGGGATAAGCGCGTTATCAGCAGAGAGGCTAAGAGGATACACGAAAGAATAATTCACCTGGCGAGCCAGTGAATTTATGAATTCGGTTTCAGTATTTCGTTTAATTGACGGGGAAGTATAAATATAGTTACAGGCGTACCACGTACTGCTCGTGTCCAGACTATACTCTGCCACATAAATGTATCATGATTCAGTCTTTGGCCATTCATTGTTGGACGTCAGCTTCTCTCATTGTCCTCCACAAAGTGCGGCCTTCTGCCATCTGAATCCAAAGACTCTTCAACAACTCTCACCAGGTCATTGATACCAGTAATATTGGTATATATACCTAGTTGGTACTAGGTATACACCTAGTTTACCCTACATTGCATCATTTGATACGATGTTGGCACTCGAAAATTTTATCTTCTCCAGCTGTTATTGATTCGTTGAGCGATATGGCTTGGCCATTACCACTTTTAATGCTATGTCGGTTATATTTAATCTTCTACAAGTTTCGGATCACATCTTATTGAGAAATTCCAAGTACAGCCCACTTCATGGCACGCTAATCGGCTCTGAACTTAGTTAGGCGCCGTCCATTAATCACGAGGTTTGACAGAGGGAGGGGTTTTAGGGGAGATGGTTGACAAAAATTACGAAATATCACAAGATGTAAGATATCATGTGTATTTATTTTTTCGTCAAATGCTGCGATTTCTAAACTGAAAAGCGGCGAGTAATGTAACTTTGACTTGCCTTCGCCAGGCAACGAACGAAGTTTAAAGTAGGTGATCTGTATAAACCCCTTTTTGTGATGCTAAAAAAAACATAAAACCGAGAATATAATGAGCTGTGAGCTACTTCTTTATAGGTACTAAAAAGTCACGTGAAGTTTTTTCATAGTCTTAAACCTCACCACGTATCACCAAGGTTTAAAAATGCTAAAAAACATCTCGTGATTAATGGACGTCCCCTTATGAGGCTTATATCTAAGGATTACGTTTCCGTGTTATGTCAGTCATCACTGGTAACACACACTGATCATAGACCTGTTCTTTTAGACACGGCTACATCGGATGAGAAGATCCTCTTAAGTATTTCCAATAGTGTCTAATCAAATTGGATTGGAAAAAAAGTATCAAAGTCAACAATTTACCTTTCAACCTACATATCGATAAAAGGAATTAATAATATTTCCTTTGTTTGTGTTGTTTCAATATAGATAAAAAGAATTAATAATATTTGTCCGTGTGGTGACGGAGTAAGAATACAATTCACACCACCACCTTACCCGTGTGTGATCGTACGAGACGACTAAGGGATATAAAACGCATATAACATCTATGCGAGAGAAGGAAAAATCGAAACAAAATCCTATACAAACACGTCTGACCAGCGTGGTATAGTAGGTCAATTACCCTACCATTATGGGGAAGGCTCGTGCCCAACAATGGTATATGTATGAGCCGAAATGAAAATATTTCCTTTTGCATTAATTGAATTATATTTCAGATAGTAAGACTGAATAATCTTGTACCCGGCACATATACAGTGAATGTGGGGGGCAAAACTCCGACCACAGTCTCCGTCGTTGGCAAATCCAGTTTTAGCTTTGAATATGGATTTTCAGAAAAGAAAGCTGTATCATTGAAAGATACATCAGCTCAACCCATTGCCAGTAAGTTTATTTGATTGTGATGTTATATTCGTTTCATTTACATTCACCTCATTAGGAATACCCTCTATTGTATTAAAAATACATACATACATACATATCATCACGCCATATCCCCTTACAGGGTAAGCAGAGAGAACAGAGTGCCAGAGAAATCTATCCTTGCATACTTCACTCGCTTCCTCAACATTTATAATTCTCTTCATACACGCTCGCCGGTTTCGGAGACTCTTAACTCCACCTTCCTTTAGTATGTGACCAGTCTAGTCTAGGTAGGTTAGTCTCGGTCTCCCCCGGTACCTACATCTTTCCACTTTCGCATTGTATATCTTCTTAACCAGACGTTCGTTCGGCATTCTTTCCACATGTCCGAACCATCAGAGCATTCCCTTTCGCATCTTTACATCAATACTCTCTTTCATACCTACTCGCTCTCTTACGTCGTCGTTGCGAATGCGGTCAGTCAGCCTAACTCCACAGATTTTCCATAGAGATCGCATTTCGACCACATTAATTTTATTTTCATGCTCTTTTCTGCATACCCAACTCTCGCTACCATATAGTACCTAATGTTAAAAATATATTAAAAATACACAATCTACATCCTTTATTTTCCCGTGGAAGTATGAGAGATGAACCACTAGGAGGATGGGCAGCATCACTCTTATGATTAACTTATAATAACAACAATCGGTATCCTGCCTGACAAGTGTGGCCATTATGCCATTAGCTTCATTTGTGGAGGGGTTCTTAGATGGATAGATGCATTCAAAGCACCGTGAGAATACAATTCACAACCCCTCTTAACCGTAGTGTAGTAAAATGCGACCCAGGCATATAATATAATAAAACATCCATGCAAGAGAAGAGAAAGTGGAAATAAGATCAAATACCTGACCAGAGTGATATAGTAGGTCAATTTTATTCATGTTATATACTTAATTAATTAAATAGGCTGGTGGATAGCACCAGCCTATTGGCATCTATCTCCATATGGAGAGAATATTGTCATAATTGCTGTACTTGGTAGGTAGATAGTAGATGGTGATATAAATTGCCCAGGAGAGTGTTGCTGCATATTCCTCTGGTGATCCATTAGCCAACCATATTTATGCCTCCTTGAAGAGAGTAAGTAATGGTGAAACATTGCATTCTTAACCCATTGCCATACGAGGAGTATAACTAATTACAATTATAATATTTCCAAATACCATAAGGTATATATTTATAATATTTCTATTTAATATAGCTAAGTCAATTACACTTGAAAATATCTGGATGACATGATGGTATTTTCTTTTTAGTTTGCTCTGAAGATATATTTAAACATAATAAAAATACATAATAATAAAATAAATTAAAAGTCAAAAAGTAATAAAAACGAGAAACAGGATCCGAACCGGCCTCGATTAGACTGCTCGATTATCCAATTGAGGTGTCTTTATGACAGCGTCAAAATTTGTCTTCACATATTTTAATAGTTGTCAGCCAACGCAAAATTATATTTCTTCATTGCCTGAAAATATTGACAAATATATATATATATATGATGACCTGTGCACTAAAGTAATAAAACAATGTGCTCCATGTTTGGTTGACCCACTTAACATATATTATTAACCTGTCCTTAACGAAAGGCGTATTTCCTACTCGGTTAAAAAAATCTATAATAAAACCTTTATACAAAAAGGGGGATAAATCAAATATTAATCATTATAGGCCTATAGTCT
This sequence comes from Lymantria monacha, assembly GCA_905163515.2. Taxonomy (NCBI): domain Eukaryota; kingdom Metazoa; phylum Arthropoda; class Insecta; order Lepidoptera; family Erebidae; genus Lymantria; species Lymantria monacha. The sequence goes on along the minus strand of LR991102.1, from coordinate 23,130,941 downwards.
TAATACCTGTAATAGCAAAATTTTTTGAAAAAGTAATGCATAATAAAATAAATAATTTTATAACATCATGTGGTGTTTTACAGAGAGAACAGTTCGGATTTAGGAAAAATAGCTCTACTACCCTTGCCTGTTTTTCTTTAGTTGACCAAATCACAAGAAGCCTAAATGATAAAACTAACATAGCTTGTGTATTTCTGGATATGACGAAAGCTTTCGATTTCGTCTGTCAAGAAAAGCTTATAGCTACGGAATACGGGGTATTGCTAATAATTGGCTAAGAAGCTACCTAGAGAAAAGAGTACAATGTGTAGAGATAACAAAAACTCTAGGATATTATCAAAAGCAGTACAGATCGTCCTATCTCCACAACAACTTAGGCATACCACAGGGGGCATCCTTTCTCCACTTCTTTTTTTACTGTACATAAATGATCTTCCTAGGGCGGTAAATAATGATTGTATTTTATTTGCCGATGATTCCACCTTAATCGTAAAACATAAAAATAAATATATTTTGGAATCATACGTTAATATAGCTATCGATAAAGCAATAAATTGGTTAGAACAAAATAATCTTAAAATAAATATGGCAAAAACAAAAATTATACACTTTCAAACATATAAAGCAGACAAAATGAGTATAAATATTAATTATAAGAACGAGACACTACATACAGTTAACGATTGTGTATTTTTGGGCGTAACTGTAGATAAATATTGTAATTGGAAGCCACATATCGAAAAACTTATACATAAAATAGACTGTTTTGTCTATGCATTAAAAAGAATTAGGCAAATTGTAAATGTGCAAACTGCAATAATGGCGTATCAAGCATATGTAGAGTCCATTATAAGATACGGCATTATTGTATGGGGTAATTCCGTAGACATAGAGAGAGTATTCCGAGCGCAAAAAAAATGTATTCGGGCAATATTTGGAATATCTGGCAAGTTGTAAACCTCTATTTAAACTACATAAATTACTTCCGTTACCATGCATTTATATCCAAGAAATTTGTGTGTTTGTTAAAAAGCATCCCCACTTATTTAAAAAACTTGGAGACTTCGAAACTAGCCGAACTAGACATGGATCTAGGCTACAGATGCCAAAAATAACCCTAGAAGTGTTCAAGAAAAATGCTTACTATATGTCTGTAGTAATATTTAACCATTTACCAGAGAATCTTAAAAATCTACCATGTACATTGTTTCGCAGAAAACTACAGACAATGTTGTGTAATAAAATGTATTATGGTATCAATGAATACCTTAATGATAAGTTATGACATCTTAATTTAAATACATATTAATAATAATGATTTTGAACTGAATTTACATTTAAATATTAGAAATTATTTACACTATAGTTAATGATTTTATATGTATTTGAATTTGAATTGACATTGTATTGAGTAATTATATGTTATCTATATCATGACCAATTATTAAATTATCAAAAAAAATCAAGGCTAGCTTTAATGCCGTAGGAATAGAATTGTATTAAAATTTCCACACCATACATATATGGCAGAATATGATGGACCATGTAATTAATATAATTAAGAGCTACTATAACCATATTTTTAGAAATAAAGATTTATTATTATTATTATTATATATATACAAGAATTACTCATTTAAAGATATTAGATAGATAGATTATGTCCAGTTAATATAAGTAAATTATAGTTTAGAATGTTTCCAATTATAATATATTTGAATTACAATAATTCCAGATGCTCTAACTCGTCTCTTCATATCAACCAATGATTCGCAACATGGACTGCATATAATCTCGGCACAAATACTGGATATGAATGAACGTGAAATAACTAAATATCAATTGCCTCTCACACGAGTAAATGAGGATTTCTATGAGACACCTATATTTGTAGCACCAACACATGTGTTTAAAGTTGCTGTAAGTATATATCTTTATCTTAATATCGAAGATAAGGAGATTATGCGCGTGGTGACGGAGTAAGAATACAAATCACCACCTATTTCACCATCTTACGCGTGGGTGATCGTAAGAGACGACTAAGGGAAACAAAAGGTATATATAACATATATGCAAGAGAAGAAAATCTCGAAACAAAACCCTATACCAATACGTCTGACCAGCGTGGTATAATAGGTTAATATCCCTCCCATTACGGAGGAGGCTCGAGCCCAACAGTTGGACATATTATGAGCTGAGATGATGATGATGATGAAGATAAGGAAACGAATAGGAAATATTCTTGTCCTCTTTTTGTCGTTCGTATGAAACTTAAATACTCAGATGTTACGATGTGGCTAATCATCAGAGGAGATTTATCATAATCTACTGTATTGTACTGTGGCTGTTGCGTGGGCGGGAATAGCTTTCTTTACTTCATACCATCACGCTGATGACAATTCTCTTTCTATAACCGCGGACCGGTCTGTCCGGGTTAGTACCACATTCTCGCAGAAGATCGATGTCTGAGTAATGGCAATGTGCTATTGGGCTTCATTCGGTGAACGAGAGACCCGGAAACCCAACTGAGTGGGTTTGGGTTTTGTATTGGTAGGCAGCGGTCTAGCTATACCCTTGGTATTGCAATGGTCCATGGGCGGCAGTAACACTTATCATCAGGTGTGCTGCTTGCTAATTTGCCAACATATGCAATAAAAAAAAAGAGTGAAAAAAAGCTTCGTAGATCTTTATCTTCAATTGTTTTCTTCATCATCTTAGCTGATATAAGTCCCATTGCTGAGCTCGATCCTCCTCCATAATAGAAGGGAAATTTACCTACTAATACATTTCCTTCTCTTGCACACATATTTTGTGTAATATTACACCCCTAAGTCATCTTTTACGCCGCAAATGTGCAAAAAAGGGGATGTTATATTATACTCCGTCACGATAAAGAAAAACAATTCATAGATTATACTTAGTTTAAAAATGTGCAGTGAGCGAACAGGTAATTAACATTACAAAGGTAACAAACAGTTATTAAAATACAATAACATCTTTATATCTGAATATTTATAACGTTAGTAATGAAAAACCCATTTGACTACAAATAGGATATACATACTCGACTAAAAGCAGGCAAACTCGGTATAAAACCCTATACCAGCCTGTATGACCTGCATGTTATAATAGGTGAATTTTCCTCCTATCGTGGAGGTGTGGTGACGGAGTAAGAATACAATTCACCATGTTCATCTATCTTATCCGTGGGTGATCGTAAGCAATGACTAAGGGATATAAGATACACATCTATGTAAGAGAAGGAAAACTCGAAACAAAGGCCTATACCAACACGTCTGACCACCGTGGTATAGTGGATGAAATGATTAAATAAGCTTAATGATTACGATATATATATATATATATATAAATTACGCGTCACGTTGTTTGTCCGCGAGAGACTCCTAAAGGACTTAACCAATTTTAATCAAATTTGCACAGCATGTGTAATTTGATCCAACTTAAAAGATAGGATAGCTTCCATCTCAATTTATTGTAGCAATATTATTTTATTGAAAATTATTTGTCTATTATTTGACAGTCACAATTATCTATTATCTGCTAACGATTCTAAGAGATGGCGGTATCTGTTGACTGGATTGAAAAGTATTTAACAGATGGCGCTATGTTAAACGTATAACGTTTCATATAAGCTAAAATTTATTAACATAACCACCACGTATTACTGAGGCTACCTTAGCCACAGCAATGTATGGCCGGGTCTGCTAGTATCTATATATATATATATATAAATATATATATATATATATATATATATATATATATATATATATATATATATATATATATATATATAACAGATTTCCACCTATGTATTGACTCATCACGATATCTCTGGACCCACTGACCTCCTCTGCCTACTGACTTTAAATTTAGTAGGAATATTCCTTTCGCCGAGTCGAGGTCAGCTAAGAACGGCTTTTACGAAATTCTACTCGCAAGGGGGGATTTTCTGGGATGTAAAACTCACATTTTTTAAATATAGCTCCTACAGACTTAAATTTAGGTAGACATTTTGTGTAACCGAAGCGAAGCGAGAGTGGGTGGCTAGTATATATAGAAGACTATCATCCCTCGAGCTAACTTTTTCAGATGATCAGCTAAGGCTTGAAGTACGCACCACTCATTGAGCCGGATAACAAATATTATTAAATAATGGCAAAATATAAATTTGTTTCACTATTTTAGGTATTTGGAAAAGATAGGGATACAGATAAAGATGTCAGACATATAGCTCGATTCCCAGTCACACCTCAAATTGCAAAAAGTAAGTACATTTTGTCTTAATTGTTTTTAAATTATAAACCCAAACCTAAGCTAGGGGTAGCTCTATATAAAGTATTTTTTGCTATGTTCATAGACATATTATCCCTTTACATTACAAGGGTAAAATGCCAGAAGGCCCACCGAGGACAAACACTGGGTTCCGGTGACCCGCTCGCTTGTATAAAGTCTTCTTCCGTTGCCTAGTATGGATTGATCAGAGATACCATAGCCTGTCTTAAAAAAAAAGCATAAGCATCGACTGGCAATCCAAGAAGGATTCGAATTATAAATCAAAATAATTTGGTACGGGAAAATTGGAGTTCTTGAAAAAGTTTTTAGTCTAGTGTAGCGTTGTATCCTTTTTCAGTCTCGCAGTGCGATGTTTATGATATGAGATGAAGAAAGACAGTGATAAATTATATTCTTAGTTGATTAATACACTGATATGTTGGGCTATATTAAAATATTCAATAGCCACAAGGCACTATGTAAATAGTATAAATGTCTACATTTCGTCAGTTTCATTTTCTTAGACTAGCTTTAATTAAAAAGTAAAAAATGGAGGCAAATTAAATTCTTATTCCAATATAGATGTAATAAATATTTTATCTATTAACTGCCAATCTTTAGAAGAAAGTTTAATTGTATTTTCTTTTTATTTTCAGCACCACCAAATATCACATCGGACTCTTCAGTTACCTACAAAGTTGACGAAGGAAGTGATAAAGTATTGAAGATTCCTTGTGCAGCAACTGGTGAACCAAAACCAACTATTACATGGACTGTGGGACTTGAAACCATCTCATCAAGTAAGGGTTCTTCAACACTAGCATATATTTTGTTCTGTCATATTCTTTGTAATCTATGAAACATTTTTGTATCTTCTTGCCTTATCTACACTTATACCTGAGAGTCGCATAAATTCACTGGAGAATTAAGAGGAAAATAGACAGCAGCTGTTTCTTAGAAAATAATTTTGATAACCCTTTACTGTATTGCTTTTTCAGATGAGAAATATTCTATTATAAACGGAGATCTCATGATTAGAGATCCTATCGCCAGCGATGCTGGAACGTATGTGTGTGAAGCTAAAAATGTGGCTGGTTCAGTTCGTACTTCCTTTAAAGTTGAAGTTCGCCGTAAGTAAAACTTATTGAGTATTGGTTACCCTTGAGTACCTATAACATGATTAAATCATTTGAAACTAAGGTTAGTTCTCATTATACGCATAGGTCACGAAATCCAGATAAAAATTTGAATTCGAACTTTGTATAAACGAGATTGGCCGGTTCTCAAAGATTCCTTGAGAAGGGACTAATACCGTTTTGAGAAAAGTTGGAATTATTAAACCAAGCTAAAATTGCAATGACGAGAACTACCTCCTGGCTTAAGACAGGGAGTAAAGATTGATCTGAATTGTATCTTGTAATAAATTTTAAACGGTATTTAATAAAAAGGTGTCCTCATAATCATCTTGCTCTAATCCCATATACATGTGACGATGCAATAAGCACTTCTCATCCATCTAACACATTACAAATGTTATTGGCAGTAGTTTTAAGAACGGCCGTCTGACATCAACCGTATTTGAGAATGTAATGGTTAACCAAACAGTACCAGTTGGAATTAGCCCAGGTCTACTTAGACTTTTATTCGTATTTTGCAACCATGAGCAATATAATGGTAATAATATAACAAGAAATCAAAAAGTAACCTCTTTTAATTACTCATTATGGGCAATATAAATAAGTAGGTATATCATATAAAATAAATAAATTGCATTTAATGATACAAAGGTTAATGAAAGAATAAGATTCCAATGGTCATCAACAGCTGTGTGGTAGCGGCTACGAATACTATCAACCCTTACTTTGCTCATGGATGTCAGAAAAGACATCTAAGAGCCTTATAACGTCCTGGGCAACTCCATCTGATGTCGTATGGTCAACAATTATATTCCCAAGGAGGGCTAACGTCAGGCAGGCAGTAGTTCATAAAACTATTGCCAATAACTTTTACAATATGTGCTATGAAAAAAGAGTACATATTTTATCGACCCCAAGTAATTGAGATAATAGTAGGAGAATGATGAAGGTCACCAACATCAATATTCCCAAAGATATCGTAATAACTGTTAAAGTAGCAGATAAAATGCAAGAAAAATAATATGAAATTAAACGCTCAAATTTATTAATAATATTTAATATATTTCAGAAGCACCCATGATAACAGGTGAGGCTAGAATGACTGTCACAGCGGGCACGTCTTGCAGTATCAAATGCACGTACGTAATAATACGTTTAAGATTATCCCATAAACATATTCAGATTTGAATTAATTCTAATATTTATATAATGAAATAGTTTTGCAACGATATAATTTTGCTTTAACAATGTAGGTATTTCAATTAATGAAATTGAGAAATTAAATTATTTGTTGTTTAGGGTTACAAGAGGTGTCCCAGCGCCTATAATTAGCTGGAAGTTTATGGCTAAAGGCAAGTCTATATATAGGCCACTAGCAGGAAATAATGCTATAATGTATATATCGAACATCGATGAGACACATGCTGGTTACTACAAATGCATAGCTCACAACGCCATGGGTGACAGTGAATATGTCACTAATCTCATTGTTCAAGGTAGGAATATATTGTATAGTTTGAAAACAATAACATTAGAAACTAATGTAATTAATATAAAAGAAATGTACAAGCTGTACTATAACCTGTATTTATCATTTTGCTTACAGTTCTACCAAGTATTACGTCAGACTCTTCAATCGTTTATAAGAGTGTTGAAGGTAAAGACGATATGTTAAAAATTCCTTGCACAGTCTCTGGTATGCCTAAACCAACTATTACATGGAGAGTAGGACATACCACAATATCGCCAAGTAAGGATTTATTATTAGTAATTGTATAAATTTCAATAAAAAATCTTGATATTTAAGTTAATAACTAAATACTCAATATTTATGTGCAACGAAATAAAAAATAAAATAAGCTGAAAGTTATGCATTAAGAATGTTAATTTTAATTTAGTTTATATAATAATTATTTTTACGGATGCTATACACATATATATAGCAAATTTGATCATCATCATCATCAACAACTTAGATCAAATACGTCTCAAAGTTGGACTCAAGTTTCTTTCACAAGAGGAGAAAAGTTTACCTACTATATCAAGCTGATCACATGTGTTGGTACAGGATTTTATTTGCAGTTCTCTTTCTTATGCATTGACGCTATATGTATAATGAATAATGGACATATGCTATGCATATACCTGCAGTTACCATCTGTGTAAGAAAGGAAAAATTCGAAATAAAAACTTATGCCGACCGGTCTGATTAGCGCGATATAGTAGTGCAATGTTCCTCCTATTACGGAACTTCCTCGAGTCCAATCGTGCGAAGTCTGAGGTAATGATTAATATGTGGATAATAAATTTTTTGCATAAATTATATTACTAGTAGCGACATAAATTTTCCGCTAGTAGAGAATTGGATGAGCGGTTTGAGTTGCGGAATTCAATGTAGGTGCATGTTCTATTAACTGTATTATCCTTAAAAGTTACATCTATCATAAAGAAAGGGAAGGGTACATATAACAAATTGCCATCTACCGATAATAGCGTTATTTGCGAACAATGCTCCCAACATGATCCTCATGTAATCAACAAATTGGTACTGTGAGTTTCAATAGTAATATTATAAACAGCAAAGCATTAAGCAGAACATCATTCATTTTTTCATACTTATAATAACTTTTTCAGTTTCATCTGTAATATTTTCATAATTCTTATCGACGATAACTAAAATATGTAATGGAATTCCTACTCTTGGGTATATTATTACACATAAATACCAGTTTCAGGTTACTACTCATCTTGATCGGCAATATCACTATTGTCTTACTTAATATATTTGACTAACATAGTCATTGATAAGAGTAATTATAGTTCTTATTTTATTGTATTTTATTTAATATGCGTTCTCATTCCATAATCTTACGTTAATACTAAAAATACTGTCAACAATTTGCTAAAATTCAAAAGTAGTAGATTGCTAAGGATTTAAACTCTTCAAAGTGGAAGACTATTCATAAATTATTCAATTGTTGGATTATATTCTATATATTATATGACGGTCGAATATATGATGATGCCATATATTTCAGATAACAAATATTCAATAAAAGACGGTACATTGATAATCAAAAATCCAATGGTGAGTGATTCTGGGAGTTACGTGTGTGAAGCACGAAATAATGCCGGTTCCAGCCAAGCTGCGTTCCAGGCTAATGTTCTTCGTAAGTAATTTTTTTTATTAATAATATAATAAAATATACAAATTTAGTTTCGTTTAAGATTTTATTAATTTATTTAATAGCGGTAGGGCCACATAGTTTTCTATCTACAGCGGAGGGCCGGTCCATCTGGGCTAATAACACGCTCTCACAGAAAAGGTGAGTGAGAGAGCCGGTAGCCCAACATTAATAATTTAATAATAATAATAATTTATTTACGTCTCACAAGGAAAGTAGTTACAAATGATATACAAATAATTGAACAAATATCGTTCGAAGTCCTTGTGAGAGTCTGGAGTCTATACTAGGTCGAGACCTGTACTACAGAACTCCAGGCTCTCTCTCTTTTATAAATTTTGGTACATTAGCATTATTTTAAGTTATTACAATTGTGAAAGGCAAACAATCATATAAAAATAAAAAAATAAAAAAAGTTAAATTATGATTAAAGTAAACAAATTGTGTGTGTATGTGTGTGTGTGTGTGTGGGAGTGTATGTGTGGGTGTGTGTGTGTGTGCGTGTGTGTGTGTGGGAGTGTATGTGTGGGTGTGTGTGTGCGTGTGCGCGTGCGTGTGTGTGTGTGTGTGTGCGTGTGTGTGTGTGGGAGTGTATGTGTAGGTGTGTGTGTGTGTGTGCGCGTGTGTGCGTGCGTGTGTGTGTGTGTGCATGCGTGCGTGCCTATGCGTGTGTGTGTGATAGAGAGAGTGTGTGTATGTACATACGTGTGTTTATCTTAAAATGGTAATCAAGTCTTCCGTTTCATCATAAGATAATGTTAGTAACCATTGCATTGTTTTACGTTTGACATTTAGAGTAGTTTCAGGATATAAAGATAATAATATATTAATTTTATTATATAAATAGGGACCCAGAAAAATGTAAAATCTTTGAGCATGAGAAGTGCGAAAGCTACGGGTTGATTTGCAGACATTATAAGATTTACGTTTTGTCAGAACTAAGGGGTCAAATTTTAATTCTTTATGTTGCCTAATGACAATAGTGAGGATATATAATTGGCGTATACTTAACATTTTGCTATGTTTGTGCAATAAGGTGGTTGGATATAGATAGGGTTTGAAAGTGGCTACCTTTAATAACGCTCTTTGGGCTATTCCCACCGGCTTTAAGATGGTTTTCGGAGAACCTCCCCATATAGCAATACCATATGTGGAAATAGATTGACAAAGTGCAAAATAGGTTGATCTTAACAATTGTGGAGTTAGAACATGGCGAAGCTTTTTGAAGATGATTAAAAGTCTACGGATCCTATTACTAAGAGTGGCTATGTGTAATTTAAAAGTAAGATTGTATTCAATTTCTATGCCCAAATATTGAGTATGTGCCTTTTTTCGAGAGGTTTGTATGAACAAGTAGTATTAATTAAGTTGGGACAAGTATGAGCGGTCAGTGTAAAATTGGCTGGTGGTTCTAAGTTCCGGATAGAGAAGCAAATGTATTTTGTTTTAGTTGCGTTAAGAGATAGAAGAGAGGTTTGTAGCTGCGTTGTCACGCTATTTAATCCCCTTTGGGCACCATGGAAGGTTTCTTTCCAGGAGTTGCCAGTGAAAATGAGGGCAGTATCGTCAGCATAAGAAATTAATTTGCCATGTGTGAGCGATGTTAGGCAGAGGTCATTGATGTAAATGAGAAAGAGAGTAGGGCCTAAGATGCTTCCCTGGGGAACACCGTAAGTAACCGGGAGGTCGGTACTAGTGAGTTGATTAATAGTAACTTTTTGAAGCCGGTCCTCCAAGTAACTTTTAAAAAGTTTTAGTTGAGTACCCCTTATGCCAATTCGATATAATTTATCAAGTAAGATTGGAGCAGAGACAGTGTCAAAAGCTTTCGCTAAGTCTAGGAAAATAGTAAGAGCTTTTTTACCATCATCTATCGTTTGCATAATGAAATCTGTAAGATTGTGAACAGCGTCTATAGTAGATTTGCCACGTCGAAATCCAAATTGGTTATCTGAAATAATTGCATATTTTTCCAAATAATTAACAAGGCGAAGATTAATTATTTTCTCGAGGATTTTCGAAATAGCCGGTAGTAAATATATAGGCCTACAATTGCTGAAACTATTCCTGCTGCCCCCTTTATGAACTGGTACAACGAGTGATTTTTTTAAGCATGAGGGAAAGATACCCTTTTTAAAGCAGGAATTGAATATAAATGCGAGCGGTGGGGCAAGGTGATGTTTTAATTCTTTTAAAATGTTATTGGAAATTTTGTCCCAGCCTGCCGCAGTGTGTCTCTTAAGAGAGTTGATAATTAGTTCTATTTCTTGAGCATCAGCGTCTAAAAGAACAAACGAATGGGAAGAATTATATGTGTTTTGTCTTATGTGACACGTGGGTTGGCATATACTTTTAAACTTATAATAGAATCAATAAGGGTGAAAAATTGTCTTCTTCAAAATTGAACTTCGAAGGTCCAAACCAAATAATCTATATATCTGAAAGCTTAACTTACAAAACAAAGCGTTTATATTACCTGGCTCGTGACTTTTGCAAATCGAATAACTATCATTTCTGCTGGACATCGCACGGCAAAATTTACATACGTAAAAAGGAAGGTACAGCGGCCTACCGTATTAATAGCGAGGCTGACATAAAAAAATTGCCAACTGAAGAATGACTATATTCTGCTATTCAGTCTGTTAATTTTATACATATTTTTTTAAATAAGTTTATAATAAAAAAACGTTTATTCTCTAAATTTGTTAATTGTATTCTATTATGCATGCCTATTATTATAATCTGGTTTGCAATGAAATTATACATATACTCTTCACAAAATTTATATGTTATTTTTTACGTACAGACACTTTACACAAATCTACTCTTCAGTATCATTATCATTCATATATATATACATAAACACATATTCAGTCACAAACCGCGACTACATTTTATCTTATACGAGGATTTATTTTATTACATACATAGTTCGAAATACATCTGCTTAGTAATACGTTGTCGTTATAGTGCTTTTGGAGACCAGCTAAATATTTCTTGCGTTCCTTGAAGGCTTCTTTTGGTGACCATGGCTGAATTTCGATGATATATGGATTCCATCGAATCGTTAAATATATCTAAATCATTTGTATGTTCACCAAATCAATGCTTTCATCATTTGCACGTGACGAAGGGAACATAGAATATACTTCACGTTAATATACGGAGTATCAATTGTAATTTTGATGCCCTTACTGTATTTATGGGTTCTCTGGATGTTATATGTGACATAATTATTCTTTCGGAATGTTGGTTAAGCAAAGTACCACGTGTGCCTGTTTTAAGTGGCTACACTCCAGAAAAGTCTGTATATACGAATCAAAATGATGGTATTATAATATATATCCGATCCGAATTAAAATACACTATTACCGAGCCAATATTTCATGACGCTAACTGTTTAATCTTAAACATTATGCCAGATATTGTGATAATAGCAATTTATCGATCGCCCTCATGTAGAACCGTTGAAAAATTTCTCAGTTCACTAAATTATATTTTATCCTCTCTCTCAGCCACAAATACTGTTGCCCTTATTGGTGACATAAATATAAACATCGTGCCCGATAACAGGGATATTAATTCTGAAGATTATTTAGCAATCACATCGTTTCATGGTTTACTTCCAGCGCATAATATTGCTACACGAAATGTTAGTTGTCTGGATCACGTGTTTCTACGGACGATGAAACGATCCACAACTTTTGTTTTTGATTCTTACTTTACCGATCATGCTCCAACACTACTTTGTATTGATATGTTGACTTTGTGTGAGAAGCGTACAAACACATACAGACATATCAATTTACCCAATGTTATTAGTTGATTAGAGTCATATGATTTTACGCCAATACTCAGTTGCAACGAACCCAATGAATGCACTAATCTCTTTATTGCCGCTATATCAACCATTATTATTAATAATTCTACTGTAAAAAAGCATCCACATCGTAAAAGAATTATCAAACCCTGGATCACTCCGGGGCTTTTGAGATGCATCCGTAACAGAGATAAATTGCACATAAAATCAAAATGTGCTCCCGACAATATATCCTATAAAATTACTTATAACAGGTATCGTAATTTTTGTAATAACCTTTTAAAAAGTATAAAACGACAACATAATAAAAATGAGCTCGAAAAGGCCAGCGGCAACCCCAAAGCTACATGGGAAGTTATTAAATCAATAAGTTATAGCAATGATGAAAGAAAATCCGAACCTTCGTGCCTTTTGAATATTTCTGACGATCCACATGACTCTGTAAATCTCATAAATAATTATTTTGCGAATGTTGGTCTGAATTTGGCTAACTTAAGGGCTGTTGAACATACAAATAGAGCATCAAATTTTCGAAATACTAGTCTCATTAATCCTCAAGGTAATTCTTTGGCCATGTTAAATGCAGACAGTTCGGAAATAAATGCTATTATAAATGGACTAAAAAACAACTGTGCGGTAGGTTTTGACGGCATACCTGTATCTATTCTCAAGTTGGCTAGACATATCTTAGTTCCACCTATGGTACATATATGTAACCTCTGTCTCACTAGCGGTTCTTTTCCGGACTCTTTTAAGAAGGCTCTGATCACTCCAGTTTTTAAGGCTGGGGATAAAAGCAATATGACAGACTATAGGCCAATATCGGTATTAACGGTACTGTCCAAAATATTAGAAAAAGTCCTCAATAACAGACTCATTACCTTCTTAGAACATAATAATGTGTTTTCATCCAATCAGTATGGTTTTAGGAAGGGTAAGTCCACCGAAGATGCTGTTGTTGAACTGACAAATCACATTGTTCAAAAAATTGACAGTAAGAAGAAAATTATAACTATTTTCTTAGACCTCACCAAGGCCTTTGACACCGTCTCAGTGCCCATTTTACTAAAAATTATGGAAGAGCTTGGTGTCAGAGGTATTGCTTTAAAATTATTCCAGGACTATCTCACAAATCGAACCCAAAGAGTCAAAATAGGTTCTTTCATTAGCGATGATGAAACTCTTCATTTCGGTGTCCCTCAGAGCAGTGTACTCGGTCCTACGCTTTTTCTTATATATGTGAATGGATTGTGCCAGCTTTCAATACCTGACTGCAAGATTCTTCTATACGCAGATGATACAGCGCTTGTAATAAGCGGTGATACTTGGGACTCGGCACATCGTTCTGCTGAAACTGCTATTGCTATGGTTGAGGAATGGTTAAGTGCCAAATTGTTAAGTCTTAATATTAAAAAAACTCACTATGTCACTTTTTCTGCAAACCATAATTCTCAACCCATAGAAAGTGATATTAAAGTCCACACTTGTCCCTCTCCCGATCGACTTGAACGTACTTGTCCATCTATCGAAAGAGTGTTATGCGTCAGATACCTGGGTGTGCACATTGATTGTACACTGAGTTGGCGGAAACATATTGATATACTGGTGTCTCGTGTTCGTAAGTTAATTTTCCCCATGAAGAAGCTAAGATGTGTTGCAGGTATACCGCTGCTAAGAACAATATATTTAGCACTGGTGCAATTACTACTTACGTATTGTATCGTAGTTTACCTTTAAGATTTCACTATTACGCTTGGAGAGAGCACAGAGAGCTGTCCTAAAAGCGATGCTTAGCAAACCTTATCGGTACCCCAGTACACCGCTATATAGAGAACTGAAAGTTCTTACGGTGAGGCAACTTTGTGTATTTCACATAGTTTTGCGTAGACATACATCAGTGCCTTATGAACCTGGGTTATTAATAGGAAAACGTCGAAAAGATCGAATATGTCCAATCGTACGAGTGAGAACTGCTCTTGCTGGTTGCCACTACCGTTGCCTCAGTAGTCATCTTTATAATACTGTTAATAGAGCATGTAATTTATACCCCCTACCAACTTTAAGGTATAAAAATATTCTTAGAGATTATCTCCGAACCAAATCATACGAGGAGATTGAGAGCATGTTTGTGATTGATAAATAATAATACAAACTTTTATTACATTAACGCAATATGTACCTATTCACATAACACAAATACACACACACACACACACACGAACAGACCCCGCTCATTAAAGCATGCACACCCACTTGCATACACACACACACACGCACGCACACACCCATATTTGCATACATACAGAAATACAATAGCACACTATCACGGATTGATACAATTTGTTTGTGTACGGAGGAAGGCGTTGGTGTCTGTCGCACAGTTTATACTAGTTCAGACACCGTCGTTTACTCCATCTTAATTATGTACCTAAATTATTATAGTGTTATATTAAACTAAGATGGAATTATTGTATGCACTTACTGTGGAATTAAATAAAAAATATTATTATTATTACTTTCTGTTAGAATTTTACCAGTGTTTGTGAAATATTCGTTAACTAAGTTGATAGATTCTTGTCAGTCAGTCAGTTGGTTAAGAAGTTCTGTAGGATATTGTTTAGAAGATTTAGATGTATAAGTTATATTTTTAATAGCTTCCCATATTTTTCTGTTGTTATTACCCGCGTTTTCTATTAGTCTATATCTGACTATATCTGTATCTGTCATGAGCAATTTTAACTTTTTTGATAAGGGAGTTGCAAAAATTTCTGTACCGCTTGTAGGTTGTTTTCAGGGTTTCATTTTCGGGATTTTTATTAGATTTTAAATGTAGATAATCTTTGTTACGCATAGACCGAAGCAAACCCTGAGTTATCCAAGGTTTTAATAACTTTTTACGCCGGCTGGCCTTACAAACAGTGGTATTATGTTCTATTGATGATGTTAAGTTATTTATTAGATAATTAATAGAAATTTCTGGATCATCTGCTACGTAAATCGGTCTAAGGTCTAGTTGTAGAATATCTGAGATGACTTTTTTCTCGTCAACTTTGTTACACACAATTTTTTCGTGGTGGATGACTTTTCTCAACTCCTGGAGGAAACAAATGACGACTCTATGATCAGTTACAGAAGAAAAAGGGACAAGCGTGAGCGTTCGTGTATTTATTTTAAAAGTACATGGTCAATGCACGTACCACTTAAATATCTAGTAATGAGTTTATGAGCAGGTAATAAGCCATGAAAAGCAGCAAGGTTCAAATAAAGGTCGGTATTATCATTGGACTTATCAGAATTGATAGGAATGTTTATGTCTCCAGTAAGAATAATATTTTGGTAAATAGATAACGTGTTTAATAAATTATTTAAGGACAGTAGGAAAGGGTTGATATTGTTATAAGATGGCGATCGGTAAATCGCTATGATAACATTATTTGGTTTTAATTTAATAATGAGACAATTTGCTTCTATTAAAGTTATTTCTTCCACGCAGACACTCAGTGAGTTTTTAACAAATACGACAACTCCATCGTTTTGTTTATGTAAAATTTTGGTATAAAAACATGAGTAACTATCGAGGAAGGGTAGTGTTGTATTGCAGGTTAACCAACACTCCGTTAAGATTAAAATGTCTGGTTCTATTTTTAATCTTTCTAATAATACTAAGAAATCTTCAAAGTTGCGATTTATACTACGAATATTTTGTATAAGGAATGATAAGCCAGTTTTGTGGAGGGGAGCTAAGCTAGCAACCAACTCAACATCACACTCCATAGATTCATTGCATGTGGAGTGCTCCATATCATTAGCGATATTTATTTCATCGAATATGAAACAATATTAAAGTTTCTAAAGTAGTCCCAAACAAGTGCGACTTCACATTTTTAAGATTATAGAGTTGAAATTGGTAATAAGGTTTATAGAATATAAGAATATAATTACAGCTTCTCTCAATGGTAGGATGAAATTGTAGGATAAAATCACATTGGCACTTATAACCATAATTAAGCTAGGTGAAGGTATAAATTTTAACTTAAATACGATATCTAAATAAGCCAATTGTGAGATAGTGGTGTAAATGGCAATACTGAAATTAAATATTATGTATACGTGTGTTATACGATGTGATTTGGGAAAATGTGTGATAATGTGTTTAGAATAGATGGGGACGGGTTTTAGATAAAGTATGTTTTCTAAATATGTAGCAAGATATCTTCTTAAAGTATCTGTTGGATAAATATATAGATGTTTGGCATCATATATTTTTATACAAGAAAATTCGTGCATGTTGGTAATATTAAGGTAATGTAAAATTAAATAATAATAAAGAGTAGTTGAGTTCACGTATATAATAAATGCAGTATGTAAGAAGTGAGTAAGATGTGCAATGTTAGTCATGCTGCGTAAGTTAATGTTTAAAAAAATATCATAAATTTTAGTTTTGAGTATATTTGTAGTAAGAAAATTTAAATAAGTTGTATTTAATTTCAACATTATTCGTAAAAAGACCATCCAACAATATTGATCATAACACTGAATAGTTAAGAAAAAGAATGTACTTATGCATTTTATGACATTTTTACGGTATTCAAAGTTATAAGTATGCAAGGCCCTAGGATCTAACTTTATTAAACAATTTATAATATTTAAATAAACGAAACTTATGTTTAGTGATAAGATGAAATAAAAAAAAGTGTTATTAATAAGTTAGGAAATGTATTTTTATTTATATTTATGAATGAAGAGTATATTTTAATTGAACTTCTAATTTGTATAGGTTTACTTTTAATGTATTTTATTGAAAATGTAGAATGTGTGAAGTTGAGATAATTGTATGGTGATGCGTAGTTGTTAATTGAATAAATGTTTATGTATACGTGTGAGCCAGAAGGCACGTGTAGCACGATGGTTCGGACATGTGGAAAGAATGCCGAACGAACGTCTGGTTAAGAAGATATACAATGCGAAAGTGGAAGGATGTAGGTACCGAGGGAGACCGAGACTAACCTACCTAGACCAGATCGGTCATGTACTGAAGGAAGGTGGAGTCAAGAGTCTCCGAAACCGGCGAGCGTGTATGAAGAGAATTATGAATGTTGAGGAAGCGAGTGAAGTATGCAGAGATAGAGTTCTCTGGCACTCTGCTCTCTCTGCCTACCCTGCAAGGGATATCGCGTGATGATATGTATGTGTGTATGTATGTAAATTGGTAGTATACCAAATTTATTTACTTAAAATTAATATCATTGAGAAAACAGTTGTATCTATTAATTCCTTTCTGTAATGTTTACTTTATTTATTCTCGAAGAAATAAAGTGAAGTTTAACATCCTACATAAACCACACATAATGCTGCTAGGAATTTCCTTAGTGATCCTTCATTTTTAAGGTTGTTACACACAATATTTAATCTCATGTATTATATGGCGCACCTGATCACTCAGTTAATCAGGCACAAGTTTTGAGCTCATGAGAATCTGAAGAAAATGCCAACAACACTTTTGTTGGCATATACCTACTAAACAGTCTTTAGGTGAATCAAATTTATTAATAATATTTAATATATTTCAGAAACACCTATGATAACAGGTGAAGCTAAAGTGACAGTTACAGCGGGCAAGCCTTGCAGTATCAAATGCACGTACGTAATAAAACGTTTGGGAGATAATCCCATATTAAACATATTAATGAATAAATTAATTCTGATATGCATGTGATGGATAAATTTTATAATGATTTTTTCAATTTAATGTTGTACGATTGTTTACTTTAATTAAGATATTTAATGATTTAATGTTTAGAGTTGCAAGAGGTGTACCAGCGCCAATAATAAGTTGGAAGTTCATGGCTAAGGGAGAGTCTATATTCAAGCCGCTAGTAGGAAATGATTTTATAATGTATATATCAAACATCAATGAGTCGCAGGCGGGTCACTACAAATGCATAGCTCACAACGAGGTGGGCGATAGCGAACATGTCACCAATCTCATTGTTCAAGGTAATATAAGAAACTATTGAGATTAATTTGAAAGGAAATATACAAGTTGTACTATAAACTACATTTATAAATTTGTTTACAGTTCTACCAAATATAACATCTGATTCTTCAAGAGTATATAATAGTATTGAAGGTAAAGACAGTATGTTAAGGATTCCTTGCACAGTCACTGGTCTGCCTAAACCAACTATCACATGGATTATGGATAATAGTACCATATATTCAAGTAAGATTTTTATTTGATGCTAATTGCCATTCATATCATTCCAAAGGGAAAAGTTTCAGATTACTATGCTTTCAAATAATATCTTACCTTTTAAAGTCATAAATAATTTGCTAACGGCAATAGTTTTAAAATGACAGAATTGGTACCTAAGAAGTTGAATTTATTATTTTATTAGATCTTATTTAAATATGCCTTCACATTTATAAGAATTGTGTAGTCTTACTCTTAGAACTATTTGAGAATCGCTAATATTCTAAGGAATTAGATTGCTTGTAATTTATTTTTAAAGTGAAATAATATTTGTAAGTTGTATCAAATCAAGTATTTGGTTGATTATGTTTATACCATCAATTGTTGACTATATTGAGAGTATTACATATTTCAGATGAAAAATATTCCATAAAAGATGGAGCTCTGATAATTCTCAATCCATCTGTGAGTGATACTGGAACTTATGTATGTGAAGCTCAGAATAATGCTGGTTTCATCCATGCTTCCTTCCAGGCCGAGATTCTGCGTAAGTAAAATTATTGGGTCATCGATATTAATAAGGGATCTGATCCAATCATAATCACCACACTTTATTTCTTAAGTAGACTAAGTAACGAAACTTTTTTATTTTCAGAGGTGCCAGTAATAACTGGTGATGCTTCAATTACAGCTATAACTCGTACAACTGCGACTATGCAATGCATGTAAGTATTTGTATTTAATCATAGTTTTTTTGTTGTCATTCGCCACGACCGAGTAAGGAAATGTTATATCTATCTAAATTCCAGCATGGAAGTTCAACATTGTAGAAGTTGCTTCGCTAGAATATTAGCATTAAATTGTTTACTATTCCAGACTTAGAACTTTTCTTATACCAGTGGGCTAACGAAATACTTACAGATATATCTAGCATATCTATGACTTTAATAGTAACTTTTGCATGTGCTTTACTGTAATCGAAATGGTTTGAATTTGACATTTGAACCTTAATATCAAATTGGAGTTATTATTCCAAGATGAATAAATTTCGTAAAAGAATTTATAATTTTTTTGTCATTGGTTATATAGTTTACGTTAAATAAACGGTAATATTATTGACTGACGCCACATCCAGAGATCTAGCATACCGCCTATATGCGTATCACGAAAAAAATATTGAGTGCAGTTACTATTATAACCACAGGGCCATTATATTCCATAACATTATTACAATAGAGGGAAACTCCAAATTAAGAATTTGGCCAGCCTGATGTTTTCATGATCATCATTATAACAACACATAAGTCTTGTTGCGGAGCTGGTACCTCCTGTATATTGGAAACTAAATTAATCTGCATACTGCATGCTGGTGAGATGAGTTGGTACAGAGCTTTCCTAGTCGTGTGTAGATATTATATGCATCTCATATCCTTTAGTCGTCTTTTACGAGATTCACGGGCAAGGAAGGAAGTAGTGCATTGTATTGTTAATCTGTCGCCACTCAGAAAGCGTAGTATAGTTAGCTAATTAATAATATAGGAGGCTCGTACGGACAACATTATGTAAATATATAACAAAAGCGCATGTTGTTTTATTTTACAGTATCACGAAAGGTATACCGGCACCAAAAGTTAAATGGCAGTTTATGGGTGCAAACAACACTAAATTTACACCTTTAGAAAAGTACGACAATATACTGCAAATTTCAAATGTTAAAGAAGAAAATGCTGGTCGCTACAAATGTATCGCAGAAAACATCGTAGGCGAGCACGAACATATCACCAATCTTATTGTTCAAGGTAAGGATACGGATTATATATTTGCAAGTTGTGTTCTCATCGAAATGGCACAAAACCATTTACATAAATCTTATCGCGATTTCATTTTATTTTTACTATTCCAACAACTATTTGTATTTTTACTATCATGTCAAAGGAATGTCCTCCCATGACCCCTGTAAATATAAATTAAAAATATCATAATTATTGTCAAAATAGTGTTAAACTATTTTCATTAATCTTATCTAGATTTTATTTTACTTTTACTAATTTGATTACTATTTATAGTTTATTTTATTTTCATTATTCTGTCAAAGGAATATCTTCCATTAATCACTATAAAGATAAAATAAAAATGAGTCAATTATAATCAAATCACTTCGTCTCATATACGTCCCACTGCTGGGCTTCAAGCCTACTCTACAATAGGAAGAAAATTCATCGCTAGACAAATGAGTTGATTTACAGTTTATTTGGAATTTAACTTTTCTTAACGTAATTATGTTATCTGTTTATTATATTCCTTAGTCTATTACGGCATCCATAAGCAAGATATTATTATCTTATTTTTTTTTGCCACACGGAAAACTGTAAATACGATATTTATTTTTGATATTAAGTTTGATATCACTATTTTTGAAACTAATACTAACTACAATTTTAATTTTATTCACAGTACCACCAAGTATCACGTCTGACTCTTCAACAATATATAAAGCTATCGAAGGAAAAGACACGTCGCTGAAGATTCTTTGCACAACAACTGCTTTTCCTAAACCGACTATCACATGGACAGTAGGAAATGTAACCATATCCACAAGTAAGAATTTATTATGATAAGTGATATAAATAATGATAAAAATACCTAAAAGAAGGATGTCAAATAACTTTTTTCTTATCATTTTGTCTCGTAGTAATTAGTTTATGTATTAATTTCTTAATTGTCTCTTATTGAATTTATAGGGGTAAAAGGGAGTAACATTTTCTAATCTAAATTGACTGCATTCTGATTATTCCATGTTTCAGGTGAAAAGTATTCTATAAAAGATGAAGCGTTGGAAATTCACAATCCAACTGTGAGTGATACTGGAACTTACACGTGTGGAGCTCGGAACAAAGCTGGTGCCACCCATGCTTCCTTCCAAGTCGAAATTCTTCGTAAGTGAAATTTATTCATCATCAATATAAATAGCGAATCTGACCGAACCATAACCTTATGCGTTATATTTGGTAATTATATTATTATAAGGTGAACAGAATTCAGAGGGTCGATGTTAATGGTGCACGATCATCTGGTTCTATTATTAAAATGGGTGTTCCGCAAGGGTCCATTCTGGGGGCATTTTTGTTCATTGTATACATTAATGACTTACCCTACTATATAGGAGATAACCAAAATATTGTGTTGTTCGCATATCAAACATCTTTTTTATTTAAAATCAAAAGACACTGTATTCACACAATGAAAGTCATAATATCTTTCAAAATTACTGATATTTCCTTTTACATACAATACATTTTCGTAAATGTATTGTGATACAAGAGAATATTTACTTCTTTGAATTTCTCTCGAAGTGAAACTCTTGGGCGTAGATTATAATGGCGCGGACAGCCCTTTTTTGGCGAACAAAGATACTACTTAGATTCACGGAGCATCCTCACAGTAATATTCCGTATAACATAAAACTATAAAAATAAGCGAAATAAATTATTCTAGCTGTTTCCATATCGGTTAATACTCTAATTTTTTTGACCACATAAGCCGCTGAGCTAAGCCTACTTATAAAAACTTGATGGCGAGCAAAAAATGATGGTCACACATGGGACTGACCTAAGCCTACTTGACAATTTTTCAATATGAATAGTATCTGCAGTGATACCTAAAACACGGTTGATTCCTCAAGGTCTAGAGTCATACCATTCATTTGAACATTGGTTGCAACTTGTCTTACATTAGGTGAGGTAGATTTAATACCTTTTGTTTTATTCTCACTAAGAACTAGATTGTTTGTATTGAATCAATGAACAACGTTAGATATTGCCTTGGTCAGAACGTCATAATTTAGCTTTTGTCTTTTGATTTTAAATAAAAAAGATGTTTGATATGCGAACAACACAATATTTTGGTTATCTCCTATATAGTAGGGTAAGTCATTAATGTATACAATGAACAAAAATGCCCCCAGAATGGACCCTTGCGGAACACCCATTTTAATAACAGAACCAGATGATCGTGCACCATTAATATCGACCCTCTGAATTCTGTTGCTTAGGTAAGAATTTAAAAGCTTAAGAACGTTATTCCTAATCCCATAGTTGTATAATTTTCTGATAACGGTTTCGTGGTGCACGCAATCAAATGTTTGGGACAAAATAAACAGCGAATAAATATAAATAGCGAATCTGATCTAAACATAATCTTTTGCATAATATATGAGTATTATGTTGTATCGTGATTGGAAAACATCACACTGGAGTAAATATTTACTGAATATATTATATACAAATCTACATACAAGAAGTCATTAAAAAAAAATTGAAAAACCTGTTGAATTTTTTGCCGAATCTGCTCGTAGTTTATCGTATTAATTTAAGTTAAAATGTTACAACTGACAATATATAATTTTCCTCATCGGGTTTATACATAATAAATGGTTTTGAATATGATTTATGTTATTCAATATAACTGATAAAATGAATGTTTTTGTTGGTTTTCAGAGGCGCCCGTGATAACTGGTGACCCTTCAATGACAGTTATAGCTGGTACCACAGCTAGTATTCAATGCGCGTAAGTGATTTTATTTATTCATAGCATAAAATCTTTATCCCCCACAAAGTAAGCAGGGATATTATACGTCTACATTTTGCCATGTGATTCTTTAGTTCTTTGTTATAATTTACCCTGTATTAATGTTTTTAATACATTATCATTACTAGTACGTACGTAATGATAATTAAACACCCTAACCTGACCAAGAAATTTGCAATTAGCAGTCAAATTCTTGTACAACGGGGACAATAAATTGTTAGCTATAACATGCATAACTATTATTTTTATAATAACTTTAATATGTACTTTCATCATCATCATCACAGCCCATAAATTTCCCACTGTTGGGCTCGGGCCTCCTCCGTAATGGGAGGGAAATTAACCTACTATACTGCACTGGTCAGACTTGTTGATATAGGGTTTTGTTTCGAGTTTTACTTCTCTCGCATAGATGTTATATGCGTTTTATATACCTTAGTCGTCTCATACGATCACCCACGGGTAAGATATGGGGTGGTGAATAGTATTCTTACTCCGTCATCACACGGAAAATGTGTACTTTACTGTAATATAAATTATTTGAATTTGTATGTATAGCACACTATATAGTCTAAATATCAAATTGGAGATATTATTCCGAGAAGATGTATATATTTTCGGAATCGAATTTATACCATTTTTCATATAATGATTGACGCCTCTTCAATAAAACGAGCTCACCAACCCATATTATGTGGGTATTACAAAACTGATTAAGAAATGTAAATATTTAAAATTATTACAAATAAAAGAGAAGCTCAAAATGACCAATCTCACCAGCGTGAGGTCATCATCTTGATCAAGTACACTTATAAAAGTTATGTCAGTGCTGAGCTCAGAACTCCTCCACAGCGGGAAAGCAATTTAGTTACTATACCACGCTGATAAGCACTTATTTTAAGTGTTTATTTTAAGGTTTAGGTACTTATCTTGTGTATTAGATGTTATCTGAGTTTTATGTCCTTTGGTCCTCTTTTACAAGAGCCATAGGTAAGGAAGTGGGTAGTGAATTGTATTTCCAATTGTGTCACCACTCGGCAAGAATAACGTAGTATGCCTATTACACTTATTTATGAGGCTCGCACTGAACAGTGTAATATACATATTTATAGTGAGAAGAAAAAGAAAAGGAGATCTATAAACAGTTAGAAGCATATACTATGTTGTTCTATTTCACAGTATCACGAAAGGTGTACCGATACCAAAAGTCAAATGGCAGTTTATGGGTGCAAGCGACACGAAATTCACAACTTTAGAAAACTTCGCCCATATATTGCATATTTCAAATGTTAAAGAAGAAAATGCTGGTCGCTATAAATGTGTTGCAGAAAACATCGTAGGTGAACACGAACATATCACCATACTTATCGTTCAAGGTAACAATATGGATTATATATTTGCAAACTATTCTCAAAATCGTGTTGAACAGTTTTTGTCAATCTTATCGTGATTTTATTTTACCGTTACTATTTTGACAACTATTTGTAGTTTATTTTATTTTTATTATCCTGTCAAATGAAAATCCTCTTTTGATCACTATAAAGATAGAATAAAAATATCTCAATTATAATCAAAAACATATTGCGTCCATTTACGTCCCATTGCTGGACACAAACCTACTCCACAATGGGAAGGAAATTGATCTACTATAACACACTGGTCAAATGGTTTGATATAGGATTTGATTTTGAATTTGCCTTTTCTTGATACATGTTATCTTGCAGGAGCTATTTATTATATTCTTTAGTCTATTACGGCACCCACAATCAACGTAGGGGTTGATAAATTGTAATCTTATTTCTTCACCACACGGCAAACTATAAATATGATTATACTTAAAATTGTATCGCTCTTTTTAAAACCGATATTAACTACATTTGTAATTTTATTCACAGTACCACCAAGTATCACATCTGACTCGTCAACGACATATAAAGCTATTGAAGGAAAAGACACGATGCTGAAAATTCCTTGCGTAACAACTGCTTTACCTAAATCGACTATCACATGGACACTAGGGAATATAACCATATCCACAAGTAAGAATTTATTATGATAAGTGTAATGATAAAAATACCAGAAACGAGAATGTCCTTTGCAGAAAAATTAGGTTTCTCTTGCGTTTTTAGTAAATAATGAGTAATCAAATAACTATTTCTTTTTTCAATTTGTCTTGCAGTAATATCTGTATTAGTTCCTTGAACTTCGTCTTCTAATGAGGACAATTAACGTTATAATACTAATATACAGAGGGGTTTTCACCATCAACATCAAGCAATTGTGCAAAAGTAGAAAATCTCTAAGAAACAAATCATCAAGGACACATACGCACGCGCCAATATACATATAAACCATCCTAAATTTGTTAAAGCCACTTCAAGAAACCTTGAATTATATAACATCAATATAATAACTAAAATACATAACATAAAAAAGGCACGGACAAAAATCTGTGGACCAAACTTTATTATAAAAAAAAAACCTTATCGTATTCAGAAGTAATAAAAGGGTGGTAAGTTTTTGTAATCTAAATTGACT
This sequence comes from Lymantria monacha, assembly GCA_905163515.2. Classification (NCBI taxonomy): domain Eukaryota; kingdom Metazoa; phylum Arthropoda; class Insecta; order Lepidoptera; family Erebidae; genus Lymantria; species Lymantria monacha. Next base: position 23,105,186 of record LR991102.1, on the reverse strand, counting down.
GCATTCTGATTATCATTTCAGATGAAAAGTATTCTATAACAGATGAAGCTCTAGTAATTCTCGATCCAACTGTGAGTGATACTGGAAATTACGTGTGTGGGGCTCAGAACAAAGCTGGTGCCACTAATGCTTCCTTCCAGGTCGAGATTCTTCGTAAGTGAAAATTATTTATCATCTATATAAACAGCGAATCTGATCCAACCATAATATATTGCATTATTTTTGATAATTTTATTGTATCGTGGTTGGAATGGTTGGTGATGTCTCATACTGGAGTTCATCTCAGCTCATAAAAGTCCCACTATTGGGCTCGAGCCTCCTCCGTAATGGGAGGGAAATTAAACTACTATACCACGCTGGTCAGACGTATTGGTATAGGGTTTTGTTTCAAATTTTCCTTTTCTTGTTTAGGTGTTGTATGCGTTTTATATCCTTTAGTAGTCTCTTATCCATGGGTAAAATATGGGGTGGTGAATTGTATTCTTAGTCCGTGACCACACTGGAGTTCAGTCAACAACAAAATAATAATAGACAAACCTGTTGAACTTCTTGTTGGTTCTGCTCAGTAGCGGTCGCGTTCTGATCTGATGGTAGTTTATTGTATTAACTTAAGTTAAAATTTTATAATTAACAATATGTTAGTTCCCTCGTTGGGTTCATACATAATAAATGATTTTGGATTTGAATTTACGAAAATATATGATTTTGTTGATTCTCAGAGGCGCCCGTGATAACTGGTGACACTTCAATGACAGTTATAGCTGGTACAACAGCTACTATTAAATGCACGTGAGTAATTTTATTTATTTATAGTATACAATCTTTTTTACCCGCTTTGGTTTAGAGTTTCAGTTAAGATTTTGACATTTTGTTGTTATGGTATAAAAAAAATGTTTTATTATTAAAATACTTTTGTTTGATATTAGATGAGAACACTTATTATTTATTTCATTTCTTATTTGATTATATACGCCAAATGTTACTTAAAAGTTTATTGAAAAAATGACAGCAACGTTAAACTATGTTAAATACATAAAAGTTTATTGATAAATTCGTAAAAGGAAATATTTATTTCATAATACCTATCATCATCTCAGAGCATATATGTTCCACTGTTGAGCTCGAGCCTCTTCCATAATGGGAGGTAAAATGACCTACTATACCACGCTGGTCAAGGATGTTGGTATAGGGTTTTGTTTCGAGTTTTTCTTTTCACGCTATGTTATATGCGGTTTATGTCCCTTAGTCGTCTCTTACGATCACCCACAGGTAAGACAGGGGGTGGTGAATTGCACATATACCTATTCATGTGTGTATTATAGTCTGTCTAATCTAAGAAGTGCACTTTGACGGCTGTCTGAGTAAGTTGTCTAGGTATGTGAACCAAATAATCGCTATCAAAAATATCCGATTTTACTGAGAAATCGATATTGATTCTTTATAATTAATAATCGGTTTATTTTTTATTTTTCAAAAAGGTGATGAATAAATTAAGTGCTAAATTAGTACTAAACAAATTTACTTATTTCAGCATAGAATCTATTCATCATATTTAGTAGGATTAGGTTAATTAAAAATAAAAACTGGATTTGAAAATGGCTATTTATTAAGAATTACTACTATTACTTGAATTATTAGCGTCGCGAACATTAATAATTATTTCCTCATCAATGAAAGGGTCGAAATGTACATCTCTGTCAAAATCTCTATTCGATTAATTGTATTATTCTAATATTTTTACCGATTATTTGGATAATCGTGAATTGGAAGTTGTCAAGCACTACCGTATAGAACGTGATGACGTGACATTGTTAGGTCGTCATTAACAATTACTATTTACCATGTTATTTCTATTTTAAATTAGTTTTACGAGTTTCAACATTAGATTATTGTACAAGTAAGTCACCCGCAATGTTAATTATGTAAATAACTTAATAGTTGTTTAAAATTTCAGGTTTAGTGTTTACAATCATGTGTATACGTTTGACCAATGTTATTGTGTATTAAAAAATGCAAAACGTCAAAATGCACTTCTTAGATTAGATGAACTATAGTAGTAGCTGTTATCTGAATGTCATCTCTCTTGGTCGTCTTTTACGAGACCCATACGCTGTAGTAGTATTCGGAAAAATCATATAGTATGCTAATTTCCCTTATTTAGGAGGCTCCTACTGGACAGTATAATGTACATATTCTGGGAAGAGGAAAGGACATCTTAAGACAATAAGCACATATTGTTCTATTTCAGTATAACGAAAGGTGTACCGGTACCAAAAGTTAATTGGCAGTTTATGGGTGCAAACGACACGAAATTCTCACCTTTAGAAAACTATGACAATGTAAAGAAAATTCCAAATGTTAAACAAGAAAATGCTGGTCGGTACAAATGTGTCGCAGAAAACATCGTTGGTCAACACGAACGTATCACCGATCTTATTGTTCAAGGTAAGAAATATGGATTATATATTTGCAATCTGTGTCCTTGAAAGTATGGTGACGGAGTAAGAATATAATTCACCACCCTATCATACCCGTGGATGATTATAAGAGACGACTATATAAAATTATAGATATAAAATGCATATAATATCTATGAAAGAGAAGAAAAATTCAAAACACAATTCTATACCAGCACGTCAGCCCAGCTTGGTATAGTAGGTTAATTCCTCCTATTATGGAGTAAGTTCGAGCCCAATTGTGGGACATATTTGAACTTAAATGATGAATGATGATGTGTTCTTGAAATGGTTTAAAACTATTTTTATTCATTATCATCTCATTATGTCTCTTCTTTAAATCTGAATGACAGTATGACTGAACAGAAGAAAGAAATATATCGGCAATGTAAGAATGACACCAAGGCCTTAGTGAAAGAGAAACGTGATAGAGCAAGTACGAGTGCAGAAGATAGGCTGACTAAAAACTTCGAGGGTAACACCAAACTCTATTGGAGGGAGGTGAAGAAGTCTCGGGGTGGTTGGTCAGCCTTCAGAATGAATAAAATAAGGTCTAAAGGTGGAGACATTCTTACACAAACACAAGACGTGTTAAGCCGATGGAGTGAATATTTTGGCGATATGTATGCGGATGCTACGGTTGGCGCCGGTGTTGCATGTGGTTTAATAGATCAACATTCGACAACGGCGTCCTCCGATGGCATCAGCATGGATGAAGTTGAATGGGCGATAAGAAGTTTGAAAAATGGTAATGCAGTGGGCATTGATATGGTGTCTGCCGAGATGATCAAGCTTGGTGGCTCCTGTGTCTGGGAGGCGTTCCTGTTGCTCCTCAATTTATGTTGGAGCTCGGGAATGGTACCCGGGGACTGGAATAGCGCAGTCATCGTGCCTTTGTTTAAAAACAAGGGTTCACATTATGACTGCGCAAATTACAGAGCCATAAGCTTGACCAGTTTGGCAGCAAAAGTGTATGGTAAAATTATTGAAAGGAGAATGAGGATGGTGTCCGATGGTTTACTGTGTGAGACACAAGGAGGTTTCAGGAGTGAAAGGGGATGCATGTATCAAGTGTTCTCTCTGCGCAACATTGTGGAGAAGCATCTGGCTTTAGGTCAGAGGGTTTTCTGCAGTTTTGTGGATCTAGAGAGAGCATTTGACACGGTTGTACGAAAGGAACTTTGGGACATTTTACCGGAGTATGGTATTAACGGTAAACTGCTACAGGCCGTGCAGTCCAGTTACATGGGCTGTAGAGCCTGTGTGCGGCTGGATGATGGAATGTCGCCTTGGTTTGACGTCAATATCGGCGTTAAGCAGGGGTGCGTTCTGTCAGCCAGGCTGTTTATCATATATCTGGATAAATGTCTCCAAAGGTTGAACGATATGAATGTGGGAGTCCAGATGGGCGACTCAGTGGTCACTGCTCTGCTTTATGCAGATGATGCAATCCTGCTGGCACAGTCAGCGACTGACCTGCAGACCCTAGTCGACACAAGTACAGATGATTGTAAGAAAAGGGGTCTACGCGTGAATGTGAGCAAAACTAAAATAATGGTCTTTGAAAGAGATGAAAGCAGAACAGATGTAAGAGTAACAATAGGTAATGATGTACTAGAGCAAGTGGATGAATTTGTATATCTTGGATGTGGATTTAGCCGAGATGGACGGTACACCACTGAAATAGAGCGAAGAGTGAATGCGGGAAATAGAGTGAACGGAGCGTTGGGGCAACTTCTCGGCAGCCACCACCAGCCAGAAGGCACGTGTAGCAATACATAACGCAGTGCTTGTCCCAACATTACTGTATGGAAGCGAGAGTTGGGTATGCAGAAAAGAGTATGAAAGTAAAATTAATGCGGTCGAAATGCGATCTCTGCGGAAAATCTGTGGAGTTAGGCTGACCGACCGCATTCGTAACGACGACGTAAGAGAGCGAGTAGGTATGAAAGAGAGTATTGGTGTAAAGATGCGAAAGGGAATGCTCCGATGGTTCGGACATGTGGTAAGAATGCTGAATGAACGTCTGGTTAAGAAGATATACAATGCGAAAGTGGAAGGTTGTAGGTACCGAGGGAGACCGAGACTAACCTACCTAGACCAGATCGGTCATGTACTGAAGGAAGGTGGAGTCAAGAGTCTCCGAAACCGGCGAGCGTGTATGAAGAGAATTATGAATGTTGAGGAAGCGAGTGAAGTATGCAGAGATAGAGTTCTCTGGCACTCTGTTCTCTCTGCCTACCCTGCAAGGGATATGGCGTGATGATATGTATGTATCTATGTATCATCTCATATATGTCCCATTGTTGGGCTCGAGCCTCCACGATGAGAGAGAAATTGACCTACTGTACCACGCTGGTCAAACATGTGTTGGTATAGGGTTTTATTTTGAGTTTTCCTTTATTAATTATATCGTATTTTTATTGTACAAAAATAAAATAAAAATATTATAAATATAGTTTTATCACTACTTTTAATACTAAAATTAACGTGTGTGATTTTATTCACAGTGCCACCAAGTTTCACATCTGACTCTTCATCTGTATACAAAGCTATCGAAGGAAAAGACACGACGCTGAAGATTATTTGCCCAGCCTCTGGTTTGCCTAAACCTACTATTACGTGGACAGTAAGAAATGAAACCATATCTACAAGTAAGTATTTATAATGATAAGTCACATACATAAATAGTGATTAAAAATTACTTGAAAAGCCAATGCCCACCTTTGTAGCAGTATTAGGTCACTGTTCTACTAAATCATCGGTAACTCAAAAAATGTACCCGTTAATAGGGTATAATTACAGTGTCTCTTGCGGCTTTGTTATTTGTATTAATTTCTTGGTTTCCTTTTCGGCATTCTTGTAAAAGAATGGTGGACATGTAGAATGGCGTGTAGTAACTAACTATCCTACTATTGTATCGTGTAAACCTATGCGCAGTCGTACTATTAGTTTGCTTCAACTTTAAAGCAGGAAGATGAAAGAAGAAGACGAACAAGAATGAAGAGTGTTATTAATAAGATTAATGATTCAATGAAATGAATACTAAATATAGTTAACTATTATAAAACTAATGACAATGGTATGTAATGTGCGAGCGAATATAATAATAGCAAAATAAGCGGGCAGTTAATCGTGGTGTTGACGAGAAGCGAGAGTGCGCACCTCGCCGTGCATCAGATGATATTACTGTATGGCCCAATATTCATTAGCGGAGCGGTTTGCTTCGAATTGTTGGTTTGCGGTCCAATATGTGGTAGTGGCGGATAGTCGCCACAGAAATAACAATCTGAATTCATTAGTTCTCGTGTGTTTGTCAATTGTGTAAATTCTTTGTATGCCGACGGAGTACGGATACAATTTACTGCACCATTTCCTATCTACAGGTGTTGTAAAAGACGACTAAGGGATTAAAAATGCATATACTTAAAGCAAAGAAAAATTTCAAATAAAAGCCTTACTACCCAACTTGTTGATCAGCGTAGAATAGTAGTTCAACTTGCCATTGTGGAATTATTTAAGCTAAGATAATGATAATGACTTTATTAATCAGTCCTTTTTTTTTAAATGACACAAATAGTGGAAGTTATTATAAACAGTAGATAGTTATCTATTGTAGCTGATATTATACATATATTGTTTCAGACGAGAAATATGTTCTAGAAGATGGAGCTTTAATAATTAGAAATCCAACAGTGAATGATTCACAAACGTACACTTGTGATGCTAAAAACGTTGCTGGAACAGAAAGTAAATCCTATACGCCTGAGATTCTTCGTAAGTAATGTTTATTAAGTACAAATAAACAGTGGCGAATGTTTCCCTTCGATTCTTTTTTATTGCTTATAGTGGCGAACTGGCAAGCTGAACACTTGATGGTAATTTTTACTGCCGCCCGTGGACTCTTGCGATATCAGGGGTATAGCTAAATCGCTGCTTCCTAACCAAAACTCACTTCAGTTAAGCTTCCGGCTCTCTCGCTCACCGAACGAAGCCCAACGATTCATTGCCACTGCTCAGATTTTCTGCTCGAGTGTAGTACTACCCCAGACTGCAGAAAGAAAACTGCCAACAGTTTTCCCCTACCACTATATTTTTTTTATATATGAATTTATCTTTCCTTTTTTGTCTCATTGATATAACTAATAAGTTGGCTCAAATTCTGGACCAAGTTAAAAGCATTATTTAACTTATGCGTGATCTTTTAGTTTAACTTGGCCATTTCTTTTTTAATATGACGCTGGGAGCTTGTGTTTGATATCAGTAAACAGTTTTTATTTACCGTTTTGACAAATAACAAAACAGAAAGCAGTCATAAGGACTGTTGACAGAAGTGAAAACTCAATCCTATGAAAAAAAAAACAAGTACAAAAAATAGTGTGCTCCAGGGAGTATGTATGGGTACCATACCATAGCATACCATCACGCCACATCCCTTGCAGGGTAGACAGAGAGAACAGAGTGCTAGAGAACTTTATCTTTGCATACAATAACTATTAAAAACTATTGAATAGAAACTATTAAATAATTGATAATAATTAATAATAACAATTATAACGACCTTGGCCAACTCCATTTGATGCCGTTTGGTCGTCAATGACATTCCCAAGGAGGGTTGACGTCTGGCAGGCGACCGGTCATAAAACTATTGTTAATAACTTTTACAATATGTACTATGAAAGAAGAGTACATATTGTATCGACCCCAAGTAGTTGGAATAAGAGTAGGAGAACGATAATGATGAATAATTATTACATATAAATTTAATTTACTAAACACAGCGACACAGCAGTGACGAGAAATCGACTGTATTTTCTCGCTCGTGTACACTCGGTCCTCCCGAGTTCACGCGATCGAGCCTTTTACCTTAGAGCGTGACGGATCAGCCTCACTTACAGCCTACGAAAAAAGCAGTGTGCGGTGCCCCAAAAGAAGTTGTCACTTCAAAAAGAATAACTTAGAATTAATTTAATAATGATAATTATAATACACATTATTGTATTCATTTATTTGTTTTTCTTCAGAGAAACCGAGTATAACTGGTGAAACTTCAATGACAGTTAGAGCTGGTTCATCAACCGCCATTAAGTGCTTGTAAGTATATAGTTTAACTATACAGGGTGGAAGTGGACCGCTCCCGAAAACAAAGACAGGTGACCCTACTGGTCCTACTTGTAATGATAGGCTAGAAAAAAAATCGATTGAGAAGAAAAAAAAATCGATTGAGAAGAAAAAAAAATTGATTGAGAAGAAAAAAATATTTTTTTCACAACGAGTTTTAAGTTTTTTTCATATTCCATCGTATTAGGACAGTGCCATGTCACGATAATTCCATAAAAAATACGTAATTTTACCCAGATGAGAAAAGGCGCATATTATATATATATATATATATATATATATATATATATATATATATATATATATATATATATATATATATATATATATTTACACATACATTTTATTAAATTACTATTTATATTTATTTTATTTACATTTCTATAAATATTTTATCACTAGTAAATTTTTGCCAGTCTCATCCGCTTACTGGCCATTCCCGTAGGAATATGGTTATATAATATAACCTATCTTATTTATTTATTTAAAATTGATTTAGTAGCTAAGGCGTGAAGCCATGTAGTTTTTACGTAGTGGCTATGTTACAAGCTGATAATTTAGTTTCCCATAGGTAAAGAAATGTTTAAAATCAAGTTTTCAGCATGAAAGTGTAGTAAACAAACTTACTGTCGCAATTTATAATATAATATTAAAGTTCTTAACTTTAATATTTGATTATTGAATTCATATATTCGCGTCATTGTTTAAGTTTTTATTAGTTATTCACTTTAATATTTATTTTTATTAACTATCTTAACTTTCATTTTTGAAGGCCTATGTCCAAAATTGGATCTCCGTAGGATAATGAATGAATAAATAGATTTAAAAATAATTATATATTTTAATTTACAATTTCTATACTTTTTTGACTGCACAGATACTGATCTTCTTCACAGGCGTAGTGGTTAAGGTACTGATCTTCTGTGCCAGTGCCGTGGGTTTGATTCCTACGCAGCACAACACTTTGTGCGATCCACAAATGTTCAGAGTCTGGGTGTAATTTGTTTGCGTTATGTTTGTAAAGTACCCCGCAATACAAGGATTATTTCCTTAAAGCAGGTTGGTGCCTTTAAAAACAAAAAATATACCAACACGTCTGACCAGCGTGGTGTAGTAGGTCAATTTCCCTCCCATTATGGAAGAGGCTCGAGCCTAACAGTGGGACATATACGAGCTGAGATGATGATGATGATGTACAATTTACAGATTGCTGGGTGGTGTACCGGTGCCGGAAATTACATGGCAGTTCATGCCTGAACGCGGATCGAGATTCTCAACATTATTACACACAAAATACAATGTAATGCCGATATCATTTGTCTCAAGTTCAGACGCTGGTCGTTACAAATGTGTGGCACACAACGTTGTTGGTGACAGCGAACATGTAACAAGACTTGTTGTTGAATGTAAGTCATAGCTGTTGTTCAATTTGAAAAAGATTTTTATAAATTACTGATTTTTTTCGATATGCGTACCGCAATGCGGGTTAGGGCGTCCCCCGGAGGCGACGCGTACCGACCCGCCCCCGTCGGTACGAACATCGGCAGTTGCGGCGATGGGGGGCGCCACCCATCATGCCTTGCCCAGTCAGGCGAGTCGAGGAGAGCAGAGTGCCGGGTGGGCACGTGGAATGTAAGAGGTTGTGTGGAAGGTAAGTTGCACGAGCTGATATCCGTCATGGCGGACAAACAGCTAGACGTGCTCTGTGTAACAGAGACCAAGCGAAGGGGCAGCGACGGCTGCGATCTTCCTGATGGCGGGATGGCTCTGGGGTCTGGTGTACCACAGAGCGATCGAGCCAGCATGGGGGTAGGAGTGCTGTTGTCCTCTCGCTTGGCTTCAGGTGTGAAGGATTACGGAATGTATAATCCCAGACTTCTTTAGGTCCGTATAAAACTAGGTGTCACCAAGGTATTCATGGTTGTAGCATATGCTCCCGTAGGATCCTCGGTGGCATCAGACCTAGAGAAGTTTTGGGACAATGTTAGAGGATTTCTGGATATGGCAGAAACCAGTGAACGCGTGATTGTATGCGGAGATTTGAACGGATGGGTGGGGACCAAGCGTCCCGACTATGAGGACGTACTTGGTCCATTTGGTGATAAGAGAATGAATGACGCAGGTAGGCTCATAGCGGATGTATGCATGGAGAGAAACCTTATTGTGTCAAACACATTTTTCCAACATAAGGACATCCATATGTATGCATGGAGAAGGAATGAACAGAAAAGTATAATAGATTTAATTTAGGTAGACAGTCGCCTCCGAAGCAGAATATTGGACGCAAGAGCCTACAGGGGCCCCACAGTCGATACGGACCACTATCTCGTTATTGCGAGATTTAGTGGTCTGTTCAGAAAGTGGAGGCACTGGCGAGAGCGTGTCCACTTCGGAGGGCTTGAAAGAATAAAGGTTGAAAGGTTGCAAGAAGAGTGTGTAAGAGAAAAGTATGCAGAGGGTGTCCGAGAACGGCTGACGATGGTAAGCCAGCCGCAATCGGACATTGAAGAATGCTGGAGAATATTGAAGGAGAGTATGGTAGATACAGCGAAAGAAGTATGTGGAAGTTCAAAGAAGCATAGAAAAACAAATGGTGATGCATGGTGGGATGCGGCAGTGGCAGCTTCCGTAGAGCAAAAGAAGAAAGCGTGGCTGGACTATGTCTCTTCTTTGAATCTGAATGACAGTATGACTGAACAGAAGAAAGAAATATATCGGCAATGTAAGAATGACACCAAGGCCTTAGTGAAAGAGAAACGTGATAGAGCAAGTATGAGTGCAGAAGATAGGCTGACTAAAAACTTCGAGAGTAACACCAAACACTTTTGGAGGGAGGTGAAGAAGTCTAGGGGGTGGTTGGTCAGCCTTCAGAATGAATAAAATAAGGTCTATAGGTGGAGACATTCTTACACAAACACAAGACGTGTTAAGCCGATGGAGTGAATATTTTGGCGATATGTATGCGGATGCTACGGTTGGCGCCGGTGTTGCATGTGGTTTAGTAGATCAACATTCGATAACGGCGTCCTCCGATGGCATCAGTATGGATGAAGTTGAATGGGCGATAAGAAGTTTGAAAAATGGTAAGGCAGCGGGCATTGATATGGTGTCTGCCGAGATGATCAAGCTTGGTGGCTCCTGTGTCTGGGAGGCGTTCCTGTTGCTCCTCAATTTATGTTGGAGCTCGGGAATGGTTCCCGGGGACTGCAATAGCGCAGTCATCGTGCCTTTGTTTAAAAACAAGGGTTCCCGTTATAACTGCGCAAATTACAGAGCCATAAGCTTGATCAGTTTGGCAGCAAAAGTGTATGGTAAAATTATTGAAAGGAGAATGAGGATGGTGTCCGATGGTTTACTGTGTGAGACACAAGGAGGTTTCAGGAGTGGAAGGGGATGCATGGATCGAGTGTTCTCTCTGCGCAACATTGTGGAGAAGCATCTGACTCTAAGTCAGAGGGTTTTCTGCAGTTTTGTGGATCTGGAGAGAGCATTTGACACGGTTGTACGAAAGGAACTTTGGGACATTTTACCGGAGTATGGTATTAACGGTAAACTGCTACAGGTTGTGCAGTCCAGTTACATGGGCTGTAGAGCCTGTGTGCGGCTGGATGATGGAATGTCGCCTTGGTTTGACGTCAATATCGGCGTTAAGCAGGGGTGCGTTCTGTCAGCCAGGCTGTTTATCATATATCTGGATAAATGTCTCCAAACGTTGAACGATATGAATGTGGGAGTCCAGATGGGCGACTCAGTGGTCACTGCTCTGCTTTATGCAGATGATGCTGTCCTGCTGGCACAGTCAGCGACTGACCTGCAGACCCTAGTGGACACAATGACAGAAGATTGTAAGAAAAGGGGTCTACGCGTGAATGTGAGCAAAACCAAAATAATGGTCTTTGAAAGAGATGAAACCAAAACAGACGTAAGAGTAACAATAGGTAATGATGTGCTAGAGCAAGTGGATGAATTTGTATACCTTGGATGTGGATTTAGCCGAGATGGAAGGTACACCACTGATACAGAGCGAAGAGTGAATGCGGGAAATAGAGTGAACGGAGCGTTGGGGCAACTTCTCGGCAGCCACCACCTCAGCCAGAAGGCACGTGTAGCAATACATAACGCAGTACTTGTACCAACATTACTGTATGGAAGCGAGAGTTGGGTATGCAGAAAAGAGTATGAAAGTAAAATTAATGCGGTCAAAATGCGATCTCTGCGGAAAATCTGTGGAGTTAGGCTGACCGACCGCATTCGTAACGACGACGTAAGAGAGCGAGTAGGTATGAAAGAGAGTATTGGTGTAAAGATGCGAAAGGGAATGCTCCGATGGTTCGGACATGTGGAAAGAATGCCGAACGAACGTCTGGTTAAGAAGATATACAATGCGAAAGTGGAAGGATGTAGGTACCGAAGGAGACCGAGACTAACCTACCTAGACCAGATCGGTATGTTGAGGAAGCGAGTGAAGTATGCAAAGATAGAGTTCTCTGGCACTCTGTTCTCTCTGCCTACCCTGCCAGGGATATGGCGTGATGAGTTGTATGTATGTGTGATTTTTTTCATTTAATATGCTTGATTATTTATAATAACCCAATTTGGAGCGAAAAATGATTGTCACAAGTGGGAATTGAACCCTCGCCTATTGGAAATGCGTTCCATTGCCATTATAACGGGGCTTTTACTGGAAGGTAGCCGATGTTGCAAGGAGTAACTTAAACTACTTTTATTGTATAACATAAAATAAAGTTTCGCAAAAATAAAATTAAAACCATGACGAGCGACTGATGAATGGGGAAGGATATAGGCTACATTTTATCAACAAATCACGCGGGCAAAACCGCGGGTGAAAGCTAGTGGATTATAAATATACAGATATTAGTTTAAAGTTAATAAATCCTCTACTAACATTGTGAAATATTTTTACGGCCCTTATAAGATCTATAAATTCTATTTGGATTTTTTAGGATATTTTGAGTTTGATACATATTCATAATTTATATCCGTGTGGTGACGGAGTAAGAATACTATTCACCATACCATATCTTACCCGTGGGTGATCGTACGAGACGACTAAGGGATATAAAACGCATATAACATCTATGCGAGAGAAGGAAAACTCGAAACAAAACCCTATACCAACACGTCTGAGCAGCGCGGTATAGTAGGTTAATTTCCCTCCCATTACGGACGAGGCCCGAGCCCAACAGTGGAACTTTTATGGGCTGTGATGATGATGATGATGACATATTCAAGTAATATATTAAGTGTGTTTTTTTTTAGTGTGTTTAGCTGTTAGCCGGAGATGACTTTGACAGCTTTACGTGGACTATGGGTGAGCGCTGAGGGCTCTCAACCCGATTAAACTTAGTTAAGCAACATAGCCCAAGGGCTCCCCCTGTGGGGAATTGACCTTGACTTGGAGCGTCGCTGGTGGTAAAGTGGGCGTGCCCACGTTTGGATTTATGATTCGCGTCGCGATTTAGCACCTCGACGGCGAGGAAGTTAAGTTGATATTAAATGTGTATAATAATGATTTTCAGTTCCACCTCTGATAATCAATGGGAATATGAGCACTTATGAAGGCGTCGAAGGTGATGTGGCGCTGAAAATCCCATGCGAAACTGTTGGAGGACCACCTCCTGTTATATCTTGGTCGGTCAATGGAACTAAAATAACTGCAGGTAAATATATTAAATTACAATAATAATGCTGTGTGGTAGCGGCTACGAATACTACCAACCTTTAATTTCCTCGTGGATGTCGTAAAAGATGACTAAGAGCCTTATAACGACCTGGGCCAACTCCATCTGATGCCGTTTGGTCAACAATTACATCGCTAAGGAGGGTTGACGTCTGACAGGCGGCCGGACATAAAACTATTGCCAATAACTTTTACAATATGTACTATGAAAGGAGATTACATATTGCATCGACCCCAAGTAATTGGGATAAGAGTTGGAGAATGATGAATCCTATAGATACTCAAGGTTGGATAAAACAGTTCTCACCGAAACACTATATGCTGTCTTAAACTACCACAAATCCATAGGTTACCTGCAATTTTTACTACTTTTAGGCGAATATTCACTCGCAATATTTTCATTTTCATATCGGCTACGTTCTTTGGTTTTTATTTTTTAAACAACTTCTATTCAATGAGTACTGGTTTGAGTAAAGACCTTCCATGCCAAGTATCATGGATTTCATTTCCACCCAGGATCGTTTTTAGTGTAATACAAATTATTATTGTTCCAAAACTGGTTTGTTATTTGTGTGTTGTCAATTTTATTTTTGTAAAGTCCCCCACGATACAAGGTTTTAGCATGGGGTGATGTCATTTAAATAAAGCGGATATGATTTACTTGGAAAGATTTATGTCCTATAATAAATATGAATAGTCTCACGGATGGATGGATTATATTCTTTTAAATAAGTGTTTTATTAATTTGATTTTGAGAATTCAACTTACGAATTTCAGATGCACGTTATTTAATATCTGATGGCGCGCTAACAATCAAAGACCCCAAAACTAGTGACTCTGGATCCTACAAATGTGAGGCAAATAATCATTTGGGATCTGTATATAAAATATTTGAGGCAAATGTTTTAGGTGAGTGAAATGAATATATTTTTTTATTGCTTATGGTGGCAAACGAGCAAGCAGCACACCTGATGGTAAATATAATACCGAGGGTATAGCTTAGGCCGCTGCCTACTAATAAAATCCCCAAACCCACACAGTTGGGCTTCCGGCTCTCTCGCTCATCGAACGAAGCGCAATAGCACATTGCCATTACTCAGACGTCGATCTCCTGCGAGTGTGTACCCCGGACGCACTGGCCGGCGGCTGTATACAGAGAACTATCAACAGCCTGGCCCCACCATTAAACTATTATATCAATAATTATAAATATATATTACAATAGCAGTTATTATAGTTCATAAAATATAGCTTGATCTCTGTGACAGTTGGCACTAGTGCCGCACGCTTACGATGTAGTCTATATTTTTGTCGATATAATTCCTTATTTTTGAAAGTTATTTGCTACCGCAATTGAAAAACGATGTATAAAAATTTATTTAATTTCAATCAAATGGATGGGTGAATCGATTATAAATGTAAAACAATCTATGAAAATCTTATTGAATTTAAATTAATGGATTTTATTTAATTTAAACTAAAGCAAATTCTTTTTATTATTCGAAAGGAATACATCCAAGTTCATCGTCACTATTATCATCATCTCTGGAGCATTCCTGTAGGTTAATAATGAGTTCATGAATAATCATGTTTATTTTATAAAAGAAATTGTCTTTTTAATATAAAAGAAATGGTCTTTTATAATATTATAACTGATATCTCAATACTACATTAACACAATTTACTTATTTTATAGAGTACAAGTATTGGTGTATATGTTCATATTTTTATATTCATAATTCAGTTGAGATATAACTGGCACGTAAAGAATGAAAATATAGGCGTTACAAATTAAAATTGTAAATATGACGCGTATTCAAAATTATTTCATCGGTTTTTTAGCTATCTGTCACAGAGATCAAACTATATTTTAAGGACTATAATTAATATTAAAATATTATTTTTTCTTCTTATATATTTTTTTTTATATTAAAAAGATATTAATTTATATACATATAATTTCAAGTAAATTTAAGTTACTAGCGAGCTGGATATACCAGCTCGCTAGTATTACATCAGGAGTTGTATAGCCATATGTGGCGTCTTTTCATCATAGTTGATTGGATACGGCCCGGTCATACCATTAAAAAAAAACAAATGGTTGTCTGAAAACTCAGTTTACGTACGATAATTTTACGTTATAACATTATAAGAAAACAATAATGAAAAATTGCATACTTTTATGAATTGAACAAATATTAACAATGGAAACCATATAAACTTTTCACTTAAATCTATAAACAGTTAACAAAAAAATTTGCGCTAAATTCTTAAAATGCAAAAACGGTTACGCTGAACGTGCTTCTCTATCGCTTGTTCCGCGCTCTCGTTTGCACGCTCGGCTCCACGTAATGACGTATTATAAATCGATGAACACCAGCTGCTCGCACGAAAAAGTGTCACGTTCCGCCTGAGCCAAGCGTGCAAGCGAGAGCGCGGAACAAGCGACGGAAAGGCACGATCGGCCTACGCGTTCTTACATTTTAAGAATTTGACGTGAACTGTTGTCAACTGTTTATAAAGTGAAGTGAAAAGTTAATGTGGTTCCATTCTTTATGTTTGTTCAATTCATAAAAGTGTGCAATTTTTCATTTATGATTTTTTATTAAATTACCACATAAAATTATCGCCCGGAAACCGACTCTAATGACAACCATCTATTTTTTATATAACCTTTTTTAATTATTCGGTGTGCCATATAACCTTTTTTAATTATTCGTGCATGGTGGCGTTATTAATATAATTATATCTTTCATTTACAGAAAACCTACCAGACCTCGGTACCATTGAAGAGGTTGACATAAATAAGTTAGAACACTCTACATACAAATTATCTTGTGGTACCCCTGGACAGTCAGTCAAATGGTTCATAGTGAGTATTTAATTTTACGTCTTTTGCAGCTTTTGTGTTTGACTTTTACTTGACTTATGATAGCAGACCGTCAACAGCAGTTGAAAGCAGTATCGACTGCCTATCGCCATTTCAAAGCGCTAGTTTTTCATTAATAACATATTTAAAGACAAATTAATTTGTTCTCTTACAGGAAAAAAAAGATTTAGGCGTACCAGGGAATGATTTTTTCTTAAAAGGTCTCGAAGATTCGTACACGGGTAATTATACTTGTCGTGTGAGTGACATGAATGGTACTTATACAAAAACTTATAGTTTAAACATCGGAAGTCCGCCCAAGTTTTTGTTCCCGTATGTAAAACCTAACGTCGATTGGACTGGAAACTCCAAAACCATGTTGGATTGCAGCGTAGAGACAAACGCTAACGCGGAGGTAAAATTTCATTATTTCGTCTTTGTCTTTTCATTCATTCATTTTCATATATTAGAAAGTAAATTGATTTCTACAAGGTGGAGATGTCAATACGACAATAAATGAAAACACCGGCAATACTAGTGTAGTATTTTGAAACTATCTAAAAAGACTCACATGCAAATTTAAAAAAAATATTTTCTAACAAACTTTTTATCATAAATATTGAAACAAAATAGAACACCGTTTGTAAATATTAGTTCACTGACCTGTAATCCGACCGAATAGGTACCCTTTCATTTGCCGCGTGCTTTAGGTATTTTTAATTGTCTTATCTAGGTCTGATGACGCAGTTTATATGGATCTTATGGGTCATAAAGTATAATATGCATTAATTTGTATTGCGTTTGGCGAAGACTTTAAGTGGTAAACTGGAGATATGTAGGTACCTACCTTCATATTTGTTTATACCGATGCGGCGCGAGAGGTCTTTGATCTCTTAGTGATAGCCTAATAATTTTAATTTTTAATACAGAGTGTAGAAAATGTTAATAATACAAAGTAATGTGCTGTAGCTATACTATACGACATATTATATTCAAAGTTTGTATACAGGCTGGGCAATTCATCAGATACACTAAATTAAAATTATTGTCGTATGGTCGTCTCCACTCTGTATACCAAAATGGATAGACCTGAATTTTGTCATCATCATCATCATCATCACAGCCCATATATGGCCCACTGTTGGGCTCGGGCCTCCTCCGTAATGGGAGTGAAATTAACCTACTATACCGCGCTGGTCAAACGTGTTGCTATAGGATTTTGTTTCGAGCTTCCCTTCTTTTGCATAGATGCTATATGCGTTTTATATCCCTTAGTCTCGTCTCTTACGATCACTCGCGGGTAAGATAGGGGGTGGTGAATTGTATTCTTACTCCGTCACTACACGGATATGATATGAACTGAATTTTGTTATATACAAGTAGATGAATTTGTATATCTTGGATGTGGATTTACCCGAGATGGAAGGTACACCGATATAGAGCGAAGAGTAAATGCGGGAAATAGAGTGAACGGAGCGTTGAGGCAACTTCTCGGTAGCCACCACCTCAGCCAGAAGGCACGTGTAGCAATACATAACGCATTGCTTGTCCCAACATTACTGTATGGAAGCGAGAGTTGGGTATGCAGAAAAGAGTATGAAAGTAAAATTAATGCGGTCGAAATGCGATCTCTACGAAAAATCTGTGGGGTTAGGCTGATCGATCGCATTCGTAACGACGACGTAAGAGAGCGAGTAGGTATGAAAGAGAGTATTGGTGTAAAGATGCGAAAGGGAATGCTCCGAGGGTTCGGACATGTGAAAAGAATGCCGAACGAACGTCTGGTTAAGAAGATATACAATACGAAAGTGAAAGGATGTAGGTACCGGGGGAGACCGAGACTTACCTACCTAGACCAGATCGGTCATGTACTGAAGGAAGGTGAAGTTAAGAGTCTCCGAAACCGGCGAGCGTGTATGAAGAGAATTATGAATGTTGAAGAAGCGAGTGAAGTATGCAAGAATAGAGTTCTCTGGCACTCTGTTCTCTCTACCTACCCTGCAAGGAACATGGCGTGATGGTATGTATGTATGTATGTAATACATTTATAATACCATACATATTTATTAAATATTTACTTATTATTAAATTGTATTCTATCTGGTGACGAATCAAGAATATAATACCATCTTTTGCTATCCCATTGATATTGGTAAGAGATGACTAAGGAACAGAATAATTAATATTATTGCCAGACAAGGGAAAACCCAGGGCAATCTATTTTTTGGTAATTTTGTCGTCTTATTTCTGGGATATAAGATTGCACCAAAAGCATAACGAGAAAATGGGAGACAATTTCAACATTATGATAAAATCTGTAAGGTTGTTGAATTCACCGATAAAAGGTTTGAGATCTAAATAGTTGTAGTTTTGTAGACGAACCTAAAATTTATTTATTGGAAGACCTTTCTTAAATAAATTTAAAGCTCAATATCTTTTTTCTGCTATAAAAATCTGCTATTTAAAAATATGACTTAAAAGTTCAATAGTTGATTTTTTTACACAAAGGATATAGAAGAATAGGAATAAAGTTGTCTATTCTGTTATTCAGGTTGAGTGGACGTATAATGGCAAAATATTGAGTGAACGTGTAGCCTTGCGTTTAAAAATAATCGGCTGGGGACATTACACATGTAACGTGAGCAATGTGTTCGGTGCAATCCAAAGGAGCTTTGACGTTACGTCTTCAAGTAAGTACAGCAATCAAAATCTGAATTAATATATAATATATAGCAGCATAAGCTATTTATTTAGAACAGTTTCCAGAACTTCAATGGGTCCTGGCATAAAAACATATTATAGTCTTTACAGTTATGATGATAGCCTAGTGATTCCACAAGTGTAATAGTGGTAGGACCTCACTATTGACAGATTTCTGTCTACAGCCTTGGGCAGGTCCGTGCGGGGTGGTACCACACTTTCGCAGAAAACCGACGCCTAAGCAGTAGCAGTGTGCTTCGTTCGGTGAGCGAGAGAGCCGGAAGCCCAACTTTCTGGGTGGGTTTGGGTGTTTATTGGTAGTAGGTAGGTATTTACTGTACCCCCGATATTGTAAAGGTCCATGGGCGGCAATAACACTTAGCATCAGGTGTGTTGATTGCTCGTCTGCCACTAAAGGCAATAAAAAAAAGTGTTAGACTTTGGGACGCTCAAAGAGATTGGCTCCCCTAGCTGCCTCTGGCCCTTTGGTGATGGTCCAATACCCCAAGACATTGGATTTTAAAACCCAGATAAGATGAAAAGTAGTGTAATTTTGTAGACCGAGCAGTGGGCCACGCGTTAGTGCCTTGATGACTAGGCCTATTTTTTCATCAGATGATCATTAACTCGGGGTCCCTTTTTTATCTTATGCCACAGATATACCGTGGCATCAGATGGATATCCTACCGTTTGTAAATTATAGAAATTTACACCAACTTTCTAGTTTTTTATTCTAAATTTGAATGTATGTTTCAGAATGTCTTATACCCAAAACTGCTGAAGGACAAAAAAATCCTCTAATATTGAGTGCAAGTTCTACTTGGCCAAAATTATCAAGCACCGATGAGTACTTCGTTGTTAAAGCTAAACATGATATCAAATTAGCTTGTCCCAACTACGAAGTAAACAATTTGAAGAATTTCCCTAAACAACACGAAATAACAGCAACTTGTGTGAAGCAAGATATGTTTGTTGCAAATGGCAAAGATTACAAATGGACCGATTTGAGTTGCGAACATAAAATTACTCCTACAGTTGTAAAAACAAATAAGAAATGTTTAACGGATACTTCAGACTTGATTCGTGTTGGATATGATGTTTCGGGATTTTTGGAAACATATCAAGTGTGTTATGATACATTCGAAAAAATACCATTATATTCTCGTGTGCATATGTCTGGAAACGATAATCGCTTTAGGAAAAACGGCAACCAGAACTCGAGCACAGATGATGGTGCATACACGTGTGAGACACTGACATCGAAATGTTGCTACGGTAAAGATCAGCTGATCAGCACTCAGGACCTGAGCGATGGTCCGTCTTATTATAGTGCCTTTGTAGATTCTTTGAATGATATCCCTGTGTGGCGTCCTTGCGATGAAGATAAGGTAAAAGAGCTTTATTTAATTTAATAGTAAATATCCTTATTAATTGTTGTATGGTTAGTGGCTACGAATACTATCAATCCTTACATTGCTCGTAGGTGTTTTAAAAGACGACTGAATGCTGTGCATCAATTTAGGCCAACTCTGATTAACAATTACATTCCCAAAGAGCGTTGGCTTCAGGCATGCGGCTGGTCACTCAACTGCCAAAATAAATTATCTAGATAAATGATCGTAAGCTCAGTAACTATAGATTGCTTCTTTGATTCAAGGGTTCAATTTCTGACTGTAGCGGACCTAGTGTGTTAATTTTCACCTACTTTTAATTTTTATGAAAATATTTTACTTTATCAAGCTATCTAGGCAAATTGGCATCGACTCGCCCGTTAGATCCTGGATTAAGATTATATAGTTTACTTCTTTAAAACTACGGTAGCTAACTCTGGCATTTACTATCGCGGCTCACTCGGTGTGTTACTCTTTCAGCTAGATCGTTAACGTCAAATTGATAAAGTTCCCGGACTCTAAAACGCAGTTGGCCACATTAGGCGTGGCAGATCTCTTCGGATAAAAACTTAAAATAATAAATCGGTCAAAAGATATTAATTAATTAATGAGCTGGAAAAATATCTTCTCATTAAATGTTTTACTGCTGTTTTATTATTCAATTGAAATTATATTAATTATTACATTTCAGTTGCCGTGGGATGAAATACAAAATAAAATCAGATCTCAACAAGCGTTGTACGACGTTGTAGTCTGGTCAGGAATTCATGGACTACAAAAGATGGGTAGACATGTTATACCACATTATCTATGGAAGGTATGTCCTATTATTTTACTTACTATTATCTTATATATTAATACTAAATGCTCTTCTAGTTTAATACAATAAAAATGATAAATTATTATCTGCTTGATGTGCTTTACAATTATTTGATTCATTATAAGAGAAGGAAATCTCGAAAGAAGTTTTTATACTAATCCATGTAATTGACATCACTCAATTCTCTTTTTGGAAGCAGCTCAAACCCAGCAGTAGGACTTATAAGAGCTTCTCTATGGTTCTATCTGAAAACCAGCGCTGCACTGTTTCGGTGTAGCCTATGCTGAGATAGGACCTCTTTCGGTCTCTGTTTTGTACTTAAGTGTTATTCTAATATCTGTTGTAAATTATAGTATCTGTTTTTTTATTGTTATATTTTGCAATTGTATAGTTTAATATGGTTGTTGACCTTATATTAGACAACTTTATGTAAATTCTGTGTAAGCTTATTACTCCGAGACCGAAATAAATGTATTTTCTTTCTTTCTTTCTTTCTTCTTCTCAACGATAATTATGAACAGGTATGACAAGCTGCTTTCGAACGGTTATCATAAAAGGTGAACATAAGCAGATGGCGCCACTGCAAAGAATAAAAAGAAATCACGAAATAAATGCCATTCCATTTCTTATCATTAAAACTATTGATAAAACACTCTGTAATTTCTATTTCTTGATGAAAATAATAGTTAAAGAAATAATTAAGAATCCATAGATGTTAATCCATTTCATCTGGAAGCGCTATGGTCTTCAATTGTACATTTTCAGCGACCATTTCTCCCACTTATATGCAGGATTTTATAAATTACCTGTTGTGGTGGTACCCGAACGCTATGATATGTTTCACACATTCTTCAAACGATCTTCAAGCAGCACTTTCTTGACAGTAGGAGTGGCTTGGTTGCACTCCTGGTATTGCAAGGTCTATGTGTGGCAATATCACTTCCTATTACGTGATCTGCTTACTCGTTTACCACCAAAGGCAATAACAAAAAGTGTAGCTAAAATACCGGTGGCGCAAAATGCTTATAGCAATATTTATACCGAGCAATATCTCTTTTTGATTTTTTTTGCAGAGCCTACTGTATTTTAGCTTACAATTTTTATTTATTTTTATTTTAATATCTTATGTATTTCTTACTTTTAATAATAATTATTTATTAAATTTTTGCTAGATTGTGGAATTTGATGGAAAGCCTTTGATAGCTGTTGCATACGTGAACGGCCC
Source organism: Lymantria monacha (assembly GCA_905163515.2). Taxonomy (NCBI): domain Eukaryota; kingdom Metazoa; phylum Arthropoda; class Insecta; order Lepidoptera; family Erebidae; genus Lymantria; species Lymantria monacha. The sequence goes on along the minus strand of LR991102.1, from coordinate 23,082,903 downwards.
ATTGAAAAAGGAGTATGAGCTAGGAGAAAAAGAAGGGTGCAATTTGTGTACAGACGAGACCGTGTATTGGCTGCAGGACCTCGGTAACCACGTATACTGTTGTTACGTAAAGCAATTCCAGGAAGCTTTCGGCTTAAAACTTATGAAAATTTAGTTTAAGTGTCCGTAATACTGTCTCTGCTGCGCTTATCGTAGCTGTTCGTCTACTTCTTTGTAAGTTGATTAGTCAATATTGCTTTGTCTCCCGCTTTGAATACGAGGGAAGTAGAATCATCTTTTTTTAAATAAAATGTCTTGCGCCCCCCCCCCCAAGATAATTAAAGGTATTGCCCAGGGCTTTCCGAAGATTAAAAAGAGACTATTATTGTGGTTTAAAGAAGTTGCAATGGTGGACTTGTGTGGGGGGATTAATCCCAAAAAAAAAATGTAATTGTTAATACAAATTTGTATGTCTGCCGAATTAACCTGACGAGTGCACATTTTTTAATGTCTGACAAATTAATCTGACAAATCAACATGACGTTGTTCATGTATGAATATTTTTGTAATCTACTTTTTCAATTTGTTTCTGCAATTTTTTTTTCTATAAACAAATATTTATTTTCTTGTTTCATATATTAATCACAAACACGTAGATGTGATGTCTAAAGTTATTCTAAATAAGCACTTTTCATTGCAATAAACTAATCGCTTGTTAAATTGTAATACCAAAAACTTGTCAAGAAAGAAAACCATTTTATTGATAGTTAGGATTTTCATTGACATTTTTATTGACGCTTTTATAGTATTTAGATACAATATTATAATAAGTCGAAAGGAGTTGCCCAAATGCCAGACCAACACTTGCAGCAAGAGTCTTGCAGTGCAAGGATTCGACAGCATTTTACGAATCCTTTGGCAAAGGAAAGGTTGTCAACATTTTGTATTCTTGATACCAGTACACGGGGAAATAATTTCATGTTATTTTAAACAGTCTCATGATAGATAGGTAACTATTATGCTGTGTACAGCATAATAGTTAGCGCCGCTGGATAAATAGAATTCAATTAATTTATTTGTTTTTTTTCATTTCCATGCCATGTGCTTAAAACAAATAACTGTGTTATTGCAACAGTGAGAGTTGCAAGACTTGGTCTTAGATTTGGGCAACACTAAATACAGATTGTGCAATAAGATAATAGATAAGTAACAGTAGTAGCAATTAATAGTAGTATCTTTTCTCTTTGAAAAATAATCAACGCACTAAAAATAAAGTTAATATTAACGTTTTCCTTTAATCAAATAAGTTCTATTGAGGAAACGGATCAACACGACCGATCAAACGAATCAAATACAGACACAATAGACTAACTCTAATAGTCGAATAATATATGGACGTGATCAAAGAACCATTTGGCATTGAGATTGAATCTATATCACTTGGCATGGGTGGACATCGCTTAGACTGCTGCACCATCTGTGTGGGGGCTTCCCCATCATATATATCCATGCATCCAAACAGTGAACATGTGACACGATAGAAGATATCATATTATTATAACTTATTACTTATTTACACTTATACTTATTATAAATTAATATTTTAATATGAGGTTTATTATCGTTTTTATCATAGATGACAACATGTTTTAAAATAGATTTCTAATTATAAATTAGTTAAAATATTTTTTGTTTAATGTATGTATAAACATATAGACAGACAAAAATTAAAAAGAATAGTTGGCTCCTACTACTGTTATAAAAACAATGTTATATTTTCTATAATAACTGTACAAAAATCAGTCTGTTATAATTTTATTATATGTATAGATAATTTAAATATTATGTTTTTGTAATAAATATAAGTTGTCGACATTTTTGTATGCTTTTTTTTTTCAATTATGTATTTAGTACGTTAAGTCTAAGGAAAGTCGAATGTTTTAAATATTATTAAAACGTACTTTTTTAAATTAAAGTATATAATTACATACGGATTGTATTTTTTAAGAGGATTTCTTTCGTCCAAAATATCTCAATGTCTGAAAACACAGGTCTACGACTAGTGTGTGTTACCAGTGACAACTTATGGCACCGAAATGTGGTCCCTAAATATAGGCCTCATAACCAAGCTCAAAGTCGCTCAGCGTGCTATGAAGCGGGCTATGCTCGGCATATCTCTGCGTGATAGAATCTGATACGAAAATCTGCAGAAGAACGGGTGTAACCGCCATAGCACGGAGAATTAGCACGCTGAAGTGGTAATGAGCAGGCAAAATCGCTTGAAGAACCGACAATCGCTGGGGAAGACAGATTCTCGAGTGGCGACCACGTATCGGACTACGTAGTGTATAGGATGCCTCTCCCACTAGGTGGATAGACGACCTGGTGAAATTCGCTGGGCATCGCTGGATGCAGGCGGCACAGGACCGCACTCTGTGGCTTAACATGAGGGAGACCTACGTCTAGCAGTGGACGGCGAGAAGCTGAAATGACGAATGATGATGTATTTTTTCATTTCTCCATTCCTTCTTACCACACTAATGAATAAATGTAGCTTATGAACATATATTTATACAAAATAATCATTTGTGGATTGTAGAAAAAATTGTCTTGCATGGAGATCGAACCCATGACATTATGAGAATTAGGAACTTAAATCGCTCGGTCAATCATACGTGCGGGTTCAATTTTATACAGCGTTTATTTCATCATTTTTTTTATCTCCACGCGGCAGTACGCTTTTCTGGATGGGTATAGCATTTTATACGTGTAATATACACAAGGCGTATGCGAAATTTTAATACGATTGCTTGTTGAAGTGACACTTCTTTAGAATCGTTGTGATTTCAAACTCGATGAAACGAAAAAATAAGTCCATAGAGACACAAACACATAAATGTATAGGATTCAGCCGGCGAGAGAATGAGATAGAACACATTAGACGTTCTCGGTCTCCTCTTTGTGCGACTCTTCGTAGCATCCCCACTATCGTCTACTAAACATTGTCCATATGTATGCTCCTGTGTAGTGAGATAGTCAGTATCACAGAACAATATACTCAGAGAGAACGACAACTTCATACTTTAGAATTGCTTACACGGTGCACACTAGCGCTCCAGTTTAATCCATTGAAAACATTCGTTGAGCGGGATATTTAAAAATGTAATTATATTTTTAAATATCCCGCTCATTTCAAAACAGCTGAATATCAGCTATCGAATTTCCGATTACTGTTTTTGCACAATACAATTGAGATATATACCTATATTTGAATATATAAATATTGTGCAAAAACAACAAACGAAAATACTTTGTACAGGGATTTACAATAGTTAAATAAAACAAGATGTCAGACATTCTCTGTACGATATTTACTTGAAGTCATACCACAATTTTACACACTTTACAGTTTACTTTCCAGCCTTTGTAGAAAATAACAAAAAGTGTCAGTTTTTCACAAATATAATGAGTCTCTATCTCTTAACACTTTAATAGATAACACAAAAGCGTCAAAATTTCACAATGGAGTTTTTATCTCATAAGTTGCTGTAACACAACACTAAAAGCGTCAACTTCGTCACTGATGATTGAAAACACTGTAAAATCACAATTATCTTACCAAACTAACGTTTAAAAACAAGTAATAGATATTAAAATAGAAATAACGCCGAACGCAAATCCAAACAGTCTTATCAAATACACAGAGTAAGAAATATTATGGTCAAATCATAGAGTAACATAATAGATTAAATTGTCAAAAATTTCTTTTAAGATCACGTCAGTGACGTAATTCTTATGTCTCATTCTTTAATAGAGCACCATCTCTTTTGTACCGATAAATCCAGTGTAAGCATACTCTGCTTTGAAAGCTGACTCCCTGTGGTCAGTATATCAATATCTTGCTCCAGGTCCGAGCGTTCTACGTGTTATGTTAGTATGTGTTTAATGCATGTGTCTGCGTCTGCGTATTAGAAAGTTTTAGTATAAGTGTGTTGATTGTTGATGAATTATTATTTGTGTCAATATTTTCATCTCCTTTTTATGTACTTATAAATATACAGTTTACATGAAGCGACTGTTCATTTTTTCAATAAGTTTTTTAATCAGGGACTTTTCAGAAGTTTCACTTCTACCGTATGTGACTTGCACACACACATTTTTTTTTGTTTTTGAACATGCAAATTATAGGTATATTCTAAATACCACCTTATTTTATATGATAGCTACTTTATCGGGAAAGGCTTTAGGCCATAACACAAAACAATACGAGAAATAAAAGCGATGCAGTGTCTATAAAAGTCAGCAATCGGTTAAAATTTCATAACCATATGCCATCACGCATTCGACGTTCTATACAGTCAACGTTGCATAGAAACTGCTGAGATCACAGAAATGATTGATTGATGTTTTGTGGATAGGGGATTTAGGGATAGATACATTTATGTTGTAGTAGCTCTTGTGAAGGCTCATTACAATATTTTTAACACTTTAAACCTGATGATGTTATCGCCCATTGGAAGGTGGCGATTCAAGGAGTATGCTCTGGCAACATTAGCGTTACGGTTGAGTAGTTTCGTGGCGAAAACTGGTATAAATAGCGGTTACAGACGGGTAGACGGGATTCTGTTGTGATATCTAATCTGTGGTAGAAAGGCTGTTAATAAGTTATATGTAGTTATAAATGTTTAAGTGTATATCTATGTCGTTTGTTTGATGTACTCTTATATCAGAAGTGCTCTTTGAATCACTGCCCACATAAAACCCACCGTGCTCCATTCTGCAAGGATACATGTATGCGCGTAACGTACAAAAATATTTGCTAAATATTATAAAGTGATTTTGGATGTCCCGGTATTTATTCACTGTATGTATATATAAAATACGTAAAGGTTATGATTGTATTGTAAAATATGTAAGTGTGATGATTATATTCTGTGTATTTAAAGGGCTAATCTGAAACCGTAGGTAGCGCGTACCACTAACAATTGTAATCGTGAGCAGGCTATATTGTAAAATAAGCGATGGATTGTAACTTTTAGTGAAGACATGTGCCGTATGTTCCTTTGTATACAAAAATGACACGAGTTTTGTTGGGTATCATAAATAGGAAATGATAATTAATGCATATATAAAATAACTGTTCTGCGATTTAGGAATTCTTATGCTACCCTCGCATGTAAATAAAGTTAGAAGCGTATGTTTACCCACGGCATACATACCTATATACTTAGATAATGACACCGCATTGAACATAGCTCATTTAAATGTGATACAAATCTATTAGCGAAAGATGAAATAATAGTGTATTAACCAAAGCGAATAAGTTTCAGTACGTCAAAAGTGCAGTCGGGTGAACCAGATATCGGCGTATGATACCGCTGTGGCTGCAGAAGGTTACTGTGACACAAAGTTGATCGATCCGAAGTGGATAGGTGCGACCGTCCAACACTATGGTGAGATCTATCTATAGTACAATTATGGTAAAAATGCTGAGATTAATTGATGAACAAAGTGTATATGTCGGTAAAGGCACGATGCAAAAGTGGTACTGCATAAATACTTTAAAAATGATGAGATTAATTTATGGACAAAGTGTATATGTCGGTAAAGGCACGATGCAAAAGAGGTACTGCATAAATGCCTAAGTTAAGCATATAATATGCACTGCGTCTTACTATTTTGTATAAAATCGTAGAATTGACTACTGTATGAACATAGTAGTAACATGAGTGATTAAACGTTATGGGTATTCATATGCTGTAAAATAGCCCAACTAGCCCACCATGTTAACGGGTAGATTGCTTGGTATCTACTTGAAACAACAATTGGGAAGTGTTATGAAAATTATTGTAGTGCTAATACAAAACTATTCATCTAATGAACATCATTCAGTTCAAGCCACTCTCAAACTGTTTGCGTAGGTACATATGCACAGTCTGTTTAGTAAGCATTGCAATAGGGATTCCAAAAATTGGAAGGTATACTATGATAATAGTCTGTTGATCTATTGAAACATTATAAGTGAGAAGTATGTTGACCGATAAAAGGATGACACTGTATTCTTGGGGTATTCACTGTTAATTGTATATGTAAAATGGCTATGTATTCCCAGTGATGAAAAAGGTCTTCAAACCCATGACATAAAACAGGCATTATGTACCAGCCCTGGAAGTTCTAATGTTATCAAAGTAATCGTCGAGATGAATATCTGACGACCATGGTTCACGAATAATTTATTATTGAGGACATCGTGTTAGTCATTAAAGTCAGGTGTGGCCGAGCTAAAAGAGTGTTATAGGTTATGACACGGATGATGGACTAAAATTTGTATTGGTATATATAATCTCAGGAATCGTCTAATGCTCTTGCTTCGGATAAGTGAACTGTGAGTGGTTATCTCGTCGGACAATGTATTAAAGAGAATTGTCTTAATGTTGTCAGTTTGTGTGGAAAGGTAACTATGGTTGGCCAAAGGCATCGCCTAGGGAAAATACAAACTGTGATCACATTAATGAGTGGCTATGATCTTGCTTGTTCATTTTCCGACTGCTTTGTTTGTATACATTATTGAAGGTAGCCGATTTATTATGTTTTCTTTAATTCACGGTTAATGATCTTGCTTCGGACAATTGGACTGTAGGTGGTTGCCTCGTCAGACAATGTATCGAAGGAATAATTGTCTTAATGTTGTCAGTTGTGCTAAGATGCAACTAGGGTTGGCCAAAGGCATCGCCTAGAGGAAAATGCAGACTGTGATCACATTGATGAGAGTAATACGTGTTCAATTGCCGAATGTTTTGCTTGTAATCCAATAATGTATACAAATAGTCGAACAAAGTTGGCAGATTAGGTCTTGAGCTGGCCGTCGATGGAATAGCTCAAGAGGCTGTTTGCATCTTTGGTCGATTCCCGTGATATAAACGAATTTGAAATTGAAAAAATGAACAATCGCTTCATGTAAACTGTATATTTATAAGTACATAAAAAGGAGATGAAAATATTGACACACATAATAATTCATCAACAATCAACACACTTATACTAAAACTTTCTAATACGCAGGCGCAAACACATGCATTAAACACATACTAACATAACACGTAGAACGCTCGGATCTGGACAAAGATATAGATATAGATATACTGACTATACCACTACACAGGAGCATACATAAGGACAGAGGCGGCTTTACCTATAGTGCAGAGGGTGCGTTGCACCCGGGCGCCGGGTGTCAGGGGGCGCCGAGAGCCGCTCGGGCAACATAGAGTCTCCACTGTAACGCTCCACACGGAACGGGCACACCGAACGTAGTGAGTGCCTAACCATATATAAACGTAGCGGGTGCCTTATTTGGGTAGGTTGCTTTGTCGCCATGCTCACTGTAACTTCGTAATTCGATCGTGTTTACCTGGTTTCGTGTCAAAACAAGGAGATTAAGCATGCGACAACGCATTCCAGCGAGGTTCGGAATTTAATCGAACGTGTTGTAACCAACAACCTATTCCATTTTGTTCACCCGCTTTGGTACAAGAGGGCGCCAGGTTATTGATTGCACCCGGGCGCTGCATGTGCTTGAGCCGCGCCTGCATATGGACAATGTTTAGTAGACGATAGTGGGGATGCTACGAAGAGTCGCACGAAGAGGAGACCGAGAACGTCTAATGTGTTCTAATCTCATTCTCTCGCCGGCTGAATCCTATACATTTATGTGTTTGTGTCTCTATGGACTTATTTTTTCGTTTCAATTATATTCCTAAAGAGTGTTGATCTCAACAGGCGGCTGCAGATTGAGATGGCCTAGATCGATGCACATAAATTATCTAGATCAATGATCATAAGCTTAGTGACTACAAATTGCCTTGTTGATTCAATGTTTCAACTCCTGAGTGTAGCAGATCGAGTGTATTAATTTACACATACTTTAAGTTTTTATGAAAATATTTTAATAACAACTTTGTCTGCAGCAGTGTAGGTAAATTGCAATCAGCTCGGCCATAAGACCCTGGACTAAAGATTAAATAATCAAATAGAGCTTAACCTTTAAAACTCTAGTGACTCACTCTTGTTTACGTCCCATTGACAAAGTGTCCGGACCCTAACGCAGTTTGCCACACAATGGGTGGCGTATCTCGTCGGATAAAAAGTTAAAACAATAAATAAATCAGTCAAAATATATTAATTAAGTAATAAATGATCGAGCTGTAAAAATATCTTCTCATTAAATGTTGCACTTCTGTTGTATTATTCAATTGAAATTATACTATTATATTTCAGTTGCCGTGGGAAGAAATATAAAATAGAATCAGATTTCAACAAGTATTGTACGACGTTGTAGTCTGGTCAGGAATTCATGGACTACAAAAGACGGATGGACATGTTATACCACAATATCTGTGGAAGGTATGTCCTATTATTTTTATTACTATTATTTTAAATATTAATATTCGATGCCTTTCTGGTTCTGCGTAAATGATAATCAAAATGATAGATTATTATCTGTTTGCGTGCTTTACAATTATTTGATTCATTGTAAGAGAAGGAAAGCTTGAATTAAGTTCTTATACCTACCAACCCATGTAATTATCATTTCCCTTCTATATATCGTTCAATTTCCCTTCTAATTTGGTGGCAGCTCAAATCCAGTAGTAGGACTAATAAGAGCTTCTCAATGATAATCGCGATCAGGTATGACAAGCTGCTTACCAACGGTTGTCATAAAAGGCGACTGAGTTACATAAACAGATGGCGCCACTGTAAAAAATATAAAAGGCAGTCATGAAATAAATGCCATAACAAATACATCGGCTGAGACTGATGTTGTAGGTCCATTTCTTTCTCATTATTGAGAATGCCCATGCCAAAAAGCGCAATTTATTTGGACTGAAAAATAAGAGAATATAAGCGTATGCGTTAATAAAAATAGTTATATTTTAGTATTTGTTCTGTGATTTAGAAAACGATTAGTATATGTTAACCTGGTTGGTATATATATCGACGCTTGAAAGGTAATAATTACCAAGCGACATGTAAATGAAAATACAGTTATTCAGCATTAAAATTATAGTCGCTTGTTCGCCGAAAATTGTGTTAATGTATTTTTTTTAGTTATCAAGCGACATGACCATATCGGTATTACAGTATCAACAGTCGACGCAGATTTTTTTTTTATTTACATGGTCTATATAACTCAATATCGCTTAACATGTCGCTTGGTAATTTTTGCCTTTTAAGCGTCAATATCTATCGCTTAATAGGCGCAATCTATTGATAAAACACTCTTTAATTTCTATGTCTTGGAAATAATAGTTAAAGAAATAATTGAGAATCTATGGACGTTAATCCATTTCCCCTGAAAACGCTATGGTCTTCAATTCTACGTTTTCAGCGGCCATTTCTCCCACTTATATGCAGGATATGGAATAAATTACCTGCTGCGGTGTTACTCAAGCGCTATGACATGTTCTTCTTAAAACGAGGTTCAAGTAAGACTTTCTTCACGGTAGGAGCGGCTTGGCTGTACCCCTAGTATTGCAAGGTCTTTGGGTGGGAGCATCACTTACCATCACGTGAGCTGCTTACTCGTTTGCCATCAAAGACAATAAAAAAAGGTGCGGCTGAAATACCAGTGTCGCAAAATGCTTATAGCAATATTTATACCGAGCAATATCTCTTTTTGATTTTTTTTGCAGCGCCTACTGTATTTTAGCTCAGAATTATTATTTATTTTACCATCTTATGTATTTCTTTCTTTTAATAATGATTGTTTTTGTTTTTTGAAAAAGAATAAAAATTTTTAATAACTATTATTTATAATTTTTTTGCTAGATTGTGGAATTTGATGGGGAACCTTCAACAGCTATTGCATACGTGAACGGCCCATTGAAGAAGGAGTATAATCTGGGAGAAATTATTTATGTTCAGACGAGACCGTGTATTGGCTGCAGGACCTCGGTAACCACGTATACTGTTGTAACGTAAAGCAATTCCAGGAAGCTTTTGGCTTAAAACTTATTAAAATTTAGTTTAAGTGTCCGTAATACTATACTCTGCTGCGCTTATCGTAGCTGTTCCTCCTCGTCTATATTAGCTGATTAGATTGAAATATTGTAGCTGGACCAAAAATGTACATAATTTACTTTAAGAAAAGAATAATAAAACAGTAAATTATTATATATGTACATATTATAACTAATGTTTAAGTGATTCTTCTAAATGTTTTTATTATTCGTTATTTTATGTTTTCGTTGGTTGTGTCACTGTTCGGTACAATACCAGCGTGAGGCATCGCAACATCGCGAGCCAATCAGTATGCGTTGAAGTGACGCGATATGCTCTCTGATTGGCCCACATAGTGTCATAGACCATAGTAATATTTCTCTGTTTGCCCTCTGTTTTTGTAATTATTAATATTGAAATATACGTTATTCACACATAATATTGAGTACTAATTGATTGGTATACCGTGAAACCAGGAAGCCTAGATTACGCACAAACATTTTATGGTCCTTCAGAGCCATATATATCAATAATATACCAATAATACGTCAACAATGTGTAAACATTGTCGGGTAGATAGCATACCGACACCTTAAGGCGTAAATATAATACGAAGTGAAATTTGCATGTCCTACAATTAGTCGCGGTGGTGTAGTGGCAGCACGATTGCGCCGGAATCCCAATAGGCGCGGGTTCGAATCCCGCTTGCGACATCATTTTTCATTTCGTAATCGGATTTTATAAATAATACATCAATTATACATCAGTAATTTCAATTTTACAATTTATTCATCGAGCGAAGCAACCTTTGAATAACCTCTACTGCATTATACGATTAAATATCAACAGAGAAGCTATTAAGTGGTCAAGTTCTGGTGGATTGACGTGAGGGTGGTAAGGTTGCCCACTATGCAAAGTGATTCGACAGGTAATCGTGCACGCGTTTGTACCAGTTCAATTATCAGTGTTTTCACGTAAGTACACCACTTTCTATAGCCACCGGGATGTCATTAAGTAAAGATAGTGAACTCTCAACCAAAAACGTGACAGATCTCCTTACAAAGACATCGGCGATCCTAAAACTGAAAAAATCTTGTGCGATTTAATTAGAAAGCGTGGTATATTAAAAGGCAGGTTAACGAAATTGGCCAATTATTTAAGTAATATTAGCGTATCCACAAGTGAATCAAAAATTGATCTCAAATTTCGCGTAAAGGTTGCCGAAATCTTATTTAATTAATTTAATGAGATACAGTCGAAGGTTGAGGAGTTGGTATTAGATTGTGACATCGATGAGCAGTTAGATCAACGGCAGTTGTTCGAAGACAGCTATTATTCTACCCTCGCTCGAGCTGAATCTATTCTTAACGTCGGTGAGAAGGTCGCTAATTGTTCAAATACGTGTCAACGTTCTAACAAACCGTCGGTTAAATTACCTATTATTACGCTGCCTGCATTCGATGGCTTATATGAACACTGGCTAGAATTTAGGGATACTTATTTATCATTAGTGCATACGTCAAGTGATATAAGTGATATCCAAAAATTTCATTACCTGAAGTCGTCTCTTAAGGGAAATGCTGAGCTAGTCATAAGCGCGCTCGAATTATCTGCTATCAACTATTCAGTTGCGTGGGAGTTACTTTTAAATAGATATGACAATGACAGGTTATTGGTGCATAGTCACGTCAAAGCGTTGTTTGCAATACAGCCCCTCCCAAAGGAGTCTTCTTCACTAATTAGGAAACTCATAGATACTCTCATAAATAATTTACGCGCACTAAAAACTCTTAGTGAACCGACGGACAATTGGCACACTCTTATTATTTACATTATTGCTTCCAAATTAGACAAAACTACAGAACGAGAATGGGAGGAACACAAGGGGTTATTACTATCGAATACGGACTCTAAAACAAAATTAAAAATTGATTGTTTAATTAACTTTTTAAAAACTAGGGCTGATCTACTGGAGACATTGGCATTATCACATAATAATTTACAATTAAATCAACGTAATTACACAGAAACGAAAAAAAATAGCTCAATCGTAAGGAGTAATGTTTCATCAAAATCGTTACAGCATCAGTCGCCAACTGTTTCCGACCGCAAAGCGCGTAGATCATGCGTAGTGTGCAATAGTAAACATCCAATCTATTTCTGCAATCAATTTATTAATATGGATTTGCAATCTAAATTAAAGATTATTAAAAACAATAAGTTGTGTGAGAATTGTTTACGTGCAGGTCATTCTGTGGATAGTTGTCTGTGGGGGCCTTGCAAACATTGCAATTTAAAACATAATTCGTTAATACATCCTAACGAATTAAATAATATTTGCAGTTCAGGGCAAGACACAACGATTATGGCGACGAGCGCATCGAACGCGCGCACGCGCACCTCGCTGCCTGCGCTGCCGCTCACTGATACACTTAGCAGTATTTCCACTGAGGAATAGGAAATTCAAGAACACAATGTAAACAAACATGTGAGATTGAAATTAAATCACGCATTAATTCTTATTCCACACAAATTAAATGTTTTGTTCTGCCAAAGATTACCGCTATATTGTCTGCCGTGCAGGCACAACGTGAACAATTCAATACTCCTGAACACTTACAGCTGGCTAATAATCAATTTTTAGACCCGCAAAAGGTAGATATTTTAATAGGTGCGGATCGATTTTGGGACTTGCTTATCGACGGCAAGATGCGCTTATCCAACGGTCCGATCCTGCAAAACACGAAGTTGGGTTGGACAATTTCGGGCCCCATTAATAATATTACGCATAAGGGTTCTGTCCAATGTAACTTTACTCATTCTTTAGATAACCAGCTACGTCAATTCTGGGAGCTGGAAGAGTTACTTAGGCCTCGGGATACGCACACAAATGTAGAGCGGGCCTGTGAACAGTCTTTCATGTCAACCACTACACGCAATGAGGATGGAAGATTTTGTGTTCGCATACCCCTCAAGGAATCACCTGACGTTTTAGGTGAATCGTTCTCTCAGGCGAAACGTCGTTTTCTATCGTTAGAAAAAAGGTTAACACACGCATCCACCAGTTACAAGAAATTGTATACTGAATTTATACATGAATATATTAATCTAGGCCAAATGAGTCAGATTGATACTACCGCGAATCCGCATTATTTCATACCACATCATGGCGTGTTTCGAGAGCACAGCACGACGACAAAACTTCGCGTAGTGTTCGATGCCAGTGCTGCGACCAGCAATGGTAAATCTTTTAATAGCATTCTGTTGGTAGGGCCGCCTATTCAAGGTGATTTGTTAGGTATATTGTTACGCTTTAGGCAATTTAAATACACAGCAATTGCAGATTGTGAGATGATGTACCGCTAAGTGCTTGTCGACCCTTCCCAACGAGACCTGCAACTCATTATATGGCGTGACGATCCGATGAAGTCGCTCGAATTTTATCGTCTGAATACCGTTACGTACGGAACGGCATCGGCACCTTTTCTTAGTGTCAGGTGCCTAAAACAACTCGCAGCTGAATGTAAGGACCCTGAGATTAAAAGAGTCATAAATGATGATTTTTATGTCGATGACCTTTTGACCTCAGTGAGGAAAAGGTCAAATTAATTAATATTTGTAAGTCTGCCATAGATATATTGAAATCCGGTTGCTTTCCACTACGAAAATGGATATTTAATATTGAATTCGACAGCGCATTTCCTCTGCCTACGTCATCAAATGCAAATAATACGGTCATAGGTTTAAATTTAGGCGATAACATTCAACGTAGAACATTAGGCTTGGGTTGGTGTAGTGCCGCCGACGAGTTTAATTTTAACACACAATTCCATAGTGGTAACGAACCTGTTACTAAACGTATAATTTTATCAATTGTTTCTCAGATATTCGATCCACTTGGCTTACTGAGTCCCTCTGTAATCATCGGTAAGGTATTACTACAGAGGCTTTGGCTATTGAAGGTAGACTGTGATGATCCACTTCCCACTGATGTCGTGCGTACGTGGCAACAATTTGTTAGCAGTTTATCCTATCCCAGTACAATAAAGGTAAAACGGCACGCTTTTTTAAGTAACGCCATTCGTACCGAGTTACACATATTTATAGACGCTTCACAAAGTGCATATGGTGCATGTGCCTATGTGCGCACCACAACAATCAGTCAGGTAGCGGTGAGACTATTCATTTCAAAGTGTAAGGTAGCTCAGTTGAAACCTTTAAGTATACCACGGCTGGAGTTATGTGGTGCGCTGCTGGGTGCTAAGCTATTTGAGAAGATCCACAGTACACTCACTCGTAAGTTTGATGACGTCACGTCTGGACTGACTCAACAATCGTGTTGGGTTGGCTACGCATGGCACCTAGCTTGCTTAAAACTTTCGTGCAAAACTGAGTCGCAGAGATACAAGAAATTACGGGTGAGCTTACTTGGCGACATGTCAGTGGTAAGGAGAATCCCGCGGACCTAGTTTCGCGTGGGGTTAACCTTGAGGACCTATCGTCGTCAATATTATGTGGGAAGGCTCGAAATTTTTGAATAATATTAATCTTATAGTCTGTCTAATCTAAGAAGTGCACTTTGACAGCTGTCTGAGTAAGTTGTCTAGGTATGTGAACCAATGGCCACCGAAGACAAAGATCGGGTACCGGTGGTCCGCTCGCACGGCGAAGAGAGGTGTTTGCAGGGTGGGTCCATGGGGTTGCGCGCCGCCACTTCCGTCGCCCCGGGCCGATTTGCCGGGGCGCGACCACATCCATGGTCCCACCTTGCGAAAAAAAAAAAAAAAAAATGTGAACCAAATAATCGCTATCAAAAATATCCGATTTTACTGAGAAATTGATATTAATTCTTTATAATTAATAATCGGTTTATTTTTTATTTTTCAAAACGGTGATGAATAAATTAAGTGCTAAATTAGTACTAAACAAATTTAATTATTTCAGCATATAATCTATTCATCATATTTAGTAGGGTTAGGTAAATTAAAAACAAAAACTGGATTTGAAAATGGCTATTTATTAAGAATTACTACTATTACTTGAATTATCAGCGTCGCGAACATTAAATAATTATTTCCTCATCAATCAAAGTGTCGAAATGTACATCTCTGTCAAAATCTCTATTCGATTAATTGTATTATTCACTCACAGATACGTTTATCCGTCATGGTACACTGGAGAATTAATACATTTTATAAAATTAAAATACTTCACTTTTAAAATGTTCAAAATTCAGGGTCTCCAATTTAATAGAGAACTTTTTAGATATTACAGGACTAGAGTTAAAGGACTAATAAATAATGCTTTTAAAAATTACTTGAGCACGGTTGGAAATAATATAATACATGATCCCTCAACATTTTGGAAATATGTTAGGGAGAAACGTACAAATAGACAACAAAATAGGGAATTCATACATAAAGATAAAATTATTGAAGGGCAGGAAGCCGTTGATGCATTTGCCAACTATTTCAGTTCTGTTTTTCATAAAACCAGTCTGAGATTGGACCCGGAGATGGCTAGTCGTAATGCACATGACGAAGGTTATTTAATGCAAATAACTTTAGAACATATTAAACCTATGGATTTTTGGCAAGCAGTAAGACGTCTTAAATTAACATCTGCATATGGCCCAGACAATATACCGGCTTTCTTAGTAAAAGACTGTTTCACAGCTCTTGAGGATCCCCTCTTACATATTTACAATCTTTCTATTCAGCACTGTTCCTATCCAAGTAAGTGGAAGGTGTCAAGGGTAACGCCAGTGCCTAAAACTGGATCGTCGACCGATATCACTAATTACAGACCTATCGCAGTGCTTTCGGTGTTCGGAAAGTTATTCGAGTCTATTTTGAACAATTATATTTCCATTCAAATTGACAGACTTCGCGACAACTCACAACATGGTTTTCGTCCCGCACGCTGTACCCTAACAAACCACGTAAGGTTTGTTGACTATGTTAAAACTAATATGAGGGCAGGTTGTCAAGTAGATGCAGCATATTTTGATTTTACTAAGGCGTTTGATTTGGTAGATAATGATGTTCTTCTAACCAAGCTTGCGTCGCTAGGATTTGGTATACATCTCGTAAGATTCATGGCGGACTTCCTTAAAGACCGAAGCCAATATGTAAAAGTTGGAAACTGTAAATCACAAGACTATTATACTCGGTCTGGCATAAGTCAGGGTAGTACCTTAGGGCCGACCTTGTTCCTTATCATGATAAACGACCTACCGAAAGTACTTTCTAGGGTAAAATGTCTCATGTTCGCTGACGACCTGAAGTTATTTACCTGTGTCGGGGGAACGCGAGACTGTGAAATATTACAGCAAGATATTAATGCGGTTGTTGAATGGAGCATGGAGAATAAATTGTCTTTCAATGTTTCCAAATGTAAGACAATTACCTTTTCTAGATCCCGCTCTCCAATCATAACGTCCTACGAGCTAGCAGGAACACCTCTTGAGCGTGTGTCCACAATACGTGATTTAGGCTTAACAATGGACTCAAAATTAAATTTTCGTGAACACATTATAGGTACAAGCAAAATTGCAAATAAATCTCTAGGATTCATAATTAGAACTGGTTCTCAATTTAACAATGTCCACGTTGTAAAACTCCTTTACAATGCCTATGTACGTAGTAAGTTAGAATATAACGCATTAGCATGGAATCTGCATGAAAGATTGTATACACTTATGATAGAGAGAATACAACGCAAATTTGCCCGATATCTGTACAAACGCATATACGGATATATTCCTTTTCTCTATCCATCAATGTTTGTGTCTGGGATGGTTGGTCTAGATACCCTTTTTTTTTTTTTTTTTTTGGAACGAAGTTCCTTATCGCGCGTTGTGAAAGGGGGCTAGACGGAAAAAATTCTTACGAAAAGTTGTCACGACACTTTTTGCTATAGTAAGCTATTGTAAGCTGTGCGGCGTCGCTCGTCGGCTCTCTTATAGAAAGCAAGCCAGATATTTTCATTTCTATTTCGCATTGAACAGTGTGGTGTCGCGACGATTTTTTTTATAGATAGAGTGATTCAAGAGGAAGGTTTATATGTATAATATATGCATAATGTACTAGAGAAACACTGATAATTTTAGAGGTTTCTAATGTGATGTCGTAAATAAACACATTATTTTGCGCTTACATTGCAAACGCTGGCTGAACCCTACGAAATAGATCAAAATAAAGTACTACAGTATTATACAGCTTAAAAAGGCCTACAAAAAAGTCCGCGATGGTATATATCTATCTCTTAAGGATAACATACTATATCCATTTTAATACTTTAAAAAATGTTCTATTATAAAACGGTAATTGAAAAGCTATTTACACAAATACTGTATTAATCCTTATCATTTTAAATACATTAGTTGGCTTGAGCATTTCATGAAGATATTTTTTTTCCTTCAGACCATGCAAATTAAATCAATACCTTAAGAGATATAGCAAAATCAAAATAATGCGCAACGAAATTATTTTCGCCCGTGACCGGGCCGCGTGGCCGGCTCGCGTTCGAGCTCGGGGCCGAAAAGTTTTGGTAGTCTAGTGGAATTGTATATCCTATTATTAATATTATAAACGTGAAAGTTTGTAATAATGTATGGATGTGAACATGTTTGTTGCTCTTTCACGTAAAAACTACTGAATGGATTTTGATGTTTATAGTAATATAGCTTGCACATCAGAATAACACATAAGCTATAATTTATAAAGATATTTTGCAAATTGGCTAAAATATAACGATAAAAATCGCTTAAGGCAGAAAAAAATTATATAATTAAAATAGAACTTCGTTCCATCCGGGTGTCCCTTGACACCTCCGGTTTTTTTTTTTTGGCGGCGGGCTACGGTACGTCAAACCCCGCTAATCCGTCCGGGGCGACACGAAAAGCGGCGCAAGACCCCGTAGACCCGCCCTACAATATACCTCTCGACGCCGTGCGGGTGGGTCACTGGTACGCGGTCTTTTACTTCAGTGGCCCACCCGGCGGTCTACCCTCACGGGTATCCTCGCTGTAATGTCGACGCCCGGACAGTTTGCACCGTCGGGGCGTCGTCCTCACGTGGTGGCCTCGCTTCCAGGGCGACCAGACTAATCCCCGGTCCGGTCACCCGCTGCCTCGGCTAGGGCGGCATGAGGCGGAGGTATTCACGCCTCCGCCGCCCCAGTCGCCGGTGGCGGCGCGAATCCTCGAAGAGAAGTTCCTCTCGGATTCGCCCCGCCGCTTCCTTCTGCGAGATGACGTCCTCGCAGAAGGAGGCGACCGCGTCCCAATTCCTCTCGCTGTCGACCATCGCTTTCACGACGGCCGGCAGCGAGAGGTCGGCACCGATAGCGGCGACAAGGGCACGGCGCTGCTGAGCCCAGGTCACGCAGACCTCGAGCGTATGCTGCGCCGTGTCCCGGTCGCCGCCGCACTGTTGGCAGGACGGAGTCGTCTCCACCCTTGCGACTGTGTACAGGTACTTGCCGAAGCAACCGTGCCCCGTCAAGACCTGCACCAGCCGGAAAGAGAGGACTCCGTGCCGCCTCTCCAGCCACTCCATCAGTACGGGCCGGACGGCCTCGATGACTCGTAATCCGAATCGAGGCCGCTCCAGCCGCGTGGCCCAACGGGAAAGAACCTCCCGGCGAGCGTCCTCACGCCAGGTGGCCAATTCGCTAGGCGAAACATCGCCACCTTCTTCGCGAGTTGAAGACACCCGCCGATATATTTCGGCGAGCATTGCCGCCTCCAAGTCCCAAGGGGGCGTTCCGGCCAATACGCATGCAGACTCGGTCGCAACCGTGCGGTATCCGCGGATAGCCCTGACCGCCATGACTCTCTGCGGTCTCCGCAGAATAGCCCTAAGACGGACGGTCAGAGCCCTCGCCCACACGGGAGCGCCGTACAATGCCATTGAACGGATCACCCCCGCATATAGCCGTCGACTCTCGAAGCTCGGTCCGCCCAAGTTCGGCATCAGCCGAGATAGGGCGAACGCCGAGCCGACTAGCCGGGGAACAAGTCTACGGAAATGCTCCCGAAACCACCAGTTCCCGTCGAGCACCAGACCCAAATACTTCATATGGGCCTGGATACTGATGGGGACGGAGTTGACGATGATCGAGACGCCGACGGGCGGCCCCATGAGGCGCCCATGAAACAGGAGCGCCTCTGTCTTCTCCAGGGCTACCCTAAGCCCCAGCGCCTCGATACGCCTGACCATCTCCTCAGTGCCGAGAGTGGCCAGGCTCATCGCCTCTTCCAGTGTCCTGCCCCGGGCTGTGACGAGCGTGTCGTCAGCGTAGCATATAAGCCCCAGCCCGGGGGGGAGACTCCCTCGCAACGCCCAGTCGTAACCGATGTCCCACAAAGTCGGCCCCAAGACCGACCCCTGTGGGACACCTCACGACATGGGCGTGCGCACAATGTCCCCCGCGCTATTCGCGCAGAGGACACTGCGCCCCTGCAAATAGTCTGCCACTAGCCGCCTCAGGTATAAGGGCACTCCGTGATACCGGAGCGCCTCCCTGATGCAGCTGAATGGCAGACTATTGAATGCGTTGGCGATGTCCAAAGACACCGCCAACAGCACTCCCCCGCCAGTGACGGCCTCCCTCGCCGTCTGCCTCAGGCGCAGTATAGCCGCAATAGTCGAACGCCCCCTTCGAAAACCGAATTGAGCGTCCGACAAATTGGGCCCCACCTCGTCTAGGTGCTGGACGATGCGGCCAGCGATGATACGCTCCAGCAGCTTGCCCACATCGTCCAGCAGCACGATAGGCCTGTAGGCCGACGGCGAATTCGGGGACCGCCCCGGCTTTGGCAGGAGCACCAACCTCCCCTCTTTCCAGCACCTAGGGAACTGTCCAGCCGCTAGACAGGCGTTGTACAGTTGCCTAAGGCGTGGCTCCAGGTGTTCGAGGAACATCATCAACACCCGGACGGGTACTCCGTCCGGGCCGGGATGGTCTAGATACCCTAGAAGTTAGATGAAAGTTTATGCACATTATGCATTACTATCTGCTGCTAGTTAACAGAGTGAATAACCCTTCGGTACGAGAGTGTATATATTTCTACGTGCCAGACCAATATATGCGTGGTATTGGACAACGACAACATCGTCTTCTTGTTTGTCCGCCATCATGGTCCTTGCCTCAGGCCGCGAGTAGTCCTACGGGAAGCGCTGTCGATCTTATAAACAGTTTTCTACAGGCTGATCCTGATGCTGATATATTCATTGATGACATGGATAAAATGGCTAATAGAATCCTATCGTATTTGAATAGTGCTTAATTAGAATTGTTGTATCCTATGTTATATAATTTATAGTTATTGTTTTGTTTTTGTGTTAGAATTTATGTTTGATTTATTACTGTTTTTTATGTTTTCTTAATTTTTATAGTTATATAAGTAGAACTAAGTAGCATAGCATTATAAGCGTTTTGGTTATACTGTAAGCTTATATTGTTTATATGAATGAATAAATAAATAAATAATAATAATAAATAATAAGAACAAGGATATTGTTGTTGAGTTTACTAACACTCTTAAGAAAGATTTTTTTTTTAAATCATTTAAAAGGTATAATTTGAGTAATTTAGATAAGAAATTTGCAACCGATCTCCTGGGGATTCCAGATAAGGAAAAATCCATAATCTATATGTCTGAGCTCCTAACACCGCAAGCTAAGCAACTTTATCATCAAGCACGTCTTCTTGCAAAAACTGATGGCTATAAATTTTGTTGGGTTAAATATGGTAGAATCTACATTAAGAAATAGGAAACAACACCGGCAATTTTAATTAACAGTACTGAGAAGATACTCTCTTTAAAAAATAATGTCACAGATAAAATTTTGTGACTCAGCTTGTTTTTCCTTTGTACTAATATGTTTTTCGTCAAATTACTTCTATACAGTAATAATATACTTTATGCCTCTATTAATTACGGTATTACTATTTATGTTAATGTGTATATCTATGTAATGTTATCACGTGTCGTTTCTTTATTTATGTATTTATACTGCACACATCTTGATTCTGGATACTCAACACTTAATTTTCTGAATACGATGGAGTATTTACAGTACCGCGTCCTCTGCGATGGCTTTATGAACTATATTAATGATAATACTTAATTATGAACAGAAATGTGGATGAACTAGCTTTGGATATTGATGAAATTTCTATATCCAAAGCCTTCGTTGTGGAGGAGGCGGAGGACTGTGCTCGTTATATAATGAGTAAATATGACTCGTTAACTGTACTGACACAAAATATTAGAAGTATAAACAAAAATTTCAATGATTTCAATATTTTAATGAAAAGAATTAATATTGACATTGACGTCATAATTTTGACAGAATGTTGGTTAAAATTTGAAATAGTAATTCCCATACTTTCTGGATACAGCATTTATAAAACTGCACATATACTCAATCAAAATGACGGTGTAGTTATATATGTAAAATCAGATCTGACTGCTTATGTTAGTGAACCTGATTTTTTTGATGCTAATTGCCTTGTTATCGAACTAGGAAAGTTATGTATTATAGGTATTTATAGACCACCTTCTTTTAGAAATGTAACTAATTTTATTACATCTTTAGACACATTATTAGAAAAATATAAACATTATAACAATATCGTACTTATTGGTGATTTAAACATTGATATTAGTACAGGCAATATGTCGATGGAATCTAATGAACTACTTTCAGTAGTAGCTACTCATGGCATGCTACCTGGCCACACTTTTCCGACGAGAACAAATAGTTGTATTGACCACATAATACTCAAAACGCGAAATGAGAGTATAGTGGCTGTTATTCGAACGGATTTAACAGACCACGATACAGTTTTACTTAACATTTCCAAAGTTAATATGCGTTCATGTTCAGAATTTAAAACTATAAAAAATGTTAATTATAATGCTATTTCTAAAGACCTACATAATACTAACTGGAGCTTTATTCTGAATTCAACAGATCCAAAGGAAACCACCGATATCTTCTTAAATTATCTTATAGATATTACTAATAAGCACACACTAACAAAAAAGTATCTTGTTCTAAAAGACTGTTAAAGCCTTGGATAACTATTGGACTTGTGAAATCAATTAGAAAACGCGATAGTCTTCATAAAAAAACCCGAAAATATCCAAATGATGAAAACTTTCAAAAATTTTATTATCAATATCGGAACATCTGTAACAGGGTTTTAAAGGCTGCTAAACGAAAGCATGATAAAAATTTGTTGAATAACTCTTTGCACAAACCTAAATTATTATGGCAAAATATTAAAAATATCTGTAACCTAGGCAATGATCGAACTAAGAGATGCCTTGAATTAATTGATCCTTCTATTTCTCCGCAACAGTCGGTTGATAATGTTAATACATATTTTGCTAGGGTTGGTGCTTCACTCGCGAAGGAGATTCCAAATAGTTTCTCTAATAACTACTGTAATGTGCTAAACAGCAATAGTAAAAACTCTTCGGCATCTTCTTTTGTCCTATATCCAACTTCAGAATGTGAGGTCATTGATATAATCAACTCGCTGAAAACTCAATGTGCACCTGGTTGGGATGGTATTTCAAGTGAATTTTATAAGTGTAATAAACATGCTCTATGTAAACCTATATCTCACATTTGTAATAACTGCATTTCATCTGGCATTTTCCCGCAAGCCCTAAAAAAATCAATTATTTGTCCAATCTACAAGAACGGTGACCGACATCAAGTTTCGAATTACAGACCAATTTCATTACTTCCTACACTATCTAAAATTCTCGAAAAAATTATTAATAAAAGGTTAGTAAACTATTTAGAGAGTAAAAATCTATTAGCAAATAATCAATTTGGTTTTCGTCAAAATAAATCAACTGCTGACGCTATCGCTTTTCTGACTAGTGAGGTAGTAAATATACAGGACAGCGGCAAAAAATGCTTGGGCGTATTTCTTGATCTAACTAAAGCCTTTGACACAGTTTCTATACCCATCTTGTTACAAAAGTTGGAACAATTTGGTGTGAGGGGACTTCAACTTAACTTTTTCGAAAGCTATTTATCCAAGCGAAAACAGAGTGTTAGAATTGGAGACTGTTCAAGTGACGAGGTAGTAGTGACTTTCGGAGTGCCCCAGGGTAGCATTCTTGGCCCTACGCTATTTACAATTTACATCATCGAACTGTGCAGCATGCAACTTCTAAACACGATTATATCTACGTATGCAGATTATACCGCATTGATATTCTCTGGCAGCTCATGGGAAGACGTAAAAACTGTAACAGAATGTGGTCTTGAACAGGTGTCTAAGTGGCTTAAGAATAATATATTAACGCTTAATATTTCAAAAAGTAAATTTATTCCTTTTTCAATTAGCAGTAAAATTAACTCAAATTTAAACTTACAGGTCAAAATACATTCATGTCAGCAGTTTTACAAAGCATCTAGCTGTAGCTGTCCAAATCTTGTGGCAGTAGATAATTTTTAAATATTTAAGTGTTCATTTAGACAAACACTTGAAATGGGACACTCATATTAATGCTCAATCTGCTAGAATCAGGAAATTGATTTATATATTCAAGAATTTGCGGCATGTTGCTGAAACCGATTTAATCAGAAAGGTTTATGTGTCTCTAGTCCAATATCTTCTAATATATTGTATACCGGTATGGGGTGGAGCTTCTAAATCATACATTATAAATATAGAAAGGGCACAAAGATGCATTCTGAAAACCATGTTATTCAAACCATACAGACATCCCACGAGACTGGTATTTAACGAAAGTAAACTGCTAACAGTTAGACAATTGTACATACTGCATCTGCTACTTTATCAACATCGTAAAATAGATTACATAGCTATACGTAAGAACATATACCACAAAAGAAGAAATTATAGTGTTTGTATTACACCACATAACAGAAACAAATTTACGAATCATCAAATTCCATTTCTGTCTGCATATCTTTACAATAAAATTAATAGAGAAACTTATATTTTTGAAATGACCAGGTTTAGATTAAAGCGAGAAATCCAAGGATGGCTTATTAATAAAAGTTATAACGATACGGAAAATCTGTTACAAATTATAAAATAACAAATCGCTCAGTGCCTACGTATATAAGTGCACTTGTGCAAGCTCCCTTGCGAGATGTGTTGGCTGTTTATGTTGGTGTGACTGTTTGTGTTATTTACTCATTTTATTTGTTTATTTATCGCGTCTTACGTTCAAATTTACATCAAATTGTGTGTGTGTGGGCCCGCGCGCTCATGCGCTTGCGTGCCTACGTTATCAAGGACTAAGAGAGTGTTTATGCGCGCGTTGCGTTTGTGGGTGGGTGTGCGTTTGTGTGTATGTGTGTATATCTGTATGTATGTGTGTGTGTGTACGCGAGGATGTGCATGCGAGCATGTGTTTCTTAGACTAAGTATGCATGGGTATCTGCGTATGTGTGCGCGTGTGCGTGCGCAAGTGTATGTGTATAGACAGATACTTTCTATCTGCAGTAGTTAAGAATAAAGCAGAAAATTCATCTTTACAATATAAAGTATCATATAAATTTTAATAAAATGTATTTATTTGTTTTGCCACATCTAGTCACTGTGAGCGTAGTTTTATGTTTGTGTATCTGTGTCAGTTGCATTCTTGGGTCATCACAGTATTATGTGGAGGGTATCTAGAGATTCGGTGTGCAAATATAATATTATATGTGTAATTTTTATCATAAATTTTATATTTTATTCAATTGTTTATTATAATTTATTCAGTTTATTTTTTTTATATGGTTATTTTATTCAGTTTATTTTATTTTATAGTTCTTTTTTTTGTGTTTTTTGTATTCATTTCGTTTAATATACTATGAGAGTGTTAATGATATTACATACCGTATTGTAGAATAATAAGTTCAACCATTCGAATTCTTATAGTACAATTACATTGAAATGTGTATGGCATATTACTACTTTCATTACACTGAAGATTGCATGTGAGTAATTTTATTTTATTTTCTTCTTTTTGTTTATCATTTTATTGGATTCTAGTGTTTAAACATATGTATACTAATAATAATTATGTTAAATATTTTTAAAACTACCATCTTAATACTTTATAATTATCATTGTACTAGTAATCGTTAAATACCTAAGTTTAGAGTTTTTATTTTTTATTTCGTACCCACCTAATATAGTTGTTCGCGATAATAACAGTACTAGTGAAAGAAAAATATAGTGTTCAAAACATAGTTAGTTTAGCCGTGTAAGTTAAATAACACAGTTTGCGATACCAGCTGGGAACATACCGCGAGTGTCGACCAATCAGAGTGCGCCTACATCTCGCGAACATTAAGTAAGTAAATAGTGGAAAAAACAAAGATAATAATTAAAGAACATTAAAATAGGTTAATTAGAGATATAATAATATTTAATTAATGTTAAAATAGGCTGCAACTATTATTGTTTACATAACTTGTATAAAAATTTATTGTTCTTAACTATGCCCAAATTTTGTTATTTATCTTGTAGAACTTGTAATAAATATATATGTTTTTTGGTGTTTTATTAAAGCATACGATAGGGCCCATCAAACGCAGTAAAAACCACCATCCTAGGTATTATAGTTTTGGAAATATAGTATTTTAAAATAGATTAACAGTACTAAAAGGTGTTAAAATTGTGGTATTTAGTGCTTGAATGAAGCCTAAATCAATACCTAGGGCTAAGGTAACAGTTGTAATAGATAGATAATTAAATTACACGAAAAATAAGCTATATATCGTAATTGTAACTAGTATAGTCTTAAAGTTATAAGCAAAAATGTTAATAAAGATAAGTGTAAAACAAGGATGAATATTAACACCATTCGCATTGCCCGGCTCGGCTGTCGTTACGGTAAAGTTTCGTTGTACCTAAGCGACACAATAAATCGACTTTGTGTGGCCGCAAAATTTGCGGCCACACAATGTGTAAACATTGTCGGGTAAAAAAGCCTATAACAATGTGTAAACATTGTCGGGTAGATAGCATACCGTCACCTTAAGACGTAAATATGATCCATCCATCCATCCATCCATCAGCCCGTAAACGTCCACTGTTGGACATAGGCCTCCCCACGTGAATGCCATTCAACACGAACCCGCGCCACCTGCATCCAGCGGTTTCCTGCGACCTTGATAATGTCGTCAGTCCACCTAGTGGGGGGTCGTCCTACGCGGCGCCATCCGATTTGTGGTATCCACTCGACAACCTTTCTTCCCCAACGGTTGTCGGTTCGTCGAGCGATGTGGCCTGCCCATTGCCACTTCAACGCGCTAATTCTTCGGGCTATATCAGTTACACCCGTTCTTCTACGGATTTCCGTATTTCGGATTCTATCACGTAGAGAAATACCGAGCATAGCCCTCTCCATAGCACGCTGAGCAACTTTGAGCCTTTTGATGAGGCCAACATTTAGAGACCACGTTTCAGTTCCGTAAGTCATCGCTGGTAACACACACTGGTTATAAACCTTTGTTTTCAGACACTGCGGAATATTAGACGAGAAGATCCTCCTAAGTTTCCCGAACGCTGCCCAGCCGAGTTGAATTCGTCGGCTGACCTCTTTCTCGAAATTGGATCTACCTAATTGGACTGTTTGTCCTAGGTAAACATAGTGATCGACAACTTCGAGAATCGCATTCCCAACCAGGACCGGTACAGAAATGACATGGGCATTAGACATGACTTTCGTCTTGTCCATGTTCATTTGCAGCCCTACTAGTTGGGAGGCCTTGCTGAGGTCATTGAGCATGGTGCCAAGGTCCTCCAGGGATTCTGCCATGACTACGATATCATCTGCGAATCGAAGGTGAGTGATGTATTCGCCATTGATGTTGATGCCGAGTCCGGTAAATATGATACGAAGTGAAATTTGCATGTCCTACAATTAGTCACGGTGGTGTAGTGGCAGCACGTTTGGGCCGGAATCCCAATAGGCGCGGGTTCGAATCCCGCTTGTGACATCATTTTTCATTTCGTAATCGGGTTTTATAAATAGTTAAGCATATTAAATGCTAAATTTCAGTAATTTTAATAACAAGGTTGTGTCATCGTTTAATACAATTCTAACTGTAAAGTTTTAAGTATTAAGCCTATAACAATGTGTAAACATTGTCGGGTAGATAGCATACCGTCACCTTAAGACGTAAATATGATACGAAGTGAAATTTGCATGTCCTACAATTAGTCACGGTGGTGTAGTGGCAGCACGATTGGGCCAGAATCCCAATAGGCGCGGGTTCGAATCCCACTTGTGACATCATTTTTCATTTCGTAATCGGGTTTTATAAATTTCATACTTTTTATTGATAATCTGTTTCAGTCTTATTTAATTTTAGAGAAATAAAATTATAGAAATATATATATTTTTTTTTTTGGTAAAATGTTACCTGCTTTGCTTGAAGAACTTTGTACAGAAATGCTAAATGTTTAATTTCATTTAGCGATACCGTTGCCCAATAAGTGCATTTTCCAGTGAGGTCAAGGGTGATGGGGAGATTGGCTTTGTGGAATTCTCTAGTTTGGCTGTGGTTCTAAATTAAACTACTGAGTACGGAGGTGATATATTTTAATCTGCCTTGTCAGAAGTACAGAGTGAGAGTGACAATTTTCATGAACTTACTAGCTATATAAATTGCAATAAAATGTGAACGTGCGCGTTGCGCTAAATATTTGTGCAGGCGTTTTTGTCCTGAACATGCCCCCGGGCTTTGGAAGCTTGCCTTTCAAAACAAAGACAATAAATTATGAAGAGACTTCAGTCAGTGGGCAGATCTTGCTAAAAACTCTTCGTATTATGCCACTTGATACCTTCATGTCAGCAACTCTGTTAATTCCATCAGGACCAGGATGAACTGCAATGACTCGTCCTAAACGCCACTTTAATGGAGGAAGATTGTCCTCCTTCACAACAAGTCAACGACCAAGGAGTTTAACTGTAAGGAATTACTATTAATTCGCCACTTAGTGCGTTGTTGCAGTTCGGCAACATATTCCTTACTTCATCGAAACCAATGTGGTGACGAAGCTGTTCAATGCGTTGGTAACGTGTGAGCAGGTTGTACGAGCAATTTTCAAAACTCGGTTCTGACGGCACCATAATTGATCGCACGAGTAGGAAATGGAGTGAGATGCATCAAGTCACCAGGCTCCGATGAAAGGTCGATGAGTGGTCGAGAGTTTAATATAGTCTCAATTTGGGTCAAAATGGTTTTTAACTCATCATACGTTAGATACAATTTTCCAACACTCTAACTAAATGATATTTTGAAGACTTGACACCGGCTTCCCAGAGTCCTCCGAAATGTTGTGAATGCGCCCAAATAAAATAAAATGGTAATAGTATTACTTCGTTGACCAAACTTTCACCCAGTGAGTTACAATTACCCTCTAAAAATTTATATGACTTATTGCATGTAACTATGAATAAAGTCCCATTGTCAGAATAAATATCCTGCGGTTTGCCTTAACGCGAAGTGAAACGTCGTAACGCTAAACAAAAATGTGACGCATTAAATCACCCACCAATTCCAAGTGGACCGCCTTAGTGGCAAAACAAAATAAAATAGCCACGTATACTTTAACAACACGAGAATGTCTATAAATAGCTATTGGAGGTCCAGCATAACAAACGCCTACGCAGTGAAAGGGATAACCTCCAGAAAAAATATGATTATGAGGTGAATTTCCCATTAGCGGTGCAGCAACCTGTGCCCTTAAACGACTACAGTGTACTTACACATTGACGGTAATATTTTTTAACAAAATTACGGCCACATTTAGGCCAATACCTCTGCTTAATGAAGGCTTATAGAAGCTGAAGACCTGTATGCATTAGAGCCTTATGTTCATGAATAAATAATAATTTAATGAAATAATGTGTGGACTGTATAATAGATAATAGGATTTTTCTTATCGTAACAATAATCTGAATTTTCTAAACGTCCTCCTACGCGCATAACATTATTTTATCTAATAATATGCTAAATTTAAGTATAGGACTCCCTTTCGTAAAAGTTTAATTTTAAATAATAAATAATTTATTCGGGAAACAATTCAGATTATGACATTTTAATAATTAATTGTAATGAATTTTGTAATTCGTTATGCGTTAAATACTTTCAGTTACTGAATTACGTTTACACTGATTAATGAATCGCAAAACATACGCAACAGTATAGTTTAATCTTAAAAAAGTAAAAGAACCGATCAAATTAATAAGACTTGTACATAACTATTCACATAATACTAACCTGCAAGTAACTTAAAGTTTCAGGTAATATTTCATTATTAATAAAGCTGGAGTTCAATGAGAAAAATCTGATTAAAATTGAAGGGTCTGACCACCATGTGGCAAGAAATTGAATAGGAATCAAATCAACGTTGCGTGTAATATGATAAGCTGGATTCATATCAGTAATGTGTCGTTAAATGAGATCTTCCGTCCCTAAAAATCTCTGCGACCCTATGACGCACAAATGAGTTTAATTTATTGGACAGCATTTTTAACCAACCTAAAACTATGGTTGAATCTGTCCAGAAGGTTACATTTTTGGAACGAAGTTCCTTATCGCGCGTTGTGAAAGGGGGCTAGACGGAAAAAATTCTTACGAAAAGTTGTCACGACACTTTTTGCTATAGTAAGCTATTGTAAGCTGTGCGGCGTCGCTCGTCGGCTCTCTTATAGAAAGCAAGCCAGATATTTTCATTTCTATTTCGCATTGAACAGTGTGGTGTCGCGACGATTTTTTTTTATAGATAGAGTGATTCAAGAGGAATGTTTATATGTATAATATATGCATAATGTACTAGAGAAACACTGATAATTTTAGAGGTTTCTAATGTGATGTAAATAAACACATTATTTTGCGCTTACATTGCAAACGCTGGCTGAACCCTACGAAATAGATCAAAATAAAGTACTACAGTATTATACAGCTTAAAAAGGCCTACAAAAAAGTCCGCGATGGTATATATCTATTTCTTAAGGATAACATACTATATCCATTTTAATACTTTAAAAAATGTTCTATTATAAAACGGTAATTGAAAAGCTATTTACACAAATACTGTATTAATCCTTATCATTTTAAATACATTAGTTGGCTTGAGCATTTCATGAAGATATTTTTTTTCCTTCATACCATGCAAATTAAATCAATACCTTAAGAGATATAGCAAAATCAAAATAATGCGCAACGGAATTATTTTCGCCCTTGACCGGGCCGCGTGGCCGGCTCGCGTTCGAGCTCGGGGCCGAAAAGTTTTGGTAGTCTAGTGGAATTGTATATCCTATTATTAATATTATAAACGTGAAAGTTTGTAATAATGTATGGAAGTGAATATGTTTGTTGCTCTTTCACGTAAAAACTACTGAATGGATTTTGATGAAATTTATAGTAATATAGCTTGCACATCAGAATAACACATAGGCTATAATTTATAAAGATATTTTGCAAATTGGCTAAAATATAACGATAAAAATCGCTTAAGGCAGAAAAAAATTATATAATTAAAATAGAACTTCGTTCCATCCGGGTGTCCCTTGACACCTCCGGTTTTTTTTTTTAATTTTAAGCCTTAGAGAACTAATCACTTTCTCATAAGGATGTAAACCTCCTAAGATTTAACAAGGGCTACACGGCTTTTAGCCAGTAATAATCGAACTAAACAGTCATTACTAACACTACGTAGGTATAAACACACCGTACGCTCGCTCATATACGTAAATATATGCATTTCAATATATTGAAGATTATTATAAGTAACATGCCGTGGCCGGCGAAGTTGATTTAATATTGATAAACTACTAAAAATGTTAGTTCTATTATCTGCCCATGCCGACATTTGCCCTAATAATTTGTCTATCTATGAACCTTCTTCTTACGTTCTAATGAGAGGAAACAATGTTTAACCTTGCTACATGAATTTCCTAACAAAGAAGATTCACTTTAAAGGGTATTTTTACGCAAAAAACGCCCATCGTCTGACCGAATAGATTTATTTCAATACATGTTTCTCACATAAGCGTTCTTCCTCAGAATAATTATTATATTTAGGACAGACTTCCTTGGTCTGCCAAAAACTCATCAATTGGTTTTGTAAATGATTATTCATAGAAGAATCGATTAAATTAGTATTAACGAAGTTACATTTAATTCGGTTTGTAGACTGTTTAAAATAATCGTTATATAACGGACCGGCAACTAACCACCCTAATTTACTTTCATATAAAATTGGCTTACCCTTACCTAAATATATTTTTTGAGTTCCTAATATGTCCCAAAAAATTTCGGCACCAATAATTAAGTCTACATCAGCATGTGAATGAAAGCTAGGATCGGCTAAAACAATGTTCGATGGTATATTAAGTTCCGATAAATTTAAATGTCCGCTTGGAATGCTGTCAGTTATTGTAGGCAAAATAAAACATTCAATATTGTTCGCATAATAATTATCTATGGATCTAATAGTTAAGTCACAACTCTTTTTAATACTTGTGACTACATTATTTATACCTAACACAGATTGATTTATACGCATAGCAGGTACATTCAATTTTTTAAACATTTTCTCCGTAATTAAACATGACGTACTGCCACTGTCGAGCACAGCGCGCGCGGTGTATTCTCGCTGATTCTTGCCGAGCACCTTAATAATTGCAGTTGACAATAATACCTCCCGTGCCAAATACTGCCAGCACGATTGGAGTTAACAACGCTCGCAGTTAACGTCAGGTTAGATGATAATGCGACCGAATTAGATACAGGCGCGGCTGGCTGCATATTATTAGTTATGCAATCACTTTGTAACTGTGCACTATTGGACTTACGACTAAAATCATTTATATGAATCATTGTATGATGTTTACGTTTACAAACTTTACAACCTGGTCTTTTACAACGATTCGCAAAGTGACTTGTACTAAAACAATTGAAACAAACTTTAAATGTTCGTAATAATTGCAACCGTGCCTTATTATCTAGTGCTACAAATTGTGAACAAGTGTTTAGGTTATGTTCATGACTATTACACACAGGACAGGTTTTCGTTGATTGTATCGAATCCGTACTATGATTATGGTTACTGTCCTTTATAGAAACCATTGATTTGTGTTTTATGTGATGTTTATAGGGTAAATTACCATGCCCCTGATTGGAAATACGAGATAATTCAAGTGTTTCGCATAAGTCAGCTCGGTTACGTAAAAGAGTATTAAAACATTCTAAAGTAATTGCATCCTCTTTATTCATATGACCTTTGAACTCTTCCCACTCGCGGAATGTTTTTGAGTCTAGTTTACTAGAGATAATGTGGATAAGAAGAGTATCCCAGTGAGTAACTGGTTCACCAAGAGATTCTAATGCACGTAAATTCTTATTCAGTGAATCAATTAAACGTTTTATATTATTTGATGACTCTTTTGTGATTGGTTCAATGTTTAATAAAGCTGAAATATGGTTTTGTATCAACAACCGTTTATTGTTAAATCTATCACATAGAAGATTCCACGCAATCTCATAATTTTTTGCAGAAAATTCGATTGATTTAATAACTACCGCTGCTGTCCCTTCTAATGAGGCTCTCAAATAGTGAAATTTATTAATATTATCAATC
The DNA here is from genome assembly GCA_905163515.2 of Lymantria monacha. NCBI lineage: Eukaryota > Metazoa > Arthropoda > Insecta > Lepidoptera > Erebidae > Lymantria > Lymantria monacha. Next base: position 23,050,272 of record LR991102.1, on the reverse strand, counting down.
TCACTATTGGAGTTTATTAGGCTGGTGAAAATATCGTGAAACTCTAACCAGTGTTCATAGGAACCACTAAATTTCGGCAATTGAATCGTGGGCAATTTAACTATCTTCTGTTTACTATTATAATTACTTGCTACACTTATGCTATCTTTATCCGTAGAATATTTATTCAATATTTCCTGACCCTTTGCGAGAAGTTTGTAATAAGATGACTCAAACTCATTTCTCTCTATTAGTTGAATATCTAAGTTATCAACTGTGCATTCGAGCTTAAGCTGTACTTCGTCATATTGATCATACAAAGACTTTATCTTACCTATACGCAATTGTAACTCAGTGATGTCGGTAGGGCTCAACGAAGAAATATTTAGGGAATTTAAATAAGTAGAAAAAGCTGTTAAGCGGCCTTTGTAACTGCCTCTTTTCTTTATTAACTCTTTTTCCTCGGACATTCTGGAAAGCAAGTGTTTCGTCAACCTGTAACGTTATACAATGCAAGTAAATATTTTTTTATCCAATACTAAACGGCTGAGTTTATTCTATATATTTCTCCTATAACCTTGTTTCCTTTAATTTTAAGTGTATAAAGTGTAATACAAATTATTTTTTAATCTTAGTTTTAATTGTATATAATAATAATATTTAAGTGATCTGATTATTATTCAATAATATAACAATAATGTTCTATGTAATTCTTATTAAATGAATTAACAAAGCTATAAAATGGTTTTAATTATTTTGCATAGAATAGTGAATACCTACTTTAGGAAAAGTAACTTTTTCAAAATTAACGATTTTAACGAGTCCATTCAGTTATTGAAATAAATGACAATATATTAATAATAATGTTTATAACTAAATGAAATAATAATAATCTCGATAAAATCTAAAGTAAGTAATCTGCTTTAAGAAAAAATATAAATGCAGTTTCAATTCATTCAAAAAATTAATTCATTGTTTATTTTAATTATAAATGTATATTATTAACAATATTTTAACAATCCGAAAGCAATTGAAAGTAACGTACTTAATAGCTTTTGGTTTACTGAATACCTACCCTAGCAAAACGAACTTTTCTAAAGTTAACGATTTTACGAGTCTATTTAGTTATTGAATTAATTGACGATATATTAATAATAATGATTATAACTAAATGAAATAATAATAATCTCGATAAAATCTAAAGTAAGTAAGCTATTCTGAGAAAAATTATAAATGTAGGTTCAATTCATTCGAAAAGCAAATTCATCATTCTTTATTTTAATTATAAATGTATATTAATAACAATATTTTAATTAATTTGAAAACAATTGAAATTAACGTACTCAATAGCTTTAAGTTACTGAATACCTACATTAACAAACGAACTTTTTTAAAGTTAACGATTTTTAACGAGTCCATTTAGTTATTGAATTAATTGACAATATATAATAATAATAATGATTATAACCAAATGGAATAATAATAATCTCGTAAAATCTAAAAGTAAGTTATTTAGAGAAAAATTATAAATGTAGGTGCCACTCGTTTAAATAGCTACGATTAAAATAAGAAATTTTGAGTACTGACCTTATTTATTACACAGCTTTTACCTTATTTATTAATTAAACTAGAGTGATGGGTGGAAATTGTGGTAATTAACATTAAATAATTGATGTCGAGACTACTTGACCATTTCACTTTGCCTCGACTCACGTCTTCCAATCCTTATATTCCACAAATCTCTTCCTTTTGATAAATAATTTCATAAATTTGATAATCCAGCTCGATCCAGGACCAATGATGGGGAGATTGGCTTTGTGGAATTCTCTAGTTTGGCTGTGGTTCTAAATTAAACTACTGAGTACGGAGGTGATATATTTTAATCTGCCTTGTCAGAAGTACAGAGTGAGAGTGACAATTTTCATGAACTTACTAGCTATATAAATTGCAATAAAATGTGAACGTGCGCGTTGCGCTAAATATTTGTGCAGGCGTTTTTGTCCTGAACAAAGGGGGACCTGATACCCTAAACACAGGGAGACCTAGTTAGGAGTTAGGGCTCATCCATGTACTTACTCGTTATATAAATTTAATAAAATAATAGCTCGCTTATATACATTTAGACCCTACAGTTTAATATAATATAAATTGATGTTGGTAATAGGAATTTAAATCATGTAGGGTGCTCATTGATTTCATAATTCATCTTCTGTTTATATAACTTACCTACTATTCCTTAAGTGACAGTAGTAACCTAATATATTATTATAAAGTATAATAATAGTATAGTACCTAAATTAGTATAGTATTTTTATAGTAGTAGTATATGGAATGTTTGTATTTTATTTTTGAAACAATAAAACATTATTATTATTAATTCTAATTCTAATCCTGATCTGGTCCTGATCCGGTATGCCTTACCATACTTGATGATATTACACATCAGGCTATCCTTATTTGGTCATGACCTGGTCTTGATCCGGTATTCCTTACCATACTTGATGATATTTCACATCAGGTTATCCTTATTTGGTCCTGACCTGATCCTGATCCGGAATGCCTTACCATACTTGATGATATTTCACATCAGGCTATCCTTATTTGGTCCTGATCTGGTCCTGATCCGGTATGTCTTACTATACTTGATATTATTTCACATTAGGCTATCCTGATCAGGACCAGACCTGGTCCTGATAGGGTTTGCCGGATCCGGCATGCCTCATTCTATCCTGATCGGGTAGATACATGATCTGGTTGAACCATACTTTTTTTCTATTCGGGTGTTTTCGAGGTTGATACACGGCAACTAAGAATTTCCATTATTTTCCCCTTCTCTAAAATGAATACAAAGTATCAAAATGACAGTTGGGGCATTTCACGTGAAGCGGACAGGGAAAAAAATGTCAGGTTGTGGATATTGTTCATAATTGGGTCAATGGTACTTCCATATGACCTGAATAAATGTGTGTCTTTACTTTTCATTTATTTTGCCTACCCACGAATTTATGGGGGTACAAAGAACTATAAAAATTTGAGGAACAGTTTTTTTGATAGTGATCGTACTAGACGACTAAGGGATATAAAATGCATTAATATCTATGTGAGAGAAGGAAAACTCGAAACAAAACCATATACCAACACGTCTGACCAGCGTGGTATAGTAGGTCAAAGACCCTCCCATTAGGGAGGAGGCTCGAGCCCAACAGTGGGACATACATGAGCTGAGATGATGATGATGATGACAGATAATATATTTATTCAAATTAATTATCCATCTTAATCAACTGATGAAACATAGTTATATAACCATAATGAGAAAGAAAATTAAATTAATTTGAATAAATATATAATGTTATCTGTAATTATCATCAAATATAAATAATTATGATAGATAAGAGATGGCGCTACAGGTTACAATAGGATATCATTTGATATTTTATGATCATGAATCGTTTTCATGCGCAGGCACGTAGGTCTTCCACACTAGAGAGTCGTCCGGTACTGCGCGACGTAAGACACGTATGTACTATAGTACATCTAACTCCTAAACGACTTGAGAGGCCATTTTGATATTTTTTACATAATATTTATATACTACAAGGTATGTTTTTAGATAAAAATAAAAAATATGAAAAAATGCGAACTTAAAAAAAATGATGTGTAATGTAAACTTCCGGTTTAATATAAGAAAAAAACATTTTTTTTTTTAATTTCAGTGGATTGCCAATAAAAGCAAGTAATATTCTCAAATAAACATTATTTACTTATAGTTCAATCTATCTGGTTAACTTCAATAATAGCTATCAAATCTGTTCCTCAAATTTTTATAGTTCTTTGTACCCCCATAAATTCGTGGGTAGGCAAAATAAATGAAAAGTAAAGACACACATTTATTCAGGTCATATGGAAGTACAATTGACCCAATTATGAACAATATCCACAACCTGACATTTTTTCCCTGTCCGCTTCACGTGAAATGCCCCAGTTGCCCGTAAACTGTAATGTTTTCATACCCAGTATTGGTTCTCGAATGAAGTCAATCTTGATCATCATTCTCCTACTCTTATCCCGATTGCTTGGGGTCGATACAATATGTACCTACTCTCCTTTCATAGTATATATTGTAAAAGTTATTGACAATAGTTTTATGAACGGCCGCCTGCCAGACGTCAACTCTCCTTGGGAATGTAATTGTTGACCAAACGGCATCAGATAGAGTTGACCCAGATCGTTATAAGGCTTTTAGTCATCTTTTACGGCATCCACGAGCAAAGTAAGGATTGGTAGTATTCGTAGCAGCTACAATTCATCATCCCTTTGCTTACCTGTAGGTGATTGTAAAAGAAGACTAAGGCATATAAGACGCATATAACTTCTATGCAAGAGAAGGAAAGCTCGAAAATAAATCCTTTACCAACACGTCTGGCCAGCGTGTTATAGTAGGTTAATTTCCCTCCCATTATGGAGGAGTTGGCCGGTCCGTCCGGGGTAGTACCACACTCTCGCAGAAGATCGACGTCTGAGTAATAGCAATGTGCTATTGCGCTTCGTTCGGTGAGCGAGAGAGCCGGAAGCCTAACTGGGGTGGGTTCAGGGTTGTATTGGTAGGCAGCGGCCTAGCTATACCATTGGCAAAGGTCCATGGGCGGCAGTGACACTTACCATCAGGTGTGCTGTCTGCTCGTTTGCCGCCATAAGCAATAAAAAAAAAAAAAAAAAAAAAAAAAGGAGGCTCGAGTCCAACAATGGGACATGTCTCATATATGATATGAGATGATGAAACCTTTGGTTTCGGAGATGTCATGATGAGTCAGTCACTTAGTGAGTGGTATTCCTTTTATAGATAGATATAGATTATATGCATCTAATGCAAGTGGAAACTGGGTAAAATAGGCTGCATAAAACTTTCACCGTCTGCTGACAATTTTAGTTTTGAATTGAAAACTTCTTTGGCGCACTGCATACAGAACTCGCGATCGCTGAGTGTTCTCGAGTGAGAAAGTTACAGTCAGCTGCTCTTTACTGTTTATTCGTTGTGTTTACTATATTCAATTTATATATAGTAATTGTTATTATTAAGAGCTGTGTGGTAGCAGCTACGAATACTACCAACCCTTCCTTTGCTCGTGGACATCGTAAAAGACGACTAAGAGCTTTATAACGACCTGGGCCAACACCATCTGATGCCGCTTGGTCAACAATTACATTCCAAACGGCCGGTCATAAAACTATTACCAATAACTTTTGCAATGTGTACTATGGAAAAAGAGTACATATTGTATCGCCCCAAGTAATTGGAATAAAAGTAGGAGAATGATGATGGATTGTTACCATTAATTATTAACAATTATTCAATAGTTTTTAATAGTTATTTTTTGACGTCTGCCTATGGTATTGGTATACATGACCACCGAAGACAAAGATCGGTTACCGGTGGTCCGCTCGCACGGCGAAGAGGGAGGATTTTACGGTGGGTCTATGGGGTCACGCGCCGCCTTCTCCGTCACCCCAGACCGATTTGGCGGGGCGAGACGCACCCATAGCCCACCAATAAAAAAAAAAAAAAAAAAAAAAATGGTATTGGTATACATCGTAATTTATCGCATACATTGTAATTTTTTATTATATTATTTTTTATGCGAATGCGAAAGTGAAAGGATGTAGGTACCGGGGGAGAGCGAGACTAACCTACCTAGACCAGATCGGTCATGTACTGAAGGAAGGTGGAGTCAAGAGTCTCCGAAACCGGCGAGCGTGTATGAAGAGAATTATGAATGTTAAGGTAGCGAGTGAAGTATGCAAGGATAGAGTTCTCTGGCACTCTGTTCTCTCTGCCTACCCTGCAAGGGACATGGCGTGATGGTATGTAGGGATGTATGTATTTTTTTTCATTTTTTTTCATAGTTTTAAGTTTTCGCTTCTGTCGGCAATCATGTTTCTTTATTCACATGAAATAACATGTAATTGGTAGGAGTGAGTGTAGAGCTTTAGTTCATGGCCACTGACATAAGATACGCGGTAATAAAATTTAAAATAAATAATACAAATATAATAATTGTCAGTTGTGAGTAATAAGTAGTTATACGTCATTGATGATAATAACTTTGTGTAAACAAGAGCAGGCAAATGATGATAATAGGTTTTTTTTTTTAATAACCAAGTCTGCCCAACTATTGTGCAAATGTAACTGTAGACTAATACTGCTTGGCAGAAATATTTAACCATCGCTAAGATCAGTACAATTCTCTAATTATAATCAACATTTGTATGCCATACAATTAAATTTCTGATGATTTATTTGAAGCATAATAAATTGTAGGTATATAAATGAACAATCAATTTCTCGAAAATCTATTTCACAATTACTTTATATTTTTCTAATTCCTTTTCTGCTGCGTTAGTTTTTTTTTGCCAGTAAGTCTTTTTATCTAAGAAAATAATCATTCTCCACGAGCAAAGTAATGGTTGGTAGTATTCGTAGTTTTCGTGTAAGGATAAAGTAAACTTAGGTCTACGTCGTTTTTCAATCTATTTTTAAATGAAATCCATTAATGTAAATATGATTTGATTTTTTTTTATTACTTATGGTGGCAAACGGGCTAGTAGCACATCTGATGGTAAGTGTCATTGCCGCCCATGGACCTTTGCTGTAACCAAGGCTATAAGCTAGGCCGCTGCCTACCGTTACAATCTCCAAACCCACTCAATTGGGTTTCCGGCTCTCTCGCTCATCGAACGAAGCACAATAGCACATTGCCATTACTCAGACGTCGATCTTCTGCGAGAGTGTAGTACTACCCCAGACGGACCGGCCCGCGGCTGTAGACAGAGAACTGTCAACAGCGTGGAACCTGTGGAATAGTGGTTATTCCAATTGATAAGATAATAATACCTAAACTTCGATTTAGAACACATCAGAAATTATGTAAAAAACAGACAAAATAAGGAAAACTTTTTATCTTAAATCTTGCAAATTATATATAAACAGTGAAATACATATAATTAAATTACAGTCGTGATTGAACAGCGATCCAAAATGGACGCGCGGTGCGCACCGCGTTTCATATTATTCATTTTTGTTAATATTTTTATAGAATCATGTCATGGAAAGGGAAGTTTAACATATGTCATAGACAATACATTATCTATGACGAAACTAATAGATAATGTAAAAAGTAGTACTGATTCTATAACAAAAGCAGTGTTCGAGGAGAAAGGGAGTCAGATAGAGAATATGGTGCTGGTAACATTTAATGATCCATGTAAGTATTGTTTTTTTTTTTCGCCAAGTACTATAGAGGTTTTCATTAAAAATATATGTTCGTACTTGTTTCAATATTATATGTCTCACTACTGAGCTTGAGTTTCATGCACAAGTAGAAGGAAATTGACCTGCTGTATGATATGGTGATACGGATTAAGTGTTTTATTTCGAGCTTTACTTCTTCCAAATGAAATCAAATCAAATACATTTCATCATCATCACCACAGCCCATAAATGTCCCACTGTTGGGCTCGGGCCTCCTCCGTAATGGGAGGGAAATTAACCTACAATACCGCGCTGGTCAGACGTGTTGGTATAGGGTTTTGTTTCGAGTTTTCCATCTCTCGCATAGATGTTATATGCGTTTTATATCACTTAGTCGTCTCGTACGATCACCCACGGGTAAGATATGGGGTGGTGAATAGTATTCTTACTCCGTCACCATACGGATAGAACAAATACTTTATTCATCTTAAATAGAGTACAATAATCAGATGTTACAATCATTTTTAATATACATAGACCTATCTATTTAGCCTTGCTTTGGCATGTGAAATACAGTGTCATTTTGATATAAATAATAAAATTAAAATATAAAATATTTTTTTTTCGTGTGGTGACGGAATAACAGTATTATTCACCACCCCATATCTTCTTCTACCCGTGGGTAATCGTACGAGACGGCTAAGCGATATAAAATTCATATAACGTCTATGCGAGAGAAGGAAAACTCGAAACATAACCCTATACCAACACGTCTGACCAGCTCAGTGTAGTAGGTTAATTTCCCTCCCATTACGGAGGAGGCCCGAGCCCAGCAGTGGGACGTTTATGGGCTGTGATGATGATGATAATAATTTTTAATAAAATTTGCATTTAATACATTAATATTTTGGCAACAATACAACACAATACTAAAATATGTTTGTAGTAAAAAAAATATAAGATAGCACTAAATTACAATCATTCATTTAACAAAAAAAAAAGAAAAACTACATCGAAAAATTTATATTTAATTACTATCAATCCCTTAAGCTGTGTGGTAGCGGCTACGAGTACTACCAACCCTTTTTTTTGGTGGGCTATGGATGCGTCTCGTTTCACTGAATCGGTCCGGGGTGACGGAAAGGCGGCACGTGGCCCCATAGACCCACCGTAAAACTCGTCTCTCTTCGCCGTGCGAGCGGACCACCGGTACCCGATTTTTGACTTCTGGTGGCCCGCCCGGCGGTTTACCCTCGCGGGTTCCTCTCGTCGACGCCCCGACAGATTTCGCCGTCGGGGCGTCGCCCTCACGAGGTGGCCTCACGTCGGGTGACCGCACAATTCCCCGGTCCGATCACCCGAGGCCTCGGTTAGGGCGGCATCAGGCGCAGATATTCGCGCCTGCGCCGCCCCGGCCGCTGACAGCGGCCCGGGTCGCGGGAATCCTCCCGGACTCGTTCCGCCGCCTCCTTCCGCAAGATGACAGCCTCGCAGAAGGCGGCGACCGCGTTCCAGTTCCTGACGCTGTCGACCATCGCCCTCGCGACAGCCGGCAGCGTCAGGTCGGCACCGATGACAGCGACGAGGTCACGGCGCTGCCCGTCCCAGCCCGAACATACCTCGAGCGTATGTTGCGCCGTGTCCTCGTCACTGCTGCAATGGTGGCAGGCCGGAGTCCACTCCCTATACGCGACCGTGTGCAGGTACAAGCCGAAGCATCCGTGCCCCGACAACACCTGCACCAGTCGCAAGGAGAGGACTCCGTGCCGCCGCTCAATCCACTGCATCAGTACGGGCCGGAAGGCCTCGACGGTAACGACACCGTGTAGGCCTCTCCAGCCGTGTAGCCCAACGGGCGATGACGTCTCGGCGGGCGTCCTCGCGCCAGGTGGCTATCTCGCTCAACGATGGGGAGCCACCTTCGTCGCGCACTGAGGTAACCCGCCGGTAGAGGTCGGAGAGCATTTCCGCCTCTAGGTCCCACGGGGGTGTCCCGGCCAGTAGGCATGCCGCCTCGGTCGATACCGTGCGGTACCCGCGAATGGCTCTGACCGCCATGACTCTCTGTGGTCTCCACAGAACAGCCCTGAGCTGGGAGTTCAGAGCCCTCGCCCACACGGGTGCGCCGTACATGGAGTACTACCAACCCTGTGGATGTCGTAAAAGACGACTAAGAGACTTTTAACGACCTGGGCCAACTCCATCTGATGCGTTTGGTCAACAATTACATTCCCAAGGAGGGTTGACGTCTGGCCACCGAAGTCAAAAATCGGGTACTGGTGGCTCGCTCGTACGGCGAAGAGAGGAGTTTTACGGTGGGTCTATGGGGTCACGCGCCGCCTTTCCGTTACCCCGGACCGATTCGGCGGGGCGAGACGCATCCATAGTCCACCAAAAAAAAAAGCAGGGTTGACGTCTGGCAGGCGGCCGGTCATAAAACGATTGCCAATAACTTTAACAATATGTACTATGAAGGAAGAGTACATATTGTATCGACCCCAAGTAATTGGGATAAAAGTAGGAGAATGATGACTATCAATCCATTCATTTATTGAATATATAACTTCATTTAAAAGTAAGGTCTTAAGCTTATTTTTAAAATAAGTTAATTCTAATAAAAAAATAATTATTTTAATAACATTGCCTATTTTATATATTAGTAATGGTAGAACACACCGTTGGATAGTTGTCTATCTACAACAGCCGGTCGATCTGTCTGGGGTAGTACCACACTCTCGCAGAAAATCAACGTCAGCAGTAGCATTACGCTGTTGCGCTTCGTTCAATAAGTGAGAGAGCCGGAACCCAAAGTTTTGGGTGTGTTTTTTTTTTGGTAGGCAGTGCTCTAGCTGAACCGTTGTATTGCAAACGTCCATGAGAGGTAGTAACACTTACCATCAGGATTACTGCTTGCTCGTTTACCACCATAAGGAATAAAAAAAATAACAAGATAAAAAAATATGAGTATATGTATTTTATTTCGATTTTTCTTCTCTTACATAGATGTAATATGCTTGTTTATATTCCTTAATTGCCTTAATGGTCCAGTCATTTTAGGCATTTTAAACCCAAATCTGGGGAAAAAATTCCTAAATACATACATACATATCATCACGCCATATCCCGTGCAGGGTAAGCAGAGAGAACAGAGTGCCAGAGAACTCTATCTTTGCATACTTCACTCGCTTCCTCAACATTCATAATTCTCTTCATACACGCTCGCTCGTGGAAAAATTCCTAGTGAGATGAATTTTTGTATACACCTTTATTATGGTGTTATTATTAAGATGTGAAAAGTCGACATCGATATCATGCCGGCTAAAAAAGGTACACAGGTCAAAAGGTCACGAAAATCAGATTTTTGCAAATATTTCGGGACCTATTGCTCGGAGGTCAATAGAGGTTATTATAAAAAGTGTTCCTCATAAAATTGTCAACAAAAAATATCTCTAGCCTAAAAATAAATTTTAAGCTTCTGGCTTTAAAAATGACGGTACTTCCTTACAACTTTTCATCCCCCTTTACAACCCTTTTTTTGCATCAAAAAGTAGCCTATGTCCTTTATCAGGTTCTAGACTATGCGTGTACCAAATTTCATTTAGATCGGTTCAGTAGTTTTGGCGTGAAAGAGCGACAGACAGACAGAGTTACTTTCGCATTTATAATATTAGTAATGATTGTATAGATTGACAAAGTTTGGTGAATAGCTGAATTTGAATACATAAATCATTAGAATGACATTTATCATAAAAAATAAATGTGTAAATTACACCTACGAATTTATTGTTATACGGGAAACGTCCTCGTTTCCTGCGTTATTTCCTTAATATATGAAAACTCAGAACAGTGCCTAATAAATAGCAATAATCCTTTTATTTTGATAACAGCTTATGGTCCTGTCAAACCCCACCAAAACCGCTCGGTGTAGAGAAAGGGACAACGTGAAATCTTACTCTACTGTACCTATTTCTATTGTCATTTAGGTGGATTGTTAATCGCCATAAAATCGCTGTAAAATAGCAATAAACCTGCCCGAAACTAGGTGGAATTTATAATCCAATGAGGTAGTGAGGATCTTTTGGGGATTGAAGTGTTTTCACACACATGTAAAAATTGAAACGAGAAACATTGGAGATGTAGGTACTACCAATCATCAATCTCTTGTATAGACTTATGTATTGACCGTACATATAACGAAATGGTTAAAATACCGAGCTACAGTGCCAGTATTCTGGGTTCGATTCCCATGTAGGACAATACTTTATGTGATCCAAAATTTTTTATTCTGAGTGGGTATAATTTGTGTCCGTTAAATTATATGTTTGTAAAGTCCCCCGCGTCATGAAGGTCGTAGGAAACCGTTGGATGCAGGTGGCACGAACTGTTTCGAATGGCATTCTCATGGGGACGCCTATGTCCAACAGTGGACGCTTATAGGCTGATGGATGAATGGTAGGTCCCCCGCAATTAGAGGATTCGATCCCGGTCGATTTTTCTAATCCTGGGATTTCGGGATTATCTACAGTTAATCCCGGGATCCCGGGATAGTCCCGGGATTGTATTGGTAATGGAAAATGGTAACAAAAAGTCAGTAAACATATCAATATCAATTTTTGAGGACATAGAATATTTAGTTTAGAAGATGAAGCCAGAACAGATGTAAGAGTCATCAACATCATCATCATCACAGCCCATAAATGTCCCACTGTTGGGCTTGGAGCTCCTCCGTAATAGAAGGGAAATTAACCTACTATACCGCGCTGGTCAGACGTGTCGGTATAGGGTTTTGTTTCGAGTTTTCCTTCTCTCGCATAGATGTTATGCGCGTTTTATATCCCTTAGTCGTCTCGTACGATCACCCACGGGCAAGATATGGGGTGGTGAATAGAATTCTTACTCCGTCACCATACGGAAAATGGATGTAAGAGTAACAATAGGTAATGATGTACTGGAGCAAGTGGATGAATTTGTATATCTTGGATGTGGATTTAGCCGAGATGGAAGGTACACCACTGATATAGAGCGAAGAGTGAATGCGGGAAATAGAGTGAACGAAGTGTTGTGGCAACTTCTCGGTAGCCACCACCTCAGCCAGAAGGCACGTGTAGCAATACATAACACAGTGCTTGTCCCAACATTACTGTATGGAAGCGAGAGTTGGGTATGCAGAAAAGAGTATGAAAGTAAAATTAATTCGATCGAAATGTGATCTCTACGGAAAATCTGTGGAGTTAGGCTGACCGACCGCATTCGTAACGACGACGTAAGAGAGCGAGTAGGTATGAAAGAGAGTATTGGTGTAAAGATGCGAAAGGGAATGCTCCGATGGTTCGGACATGTGGAAAGAATGCCCAACGAACGTCTGGTTCAGAAGATATACAATGCGAAAGTGAAAGGATGTAGGTACCGGGGGAGACCGAGACTAACCTACCTAGACCAGATCGGTCATGTACTGAAGGAAGGTGGAGTCAAGAGTCTCCGAAACCGGCGAGCGTGTATGAAGAGAATTATGAATGTTGAGGAAGCGAGTGAAGTATGCAAGGATAGAGTTCTCTGGCACTCTGTTCTCTGCCTACCCTGCAAGGAACATGGCGTGATGGTACGTATGTATGTATGTATATAGAATGTTTAAGTTTTAAATCTCCAATAAGGCGGTTAAACAAAATTATACTTTTTTTTTATAAATTTTCTTCTTATAAAATAAACAAACTAGGCACTTCTGTAAATAATTTATGAAACCAACAATAAACTTCAAAAAATCAACTTCTTTCCGCTTATGTTTATGGGTACTTATATTTTAAATTAAATTGGCCAGAAACTTTATATATATATATTTTTTTTATTGCTAATGGTGGCAAACGAGCAAGCAGCCACCTGATCGTAAGTGTCACTGCCGCCCATAGACCTTTGCAATACCAAGGGTTTAGGTTGGTGCCTACCAATATAAACTCCAAACCCACCCAATTGGGCTTCCGGCTCTCTCGCTCACCGAACGAAGTGCAATAGCACATTGCCATTACTCAGACGTCGATCTTCTGCGAGAGTGTGGTACTACCCCGGACGGACCGGCCCGCGGCTGCAGACAGAGAACTGTCAACAGTGTGGTCCTACCACTATTAAATGATGATTATCACTAATTAACAGAAAAATATCAATACTTACACGAAGTGAAGTGGAAATTTTTACACGCTTTTACGAATAATCCGGTCGTTAACAAAAACAAATGAAATTACTTAGTATTAATCAATTAATAATATGTGTATTCTAAGTAAAATCAGCCGTGTAAACAAGGTGGCTGTTAAAACGTTATATCAAGGTAAGTGCGTTTCGCCTCACGCACATTTTTATTGACTAATTTAAAAAATCATCAATTCCGAAAATCCCGGGATACATTAAATTTAATCCCGAAAATTTCTGGACTAAAATATGACCGGGATCCCGGGATCCCGGGATCTGGGATCCCGGAATCGAATCCTCTACCCGCAATATAAGGGTTATTTACTCAGTGCCGGGTGTAGCTTAAAAAAAAATCCTTTAATCGTCTTTTACGCTACTCACGGTTAAGATTGGGGGTGGTGAATTGTATTCTTACTCCGTCATCACACGAACAAAGGTACTTACTAAAATTCTATGTTTATTTCTAGTTGCACATTTGAAAACTGTGACCACTGATCGCAATATATTTAAATCGAAAATAGATGCTGTATATGTACATAATAGATATGGAAATTGGGATTGTCCTGAGATGTCTATGACTGGTTTATCTTTAGCACTTGAGAACAGTCTACCAGGATCATTCGTTTACGTATTCACTGATTCAGCAGCAAAAGACTTTAACAAGAAAGATGATATCATAAGAATGTGTCAAGAGAAACAAACTCAGGTATGATTTCTGACCTTACACAACTATTACAGAATTACACTATTGACAGTTTCCTATCTACAGCCGTGTGTCGGTCCGCCCGGGATAGTAACAATTTTTTTTAATTTTTTTTTTATTGCTTTTGTTGGCAAATGAGCAAGCAGTACAGCCGATGGTAAGTGTCACTGCCGCCCATGGATCTTGCAATACCAAGGGTATAGCTAGGTCGCTGCCTACCATTACAATCCCCAAAACCCATCCAGTTGGGCTTCCGGCTCTCTCAAGAAGAAAATTTTTTCGCAGAAAATTGACGTATAAGAAGTGGCAATATGCTGTTGCGCTTTGCGCACGAATTGAGATATCGGAAGTTCATCTTTGTGAGTGATTTTTGGTTTTTATTGGTAGACAGTGACCTAGCTGTACGCCTAGTTTCCTAAAGGTCCATGAATGGTAGTGACTTTTATCATCAGGTCTACTGCTCCCTCGTTTGCTATTATAAGCAATAAAAAAAATGAAAGACCATTACAAATTACTGAAATTTAACTTGCTTGGTTATTTATAAAAAAAATGATTACGAGCGAAAAATGATTGTCACACATGTCAAATCAAATCAAGTCATTTATTAATTTGTATAACATAGGTAATATAACATTTCAGGTGATAACATTTTATTATAGAGTTCACTATGTCATGCCAATAGGCGTACACATTTTGTTCATATTTATTCAGTAAATATTTAAAATTCAAATAATAATAAAATTAATTTTTCAAAGCAAAAATAATTAAAAATAGACAATTATTAAATTAGACTCCTATACATAGTTAATGTCATAATTGAAATACCGAGGTTTTGCTATAGAAGTAAAATTCAATTTAGTCCAATAGTTGATGGCGGATTTCTTTTTGTTAAAATTATGATTATCTTACAATATTATGTACGTTTAACGCTAAGTTTTAAATTAAAATATTTACAGAAAATATTTACAGAAAAATATTTACAGAAATTGAAATTATTTTTTATAATATCATATATAAATTGATCATTTAAATATTTGTCAATACAATATAAAAACATTTCTTGGTCAATAATAATTGTAGTCTTCTTTTAAAATGAATGGTATCGAGGGACTTTGTTTCTTCTGGTAATTTGTTATAAACTCGTGGAGCCATACCTTTTCTTTTTTTTTTTTCGCAAGGTGGGACCATGGATGTGGTCGCGCCCCGGCAAATCAGCCCGGGGCGACGGAAGAGGCGGTGCGCAACCCCATGGACCCACCCTGCAAACACCTCTCTTCGCCGTGCGAGCGGACCACCGGTACCCGATCTTTGTCTTCGGTGGCCCGCCCGGCGATATACCCTCTCGGGTTCCTCTCTCGTCGACGCCCCGACAGCTTTCGCCGTCGAGGCGTCGCCCTCACGCGGTGGCCTCACGTCGGGTGACCGGACAATTCCCCGGTCCGATCACCCGAAGCCTCGGTTAGGGCGGCATCAGGCGCAGATACTCGCGCATGCGCCGCCCTGGCCGCGGGCGGCGGCCCGGGTCACGGGAATCCTCCCGGACTCGTTCCGCCGCCTCCTTCTGCGAGATGACAGCCTCGCAGAAGGCGGCGACCGCGTCCCAATTCCTGACGCTGTCGACCATCGCTTTCACGACAGCCGGCAGCGTCAGGTCGGCACCGATGACAGCGACGAGGTCACGGCGTTGCCCGTCCCAGCCCGAACATACCTCAAGCGTATGTTGCGCCGTGTCCTCGTCGCTACTGCAATGGTGGCAGGACGGAGTCCACTCCCTCCGCACGACCGTGTACAGGTACTTGCCGAAGCAACCGTGCCCCGACAAGACCTGCACCAACCGGAAGGAGAGCACTCCGTGCCGCCGCTCCATCCACTCCATCAGTACGGGCCGGAGGGCCTCGACGGTAACAATACCGTGTCTAGGCCTCTCCAGCCGCGTAGCCCAATGGGCGATGACTTCTCGGCGGGCGTCCTCGCGCCAGGTGGCTATCTCGTTGAACGATGGGGAGCCACCTTCGTCGCGCATTGTGGTAACCCGCCGGTAGAGGTCGGAGAGCATCTCCGCCTCTAGGTCCCACGGGGGTGTCCCGGCCAATAGGCATGCCGCCTCGGTAGACACCGTGCGGTACCCTCGAATGGCTCTGACCGCCATGGCTCGCTGTGGCCTCCACAGTATAGCCCTGAGCTGGGCGTTCAGAGCCCTCGCCCACACGGGTGCGCCGTACATGGCCATTGAGCGGATCACCCCCGCATACAGCCGTCGGCCCTCGAAACTGGGTCCGCCCACGTTCTGCATGAGCCGAGAAAGGGCGGACGCCGCGCCGACCAGCCGGGGAGCAATTTGACGGAAATGCTCCCGGAACCACCATCGCCCGTCGAGCACCAGACCCAAGTACCTCATATGGGCCTGGATACTGATGTGGATGGAGTTGACGACTAACGAGGCGCCGAAGGGCAGCCTCACACGAGGCCCATGGAATAAAAGGGCCTCCGTCTTGTTTAGGGCCACCCTGAGCCCCAGCGCCTCGATTCGCCTGACCATCTCCTCGGTGCCGAGAGTGGCCAGGCTCGCCGCCTCTTCGAGTGTCCTGCCCCGGGCTGTGACGAGCGTGTCGTCAGCATAGCATATAACGCTCAGCCCGGGGGGGAGACTCCCTCTCAACGCCCAGTCGTAACCGATGTCCCACAGAGTCGGCCCCAGAACCGACCCCTGCGGAACACCGCACGACATGGGCGTCCGCACAATGTCCCCTGCGGGGCTCGCGTAGAGAACACTGCGCCCCTCCAAATAGTCTGCCACCAGCCGCCTGAGGTACGGGGGCACTCCATGGAATCGGAGCGCCTCCCTGATGCAGCTGAATGGCAGACTATTGAATGCGTTGGCGATGTCCAACGACACCGCCAACAGCACTCCTTTGCCGGCGACAGCCTCCGCGGCCGTCTGCCTCAGGCGTAGCAGGGCCCCGATGGTCGAACGCCCCCTCCGAAACCCAAATTGAGCGTCCGACAGATCGGGCCCCACCTCCTCCAGGTGCCGGACGATGCGGGGAGCGAGGACACGCTCCAGCAGCTTACCCACATCGTCCAGAAGCACAATGGGCCTGTAGGCCGACGGCGAATCCGGGGGCCGTCCCGGATTTGGCAGGAGAACCAACCTCCCTTCCTTCCAGCACTCAGGGAACTGTCCAGACGTCAGACAGGCGTTGAACAGTTGCCTGAGGCGAGGCTCGAAGTGCTCGAGGAGCGACGTCAACACCCGGATTGGTATTCCGTCCGGGCCGGGGGCCGTGGTGGCGGAACGAATCTTCGCCACAGCTGCCCCCACTTCCGACTCCGTCACAGGCGGAACACTCTCGTCGGCCTCCCGGTCGTGATCTGGCGAAGCCATGACCGGTGGCGTGTGTTCCGACTGCCGCGGGAAGAAATTTTCTTCATCATCATCATTATCTCAGCTTATTTACGTCCTAACGTAGACTTATTCTGGTCAAAATTTGCAAAGCGTATAATTTTTTGCAGGTCGTAATGAATTTGATATACAACCCTGGCTGCAAAATGTTCCCGTGGAAGCCTAATTATTTAGTATATCATGAAGTGGCTGCGGCGTGCGCGGGCATTGTCCTCGATATTGGTCTCAAAGAAATTCCCATGGTAAGATTGTCATTTCTCATTTTAGTGCTATTAAAAATAGATTTTCGTACCTATTATCAAAAAGATTTTACTTTTTAATAAATAAATTTCTGATGTTTACGCGAGTATTTAACATTTGATATAAAACAATTTTTACAGATTTCATCGCATTTGTAGTATCACGAGTCCTGCCGTGACCATGTACACTATAAAGTGTTCGAAACGTCAGGAAATTAATTATTTAATTTTTAATTACCCGACGTATAGAATACGTAAATATATTTCAAATGTGTAATAATCGCGTAAACATCCGAGACTATTATATAATTTTATATTTTTTTACTTTTCTATTGCATGTATATTTTGTGAGTGATTATTACGAAGTTTTGAGTTTAAATAAAGGTCACCAGAATTTGATTGTTCTTAAATCAACAAGCTCTTTTTTGTAATAGATAGATTTACTAATTAAGTATTATCTAGTTTAAATATACTAGCAAGCACACCCCGTTGGTTTGTTTGTAGAAGTCAGTATATCGCAGCGCCGCCTGGTCGCGAGTTACATCAATAAGGATAACATATAAACTTTCTCCGTGAAAAAATACATGTACCTAAATACCAAATTTTCATAATGATCAGTCAAATAGTTTCTGAGTTTAGCGATATTATATATAGAAATATCCTATTTTATAGATATAGAAGATATTTGAAATAAAACTACTTTTACGGATTCTATCGCGTTTGTATTTGATTTTTAATTACCCGACGTTTCGTGATCGTAACGTCGTTCGTAACGTTTCGAACACGAAACGTTGGGTAAATTAAAAATCAAATACAAACGCTATAGATTCCGTAAAATTAGTTTTATTTCAAACTAGCGACCCGCCCTTGCTTCGCTTCGGTTACACAAATATATCTACCTAAATTCAAGTCTGTAAGGAATATATTCCTACCAAATTTAAGGTCCCGTGGGTGATCGTAAGAGACGACTAAGGGATATAAAACGCATATAACATCTATGCGAGAGAAGGAAAACTCGAAACAAAACCCTATACCAGCACGTCTAACCAGCGTGGTATAGTAGGTTAACTTCCCTCCCATTACAGAAGACGCTCGCGCCCAATAATAGGACATTTATGAGCTGACATGAAGTGTTACCCAGGATATAAGGCTTATTGGTAAAATAGGCCATTAGAATATTACATAAAACTGTATATATTTGTTTACATCCTTTTCCTGAATTTTTTATACTTCTCCTTTTTTTGAAATATCTACAGAATATAAATAATCAACAGAATAACAACTATCAAAATAACAATGCTATAACTTTAATACTGCGACTTAGGTAAAGGAGCAGGGTAGTAACTATAACTTTCATTAAATCTAATAAAATGAATAACTATTATAAAATGTAGGAGAGGAAGGAAGACCCACCACTTTCCAACGGTTAATCAATATACCTTATACCTTAGGAAAGGAAGGAATACGGGATGGGATCAAGGTGGAATAGAATATAAGGAAATCTTACTCCTGTGATGAGCACCACCTCCAGAACTTCAACTTGCAATTTTCCGCAGAACTTCGAATAAAGGTTCGACACATGTTTCGCCTCTAAACGAGGCATCCTCAGGACGGTTCGGCATCAAATGCGCTCCGATTCACTGATTAATAATAATGGATTTCCGCCATGTATCGCCTAATTCAATCAAAATGAATAACATACATACATATCATCACGCCATATCCCTTGCAGGGTAGGCAGAGAGAACAGAGTGCCAGAGAACTCTATCCTTGCATACTTCATTCGCTTCCTCAACATTTATAATTCTCTTCATACACGCTCGCCGGTTTCGATGACTCTTGACTCCACCTTCCTTCAGTACGTTACTAATCTGGTCTAGGTAGGTGAGTCTCAGTCTCCCCCGGTACCTACATCCTTCCACATTCGCATTGTATATCTTCTTAACCAGACGTTCGTTTGGCATTCTTTCCACATGTACGAACCATCGGAGCATTCCCTTTCGCATCTTTACACCAATACTCTCTTTCGTACCTACTCGCTCTCTTACATCATCGTTATAAAATGAATAATAAAATGAATAACACTAAAGATAAAATAGAGTCTATAGAGAATTCAGAGAATGTGATACAAAGGCATAGTTTCTATTATCATAAATACCAGATATAAAGTCTTTTTGTTGATAGATCTTCAAACCAATAAAGGATGAAATAACGGACAAAAAGGCAGTAATAATGTCAAGAAAAATACCAGCACATAAATACATAGACATACCGGTAAGTTTAAACAACATACATACATACATATCATCACGCCATATCCCTTGCAGCGTAGGCAGGGAGAACAGAGTGCCAGAGAACTCTATCCTTGCATACTTCACTCGCTTTTAAACAACTATATTTAAATAGATATATTTCCGTGTGGTGACAGAATAAGAACAAAATTCATCATTCGCTATCTTACACGTAGGTGATCGTAAGAGATGACTGAGGGATATTAAACACATATGTCATATATACAAGAGAAGAAAAACTCGAAATAAAGTTCTATACCAAGACGTTTGACCAGCGTGGTATAGTAGGTTAATTTCCCTCCCATTATGGAGGAAACTCGAGCCCAACAGTGGGACATATATGAGCTAAGATGATGATGATTTAAATAGCTTATCGTTAATAATAAAATATAAAAAATGTCTAGGCGCTTTATTCCTTAGATGTCGACGTGGACAAGTACTTGAAAAAGCAATAAGCCATTGAAATCAAAGGATAGGTTCCATAGACCCACAAAGATATTTGCAGATCAATACGGTCGATTATTGGTACCGTATGCTATTTTTCATTAAAAAAAAAGTTATTTTTTAAATACCTATGAAACATGGAATAGCAAAACGAACGAAGCGTTTCCTTCCAATAAATGCGCTGACGTAGAGCTCTTGGATACGTTTTATGCTCAGCGGTGAAATAAAAAAGTAAAAGTCACAAATCATTACTATAAGGGCACTTACATATTTTACAGTGTTTCTTTTTAAATTAATTTACCATCGATTATTATTTTATTAATCTACCAACAATTAATTTCCGTGTGGTGATGGAGTAAGAATACAATTCACCGTCCCCTATCTTACCTGTGGGTGATCGTACGAGACGACTAAGGGATATAAAACGCATATAACATCTATGTGAGAGAAGTGTGCTCGTGGATGTCGTAAAAGTGACCTGCCTTATAATGCCGTTTCGTCAACAATTACATTCTCAAGGAGGGTTGACGTCTGGCAAGCGGCCGGTCATAAAACTATTGTGAATAACTTTCACAATATGTACTATGAAACAAAAGTACATATTGTATCGACCCTAAGTAATTGGGGTAAGAGTAGGAGAATGATGATGATAACTTCAAATCGTCAAAACCTAGTTGCTAAAAAGCGTAAAGCAACTGCTAACTTCTCTGGCGTTAGCGATTTTTGCATTAGTCTATTTTTTATAATTCAAGTAAGGCGATACTAAAGATAATTGTTTTTGAAAGCTGCTATCACTCATTCTCATGTAATTTTCAAAATCATTTTCTTCAGTAATTTTTTGTTTATTTATTAGATGAAAATAATTCAATGCAGCTTTTTTTCTCATCCAGTCCTTAATCCATTGTTTCTTTCTTGATTGACTTTTTTAGTCCATAAAATAAATGCAATACTCAAATGCGGGATGTAGTCCCGCATTTGAGTATTGAAGTATTGAAGAACATTATTGACAATCTTGGATTGACAATATTATTATTGTGCGGCTAGCTTTTAATATTCTTGCCAAAGGTTTCCTATTATTTCCTTAGGTTAAGGTATAAAGTAGTGTTAATCATTAGACTGATACATGGAGATGAAGTTAGTTATTCACATTATTACTTTTTTTAGTTCTTTATCAACAATCAAACTAATTATGCAAAGGTGACAGTGACCAGTCAAACTGTGGTATTAACAATCAGAGGACCTCCAGGATATCACGAATGGACAACCGACAAAATATTATGGCTTAAAAATGTGAAGGTATGAAGAAAATACACTTTATATTTTATAGTGATAGATGAGTGAACGGCACAAAGGTTCATTTCCGTGCATCGCATTTAAACGCAGACGCGCTTTTAAACGCTTACGACAATCGCACGCTGATTATGTGATAATAGCCAATGTACAAAAATGTATAGCGCAGCTAGGATCATTCATTGCTTACGACTGTCCCGGATCTCCGAAACGGCGCCATACATTTCTCATACTTTGACTACCGTCGCATCGGCCGCGCGCGACAGTCGTAAACGTTTAAACGCGCTTCTGCGAGAGTGTAATACTACGGCCACCGAAGACAATAGTAGTAGGACCACGCTGTTGATAGTTTTCTGTCTACAGCCGCGGGCCGGTCCGTTCGGGATAGTACCACGCTCTCGCAGAAGATCGACATCAAAGCAATGGCAATGTGCTATTGCGCTTCGTTAGGTGAGCGAAAGAGCCGGAAGCCCAACTGGGTGGGTTTGGGGATTTTATTGGTAGGCAGCGGCTTAGCTATACCCTTGGTATTGCAAAGATCCATGGGCGGCAGTGACACTTACCATCAGGTGTGCTGCTTGCTCGTTTGCCACCATAGGCTATAAAAAAAAAAGACAATGTTCGGGTACCGGTGGCCCGCTCGCACGGCGAAGAGAGGTGTTTGCAGGGTGGGTGTATGGGGTTGCGCGCCGCCTCTTCCGTCACCCCGGACCGATTTGGCAGGGCGCAACCACGTCCATAGCTCACCGCAAAAAAAAAAAAGAGTGTAATACTACCCTGGACGAGAAGTGCATTTACAGATGGAAACAAACAGTCAGCATGGGGGTTCTACCACTAGAATTTAATAACCTGGTGGCATATTATCTTCTTTCCGTGTTGTGATGGAATAAGAAAATTAATTATCCTTTCTTTTGCTCCTGGGTGTCATAAAAGATGACAAAGGAATAAAACATTACGGTAACACATCAGACCAGTGGGATATAGTAGGTCAATTGCCGATTCTTCTGGAGGAGGTCCGAGCCCTAAAATAGAATTAAGGGGGCTGAGATAATGTACCTAGTACAGTCTAGAGTATCGTACATCATCACGAATAATGTGACTGGATATTAACGCGTTATCAGCAGAGAGGCTAAGAGGATACACGAAAGGATAACTCACCTGGCGAGCCATTGAGTTTATTATTTGGTTTCAGTATTCCGTTTAATTGACGGGGAAGTATAAATATAGTTATAGGCGTACCACGTACTGCTCGTGTCTAGACTATACTCTGCCACATAGATTTATCATGATTCAGTCTTTGGCCATCCATTGTTGGACGTCAGCTTCTCTCATTGTCCTCCACAAAGTGTGGCCCTCTGCCATCTGAATCTAACAACTCTCACCAGTCATTGATACCAATAATATACCAACTAGGTATACACCTAGTTTACCCTACATTGCATCATTTGATACGGTGCTGGCACTCGAAAATTTTATCTTCTCTAGCTGTTATTGATTCGTTGAGCAATATGGCGTAGCCATTACCACTTTTAATGCTATGTCGGTTACATTCAATCTTCTACAAGTTTCGGATCACATCTTATTGAGAAATTCCAAGTACAGCCCACTTCATGGCACGCTAATCGGGTCTGAGCTTAGTTAGCGGCCGTCCATTAATCACGAGGTTTGACAGGGGAGGGGTTTTAGGGGAGATGTTTGACAAAAATCACGAAATATCACAAGATGTAAGAAGAAGAAAGAAAGAAAGAAAATACATTTATTTCGGTCTCGGAGTAATAAGCTTACACAAAATTTACATAAAGTTGTCTAATATAAGGTCAACAACCATATTAAACTATACAAATGCAAAATATAACAATAAAAAAAATGTAAGATATCTCGTGTACCTATTTATTTTTTCGTCAAATGCTGCGATTTCTAAACTGAAAAGCGGCGAGTAGTGTAACTTTGACTTGCCTTCGCCAGGCAACGAACGAAGTTTAAAGTAGGTGATCTGTATATACCCCTTTTTGTGACGCATAAAAAAATATCACCAAGGTTTAAAAATGCTAAAAAAATATCTCGTGATTAATGGACGTCCCCTTATGAGGCTTATATCTAAGGATTACGTTTCCGTGTTATGTCAGTCATCACTGGTAACACACACTGATCATAGACCTGTTCTTTTAGACACGGCTACATCGGATGAGAAGATCCTCTTAAGTATTTCCAATAGTGTCTAATCAAATTGGATTGGAAAAAAGCATCAAAGTCAACAATTTACCTTTTAACCTACATATCGATAAAAGGAATTAATAATATTTCCTTTGTTTGTGTTGTTTCAATATAGATAAAAAGAATTAATAATATTTGTCCGTGTGGTGACGGAGTAAGAATACAATTCACACCACCACCTTACCCGTGTGTGATCGTACGAGACGACTAAGGGATATAAAACGCATATAACATCTATGCGAGAGAAGGAAAAATCGAAACAAAATTCTATACAAACACGTCTGACCAGCGTGGTATAGTAGGTCAATTACCCTACCATTATGGAGGAGGCTCGTGGCCAACAATGGGATGTGTATGAGCCGAGATGAAAATATTTCCTTTTGCATTAATTGAATTATATTTCAGATAGTAAGACTGAATAATCTTGTACCCGGCACATATATAGTGAATGTGGGGGGCAAAGCTCCAACCACAGTCTCCGTCGTTGGTAAATCCAGTTTTAGCTTTGAATATGGATTTTCAAAAAAGAAAGCTGTATCATTGAAAGATACATCAGCTCAACCCATTGCCAGTAAGTTTATTTGATTGTGATGTTATATTTGTTTCATTTACATTCACCTCATTAGGAATACCTTCTATTGTATTAAAAATATATACATACATACATATCATCACGCCATATCCCCTTACAGGGTAAGCAGAGAGAACAGAGTGCCAGAGAAATCTATCCTTGCATACTTCACTCGCTTCCTCAACTTTCATAATTCTCTTCATACACGCTCGCCGGTTTCGGAGACTCTTAACTCCACCTTCCTTTAGTATGTGACCAGTCTGGTCTAGGTAGTCAGTCCCCGGTACCTCTTCTTTCTATCTTTCCACTTTCGCATTGTATATCTTCTTAACCAGACGTTCGTTCGGCATTCTTTCCACATGTCCGAACCATCGGAGCATGCCCTTTCGCATCTTTACATCAATACTCTCTTTCATACCTACTTGCTCTCTTACGTCGTCGTTGCGAATGCGGTCAGTCAGCCTAACTCCACAGATTTTCCATAGAGATCGCATTTCGACCGCATTAATTTTATTTTCATGCTCTTTTCTGCATACCCAACTCTCACTACCAT
Source organism: Lymantria monacha (assembly GCA_905163515.2). NCBI lineage: Eukaryota > Metazoa > Arthropoda > Insecta > Lepidoptera > Erebidae > Lymantria > Lymantria monacha. The sequence goes on along the minus strand of LR991102.1, from coordinate 23,025,159 downwards.
ATAGTACCTAATGTTAAAAATATATTAAAAATACACAATCTACATCCTTTATTTTCTCGTGGAAGTATGAGAGATGAACCACTAGGAGGATGGGCAGCATCACTCTTATGATCAACTTATAATAACAACAATCGGTATCCTGCCTGACAAGTGTGGCCATTATGGCATTAGCTTCATTTGTGGAGGGTTTCTTAGATGGATAGATGCATTCAAAGCACCGTGAGAATACAATTCACAACCCCTCTTAACCGTAGTGTAGTAAAATGCGACCCAGGCATATAATATAATAAAACATCTATGCAAGAGAAGAGAAAGTGGAAATAAGATCAAATACCAACATACCTGACCAGAGTGATATAGTAGGTCAATTTTATTCATGTTATATACTTAATTAATTAAATAGGCTGGTGGATAGCACCAGCCTATTGGCATCTATCTCCATATGGAGAGAATATTACCATAATTGCTATATTTGGTAGGTAGATAGTAGATGGTGATATTAAACTTAAACAATTTTTAGAGTCAAAAAATCTTCTATCGGTGTTACAGTTTGGTTTTAGAACCGGTAAGAGCACTAGTGATGCAATTCACGAGTTGTTAAACTCTATTGTTCACAACTTAGATAAGGGCAAAAAATGCCTAACAATATTTCTAGACCTTAAAAAGGCTTTCGATACAGTTTCTACCTCACTACTACTTAAAAAATTACTACATCTCGGCATAAGAGGGCTCCCATTTAAATTAATAGAAGATTACCTGTCAAATAGAAAGCAACGTGTACGAATTGGTGATTGGCTTAGTGAGGATTCAATTGTCAATTTTGGTGTACCACAAGGCAGTATTATTAGTCCAACACTGTTCTTAGTCTACATTAATGATCTGTGTCACCTGCCGCTCCACAAAGGCAAAATTATAGCCTTTGCTGACGATACTGCGCTGTTTTTTAGCGGGGATAATTGGGAGACAGTCTTTGATGCTGCGCAAGTAGGTTTAAATAAGGTTAAGAGTTGGTTACAAACTAACGTTATGACCTTAAATACCTCTAAAACCAAATATATTGCCTTTGCACATAGATCTAATCTACTGCCGCCACAAGCACTTACTATATCTGTTCATAGTTGCAACTCTGATGAGGCAAAATGCTTGTGTCCTACACTTGATAGGGTTGAGTGTATAAAGTATCTTGGGATTACTATTGACCAACACTTATCTTTTAAAATACATATCGAGACTCTAGTAGCCAGATTACGAAAATTAATTTATATTTTTAAAGCTCTAAGACATTCAGCCAATCATGAAACTCTCAAGTTGGTTTATATGCCTTGGGACAATCACTAATTAATTATTGCATTACGTCATGGGGTGGTGCTCCTAAAACTCATTTACTGAAAGTTGAAAGAGCTCAGCGCGCCATTCTTAAGACGGGTGCCAGCCTGCCTCGACGCTTTTCCACTGTAGATGTATACAAAAAATGGGATCTTCTTACGGTTAGACAAACGTTCATTCTATATACTGTTCTCAAAAAGCACTCCCAGTTGCAATATGACCCTACTTCTTTAAAAAGTAAGAGACGGAAAGGTACGATTTGTGCAGCTCCTCGTTACAAAACAGCACTATCTCACAGATTCTTTTGCTTTCTTGGTAATCATCTCTATAACAAACTTAATACAATCCTTAACATATATCCAATGACTAAATCAAAATGCAAATATGTTATAAAAAAGCATCTGAGATCCCTAGACTACCAAAAAACCGAATCTCTACTGAACGTTCCAATTAATAACTAGCATAATTCAGTTATTACCTTCATACGCAAGAGTATACCTATGAGATCACACACTCCGAACGCACACACACACACACACACACACGCACATACACATACGCTCACATATACTCGCATACGCACACATGTACTCACAAACATACACGCAAACACAATAACATATAATCTTACACGCACTCACGCTCACACAGACGTTCACACGCACTTATATAAATACAAAACAGACTTCCACTCACTTCACCATTACTATCACATATTTACTTTCTTTACTTTTTTGCACTTTTTGTATTTTCTTGTATTATTTAGAACTTCACAATATTCGATACTAATTGTTTTCACTCTTGTAATGTTATCGATTATATTTTTGAAATACTGTTCTCCTTTAGCGGGAGTCCTGGTGACTTGTAACACAGGTTTTTTAATATTAAAAAACCTACTTCAGGCACCAGTCTCTCACAAAGGTTGTTTACTGTAAAAATGTGCTTATATTTAAATCACACCTAAGTAACTTTGTGAAGAGAAATAAATTATACTTATTATTATTATTATTATTATATAAATTGCCTAGGAGAGTGTTGCTGCATATTCCTCTGGTGATCCATTAGCCAACCATATTTATGCCTCCTTGAAAAGAGTAAGTAATGGTGAAACATTGCATTCTTAACCCATTACCATACGAGGAGTATAACTAATTACAATTATAATATTTCCAATTACCATAAGATATATATTTATAATATTTCCATTTAATATAGGTAAGTCAATTACACTTGAAAATATCTGGATGACATGATGGTATTTTCTTTTTAGTTTGCTTTGAAGATATATTTAAACATAATAAAAATACATAATAATAAAATAAATTAAAAGCAAAAAAGTAATAAAAAAGAGAAACAGGATCCGAACCGGCCTCGAATAGACTGCTCGATTATCCAATTGAGGTGTCTTTATGACAGCGTCAAAATTTGTCTTCACATATTTTAATAGTTGTCAGCCAACGCAAAATTATATTTCTTCATTGCCTGAAAATATTGACAAATATATATATATATATATATATATATATATATATATATATATATATGATGTACTGTGCACCCAAAGTATTTTATTTTATTTTATTTGGGAAAACAAAACAAACGATATTACATTATATTTTAGCTTAATATCTAGTCTTATAAGTAATACAAATAAATGTAATAACAACAACATCTTCCACTTATTAATTACTAGATAGAGGTTTGCTGAAAAACGAACAAGCTGCAAATATATAATCAATAATTTAGTTTTCTTATTGGTACATAGATAATAACCAATGAGTTAAATGTATATTGTAATTAGTTACTACTGCTTCTGTTTCAGTTAATAGTTAGTGTATCAATAATCTGTTTTTTAAATTCATTCTTACTTAAGGGTGTAGATCGTGAAAATCACCGAAAAGAGCCATTTTTCATACCATTTTTCATATTTAACCTATTTACATATGATTGATATCAATGATAATTTGTATATATTACAATCAAAGACCAATAAGTATGTTCATGCTTATATTAAACTCTTAAACCTAATAGTTGTTATATAATAAACGTCAACAAACGCACAAAATTGAGTAAAAATGCAAAAACATGACTTCGTATTTTTCAGATTTAACCCCATAAATCAACACAAATTGATAAAAAGAAACACTTTTTGAACACTGAAGAAACCAATAAATATAGCTGTATACTTCTTTTTATACCTTTACAAACAAAGACTTCCTCTTTTAAAGCCCTAAAATCTAGATATATTTTAAGGTAAATTTTTCATACACAAATGTATGGGATAAAGCGTTCGTTTCATTCGTGCAATCTCGGTGGTCACTAACGGCAGTTCCTTTCTGTAAGTGAACCCGACACCACGCTTGTCGGCTGCAGACAGCAGAATTACGTATTGTGAATTTGTGTTTTTTGTAAAAAACTGTAAGTATAACATTTTTATAATTAATTTATTTTCAGTTAGTAGAAAGTATCGATATAATGAATGTCTGAAAGAAAACCATGATGGAACTAGATATAAATCGTAAAAAATACAATATCTACACTAATAGGTATTATAAAGAGGAAAGATTTGGATTTTTGTATGTAACGAATGAACTCAAAAAGTACTGGACCTAATTCTTTTATCATTCGAAAGCTACATTATCACTGAGTAACATAGGCTATTTTTTTTGCAGGACTGATTGAATTTGAGTGTCATGCCAGGGAAAAGAAAGTTTTGTACGCATTATAAAAATATGAAAGCCAAAAGATCTCGGAATAAAATGTAAGTTCCTCCCTACTTATTTATTATCGCATTTGAACAGTGTACATTACAAAGCTAATACAATATGTCACATGATTTAGATCGCCCGATTCAGACATATACCTACAATAACATGTAAATATTGGTTTGTATTATCTATATCTATACTGATAAATAAAATTGAAGTATCTGTATGTAATATCAAAATAATAGGTTTTAAAAAAAAAAAAAAGGCGATACGGAGTTCGCCGGGTCGGCTAGTATTGTCTAAATATCAAATTGTGGAAGTAGGTAGGCGACAGCGCAACTTTGTCGACATACCTATACCTATACCGCCAAACAGACGCGAGGCGCCTAGCGTCTGGCTTAGGGTTGTACAAAATAAATAAAAAGTGGATAATATTGATGAATAATATTTCCAGTATTGAAAATAAAGAAAACCTTGCGGCCGAGACTCTGAGCAACAATGCTACGCGCTGTATAGAGGTAAGTTGTTATACGTAATTCTTGTAGACTTGTTACATAAATAAACAAACTACTTAGTTAGTGATGGGCGAAAACAAAATCTCAATACCTACCTATAGATTTTTTCTTGCAATATTTATTATTTTCATCGAGAGACAAACACCTTAGTACCGAAATACTTCTCAATTACTTTCTCAAAAGAAAATTTACGTTCAAATAGGTGACGTCATAAAAAAACAATACCTAATGCGTAAAGAAATTATAATTTCTATTCATCAGGAAGCTAATATTTTTAGCCGATTTAAAGTTGTCTTGTGCTGAAAGAGAGGAGCTTGAAAGGTCGACCCATTTGCAAAGAAGTAGTTCTGAGTGGATGAGTACAAGGAGAAAATTACTAACCTCATCATTGTTCGGGGAAGTTTGTAAAAAACGAGAGAGCACAAGTTGTGCTGTTCTTGTTCGTAAAATCGTTTATGGTAGTAATATCTCCAGTTTGCCTGCTGTGCGGTACGGTATCGAAAACGAAGAAACCGCAATTAAACAGTTAGAAATTCAAGAGAATATTAGTATACAAGGTTGCGGTTTGTTCGTCGACGATCAATATGAATTTCTTGGTACTACACCAGATGGCATTTATGCAAACGGTTTAATTGAAATTAAGTGCCCACATTCTTTAGCTGGCATGACTCTTGATGAAGCAATGGCCAAACATACCTTTTGGGTTAAGGACAAGGCTTCCAAGGGTTATGTCATAAATAAAAATCATAACTGGTATTTCCAAATTCAGGGACAGGTACATATTACTAAAAGAAACGTTTGCATGCTTGGCATCTGGTTTGGTGCTACTGTACCTATGAAAGTTTATATTATAGAAAAGGACGACAAATTTTGGGAGGAGAAAATGGAGATGAAATTAGTTAGGTTTTATTACGATTGCCTACTTCCAGAATTAGTTGATCCTCGGCAGTCACGAAGCATGCCCATTCGTGACGCGCCCAGTATCATAGAGGCTATGAAAGAGAGGAAAGAAAGAGCTTTACGTGTTATGAAAGAGAAGAATGCCTAATGATTTTGAAAGATACAGGTAACTTAACTACCCAGCCAGTCGATTCACGTAAACACGCCAGTCCAAAAGTCGTTTTAACTTAGGAACTTAGAAATCGTTTTTCTTGTTTTTTGTTATTGTCATAAATCTTCCAATAGCTCAATTACTATACAATTTCTGAGTTACCTGGTGTAAAGAATCATAAAAATTGGTTCAAAAATACAGCGAATTGAGAATTCTCCTTTTTTTAAGTCGGTTAAAAGGGCTAAATTTGCAAAAAACGAAGTGACGTCACTGCGCTACGGTTTTTATTACTTACGTGAATCGGGCAGCTGGTAACGTTTTCATTCTGATAAGTTTTGTGATAGCCATTGATTTTATCATCAAATTAGCAGAAATCAGAACTTGATCCGTAATCGAATGAAAAAACATTAGAATTTTGAACTCATATTTCGTTATTGTTTAATTACATACTTTTAATTAGTATATTAATAATTTACAAACTTCTGTTAAAATTAGTAAATAAATGAATTATTTACTAATTTTTGTACAACCCTAGCACGCTTTTGAGATAGCGAGTAATGGCGACTCATATTTGTTATTGTGTAGTAAATAAATCATTTTTATACTTGTGTTTCATTTATTGACATTTTTTTTTAAAACCCTAGGATTTTTTTTAGATATCGACGAGGTGATCGTAAACAAAAAGTAAGTATTTGAGTTTACGCAATAGGCACATTTCCTTGCGTAGAGATAAACACACTTCCTACTGAATTTGCAATTATTTTATTGAATGAATATTTTACGAATTAGAATAAATTTTGGTAGTGAAATTACAAATAAATACATAGTTGGAATTTTAGGTAAGTAGAATACAAAAATGTCAGTCCGGACCTGCTCTTGATTGTATATTATATTATAAACTAGTAACCCGCCCTCGCCATCTTCGCTATCTTCGGCAATATTCACTTAAATTACATACTATAAAAAGCATATTGATCTATAATAAATGCACAATTTATTTAAGGTACTTAATTGGATAAGGATTAATGCTGTATTGTATAAAATCACTTAGTAAATAATCATTTTTTAGTAGAGGATAAAAAATGGTTATGGTGGGTTATCCCTAAGAGATAGACATATGCCATCGTGGACTTTTTTGTTGAACTTTTTAAGATGGATAATACTGTAGTACATTATTTTGGTCTATCTCGTAGGGTTCAGCCAACGTTTGCAATATAAGCGCAAAAAAACGTGCTTATTTACGACATCACATTAGAAACCTCTAAATTAATCAACGTTTCTCTACTATATTATGCATGTATTATACATATAAACCTTCCTTTAAGAATCATTCTATTTATTAAAAAAAACTGCATCAAAATCCGTTGCGTAGTTTTAAAGATCTAAGCATACATAGGGACAGACAGACGGCGGATAGCGACTTTGTTTTATACTATGTAATGTAATGATAGAAAAACATAAAAATTGTGTCTCAACTACTCTTATTAATCTATTAAAAAGAATCAACAGCTAGTTTCCAAAAATTCAACGTTATTGTTATGCTGTAAATATTCAAGTTCAATAACAATTTCTCAACGTGGAACGTTTGTTGCAAAACATTTTGAAAATCGCGCTCTCTAGGTCATTCATCCGCCCCGTCGGATGTTACATTAAACTTTGGCGCTGCGGTCGCTTGAAATCGAGATCTCAGGCCAACAATCTACACCCTTAATGCAAAAATATCTATATCTCCAAAAAAATCATTATAAAATTGCATCAAGCGTCGAAGAGGTGCGCGCCTACCCGCGTTTGTCCGGCAAGAAGGCAAGGCAAACAGGGCAAATTCACGCACCCTACGACGATGCACAGATCTCGGCACAGTAAGATTTATTTCATTATTTAATTCTATGCAATTAAGTAATAAAACAATATGCTCCATGTTTGGTTGACCCACTTACATATATTATTAACCTGTCCTTAACGGAAGGCGTATTTCCTACTCGGTTAAAAAAATCTATAATAAAACCTATATACAAAAAGGGGGATAAATTAAATATTAATAATTATAGGCCTATAGTCTTAATACCTGTAATAGCAAAAATTTTTGAAAAAGTAATGCATAATAAAATAAATAATTTTATAACATCATGTGGTGTTTTACAGAGAGAACAGTTCGGATTTAGGAAAAATAGCTCTACTACCCTTGCCTGTTTTTCTTTAGTTGACCAAATCACAAGAAGCTTAAATGATAAAACTAACATAGCTTGTTTATTTCTGGATATGACGAAAGCTTTCGATTTCGTCTGCCAAGAAAAGCTTATAGCTACGGAATACGGGGTATTGCTAATAATTGGCTAAGAAGCTACCTAGAGAAAAGAGTACAATGTGTAGAGATAACAAAAACTCTAGGATATTATCAAAAGCAGTACAGATCATCCTATCTCCACAACAACTTAGGCATACCACAGGGGGGGGGCATCCTTTCCCCACTTCTTTTTTTACTGTACATCAATGATCTTCCTAGGGCGGTAAATAATGATTGTATTTTATTTGCCGATGATTCCACCTTTTTTTTTTTTTATTGCTTATGGCGGCAAACGAGCAGACAGCACACCTGATGGTAAGTGTCACTGCCGCCCATGGACCTTTGCCAATGGTATAGCTAGGCCGCTGCCTACCAATACAACCCTGAACCCACTCCAGTTAGGCTTCCGGCTCTCTCGCTCACCGAACGAAGCGCAATAGCACATTGTTATTACTCAGACGTCGATCTTCTGCGAGAGTGTGGTACTACCCCGGACGGACCGGCCCGCGGCTGTAGACAGAAAACTGTCCACAGCGTGGTCCTACCACAATAAAAATTTAATTAATCGTAAAACATAAAAATAAATATATTTTGAAATCATACGTTAATATAGCTATCGATAAAGCAATAAATTGGTTAAAACAAAATAATCTTAAAATAAATATGACAAAAACAAAAATTATACACTTTCAAACATATAAAGCAGACAAAATGAGTATAAATATTAATTATAAGAACGAGACACTACATACAGTTAACGATTGTGTATTTTTGGGCGTAACTGTAGATAAATATTGTAATTGGAAGCCACATATCGAAAAACTTATACATAAAATAGACTGTTTTGTCTATGCATTAAAAAGAATTAGGCAAATTGTAAATGTGCAAACTGCAATAATGGCGTATCAAGCATATGTAGAGTCCATTATAAGATACGGCATTATTGTATGGGGTAATTCCGTAGACATAGAGAGAGTATTCCGAGCGCAAAAAAAATGTATTCGGGCAATATTTGGATTGGAATATCTGGCAAGTTGTAAACCTCTATTTAAACTACATAAATTACTTCCGTTACCATGCATTTATATCCAAGAAATTTGTGTGTTTGTTAAAAAGCATGCCCACTTATTTAAAAAACTTGGAGACTTCGAAACTAGCCGAACTAGACATGGATCTAGGCTACAGATGCCAAAATAAACCTAGAAGTGTTCAAGAAAAATGCTTACTATATGTCTGTAGTAATATTTAACCATTTACCAGAGAATCTTAAAAATTTACCATGTACATTGTTTCGCAGAAAACTACAGACAATGTTGTGTAATAAAATGTATTATGGTATCAATGAATACCTTAATGATAAGTTATGACATCTTAATTTAAATACATATTAATAATAATGATTTTGAACTGAATTTACATTTAAATATTAGAAATTATTTACACTATAGTTAATGATTTTATATGTATTTGAATTGACATTGTATTGAGTAATTATATGTTAATAATCATGACCAATTATTAAATTATCAAAACAAAATCAAGGCTAGCTTTAATGTCGTAGGAATAGAATTGTATTAAAATTTCCACGCCATACATATATGGCAGAATATGATGGACCATGTAATTAATATAATTAAGAGCTACTATAACCATATTTTTAGAAATAAAGATTTATTATTATTATAATATATATATATATATATATATATATATATATATATACATCGAAATGCGTACCGCAATGCGGGTCAGGGCGTCCCCCGAAGGCGACGCGTACCGACCCGCCCCCGTCGGTACGAACTTCAGCAGTTGCGGCGATGGGGGCCGCCACCCATCACGCCTTGCCCAGTCAGGCGAGTCGTGGAGAGCAGAGTGCCGGGTGGGCACGTGGAATGTAAGAGGTTGTGTGGAAGGTAAGTTGCACGAGCTGATATCCGTCATGGCGGACAAACAGCTAGACGTGCTCTGTGTAAAAGAGACCAAGCGAAGGGGCAGCAACGCCTGCGATCTTCCTGGTGGCGGGATGGCTCTGTGGTCTGGTGTACCACAGAGCGATCGAGCCAGCATGGGGGTAGGAGTACTGCTGTCCTCTCGCTTGGCCTCAGGTGTGAAGGATTACGGAATGTATGATCCCAGACTTCTTTGGGTCCGTATAAAACTTGGTGTCACCAAGGTATTCATGGTTGTAGCATATGCTCCCGTAGGATCCTCGGTGGCATCAGACCTAGAGAAGTTTTGGGATAATGTTAGGGAAGTTCTGGATATGGCAGAAACCAGTGAACGCGTGATTGTATGCGGAGATTTGAACGGATGGGTGGGGACCAAGCGTCCCGACTATGAAGACGTACTTGGTCCATTTGGTGATAAGAGAGTGAACGACGCAGGTAGGCTCATAGCGGATGTATGTATGGAGAGAAACCTTATTGTGTCAAACACATTTTTCCAACATAAGGACATCCATATGTATACATGGAGAAGGAATGAACAGAAAAGTATAATAGATTTAATTTTGGTAGACAGTCGCCTCCGAAGCAAAATATTGGACGCAAGAGCCTACAGGGGTCCCACAGTCGATACGGACCACTATCTCGTTATTGCGAGATTTAGTGGTCTGTTCAGAAAGTGGAGGCACTGGCAAGAGCGTGTCCACTTCGGAGGGCTTGAAAGAATAAAGGTTGAAAGGTTGCAAGAAGAGTGTGTAAGAGAAAAGTATGCAGAGGGTGTCCGAGAACGGCTGACGATGGCAAGCCAGCCGCAATCGGACATTGAAGAATGCTGGAGAGTATTGAAAGAGAGTATGGTAGACACAGCGAAAGAAGTATGTGGAAGTTCAAAGAAACATAGAAACACAAATGGTGATGCATGGTGGGATGCGGAAGTGGCAGCTTCCGTAGAGCAAAAAAAGAAAGCGTGGCTGGACTATGTCTCTTCTTTGAATCTGAATGACAGTATGACTGAACAGAAGAAAGAAATATATCGGCAATGTAAGAATGACACCAAGGCCTTAGTGAAAGAGAAACGTGATAGAGCAAGTATGAGTGCAGAAGATAGGCTGACTAAAAACTTCGAGAGTAACACCAAACTCTTTTGGAGGGAGGTGAAGAAGTCTCGGGGTGGTTGGTTAGCCTTCAGAATGAAAACAAATAAGGTCTAAAGGTGGAGATATTCTTACACAAACACAAGGCGTGTTAAGCCGATGGAGTGAATATTTTGGTGATATGTATGCAGATACTACGGTTGGCGCCGGTGTCGCATGTGGTCTAGTAGATCAACATTCGGCGACGGCGTCCTCCGATGGCATCAGTACGGATGAAGTTGAATGGGCGATAAGAAGCTTGAAAAATGGTAAGGCAGCGGGCATTGATATGGTGTCTGCCGAGATGATCAAGCTTGGTGGCTCCTGTGTCCGGGAGGCGTTCCTGTTGCTCCTCAATTTATGTTGGAGCTCGCGAATGGTTCCCGGGGACTGGAATAGCGCAGTCATCGTGCCTTTGTTTAAAAACAAGGGTTCACGTTATGACTGCGCAAATTACAGAGCCATAAGCTTGACCAGTTTGGCAGCAAAAGTGTATGGTAAAATTATTGAAAGGAGAATGAGGATGGTGTCCGATGGTTTACTGTGTGAGACATAAGGAGGTTTCAGGAGTGGAAGGGGATGCATTGATCAAGTGTTGTCTCTGCGCAACATTGTGGAGAAGCATCTGGCCGTAGGTCAGAGGGTTTTCTGCAGTTTTGTGGATCTGGAGAGAGCATTTGACACGGTTGTACGAAAGGAACTTTGGGACATTTTACCGGAATATGGTATTAACGGTAAACTGCTGAAGGCTGTGCAATCCAGTTACATGGGCTGTAGAGCCTGTGTGCGGCTGGATGATGGAATGTCGCCTTGGTTTGACGTCAATATCGGCGTTAAGCAGGGCTGCGTTCTATCAGCCAGGCTGTTTATCATATATCTGGATAAATGTCTCCAAAGGTGGAACGATATGAATGTGGGAGTCCAGATGGGTGACTCAGTGGTCTCTGCTCTGCTTTATGCAGGTGACGCAGTCCTGCTGGCATAGTCAGCGACTGACCTGCAGACCCTAGTCGACACAATGACAAAATATTGTAAGAAAAGGGGTCTACGCGTGAATTTGAGCAAAACCAAAATAATGGTCTTTGAAAGAGATGAAGCCAGAACAGATGTAAGAGTAACAATAGGTAATGATGTACTAGAGCAAGTGGATGAATTTGTATATCTTGGATGTGGATTTAGCCGAGATGGACGGTACACCACTGATATAGAGCGAAGAGTGAATGCAGGAAATAGAGTGAACGGAGCGTTGGGGCAACTTCTCGGCAGCCACCACCTCAGCCAGAAGGCACGTGTAGCAATACATAACGCAGTGCTTGTCCCAACATTACTGTATGGAAGCGAGAGTTGGGTATGCAGAAAAGAGTATAAAAGTAAAATTAATGCGGTCGAAATGCGATCTCTTCGGAAAATCTGTGGAGTTAGGCTGACCGACCGCATTCGTAACGACGACGTAAGAGAGCGAGTAGGTATGAAAGAGAGTATTGGTGTAAAGATGCGAAAAGGAATGCTCCGATGGTTCGGACATGTGGAAAGAATGCCGAACGAACGTCTGGTTAAGAAGATATACAATGCGAAAGTGGAAGGATGTAGGTACCGAGGGAGACCGAGACTAACCTACCTAGACCAGATCGGTCAGGTAGTGAAGGAAGGTGGAGTCAAGAGTCTCCGAAACCGGCGAGCGTGTATGAAGAGAATTATGAATGTTGAGGAAGCGAGTGAAGTATGCAGAGATAGAGTTCTCTGGCACTCTGTTCTCTTTGCCTACCCTGCAAGGGATATGGCGTGATGATATGTATGTATGCATGTATGTATGTATATATACATATATATACAAGAATTACTCATTTAAAGATATTAGATAGATAGATTATGCCCAGTTAATATAAGTAAATTATAGTTTAGAATGTTTCCAATTATAATATATTTGAATTACAATAATTCCAGAGGCTCTAACTCGTCTCTTCATATCAACCAATGATTCGCAACATGGACTGCATATGATCTCGGCACAAATACTGGATATGAATGAACGTGAAATAACTAAATATCAATTGCCTCTCACACGAGTAAATGAGGATTTCTATGAGACACCTATATTTGTAGCACCAACACATGTGTTTAAAGTTGCTGTAAGTATATATCTTTATCTTAATATCGAAGATAAGGAGATTATCCGCGTGGTGACGGAGTAAGAATACAAATCACCACCTACTAAATCTTAGGCGTGGGTGATCATAAGAGACGACTAAGGGAAACAAAAGGTATATATAACATCTATGCAAGAGAAGAAAATCTCGAAACAAAACCCTATACCAATACGTCTGACCAGCGTGGTATAGTAGGTTAATATCCCTCCCATTACGGAGGAGGCTCAAGCCCAACAGTTGGACATATTATGAGCTGAGATGATGATGATGATGATGAAGATAAGGAAACGAATAGGAAATATTCTTGTCCTCTTTTTGTCGTTCGTATGAAACTTAAATACTCAGATGTTACGATGTGGCTAATCATCAGAGGAGATTTATCATAATCTACTGTATTGTACTGTGCCTGTTGCGCGGGCCATGGGAATAGCTTTCTTTACTTCATACCATCACGCTGATGACAATTCTCTTTCTACAACCGCGGATCGGTCTGTCCGGGTTAGTACCACACTCTCGCAGAAAATCGACGTCTGAGTAATGGCAATGGGCTATTGCGCTTCATTCGGTGAGCGAGAGAACCGGAAACCCAACTGAGTGGGTTTGGGGTTTGTATTGGTAGGCAGCGGTCTAGCTATACCCTTGGTATTGCAATGGTCCATGGGCGGCAGTAACACTTACCATCAAATGTGCTGCTTGCTCATTTGCCAACATATGCAATAAAAAAAAGAGTGAAAAAAAGCTTCGTAGATCTTTAATTGTTTTCTTCATCATCTTAGCTGATATAAGTCCCATTGCTGAGCTCGATACTCCTCCCTCCTCCTCCATAATAGAAGGGAAATTGACCTACTAATACATTTCCTTCTCTTTGCACACATATTTTGTGTAATATTACATCTCTTAGTCATCTTTTACGTCGCAAATGTTCAAAAAACGGGGATGATATATTATACTCTTACTCCGTCACGATAAGGAATAAACAAATTCATAGTTTATAATTTAGTTTAAAAATGTGCAGTGAAGCGAACAGGTAATACAGTTATCATTGAAATAGGTTAAAGGTTATCCGTTATCCTCATGCGTGCGTATACTAGTGCGATAAAACAAACAGTTATTAAAATACAATAACATCTTTATATCTGAATATATTTATAACGTTAGTAATGAAAAACCAATTTGATTACAAATAGGATATATGTATATACTCAACTAAAAGAAGGAAAACTCGGTATAAAATCCTATATCAGCCTGTATGACCTGTATGTGTGTAATAGGTGAATTTTCCTCCTATTGTGGAGGTGTGGTGACGGAGTAAGAATACAATTCACCATGTTCACCTATCTTATCCGTGGGTGATCGTACGAAATGTCTAAGGGATATAAGATACACATCTATGTAAGAGAAGGTAAACTCGAAAAAAAGCTCTATACCAACACGCCTGACGACCGTGGTACAGTGGATCAATTTCCCTCCCATTATAGAGGAGAATCCAGCCCAACACTGGGACATACAAAATTATTAAATAAGCTATATATATATATATATATATATATATATATATATATATATATATATATTATACTCGTCACGTTATTTGTCCGCGATGGACTCCTAAAGTACTTAACCGATTTTAATCAAATTTTCACAGCATTTGTAGTTTGATCCAACTTAAAAGATAGGATAGCTTCCATCTCAATTTATAGTCGCAATATTATTTTATTGAAAATAAAATTATTTGTCTTTTATTTCACAGTCACAATTATCTGTTATGTCCAAACGATTCTAACAGATGGCGGTATCTGTTGACTGGATTGAATAAGTATTTAATAGATGACGCTTTGTTAAACACAAGTTTCATATAAGCTAAAATTTATTATCATAACCACCACGTGTTACTGAGGCTACCTTAGCCACAGCAACGCGTGGCCGAGTCTGCTAGTATATATATATATAAATTACTATCTTCCCTCGAGCTAACTTTTCAGATGATCAGCTAAGGCTTTAAGTACGCGTCACTCATTGAGCGGGATAACAAATATTATTAGATAATGAAAAAATATTTTGTCTCACTATTTTAGGTATTTGGAAAAGACAGGGATACAGATAAAGATGTCAGACATATAGCTCGATTCCCAGTCACGCCGCAAATTGCAAAAAGTAAGTACATTTTGTCTTAATTGTTTTTAAATTATAAACCCAAACCTAAGCTAGGGGTAGCTCTATATAAAATATTTTTTTGCTATGTTCATAGACATATTATCCCTTAGCATTACAAGGGTAAACCGCCAGAAGGCCCACCGAGGACAAACACTGGGTTCCGGTGATCCACTCGCACGTCGTAAGAGGTACTTGTATACAGTCTTCTTCCGTTGCCTAGTATGGATTGATCGGAGATACCATAGCGTGTCCTAAAAAAAGCATAAGCATTGACTAGCAATCCAAGAAGGATTCGAATTATAAATCACAATAATTTGGTACGGGAAAATTGGAGTTCTTGAAAAAGTTTTTAGTCTAGTGTAGCGTTGTATCTTTTTTCAGTCTCGCAGTGCGATGTTTATGAGATGAGATGAAGAAAGATAGTGTTAAATTATATTCTTAGTTGATTAATAGACTGATATGTTGGGCTATATTAAAATATTGAATAGCCACAAGGCACTATGTAAATAGTATAAATGTCTACATTTCATCAGTTTCATTTTCTTAGACTAGCTTTAAGTAAGTAAAAAAAGGAGGTAAATTAAATTCTTATTCCAATATAGATGTAATAAATATTTTGTCTATTAACTGCCAATATTTATAAGAAAGTTCGATTGTAATTTATTTTTATTTCCAGCACCACCAAAGATCACATCGGACTCTTCAGTTACCTACAAAGTAGACGAAGGAAGTGATAAAATATTGAAGATTCCTTGTACAGCAACTGGTGAACCAAAACCAACTATTACATGGACTGTGGGACTTAAAACCATCTCATCAAGTAAGGCTTCTTCAACACTAGCATATATTTTGTTCTGTCATATTCTTTGTAACCTATGAAACCTTTCTGTATCTTCTTGCCTTATCTACACTTATACCTGAGAGTCGCATAAATTTACTGGGGAATTAAGAGGAAAATAGACAGCAGCTCTTTCTTAGAAAATAATTTTGATAACCTTTTACTGTATTGCTTTTTCAGATGAGAAATATTCTATTATAAACGGAGTTCTCATGATTAGAGATCCTATCGCCAGCGATGCTGGAACGTATGTGTGTGAAGCTAAAAATGTGGCTGGTTCAGTTCGTACTTCCTTTAAAGTTGAAGTTCGCCGTAAGTAAAACTTATTGAGTATTGGTTAACCTTGAGTACCTATAACATGATTAATTCATTTGAAACTAAGGGTTAGTTCTCATTATACGCATAGGTCACGAAATCCAGATAAAAATTTGAATTCGAACTTTGTATAAACGAGATTGGCCGGTTCTCAAAGATTTCTTGAGAAGGGACTAGTTAATACCATTTTGAGAAAAGTTGAAATTATTAAACCAAGCTAAAATTGCAATGACTAGAACTACTTCCTGGCTTAAGACAGGGGAGTAAAGATTGATCTGAACTGTATCTTGTAATAAATTTTACAGGGCATTTAATAAAAAGGTGTCCTCATAATCATCTTGTTCTAATCCCATATACATGTGACGATGCAATAAGCACTTCTCATCCATCTAACATATTACAAATGTTATTGGCAGTTTCGCCTTTAAGAACAGCCGTCTGACATCAACCGTCTTTGAGAATGTAATGGTTAATCAAACAGTACCAGTTGAAATTAGCCCAGGTCTACTTAGACTTTTATTCGTATTTTCCAACCATGAGCGATATAATGGTAATAATATAGCAAGAAATCAAAAAGTAACCTCTTTTAATTACTCATTATGGGCAATATAAATAAGTAGGTATATCATATAAAATAAATAAATTACATTTAATGCTACAAGGGTTAATGATACGAGTAGAATAAGATTCCAATAGTCACCAACAGCTGTATGGTAGCGGCTACGAATACTATCAACTCTTACTTTGCTCGTGGATATCGGAAAAGACATCTAAGAGCCTTATAACGTCCTGGGCAACTCCATCTGATGTCGTATGGTCAACTATTACATTCCCAAAGAGGAACCTAACCTCAGGCACGCGGTAGGTCATACAACTATTGCCAATAACTTTTACAATATGTGCTATGAAAAAAGAGTGCATATTTTATCGACCCCAAGTAATTGAGATAATAGTAGGAGAATGATGATGGTCACCAACATCAATATTTCTAATTATATCTTAAAAACTGTTGAAGTAGCAGATAAAATGCAAGAAAAAAAAAAAGAAAAAGTGTGTGTCAGCTCCGATGCACGACTGGAGTTTACACCTTAAGTACGATTATCAAAACAATGCGCAAAAATGCTCATTTGACTAAAAATGATATATATATATATATATATATATATATATATATATATATATATATATATATATATATTTATTTACACTTATTAAAACTGTTCAGTGAAGTATTATCTCACGTCAGAAAGTGAAAGGTGCGCAGAATAGGTTGCGCATCAAAAACGTAACGAGGTCATTCGATCACTAGATTTTACACCTCAAATTTTTCTCATACCGGGCGCCTTATATGAAAATCGATTCTTAAGGAGTAAACTCCAATAACATGAAATGAAAACGTTCAAATTTATTAATAATATTTAATATATTTCAGATGCACCCATGATAACAGGTGAAGCTAGAATGACTGTCACAGCGGGCACGTCTTGCAGTATCAAATGCACGTACGTAATAATACGTTTAAGATTATCCCATAAACATATTCAGATTTGAATTAATTCTAATATTCATATAATGAAATAGTTTTGCAACGATATAATTTTGCTTTAACAATGTATTTCATTTAATGAAATTGAGAAATTAAATTATTTGTTGTTTAGGGTTACAAGAGGTGTCCCAGCGCCTATAATTAGCTGGAAGTTTATGGCTAAAGGCAAGTCTATATATAGGCCACTAGCAGGAAATAATGCTATAATGGATATATCGAGCATCGATGAGACACATGCTGGTTACTACAAATGCATAGCTCACAACGCCATGGGTGACAGTGAACATGTCACTAATCTCATTGTTCAAGGTAGGAATATATTGTATAGTTTGAAAACAATAACAATAGAAACGAATGTAATTAATATAAAAAAAATGTACAAGCTGTACTATAACCTGTATTTATCATTTTGCTTACAGTTCTACCAAGTATTACGTCAGACTCTTCAATCGTATATAAGAGTGTTGAAGGTAAAGATGATATGTTAAAAATTCCTTGCACAGCCTCTGGTATGCCTAAACCAACTATTACATGGAGAGTAGGACATACCACAATATCGCCAAGTAAGGATTTATTATTAGTAATTGTATAAATTTCAATAAAAAATCTTGATATTTAAGTTAATAACTAAATACTCAATATTTATGTGCAACGAAATAAAAAATAAAATAAGCTGAAAGTTATGCATTAAGAATGTTAATTTTAATTTAGTTTATATAATAATTATTTTTACGGATGCTATACACATATATATAGCAAATTTGATCATCATCATCATCAACAACTTAGATCAAATACGTGTCAAAGTTGGACGTGTGACGTGTATGACGTGGACTCAAGTTTCTTTCACAAGAGGAGAAAAGTTTACTATATCAAGCTGATCACATGTGTTGGTACAGGATTTTATTTGCAGTTCTCTTTCTTATGCATTGACGCTATATGTATAATGAATAATGGACATATGCTATGCATATACATGCAGTTAGCATCTGTGTAAGAAAGGAAAAATTTGAAATAAAAACTTTTGCCAACCGGTCTGATTAGCGCGGTATAGTAGTGCAATGTTCCTAGGAGGAACGGTTACGGAACTTCCTCGAGTCCAATGTTGCGAAGTCTGAGGTAATGATTAATATGTGGATAATAACATTTTTGCATCAATTATAATTAGTAGTAGCGACATAAATTTGCCGCTAGTAGAGAATTTGATTAGTGGTTTGAGTTGCGGAATTCAATGTAGGTGCATATTCTATTAAAGCGAAAACTGTATTATCCTTAAAAGTTACATCTATCATAAAGAAAGGGAGGAGTACATATAACAAATTGCCATCTACCGATAATAGCGTAATTTGCGAACAATGCTCCCATCATGATCTTTATGTAATCAAAAGATTGATACTGTGAGTTTCAATAATAATATTGCATACAGCAAAACATTAAGACAGAACAATGCGTAATAATTTCAGGAGGCGGCCATATTTTCTTATGCAACAGTTTATACTAATAACTTTACTAATTTCATACTTATAATAACTTTAACAGTTTCATCTGTAATATCTCCATAATTCTTATTGACGATAACTAAAATATGTAACGGAATTACTACCACTCTTAGGTACATTATTACACATAAATACCAGTTTCAGATTGCTACTCATCTTGATCGGCCATATCAGTATTGTCTTACTTAATATATTTGACTAACATAGTCATTGATAAGAGTAATTATAGTTATTATTTTATTGTATTTTATTTAATATGCGTTCTCATTCCATAATCTTACGTTAATACTAAAAATACTGTCAACAATTTGCTAAAATTCAAATGTAGTAGATTGCTAAGGGTTTAAACTCTTCAAAGTGGAAGACTATTCATAAATTATTCAATTGTTGGATTATATTCTATATGACGGTCGAATATATGATGATGCCATATATTTCAGATAACATGTATTCAATAAAAGATGGTACATTGATAATCAAAAATCCAATGGTGAGTGATTCTGGGAGTTACGTATGTGAAGCTCGAAATAATGCCGGTTCCAGCCAAGCTGCGTTCCAGGCTAATGTACTTCGTAAGTAATTTTTTTTATTAATAATATATTAAAATATACAAATTTAGTTTTGTTTAAGACTTTATTAATTTATTTAATAGTAGTAGGGCCACATAGTTTTCTATCTACAACCGAGGGCCGGTCCATCTGTGTTGATAACACGCTCTCACAGAAAAGGTGAGTTAGAGAGCCGGTAGCTCAATATTCTAGGTGGATTTGGAGTTTTCAATGGTAGACTGCGCACTAGCTGTACCTTTGAACGGTACAGTTGTACAGGTCCATGGGCGGCAGTAACACTAATCTTCAAGTGTGCTGCTTGCTCGTTTGCCACCATAAGCAATAAAAAAGTAAATGGCACTTGTGCTTGTTCAGAATAATATATTTTGCTTTTAAAAAAGACCACATATGGGACTGCAGAAATAATCCTTGTATTGCAGGGACTTTACAAATATAAAATTAACGGACACAAATTACACCTAGACTCAGAACAATAATTTGTCGATTGTAAAAAATATTAAACTGCGTGGGAATTGAACCTCGTCTCTGACACGTTAGGGCCATATTTTATATATATAAGACAATCTGAGCAATTAATTAAGATATCAATAGATAGAGATATGTTATTGCTAAGGAAATTAACGAAATATAAACAAAATTATATTTTGGTTTTACAGAAGCGCCCGTGATAACTGGTGAAACTTCAAAGACAGTTATAGTTGGTGCAACAGCTACTATTCAATGCACGTAAGTATTATATTCTACATTTAATATTTCGTGTTTAAATTTTCTGTGGTAGCGGCTATGAATACAACCAACCATTACTTTGCTCGTGGACGTTGTAAAAGACGACTAAGAGCTTTATATCGACCTGATCTAACTCCACCTGAAACCTTCATTGGTCAACAATTACAATCTTAATAAGGGTTGACAACATACTATTTGGATATGAGTAGCGTAGTGATGATGAGTCTTGTGCATATTATTGTGCATATTACAATTCTTCAGGAAAATGTCTATAAATAAACAGAGTTGTTATACATTGAAAAAGAATTGAAATTCTATCATGGGTCTATTATATATATCGCAGAGCGTGATATTTGAAGGAGGATAATAATATTCACAAACGGTGATGCATGGTGGGATGCGGAAGTGGCAGCTTCCGTAGAGCAAAAGAAGTAAGCGTGGCTGGACTATGTCTCTTCTTTGAATCTGAATGACAGTATGACTGAACAGAAGAAATAAATATATCGGCAATGTAAGAATGACACCAAGGCCTTAGTGAAAGAGAAACGTGATAGAGCAAGTATGAGTGCAGAAGATAGGCTGACTAAAAACTTCGAGGGTAACACCAAACTCTTTTGGAGGGAGGCGAAGAAGTCTTAAGCCGATGGAGTGAATATTTTGGCGATATGTATGCGGATGCTACGGTTGACGCCGGCGTCGCATATGGTTTAGTAGAACAACATTCGACAACGGCGTCCTCCGATGCCATCAGTATGGATGAACTTGAATGGGCGATAAGAAGTTTGAAAAATGGTAAGGCAGCGGGCATTGATATGGTGTCTGCCGAGATGATCAAGCTTGGTGGCTCCTGTGTCTGGGAGGCGTTCCTGTTGCTCCTCAATTTATGTTGAAGCTCGGGAATGGTTCCCGGGGACTGGAATAGCGCGGTCATCGTGCCTTTGTTTAAAAACAAGGGTTCACGTTATGATTGCGCAAATTACAGAGCCATAAGCTTGACCAGTTTGGCAGCAAGTGTACGGTAAAATTATTGAAAGGAGAAAGAGGATGGTGTCCGATGGTTTACTGTATGAGACACAAGAAGGTTTCAGGAGTGAAAGGGGATGCATGGATCAAGTGATCTCTCTGCGCAACATTATGGAGAAGCATCTGGCTCTAGGTCAGAGGGTTTTCTGCAGTTTTGTGGATCTGGAGAGAGCATTTGACACGGTTGTACGAAAGGGACTTTGGGATATTTTACCGGAGTATGGTATTAATGGTAAACTGCTACAGGCTGTGCAGTCCAGTTACATGGGCTGTAGAGCCTGTGTGCGGCTGGATGATGGAATGTCGCCTTGGTTTGACGTCAATATCGGCGTTAAGCAGGGGTGCGTTCTGTCAGACAGGCTGTTTATGATATATCTGGATAAATGTCTCCAAAGGTTGAACGATATGAATGTGAGAGTCCAGATGGGCGACTCAGTGGTCACTGCTCTGCTTTATGCAGATGATGCAGTCCTGCTGACACAGTCAGCGACTGACCTGCAGACCATAGTCGACACAATGACAGAAGATTGTAAGAAAAGGGGTCTACGCGTGAATGTGAGCAAAACCAAAATAATGGTCTTTGAAAGAGATGAAGCCAGAACAGATGTAAGAGTAACAATAGGTAATGATGTACTAGAGCAAGTGGATGAATTTGTATATCTTGGATGTGGATGTAGCCGTGATGGAAGGTACACCACTGATATAGAGCGAAGAGAATGCGGGAAGTAGAGTGAACGGAGCGTTGGGGCAACTTCTCGGTAGCCACAACCTCAGCCAGAAGGCACGTGTAGCAATACATAACGCAGTGCTTGTCCCAACATTACTGTATGGAAGCGAGAGTTAGGTATGCAGCAAAGAGTATGAAAGTAAAATTAATACGGTCGAAATGCGATCTCTACGGAAAATCAGTGGAGTTAGGCTGACCGACCGCATTCGTAACGACGACGTAAGAGAGCGAATAGGTATGAAAGAGAGTATCGGTGTAAAGATGCGAAAGGGAATGCTCCGATGGTTCGGACATGTGGAAAGAATGCCGAAGGAACGTCTGGTTAAAAAGATATACAATGCGAAAGTGGAAGGATGTAGGTACCGGGGGCGACCGAGACTAACCCACCTAGACCAGATCAGTCATGTACTGAAGGAAGATGGAGTCAAGAGCCTCCGAAACCGGCGAGCGTGTATGAAGAGAATTATGAATGTTGAGGAAGCGAGTGAAGTATGCAAAGATAGAGTTCTCTGGCACTCTGTTCTCTCTGCCTACCCTGCAAGGGATATGGCGTGATGATATGTATGTATGATAATAATAGAATGTCAAGCAATCACTTTATCCCACTTCTGGTGTCAGCGGGAGCGCCAGGTCTTCATTTTCTAGTTTGTCCACCTAACTTAAATCACAAGATAAATTAGGAGGCTCACAATATTATCTCCAACATCATATAAAATAATAATATGGAATGCAGTGAGGTTAGTTGTGACTCGATACAACTGATCGCTACTAACGCTCACAGATTAATGATTTGAAGGTACGTCTCATTTCACAAGTAAACTATCTAATGGTTGTTTATTTTCTAACTACCCTCTATCGTGTTTAATCGTGTCACAACTAAACACACTCAAGCAATAATCAAAATTAATACACTAAACGGATAACTAAAATAATGACAAAGTGATTGCTTGACATTCCATTATTATCGTCCTTCAAATATCACGCTCTGCGACATACGAGTTGAAGAAAATAAAACATATACGAACAGAAGCACAATTTATTCTATTTTACAGTATTACTAAAGGTGTACCGGCACCAAAAGTCAAATGGCAGTTTACAGATGCAAGCAACACGAAATTTATACATTTAGAGAATTCCAATAATGTACTAAGTATTTCAAATGTGAAAGAAGATAATGCTGGACGTTACAAATGTATTGCTGAAAACATAGTAGGTGAATACGAACATACCACCGTACTTATCGTTCAAAGTAAGAATAACTACAGATTGCATTAATGTATACAATATTTATAGTATAAATCAAATGGTTTATTATATATGAAAGAGAGTATTGGTATGAAAGAGAGTATTTGTATAAAGATGCGAAAGGAAATGCTGCGATGGTTCGGACATGTCGAAAGAATGCCGAACGAACGTCTGGTTAAGAAGATATACAATGCGAAAGTGGAAGTATGTAGGTACCGGGGAAGACCGAGACTCACCTACCTAGAGCACATTGGTCACGTACTGAGGGAAGGTGGAGTTAAGAGTCTCCGAAACCGGCGAGCGTGTATGAAGAGAATTATGAATGTTGAGGAAGCGAGTGAAACATGCAAGGATGGAGTTCTCTGGCACTCTGTTCTCTCTGCCTACTCTGCAAGGGATATGGCGTGATGATATGTATGTATGTACGTTCATTATGTATAAGAAGAGAGATGAGAGATATACCTACTAATATACTACTTTTACGGATTCTATCGCGTTTGTATTTGATTTTTAATTTTCTGAGTTTTCTTGCCGGATCTTTCTCAGAGTGGCCGCGTTCCGATCCGGTGGTAGCTTAATAGTCCTCGTTAGATTTTTAAACCAGTATTTACTAGTTTAAAAATCTAGTCATTTGATTATAATATAATAATTATCATAAATTAAACGTTTAATATAATTGATCATAAACAATATAATTTTTTTTTACATATGGAATCATTTTCTTTTTGTACTGGCAATGAATTTGTAATAAACTGTGGGTCAATCTTTTAATAACTGATACTGTAGCGGGTAGATATAAATTTCTGTAATAACGATGAGGCTTGGACGTAAGACACCTTAGTCCTCCCGTGGCCATGATCACTGTAAAGTGTTCGAAATTTAGGCAAATTAAAAATCAAATACAAACGCGATAGAATCCGTAAAAGTAGTTTTATTTCAGATGTACTAATATATTGTCAATTTTGCATCTTGTAAGAATACAATTGTATTATTCTATATTAAGGATCGAATCTTTAACATAGGTTATTACTATTTTTATTGAACTTTCATCATCATCATATCAGCTCATAAATGTCCCACTGCTGGACTGGAACTTCCTTCACACTAAGAAGGAAATTGACCTACTACACCACGTTGGTCAAACGTGTTGCTATAGTGTTTTATTTCGAGTTATCCTTCTCTTGCATGATGTTATATCCATATTTTATCCCTTAGTCGTCTTTATGATGTGAGTGACAGGTAAGATAGGTGGTGATACCGCCTTAGCCGAGGCACTGGGTGACCGAACCGGGGATTAGTCCAGTCGCTCGGAGTGAGGCCACCGCGTGTTGACGATGCCCCGACGGCGAAAGCTGCCGGGCATCGACTCGAGAGGAACCCGCGAGGGTAAACCGCCGGGCGTATTAAGGGGCGTATTTAAGTGTATTTTCACTAAGGCAATTAAGGTTCTTGTATTGCGGGGACTTTACAAATATAATTAACGCAGATAAATTACTCTTAGTATTCTGATACTTTGTGCAATCCACTATTGCTCTGGCAATAGTGGATTGCACAAAGTATTGTCCTGCATAGGAACCCAATCCACGAAACTTGGTACGGCAAATCGGTATCTGAACCACTACGCCATTTATATTCTTTTGTTGAATTGTCTATCAAAATATTTGAGTAATACACGAGTCTTACAATCGTTTTTTTTTCTTTTTTTTATTGCTCATGCTGGAAAAAGAGCAAGCAGCACACCTGATGGTTAGTGTCACTACCGCGTACGGACCTAGCATATAGCACATATGCAATGGCAAGGGTTTCGCTAGGCTGCTGCCTGCCAATACAAACCCCAAACCCACCCAGTTAGGCTTCCGTTTCTCTCTGTCTCTTTCTCACTGATCGAAGCGCAATAGCATATTACTATTGCTCAGACGTTGATCTACTATGAGAGCGTGGTACTACCCTTGACGGACCGGGCAGTGGCTGTAGACAGAAACCTGTTTACATCATGATCCTACCACTAATTCATTTAATCGTAATCCAAAGTAAATTTTATTCACAGTTCCACCAAGTATTACGTCTGAAGCAACTGTTTATAAAGCTATTGAAGGTAAAGACACGATGCTGAATATTCCTTGCACAACCACCGGTCAACCTAAACCAACAATTACATGGACATCAGGAAACGAACACATATCCACAAGTAAGAATTTATAATGATAAGTGATAAATAATGAAAAATTGGATATATTGTTTAGAAAACTTCGATATTTTGAAGTATAACAATAAGAAAACAATGACAAAAAATAAGAAACAAAAAGTGTGTGCATCAGCTCCGACGTACGACTGGAGTTTACTCCTTAAGTACGATTATCAAAACAGGCGCAAAAAAAGCTCATTTGACTAAAAATAATATACACATTTTCTCATACCGGGCGCCTTATATGAAAATCGATTCTTAAGGAGTAAACTCCAAAAATTCATGTGTTTCTCATGGTTTCATTTGTTCTATATTTATAGAGTAATAGTATTTTCATTATAATTCGCTGTACAGTACAGCTTTACTTACGTTGGATGTCGTAAAATACGACTAAGAGCTCTATATTGACCTGGCCAACACCACCTGGTGCCGTTTGGTCAATAGTTACATTCCCAAGGAGGGTTGACGTCAGGCAGGCAGCTGGTCATAAAAGTGTTGCCAATAAGTTTTGCAATATGTAGAAAGAGGTATATTATACATATTGCGTCGACTCCAAGTAATTGGGATAAGGGCAGGAGAATGATGATTCATAGAGTAATAGTATTTGTAATATATCTCTACTATAATATTATAAATATGAATGTAAATTTGTTTGTTACGCTTTCACGCCAAAACCTCTTAACCGATTATCATGAAACTTTGTGCACATAGTCTTCGAGCTATTAGAAAGGACATAGGATACTTATTAATATTTTTTTTATGGAGGGTAAAAAAAAATATTTTGTCAGCCATGGTAGCTGAAGTTATAGTCAATAAGATATTAATTTGACCGTCGGTAATACAGCATACAGCTAGGGTTTGCACTTTATTGGCGTTGAAGTTGCTAGATTTTCAAATTTTTTGACAAACAATCATTCTGTTGGAATGGATGATCTTTGATATTTATTTAAGGGTTTCAACGCGAGCAAAGCCACGGGTAAAAGCTAGTATAATTATATATAATTACTAGCTTCTACCGAAATTGGACTATTATCCCAAAGAAACACATTACCGGAATAAAAGGTCGGTATCTCATGAATTAATCCAGGTAATGGTGAATGTATCTCTATCATGTATTAATTTAAATGGTGTATCTATGTGCCAATTTTCATTTAAATCTGTTTAACGGTTTATGCATAATTAACAAACATCCAAATATCTTCATAAACTTTCGCATTTATAGTATTATATCGTCTATATCATCTATCTATAAAAGATGTTTGTATATATGACATTGTTAAACTCAAAAACTATTTAACCGATCATTATGAAAATTTGTATGTATATGTATTTTTTCACGAAGAAGGTTTATATTATACATTCGTCATTAATGTAACTGAGCACCAGACGGTGCTGCGATATATCGACTTTACAAATAAACCATCTGGCTGGGTTTGCTTGTAGTACATATACTACTATACTATTGTAGTAAGTTTTGCTCTAATTGATCGTCGTTTGAATCGTACACTAAAAATGCTCCTTCAGTCAACTGCAGCTGATTTTACTCGAATAACCGTTACATAGCTGAGCGTAGCGATTCAGTTTCCTTCAATACCGTAAAATAAAGTGCACTGCGCACCCATGTAACGTTTTAATTCAAAACTTTTAAAATAAACTTAACGCCTTTGTGTAGAAGTTAAACCAATCTTGCGTTTCTATTAATTCATCGATAATTAAAATGAAACGTTTATCATGATCATCATTCAGTCTTTCGCCATCTACTGCTAAACGTAGTCCTCTACCACTGAAAACTCTTGTTTGAGATGAGACAGTGGGTTGGCTATCGCAGTAGTTTTTACGTTTCTCAGATGAAGTTGTTGGTGACACTTCTAGTTTTTGGGCATTTACGTCCGTATCTTATTTTAACGACTCCTATGCGCAAGCAAAATATAACGACAATTGTATTCTAATTCCTTCGCAACACGAGGAAAATTGAAATAAAAAAAAAAAATCTTTAAACACATTATAATTGGTCTTTGTATTGTACCTTATTTGTTATTTCAGACGATAAATATTTCATAGAAGATGAAGCTTTGGTAATTAGAAATCCAACGGTGAGAGATGCTCGGACATATACTTGTGAAGCTAAAAATGAAGCTGGATCAGTACGTAAATCTTATACGGCTGAAATCCTTCGTAAGTACCGATTGTATTGCTATGATACGAATTTTTACATATTTAATTCTTTTGGACGTCTGTATAAGATCTAATTTCTTCAAAACAGCTGGATCGACTTTGATAATATTTTTTGTGTTTGTGTTCGAGGGTACCTATGTTTTAGATTAGGAATTGATCCCGAAAAGTAGCACTGCGATCAATTTCAAGAAATTCTCTATCTCGATAAATAAGCTATTGAACATAATAAGATTTTTATAATATATTTTTTTTTGAAATCCAATCCAATTAAACCAAGTTTTCATCTTTATAATAGTGATACAAACTTTTTATACTGAAATATATTACACACTTTGTCCTCAGAAACACCAGCGATATCCGGTGAATCTTCAGTGACTGTAAGTGCTGGTACAGATTCAACTATAAAATGCACGTAAGTGACTACAATTTTATTCTTTCGAGGCAAGACTACCATCCACCACCTCTTTTTATGGTTGTGAGTATCGTAAAAGACGACTAAGGGGTGTGATATGTAAATCAGAGATGTTATACAGCTTCTTGACTATAACTAAAAGTATCCGAAAACGTAACCGAATCAGATATAGAATTTTGGAATCATTTCGGATAAAGGTGGAGCCCGGTAGAGACAGGTTAAGTTGTATTATTTCACAAATATTATTCTGGAAATAAAGTCGACGTATTTTTTCCGTGTGGTGATGGAGTAAGAATACTATTCACCACCCCACATCTTACCCGTGGGTGATCGTACGAGACGACTAAGGGATATAAAACGCATATAACATCTATGCGAGAGAAGGAAAACTCGAAACAAAACCCTATACCAACACGTCTAACCAGCGCGGTATAGTAGGTTAATTTCTATCCCATTGCGGAGGAGGCCCGAGCCCAACAGTGGGACATTTATGGGCTGTGATGACCTGAAATATCATCATCATCATCAGATGATGATGATATTTTTAATATTTCACAAAAAAAAATCCGTAACCGAAACTATCCAAAATAATTAAATAATCCAGTATGATTTGATATTCGTAATCGTATCCAAAACGGGTATAACGTTATTCTAATAAGCGAAACCGCATCCAGACCCGAAATTCCAAATCTGCAATATCCTTATGCAAAGTGAAAGTGTTCAACTATGAGAAAATTGAGATTGTGTTTATTAGGTTGAAGATTTCTCTTCTGATTAATCAAATATGCATTTCAACCTTCGGACGTAAAAAGAGAAATATTGTAAGGAACTTGTCTGTGTATTTGTCTGTGTAAGCTTTTAAACGATTAAACCGACTGTAACGCATTTTTTCGTCTAAAAACTAAAACTTTTTTATTGCTTATGGTGGCAAATAAGAAAGCAGCATATCATCTCATCTCAGCCCACATATGTCCCACTGTTGGGCTCGAGCCTCCTCCATAATGTGAGCGAAATTGACCTACTATATATACCGCGCTAGTCAGACGTGTTGGGATAGGGTTTTATTTCGAGTTTTCCTTCTCTTGCACAGATGATATATGCATATTATATCCCTTAATCGTCTTTTACGATATCCACGGGTAAGTGAGAGGGTGGTGAACTGTATTCTTGCTCCGTCACCACACGAAAAATTAACTAAGTAAGAATATAATATAATAATAAAAATAAAAGAAGAAATTAGGGAAGCAGCACACTTGATGGGAAATGTTACTGCAGCTCATAGGCTTTTGCAATACTAGGGGTTATAGCTGGGGTATATGTGGGGTATGTCCATAGTATTGCAAAGCTGCTAGGACATTCAAAACAAACCTATAACTAATATTGATGGGGGACGAAAGATTACAGCACCTACAACACATAAAAGAACTTGAAAGAAAATTAGAAATAACCGAAAGAAATCAAAAGTCAGCCACTATCGAAGTGCGCAATATTCCTAAGCTGAGTACAAGAGAATCTAAAGCGGACTTAACTTGTATCGTCGAAAATATGAGCAAAACTCTTAAAACAAGTGTATGTCAGGCTGACATACGTGACATATACAGAATTAACACTAAAAATGAATCACACAAACCCATAATAGTTGAATTCACGAATTGTTTAATAAAAGAGAACATTATGGATTCAGTTAGAAAATTTAATAAAGAACACAAAGATGATAAACTTAACAACTCTCATATTTCTGCGAATGGCCCGCCTATCCCTATATACATTTCGGAGTCTCTTACTGCCAACGCCAGAAGATTATTCAACTCAAGCCGGTTGTTTGCTAAAGACAACAATTATATGTTTTGCTGGACGTCACACGGATGTATATTTTTACGCAAGGCTGAAGGCAAGCCACATATTAGAATTGATAGAGAGCAAGATCTTGATAAACTAAAAGGGAAATGACTACTTAGGATTACCGACTGCTATTGTATTTGCTTATTTTCTACACCATTTTTGCTTGTTTTTATATGTATTTAGCCGTAAACAAATATCTACAATAATATTACTGATAATTTTCTTTTTATATTTTTATTATAATTGTAAACAACGCTCAATGACATTCCTACACTTGTACAAAATAAACACACACTTATTAACACTTTCAAAATTCACAAAAACTTGGATATGCCTTATACATATAATTACACAATTTACAATACATAAACATTATACTACACTATTATTAAATAATCTTGTGCTCAACGAGTATTATTATAAAAATTCAATACTCAAAAAATTAACTTAACAACTGACTTAGATAGTACATATAAGGCAAATTGTACTTTGATTAGCGACTCGTTATCATGGACAGATAATCTGAACTTCAAATCACACGACTACCTAACCATTCTCAGTTTGAACATACGCAGTATACATTGTAATTTTGAGATATTCCTTGCATTTTTGTCGACCCTTAACACTAATATAGATATAATAGTCCTAACTGAATGCATACATACACATACATATCATCACGCCATATCCCTTGCAGGGTAGGCAGAGAGAACAGAGTGCCAGAGAACTCTATCTCTGCATACTTCACTCGCTTCCTCAACATTCATAATTCTCTTCATACACGCTCGCCGGTTTCGGATACTCTCGACTCCACCTTCCTTCAGTACATGACCGATCTGGTCTAGGTAGGTTAGTCTCGGTCTCTCTCGGTACCTACATCCTTCCACTTTCGCATTGTATATCTTCTTAACCAGACGTTCGTTCGGCATTCTTTCCACATGTCCGAACCATCGGAGCATTCCCTTTCGCATCTTTACACCAATACTCTCTTTCATACCTACTCGCTCTCTTACGTCGTCGTTGCGAATGCGGTCGGTCAGCCTAACTCCACAGATTTTCCGAAGAGATCGCATTTCGACCGCATTAATTTTACTTTCATACTCTTTTCTGCATACCCAACTCTCGCTTCCATACAGTAATGTTGGGACAAGCACTGCGTTATGTATTGCTACACGTGCCTTCTGGCTGAGGTGGTGGCTGCCGAGAAGTTGCCCCAACGCTCCGTTCACTCTATTTCCCGCATTCACTCTTCGCTCTATATCAGTGGTGTACCGTCCATCTCGGTTAAATCCACATCCAAGATATACAAATTCATCGACTTGCTCTAGTACATCATTACCTATTGTTACCCTTACATCTGTTCTGGCTTCATCTCTTTCAAAGACCATTATTTTGGTTTTGCTCACATTCACGCGTAGACCCCTTTTCTTACACTCTTCTGTCATTGTGTAGACTAGGGTCTGCAGGTCAGTCGCTGACTGTGCCAGCAGGACTGCATCATCTGCATAAAGCATAGCAGAGACCACTGAGTCACCCATCTGGACTCCCACATTCATATCGTTCAACCTTTGGAGACATTTATCCAGATATATGATAAACAGCCTGGCTGATAGAACGCAGCCCTGCTTAACGCCGATATTGACGTCAAACCAAGGCGACATTCCATCATCCAGCCGCACACAGGCTCTACAGCCCATGTAACTGGATTGCACAGCCTGCAGCAGTTTACCGTTAATACCATACTCCGTTAAAATGTCCCAAAGTTCCTTTCGTACAACCGTGTCAAATGCTCTCTCCAGATCCACAAAACTGCAGAAAACCCTCTGACCTAGGGCCAGATGCTTCTCCACAATGTTGCGCCGAGAGAACACTTGATCCATGCATCCCCTTCCACTCCTGAAACCTCCTTGTGTCTCACACAGTAAACCATCGGACACCATCCTCATTCTCCTTTCAATAATTTTACCATACACTTTTGCTGCCAAACTGGTCAAGCTTATGGCTCTGTAATTTGCGCAGTCATAACGTGAACCCTTGTTTTTAAACAAAGGCACGATGACTGCGCTATTCCAGTCCCCGGGAACCATTCCCGAGCTCCAACATAAATTGAGGAGAAACAGGAATGCCTCCCAGACACAGGAACCACCAAGCTTGATCATCTCGGTAGACACCATATCAATGCCCGCTGCCTTACCATTTTTCAAACTTCTTATCGCCCATTCAACTTCATCCATACTGATGCCATCGGAGGACGCCGTCGCCGAATGTTCATCTACTAGACCACATGCGACACCGGCGCCAACCGTAGCATCCGCATACATATCGCCAAAATATTCACTCCATCGGCTTAACACGTCTTGTGTTTGTGTAAGAATGTCTCCACCTTTAGACCTTATTTTATTCATTCTGAAGGCTGACCAACCACCCCGAGACTTCTTCACCTCCCTCCAAAAGAGTTTGGTGTTACCCTCAAAGTTTTTAGTCAGCCTATCTTCTGCACTCATACTTGCTCTATCACGTTTCTCTTACACTAAGGCCTTGGTGTCATTCTTACATTGCCGATATATTTATTTCTTCTGTTCAGTCATACTGTCATTCAGATTCAAAGAAGAGACATAGTCCAGCCACGCTTTCTTCTTTTGCTCTACGGAAGCTGCCACTTCCGCATCCCACCATGCATCACCATTTGTGTTTCTATGCTTCTTTGAACTTCCACATACTTCTTTCGCTGTGTCTACCATACTCTCTTTCAATACTCTCCAGCATTCTTCAATGTCCGATTGCGGCTGGCTTGCCATCGTCAGCCGTTCTCGGACACCCTCTGCATACTTTTCTCTTACACACTCTTCTTGCAACCTTTCAACCTTTATTCTTTCAAGCCTTCCGAAGTGGACACGCTCTCGCCAGTGTCTCCACTTTCTGAACAGACCACTAAATCTCGCAATAACGAGATAGTGGTCCGTATCGACTGTGGGGCCCTGTAGGCTCTTGCGTCCAATATTTTGCTTCGGAGGCGACTGTCTACCAAAATTAAATCTATTATACTTTTCTGTTCATTCCTTCTCCATGTATACGTATGGATGTCCTTATGTTGGAAAAATGTGTTAGATACAATAAGGTTTCTCTCCATGCATACATCTGCTATGAGCCTACCTGCGTCGTTCACTCTCTTATCACCAAATGGACCAGTACGTCCTCATAGTCGGGACGCTTGGTCCCCACCCATCCGTTCAAATCTCCGCATACAATCACGCGTTTACTGGTTTCTGCCATATCTAGAACTTCCCTAACATTATCCCAAAACTTCTCTAGGTCTGATGCCACCGAGGATCCTACGGGAGCATATGCTACAACCATGAATACCTTGGTGACACCAAGTTTTATACGGACCCAAAGAAGTCTGGGATCATACATTCCGTAATCCTTCACACCTGAGGCCAAGCGAGAGGACAGCAGTACTCCTACCCCCATGCTGGCTCGATCGCTCTGTGGTACACCAGACCACAGAGCCACCCCGCCACCAGGAAGATCGCAGGCGTCGCTGCCCCTTCGCTTGGTCTCTGTTACACAGAGCACGTCTAGCTGTTTGTCCGCCATGACGGATATCAGCTCGTGCAACTTACCTTCCACACAACCTCTTACATTCCACGTGCCCACCCGGCACTCTGCTCTCCTCGACTCGCCTGACTGGGCAAGGCGTGACGGGTGGCGGCCCCCATCGCCGCAACTGCCGATGTTCGTACCGACGGGGGCGGGTCGGTACGCGTCGCCTCCGGGGGACGCCCTAACCCGCATCCTAACTGAATGTTGGACTAAAAAAGACGTCCCATCGCTTTCTCTACGCGATTACAATTCATACTCCTCTACAAGATCGTGTTAGATGCCGACAAATACAGTATCGTCTGTTCGTATAGACCACCGTGCTATACCAATCCTCAAACATATTTAGATTCAATAGACAAGATACTTAAAAATATTAGCAAAGACGTGGTTTTTACGGGTGACATTAATATAAACACATTGTCTGGTGATAAACCGAACACCTATCTAAATATGTACTTGTGTCTTATGGCTAGTTACGGCCTACAAGTAGGTGTAACCCTGCCCACTAGAGCGCATAATTGTCTCGACCATTTCATGATAAAAACCAACGCAAGCTGGCAAACACTGGTTTTCCCTGAGCTTACCGACCATAGCCCTATAATGTTATGCTTAAACTGGACTAAAGTCTCTAAATATGGTAATCTCTTCGTCAATAGGTCTCTGAACTACAACTCTGCGTGTAAAGAGCTGAGTGCGATAGATTGGTCTAATTTTTATACACTGAAAGATGTTAACTTGGTCACAGAGCAACTAGTAAATAAAATATAAATAACCATACAAAACTGTTCAACGGCTAAAACTATTTCAAGTCGTAAGGCACCACTCAAGCCATAGATAACTCCAGGCATCGTATGTTCAATCCGTAAAAGAGATAGGCTATTTAAACAAACCAAAATGAACCCAAATAACCAACAAATATTAATAAACTATAAAATCTATAAAAATACTTGCAATAAAATCATTAAATACTTAAAAAAGCAGTACTACCAAATGGAATTACAAAAGAACAATGGAAATATCAAAAAAACCTAGGAAATTATTAAAAAAGTCTGCAATTTAACTAAAAGACAGGACACTCCTACAGAGTTGCTGACAGTCGGAGATTCAACACTAGAGTCCTTAAACCAAGTTAATACATACTTCGCGAACATCGGCAGCCACTTGGCTAGTGCAACGTTACAAAAACTAAACATAACAGAAATAGAGCTAGCTAAATGTGTTAAAAGTCAGAGAATACGTACACCGGTATCATCTATGTTATTTACTCCCACGGATCCCAAAGAGGTGGAGAGTATTATATTATCTTTGAAATCCCGTAGCGCTCCAGGAAATGATCACATTCCTAGTCAACTGATTCATGTCGCAAGAAGTGTATTAGCAGAACCACTTACACATTTATGTAACCTTAGTCTTGAACAGGCAATTTTTCCATCTGCCTTCAAAACAGCGACTATTTCCCCTATTCATAAAGCTAACGACAAACACATTATCTCCAATTACAGACCTATATCGTTGCTCCCGTGTTTATCAAAGGTTTTAGAAAAAATTGTTAACAAAAGACTGCTCAGTTATTTGGAAAAGAATAAATTACTTTCGAAACGCCAATTTGGTTTTCGTAAAGGACTTTCGACCAATGATGCTGTGTTAAAATTAACCTCGATAATTACCAAACATGTTGATTCTGGCGATAAAGTGATCGGTGTTTTCATAGACTTACAAAAAGCCTTTGATACTATATCAATTCCTATATTAATTTCTAAGCTGGATACGATCATGGGTGTGAGAGGGCATGTACTCAAGTGGTTTCACGACTATTTGACAGGTAGAGAACAGCGCGTTAGAGTGGAAAAACACACGAGCGACGTGGCCTCCTGCACATATGGTATAACACAAGGCCCGACTCTCTTTTTGGCCTATGTAAATGGTCTGGCTGAAACTGTTTTACGTAGTGCTGAGATTGTAATGTTTGCAGACGACACCGTCATTATCTTCCATGGTCGTACTTGGGAACTAGCAAAGAAAGCTACTGAAATTGGCATCGCCAATATAACAAAATAGTTTGAGTATAATCTTTTAACATTAAATGCAGCGAAATCTAAATATCTGTGTTTCTCAAAGACCAATGTATCGCGTCCACATATAGACATTAAAATTAAAATCCATACCTATCCATGTAATGAACAAATTCAATACAATAAAAACTTGTGTACATATGATACTT
Organism: Lymantria monacha; assembly: GCA_905163515.2. Lineage (NCBI taxonomy): Eukaryota > Metazoa > Arthropoda > Insecta > Lepidoptera > Erebidae > Lymantria > Lymantria monacha. The sequence goes on along the minus strand of LR991102.1, from coordinate 22,988,972 downwards.
TATCGAAAGCAAGTAATATTAGATATTTGGGCGTTATTGTCGATGATAAATTACGATGGGACGAACATATATCTGGTCTGTGTACACGTTTGAGGAAGATGATTTATATATTTAAAAATTTACGGTCGATAGCATCTATAAAATTATTAATACAAACGTACAAGGCCCTATGTGAATGTATAATAAACTATTGTGTTTGCTCATAGGGTGGTGCGTCGAAGACGGCAGTAATAGAACTTGGGCGCGCGCAACGCGCCGTTCTAAAAGTTATGTACTTGCCATACAGACACCCCACAACTGATTTACATAAACGCACTGGTGTACTTACAATACGCCAGCTGTATCTATACCCGATTTTACGTAGTTGGGGGGCATAGTCCGGAGCGTGCTCGTTCACGTCCCCTGCCAGTCTAATTAGACTGCTAATCCGGCTCGATATGCGTACCACAATGCGGGTTAGGGCGTCCCCCGGAGGCGACGCGCACCAACCCGCCCCCGTCGGTACGAACTTCGGCAGTTGCGGCGATGGGGGCCGCCACCCATCACGCCTTGCCCAGTCAGGCGAGTCGAGGAGTGCCGGGTGGGCACGTGGAATGTAAGAGGTTGTGTGGAAGGTAAGTTGCACGAGCTGATATCCGTCATGGCGGACAAACAGCTAGACGTGCTCTGTGTAACAGAGACCAAGCGAAGGGGCAGCGACGCCTGCGATCTCCCTGGTGGCGGGATGGCTCTGTGGTCTAGTGTACCACAGAGCGATCGAGCCAGCATGGGGGTAGAACTGCTGTTGTCACCTCGCGTGGCCTCAGGTGTGAAGGATTACGGAATGTATGATCCCAGACTTCTTTGGGTCCGTATAAAACTAGGTGTCACCAAGGTATTCATGGTTGTAGCATATGCTCCCGTAGGATCCTCGGTGGCATCAGACCTAGAGAAGTTTTGGGACAATGTTAGGGAAGTTCTGGATATGGCAGAAACCAGTGAACGCGTGATTGTATGCGGAGATTTGAACGGATGGGTGGGGACCAAGCGTCCCGACTATGAGGACGTACTTGGTCCATTTGGTGATAAGAGAGTGAACGAAGCAGGTAGGCTTCTAATATTGGACGCAAGAGCCTACAGGGGCCCCGCAGTCGATACGAACCACTATCTCGTTATTGCGAGATTTAGTGGTCTGTTCAGAAAGTGGAGGCACTGGCGTGAGCGTGTCCACTTCGGAGGGCTTGAAAGAATAAAGGTTGCAAGAAGAATGTGTAAGAGAGGGAGTATGCAGAGGGTGTCCGAGAACGATTGACGATGGCAAGCCAGCCGCAATCGGACATTGAAGAATGCTGGAGAGTATTGAAAGAGAGTATGGTAGATACAGCGAAAGAAGTATGTGGAAGTACAAAGAAGCATAGAAAAACAAATGGTGATGCATGGTGGGATGCGGAAGTGGCAGCTTCCGTAGAGCAAAACAAGAAAGCGTGGCTGGACTATGTCTCTTCTTTGAATCTGTATGACAGTATGACTGAACAGAAGAAAGAAATATATCGGCAATGTAAGAATGACACCAAGGCCTTAGTGAAAAAGAAACGTGATAGAGCAAGTATGAGTGCAGAAGATAGGCTGACTAAAAACTTCGAGGGTAACACCAAACTCTTTTGGAGGGAGGTGAAGAAGTCTCGGGGTGGTTGGTCAGCCTTCAGAATGAATAAAATAAGGTCTAAAAGTGGAGACATTCTTACACCAACACAAGACGTGTTAAGCCGATGGAGTGAATATTTTGGCGATATGTATGCGGATGCTACGGTTGGCGCCGATGTCGCATGTGGTCTAGTAGATCAACATTCGGCGACGGCGTCCTCCGTTGGCATCAGTATGGATGAAGTTGAATGGGCGATAAGAAGTTTAAAAAATGGTAAGGCAGCGGGCATTGATATGGTGTCTGCCGAGATGATCAAGCTTGGTGGTTCCTGTGTCTGGGAGGCGTTCCTGTTGCTCCTCAATTTATGTTGGAGCTCGGGAATGGTTACCGGGGACTGGAATAGTGCAGTCATCGTGCCTTTGTTTAAAAACAAGGGTTCACGTTATGACTGCGCAAATTACAGAGCCATAAGCTTGATCAGTTTGGCAGCAAAAGTGTATGGTAAAATTATTGAATGGAGAATGAGGATGGTGTCCGATGGTTTACTGTGTGAGACACAAGGAGGTTTCAGGAGTGGAAGGGGATGCATGGATCAAGTGTTCTCTCTGCGCAACATTGTGGAGAAGCATCTGGCTCTAGGTCAGAGGGTTTTCTGCAGTTTTGTGGATCTGGAGAGAGCATTTGACACGGTTGTACGAAAGGAACTTTGGGCCATTTTACCGGAGTATGGTATTAACGGTAAACTGCTACAGGCTGTGCAGTCCAGTTACATGAGCTGTAGAGCCTGTGTGCGGCTGGATTATAGATTGTCGCCTTGGTTTGACGTCAATATCGCCGTTAAGCAGGGGTGCATTCTGTCGGCCAGGCTGTTTATCATATATCTGGATAAATGTCTCCAAAGGTTGAACGATATGAATGTGGGAGTCCAGATGGGCGACTCAGTGGTCACTGCTCTGCTTTATGCAGATGATGCAGTCCTGCTGGCACAGTCAGCGACTGACCTGCAGACCCTAGTCGACACAATGACAGAAGATTGTAAGAAAAGGAGTCTACGCGTGAATGTGAGCAAAACCAAAATAATGGTCTTTGAAAGAGATGAAGCCAGAACAGATGTAAGAGTAACAATAGGTAATGATGTACTAGAGCAAGTGGATGAATTTGTATATCTTGGATGTGGATTTAGCCGAGATGGACGGTACACCACTGATATAGAGCGAAAAGTGAATGCGCGCAACAGAGTGAACGGAGCGTTGGGGCAACTTCTCGGCAGTCACCACCTCAGCCAGAAGGCACGTGTAGCAATACATAACGCAGTGCTTGTACCAACATTACTGTATGGAAGCGAGAGTTGGGTATGCAGAAAAGAGTATGCAAGTAAAATTAATGCGGTCGAAATGCGATCTCTGCGGAAAATCTGTGGAGTTAGGCTGACCGACCGCATTCGTAACGACGACGTAAGAGAGCGAGTAGGTATGAAAGAGAGTATTGGTGTAAAGATGTGAAAGGGAATGCTCCGAGGGTTCGGACATGTGGAAAGAATGCCGAACGAACGTCTGGTTAAGAAGATATACAATGCGAAAGTGGAAGGATGTAGGTACCGAGGGAGACCGAGACTAACCTACCAAGACCAGATCGGTCATGTACTGAAGGAAGGTGGAGTCAAGAGTCTCCGAAACCGGCGAGCGTGTATGAAGAGAATTATGAATGTTGAGGAAGCGAGTGAAGTATGCAGAGATAGAGTTCTCTGGCACTCTGTTCTCTCTGCCTACCCTGCAAGGGATATGGCGTGATGATATGTATGTGTATGTATGTATGTATTTTACGTAGATATCACAAAATGACTGTCCCACAGCTACCGATACTGACTAAATGACATTTTAGATGCCCCGTGCCACGTGTTAAATCTAGTTTTGCGCAACGACACTACGACTATAGAGCGCCACGAATATATAACCAATTATATTCTGCTGGTGTGAGGAACACAAATTACTATAACTTTAAAAAACATATATACAGCTTATCATTAATATGGACTATAACAGAGCTGAATCGCTAATTGATAATCGTTAATCATCATATGCATACACAACTACGCTGCACTTGTACACTCACTCACACACACATACACTCACACACAACACACACTCACACACAACACCCACTCACATACAACACCCACTCACACACATCACCCACTCACACACAACACACACACTTATTAATGTAAATGGATACCTAATTAATTCTGTAATACTTTAAATCCGCTACTGTAAAATAAATGTTATGTGTAAAATGTAACTGGGAAGACACTGTCTCTTGAGACACAGGTTTTTTCCTAATTCAAGAGACAGGGATTATGTAAAAACGTACTCTGAAGTTTATGAATAAATTATTATTATTATATGTGATTTAATATTTGATACACTACTCATGTATGCTCCTCTATCAGGAAAACTCAGTGATAACTGAGGAGTTTATAAAATTGAGCTCATTGTAAATTAATATAATTTTTAATTATATTTTATGCTTTATAGCATTACAAAAGGTGTACCAGCGCCGAAAATCACATGGCAATTCTTGCCTCAAGGCAAGTCACAGTTCAGGCCGATTCCGGGTGATGATAACTTCCTTCATTTATCAATAGTTGATGTAAAACACTCAGGTTACTATAAGTGTGTCGTACACAACATCGTTGGTGATGATGAACACGTGACCGCTTTGACTGTTAATGGTAAGAAAATTTCTTATATTGCAATTATCGTATAAATCATTTTTTTGTTCATGTATGTCGTAAAAGATGACTAAGGGATGTAATATGTATTGTGTTGCTAAGACTCGCAGCAAGAGTCTCCCAGTGCTCTCTTAGGCAGCATTTTACAATTCCTTTGGCAAAGGAAGAAAAGTCAACATTTTGTATTATTCAAAGACTGTTTAAAATAACATGAAATTATTTCCCCGTGTACACCAGTCATCATCATCATCATCATCATCATCACCATCATCACCCCTATCTTACCCGTATGTACGAGATGACTAAGGGATATAAAACGCATATAACATCTATGCGAGAGAAGGAAACCTCGAAACAAAACCTTATACCAACACGTCTGACAAGCGCGGTATATATAGTAGGTCAATTTCGCTCATATTATGGAGGAGGCTCGAGCCCAACAGTGGGCATATATGAGCTAAGATGATGATGATGTACTTTTGTTCTACGCAAACCGCCTCATTGTCAACCCACTTGATAAGCATGGCAACTGTAGCATTATCGCTACTTTGGAGAGGTTTATTTCTTACAGTGAACATTGATAGGCTGATATTACTCATCATTAGATGATGAAGAGTAAATTATCATTTGAATAACACTGACACTCGCCGATCAACCTCCGAAACGCATACGGATACTTTTATTGTATTTATTTGCCTATTTTAACATACCATATTATAACGCACGAGTCACTCTTTTATTTCTATGTTCCATTACAGAACACATATTTCAATTTTATTCATTTACGATTATCAGCAGCCTACCTAAATGGTGAAAATTATTTGGCTCGTAAATTAATTTATAATTCTTTTCATAGATCAACCAAGTATCATTTCAAGCAATTCAGCGGTGTACAGTAGAATTGAAGGCAAAGACAAAGTATTGAAGATTCCTTGCATCACAACAGGTTTTCCCAAACCAGATATTACATGGACAACCCAATATGGAAACCTCATTACACCTAGTAAGGATTTTTTTTTATAAATGCTATAGATAAGTTATTGAAGTTATTATTTAAGTACAATATGAATGTTATGTCTACAGGATTTTACTATAAAAAAAAAAACAAAAAAAAATCATAATGCACCACCACCATGTATTATAATAACTTGCTCTCATATAAAATATGTTTTTTTCAGATGATAAATATGCCATAGAAAATGGAACCCTTATAATTAAGGAACCTACGGTGAACGATACTCAAACTTACGTATGCGACGCTAAAAATATAGTTGGATCTCATCAGGCATCCTTCAAAGCTGAGATTCATCGTGAGTAAAATTTGTTTATTACTGGTACTAAGAAACGTCAATTTGATTATCAAATGGAACAATTATATATACCCCCTTTGTAATGAGTTCAATATTCAATAATAGATATCAATTGACTGATAGATGATATTAATAAAATGGAAGTTCAACATATGAAACGGATTAACTCTAACAATCCATTAATAAATAAATATCATTCAATCATAAAGAATTACGTATACCTTAAGATATAGTTGGATATAATCATAGAGATATAATATACTAGGCATTATTATAAATCTTAATTGGTAGTATACCAAATTTATTTACTTAAAATTAATATCTTTGAGAAAACAGTTGTATCTATTAATTCCTTTCTGTAATGTTTACTTTATTTATTCTCGAAGAGATAAAGTGAAGTTTAACATCCTACATAACCCACACAGAATGCTGCTAGGAATTTTCTTAGTGATCCCTCATTTTTAAGGTTGTTAGACACAATATTTAATCTCACGTATTATATGGCGCACCTGATCACTCAGTTAATCAGGCACAAGTTTTGAGCTCATGAGAATCTGAAGAAAATGCCAACAACACTTTTGTTGGCATATACCTACTAAACAGTCTTTAGGTGAATCAAATTTATTAATAATATTTAATATATTTCAGAAACACCTATGATAACAGGTGAAGCTAAAGTGACTGTTACAGCGGGCAAGCCTTGCAGTATCAAATGCACGTACGTAATAAAACGTTTGGGAGATAATCCCATATTAAACATATTAATGAATAAATTAATTCTGATATGCATGTGATGGATAAATTTTATAATGATTTTTTCAATTTAATGTTGTACGATTGTTTACTTTAATTAAGATATTTAATGTTTAGGGTTACAAGAGGTGTACCAGCGCCAATAATAAGTTGGAAGTTCATGGCTAAGGGCGAGTCTATATTCAAGCCGCTTGCAGGAAATGATATTATAATGTATATATCAAACATCGATGAGACGCACGCGGGTCACTACAAATGCATAGCTCACAATGAGGTGGGTGATAGCGAACATGTCACCAATCTCATTGTTCAAGGTAATATAAGAAACTATTGAGATGAATTTAAAAGAAAATATACAAACTGTACTATAACCTACATTTATAAATTTGTTTACAGTTCTACCAAATATAACATCTGATTCTTCAAGAGTATATAATAGTATTGAAGGTAAAGACAGTATGTTAAGGATTCCTTGCACAGTGTCTGGTCTGCCCAAACCAACTATCACATGGATTATGGAAAATAGTACCATATCTTCAAGTAAGACTTTTATTTAATGCTAATTGCTATTCATATCATTCTAAAGTGAAAAGTTTCAGATTACTATGCTTTCAAATAAGATCTTACCTTCTAAGGAATAAATAATTTGCTAACGGCAATAGTTTTAAAATTATTGAATTGGTACCTAAAGCATGCGCTACACGGTTTGAAACAGTAGTTTGAAACATTAAAAGCAGAAGAACACTTTGCTGGCTACGTGGTTTAAAGCTAGTTTTAAACCATGCAAAAAAACAGTGCAAACTAGCTTTAAACCATGTATCCAGCAAAGCGCTCTTCTGCTTTTAATGTTTCAAATCACTATTTCAAACCGTGTAGCGCATGCTTAAGGGATTAGATTACTAGGGGTTTATTTTTAAAGTGAAATAATATTTGTAAGTTGTTTCAATCAAGTATTTGGATGATTGTGTTTATACCATCAATTGTTGACTATATTGAAAGTATCACATATTTCAGATGAAAAATATACCATAAAAGATGGAGCTCTGATAATTCTCAATCCATCTGTAAGTGATACTGGAACTTATGTATGTGAAGCTCAGAATAATGCTGGTGCCATCCATGCTTCCTTCCAGGCCGAGATTCTACGTAAGTAAAATTTATCGGTCATCGATATTAATAAAGGATCCGATCCCATTATAATCACCACACTTTTATTTCTAAGTAGACTAACTAAGTAACGAAACCTTTTTTTTTATTTTCAGAGGTGCCCGTAATAACTGGCGATGCTTCAATTACAGCTATAACTGGTACAACTGCTACTATGCAATGCACGTAAGTATTTGTATTTAATTATAGTTTTTTTGTCATTAGCCACGACAGAGTAAGGAAATGTTATATACATCTAAATTCCACCATGGAAGTTCAAAATTATAGAAGTTTCATCGCTAGAATAATAGTATAGTATATCGCTAGAATAATAGTATAGAATAGTATTAAATAGTTTACAATTCCAAACTTAGAACTTTTCTTATATCAGTGGGCTAACGAAATACTTACATATCTAGCATATCTATGACTTTAATAGTAACTTTTGCATGTGCCTTACTGTAATCGAAATGGTTTGAATTTGACATTTGAATCTTAATATCAAATTGGAGTTATTATTCCAAGATGAATAAATTTCGTAAAAGAATTTATTATTTTTTGTCATTGGTTATATAGTTTACGTTAAATAAACGGTAATATTATTGACTCACGCCACATCCAGAAATCTAGCATACCGCCATTTTATTATATGCGTATCACAAAAAAAAATATTGAGTGCAGTTACTATTATAACCACAGGGCCATTCTCACCCATAACATTATTACAACAGAGGTAAACCCCAAATTAAGAATTTGGCCAGCCTGATGTTTTCATGATCATCATAATAACAACACATACCTATAGTTCATCTAATCTAAGAAGTGCATTTGGACGTTTCGCATTTTTTAATACACAATAACTTTGGTCAAACGTATACACATGATTGCAAACAATAAATCTGAAATTTTAAAGAAATATTAAGTTATTTACATAATTAACGTTGCGAGTGAGTTACTTGTACAATAATGTAATGTTGAAACTTGTAAAACTAATTTAAAATTAAAATAACATTGTAAATAATTATTATTATGGACGATCTTACAATTTCACGTCATAACGTTCTAAACAGTAGTGCTTGACAACTTCCAATTCGCGAATATCTAAATAATCGGTAAAAATATTAGATTAATATATTTAATCGAATATAGATTTTGACAGAGATGTACGTTTCGACAATTTTATTGATAAGGATATAATTATTAATGTTCGCGACGGTGATAATTCAAGTAATACTATAGATTCTGAACAAATAGCTATTTTCAAATCCAGTTTTTGTTTTTACTTAACCTAATCCTACTAAATATGATGAATAGATTTTATGATGAAATAATTAAATTTGTTTAGTGTTAATTTAGCACTTAATATTTCATCTCCTTTTTGAAAAATAAAAAAATAAACCGATTATTAATTACAAAGAATTAATATCGATTTCTCATCAAAATCGGATATTTTCGATAGCGATTATTTGGTTCACATACCTAGACACCTTACTCTGACAGCTGTCCAAATGCACTTCTTAGATTAGATAGACTATAAGTCTTGTTGTGGAGCTGGTGCCTCCTGTATATTGGAAACTAAATTAAACTGCATACTGCATGCTGGTGAGATGAGTTGGTACAGAGCTTTCCTAGTCTTGTGTAGATGTTATATGCATCTCATATCCCTTAGTCGTCTTTTACGAGATTCACGGGCAAGAAAGGAAGTAGTGCATTGTATTGTTAATCTGTCGCCACTCAGAAAGCGTAGTATAGTATGCTAATTAATAATATTGGAGGCTCGTACGGACCAGCATTATGTAAATATATAACAGAAGCGCATGTTGTTTTATTTTACAGTATCATGAAAGGTATACCGGCACCAAAAGTTAAATGGCAGTTTATGGGTGCAAACGACACTAAATTTACACCTTTAGAAAAGTACGATAATATACTGCAAATTTCAAATGTTAAAGAAGAAAATGCTGGTCGCTACAAATGTGTCGCAGAAAACATCGTAGGCGAGCACGAACATATCACCGATCTTATTGTTCAAGGTAAGAATACGGATTATATATTTGAAAGTTGTGTTCTTGAAATGGCACAAAACCATTTACATTAATCTTATCGCGATTTTATTTTATTTTTACAATTCCAACAACTATTTGTATTTTTACTATCATGTCAAAGGAATGTCCTCCCATGACCACTGTAAATATAAATTAAAAATATCCAAAATATCGTTAAAATGGTGTAAACTATTTTCATTAATCTTATTAAGATTTTATTTTAATTTTACTTATCTGATAACTATTTATAGTTTATTTTATTTTTATTATTCTGACAAAGGAATATCTTTCCGTGACCTCTATGAAGATTGAATAAAAATGAGTCAATTATAATCAAAAACACTTCGTCTCATATACGTCCCACTGCTGGGCTCAAGCCTACTCTACAATAAGAAGGCAATTCAACGCTAGACAAATGAGTTGATTTAGAGTTTATTTGGCATTTAACTTTTCTTAACGTTATGTTATCTGTTTATTATATTCCTTAGTCTATTACCGCATCCACAATCAAGATATTTTTATCTTATTTTTTTTTGCCACACGGCAAACTGTAAATACGATATTTATTTTTAATATTAAGTTTGATATCACTATTTTTGTAACTAATACTAACTACAATTTTAATATTATTCACAGTACCACCAAGTATCACGTCTAACTCTTCAACAATATATAAAGCTATCGAAGGAAAAGACATGACGCTGAAGATTCTTTGTACAACAACTGCTTTTCCTAAACCGACTATCACATGGACAATAGGAAATGTAACCATATCCACAAGTAAGAATTTTTTATGACAAGTAACATAAATAATGATAAAAATACCTAAAACAAGGATGTCCATCTTTGTAGGAAAGGTTACTCTTATATTTTTCTAAAACATGGATAATTTTTTTAACAATTTGTCTCGTAGTAGTTAGTATCTGTATTAATTCCTTGATTGTCATGACATTTTTTAATCTAAATTGACTGCATTCTAATTATATCATGTTTCAGGTGAAAAGTATTCTATAAAAGATGAAGCGTTGGAAATTCACAATCCAACTGTGAGTGATACTGGAACTTACACGTGTGGAGCTCGGAACAAAGCTGGTGCCACCCATGCTTCCTTCCAAATCGAAATACTTCGTAAGTGAGATTTATTCATCATCAATATAAATAGCGAATCTGACCGAACCATAATATTTTACGTTATATTTGGTAATTGTATTATTATATTATAAGGTGATTCGAAAGACATCACACTTGGGTCAATACTCGCTAAACATGTTGTGTACAACTGCTGCTAATCTGCTCAGTATCGGTCGCGTTCTGATCTGGTCATAGTTTATTATATTAAACTAAGATAAAATGTTACAATTGACAATATGTAAGTTCCCTCGTCGTGTTTATATGTATATATAAATGGTATTGAATTTGTTTTATGTTGTTCATTATAACTGACGAAATTTATTTTTTGTTGGTTTTCAGAGGCGCCCGTGATAACTGGTGAAACTTCAATGACAGTTACAGCTGGTACAACAGCTACTATTCAATGCACGTGAGTAGTTTTATTCATTCATAGTATACAATCTTTATCAATGACAGAGTAAGCAGAGATATATACATCCACATATTGCCATGTAATTCTTCAGTTCTTTATTATAAAGTTTTCTATATTAGTGTATTCCAATAATTTACATACATACATACATATCATCACGCCATATCCCTTGCAAGGTAGGCAGAGAGAACAGAGTGCCAGAGAACTCCATCTCTGCATACTTCACTCGCTTCCTCAACATTCATAATTCTCTTCATACACGCTTGCCGGTTTCGGAGACTCTTGACTCCACCTTCCTTCATGATGACCGATGTGGTCCAATTTTTTATTATTACAAATTTGCTAGAGAACACTTTTGACCTAATTTACAATTGACAGTCAAATTCTTATACCACGGGGCCGATAAATTGTTAATGTGTTGTTAGTATAATAGCTAGCTTATCTATTTCTTTTTATAATAACTTCAACATGTACTTTACTCTACTATATAATCTAAGTACCAAATTGGTGGTATTATTCTAAGAAGATGTATATCTTTTTTGGAATCGTATTTATCCCTTGTTACATATAATGACCGACGCCACGTCTACAAAGCGAACTTACCATACATATTAAGAAGGTATCATAGAAACTGTTCTTTTTTTTAATTTATTGCTTATGGTGGCAAACGAGCAAGCAGCACACCTGATACTAAGTGTCACTGCCGCCCATGGACCTTTGCAATACCAAGGGTATAGCTTAGGCCACTGCCTACTAATAAAATCCCCAAACCCACCCAGTTGGGCTTCCGGCTCTCTCGCTCACCGAACGAAGCGCAATAGCACATTGCCATTACTCAGACGTCGATCTTCTGCGAGAGTGTGGTACTACCGCGGGCGGAACAGCCTGCGGCTGTAGACAGAAAACTATCAACAGCGTGGTCCTACCACTATATAAATATATATGATTAAGAAATGTAATTGAATAATATTATTACAAAAAACGAATATTGTAAATAAAGAATCTGGCCAATGCGGTAACATCATCTTCATTAGTTCAATTTATAAAAGTTATGTCAGTGCTGGGTTCAAGACTCCTCTACAGGGGGAAAGAAATTTATCTACTATTTGTTGTTTTTATCTACTGTATGTTGTCTGAATTTTATATCTCTTGGTCCTCTTTTACGAGAGCCATAGGTAAGGAAGTGGGCGGTGAATTGTATTTCCAATTGCGTCACCACTCGGAAAAAAGTGTAGTATACTAATTTCAGTTATCTATGAGGCTCGAATTGAACAGTAAAATGTATATATAATGAGAAGAAAAAGAAAAAGAGATCTATAACCATTTAGAAGCATATATTATGTTGTTCTATTTTACAGTATCACAAATTAATCTGCATACTGCATGCTGGTGAGATGAGTTGGTACAGAGTTTTCCTTGTCTTGTGTAGATGTGTAGATATTATCTGCATCTTATATCCCTTAGTCGTCTTTTGCGAGATTCACGGCCATGGGAGTAGTGCATTGTATTATTAATCTGTCGCCACTCAGAAAGCGTAGTATAGTATGCTAATTAATGGCCCTAGAAATTGTGGAGTCCACTATATTGTTAGGTATTACTATTGATGCTAAACTCCATTGGGGCCCTCATATTGAGAAATTATCAAGTGGTAGCTCAGCGGCTTAAACGGTAAAAAAATTCGAATGTTAACCGATATTGAAACGGCTAGAATTGTTTATTTCGCTTACTTCCACAGTCTCATGTCTTATGGCATACTACTTTGGGGATGCTCTGCAGATTTGAATAATATCTTTGTTCTCCAAAAACGGGCTGTCCGCGCAATTTATAATTTCGGCCCAAGAGCATCACTGCGCGAAAAATTTAGGGAAATAAACATTCTAACTGTTGTATCACAATTTATATTCGAAAACGTATTATATGTAAAAAATAATATTGATAAATTTGATAAGTATAGTGACATTCATCACGTGAATACTAGGAATAAGGATAATTTAGTTATACATCATACTCGCCTACAAAAAATTAGTAGGTCTTTCATGGCGCTATGTATACGCTTTTACAATAAACTACCTAAAGATATCCGAGATATGCCCATAAATAAGTTTAAAAATGCTATCAAAAATAGACTTTGAAAAAAAGGATATTACAACATTTCGGATTATCTAAATGATAATACGGAATGGTTATGAGTTGCTCCTCTCTCAGCAATTACTTAATATAATTTTAACTTTTACATTGTTTTAGTGCTGATCCTCACTGTCGTCTGAACTCTGTATACTTATCATTGTCACAATTTGTACACTGTAGCGCGTTTTGCCTAGCGAATTATTTATTTATTGATTTGATTGAGCTATATGATTGTAATTTATAGATCTTGGTGTGGTCATGCTCACTAAAAAGGTCTCTCTCTGCCTGCGGTAGCTACGTGAGCGGGCCCCTCTCTTCCCTTTTTTTTGTTTTTTTTTTTGGTGGACTGTGGATGCGTCTCGCCCCGGCAGATCGGTCCGGGGTGACAGAAAGGCAGCGCGTGACCCCATAGACCCACCGTAAAAATCCTCTCTCTTCGCCGTGCGAGCGGGCCACCGGGACCCGATTTTTAACTTCGGTGGGTCTCTCTCTTCCCTCGAATGTGGTTGAGGGGCTGGTCCAACCATTTCTGTTCTTTTTGTTTTGTTCTTTTTTGTTTTTTTTTTTGTTAATGTTGCATTCATTCCCCTCCCGCCTTAGCCTAGTACAGTACGAAGTTGATTCGCGCGCAGAATAAAAATAGTTTTGTCCTTTTAAGGATATTCTATCGGCTTGTGCAGTGTTTCCAATTGTGTTTTGTTGTGTTTTATTCGCAATTACGTATATTACGATAAGTATTTGTTCTTGTTTATGCTTTAATAGTATTAAAATCGGTAAGTTTTTATTTTTCTTAAGTAGTGGGTAGGTTTATGTTATTATTGACATTGGGATTTAATTTTATTTTCTTCGTTTAATTTATATCGTTGTTCTTAGAATGCCTAAATGTTATAATGATAGCGAACCGCCTGATCGTGGCGCCGACTTATTTCGTTTGAGTCAGTTAACACCTCGCTCACCACCAGCGAGATAGAGTTCTCTGGCACTCTGTTCTCTCTGCCTACCCTGCAAGGGATATGGCGTGATGATATGTATGTATGTAAAGCCTACATGACGGTCAGTACCGAGGCCTTGCCAGTACTCGCGGGTGTACTTCTGGTTGACTTGGAGATTCAGAGACGGGCATCAATGTATTACACGACAAGGGAAAATATGAACACAGGTTTCCTTCTACCACGCGACCGTAATAAAATCGCTCGATTGTTTGCACCGCAGTCCGTTGTCTATGAAAAACTTTTAATTGAATGGCAAGAAAGATGGGATTCATCATCGAAGGGCCGTCACCTCTATGTATTTTTCCCATGCGTCCGCGAGCGCCTAGAGAGAGTGTGGCTGGAGGTTGACCATTTTGTAGCCCAATTTCTAACTGGCCATGGCAACTTTAGAAGTAAATTATTTTCTTTTAAACTCGTACCTTCACCACTATGTCAATGTTCTACAAATAACCGCGAGTATGCACAGTCAGCACATCACATTCTCTGGGAGTGCGATCTCTGGCGTAACGAGCGCGACCTTATGTTAGACAGTTTGCAAGTATCATCTCTGTATACTATACGGATCTTGTAGCAACTCGAGAAAATTTCCTTGCATTTAGGCGTTTCTGCCATACCTAGTACTGCAACCAATCTTAAGGCTCACATATAGGCCCCGTTAAGTTATCCCGTATCCGTGGTGCCGTACTGCTGCGCTTATCGTAGCTGTACTACCCTTTACTTATTGGCTGACTAGTCAATATTGCTTTCTGTCTCCCGCTTTGCCTGGGAGGGAAGTGGAATCACTCTTTTCCAACTCCTCCTCTTTAACTTTTCTAATTAAATTTGTTGCGGGTTCCAAGACAATTAAAATCATTTCCCGGGACTGCCTGAGGGTCAAACCTCGGTGTCATTTATAGTGACCATTGTGGATCCTGGCTTACAGGAGTTACAATGGTGGGAATGTTGGTAGGATTAATGTTGTATTTAACTTAAAAAAAAAAAAAATAACGAGCCCGCTGAGTTTTTTTCCGGATCTTCTCAGTTTGTCTCAGATCCGGTGGTAGAATAATTTAAAATAATATGTAATATTGACAATATGTAAGTGCCCTTTTAGGGTAAGCCCTGCATAATAAATGATTTGATTTGATTAATAATATAGGAGGCTCGTACGGACCAGCACAATGTAAATATATAACAGAAGCGCATGTTGTTTTATTTTACAGTATCACGAAAGGTATACCGGCACCAAAAGTTAAATGGCAGTTTATGGGTGCAAACGACACTAAATTTACACCTTTAGAAAAGTACGACAATATACTGAAAATTTCAAAGGTTAAAGAAGAAAATGCTGGTCGCTACAAATGTGTCGCAAAAAACATCGTAGGCGAGCACGAACATATCACCGATCTTATTGTTCAAGGTAAGAATACGGATTATATATTTGAAAGTTGTGTTCTTGAAATGGCACAAAACCATATACATTAATCTTATCGCGATTTTATTTTATTTTTACAATTCCAACAACTATTTGTATTTTTACTATCATGTCAAAGGAATGTCCTCCCATGACCACTGTAAATATAAATTAAAAATATCCAAAATATCGTTAAAATGGTGTAAACTATTTTCATTAATCTTATCAAGATTTTATTTTACTTTTACTAATATGATAACTATTTATAGTTTATTTTATTTTTAATATTCTGTCAAAGTATTATCTTCCCGTGACCACTGTTATGATAGAATAAAAATGAGTCAATTATAATCAAATTACTTCGTCTCATATACGTCCCACTGCTGGGCTCAAGCCTACTCTACAATAGGAAGGAAATTCAACGCTAGACAAATGAGTTGATTTACAGTTTATTTGAAATTTAACTTTTCTTAACGTAATTATGTTATCTGTTTATTATATTCCTCAGTCTATTACGGCATCTACAAGAAAAAAAAAATAAGATATTATTATCTTATTTTTTTTTTGCCACACGGCAAACTGTAAATACGATATTTATTTTTGATATTAAGTTTGATATCACTATTTTTGAAAATAATACTATATACAATTTTAATTTTATTTACAGTACCACCAAGTATCACGTCTGACTCTTCAACAATATATAAAGCTATCGAAGGAAAAGACACGACGCTGAAGATTCTTTGCACAACAACTGCTTTTCCTAAACCGACTATCACATGGACAGTAGGAAATCTAACCATATCCACAAGTAAGAATTTATTATGATAAGTGATATAAATAATGATAAAAATACCTAAAAAAAGTATGTCCTTCTTTGTAGGAGAGGTTACTCTTAAATTTTTACTAAAAGATGGATAATCAAATATATTTTTTTTTATCAATTTGTCTCGTAGTAGTTAGCATCTGTATTAATTCCTTAATTGTCTCTTATTGAATTTATAGAAAGTAAAAGGGGAGTAACATTTTCTAATCTAAATGCATAAATGCATTCCGATTATCCCATGTTTCAGGTGAAAAGTATTCTATAAAAGATGAAGCGCTGGTGATTCGCAATCCAACTGTGAGTGATACTGGAACTTACACGTGTGGAGCTCGGAACAAAGCTAGTGCCACCCATGCTTCCTTCCAAGTAGAAATTCTTCGTAAGTGAAATTTATTCATCATCAATATAAATAGCGAATGACCCAACCATAACCTTATGCGTTATATTTGGTAATTATATTATAAGGTGATTCGAAAGACACTGTGGGTCACAGTGATCAAACTGGAGTTAATACTCGCTAAACATGTTGTGTACAACTGCTGCTGATCTGCTCAGTATCGGTCGCGTTCTGATCTGGTCATAGTTTATTATATTAAACTAAGATAAAATGTTACAATTCACAATATGTAAGTTCCTTCGTCGTGTTTATATGTATATATAAATGGTATTGATTTTGTTTTATGTTGTTCATTATAACCGACGAAATTTATTTTTTGTTGGTTTTCAGAGGCGCCCCTGATAACTGGTGAAACTTCAGTGACAGTTATAGCTGGTACAACAGCTAATATTCAAAGCACGTAAGTAGTTTTATTTATTCATAGCATACACAGTAACAGAGTAAGCAGAGATATATACATCCACATATTGCCATGTAATTCTTCAGTTTTTTATTATAAAGTTTTCTATATTAATATATTCAATAAATTGTCATTACAAATTTGCTAGAGAACACTTTTGACCTAACATACAATTGACAGTCAAATTCTTATATCAGGGTGCCGATAAATTGTTAGTGTGTTGTTAGTATAATAGCTAGCATATCTATTTCGTTTATAATGACTTTAACATGTACTTCACTATGCTTTGAATTATTTGAATTTGTAAGTACTATATAATCTAAGTATCAAATTGGTTACTTAACATTTTTTGGAATCGTATTTATCCCTTTTTACATATAATGACTGACGCAACTTCTACAAAGCGAGCCTACCATCCATATTAAGAAGGTATCACAGAAACTGTTTTATTTTTAATTTATTGCTCATGGTGGCAAATGAGCAAGCAGCACACCTGATGGTAAGTGTCACTGCCGCCCATGAACCTTTGCAATACCAAGGGTATAGCTTAGGCCGCTGCCTACCAATAAAATCCCCAAACCCACCCAGTTTGGCTTCCGGCTCTCTCGCTCACCGAACGAAGCGCAATAGCACATTGCCATTACTCAGACGTCGATCTTCTGCGAGAGTGTGGTACTACCCCGGACAGACCGGCCCGCGGCTATAGACAGAAAACTGTCAACAGCGTGGTTCTACCACTATATATGATTAAGAAATGTAATTGAATAATATTATTACAAAAAACGAATATTGTAAATAAAGAATCTGGCCAATGCGGTAACATCATCTTCATTAGTTCAACTTATAAAAGTCATGTGAGTGCTGGGTTCAAGACTCCTCTACAGGGGGAAAGAAATTTATCTACTATACTACACTGACGAGTTGATTTACGGTTTTAAGTTTTCCTTCTCTAGTAAATAGTAGTAGTAGTAGATATTATCTGAATTTTATATCTCTTGGTCCTCTTTTACGAGAGCCATAGGTAAGGAAGTGGGTGGTGAATTGTATTTCCAATTGCGTCACTACTTGGAAAAAAAGGATAGTATACTAATTTCAGTTATCTATGCGGCTCGAGTTGAACAGTATAATGTATATATAATGAGAAGAAAAAGAAAAGGAGCTCTATAACCATTTAGAAGCATATATTATGTTGTTCTATTTTACAGTATCACAAATTAATCTGCATACTGCATGCTGCTGAGATGAGTTGGTACAGAGTTTTCCTAGTCTTGTGTGGATATTATCTGCATCTTATATCCCTTAGTCGTCTTTTACGAGATTCACGGCCACGGAAGTAGTGCATTGTATTATTAATCTGTCGCCACTCAGAAAGCGTGGTATAGTATTTTTTTTTTTCTTGCGACTAATCCCACCACACATTCCCACCATTGTAACTCCTGTAAGCCAGGTTCCACAATGGTCACTATAAATGACACCGAGGTTTGACCCTCAGGCAGTCCCGGGAAATGATTTTAATTGTCTTGGAACCCGCAACAAATTTAATTAGAAAAGTTAAAGAGGAGGAGTTGGAAAAGCGTGATTCCACTTCCCTCCCAGGCAAAGCGGGAGACAGAAAGCAATATTGACTAGTCAGCCAATAAGTAAAGGGTTGTACAGCTACGATAAGCGCAGCAGTACGGCACCACGGATACGGGATAACTTAACGGGGCCTATATGTGAGCCTTAAGATTGGTTGCAGTAGTAGGTATGGCAGAAACGCCTAAACGCACGGAAATTTTCTCGAGTTGCTACAAGATCCGTGTAGTATACTACTCCAGATGTTACTTGCAAACTGTCTAACATAAGGTCGCGCTCGTTACGCCAGAGATCGCACTCCCAGAGAATGTGATGTGCTGATTGTTCATACTCGCGGTTATTTGTAGAACATTGACATAGTGGTGAAGGTACGAGTTTAAAAGAAAATAATTTACTTTTAAAGTTGCCATGTCCAGTTAGAAATTGAGCTACAAAATGGTCAACCTCCAGCCACACTCTCTAGGCGCTCGCGGACGTATGGGAAAAATAGATAGAGGTGACGGCCCTTCGATGATGAATCCCATCTTTCTTGCCATTCAATTAAAAGTTTTTCATAGACAACGGACTGCGGTGCAAACAATCGAGCGATTTTATTACGGTCGCGCGGTAGAAGAAAATCTGTGTTCATATTTTCCCTTGTCGTGTAATACATTGATGCCCGTCTCTGAATCTCCAAGTCAACCGGAAGTACACCCGCGAGTACCGGCAAAGCCTCGGTACTGACCGTCCTGTAGGCTTTACACAAGAATATTAAGGCCAATCGTTGGCTTTGTAATAATTTAAGGCGAGCTGCCCCTATGGTAGCCCTATCAGCCCAAACGGGTGCAGTGTAACAAATACACCCCAAATATGTGGCCATATATATAGTTTTCAGTGTATTAAAACGAAGGCCCCAGGTAGACGTTGATATTCTAGTAAGCGCATAGAAATTTCGTTTCGCTTTTTCACCTACAGTTTTAATATGCTCGACAAATGAAAAATTCTTTTCTAAGAGTAGACCAAGATAGCAAACTGAATCTTTCTTTTTGACTGTCATATTATTGAATTTTATACGCGGCAACGATTGTAAATTTCCTTTTAATAAAAGGTGGTACGTTTTTTGTGGGGCAAATGTAAGCCGATTTCGTGTGCCCCATTCGAATATATTATTGAGACAAATTTCTGCTAATTTCTCTAAACCGTCTCTAGTGTTGGATTCTACGAGTAGAAGACCGTCGTCGGCATAGCCGATCAATTGACAGTGTTTCGGCAGAGGTAATTCGAGGAAATCGTCAAAACCTATTATAAATTCCATAGATATGGACTTAGCACCGAACCTTGGGGGCAGCCCATCGTCAGTGGCTTCGACACAGCATGGTGACCAAGTTTCAGTCTAGTCGAGCCTTGTGAAAAGTATGACTGTATAATTAGGTAGATGTTCCTATAACACCCACGAGTCTTTAATTTAAGAAGTAGCATTGGCCACCAGGCGTTGTCGAAGGCACCTGAGATATCCAGGAAAACGCCTAGCACGTATTTAAAAGCGGATGTATTAATAACTTTTCTCACCGCAATGGCTGCGTCGATAGTTGATTTACCGCGAGTGAAGCCGAATTGCTTATGGTTGAATGTTGGTCCACCCGGCAATAAACGAGGAACAATTAGCCGTTCTAAGAGTTTGCCTAGTGAGGGCAATAAGGTGATTGGTCGATATGATTTCGGGTCATCTGGTGGCTTATCACCGCCTTTAGGAATTATTCGTATATATCCGCGACGCCATGACCGAGGAAAAATACCTTCAGATATACAACGATTAAAAACCATTAACATTGAGCTGCCCGATGCTCGACTAGCTTCTTTGATCATTTTATTTGATATTTTGTCTTCACCAGCAGCTTTGTTGAGGGGAAGAGCTCTAACGGTATTCATAAACTCGGCAAAAGACGGAAGGTCAGACATAGGCGAGAGAGGTGGGTCAGCGGTCCACGCGCGTATTTGTTTATGATGTTCGCTGTCGACTGATATGTTATCGTCTGGAATTAACGTATTTAATAAAACTTCCGTGGTCTCCTCAATACCCGTAGTGTGTTTATCATTTACTTTGATATTTTGTACGTAAGCTAGGTCGATTGAGCGATTTGCTTTAAACTCATGATATAGTGGAGACCACGGACCTTCACTTTCTAATTTTTCAACAATCCTATTTAATAAAGCGTCTTTCGACTTTTCCACCGCAGTTCGGTAGCAAGACCGGGCAGCCTTCAGTAAAGATAGAGATTCATCAAAGGCCGCTCCCATCCTGCATGTCTTTTTGAGTTTATTATGTTTCCTGCGCGCCTTTCGGAAGCGTTTGCGGAGCTCTACTAAGTGATTATTCCACCAATCACACCTCTTAGTATTAGGCAGGGGTGTTCGACCCAAAGCTATATCAGCACAGTATATTAGAGAGTTTGACATTATTTCAGCACTTTCTTCTGCGGTTAATTGACTGCGAGTGAAATCCCTAGCACATGAGGAAAAGAGCGAGCTGAAAAAATCCCAGTTAGCTCCTTTAGATTTATATCTAAAATTGTAGCTCTGTCTAGTAGGATCCTGCGACAGACTCGATCCAAATTCGTACACGATCAGACGGTGATCACTACACGACGCGTCAGGGAGAACGCGCCATCTATTTAAGCGGACGTCTGCGCTTGAAAGCGTGACGTCAATAGAAGATTCACCCATAGGGCTGCAAAATGTTGGTGGTGCATCAGGTGTATTGTGGATGGACAGATTCATCGCAGCGATGAAATCTTCTATCGCACACCGTCGATCAGTGTCGGTGTATCTAAACTTGCCATACCAGAGAGTAGATGACGCATTCACGTCAGCACCTATTATAATTTTACGGCCCGTGAGAGACCGCAAAACATGGCGAAGATGGTGTAAATGTGGATTTACGGGGTCTGAATATTGAAAATAATAGCTCACAACGTAAACCCTACAGGATGAGGATGTAATCTCAGCGACAGCACAGTGTGACGTCATAAGATTTTGTAGTGACGTAACCGTGAATTTGGCACTTGCAACATAGATGCCGGCTCGTGCTTTGTTGTCCAATTGTACAACCCTATTACGTAAGCGAGTACTATGGTATTGTTCTTGTATAAGTACGATATCTAGATTATATTCCATAACTAGACGGTCTAGCTCTGATGTCGCTACCCTATCATTATGGAGATTTAATTGCCCTATATTTAAACTATCCATTTTTTTTTTAATAATTTGTATTGAGTACTAATTGTTCTAACTTTAACTTGTAGGTGGGGCAGTCCGATGCGCCACATAGATGATCATAAGGTTTTTTAAAACGTTTACACGACGCACATTTTGGTTTAAAATCTGATTTGTCTTTATTTGGGCAGGACTTCGTGATATGTCCTTCGGTACAGTGACCACACGTAGGTGTTTTTTCTGTACAGTACTTCGCGACATGACCGTGAACCTGGCAGTTTGAGCAACGTACTACTTCTAAATCATCGTAGAAGCGGCAGTTGGCCCAGTCTATAAATAGTTTTTCTTTTGTGGTTAACAGATGGACGCGCACTTCGCGATCAAGTTCGATGCCGATCCACTTCCGCCCATTCTGTAATTTTCTATTACGGATAATTTTCGTAGATTTAATGAATTCGTCCTCTTTAAGTGACATTTCGTCTTTAATATTTTGACGGTACAGTGCGACAAGGAACGCCTCGTCTTCCATAGAAATCGGCACGTCTTTAATTATTAAACGAGGACGTCTACCTTTCGGTTTTTCTAAACGTAGGCCAGCGGCCTTTATAGCGTCGACTGATTCCAGTTTTTTAATCTGTCTCTCATTAGTAACGCGAAGGACGACACCCGATTTCGCGGCTTTTTTGACGCCTACTATTTGGAAACCATCATCGATAGGTTTGATTGCCTTCAGTAACGCTTGTTTGGTAGCTGAAGATGACGCGTAATCAGCTGTACGTTCGGCCGTGGGATATGCAATTACACAGGGAGCGCGCGACGAGCGAACCTCGAACTGTGGCACCATATTTGACAGTTTTAATTTTTCGGCGTAAGATGGTTTTTTAATATCGTTTATAGGGAGTTTAGTTTGAACTTGGCTTAATTCTCGTTCGACGTTGGCCAGTTTAGTCTCATTACAAGATGATTTTAATGCTAAAATCGATACAATGGCCGTAATGCGTTGGGTGTAATCCATAATGGCAGTTTTATTTGCGTTATTCATACGTGAATCCTGATCATTTACGAGCTCATTTATTTTTGACAAAAAAGTTGACGCCTCGGAAACCAGCTCGCAATAATCGGCTTTTCCCGTGTCACTAACTCTAAGTGGAGACAAGTTATTCGCAATAGGTACCGGTATGGATTTCGTCTCGGGCGTAACGTATGCCGGAGACGGCTCATTGTAAAGGGCACGTCTGCTGTTACCGGCTGGTGGTGAGCGAGGTGTTAACTGACTCAAACGAAATACGTCGGCGCCACGATCAGGCGGTTCGCTATCATTATAACATTTAGGCATTCTAAGTACAACGATATAAATTAAACGAAGAAAATAAAATTAAATCCCAATGTTAATAATAATATAAACCTACCCACTACTTAAGAAAAATAAAAACTTACCGATTTTAACACTATTAAAGCATAAACAAGAACAAATACTTATCGTAATACACGTAATCGCGAACAAAACACAACAAATCACAATTGGAAACACTGCACTAGCCGATAGAATATCCTTAAAAGGACAAAACTATTTTTATTCTACGCGCGAATCAACTTCGCACTGTACTAGGCTAAGGCGGGGAGGGGAATGCGAGCGTGGTATAGTATGCTAATTAATAATATAGGAGGCTCGTATGGACCAGCACAATGTAAATATATAACAGAAGCGCATGTTGTTTTGTTTTACAGTATCACGAAAGGTATACCGGCACCAAAAGTTAAATGGCAGTTTATGGGTGCAAACGACACTAAATTTACACCTTTAGAAAAGTACGACAATATACTGCAAATTTCAAATGTTAAAGAAGAAAATGCTGGTCGCTACAAATGTATCGCAGAAAACATCGTAGGCGAGCACGAACATATCACCAATCTTATTGTTCAAGGTAAGGATACGAATTATATATTTGCAAGTTGTGTTCTTGAAATGGCACAAAAGCATTTACATTAATCTTATCGCGATTTTATTTTATTTTTACAATTCCAACAACTATTTGTATTTTTACTATCATGTCAAAGGAATGTCCTCCCATGACCCCTGTAAATATAAATTAAAAATATCATAATTATCGTTAAAATGGTGTAAACTGTTTTCATTAATCTTATCAAGATTTTATTTTACTTTTACTAATCTGATAACTATTTATAGTTTATTTTATTTTTATTATTCTGTCAAAGGAATATCTTCCCGTGACCACTATGAAGATTGAATAAAAATGAGTCAATTATAATTAAAACACTTCGTCTCATATACGTCCCACTGCTGGGCTCAAGCCTACTCTACAATAAGAAGGCAATTCAACGCTAGACAAATGAGTTGATTTAGAGTTTATTTGGAATTTATCTTTTCTTAACGTTATGTTATCTGTTTATTATATTCCTTAGTCTATTACGGCATCCACAAGCGAGATATTTTTATCTTATTTTTTTTTGCCACACGGCAAACTGTAAATGCGATATTTATTTTTGAAATTAAGTTTGATATCACTATTTTTTGAAACTAATACTAACTACAATTTTAATTTTATTCACAGTACCACCAAGTATCACGTCTGACTCTTCAACAATATATAAAGCTATCGAAGGAAAAGACACGACGCTGAAGATTCTTTGCACAACAACTGCTTTTCCTAAACCGACTATCACATGGACAGTAGAAAATGCAACCATATCCACAAGTAAGAATTTATTATGATAAGTGATATAAATAATGATAAAAATACCTAAAAGAAGGATGTCAAATAACTTTTTTTTATCATTTTGTCTCGTAGTAATTAGTATATGTATTAATTCCTTAATTGTCTCTTATTGAATTTATAGGAGGTAAAGGGGAGTAACATTTTTTAATCTAAATTGACTGCATTCTGATTATCTCATGTTTCAGGTGAAAAGTATTCTATAAAAGATGAAGCGTTGGAAATTCACAATCCAACTGTGAGTGATACTGGAACTTACACGTGTGGAGCTCGGAACAAAGCTGGTGCCACCCATGCTTCCTTCCAAGTCGAAATTCTTCGTAAGTGAAATTTATTCATCATCAATATAAATAGCGATTCTGACCGAACCATAATATTTTGCGATATATTTGGTAATTATATTATTATATTATAAGCTGATTCGAAAGACATCACACTTGGGTCAATACTCGCTAAACATGTTGTGTGCAACTGCTGCTGATCTGCTCAGTAGCGGTCGCGTTCTGATCTGGTCATAGTTTATTATTTTAAACTA
Source organism: Lymantria monacha (assembly GCA_905163515.2). NCBI lineage: Eukaryota > Metazoa > Arthropoda > Insecta > Lepidoptera > Erebidae > Lymantria > Lymantria monacha. The sequence continues at coordinate 22,963,648 of LR991102.1, read as the reverse complement.
AGATAAAATGTTACAATTGACAATATGTAAGTTTCCTCGTCGTGTTTATATGTATATATAAATGGTATTGAATTTGTACAACATAAAGTTGTTCATTATAACTGAGGAAATTTATTTTTCGTTGGTTTTCAGAGGCGCCCCTGATAACTGGTGAAACTTCAATGACAATTATAGCTGGTACAACAGCTACTATTCAATGCACGTAAGTGGTTTTATTTATTCATATTGTACAATCTTTATCAATGACAGAGTAAGCAGAGATATATACATCCAGATTTTGTCGTATAATTCTTTGTTTTAAAGTTTTCTATATTAATGTATTCCAATAATTTATCATTACAAATTTGCTAGAGAACACTTTTGACCTAATTTACAATTGACAGTCAAATTCTTATATCAGGGTGCCGATAAATTGTTAGTGTGTTGTTAGTAGCTAGCATATCTATTCTTTTTATAATAACTGCAACATGTACTTTACTATACTTTAAGTTATTTGAATTCGAATGTATAGTGTACTATATAATCTAAGTACCAAATTGGTGGTATTATTCTAAGAAGATGTATATCTTTTTTGGAATCGTATTTATCCCTCGTTACATATAATGATGATGAAATAATAGTGTTTTAAGAGAAAAATCAATAAAAAAAAAGAACTTAAGTGCTGAATACATTAACAAATTAGTGAACTTTTTAAATAATTGTCATTAAATAAATAACCCATAGTAAAAGATTTATGTACATAGATGCCAACGCCATCTGTTAAAAATGTGAAAATTGTAACAAATAAGATCGAACTATAAATTACTTGATCGAGTAACCTTGAGTTTTGGAAGAAACTGCTTAGTAAATTCTGCCAAGAGAAGGCGTTACTGTACCAAAACAACAATACTTGAGGAATAACATAATATACTTACCAATATGGAAGAAATCATGAATGCGCTGATAAATATCCAAAAGGAACTCGATGAACAAAAAAATACCATCTTAAAAAACGGCGAAAGGGTAACTGAACAAGTAACCCAAAACATCAACTATATTTTAGAAGAAAAATTCAAAATACTGGATAATAAATATGACAACCTCAAGGAAAAATTGAAAATCAAGAAAAGAGACTGTATTTCATAGAGAAGCAAATAAGAAAGAATAATATTGTCTTTTTCGGACTAGAAGAAATTGAAACATCGTATTTAGATTTAGAAAATATTATGATCGATTTTATAAAATAACGCTTCTCTTTGGACCTCGAAAATAGACATATACAAGAAATAAAGAGAATAGGAAAAAAAGGTGACAGACCTAGACCAATAGTACTTACTTGTTCCACATTCGGTATAAAACTCCAGTTACTTAAAAAGAGCAGCTCACTGAATAATACTACATTCTATATAAAAGAAGATTATCCACAAAATTATTTATTATTATTATTATTATATATTTATTATAATTATTATATATTATTCTTGAAAAACGAAAAGAACTACAAGAGTGGGCACGAATAGAGAAAGAGAAAGGTAACTCTGTAATAATAAAATACGATAAACTTATAATAAGAAACAAAAATAATACAACCAAGAACAAAAGGATGCTTTCAACATCTCCTGAAACCAACCCCATGAGAAGCGATAAAAATGGAAAGCAGGCCAGCAAAAAAAATAAAACTCTAAATATTAATAACACCCAATTCACACATAAGAAAACTTCTAGACTCCCAGAGAGCTTAAAACCAGGAATTTATTGTGGTAGGGCCACACTGTTGATAGTTCTCTATCTACAGTCGCAGGCAGGCCCGACCGGGGTGGTACCACACTCTCGCAGAATATCGACGTATGAATGGTGGCTTTTGCCGCTGTGCTTCGTTCGGTGAGCGAGAGAGCCGGAGCCTAACTTTCCGGGTGTGTTTTCGTGTGGTGGGTTCTGGTGATGCTTGAAATTTACGGTGGTAAGGTCTTGGTTGGGGCATTGGGCGTGAGGGGCTGATATGGGGTACAGGGAGACCCGGTGGGAATGGTCACCGCCGGCCACCTGCCGGTCAGCAGGGGACCCGAGCCCAGGACTATCCCCCCTGGGAGGCTGTCCCGCCAACCGGCGAAAATCCCGTTGCGGAGTCGTCGTGCCGGAGTGGGAAACCGGAGTGGAGCCCGACGACTACGGGCGGGGGGGCACCGGGGGCCCTTCCGTGCTTCGTGTCAGCTCCTCACAAAACCCACCCTCCAACCATGTACTATGCCCCGCACCTTTTTTTTTTGGCATCACCGGACCCCATTCCACGAAAGTACACTCCCTTCCTCTTCTTATACAAAACCCATGAAAAGGAAACACAAAAAGAGAAGGTTTTACACGGCGGTCCCTCTATCCACATTTGACGTGGACTTTTGTAACATTAGGGGTTTACACAGCAATCTCGACGCCGTCCACCAACACCTCGAGACGGCGCGGCCTGCCTTGCTCTTTTTAACGGAGACGCAGATAAGTGCCCCGGATGATATTTCGTACCTAAATTATCCAGGCTACGAGTTGGAACACTCCTTCCACCGTAAAGCTGGGGTGTGCGTGTTCATCCGGGATGACATCTGTTGTCGCCGCCTTAGGGCCCTCGAGCATGGTGACCTGTCAATTTTATGGTTACGCGTAGACTATGGAGGGTATACCCGCATCTACGCGTGCCTCTACAGGTCCCATGGCAGTGATTCAGGGTCAACTCAGTTATTCGAGAACGTTCAATGGGGGATTGACGAAATATTGGAGCAGTGTCCATCAGCGGAGGTGGTGGTTCTTGGAGACTTTAATGCTCATCATAAAGAGTGGTTGGGGTCCCGAACCACTAACCTCTTGGGTAGGCATCTCTTCAATATGGTCTCGGCCTATGGTCTCTCACAACTGGTAACACAGCCCACCCGTGTTCCAGACATTGAGAGCCATGAGCCGTCTCTACTGGATCTTCTGCTGACTACACACCAGCACGGATACCGGGTAGTGGTCGAAGCTCCTCTTGGGTCATCTGACCACTGCTTGGTCCGTAGCAAAGCCCCTATTGCGAGGCCTAATCGCTCTAAAGCGACTGGGACTCGCAGAGTCTGGCAATATAAGTCAGCAGATTGGGATAGGCTTCGCGAGTTCTACGCATCCTACCCATGGAAGCAGCTTTGCTTCGCCTCTAGGGACCCTGGCATTTGTGCGGATTGCGTTACCGATACCGTTATTACGGGGATGGAATTATTCATCCCCAACACCAAAATACCGGTCGGTGGCCGCAGCCGGCCTTGGTTTAATAAAACCTGCAGGACGGCTGCACAGCAAAAGCAGTCCGCATACCAGGCCTGGAATAGGGCCCAAAACTGTCGGGACCCAAATGTCAGGGAGGAGAAGCGAAAATTTAATGCTGCTTCTAGATCTAGTAAGAAGGCTATTGCCAGAGCCAAGGCGGAACATGTTGCCAGAATCGGCGAGCGATTGGAGAGCTATCCCGCCGGGAGTCGTGCATTCTGGTCGCTCGCCAAAGCTGCCCAAGGCAACTTCTGCCAGTCCAATCTCCCACCACTGCAGAAAAATGATGGCAGTCTAGCCCACAGTGCAAAGGAGAAGGCCGATCTTTTAGGTCAATTCTTTGCCTGTAACTCGACTTTGGACGCTGGAACCGCCACACCACCTATCATCCCGCGGTGTGAAAGCTCTCTGCCTAAAATCCGCATTACGCAGCGAGCGGTGAGGCGGGAGCTGCGGCTAATAGACGTACATAAGTCGAGCGGGCCGGATGGCATCCCTGCAGTGGTCCTGAAAACGTGCGCCCCCGAGTTGACCCCCGTCCTCACGCGCTTATACCGACTTTCCTATGATACTTGTAGGGTTCCATCTTCGTGGAAGATAGCCCATGTCCACCCGATCCCGAAAAAGGGAGACCGGTCGGACCCGTCGAATTACAGGCCGATTGCGATTACATCCTTGCTCTCCAAGATAATGGAGAAAATAATCAACCATCAGCTTCTGCAGTACCTTGAGGATCATCAGCTGATCAGTGACCGCCAATATGGGTTTCGTCATGGTCGGTCAGCTGGTGATCTTCTTGTGTACCTCACACACCGTTGGGCGGAGGCCTTGGAGGGCAAGGGTGAGGCGCTAGCGTTCAGCCTAGATATCGCGAAGGCGTTCGACAGGGTTTGGCACAGGGCCCTTCTATCGAAGCTACCATCATATGGAATCCCCGAGGGACTCTGTAATTGGATCACCAGTTTTTTGGATGGTCGGAGCATAAAAGTAGTCGTCGATGGCTCCTGCTCCGAGACCATGCCCATTAATGCTGGTGTACCACAAGGCTCGGTGCTCTCCCCGACGTTGTTTATTCTGCATATCAATGACATGCTCTCCATAGAGAGTATTCGTTGCTATGCGGATGACAGCACGGGTGACGAGCGATACACCGAACATCAGAATGTCCCTCGGAGTATGTTACAGGAAAGACGGGCTCAACTTGTGTCTGAAGTCGAGCGCTCTCTAGGGCGGGCCTCAAAATGGGGTGAACGGAATTTAGTCCAGTTCAACCCCACTAAGACACAAGTTTGCGCGTTCACTGCGAAGAAGGACCCTTTTATCATGGCGCCTCAGTTCCAAGGAGTAACTCTCCAAATCTCCGAGAGTATTGGGATCCTCGGCGTCGAGCTATCGAACAAAGTCCAGTTTGGGAGTCATTTGGAGGACAAAGCCAAATTGGCAAGCAAAAAGTTGGGCGTGCTGAGCAGGGCCAGGCGGTACTTCACGCCGAGTCAACGTCTTGTGCTATATAAAGCACAAGTTCGTCCTCACATTGAGTACTGCTCTCATCTCTGGGCAGGCGCGCCTAAATATCAACTAGACCCACTTGACTCCCTACAAAGGCGGGCAGTTCGAATCGTCGGTGATCCCAATCTCACGGACAGACTAGAGTCGCTGGAGCGGCGGAGAGACTTTGGGTCACTCTGTGTACTCTACCGGCTCTTTCACGGGGAGTGCTCTGAGGAACTGTTTGACTTGGTACCACCGTCACCATTTTACCACCGTACCACTCGACACCGTAGCAGGGTTCATTCATTTCACCTGGAAACGATATGGTCCTCGACCGTACGCTTTCAGCGATCATTTCTCCCACGTACATGCAAGATCTGGAATGAACTACCTGCTGCTGTGTTTCCCGAGCGCTATGACATGTCCTTCTTCAAACGAGGTTTAAGAAGAGCTCTTCCTTCACGGTAGGCAGCGGCCTGGCTGTACCCCTGGTGTTGCTGGGTCCATGTGCAACAGCATTACTTACCATCAGGTGTGCTGTTTGCTCGTTTGTCACCGTAGACAATAAAAAAAAAAAAAAAAATTCTCACCTTCTTAACTACTAAAAACCCAAATAATTCATACGAAAAGAAAGACAGTAGCAAAGAAAAGAGCTAGCAATTACTACCCACTTCGAATAAGGATTACATAAGAAAACCAACAACAAAAAACAACTCAACTCTTCCAAGCCGGTTGGTCACCGTGGAAGAAGATGACCAAAACCCTCCAAAGGATCAATCTAAATTATCAACAAAAATACTAAAAAATATACCTGCAATATCCAATTCTACAATTAAATTAGGAAAGCTCTACGTTTTAACATACAATGTAAAATCACTCTTAACATACGAACGCTTAGTAGAATTAAATGAATCTTTATCAGACATTAAATACGATATAATCGGATTGGCTGAAACGAGACGTATGGGAAATAAAATAGAAGAGTATGATAGCTTTATACTATGTCACACGGGACAAACGCCTGGCTTGTATGGTGTTGGTTTTATAGTAAAAAAATGTCACAAAAACAATATACAAAGCTACATTGGTCTTACAGAAAGAGTCGCAGTTCTAAACTTGGTATTCGAAGACACCCGGCTATCAATTATACAAGTATATAGCCCTACTGAAAAAGCAAACCAGTGTGAAATTGATAATTTCTATTGCACTCTCTATAAAGCAATCGAATCATCATATAAAGACTTTATACTGATGGGAGATTGGAATGCAAAAATTGGTCAGCCAAGAGAAGAAGAATATCTTAACATGAAAAGAAACAGGTACGGTGAAAGAAATGAGAGGGGACAGAGATTGATAGAATTCGCTTTTGAAAACGAGTTATCAATTTTAAATACATACTATAAGAAAAAAATTAAGAACAAATGGACATGGATTTCGCCCGATAAAAAGCATAAAAACGAAATTGATCTCATTCTCTCAAACTGTCCCCACATATTTCAAAATATTGAAATATTAAATTTAAACTATCCTTCGGACCACAGACCAGTTAGAGGAACAATTACATATACACATTCAAAGAAAAGCCGAACAAAATACAATAACCATCAAAAGAAAACGATTACTAATGAAGATGATATTTCTATATTTAACGAACATGTAGGCAATATATTAACTGTACAGCTTAAGAATTCAGTTCAAAGCTATGACGACAACATTACTAAAGCCATAAACACAAGCTTACAAGCGATTCAAAGCGAAAACAAAGAACAAAATTCTCATAAAACTCTATCAGAACAAACAATACATCTAATAAAGAGACGAAAAAAACTTCAGATGACAAAAAACAAATCTAGAGCTACAAAAAATGAGATATCTGCTCTTCATAAGCTAATATAAGTAAATATATAAAGAGAGACTACAGAAATCACAGATATAAGACTATTGAAAAACACATCATTAATACTGGAGGCACAAGAAAAGCTTATAAAGAGTTAAAAACGAATAAATCATGGATCGAAGGCTTGAAACAAGGTGAAAAAATACTCCATAACTGCAACGACATTATCACTGTGGCTACACGCTTTTATAAGAATCTGTACAGTACTAGAAAAACCACTAGTAATAATAGTAGTAATCGATACCCAAGCTATAATCACACAAATTCACCCATATCTCAGATTGAAACAAGTGAAGTCACAGGAGCAATAAGAACTCTTAAATCTGACAAATGCCCAGGTTCACAAATGAATCACAAATGAAATATTAAAAACTGGTTCCACAACTCTTGTCGCCCATCTGACTGAACTATTCAACCTTATTATAAAAACTGTCGAGACACCCGCCCAATGGTCTGAATCTGACATTATTCTTATTTATAAAAAAGGTGATCCAAATGACATAGGAAACTACAGACCAATAAGCCTACTACCTACCATCTACAACCTTTTCGCTTCAATAATACATAAGAGAATATACTGTACATTAGAAACACGTCAACCTATCGAGCAGGCGGGATTTAGAAAGAGTTACTCCACAATTGATCATATCCACACAATAGAACTTCTTATTGAAAAATATCGAGAGAAAAGAAGACCACTCTACATTGCATATATTGATTGCCAAAAAGCATTTGACTGTGTATCGCACAAAAGCATATGGGAAACTCTAATAACACAAGGAGTTGAAAAGGAATACATTTATATAATCAAGAATATATATAATAATAGCAAAAGTAGAGTAAAACTAGAGTCATCTGGACCTTGGTTTTCGGTCAAAAGAGGAGTAAAACAAGGCGACCCCCTCTCACCTCTGCTGTTTATAGCAACACTGGAATCAATTATCAGCCAACTCGATTGGAAAGGTCGGGGTATTAAGATTCAAGAAACCCACCTGAGCCACCTAAGATTTGCTGACGACTTAGTGATCTTTTCAGAAACAGTACCAGAAATTCAATATATGTTCGAGTCACTCGATAACGCAAGTAAACTAGTAGGCTTAGAAATGAATCTAGCCAAAACAATGTTAATGACTAACAGTACAAATATAATATTAAGTGTTGGTGGCGAGCCTCTCAAGTACACAGACAACTACATATACCTGGGAAAACAAATTAGCTTTGATCAGAAAAGTAATGACCAAGAAGTGGAGCGCAGGACACAGTTAACGTGGAACAAATACTGGGCAATGAAGGATATATTTAAAAGTAGCATGCCAACAAAGATTAAAACTAAAGTAATAAACTCATGCTTAATACCGTGCTTAACATATGCCTGTCAAACATGGACGTTCACCAATAAAACAAAGAATAAAATAATTTCGTGCCAACGAGGAATAGAGCGAAGTATGATGAATATTAAAAAAATCCATAAAATAAGACATACCAAAATAAGACACATCACCAAGGCAAAGGATGGACTGGTATATGCGCAATCAATGAAATGGAAGTGGGCTGGACATGTGGCGCGCCTACGAGACCAGAGATGGACCAAAAGGATAACCACATGGACAGGTCCACAAGGTAAAAGACGGAGAGGTAGACCTGTAGCTAGATGGGAAGATGAGCTAAAACAAATAGCCGGTTCCGACTGGATTCAGGTAGCCCAATCTAAAGAGGACTGGTTATCTTTGGAGGAGGCCTTTACCTGTAGAGGGGTTCTTGCAGAAAATTAATTAAAAAATGTGTGTGTGTGTGTATGTATATATATGTATATGTGTGTATGTATAATTGTATAAATATGCATATATACGGGTGTGTGTATATGCATACCAAATTTACTTTTGTACTTTCTGTAATCTGCAATGAAATAAAAGGCTTTTTATTTTTATTTTATTTATTATTTACATATAATGACCGACGCCACGTCTACAAAGCGAGCTTACCATATATATTAAGAAGGTATCACAAAAACTGATTAAGAAATGTAAATAAATAAAATTATTAAATAATATTATTACAAAAATGATGGTTTAAGGAGAGTAATTTATTCACGATAGGCAACGACCTAGCTGTACCCCTAGTGTTGCTAAGGTCCATGTGCAGTAGTATCACTTACCATCAGGTGTGCTGCTTGCTCGTTTACCACCACCAGCAATAAAAAATATGAAGACTCAAAATAAAGAATCTTAGTCAATGCGGTAACATCATCTCTCAACTTATAAAAGTTATGTGAGTGCTGGGTTCAATATTCCTCCACAATAGGCAAGAAATTTTACTACTATATCACACTGATAAGTTGTTATATACAGTTTTGATTTTAACTTCTCTTGTAAATAGTAGTAGTAGTTGTTATCTCAATTTTATATCCCTTGGTTCTCTTTTACGCCATAGATAAGGAAGTGGGTGGTGAATTGTATTCCCAATTGCGTCACTACTCGGGAAAAATAGTGTAGTATGCTAATTTCAGTCATCTATGAGGCTCGAACTGAACAGTGTAATGTATATATAATGAGAAGAAAAAGAAAAGGAGATCTATAAACATTTAGAAGCATATAATAATAATAATCTTTATTGGGTCGAAAAAATAGGGTTACAATAATCTCCTTATGTTAGACATTTGAAAAACACAGGAGTGCTTTGGCATTTGTACTAGGATACCCTGTGTCACGAATGCCGTCACATTCCCTCGTAATCCAAGTAAACATACCTTAGACATTTTAATTATACATATTACATTTAATATTTGCATAGAAATATAAAATAAATAATAGTAGTACGTGTGTGCGTATGTGTATGTGTGTGTGTGTGTGTGTGCGTGCGTGTGTGTGCGTGCGTGTTTGTGTGTGTGTGTGTGTGTGCGTGCGTGTTTGTTTGTGTGTGTGTGTGCGCGTGCGTGCGTATGTGTGTGTGTGTGTGTGCGTGCGTGCGTGCATGCGTATGTGTGTGTATGTGAGTGAATCAGTGTACGTGCGTGCGTGCATACAAGTGCATTATTGGAACGAAGTTCCTTATCGCGCGTTGTGAAAGGGGGCTAGACGGAAAAAATTCTTACGAAAAGTTGTCACGACACTTTTTGCTATAGTAAGCTATTGTAAGCTGTGCGGCGTCGCTCGACGGCTCTCTTATAGAAAGCAAGCCAGATATTTTCATTTCTATTTCGCATTCAACAGTGTGGTGTCGCGACGATTTTTTTATAGATAGAGTGATTCAAGAGGAAGGTTTATATGTATAATATATGCATAATGTACTAGAGAAACACTGATAATTTTAGAGGTTTCTAATGTGATGTCGTAAATAAACACATTATTTTGCGCTTACATTGCAAACGCTGGCTGAACCCTACGAAATAGATCAAAATAAAGTACTACAGTATTATACAGCTTAAAAAGGCCTACAAAAAAGTCCGCGATGGTATATATCTATCTCTTAAGGATAACATACTATATCCATTTTAATACTTTAAAAAATGTTCTATTATAAAACGGTAATTGAAAAGCTATTTACACAAATACTGTATTAATCCTTATCATTTTAAATACATTAGTTGGCTTGAGCATTTCATGAAGATATTTTTTTTCCTTCAGACCATGCAAATTAAATCAATACCTTAAGAGATATAGCAAAATCAAAATAATGCGCAACGAAATTATTTTCGCCCGTGACCGGGCCGCGTGGCCGGCTCGCGTTCGAGCTCGGGGCCGAAAAGTTTTGGTAGTCTAGTGGAATTGTATATCCTATTATTAATATTATAAACGTGAAAGTTTGTAATAATGTATGGATGTGAACATGTTTGTTGCTCTTTCACGTAAAAACTACTGAATGGATTTTGATGAAATTTATAGTAATATAGCTTGCACATCAGAATAACACATAGGCTATAATTTATAAAGATATTTTGCAAATTGGCTAAAATATAACGATAAAAATCGCTTAAGGCAGAAAAAAATTATATAATTAAAATAGAACTTCGTTCCATCCGGGTGTCCCTTGACACCTCCGGTTTTTTTATTTTATAATTGTGAACATTGCCTCTGTTTCTTCATAGCTTAGAGATTTAAGCCAATTCTCTACAGCTCTTTTACATTGGTTTCGAGAGAGACTGTAAATACATATTTGTTCATTTATTATATTATAAAGTTGTGAGCCCAGTATCCAAAAGTAATGCTCAGCAAAAGCAGTTCTATGTCTCACAGTATTACAAACTCTCGCCTTTCTACGTTTGTGAGCTCTCAGGGCAGAGGTATATGGTACCACGTTATGCGTATGTATAATCGCTTGTAAGATAAAGAGCTTTCGTACTGTAAGGAAACCACATTCCTGATACAGAAACGAAGTAGAATAGCGAAAGGGTTTTTTAAGCATAACCTTGATTATCGCTCTCTGGGCCCTCTCTATTCTCAACATATTTGTTTTGTGAGTACCACCCCATGCTGTTATACAGTAACTAAGTAAGGATTGTCCTAGAGCATAATAGACCATTTTTAGTGTTTTTAATTCTGCTGCATTTCTCAATCTCTTAAATACGAATATTAGTTTACGAATGCGGCTTACTAGACTATCAATTTGATTTTTCCAGTTCAACGTACTGTCAATATACACACCTAGGTATTTAATAACAGAAGTTCTAGCAATGCATTGACAGCCGCACAAAGCCGCAATTTGAGAGCCGCAAGTATGTAATTTTAAAGAAATTACCTCATCTCTTGGCTGTCCCACGCGACCACAAGCGAATGTCATGTATTTCGACTTATCTGAGTTTAGTGTGAGAAGATGCTTGTCTAGCCAATGTTTCACTATTCGTAAAGCATTCTCAGCATGCATTTGTGTTTCCATCCAATCATGCCCATCCACAAGTAATACAGTGTCGTCAGCGTATGAAATTATTTTGGTGTGGGGTATTTCGAGTTTGCATAGGTTATTGATATATACTAGAAAGAGTGTTGGGCCCAAAACACTGCCCTGGGGTACACCACACGTTACCTTCTGTTCATTGCTAATGTAAGACTCGATCTTCACATATTGCATCCTCTGTGACAAATAATCTTTAAAAATGTCAAGTACAACACCTCGGATGCCAATAGCTTCTAGCTTATCTATAAGAACAGGCGTTGACACCGTGTCGAATGCCTTAGAGAGATCTAAAAATATGCCAATAACTTTCTTTTTAGTATCCAAACATTTTACAACATAATTTGTGAGTTCAAGTACCGCATTTTCTGTTGAACAGCCCTTTCTAAATCCAAATTGGTTCACTGATAAGATATTATATCGGTCTAAATAAGCAATAAGTCGTTTATTCAAAGCTTTTTTTCGAAGATTTTTGACAATGTAGTTAGGATTGAGATTTACCGAAGTTAAAAATCGGGTCCCGGTGACCCGCTCGCACGGCGAAGAGAGAGGAGTTTTTACGGTGGGTCTTTGGGGTCACGCGCCGCCTTCTCCGTCACCCCGGACCGATTTGGCGGGGCGAGACTAATCCATAGTCCAGCAAAAAAAAAAAAAAAAAAAAAAGGATTGAGATTGGTCTATAATTCATAATATCATCTCTACTACCACTTTTATGAATAGGGTGCACGATAGCCTTTTTGAAAGTAGTTGGACAAACACCTTGTTCAAAGCACATGTTTAGAACATAGTGTAAAACCGGTATTAATAGAATATGGATGGCTTTTAAAAACTTTGATGGAATACCATCCCAGCCTACAGCACAATTATTACGTAGGCTCATTAATATATCTTTAATTTCATTTTCGTCAACACTCAATAAAACCATTGAAGTTCCTGACTGATTACTACTCAAAGCCACAGGTTCAAATACAGTAGAGTGCATTTCTAATGTACGTAAGGGTTGATGTAGTGTTATTAAGGAAGTCGGAATATATATAAAGAATTTGTTGATTCTATTTAGAGATGTGACTGGATCATCAGAAATTATCAAGAGTTCGTTTGGCAATAACTTAGGTTTTTTCAATTGCGTAATATTTTTAATAACATCCCAAGTAGCTTTGGGGTTTCCGTTAGCTTTTTCTAATTCTTATTTCTCGTATGCATTCTTAAGTTTCTTAAGTAAGTCATTACAAAAATTGCGATACCTCGTATAAGTAATCCTTAAAATCATATTGTTAGGATTTTTCCTAGACCTAAGATGCATTTTATCGCGGTTTCTAATGCATCTCAATAATCCTGGAGTAATCCATGGTTTAATGTTTTTGTTTATACGTGGTACTTTAATTATGTTTGTGTGGTCCCTAACAACACGTGAGAGTAATGAAACCAGGTAGTCTGCAGCCGAGTTGGCATCTGTTATACTGAAAATTGGGAAGAATAGATTATCTTTTAGAGTTGTCATAGCAGATTTAAAGTCAGTGTGAGTAATATATTTTTTTGCATTCCGAAGCTGATCTCTTGCGTTTTTATACTCCATACAAAGAAGTGTCGGCAAATGATCCGTAATAAATGATTTTAATATGAGTACAGTAGCTTTGTCATATGTTTTTATGATAACGTGGTCCAAGCAACTCTGTTCACGTGTAGGGATCAGGTGAGCTGGCAGTAGTCCGTGAGAAACGACAGCGTTTAAGTATTTATCACAGTTCCGGTCACCAGTGTTTGGACTAATATTTATATTAATGTCTCCCACTAGAGCAATAGTTTGAAAAGATTTAAGTGAAATCAAGACATTATTAAGACTAATCAAAAAAGGTTCAATATCTTTGTAGGACGGAGAACGATAAATTGCAATTAAGGCTGTATTGTTATCCTTTGTAAGTACAAGACAGTTTCCGTCATCAAAATTAGGTTCAGTGCATTTGAAATCTAATTGAGATGAAACATATGCGACCACTCCATCATTTTGATTTGAATAGCTGTATACACAAGAAACATATCCATCGAGAACAGGCACATTATTTATTTTACTTAGCCAACACTCCGACAGAATAATTATGTCACAATTTATACACATTTCTGCTAAGAGTATATGCAATTTATCGAAGTTACAGTTAAGACTACGTATGTTCATGTGAAAAAACTTAATAATTTTTGATGTATTATTTATGTATTTATAACACTGATTTGGCTCGCATAAATAAGAATTTGATATTTCAATGGTGTCAATATTATTTGTGACCTCTAGAATATCAAAATTAGCCATTTATAAATTGAAAATTTAAGAATGTCACTGTCACAGCTAAACCCGTACGTATTATTATTACATACGTACGTATATAATCAATATAAAAGTTAAGTATCCTATTTATAACCATATTTTGAAATTTTATTATATTACAATATTTTTTTTTATCTAGATATTCTTGATATGCGAAACAAGATATAATATATGTTGAGTCTGTATATATCGCAGATACACACACAGGGATATGTTTAATATATGTGTGACTAGGTATTATAAGTAGTGTTAAGTTGTATTTGTAAGTGTTAGTATATGAATTTGTTTTGTTTGTATTATGTTTATGACTGTTGTGTTGCATATTTGTGTATAAGCAGTCGAAAACGCAAATTGTATGTTTATCTCCTAAAAAATTGATACACATAAAGAAATAATAATTAAAATAATACATGCAGTTTAGATATAAAAATAAACACACAAAAATAGTCAATTATTCAATTTTAACTTGGCAATATCCTCTTCTCCATCGATTCGAGTATAGCGATCACCTTGTCTTTTACGCAAATAAATACGTCCACGTGAGGTCCAGCAATAAGCAAAATCATGCGCCGCCGCAAAGCCGCGTGCCATAAAAAATAACTTCTTGGCATTATATGTAAGACATTCGGATATATAAACAGGAGAGGGCGGTCCTTCGAGTTGTAGATGTTGAGTATTTATTTTGTTATTGACATGCTGTCTGTTATAGCTCTTTTATGATGTTAAAAATTTTTCCTTAAATAAGAGAGAGACGAAGTCTACTATTATACTTCTGGAAGATTTATTTTGTACTCGGTAGATGTCGCGTATGTCTTCACACTTGACAGGTTGGTTCACAATCTTACCGATATTGCTTATTATACTAGATAGTACAGTTTTGTTTTCCCATGATTTCATAGGAACATTTCTAATTTCGAGGCTTGTAGCCTTTTGATTTCGTTCCAATGTCTCAATTTTTTCTTGAAGGCTCTGTATAACAGCCAGATTATTTTTCCTCTCCGAATCCAAATGCTCTAGTTTTGTTCGCATTTCATCATATTGGGAGGAGATATGTTGAACTGCCATCTGGATCTCATTCGATTGTTCTCTAAGCTCGCATATTGTATTATAAAGCTGCTCAAAATTGCGATCCTGTTGTTTTTTAAAATCGGCCATTATGTTGCGTATTTCATTTGTGAAATTCGTTGATTTTGGCTCATTTTCTAGTGAACCTTTCCGCTTGCGCTTGTTAGTCTTTAATTTCATGTGACTGTCACTTGGTGATGAAGCAGGAAAATCGTGTTCATCGCATAAGTCGGGCGCAGATTCTACGCGTAAAATATTTAGCGTACTCGTAGCGGATGATGGTGGCGTACGATTAAGCGGCATGATGACACTTAAAAGCACAATACAAATACTAGGCGAGCAGAGGCGCTTTAGAGTTTCACGTACTGTAGTATGTGTAGTTGTAGATAGGAGCAGTCTTGGGTCGCAGACGCTGACCAATACAAACAATAATGCATTAAATGAGGCGTGACCTTATATTGGTTATGAATAACAACTGCACAAATGGTGGGGGAAGCAACAGCGGCTATCACTAACCTCTTTTACTCCGTTTGTAGCGAACAGTACGTAGATCTATCCTGGACGGAGCTAACAGCTTATTTGTTGTACTTTATAAGAAATAACTAGCGTTGCCGCGAACACTCTTGATTTATGTACGCCTGGTAGTTATTGCTTTAAAATTTCACTTATAAATTAATTTTATTTTAAGAATTTATTTAAAATAGTACTATGAACACGACTACTCCACACGAGCGATCCGAGGGAAGAGGAATATATATTATGTTGTTCTATTTTACAGTATCACGAAAGGTGTACCGACACCAAAAGTCAAATGGCAGTTTATGGGTGCAAGCAACACAAAATTCACATCTTTACAAAACTTCGACAATATATTGCATATTTCAAATGTTAAAGAAGAAAATGCTGGTCGCTACAAATGTGTTGCTGAAAACATTGTAGGTGAACATGAACATATCACCGATCTTGTTGTTCAAGGTGAGAATACGGATTACATATTTAAAAGTTGTGTGTATGCTGGACCAAGCCGCTGGAACAAGCCTACTTCACAATAGGAACGAAATTGATCTACTATAACACGCTGGTCAAATCAGTTGATATAGGATTTGATGTCGAATTTACCTTCTCTTCATATTTGTTATCATGCAGATAACTATTTATTACATTCTTTAGTCTATTGTGGTACCTACAAGCAAAATAGGGGTAAGTTGTAATCTTATTTCTTCACCACATAGCAAACTATAAAAATGATGTTACTTAAAATAGTTTTATATCATTAATTGTTAACTGTGTAAAAGTTTGGTATTACTGTATTTGAAACCAATACTAATTACATTTGTAATTTTATTCACAGTACCACCAAGTATCACGTCTAACTCTTCAACAATATATAAAGCTATCGAAGGAAAAGACACGACGCTGAAGATTCTTTGCACAACAACTGCTTTTCCTAAACCGACTATCACATGGACAGTAGGAAATGTAACCATATCCATAAGTAAGAATTTCAAATTACTGAAATTTTTAGCATTTAATATGCTTAATTATTTATAAATACCCGATACGAAACGAAAAATGATGTCACAAACGGGGTTCGAACCCGCACCTATTGGGAATCCGGCCCAACCGTGCTGCCATTTACACCATTGTGAACTATTTTTAGGACATGCAAATCTCGAATCATATTATATCTTACGTCTTCAAGGTGACGTATGCCATCTATCGGACAATGTTTACACATTGTATAGACTTAATACTTCAAACTTTACAGTTAGAATTGTATTAAACGATGACACAACCTTGTTATTCAAATTACTGAAATTTTTAGCATTTAATATGCTTAATTATTTATAAATACCCGATACGAAACGAAAAATGATGTCACAAACGGGGTTCGAACCCGCACCTATTGGGAATCCGGCCCAACCGTGCTGCCATTTACACCATTGTGAACTATTTTTAGGACATGCAAATCTCGAATCATATTATATCTTACGTCTTCAAGGTGACGTATGCCATCTATCGGACAATGTTTACACATTGTATAGACTTAATACTTCAAACTTTACAGTTAGAATTGTATTAAACGATGACACAACCTTGTTATTCAAATTACTGAAATTTTTAGCATTTAATATGCTTAATTATTTATAAATACCCGATACGAAACGAAAAATGATGTCACAAACGGGGTTCGAACCCGCACCTATTGGGAATCCGGCCCAACCGTGCTGCCATTTACACCATTGTGAACTATTTTTAGGACATGCAAATCTCGAATCATATTATATCTTACGTCTTCAAGGTGACGTATGCCATCTATCGGACAATGTTTACACATTGTATAGACTTTCGTATCGGGTATTTATAAATAATTAAGCATATTAAATGCTAAAAATTTCAGTAATTTGAATAACAAGGTTGTGTCATCGTTTAATACAATTCTAACTGTAAAGTTTGAAGTATTAAGTCTATACAATGTGTAAACATTGTCCGATAGATGGCATACGTCACCTTGAAGACGTAAGATATAATATGATTCGAGATTTGCATGTCCTAAAAATAGTTCACAATGGTGTAAATGGCAGCACGGTTGGGCCGGATTCCCAATAGGTGCGGGTTCGAACCCCGTTTGTGACATCATTTTTCGTTTCGTATCGGGTATTTATAAATAAGTAAGAATTTATTTTGATAAGTGATATAAATAATGATATAAGCCTAAATCTGAAAGGAGAATGTCCTTTGTAGAAAAGTTAGGTTACTCTTGCGTTTTTAATAAAACATGGGTAATCAAATAACCAAATTTTCTTCAATTTGTCTTGCAGTAGTGTAACATTTGTATTAGTTTCTTAACCTTTGTCTTCGTCTCTTATTGCATTCAAAGGGTAGTAACTTTTTGTAACCTAATTTGGCTGTATTCTGATTATCACATGTTTCAGATGAGAAGTATTCTATAAAAGTTGAAGCTCTGGTAATTCTCAATCCAACTGTCAGTGATACTGGAACTTACGTGTGTGGGGCTCGAAACAAAGCTGGTGCCACCCATGCTTCCTTCCAGGTCGAGATTCTTCGTAAGTGAAAATTATTCATCATCAAATTAAAATTCAAATTAATTTATTATACATAAAACCTGCCAGGGCACTTACCTATTGTCAGTTTTAACATTTAAATTAATCCAATAAACTACCACCGGATCGGAACAAAACCGATACTGAGAAGATCAGGCAAGAAACTCAGCGGGTTTGTCTATTATTGTTATTTATTTACTATATTTTATATAATAATAGTGCAACATGCTTAGTAAGAATTAGTTCCAGTGTGATGCCCTGGAAGGGCCAATACCCAATAGGTTAAATACAATAAATCATGGCTGGACCAGATCCCACAAGTTGCACTCGATCACGAGTTAACTACCAGAGCAGCCATCACTCCCTTCAATCACCTTGGGTAGAAGGGAGAGACCCGCTCCACACAGCTCCCCCAACCAGATCTTTCAGTGAGCATGACCCATATCGTGTGCTACAAACGATAACCTAAGTCAAAATTCGTTAGGCAAAACACGCTACGCTTTACAAGTACATATGTATAATTATTATAAAAAAAACGAACAATTTACAAAGACATGAATGTAATTGTTGAATGAGGAACTGCTCATAGCTAGTCTGTACTATTGCTTAGATAATCCGAGATATTATAATAACCTTTTTTACAGTCTGTACTTAACGGTACTTTTAAACTTATGCACAGGCAAGTCTCAGATATCTTTTGGTAATTTATTATAGGACCGTATACATTGCCCCATGAATGATCTATTAATACCTTTGCGACGAGTTGTATATAACAACTGCTCGTAGTTTGTATTCACACAATGAAAGTCATAATATCTTTCAAAATTACTGATATTTCCTTTTACATACAATACATTTTCGTAAATGTATTGTGATACAAGAGAATATTTACTTCTTTGAATTTCTCTCGAAGTGAAACTCTTGGGCGTAGATTATAATGGCGCGGACAGCCCTTTTTTGGCGAACAAAGATACTACTTAGATTCACGGAGCATCCTCACAGTAATATTCCGTATAACATAAAACTATAAAAATAAGCGAAATAAATTATTCTAGCTGTTTCCATATTGGTTAATACTCTAATTTTTTTGACCACATGAGCCACTGAGCTAAGCCTACTTATAAAAACTTGATGGCGAGCAAAAAATGATTGTCACACATGGGACTGACCTAAGCCTACTTGACAATTTTTCAATATGAATAGTATCTGTAGTGATACCTAAAACACGGTCGATTCCTCAAGGTCTAGAGTCATACCATTCATTTGAACATTGGTTGCAACTTGTCTTACATTAGGTGAGGTAGATTTAATACTTATTCTCACTAAGAACTAGATTGTTTGTATTGAATCAATGAACAACGTTAGATATTGCCCTGGTCAGATCGTCATAATTTAGCTTTTGTCTTTTGATTTTAAATAAAAAAGATGTTTGATATGCGAACAACACAATATTTTGGTTATCTCCTATATAGTAGGGTAAGTCATTAATGTATACAATGAACAAAAATGCCCCCAGAATGGACCCTTGCGAAACACCCATTTTAATAACAGAACCAGATGATCGTGCACCATTAACATCGACCCTCTGAATTCTGTTGCTTAGTTAAGAATTTAAAAGCTTAAGAACGTTATTCCTAATCCCATAGTTGTATAATTTTCTGATAACGGTTTCGTGGTGCACGGAATCAAATGTTTGGGACAAAATAAACAGCGAATTAATATAAATAGCGAATCTGATCTAAACATAATCTTTTGCATAATATATGAGTATTATGTTGTATCGTGATTGGAAAACATCACACTGGAGTAAATACTTACTAAACATATTATATACAACTTTACATACAAGAAGCCATTACAAAAAAAAATTGAAAAACCTGTTGAATTTTTTACCGAATCTCCTCGTAGTTTATCGTATTAATTTAAGTTAAAATGTTACAACTGACAATATATAAGTTTCCTCATCGGGTTTATACATAATAAATGGTTTTGAATATGATTTATGTTATTCAATATAAATGATAAAATGTATGTTTTTGTTGGTTTTCAGAGGCGCCCGTGATAACTGGTGACACTTCTATGACAGTTATAGCTGGTACCACAGCTACTATTCAATGCACGTAAGTAATTTTATTTATTCATAGCATAAAATTTTTATCCTCCACAACGTAAGCAGGAATATTATACTTCTACATTTTGCCATGTGATTCTTTAGTTCTTTGTTATAATTTACACTGTATTAATGTTTTTAATACATTATCATTACTAGTACGTACGTAATGATAATTAAACACCCTAACCTGACCAAGAAATTCGCAATTAGTAGTCAAATTCTTATACAACGGGGACGATAAATTGTTAGCTATAACATGCATAACTATTATTTTTATAATAACTTTAATATGTACTTTCATCATCGTCATCACAGCCCATAAATGTTCCACTGTTGGGCTCGGGCCTCCTCCGTAATGGGAGGGAAATTAACCTACTATACCGCACTGGTCAGACGTGTTGATATAGGGTTTTGTTTCGAGTTTTACTTCTCTTGCATAGATGTTATATGCGTTTTATATCCCTTAGTCATCTCGTACGATCACCCACGGGTAAGATATGGGGTGGTGAATAGTATTGTTACTTCGTCACCACACGGAAAATATGTACTTTACTGTAATATAAATTATTTGAATTTGTATGTATAGTATACTATATAGTCTAAATATCAAATTGGAGGTATTATTCCGAGAAGATGTATATCTTTTCGGAATCGAATTTATATCATTTTTCATATAATGATTGACGCCTCGTCTACAAAATGAGCTCACCAACCCATATTATGTGGGTATTACAAAACTGATTAAGAAATGTAAATATTTAAAATTATTACAAATAAAAGAGAAACTCAAAATGACCAATCTCATCAGCGTGAGGTCATCATCTTGATCAAGTCCAATTATAAAAGTTATGTAAGTGCTGAGCTCAAGACTCCTCCACAGCGGGAAAGCAATTTAGTTACTATACCACGCTGATAAGCACTTATTTTAAGTGTTTATTTTAAGGTTTAGGTACTTATCTTGTGTCTTAGATGTTATCTGAGTTTTATGTTCTTTGGTCCTCTTTTACAAGAGCCATAGGTAAGGAAGTGGGTAGTGAATTGTATTTCCAATTGTGTCACCACTCGGAAAGAATAATGTAGTATGCCTATTACACTTATTTATGAGGCTCGCACTGAACAGTGTAATATACATATTTATAGTAAGAAGAACAAGAAAAGGAGATCTATAAACATTTAGAAGCATACACTATGTTGTTCTATTTTACAGTATTACGAAAGGTGTACCGATACCAAAAGTCAAATGGCAGTTTATGGGTGCAAGCGACATGAAATTCACACCTTTAGAAAATTTCGACAATATATTGCATATTTCAAATGTTAAAGAAGAAAATGCTGGTCGCTACAAATGTGTTGCAGAAAACATCGTAGGTGAACACGAACATATCACCATACTTATTGTTCAAGGTAACAAAATGGATTATATATTTGCAAACTATTCTCAAAATCGTGTTGAACAGTTTTTGTCAATCTTATCGTGATTTTATTTTACCGTTACTATTTTGACAACTATTTGTAGTTTATTTTATTTTTATTATCCTGTCAAATGAAAATCCTCTTTTGATCACTATAAAGATAGAATAAAAATATCTCAATTATAATCAAAAACATATTGCGTCCATTTACGTCCCACTGCTGGACACAAGCCAACTCCACAATGGGAAGGAAATTGATCTACTATAACACACTGGTCAAATGGTTTGATATAGGATTTGATTTTGAATTTTCCTTTTCTTGATATATGTTATCTTGCAGGAGCTATTTATTATATTCTTTAGTCTATTACGGCACCCACAATCAAAGTAGGGGTTGATAAATTGTAATCTTATTTCTTCACCACACGGCAAACTATAATTATGATTATACTTAAAATTGTATCGCTCTTTTTAAAACCGATACTAACTACATTTGTAATTTTATTCACAGTACCACCAAGTATCACATCTGACTCGTCAACGACATATAAAGCTATTGAAGGAAAAGACACGATGCTGAAAATTCCTTGCGTAACAACTGCTTTACCTAAATCGACTATCACATGGATACTAGGGAATATAACCATATCCACAAGTAAGAATTTATTATGATAAGTGTAATGATAAAAATACCAGAAACGAGAATGTCCTTTGCAGAAAAATTAGGTTTCTCTTGCGTTTTTAGAAAATAATGAGTAATCAAATAACTATTTCTTTTTTCAATTTGTCTTGCAGTAATATCTGTATTAGTTCCTTGAACTTCGTCTTCTAATGAGGACAATTAACGTTATAATACTAATATACAGAGGGGTTTTCACCATCAACATCAAGCAATTGTGCAAAAGTAGAAAATCTCTAAGAAACAAATCATCAAGGACACATACGCACGCGCCAATATACATATAAACCATCCTAAATTTGTTAAAGCCACTTCAAGAAACCTTGAATTATATAACATCAATATAATAACTAAAATACATAACATAAAAAAGGCACGGACAAAAATCTGTGGACCAAACTTTATTATAAAAAAAAAACCTTATCGTATTCAGAAGTAATAAAAGGGTGGTAACTTTTTGTAATCTAAATTGACTGCATTCTGATTATCATTTCAGATGAAAAGTATTCTATAACAGATGAAGCTCTAGTAATTCTCGATCCAACTGTGAGTGATACTGGAAATTACGTGTGTGGGGCTCAGAACAAAGCTGGTGCCTCTAATGCTTCCTTCCAGGTCGAGATTCTTCGTAAGTGAAAATTATTTATCATCGATATAAACAGCGAATCTGATCCAACCATAATATATTGCATTATTTTTGATAATTTTATTGTATCGTGGTTGGAATGGTTGGTGATGTCTTATACTGGAGTTCATCTCAGCTCATAAAAGTCCCACTATTGGGCTCGAGCCTCCTCCGTAATGGGAGGGAAATTAACCTACTATACCACGCTGGTCAGACGTGTTGGTATAGGGTTTTGTTTCAAAGTTTCCTTTGTATAGGTGTTGTATGCGTTTTATATCCCTTAGTAGTCTCTTATCCATGGGTAAAATATGGGGTGGTGAATTGTATTCTTAGTCCGTGACCACACTGGAGTTCAGTCAACAAAAAAATAATAATAGACAAACCTGTTGAACTTCTTGTTGGTTCTGCTCAGTAGCGGTCGCGTTCTGATCTGATGGTAGTTTATTGTATTAACTTAAGTTAAAATTTTATAATTAACAATATGTTATTGCCCTCGTTGGGTTCATACATAATAAATGATTTTGGATTTGAATTTACGAAAATATATGATTTTGTTGATTCTCAGAGGCGCCCGTGATAACTGGTGACACTTCAATGACAGTTATAGCTGGTACAACAGCTACTATTAAATGCACGTGAGTAATTTTATTTATTTATAGTATACAATCTTTAACCCGCTTTGCTTTAGAGTTTCAGTTAAGATTTTGACATTTTGTTGTTATGGTATAAAAAAAATGTTTTATTATTAAAAGACTTTTGTTTGATATTAGATGAGAACACTTGTTATTTATTTCATTTCTTATTTGATTATATACGCCAAATGTTACTTAAAAGTTTATTGAAAAAATGACAGCAACGTTAAACAATGTTAAATACATAAAAGTTTATTGATAAATTCGTAAAAGGAAATATTTATTTCATAATACCTATCATCATCTCAGAGCATATATGTTCCACTGTTGAGCTCGAGCCTCTTCCATAATGGGAGGTAAAATGACCTACTATACCACGCTGGTCAAGTATGTTGGTATAGGGTTTTGTTTCGAGTTTTTCTTTTCACGCTATGTTATATGCGGTTTATGTCCCTTAGTCGTCTCTTACGATCACCCACAGGTAAGATAGGGGGTGG
Organism: Lymantria monacha; assembly: GCA_905163515.2. Classification (NCBI taxonomy): domain Eukaryota; kingdom Metazoa; phylum Arthropoda; class Insecta; order Lepidoptera; family Erebidae; genus Lymantria; species Lymantria monacha. The sequence continues at coordinate 22,939,701 of LR991102.1, read as the reverse complement.
TGAATTGCACATATACCTATTCATGTGTGTATTATAGTCTGTCTAATCTAAGAAGTGCACTTTGACAGCTATCTGAGTAAGTTGTCTAGGTATGTGAACCAAATAATCGCTATCAAAAATATCCGATTTTACTGAGAAATCGATATTGATTCTTTATAATTAATAATCGGTTTATTTTTTATTTTTCAAAAAGCTGATGAATAAATTAAGTGCTAAATTAGTACTAAACAAATTTAATTATTTCAGCATAGAATCTATTCATCATATTTAGTAGGATTAGGTTAATTAAAAATAAAATCTGGATTTGAAAATGGCTATTTATTAAGAATTACTACTATTACTTGAATTATCAGCGTCGCGAACATTAATAATTATTTCCTCATCAATCAAAGGGTCGAAATGTACATCTCTGTCAAAATCTCTATTCGATTAATTGTATTATTCTAATATTTTTACCGATTATTTGGATAATCGTGAATTGGAAGTTGTCAAGCACTACTGTATAGAACGTGATGACGTGACATTGTTAGGTCGTCACTAACAATTACTATTTACCATGTTATTTCTATTTTAAATTAGTTTTACGAGTTTCAATATCAGAATATTGTACAAGAAAGTCACCCGCAATGTTAATTATGTAAATAACTTAATAGTTTTTTAAAATTTCAGGTTTAGTGTTTACAATCATGTGTATACGTTTGACCAAGGTTATTGTGTATTAAAAAATGCAAAACGTCAAAATGCACTTCTTAGATTAGATGAACTATAGTAGTAGCTGTTATCTGAATGTCATCTCTCTTGGTCGTCTTTTACGAGACCCATACGTTGTAGTAGTATTCGGAAAAATCATATAGTATGCTAATTTCCCTTATTTAGGAGGCTCCTACTGGACAGTATAATGTACATATTCTGGGAAGAGGAAAGGACATCTTAAGACAATAAGCACATATTGTTCTATTTCAGTATAACGAAAGGTGTACCGGTACCAAAAGTTAATTGGCAGTTTATGGGTGCAAACGACACGAAATTCTCACTTTTAGAAAACTACGACAATGTAAAGAAAATTTCAAATGTTAAACAAGAAAATGCTGGTCGGTACAAATGTGTCGCAGAAAACATCGTTGGTCAACACGAACGTATCACCGATCTTATTGTTCAAGGTAAGAAATATGGATTATATATTTGCAATCTGTGTCCTTGAAAGTATGGTGACGGAGTAAGAATATAATTCACCACCCTATCATACCCGTGGATGATTATAAGAGACGACTATATAAAATTATAGATATAAAATGCATATAATATCTATGAAAGAGAAGAAAAATTCAAAACACAATTCTATACCAGCACGTCAGCCCAGCTTGGTATAGTAGGTTAATTCCTCCTATTATGGAGTAAGTTCGAGCCCAATTGTGGGACATATTTGAACTTAAATGATGAATGATGATGATGTATTCTTGAAATGGTTTAAAACTATTTTTATTCATTATCATCTCATTATGTCTCTTCTTTAAATCTGAATGACAGTATGACTGAACAGAAGAAAGAAATATATCGGCAATGTAAGAATGACACCAAGGCCTTAGTGAAAGAGAAACGTGATAGAGCAAGTATGAGTGCAGAAGATAGGCTGACTAAAAACTTCGAGGGTAACACCAAACTCTATTGGAGGGAGGTGAAGAAGTCTCGGGGTGGTTGGTCAGCCTTCAGAATGAATAAAATAAGGTCTAAAGGTGGAGACATTCTTACACAAACACAAGACGTGTCAAGCCGATGGAGTGAATATTTTGGCGATATGTATGCGGATGCTACGGTTGGCGCCGGTGTTGCATGTGGTTTAGTAGATCAACATTCGACAACGGCGTCCTCCGATGGCATCAGCATGGATGAAGTTGAATGGGCGATAAGAAGTTTGAAAAATGGTAAGGCAGCGGGCATTGATATGGTGTCTGCCGAGATGATCAAGCTTGGTGGCTCCTGTGTCTGGGAGGCGTTCCTGTTGCTCCTCAATTTATGTTGGAGCTCGGGAATGGTTCCCGGGGACTGCAATAGCGCAGTCATCGTGCCTTTGTTTAAAAACAAGGGTTCACGTTATGACTGCGCAAATTACAGAGCCATAAGCTTGACCAGTTTGGCAGCAAAAGTGTATGGTAAAATTATTGAAAGGAGAATGAGGATGGTGTCCGTTGGTTTACTGTGTGAGACACAAGGAGGTTTCAGGAGTGAAAGGGGATGCATGGATCAAGTGTTCTCTCTGCGCAACATTGTGGAGAAGCATCTGGCTTTAGGTCAGAGGGTTTTCTGCAGTTTTGTGGATCTAGAGAGAGCATTTGACACGGTTGTACGAAAGGAACTTTGGGACATTTTACCGGAGTATGGTATTAACGGTAAACTGCTACAGGTTGTGCAGTCCAGTTACATGGGCTGTAGAGCCTGTGTGCGGCTGGATGATGGAATGTCGCCTTGGTTTGACGTCAATATCGGCGTTAAGCAGGGGTGCGTTCTGTCAGCCAGGCTGTTTTTCATATATCTGGATAAATGTCTCCAAAGGTTGAACGATATGAATGTCGGAGTCCAGATGGGCGACTCAGTGGTCACTGCTCTGCTTTATGCAGATGATGCAGTCCTGCTGGCACAGTCAGCGACTGACTTGCAGACCCTAGTCGACACAATGACAGATGATTGTAAGAAAAGGGGTCTACGCGTGAATGTGAGCAAAACCAAAATAATAGTCTTTGAAAGAGATGAAACCAGAACAGATGTAAGAGTAACAATAGGTAATGATGTACTAGAGCAAGTGGATGAATTTGTATATCTTGGATGTGGATTTAGCCGAGATGGAAGGTACACCACTGAAATAGAGCGAAGAGTGAATGCGGTAAATAGAGTGAACGGAGCGTTGGGGCAACTTCTCGGCAGCCACCACCTCAGCCAGAAGGCACGTGTAGCAATACATAACGCAGTGCTTGTCCCAACATTACTACTGTATGGAAGCGAGAGTTGGGTATGCAGAAAAGAGTATGAAAGTAAAATTAATGCGGTCGAAATGCGATCTCTGCGGAAAATCTGTGGAGTTAGGCTGACCGACCGCATTCGTAACGACGACGTAAGAGAGCGAGTAGGTATGAAAGAGAGTATTGGTGTAAAGATGCGAAAGGGAATGCTCCGATGGTTCGGACATGTGGTAAGAATGCTGAATGAACGTCTGGTTAAGAAGATATACAATGCGAAAGTGGAAGGTTGTAGGTACCGAGGGAGACCGAGACTAACCTACCTAGACCAGATCGGTCATGTACTGAAGGAAGGTGGAGTCAAGAGTCTCCGAAACCGGCGAGCGTGTATGAAGAGAATTATGAATGTTGAGGAAGCGAGTGAAGTATGCAGAGATAGAGTTCTCTGGCACTCTGTTCTCTCTGCCTACCCTGCAAGGGATATGGCGTGATGATATGTATGTATCTATGTATCATCTCATATATGTCCCATTGTTGGGCTCGAGCCTCCACGATGAGAGAGAAATTGACCTACTGTACCACGCTGGTCAAACATGTGTTGGTATAGGGTTTTATTTTGAGTTTTCCTTTATTAATTATATCGTATTTTTATTGTACAAAAATAAAATAAAAATATTATAAATATAGTTTTATCACTACTTTTAATACTAAAATTAACGTGTGTGATTTTATTCACAGTGCCACCAAGTTTCACATCTGACTCTTCATCTGTATACAAAGCTATCGAAGGAAAAGACACGACGCTGAAGATTATTTGCCCAGCCTCTGGTTTGCCTAAACCTACTATTACGTGGACAGTAAGAAATGAAACCATATCTACAAGTAAGTATTTATAATGATAAGTCACATACATAAATAGTGATTAAAAATTACTTGAAAAGCCAATGCCCACCTTTGTAGCAGTATTAGGTCACTGTTCTACTAAATCATCGGTAACTCAAAAAATGTACCCGTTAATAGGGTATAATTACAGTGTCTCTTGCGGCTTTGTTATTTGTATTAATTTCTTGGTTTCCTTTTCGGCATTCTTGTAAAAGAATGGTGGACATGTAGAATGGCGTGTAGTAACTAACTATCCTACTATTGTATCGTGTAAACCTATGCGCAGTCGTACTATTAGTTTGCTTCAACTTTAAAGCAGGAAGATGAAAGAAGAAGACGAACAAGAATGAAGAGTGTTATTAATAAGATTAATGATTCAATGAAATGAATACTAAATATAGTTAACTATTATAAAACTAATGACAATGGTATGTAATGTGCGAGCGAATATAATAATAGCAAAATAAGCGGGCAGTTAATCGTGGTGTTGACGAGAAGCGAGAGTGCGCACCTCGCCGTGCATCAGATGATATTACTGTATGGCCCAATATTCATTAGCGGAGCGGTTTGCTTCGAATTGTTGGTTTGCGGTCCAATATGTGGTAGTGGCGGATAGTCGCCACAGAAATAACAATCTGAATTCATTAGTTCTCGTGTGTTTGTCAATTGTGTAAATTCTTTGTATGCCGACGGAGTACGGATACAATTTACTGCACCATTTCCTATCTACAGGTGTTGTAAAAGACGACTAAGGGATTAAAAATGCATATACTTAAAGCAAAGAAAAATTTCAAATAAAAGCCTTACTACCCAACTTGTTGATCAGCGTAGAATAGTAGTTCAACTTGCCATTGTGGAATTATTTAAGCTAAGATAATGATAATGACTTTATTAATCAGTCCTTTTTTTTTAAATGACACAAATAGTGGAAGTTATTATAAACAGTAGATAGTTATCTATTGTAGCTGATATTATACATATATTGTTTCAGACGAGAAATATGTTCTAGAAGATGGAGCTTTAATAATTAGAAATCCAACAGTGAATGATTCACAAACGTACACTTGTGATGCTAAAAACGTTGCTGGAACAGAAAGTAAATCCTATACGCCTGAGATTCTTCGTAAGTAATGTTTATTAAGTACAAATAAACAGTGGCGAATGTTTCCCTTCGATTCTTTTTTATTGCTTATAGTGGCGAACTGGCAAGCTGAACACTTGATGGTAATTTTTACTGCCGCCCGTGGACTCTTGCGATATCAGGGGTATAGCTAAATCGCTGCTTCCTAACCAAAACTCACTTCAGTTAAGCTTCCGGCTCTCTCGCTCACCGAACGAAGCCCAACGATTCATTGCCACTGCTCAGATTTTCTGCTCGAGTGTAGTACTACCCCAGACTGCAGAAAGAAAACTGCCAACAGTTTTCCCCTACCACTATATTTTTTTTATATATGAATTTATCTTTCCTTTTTTGTCTCATTGATATAACTAATAAGTTGGCTCAAATTCTGGACCAAGTTAAAAGCATTATTTAACTTATGCGTGATCTTTTAGTTTAACTTGGCCATTTCTTTTTTAATATGACGCTGGGAGCTTGTGTTTGATATCAGTAAACAGTTTTTATTTACCGTTTTGACAAATAACAAAACAGAAAGCAGTCATAAGGACTGTTGACAGAAGTGAAAACTCAATCCTATGAAAAAAAAAACAAGTACAAAAAATAGTGTGCTCCAGGGAGTATGTATGGGTACCATACCATAGCATACCATCACGCCACATCCCTTGCAGGGTAGACAGAGAGAACAGAGTGCTAGAGAACTTTATCTTTGCATACAATAACTATTAAAAACTATTGAATAGAAACTATTAAATAATTGATAATAATTAATAATAACAATTATAACGACCTTGGCCAACTCCATTTGATGCCGTTTGGTCGTCAATGACATTCCCAAGGAGGGTTGACGTCTGGCAGGCGACCGGTCATAAAACTATTGTTAATAACTTTTACAATATGTACTATGAAAGAAGAGTACATATTGTATCGACCCCAAGTAGTTGGAATAAGAGTAGGAGAACGATAATGATGAATAATTATTACATATAAATTTAATTTAGTAAACACAGCGACACAGCAGTGACGAGAAATCGACTGTATTTTCTCGCTCGTGTACACTCGGTCCTCCCGAGTTCACGCGATCGAGCCTTTTACCTTAGAGCGTGACGGATCAGCCTCACTTACAGCCTACGAAAAAAGCAGTGTGCGGTGCCCCAAAAGAAGTTGTCACTTCAAAAAGAATAACTTAGAATTAATTTAATAATGATAATTATAATACACATTATTGTATTCATTTATTTGTTTTTCTTCAGAGAAACCGAGTATAACTGGTGAAACTTCAATGACAGTTAGAGCTGGTTCATCAACCGCCATTAAGTGCTTGTAAGTATAGAGTTTAACTATACAGGGTGGAAGTGGACCGCTCCCGAAAACAAAGACAGGTGACCCTACTGGTCCTACTTGTAATGATAGGCTAGAAAAAAAATCGATTGAGAAGAAAAAAAAATCGATTGAGAAGAAAAAAAAATTGATTGAGAAGAAAAAAATATTTTTTCACAACGAGTTTTAAGTTTTTTTCATATTCCATCGTATTAGGACAGTGCCATGTCACGATAATTCCATAAAAAATACGTAATTTTACCCAGATGAGAAAAGGCGCATATTATATATATATATATATATTTACACATACATTTTATTAAATTACTATTTATATTTATTTTATTTACATTTCTATAAATATTTTATCACTAGTAAATTTCTGCCAGTCTCATCCGCTTACTAGCCATTCCCGTAGGAATATGGTTATATAATATAACCTATCTTATTTATTTATTTAAAATTGATTTAGTAGCTAAGGCGTGAAGCCATGTAGTTTTTACGTAGTGGCTATGTTACAAGCTGATAATTTAGTTTCCCATAGGTAAAGAAATGTTTAAAATCAAGTTTTCAGCATGAAAGTGTAGTAAACAAACTTACTGTCGCAATTTATAATATAATATTAAAGTTCTTAACATTTGATTATTGATTATTGAATTCATATATTCGCGTCATTGTTTAAGTTTTTATTAGTTATTCACTTTAATATTTATTTTTATTAACTATCTTAACTTTCATTTTTGAAGGCCTATGTCCAAAATTGGATCTCCGTAGGATAATGAATGAATAAATAGATTTAAAAATAATTATATATTTTAATTTACAATTTCTATACTTTTTTGACTGCACAGATACTGATCTTCTTCACAGGCGTAGTGGTTAAGGTACTGATCTTCTGTGCCAGTGCCGTGGGTTTGATTCCTACGCAGCACAACACTTTGTGCGATCCACAAATGTTCAGAGTCTGGGTGTAATTTGTTTGCGTTATGTTTGTAAAGTACCCCGCAATACAAGGATTATTTCCTTAAAGCAGGTTGGTGCCTTTAAAAACAAAAAATATACCAACACGTCTGACCAGCGTGGTGTAGTAGGTCAATTTCCCTCCCATTATGGAAGAGGCTCGAGCCTAACAGTGGGACATATACGAGCTGAGATGATGATGATGATGTACAATTTACAGATTGCTGAGTGGTGTACCGGTGCCGGAAATTACATGGCAGTTCATGCCTGAACGCGGATCGAGATTCTCAACATTATTACACACAAAATACAATGTAATGCCGATATCATTTGTCTCAAGTTCAGACGCTGGTCGTTACAAATGTGTGGCACACAACGTTGTTGGTGACAGCGAACATGTAACAAGACTTGTTGTTGAATGTAAGTCATAGCTGTTGTTCAATTTGAAAAAGATTTTTATAAATTACTGATTTTTTTCGATATGCGTACCGCAATGCGGGTTAGGGCGTCCCCCGGAGGCGACGCGTACCGACCCGCCCCCGTCGGTACGAACATCGGCAGTTGCGGCGATGGGGGGCGCCACCCATCATGCCTTGCCCAGTCAGGCGAGTCGAGGAGAGCAGAGTGCCGGGTGGGCACGTGGAATGTAAGAGGTTGTGTGGAAGGTAAGTTGCACGAGCTGATATCCGTCATGGCGGACAAACAGCTAGACGTGCTCTGTGTAACAGAGACCAAGCGAAGGGGCAGCGACGGCTGCGATCTTCCTGATGGCGGGATGGCTCTGTGGTCTGGTGTACCACAGAGCGATCGAGCCAGCATGGGGGTAGGAGTGCTGTTGTCCTCTCGCTTGGCTTCAGGTGTGAAGGATTACGGAATGTATGATCCCAGACTTCTTTAGGTCCGTATAAAACTAGGTGTCACCAAGGTATTCATGGTTGTAGCATATGCTCCCGTAGGATCCTCGGTGGCATCAGACCTAGAGAAGTTTTGGGACAATGTTAGAGGATTTCTGGATATGGCAGAAACCAGTGAACGCGTGATTGTATGCGGAGATTTGAACGGATGGGTGGGGACCAAGCGTCCCGACTATGAAGACGTACTTGGTCCATTTGGTGATAAGAGAATGAATGACGCAGGTAGGCTCATAGCGGATGTATGCATGGAGAGAAACCTTATTGTGTCAAACACATTTTTCCAACATAAGGACATCCATATGTATGCATGGAGAAGGAATGAACAGAAAAGTATAATAGATTTAATTTAGGTAGACAGTCGCCTCCGAAGCAGAATATTGGACGCAAGAGCCTACAGGGGCCCCACAGTCGATACGGACCACTATCTCGTTATTGCGAGATTTAGTGGTCTGTTCAGAAAGTGGAGGCACTGGCGAGAGCGTGTCCACTTCGGAGGGCTTGAAAGAATAAAGGTTGAAAGGTTGCAAGAAGAGTGTGTAAGAGAAAAGTATGCAGAGGGTGTCCGAGAACGGCTGACGATGGTAAGCCAGCCGCAATCGGACATTGAAGAATGCTGGAGAATATTGAAGGAGAGTATGGTAGATACAGCGAAAGAAGTATGTGGAAGTTCAAAGAAGCATAGAAAAACAAATGGTGATGCATGGTGGGATGCGGCAGTGGCAGCTTCCGTAGAGCAAAAGAAGAAAGCGTGGCTGGACTATGTCTCTTCTTTGAATCTGAATGACAGTATGACTGAACAGAAGAAAGAAATATATCGGCAATGTAAGAATGACACCAAGGCCTTAGTGAAAGAGAAACGTGATAGAGCAAGTATGAGTGCAGAAGATAGGCTGACTAAAAACTTCGAGAGTAACACCAAACACTTTTGGAGGGAGGTGAAGAAGTCTAGGGGGTGGTTGGTCAGCCTTCAGAATGAATAAAATAAGGTCTATAGGTGGAGACATTCTTACACAAACACAAGACGTGTTAAGCCGATGGAGTGAATATTTTGGCGATATGTATGCGGATGCTACGGTTGGCGCCGGTGTTGCATGTGGTTTAGTAGATCAACATTCGATAACGGCGTCCTCCGATGGCATCAGTATGGATGAAGTTGAATGGGCGATAAGAAGTTTGAAAAATGGTAAGGCAGCGGGCATTGATATGGTGTCTGCCGAGATGATCAAGCTTGGTGGCTCCTGTGTCTGGGAGGCGTTCCTGTTGCTCCTCAATTTATGTTGGAGCTCGGGAATGGTTCCCGGGGACTGCAATAGCGCAGTCATCGTGCCTTTGTTTAAAAACAAGGGTTCCCGTTATAACTGCGCAAATTACAGAGCCATAAGCTTGATCAGTTTGGCAGCAAAAGTGTATGGTAAAATTATTGAAAGGAGAATGAGGATGGTGTCCGATGGTTTACTGTGTGAGACACAAGGAGGTTTCAGAAGTGGAAGGGGATGCATGGATCGAGTGTTCTCTCTGCGCAACATTGTGGAGAAGCATCTGACTCTAAGTCAGAGGGTTTTCTGCAGTTTTGTGGATCTGGAGAGAGCATTTGACACGGTTGTACGAAAGGAACTTTGGGACATTTTACCGGAGTATGGTATTAACGGTAAACTGCTACAGGTTGTGCAGTCCAGTTACATGGGCTGTAGAGCCTGTGTGCGGCTGGATGATGGAATGTCGCCTTGGTTTGACGTCAATATCGGCGTTAAGCAGGGGTGCGTTCTGTCAGCCAGGCTGTTTATCATATATCTGGATAAATGTCTCCAAACGTTGAACGATATGAATGTGGGAGTCCAGATGGGCGACTCAGTGGTCACTGCTCTGCTTTATGCAGATGATGCTGTCCTGCTGGCACAGTCAGCGACTGACCTGCAGACCCTAGTGGACACAATGACAGAAGATTGTAAGAAAAGGGGTCTACGCGTGAATGTGAGCAAAACCAAAATAATGGTCTTTGAAAGAGATGAAACCAAAACAGACGTAAGAGTAACAATAGGTAATGATGTGCTAGAGCAAGTGGATGAATTTGTATACCTTGGATGTGGATTTAGCCGAGATGGAAGGTACACCACTGATACAGAGCGAAGAGTGAATGCGGGAAATAGAGTGAACGGAGCGTTGGGGCAACTTCTCGGCAGCCACCACCTCAGCCAGAAGGCACGTGTAGCAATACATAACGCAGTACTTGTACCAACATTACTGTATGGAAGCGAGAGTTGGGTATGCAGAAAAGAGTATGAAAGTAAAATTAATGCGGTCAAAATGCGATCTCTGCGGAAAATCTGTGGAGTTAGGCTGACCGACCGCATTCGTAACGACGACGTAAGAGAGCGAGTAGGTATGAAAGAGAGTATTGGTGTAAAGATGCGAAAGGGAATGCTCCGATGGTTCGGACATGTGGAAAGAATGCCGAAGGAACGTCTGGTTAAGAAGATATACAATGCGAAAGTGGAAGGATGTAGGTACCGAAGGAGACCGAGACTAACCTACCTAGACCAGATCGGTATGTTGAGGAAGCGAGTGAAGTATGCAAAGATAGAGTTCTCTGGCACTCTGTTCTCTCTGCCTACCCTGCCAGGGATATGGCGTGATGAGTTGTATGTATGTGTGATTTTTTTCATTTAATATGCTTGATTATTTATAATAACCCAATTTGGAGCGAAAAATGATTGTCACAAGTGGGAATTGAACCCTCGCCTGTTGGAAATGCGTTCCATTGCCATTATAACGGGGCTTTTACTGGAAGGTAGCCGATGTTGCAAGGAGTAACTTAAACTACTTTTATTGTATAACATAAAATAAAGTTTCGCAAAAATAAAATTAAAACCATGACGAGCGACTGATGAATGGGGAAGGATATAGGCTACATTTTATCAACAAATCACGCGGGCAAAACCGCGGGTGAAAGCTAGTGGATTATAAATATACAGATATTAGTTTAAAGTTAATAAATCCTCTACTAACATTGTGAAATATTTTTACGGCCCTTATAAGATCTATAAATTCTATTTGGATTTTTTAGGATATTTTGAGTTTGATACATATTCATAATTTATATCCGTGTGGTGACGTAGTAAGAATACTATTCACCATACCATATCTTACCCGTGGGTGATCGTACGAGACGACTAAGGGATATAAAACGCATATAACATCTATGCGAGAGAAGGAAAACTCGAAACAAAACCCTATACCAACACGTCTGAGCAGCGCGGTATAGTAGGTTAATTTCCCTCCCATTACGGACGAGGCCCGAGCCCAACAGTGGAACTTTTATGGGCTGTGATGATGATGATGATGACATATTCAAGTAATATATTAAGTGTGTTTTTTTTTAGTGTGTTTAGCTGTTAGCCGGAGATGACTTTGACAGCTTTACGTGGACTATGGGTGAGCGCTGAGGGCTCTCAACCCGATTAAACTTAGTTAAGCAACATAGCCCAAGGGCTCCCCCTGTGGGGAATTGACCTTGACTTGGAGCGTCGCTGGTGGTAAAGTGGGCGTGCCCACGTTTGGATTTATGATTCGCGTCGCGATTTAGCACCTCGACGGCGAGGAAGTTAAGTTGATATTAAATGTGTATAATAATGATTTTCAGTTCCACCTCTGATAATCAATGGGAATATGAGCACTTATGAAGGCGTCGAAGGTGATGTGGCGCTGAAAATCCCATGCGAAACTGTTGGAGGACCACCTCCTGTTATATCTTGGTCGGTCAATGGAACTAAAATAACTGCAGGTAAATATATTAAATTACAATAATAATGCTGTGTGGTAGCGGCTACGAATACTACCAACCTTTAATTTCCTCGTGGATGTCGTAAAAGATGACTAAGAGCCTTATAACGACCTGGGCCAACTCCATCTGATGCCGTTTGGTCAACAATTACATCGCTAAGGAGGGTTGACGTCTGACAGGCGGCCGGACATAAAACTATTGCCAATAACTTTTACAATATGTACTATGAAAGGAGATTACATATTGCATCGACCCCAAGTAATTGGGATAAGAGTTGGAGAATGATGAATCCTATAGATATTCAAGGTTGGATAAAACAGTTCTCACCGAAACACTATATGCTGTCTTAAACTACCACAAATCCATAGGTTACCTGCAATTTTTACTACTTTTAGGCGAATATTCACTCGCAATATTTTCATTTTCATATCGGCTACGTTCTTTGGTTTTTATTTTTTAAACAACTTCTATTCAATGAGTACTGGTTTGAGTAAAGACCTTCCATGCCAAGTATCATGGATTTCATTTCCACCCAGGATCGTTTTTAGTGTAATACAAATTATTATTGTTCCAAAACTGGTTTGTTATTTGTGTGTTGTCAATTTTATTTTTGTAAAGTCCCCCACGATACAAGGTTTTAGCATGGGGTGATGTCATTTAAATAAAGCGGATATGATTTACTTGGAAAGATTTATGTCCTATAATAAATATGAATAGTCTCACGGATGGATGGATTATATTCTTTTAAATAAGTGTTTTATTAATTTGATTTTGAGAATTCAACTTACGAATTTCAGATGCACGTTATTTAATATCTGATGGCGCGCTAACAATCAAAGACCCCAAAACTAGTGACTCTGGATCCTACAAATGTGAGGCAAATAATCATTTGGGATCTGTATATAAAATATTTGAGGCAAATGTTTTAGGTGAGTGAAATGAAAATATTTTTTTATTGCTTATGGTGGCAAACGAGCAAGCAGCACACCTGATGGTAAATATAATACCGAGGGTATAGCTTAGGCCGCTGCCTACTAATAAAATCCCCAAACCCACACAGTTGGGCTTCCGGCTCTCTCGCTCATCGAACGAAGCGCAATAGCACATTGCCATTACTCAGACGTCGATCTCCTGCGAGTGTGTACCCCGGACGCACTGGCCGGCGGCTGTATACAGAGAACTATCAACAGCCTGGCCCCACCATTAAACTATTATATCAATAATTATAAATATATATTACAATAGCAGTTATTATAGTTCATAAAATATAGCTTGATCTCTGTGACAGTTGGCACTAGTGCCGCACGCTTACGATGTAGTCTATATTTTTGTCGATATAATTCCTTATTTTTGAAAGTTATTTGCTACCGCAATTGAAAAACGATGTATAAAAATTTATTTAATTTCAATCAAATGGATGGGTGAATCGATTATAAATGTAAAACAATCTATGAAAATCTTATTGAATTTAAATTAATGGATTTTATTTAATTTAAACTAAAGCAAATTCTTTTTATTATTCGAAAGGAATACATCCAAGTTCATCGTCACTATTATCATCATCTCTGGAGCATTCCTGTAGGTTAATAATGAGTTCATGAATAATCATGTTTATTTTATAAAAGAAATTGTCTTTTTAATATAAAAGAAATGGTCTTTTATAATATTATAACTGATATCTCAATACTACATTAACACAATTTACTTATTTTATAGAGTACAAGTATTGGTGTATATGTTCATATTTTTATATTCATAATTCAGTTGAGATATAACTGGCACGTAAAGAATGAAAATATAGGCGTTACAAATTAAAATTGTAAATATGACGCGTATTCAAAATTATTTCATCGGTTTTTTAGCTATCTGTCACAGAGATCAAACTATATTTTAAGGACTATAATTAATATTAAAATATTATTTTTTCTTCTTATATATTTTTTTTTATATTAAAAAGATATTAATTTATATACATATAATTTCAAGTAAATTTAAGTTACTAGCGAGCTGGATATACCAGCTCGCTAGTATTACATCAGGAGTTGTATAGCCATATGTGGCGTCTTTTCATCATAGTTGATTGGATACGGCCCGGTCATACCATTAAAAAAAAACAAATGGTTGTCTGAAAACTCAGTTTACGTACGATAATTTTACGTTATAACATTATAAGAAAACATTAATGAAAAATTGCATACTTTTATGAATTGAACAAATATTAACAATGGAAACCATATAAACTTTTCACTTAAATCTATAAACAGTTAACAAAAAAATTTGCGCTAAATTCTTAAAATGCGAAAACGGTTACGCTGAACGTGCTTCTCTATCGCTTGTTCCGCGCTCTCGTTTGCACGCTCGGCTCCACGTAATGACGTATTATAAATCGATGAACACCAGCTGCTCGCACGAAAAAGTGTCACGTTCCGCCTGAGCCAAGCGTGCAAGCGAGAGCGCGGAACAAGCGACGGAAAGGCACGATCGGCCTACGCGTTCTTACATTTTAAGAATTTGACGTGAACTGTTGTCAACTGTTTATAAAGTGAAGTGAAAAGTTAATGTGGTTCCATTCTTTATGTTTGTTCAATTCATAAAAGTGTGCAATTTTTCATTTATGATTTTTTATTAAATTACCACATAAAATTATCGCCCGGAAACCGACTCTAATGACAACCATCTATTTTTTATATAACCTTTTTTAATTATTCGGTGTGCCATATAACCTTTTTTAATTATTCGGCGTGTTGTATGGTGGCGTTATTAATATAATTATATCTTTCATTTACAGAAAACCTACCAGACCTCGGTACCATTGAAGAGGTTGACATAAATAAGTTAGAACACTCTACATACAAATTATCTTGTGGTACCCCTGGACAGTCAGTCAAATGGTTCATAGTGAGTATTTAATTTTACGTCTTTTACAGCTTTTGTGTTTGACTTTTACTTGACTTATGATAGCAGACCGTCAACAGCAGTTGAAAGCAGTATCGACTGCCTATCGCCATTTCAAAGCGCTAGTTTTTCATTAATAACATATTTAAAGACAAATTAATTTGTTCTCTTACAGGAAAAAAAAGATTTAGGCGTACCAGGGAATGATTTTTTCTTAAAAGGTCTCGAAGATTCGTACACGGGTAATTATACTTGTCGTGTGAGTGACATGAATGGTACTTATACAAAAACTTATAGTTTAAACATCGGAAGTCCGACCAAGTTTTTGTTCCCGTATGTAAAACCTAACGTCGATTGGACTGGAAACTCCAAAACCATGTTGGATTGCAGCGTAGAGACAAACGCTAACGCGGAGGTAAAATTTCATTATTTCGTCTTTGTCTTTTCATTCATTCATTTTCATATATTAGAAAGTAAATTGATTTCTACAAGGTGGAGATGTCAATACGACAATAAATGAAAACACCGGCAATACTAGTGTATATGAGTATTTTGAAACTATCTAAAAAGACTCACATGCAAATTTAAAAAAAATATTTTCTAACAAACTTTTTATCATAAATATTGAAACAAAATAGAACACCGTTTGTAAATATTAGTTCACTGACCTGTAATCCGACCGAATAGGTACCCTTTCATTTGCCGCGTGCTTTAGGTATTTTTAATTGTCTTATCTAGGTCTGATGACGCAGTTTATATGGATCTTATGGGTCATAAAGTATAATATGCATTAATTTGTATTGCGTTTGGCGAAGACTTTAAGTGGTAAACTGGAGATATGTAGGTACCTACCTTCATATTTGTTTATACCGATGCGGCGCGAGAGGTCTTTGATCTCTTAGTGATAGCCTAATAATTTTAATTTTTAATACAGAGTGTAGGAAATGTTAATAATACAAAGTAATGTGCTGTAGCTATACTATACGACATATTATATTCAAAGTTTGTATACAGGCTGGGCAATTCATCAGATACACTAAATTAAAATTATTGTCGTATGGTCGTCTCCACTCTGTATACCAAAATGGATAGACCTGAATTTTGTCATCATCATCATCACAGCCCATATATGTCCCACTGTTGGCCTCGGGCCTCCTCCGTAATGGGAGTGAAATTAACCTACTATACCGCGCTGGTCAAACGTGTTGCTATAGGATTTTGTTTCGAGCTTCCCTTCTTTTGCATAGATGCTATATGCGTTTTATATCCCTTAGTCTCGTCTCTTACGATCACTCGCGGGTAAGATAGGGGGTGGTGAATTGTATTCTTACTCCGTCACTACACGGATATGATATGAACTGAATTTTGTTATATACAAGTAGATGAATTTGTATATCTTGGATGTGGATTTACCCGAGATGGAAGGTACACCGATATAGAGCGAAGAGTAAATGCGGGAAATAGAGTGAACGGAGCGTTGGGGCAACTTCTCGGTAGCCACCACCTCAGCCAGAAGGCACGTGTAGCAATACATAACGCATTGCTTGTCCCAACATTACTGTATGGAAGCGAGAGTTGGGTATGCAGAAAAGAGTATGAAAGTAAAATTAATGCGGTCGAAATGCGATCTCTACGAAAAATCTGTGGGGTTAGGCTGATCGATCGCATTCGTAACGACGACGTAAGAGAGCGAGTAGGTATGAAAGAGAGTATTGGTGTAAAGATGCGAAAGGGAATGCTCCGAGGGTTCGGACATGTGAAAAGAATGCCGAACGAACGTCTGGTTAAGAAGATATACAATACGAAAGTGAAAGGATGTAGGTACCGGGGGAGACCGAGACTTACCTACCTAGACCAGATCGGTCATGTACTGAAGGAAGGTGGAGTTAAGAGTCTCCGAAACCGGCGAGCGTGTATGAAGATAATTATGAATGTTGAAGAAGCGAGTGAAGTATGCAAGAATAGAGTTCTCTGGCACTCTGTTCTCTCTACCTACCCTGCAAGGAACATGGCGTGATGGTATGTATGTATGTATGTAATACATTTATAATACCATACATATTTATTAAATATTTACTTATTATTAAATTGTATTCTATCTGGAGACGAATCAAGAATATAATACCATATTTTGCTATCCCATTGATATTGGTAAGAGATGACTAAGGAACAGAATAATTAATATTATTGCCAGACAAGGGAAAACCCAGGGCAATCTATTTTTTGGTAATTTTGTCGTCTTATTTCTGGGATATAAGATTGCACCAAAAGCATAACGAGAAAATGGGAGACAATTTCAACATTATGATAAAATCTGTAAGGTTGTTGAATTCACCGATAAAAGGTTTGAGATCTAAATAGTTGTAGTTTTGTAGACGAACCTAAAATTTATTTATTGGAAGACCTTTCTTAAATAAATTTAAAGCTCAATATCTTTTTTCTGCTGTAAAAAATCTGCTATTTAAAAATATGACTTAAAAGTTCAATAGTTGATTTTTTTACACAAAGGATATAGAAGAATAGGAATAAAGTTGTCTATTCTGTTATTCAGGTTGAGTGGACGTATAATGGCAAAATATTGAGTGAACGTGTAGCCTTGCGTTTAAAAATAATCGGCTGGGGACATTACACATGTAACGTGAGCAATGTGTTCGGTGCAATCCAAAGGAGCTTTGACGTTACGTCTTCAAGTAAGTACAGCAATCAAAATCTGAATTAATATATAATATATAGCAGCATAAGCTATTTATTTAGAACAGTTTCCAGAACTTCAATGGGTCCTGGCATAAAAACATATTATAGTCTTTACAGTTATGATGATAGCCTAGTGATTCCACAAGTGTAATAGTGGTAGGACCTCACTATTGACAGATTTCTGTCTACAGCCTTGGGCAGGTCCGTGCGGGGTGGTACCACACTTTCGCAGAAAACCGACGCCTAAGCAGTAGCAGTGTGCTTCGTTCGGTGAGCGAGAGAGCCGGAAGCCCAACTTTCTGGGTGGGTTTGGGTATTTATTGGTAGTAGGTAGGTATTTACTGTACCCCCGATATTGTAAAGGGCCATGGGCGGCAATAACACTTAGCATCAGGTGTGTTGATTGCTCGTCTGCCACTAAAGGCAATAAAAAAAAGTGTTAGACTTTGGGACGCTCAAAGAGATTGGCTCCCCTAGCTGCCTCTGGCCCTTTGGTGATGGTCCAATACCCCAAGACATTGGATTTTAAAACCCAGATAAGATGAAAAGTAGTGTAATTTTGTAGACCGAGCAGTGGGCCACGCGTTAGTGTCTTGATGACTAGGCCTATTTTTTCATCTATTAGTGCATAGATGATCATTAACTCGGGGTCCCTTTTTTATCTTATGCCACAGATATACCGTGGCATCAGATGGATATCCTACCGTTTGTAAATTATAGAAATTTACACCAACTTTCTAGTTTTTTATTCTAAATTTGAATGTATGTTTCAGAGTGTCTTATACCCAAAACTGCTGAAGGACAAAAAAATCCTCTAATATTGAGTGCAAGTTCTACTTGGCCAAAATTATCAAGCACCGATGAGTACTTCGTTGTTAAAGCTAAACATGATATCAAATTAGCTTGTCCCAACTACGAAGTAAACAATTTGAAGAATTTCCCTAAACAACACGAAATAACAGCAACTTGTGTGAAGCAAGATATGTTTGTTGCAAATGGCAAAGATTACAAATGGACCGATTTGAGTTGCGAACATAAAATTACTCCTACAGTTGTAAAAACAAATAAGAAATGTTTAACGGATACTTCAGACTTGATTCGTGTTGGATATGATGTTTCGGGATTTTTGGAAACATATCAAGTGTGTTATGATACATTCGAAAAAATACCATTATATTCTCGTGTGCATATGTCTGGAAACGATAATCGCTTTAGGAAAAACGGCAACCAGAACTCGAGCACAGATGATGGTGCATACACGTGTGAGACACTGACATCGAAATGTTGCTACGGTAAAGATCAGCTGATCAGCACTCAGGACCTGAGCGATGGTCCGTCTTATTATAGTGCCTTTGTTGATTCTTTGAATGATATCCCTGTGTGGCGTCCTTGCGATGAAGATAAGGTAAAACAGCTTTATTTAATTTAATAGTAAATATCCTTATTAATTGTTGTATGGTTAGTGGCTACGAATACTATCAATCCTTACATTGCTCGTAGGTGTTTTAAAAGACGACTGAATGCTGTGCATCAATTTAGGCCAACTCTGATTAACAATTACATTCCCAAAGAGCGTTGGCTTCAGGCATGCGGCTGGTCACTCAACTGCCAAAATAAATTATCTAGATAAATGATCGTAAGCTCAGTAACTATAGATTGCTTCTTTGATTCAAGGGTTCAATTTCTGATTGTAGCGGACCTAGTGTGTTAATTTTCACATGCTTTTAATTTTTATGAAAATATTTTACTTTATCAAGCTATCTAGGCAAATTGGCATCGACTCGCCCGTTAGATCCTGGATTAAGATTATATAGTTTACTTCTTTAAAACTACGGTAGCTAACTCTGGCATTTACTATCGTGGCTCACTCGGTGTGTTACTCTTTCAGCTAGATCGTTAACGTCAAATTGATAAAGTTCCCGGACTCTAAAACGCAGTTGGCCACATTACGCGTGGCAGATCTCTTCGGATAAAAACTTAAAATAATAAATCGGTCAAAAGATATTAATTAATTAATGAGCTGTAAAAATATCTTCTCATTAAATGTTTTACTGCTGTTTTATTATTCAATTGAAATTATATTAATTATTACATTTCAGTTGCCGTGGGATGAAATACAAAATAAAATCAGATCTCAACAAGCGTTGTACGACGTTGTAGTCTGGTCAGGAATTCATGGACTACAAAAGATGGGTAGACATGTTATACCACATTATCTATGGAAGGTATGTCCTATTATTTTACTTACTATTATCTTATATATTAATACTAAATGCTCTTCTAGTTTAATACAATAAAAATGATAAATTATTATCTGCTTGATGTGCTTTACAATTATTTGATTCATTATAAGAGAAGGAAATCTCGAAAGAAGTTTTTATACTAATCCATGTAATTGACATCACTCAATTCCCTTTTTGGAAGCAGCTCAAACCCAGCAGTAGGACTTATAAGAGCTTCTCTATGGTTCTATCTGAAAACCAGCGCTGCACTGTTTCGGTGTAGCCTATGCTGAGATAGGACCTCTTTCGGTCTCTGTTTTGTACTTAAGTGTTATTCTAATATCTGTTGTAAATTATAGTATCTGTTTTTTTTATTGTTATATTTTGCAATTGTATAGTTTAATATGGTTGTTGACCTTATATTAGACAACTTTATGTAAATTCTGTGTAAGCTTATTACTCCGAGACCGAAATAAATGTATTTTCTTTCTTTCTTTCTTTCTTCTTCTCAACGATAATTATGAACAGGTATGACAAGCTGCTTTCGAACGGTTATCATAAAAGGTGAACATAAGCATCTGCTTATATATGATGGCGCCACTGCAAAGAATAAAAAGAAATCACGAAATAAATGCCATTCCATTTCTTATCATTAAAACTATTGATAAAACACTCTGTAATTTCTATTTCTTGATGGAAATAATAGTTAAAGAAATAATTAAGAATCCATGGATGTTAATCCATTTCATCTGGAAGCGCTATGGTCTTCAATTGTACATTTTCAGCGACCATTTCTCCCACTTATATGCAGGATTTTATAAATTACCTGTTGTGGTGGTACCCGAACGCTATGATATGTTTCACACATTCTTCAAACGATCTTCAAGCAGCACTTTCTTGACAGTAGGAGTGGCTTGGATGCACTCCTGGTATTGCAAGGTCTATGTGTGGCAATATCACTTCCTATTACGTGATCTGCTTACTCGTTTACCACCAAAGGCAATAACAAAAAGTGTAGCTAAAATACCGGTGGCGCAAAATGCTTATAGCAATATTTATACCGAGCAATATCTCTTTTTGATTTTTTTTGCAGAGCCTACTGTATTTTAGCTTACAATTTTTATTTATTTTTATTTTAATATCTTATGTATTTCTTACTTTTAATAATAATTATTTATTAAATTTTTGCTAGATTGTGGAATTTGATGGAAAGCCTTTGATAGCTGTTGCATACATGAACGGCCCATTGAAAAAGGAGTATGAGCTAGGAGAAAAAGAAGGGTGCAATTTGTGTACAGACGAGACCGTGTATTGGCTGCAGGACCTCGGTAACCACGTATACTGTTGTTACGTAAAGCAATTCCAGGAAGCTTTCGGCTTAAAACTTATGAAAATTTAGTTTAAGTGTCCGTAATACTGTCTCTGCTGCGCTTATCGTAGCTGTTCGTCTACTTCTTTGTAAGTTGATTAGTCAATATTGCTTTGTCTCCCGCTTTGAATACGAGGGAAGTAGAATCATTTTTTTTCATCTTTTTTTAAATAAAATGTCTTGCGCCCAAAGATAATTAAAGGTATTGCCCAGGGCTTTCCGAAGATTAAAAAGAGACTATTATTGTGGTTTAAAGAAGTTGCAATGGTGGACTTGTGTGGGGGGATTAATCCCAAAAAAAAAATGTAATTGTTAATACAAATTTGTATGTCTGCCGAATTAACCTGACGAGTGCACATTTTTTAATGTCTGACAAATTAATCTGACAAATCAACATGACGTTGTTCATGTACGAATATTTTTGTAATCTACTTTTTCAATTTGTTTCTGCAATTTTTTTTTCTATAATCAAATATTTATTTTCTTGTTTCATATATTAATCACAAACACGTAGATGTGATGTCTAAAGTTATTCTAAATAAGCACTTTTCATTGCAATAAACTAATCGCTTGTTAAATTGTAATACCAAAAACTTGCCAAGAAAGAAAACCATTTTCATTGACATTTTTATTGACGCTTTTATAGTATTTAGATACAACAGCATAATAGTTAGCGCCGCTGGATAAATAGAATTCAATTAATTTATTTGTTTTTTTTTCATTTCCATGCCATGTGCTTAAAACAAATAACTGTGTTATTGCAACAGTGAGAGTTGCAAGACTTGGTCTTAGATTTGGGCAACACTAAATACAGATTGTGCAATAAGATAATAGATAAGTAACAGTAGTAGCAATTAATAGTAGTATCTTTTCTCTTTGAAAAATAATCAACGCACTAAAAATAAAGTTAATATTAACGTTTTCCTTTAATCAAATAAGTTCTATTGAGGAAACGGTTCTTCGATTACACAGTTACTTTTCAGAAATTAGGTTCTATGTTTTTTTTTTGTAATAAATCCTTGTTTATATTTGATTTAATCAAATACAGACACAATAGACTAACTCTAATAGTCGAATAATATATGGACGTGATCAAAGAGCCATTTGGCATTGAGATTGAATCTATATCACTTGGCATGGGTGGACATCGCTTAGACTGCTGCACCATCTGTGTGGGGGCTTCCCCATCATATATATCCATGCATCCAAACAGTGAACATGTGACACGATAGAAGATATCATATTATTATAACTTATTACTTATTTACACTTATACTTATTATAAATTAATATTTTAATATGAGGTTTATTATCGTTTTTATCATAGATGACAACATGTTTTAAAATAGATTTCTAATTATAAATTAGTTAAAATATTTTTTGTTTAATGTATGTATAAACATATAGACAGACAAAAATTAAAAAGAATAGTTGGCTCCTACTACTGTTATAAAAACAATGTTATATTTTCTATAATATCTGTACAAAAATCAGTCTATTATAATTTTATTATATGTATAGATAATTTAAATATTATGTTTTTGTAATAAATATAAGTTGTCGACATTTTTGTATGCTTTTTTTTTCAATTATGTATTTAGTACGTTAAGTCTAAGGAAAGTCGAATGTTTTAAGTATTATTAAAACGTACTTTTTTAAATTAAAGTAAATAATTACATACGGATTGTATTTTTTAAGAGGATTTCTTTCGTCCAAAATATCTCAATGTCTGAAAACACAGGTCTACGACTAGTGTGTGTTACCAGTGACAACTTATGGCACCGAAATGTGGTCCCTAAATGTAGGCCTCATAACCAAGCTCAATGTCGCTCAGCGTCATATGAAGCGGGCTATGCTCGGCATTTCTCTGCGTGATAGAATCTGTAATACGAAAATCCGCAGAAAAACAGGTGTAACCGCCATAGCACGGAGAATTAGCACGCTGTAGTGGTAATGGGTAGGCAAAATCGCTTGAAGAACCGACAATCGCTGGGGAAGACAGATTCTCGAGTGGCGACCACGTATCGGACTACGTAGTGTATAGGATGCCTCCCCCACTAGGTGGACAGACGACCTGGTGAAAGTCGCTGGGCGTCGCTGGATGCAGGCGGCACAGGACCGCACTCTGTGGCTTAACATGAGGGAGACCTACGTCTAGCAGTGGACGCTAAAGTGGCAATGGGCAGGCAAAATCGCTCGAAGAACCGACAATCACTGGGGAAGAAAGGTTCTCGAGTGACGACCATGTATCGGACGACGTAGTGTAGGACGCCCTCCCCGCTAGGTGGATAGACGACCTGGTGACAGTCGCTGGGCGTCGCTGGATGCAGGCGGCACAGGACCGCACTCTGTGGCTTAACATGAGGGAGGCCTACGTCCAGTAGTGGACGGCGATAAGCTGAAATGATGAATGATGATGTATTTTTTTATTTCTCTATTCCTTCTTATCACACTAATGAATAAATATAGCTTATGAACATATATTTATTCAGACTAATCATTTGTGGATTGTAGAAAAAAATGTCTTGCGTGGAGATCGAACCCATGATAATATGAGAACTAAGCACTTAAATCACTCTTGTCAATAATACACGCGGGTTCGATTTTATACTAGCTTCTCCGCTGTTACACATTTATAATGTATCACTGGCTTCAGGTGTATATCCCTTAGAGTGGAGACGTGCCAAAGTAGTTCCAGTATACAAATCTGATAAAAAAAATGTTATCGGTAACTATAGACCTATATCTATCCTTTCAACTTTTGCTAAGATCTTCGAGTCAATGTTATGTCCATATATTCAGAGGCATTTCAACTTGTATATCAGTGAGTGTCAACACGGTTTTGTTCCATTAAGGTCTACAGCTACAAATCTGGTAACTTTCACGGAATCAATAATACACTGCTTAGATGTTAATAAACAATATGATGTAATTTACACAGATTTTAGCAAGGCCTTTGATAGTATGTCCTACTCTATTTAGATCTCCAAACTGTCAGCTTACGGTATCACTGGCCCTCTATTACAATGGCTCTCATCTTACTTAACTGACCGTGAGTTTTATGTGGTCCTTAACGGTTTTAGGTCGTCAACCTATAGTATCACCTCAGGTGCCCCACAGGGATCCCATTTGGCCCCATTATTATTTAATATGTTTATTAACGACCTTTCTAATTGCTTTCTTCATTCTGAGTTCTTCTTATATGCAGATGATTTGAAATTTGGAAGAATAATAGAATCCCAAAAGGATTGTGAGCTACTACAAGAAGACTTAAACCGAGTTGTGGAGTGGTGTACTAATACTAAAATGACGCTTAATGTTAAAAAATGTAATCACATGAAATTTACGAGAAAACATCATATAGTACAGTCACAATATTTCATACTTAACCAGAGCGTCCAAGAGGTAAACTCTATTCGAGATTTAGGAATTACTTTTGACAGTAAAGTTACTTTTATTCCGCATATCGATAACATGGTCGGGAAGGCTTCAGGGATGCTGGGGTTCATATTGAGGAATACAAGACAGTTTCGGGAAAGTAGTACGAAGATTATGCTGTATAATAGTTTAGTTAGGAGCATGTTGGAATATTGTACTGTTGTGTGGAGACCTCATTATGCAACACATATGTTGCGTCTGGAAAGGATACAAAAACGGTTCTTATGGCATCTAGCATTTGCAAAAAATAAGTCCAAGCAACTCCTCAGCTACAAAACGCGGTTGCAGTATTTCAATATGTATTCTCTATCATTGCGCAGGATTAGGACGGACGGTATATTTGCCTATAAACTTATTCAAACTAAAATTGATTGTCCACAGCTATTAGGCCTTTTGAGGTTTCATGCCCCTGCTAGGTATCCCAGAAATATTATTACGCCATTGTGTCCACCTCTGCGAAGGACAGTTCTTGGGGCAAATTCGCCGATATGTAGAATGTGCAAGGTTGTAAATGGATGCAGTGATATAGTTGACATCTACAATGATGATTTGGGTAAAGTATCGAAGTGTCAATAGTCACCCAACTTCCACTTAGGAAGATGGTGGGTATATGTATATGTATGTATGTGTGTGTATGTATATGTATGTGTGTCTGTATATGTATATGTGTGTGTGTGTGTGTGTGTGTGTATATGTATGTATGTGTCTGCATGTGTATCTGTGCGTATATACGCACACATGTGTGTATGTGTGTATATGTATAGGTATACATGTCTGGTTGTACTACTCTTGGTTCTATTTTTTTTAAATAATCGACATATTCGTTTAATTTTATCTGATTTAATATCGATTGATTTATTTAGTAAGATTATCATTTTGATTTATTTTAATTTCATTGCATTTGAATTGAGGTGTTTTGAGTTGATGTAATTTAATTTACCTTATTGTATACTCAAAATCCGTTTTCTTAGTTTTTTTTATATTAGTTTAATGTTATAATTTCAAAGTGTAGACTCCGTATGTACATGTGTGTTAACCTATAATTAATTGTTGTTCTTAATAATTATTGTCACATTTGTTTAATTTAATCTGATTTAATATAATTTAATTCATTTCACGGGACTTCAATATTTTTTTTTTAATATCACTTTAATATTATATTTCCAATGTGAAGCCTCCGCATGTACATGTGGTGTTAACCTATAATTAATTGTTATACTCGTTTTTGTTTTATTTTTTAATTTATCTCTTTTCTATTGTATAAGTATAAACAATTGTTGGTTAACCTAATAAATAAATAAATAAATAAATACACGGCGTTGATTTCATCAATATTTTTTATTCCGCGGCAGTACGTTTTCCTGGATGGGTATAGCTTTTTATATGTATAAAATACACGAGGCGTATGCGAAATTTAAATGCGATTGCTTGTTTGTTTTTTGGACACTAATTATAGGTACATTCTATATACCATCTTATTCTATATGACAGTTACTTTATCGAGAAAGGCTTTATAGGTCATAATAAAAAATAATACGAGAAATAAAAGCGATGCAGTGTCTATAAAAGTCAGCTAATCGGTTAAAATTTCATAACCATATGCCATCACGCATTCGACGTTCTATACAGTCAACGTTGCATAGAAACTGCTGAGATCACAAAAAATATTGATCGATATTTTGTGGTTAGGGCATAGCATAGTAACCACAAGGTACTCAAACAGTATGATGACATCTATATAGATATATCTACGGAAGCAAAGTAGTGGGCACAGTTAATTTATATACGATACACCTCTTGGGATGTGAAGAATGATACTTCCACATACTTTTACTGCTATTACAAGTATCATATATAAAACAATAACAACCTCTTCATTGCTAGATTTATGGAAGACAATAAAAGTTAAGCCCATTCTGAAAAAAAATAAGTCCAAAGTGCGTCAAAGATCTGCGTTCGATTAACCTACTGCCATGTTTGTCCAAAATTTTTAAAAAGTGGTATTTTATCAGCCTGGGAAATACGTTGAAAATAATAATACTTTACCCAAACATCAATCTGGTTTTCGGGTGGGACATTGTACTACAACAGTCTTAATTGATGTTCCGAATAATTTGCTCGAAGTTAGAGATAAAGGCATGAGCATTTTATTAATGTTACTGGATCTCACACGTGCTTGTGACACAATTAATGTTACTTCTCAAAGCTCTCATATTATGGTTGTGATGTAGACACAGTTCGCTGTTGTCACAGCTACCTAAGTATCAGTTTGTGCTTGTTTCAAAGAGCAAAGATGGTAACTATGCTGTAACTTCACTGAAAGCTATGGATAGAGGAGTTCCCCAGGGATTAATATTGGGGCCGTTACTCTTTATTATATACACTGCTGATACAGTTAACAATTTAATTAATCGCAGGTAATACGCCGATGATCTTCAGCACTATACTTCTTTTCAGTAGCAAAATACATTTCTATTCTTAAAAAAATTCAATGAAGATTAAAAAAATTAAAAATTGAAAAATTAAAGAGGCTTAGCGACTGGGCTAAAAAATTTCTCTGCTGCTTAATCCTGATAATTTATAATACATGGTTTTAGGTTTGTCAGATATTATAAAGAAAATAGAAAACAATAATGTCAATACTTTAGTCAACGAACAGCAAATTGAACAGGTAATGGAAGCTCACAATCTTGGGGAAGCTTTTAACGAATTACTTCGGTTCGAAACCCATGTGATCGATGCAGTACGTAAATATTTTTAAACATTTATTAAATGTGCAATTTCACTGTAATACTAGTCCAGATTTTTGATAGTCTTAAAATTATTAAAAGTATAATGATAGTATATATTTTATTAAATATTCTTTATTTTATTTATATTATATACATATGTATGCAATATTGTCATACTTATATCAAAATTATTTACATAGTTACACACACACACACACTTTTATACTAGTTATGTTTTTATAATTGCCTTATAATATACCAGGTGCTGGCAGAACATCAGCACTATTTTATAAGAACAAAATTGCAAATAACTTTTTTTTTCTCGTTGATAATATTATTTAGGTCTGAAGTTATTTTATTATGTTATATTTTTAGCAGTCTTTAACGAGAACAAAAATAGAATGTTTTCTTTCTTTCTTTTACATGGTACAAACGAAAGCGGTACATGAAGTAAAATAACTTGCTTGTCTCTTGTAGTGACGGACTGCGTTTTTCTTCGCCATAAGTGTTGTTAAAAGTCGACTTTTAAGTGACATAAAATGCGTATACCGACTATGCATCAGAAGGAAAACTTGAAATAAAACCCTATACTAATCATCCATCCAGACCAATGTGTCGCCGCTGTTGTCATGTCGTGTCCGGTCACGGTCGCCACTTATTTTCGATCACCCATCAATCCCCCAAGTGAATAGCAAACTATTATTGTATTTATTTGCCTATTGTTAATATACAAATTTATATCGAGTGAGTCACTATTTTATTTTTATGTTCCATCAGCGAACACAGCGTATAAATCATCATTGAGAGGAGGCTCAAGATCAGGAGTAGAACGTATATGAGTTGAAACGATGATGATGATGATGATTACATTTGTCAATGCCTATTCATATTGACTGTGAAGATTTTGTAAGCCGAATGCTTCACGGAACCGTTGTACATCGCAGCAGTATACATGGTCACCTAGATGATGCAGCCAGAGATTGGTGTTGTCATCACATAGATCACATCCTTCTTTCTCGCCTAGCTTATCTTCTCCATTTAGTATGGGCCCGTTCACATACACAATAGCTATCGTATCCTTTTCATCAAATTCCACCATCTGATAATCAAAACAAGTAATTATTTTTATATATAATTCTATCTATTAAGTTATCATCATTCTCCTACTCTTATTCCAGTTACTTGGGAACGACGCAATATGTACATCTCTACATCATACATGTTGCTAAATATACTGGCAATACTTTTATGATCAGAGGCTTGTCTGTCTGATCCTTTGAGATGGAATTGACCCAAGTCGATGTAAATCTTTTATTCGTCTTTAACTACACCCACAAGCAATGTAAGTGTTGGTAATGTTTGTAGCCCCCACCACACTTTTAGAATATGTACAATGGAAGAAGAGTACATGTTTCATGGACCTCAAGTAACTGAGATATGAGCAGTGATGATAATTACACGTAATTATTATAATTATTAATTAAACATATCAAATATATTTATCACTAAAAAACACAGTGAACATTGATAGACTGATGAATGGATGAGAATATTATCAAACAAAAGTATACCTTCCACAAATATTGTGGTATAACGCGTCCACTTGTTCTTTGAAATCCATGAGTACCTGACCAGATAACAACTGCGTTATACAGATCCAATTGCATTCTGATTCTGCCTTGTATTTCTTCCCATGGCGACTGAAATAGAGTAAAAATACAGGTTTTTTTTTAAATTAGTTTTGTAAAGCAGTACCTATATAGTTGCCTTTTCCGTTTGGTGACGGAGTAAGAATACTATTCACCACCCCATATCTTACCCGTGGGTGATTGTACGAGATGACTAAGGGATATAAAATGCATAGAACATCTATGCGAGAGAAGAACAACTCGAAATAAAACCCTATACCAACACGTCTGACCAGCGCGGTATACAAGGTTAATTTCCCTCCCATTACAGAGGAGGCCCGAGCCCAATAGTGGGACGTTTATGGGCTGTGATGATGATGATGATGATATAGTTGCCTTAGATATCGGTGATGCTTTTATGCACCTAAAGTACAACTAGATGTCAGCTAGAGTCTGTTTTGTAGAAAACTAAAAAAAATAAATTAATAAAAGATTGATAGGTAGTTACAATTTTAGTAGTTTCGTACTTGACTGCGATATGATATCGACTATTTATACTCTATTTACTAATCCATCCATCCATCCATCCGCCAGTAAACGTCCACTGTTGGACATATGCCTATTTACTAATACCTCCTTATATTTCGAGAGACAAATAACCGGCGGGTATTTTGAAAGACAAACTCTTTTTTTTTTTGCTGGTGGTGGCAATAGAGCAAACAGCACACCTGATCGTAAGTGTTACCTATGGAGCTTTGCATTACCGATGCGCAACGATACATTGCCAATGCCCAGACATCAATTTCTGCGAGAGTGTGGTTTATTAACCAGGTGGTTTGGGTGTGGTTTATTCGAGGTATTCCTCGAACAGAACGGTCCGCGGCTGAAGACAGGAAACTGTCAACGGTGTGAACCTTTCATCATGTATAACAAAAGTAAACAAATAAAGTTATTATTAAGAAAAAAACATTCGAAATGAGCTCTATATGAATCAGCTACTCCAATCTTTTTATTGTTGTAGAATAGATTTGTGGGCAGTAATTTGAAAATGGAGAAATTTCCAAAAAAGTACAAGTCTATGCTCAAAATGTATCCCTATATTCTCAAGCCTATTGACATTTGTTCCCAAACCTCTGGTTAAGTAAACATCGTCTTAAAGTACTGATGTTCATTTGCCCGACAATCCCTCAGATGAGTTGAAGAATACCCATTTGAAAGGTGGTCATAAATTGCACTGTGATACAATGTTTACATTAGCACAGGTGCCAACGGATTTTGTTCGCGATAATAACAGTGTTCGCGATAATAACAGTACTAGTGAAAGAAAAATATAGTGTTCAAAACATAGTGTATTAGTGCCGTGTAAGTTAAATAACACAGTTTGCGATGCCAGTTGGGAACATACCGCGAGTGTCGACCAATCAGAGTGCGCCTACATCTCGCGAACATTAAGTAAGTAAATAGTGGAAAAAACAAAGATAATAATTAAAGAACATTAAAATAGGTTAATTAGAGATATAATAATATTTAATTAATGTTAAAATAGGCTGCAACTATTATTGTTTATATAATTTGTATAAAAATTTATTGTTCTTAACTATGCCCCAATTTTGTTATTTATCTTGTAGAAATCGTAATAAATATATATGTTTTTTGGTGTTTTATTAAAGCATACGATAGGGCCTATCAAACGCAGTAAAAACCACCATCCTAGGTATTATAGTTTTGAAAATATAGTATTTTAAAATAGATTAACAGTATTAAAAGGTGTTATAATTGTAGTATTTAGTGCTTGAATGAAGCCTAAATCGATACCTAGGGCTAAGGTAACAGTTGTAATAGATAGATAATTAGATTACACGAAAAATAAGCTATATATCGTAACTGTAACTAGTATAGTCTTAAAGTTATAAGCAAAAATGTTAATAAAGATAAGTGTAAAACAAGGATGAATATTAACACCATTCGCACTGCCCGGCTCGGCTCTCGTTACGGTAAAGTTTCGTTGTACCTAAGCGACACAATAAATCGACATTGTGTGGCCGCAAAAATATTAATATGAAGATATAGCAAGATAGTGAACTTCAAGCAATAGTACGTGGGAGCTAGGCAGCAATGGTCTAATATTCGTCCGAAGCACGTTTGTTACTTCATTCAAGAGTTTTATTTCTTCAATAATTTCCTGGTCCCGGCGAGATACAGAATACAGTCCACTTTACCACCGAACCAGCGACCAAACGGGACGTCAGCCAACTACAACACATTTGTCGGGAGGCCCGTCCCGCACAGATTTGTAAATTAATAATTTGATATGTCTAATTTAATGTGATATGTTTTTAATGATTTTTGTGCAAATAAATATTATTATTATAAATAAAAAAAATTACTGCCATCTACTGTACGTTTTCAGCGATCATTTCTACCACGTACGTGCAAGATCTGGAATGAACTACCTGCTGCCGTGTTTCCCGAGCGCTATGACATGTCTTTTTTTAAACGAGGTTCAAGAAGAGCTCTTTCTTCACGGTTGGCAGCGGCCTAGCTGTGCCCTGGTATTGCAAAGGTCCATGAGCAGTAGTGTCACTTACCATCAGGTGTGCTGCTTGCTCGTTTGCCACCACCGGCAATAAAAAAATTAATAATAATAATAACACTTACCTTATGTTCGTTGCATGGACGCCACATTGGAATGGCATTCAATGAGTCTATAAAGGCACTATTATGAGATGGATCATCTCTCAAGTCCTGATAGCTGATCAGCTGAGCTTTACTATAACAACATGTCGACGCTAGTGTCTCACACGTGTATGCGCCCTCATTCGTACCTGTTCTAATGACAGGATGCTGATACCAATTGTTATTACCGCCATTTCCACCACTTTTTACCGTCATTAACACACGAGAATATAGTGGTATGTTATCTAATGTATCATAACACACTTGATATGTTTCTAAAAATCCTGAAACATTATATCCAACAAGTATCTGCTCCGAAGTATTCGTTGAACATTGCTTATTTGTCTTAACTACGGTTGGAATTATCTTATGATCGCATCTTAAATCGGATAATTTGTAAGATTTGTCGTTAGCTATAAACATATCTTGCTTCTCACATGTGACTGTTATTTCATTTAGTGTAGGGAATGATTTAAAGTTGTTGGGTTCATCTTCATAGTTAGGGCAAGAGAACTTGATTCTATTACCGGGTTTGACTATTAAATACTCATCGTTATTACTAATGATAGGCCAAGTAGAATTTGTACTTAATGTTAGAGGCATTTCATATTCTTTATTAATTCTTGGTATAAGACATCCTGGAAAAGTAAAGCCACTGTTAAAATTCAAATTATAAAGTAATGTAGAAATAGAATCAGATCAATTAAGATTTAATGTAATTTAAGTAGTCCTTAGACTTTATTATCTTTAATTAACAATAAAGTAATCATCGTCAATCAATCGTCGTCGTAACGACGACGTAAGAGAGCGAGTAGGTATGAAAGAGAGTATTGGTGTAAAGATGCGAAAGGGAATGCTCCGATGGTTCGGACATGTGGAAAGAATGCCGAACGAACGTCTGGTTTAGAAGATATGCAATGCGAAAGTGGAAGGATGTAGGTACCGGGGGAGACCGCGACTAACCTACCTATACCAGATCGGTCATGTACTAAAGGAAGGTGGAGTCAAGAGTCTCCGAAACCGGTGAGCGTGTATGAAGAGAATTATGAATGTTGAGGAAGCGAGTGAAGTGTGCAGGGATAGAGTTCTCTGGCACTCTGTTCTCTCTGCCTACCCTGCAAGGGATATGGCGTGATGATATGTATGTATGTATGTATGTAACAATAAAGTACAAAACTGCTTTGAATTATCTTAAAACATTACTCATGATTTAGATTATTTCAACCTTAAACTTACTTGAAGACATGACATCAAAACTCCTATGAATAGCTCCAAATACATTCGTCACGTTACATGTATAGTGACCCCATCTGATTATTTTCAAGCGCAGACCTTCATAATCATTCAACACTTTACCATTGTATGTCCATTTTACCTAAAAAAATACATATGCATATTCTTGTATAATCAGATACTAGTACTGTCAGTCAGATGGTTCATAGGAGTTATATATAGAAACTAGCTTTTGCCCGCGACTTCGTCCACGCAGAAGTCATCTCTGACAGAGTAAAATAGAAAAAGCAATGCAAGGTGTTGAAGGTTTATCGCTAGGACGATAATCAACAGCGTCAGAAACTGGGATGAGTTCGCCGCCTTCTGCGAGTTAGTTGTCTAACGGAATTAGGCAATAGAATTAGGGTGGGTTCGAGAGAAAATACTCTAGCTTGACACGCTCTATCGTCGGTGCTTTGGGCAGCGCAAGCGTAAGTATCTGTATTGAGGTTCACTGGATGAGGGCTTCGACTCGAGATGATACCCGGTTGCGGTGGCCCGCCCGCACTACGTAGATGTACGTGTACGGCGCGCATATGTCTATATACCATAGCCGGTCATTAAAGAAAAAGGTGATTTAAAAATCTATTCATTCTACAAATTATATTGCCATTAATATACTATTTACGGTATGACCATGGGATAAAAATATAATTATCGCCACCATTTGTTTGACTGTTTTATTTCACCAGCAGAGTTGCGACCTCGTTAGATATGATTTATTATTTGAGTTATAGAGTGAACATTTTTAAAGCTAAACTTAATCTGTATCTTAAACCATTAGGCAAGAACCTATTGCCGCCCACTATGTGTATCGTGTGAGCTCTCACGTCGGCACTGGTCGCCACAAAGGCACTGGTGCGGGGTTGATGGAGAGGGAAGAGAAACACGTGTTTATTTATTTTTACCGAAGAATATTTGTACGTAATTTGAAAAGAATCGATAAGGAAATTTTCTCCCCATACACACTTTACTGCTTTGTTACACCCCCTTAGAGGCGGAATTAATAAAATCCTTTCATATTGAATCTATATGTCATAAATAAAAACGTGCTTCAAAATTTAATGTTTCTAGCTTTAATAGTTTCGGATTGGCGGTAATGAGTCGATCAACCCATTTCACAGGCCTAATTTACATAACCAGAGGGTGAAAATTGACAAATGCCGGATATTACCAATGAATTGAATATTTGATTCGACTCATAATTTGAAAAGAATCAATAAAGACTTTTTTCTCCCCATACAAACTTTACCACTCTGCTCGACCCCCTTGGGGGTATAGTTTCGTAAAATCCTTTCTTAGTAAATCTCTACGTCATATAAAAAAACCACTGTCAACATTTCAAGTTGCCAGCTTCAATAATATCGGCTTGGCGCTAATAATTTAATGAGTCGTCCAACCCGTGTTGCAGGCCTAATTTACACCCCCAGAGGGTGAAAATCAACAAATGCTGAAACACATGTTTATTTATTTTTACTGGAGAATATTTGTACGTAATTTGAAAAGAATCGATAAAGATTTTTTTCTCCGAACATTTTTTAAATTGACATAACTTTTTTATTTATAAACCAATTGACATAAAATAAAGCCTAAATATTAAGTGAAGCTTACCACAATATATCAGTGAAAACCGCGTCTAAATCGGATAAGCCGTTTCTGAGATTAGCGTGCACAAACACACAGACAAACAGATAAACAGACAAAAATTTTAAAAATCATTGTTTTGGGTTCTATTAGTGTTGATAAAGGCCCCAGTAATATTTTTTCTGATATATCTTCCATGTACAGACAGCGATCCGTTACATTTTTATTATATGTATAGATAGAAGATAGATAGATGTACTTTTAAGTTTGTCCGTATTATGATGGATTAAGACTGCAATGTGTTACGAATCCTAACTTTCTAATATAGCTTTAAAAATCAGATATCATACCCGAATATTGATAAATATTATTTATTTAAATTATAAATAATAAGAGAGCCTTTAGATAGGTATTCCTTGTGGGAACGGAGTAACAATACAATTTCTCACTTTATTTTTTTGCTCATGGATGTAATAAATAACAACTAAAGGATACAATATACAGATAACATATTTTCAAGAAAAAAAAATCTCGAAATAATACCCGGCTCTCTGTGGGCGCCACAGAAAAGCCCTGAGCAAGACGGTCAGAGACCTCGCCCACACGGGTGTGCCATACATGGCCATTGAGCGGATCATTCCCGTATACAGCCGTCGGCCCTCGAAGCTGGGTCCGCCCACGTTCGGCATGAGCCGTGATAGGGCGGACGCCGCGCCGACCAGCCGGGGAGCAATTCGGCGGAAATGCTCCCGGAGCGCCCATCGCCCGTCGAGCACCAGGCCCAAGTAAATATAAAAAAAAAGAACACTAAAAATAAATAAATCTTACCTCGAGCTTATCATGAATCTCTACGCTGCAATCCAATATAGTTTTGGTACTTCCAGTCCAATCAACGATAGGTTTTACATTCGGGAACATAAATTTAGGT
Source organism: Lymantria monacha (assembly GCA_905163515.2). Classification (NCBI taxonomy): domain Eukaryota; kingdom Metazoa; phylum Arthropoda; class Insecta; order Lepidoptera; family Erebidae; genus Lymantria; species Lymantria monacha. The sequence continues at coordinate 22,904,338 of LR991102.1, read as the reverse complement.
GGACTGCCGATATTTACACGATAAGTTTTTGTATAAGAACCATTTACATCACTCACGCGACAAGTGTAATTACCGTTGTATGTATCATCGAGATCTTTTAATAAAAAGTCATTTCCCGTTATGTTTAAATCTTGTTCCTCCTGTAAGAGAATAGATTTCATTATCTCATCATCTTATCTCATATAGATCCTTGTTTGGCTCAGATTCCGTTCGCTATGAAAGGCAAATTGTTTTAATGTACCACGCTGGTCAGATGTTTTGATAAGTTTTATGTCGAGTTCTCTTTTTCTTGCATCAAAGTTATCGCCATACTATATCCCTAAATGTGTGGTAAAGATTACTTTTGGAGCCAGTGCCGTCGATTCGATTCTTACGTAAGGCAATGCTTTGTGCGTTCCATAAAGTGTTTCGAGTCTGAGTGTAATTTTTATGCGTTAATTGGAATTTTGTAAAGTCCCCTTTAATACAAGGATTATTTCCTTAGTGCAAGATGGGTGTCTTTAAAAAAAATATCTGAATAGATTTAGTACTCTTACATCATTAATTTTATGCCCTATATATATGAGGCTGCTAGAACCAGAATGGCCTAACTGCATTGTTCGAACTTTTAACCCAATTGCAATTTCGTAATCTAAACATGTTAATCTATAAAACCACAGCAGCCTAAAATTGTTTACAAGCTCTTAACAATAGATGACAGTACAAGTACATTTTTGGCTTATGTTCAAATTAATTAAATTAAATTTTTAATTTAGTTTTAATTTCCTCCATATTGTAAAACATGGTTAGGCCGCGCTCTGGTTCTAGCAGCCTCATATAAAGAAGAAATAGGATTTATTTGTCCTACCATGTAACTCAGTAATACTCACCAGGAACCACCTGACGGATTGTCCAGGAGTACCACAAGATAGCTTGAATGTAGAATGTTGGAGCTTGTTTATATCAACTACATGAATGGTGCCGTAATCGGGCAAATAGCCTAAAATTGAACGTTGAAATTATAAATAAAAGAAATATGTTGAATACGGTATACCGTATTCAACATATTTCTTTATTGCGATTTCTTTAATTTATAACTATAGTTATAAATTAAAGAAATCGTAAAAGATCCATTCGAATATTCATCATCATCACAGCTCATATATTTCCCACTGTTGGGCTCGAGCCTCCTCCATAATGTCAGGGTAATTGACCTACTATACCACGCTGGTCAGACGTGTTTGTATAGGGTTTTGTTTCGAATGTTCCTTCTCTCGAGATATTTATTGCGTTTTATATTCCTTAGTCGTCTCGTACGATCACCCACGGGTAAGATAGGGGGTGGTGAATTGTATTCTTACTCCGTCACCTCACGTAAAATTTTCGAATATTGCAATTGATTAATATAATATTTATTGAGAATTATAATCGTCTGTGAGAGACTAAGTATACAATAGTCCCTCATTACCCTACTTTCTTTGTAAGTAATCGCAAAGGATTACTTAGGGACACAAGCAGATAACACAGGATAAGGTAAACTCGAACCAGCAACTATTTAATATTTTTCCTATTGAGAAAGAGGTTTGAGCCCAGCTATGGGACATATATGAACCGAAATGAAGAAGAACACATATATTGTTTATATGTATCTAAATATCAGGGAATCGAATAAGTTTCAATTCAAGATATTAATTGTGGTAGGACCACGCTGTGGGCAGTTTTCTGTCTGCAGCCGCGGGCCGGTTCGTCCAGTAACACACCTCGCCACTCTTTCGCAGAAGATCGACGTCTGACAATGAGTAATGGCAATGTGCTGTTGCGCTTCGTTCGGTGAGCGAGAGAGCCAGAAGCCCATCGGCGGTGGGTTCGGGGTTTGTATTGGTAGACAACGGCCTAGCTATACCATTGGCAAAGGTCTATGGGCGGCAGTGACATTTACCATCACCTGATGGTAAATGTCACTGCCGCCAACGCCGTGCCAAACGTGCAGACAGCACACCTGTGCTGTCTGCACGTTGTGCTGTCTGCACACCATAAGCAATAAAAAAAAAATTCAAAATAAATATTTATTTTCGTAGCATATAGCGTAGAGTACAGCGTAAATATTTATTTTCTATGACAGAGTGACAGGAATATTTTTTTATCAGACTTTAACCAGATAAATTAGAAGTATTTCTGTGAAATTTTAAGCGAATACATTCAATAGCTTTTTGCGTGGTGCTTAAAAGGACCAATAAACATGAAAAAGTTTTAAATTATTTTTGCGACCATAACACGATTAATAAAATCATTTACTTTTAAGTTTTTTTTTATAAAAATACTTTCTTGTACGTTTTTATTTCATTAAAATCGTGACTTATATAGTATAAAAATATATCACTAAATTATCCCAAGCGAACATATTACCTGGATAAAAAGTGTCCTATGTGTTAATTCAGTAAATTGTATAATCGTGTGCCAATTTTCATCGATGTCTGTTATTCAATCAAGTGTATACCACACTTGATTGAATAACAGACATCCAAACGTCCAAACATTTTCATAAACTTTTATAATATTAGTAGAATTCATCATCATCATCATTCTCCTACTCTTATCCCAATTACTTGGGGTCGATACAATATGTACTCTTCTTTTATAGTACATATTGTAAAATTTATTGCCAATGATTTTATGACCGGCCGCCTGCCAGATGTCAACCCTTCTTGGGACTGTAATTGTTGACTAGACGGCATCAGAAGGAGTTGGCCCAGGTTATTATAAGGCTTTTAGTCGTCCTTCACACACACGACATCCACGAGCAAAGTAAGGGTTGGTAGTATTCGTAGGCGCTACCACACAGCTCAATATTAGTAGGATTATAGTTAGAATAATTAATATAATAACTCACCATTCACATTTGCTTCAAATATTTTATGTACCGACCCCAAATCATTAGAAGCTTCGCACATATAAAACCCAGTGTCATTCTTCTTAGGGTGATTAATAATTAATGTATCTTTAGATATTGTGTAATGTGCATCTGAAATTTGCAACTTAGTATTGAATTAAATTAATAATTTTGTACATACATAGATACATACATATCATCACGCCATATGCCTTGCAGTGTAGGCAGAGGGAACAGAGTGCCAGAGAACTCTATCCTTGAATACTTCACTTGCTTCCTCAACATTCATACATACATACATACATTCATACACGCTCGCCGGCTTCGGAGACTCTTGACTCATGAATAATTTTGTATGTTACGTAAACTGATTCACAAAGTAATAATTTGTGTGAAAAATAATTTATCCAAAAAACTCAGCAATTTGCTACTGCGTTTAGTACGATAAGCGGGTGTACGAAGTAAGAGAAAACCAAAAAAATATGAAAGAATTGCGTGAAACATGACATGAATAGTGAGTTTTATGGAAATAGGTATATATCGCTTAAACCGCTTAGGGGCCGTTCATAAATTACGTAAGTGATTTTGAAGAATGATTTAGCCCCTTTCCTACCGTAAGACATCATAAGATTACAATTACTCCCCTCTGCCCCTTAATATTTTTTTTTTGTAAGAAAAGCCCCTATTGAGCAAATACAACCCCGTTTATTCTGAAAATATCTTCTATTACAATATTCTCACTACAAGTAGGTATCATTAACTCACTGCAATAACTTTAATCTTATTAATCTATCACAGTTCTGAGCAAAATTAGTAATTTTTAATTTAATATCTTACGTAATGTCATGTGCACTACCCCCTGCCTGCCTATAGTAAGAAGTTATAATATTCAATCAACAAATAAACGCCTTTTCCGTGTGGTGACAGAGTAAGTATACAATTCACCACCCCCTATCTTACCCGTGGGTGATCGTACAAGACGATTAAGGGATATAAAACGCATATAAAATCTATGCGAGAGAAAGAAAACTCGAAACAAAACCCTATACCAACACGTCTGACCAGCGTGGTATAGTGGGTTAATTACCCTTCCATTATGGAGGAGGCCCGAGCCCAACAGTGGGACATATATGGGCTGAGATGATGATGATGATGAAATAAACGCCTTACATAATTTATGAATGGTCCCTTATTATAATGATGATGACACTATTTTCAAAAATTACCTGTACTGATAATCGTTCCATTGATTGACCAAGCGACAACTGGCGGTGGTAATCCAATAGCTTCGCATGGAATCCTTAATGCGATATCACCTTCGACTCCCTCGTAAACCGTTGAATCATCAGTAGTGATTACAGGTGCAGAGAATGCTGAAAATTAAATGCATCATTCCCCATTTAGTGATAGTTATCATATTCTGTGTTAGTATAATTGCCATTATCCACATTTACTGCACAAATGTTGTATTTTGTTAAGATAACGAACTATCGTGCTAGTGTTATGGGTTCGATTTCCAAGCAGTTTAATGCTTTGTCCGATACATATTGTTGTTCTAAGTTTGAGTGTAATTTGTGTTTGTTAACTACATTCTTGTAATGTCCCCCGCAATAAAAATATTATTCCCTTAGTGCAGGATATTGTTTATTAAATTAAATTAAAAAAAAGTATGTGTGTCAGCTCCGACGCACGACTGGAGTTTACTCCTTAAGTACGATTATCAAAACAGCCGCAAAAAAAGCTCATTTGACTAAAAATAATATATATATATATATATATATATATATATATATATATATATATATATATTTAAATCGCTGAAGTGTTGTTGCGTCTTTTCAAAGTCGAATCCTGTAGCGTCCACCATTGTCAATGGGATTCCAATAGTTAATCGTGCGAATATTGTTACATTGCTGTCATATGAATTCCATTGTCGACGAGAAATTTTATTTAAACACGAAATGAAAATATTCAATTTGGATAATTCTCGCTGGTTTGTGGTGTCCGTTCATGATGGAAATCATCCGACACTTTGTATATTTCTTAGTTATCAATACATTTCTTCGATTTTCCTAAATCCATCTAAATATATGGGTATATCGCTTCCGTATATTATCTATACATATAATAAAAATGTAACGGGTCGCTGTCTGTAAATGGAAGATATATGAAAAAAAATATTACTGGGACCTTTATCAACACTAATATAACACAAAACAATATTTTTTAAATTTTTTGTCTGTTTATCTGTTTGTCTGTGTGTTTGTGCACGCTAATCTCAGAAACGGCTTATCCGATTTAGACGCGGTTTTCACTAATATATTGTGGTAAACTTCACTTAACATTTAGGCTTTATTTTATGTCAATTGGTTTATAAAAAAAAGTTATGTCAATTTAAAAAATGTTCAGAGAAAAAAATCTTTATTGATTTTTTTCAAATTACTTACAAATTATCTTCAGTAAAAATAAATAAACACGTGTTTCAGCATTTGTTGATTTTCACCCTCTGGGCGTATAAATTAGGCCTGCAAAGCGGGTTAGACGACTCATTAAATCATTAGCGCCAAGCCGATATTATTGAAGCTGGCAACTTGAAATTTTGACAGTGGTTTCTTTCTATGACGTAGAGATTTACTGAGAAAGGATTTTACGAAATTATACCTCTAAGGGGTGGAACAGAGTGGCAAAGTTTGTATGAAGAGAAAAAAATCTTTATTGATTCTTTTCAAATTACGAGTCGAATAAAATATTCTAGGGTAATATCCGGCATTTGTCAATTTTCACCCTCTGGTTGTGTAAATTAGGCCTGTGAAGCGGGTTGAACGACTCATGGTAATGAGTCGTTCAAACGTTTGGCGGTAGCCAAGCCGAAACTATTAAAGCTAGAAACATTAAATTTTGAAGCACTTTTTTATTTATGACATGGAGATTCAATATGAAAGGATTTTATGAACTCCGCCCCTAAGGGGGTGTAACAAAGCGGCAAAGTGTGTATGGGGAGAAAATTTCTTTATCGATTCTTTTCAAATTACGTACAAATATTCTTCGGTAAAAATAAATAAACACGTGTTTCTCTCTCCCTCTCCATCAACCCCGCACCAGTGCCGTTGTGGCGACCAGTTCCAGCGTGAGAGCTCACACGATACACATAGTAGATGACAATAGGTTCTGCCTAATAGTTTAAGATACAGGTTAAGTTTAGCTTCAAAAATGTTCACTCTATAACTCAAATAATAAATCATATCTAACGAGGTCGCAACTCTGCTGGTGAAACAAAACAGTCAAATAAAGGGTGGCGATAATTATATTTTTATCCCATGGTCATACCGTAAATAGTATATTAATGGCAATATAATTTGTAGAATTAATAGAACTTTGAACCACCTTTTTCTTTAGTGACCGGCTATGGTATATAGACACAGTACCGGTGGCCCGCTCGCACGGCGAAGAAGAGGTGCTTGTAGGGTGGGTCAATGGGGTTGCGCGCCGCCTCTTCCGTCACCCCGGACCGATTTGGCGGGGTGCGACGTCCATAGCCCACCGCAAAAAAAAAAAAAAATGGTATATAGACACACGCGCGCTGTACACGTACATCTACGTTGTGTCATCATCATATCATCTCGAGTCAAAGCCCTCATGCAGTGAACCTAAATACAGGTACTCATGCTTGCGCCGCCCAAAGCACCGACTGTAGAGCGTGTCAACGTAGAGTATTTTCTCTCGGACCCACCCTATTGCCTAATTCCGTTAGACAACTAACTCGCAGAATCAACACCTCAACGCATCCCAGTTTCTGACGCTGTTGATTATTATCCTAGCGATAAACCTTCAACACCTTGCATTGCTTTTTCTATTTAACTCTGTCAGAGATAACTTCTGCGTGGACGAAGTCGCGGGCAAAAGCTAATACATTATATAATTTGTGATACTTTTTAAACAGATCTCGTATACGCCACTTTGGTAGTGCACACCAAAACTAATTTATTTTATATAATTTAATGCAGTTTATCCTTCTTGCTATCAGTGCTTAAAACAAACAAACTCTTCCAGTTTATGTTAACAACAATAAAACTAGGATATAAAATTAATGTCAGAAGAAATAATCACAAAATTACCTAGAAGAAATATTTAATGGTGTGGTCATCGCACTATTGAATGTGACGATTTAGTTTACTGATAAATGTTGATTTGATTAAGCTAATCTCAAGATAAGGAAAGACGTGGCATAAAGGTCTTGCCCGTGTCGCAACGCGGATTCGGTAAGCCTCCGCCAGAGCCTCAGCCACTAACGATTAAGGTGGGTCGTCCGCTAACAACGTCGCCGCGGTCCAGGAAACCGTACGGTAGCCCCTAATAGCTCTCACCGCCATGACTCTCTGCGGTCTTCGCAAAAGGGCTCTGTTGCGGGTGGTGAGGGAATCAGCCCAAATAGGGGCTCCGTACAGCGCCATGGAGCCCACGATTCTGGCGTATAAACGCCGGCAGGACGACCCGGGACCGCCAGTGTTTGGCAGAAGCCTACCCAACAGCGCGGCCGTCTTGACGAGCCTTGGGACGAGCTGGGCAAAGTGTGGCCCGAAATTCCATCTAGACACATCAAGGCTACATCAAGGTGCAGGCCCAGATAGCACATCTGAGCCCGCACTGGCACGGCAACCCCAGACACACCGATGTGTGCTCCTCGGGGAGGACCTCGATTCGGGCCATGAAATAGGAGGGCCTCGGTTTTCTCCGCTGAGACCCTCAGGCCCAACATGCCGATCCGGCCCACGACGAGCGCAACTCACTCCTCTGCCAATCGGACAGCTCCCCGGAAGTCGGGCCTCCTCGCCGTGACGAGGGTATCATCCGCATAGTAGATGAACTCCATCCCGGAGAAAAGCCGACGCCGTAGGAGCCAGTCGAATCCGACGTTCCACAGAGCCGGACCGAGGACCGAGCCCTGTGGGACGCCGCACTCCACCCGATGGCGACGTATGCGAAGAGAGCACGTGCCTTTCCTCGAGGTACGCCTCTAACAGCCTTCGGAGATACGGAGGCACTCCATGCCACCGAAATGCCTCCTTCAATGTTTCGTATGAAAGATTGTTGAAGGCGTTCTTGATGTCGAGCGAGACCGCCAGAAGTACCTCCTTTTGGGCCACCGCTTCGGTGGCCAGAGGCTTCAGGGCGGCCAATGCATCGATTGTTGACCGGCCGCCCCTGGCCGTATTGACATCCGGACAGTCCCGGCCCGACTTTCTCGAGGTGCTGTACGAGACGGTCCACAAGCATCTTCTCGAAAAATTTAGCCGTCTCGTCCAGCAGCACCAGTGGTCTGTACGCAGAAGGGGATTCAACTGCGCGACCCTCCTTCCGCAGCAAGCACAATCTGCCAGCCTTCCATTGCTTCGGGAACTGCCCGGACCTCAAACACATGTTGAGCAGTTCCCGGAGTTCACTCTTGAGGTATTCTGCGGCGATACCGAACACAAGCCCCGGGACGCCGTCCGGGCCAGGCGCTTTCCTTTTCCCGTGAAGTTGCGAAAGGGCCACTTCCATTTCTCGGTCGGTGATGGGTGGAATTGTGGTCTCCACCTCCATCATCGACCGAGGAACCATTTGAGGGGGAACATGTCCCATAGAACGCGAGAACAACTCCCCCATTATCCCCGACAGGAAACCCGAGTCCATCAAATTCGATGATGGGAGCGCCACAGGCACGCAGTTTGTTCCGCGCCCGTTGATATGGGCGCCCCCACAGGTCCCGGTCGAGGCCTGCACGTAGCTCCTCACAAGCCCTCTCCTTCGCCTGGCTGATGGCCAGCTGCAAAGTCTTCTTCCTCGTCTTGTATTCTTCTCGCAGCTGACCCTCAAGGACGTCGTCCCGGTCAACTCTCTGACGATATCGAACGTAGGCACGCCGCGCCCGGTTAGAAGCCACCGAAGATTCGCAATCTCAGGTGACCACCACTACATCTGACGGCGCAGCGGCCTCCACCGAGCCCTTGGCGTCGCCGTATCGCAGATTGCCTCAAGGGCACTTCTCATTTGACGTGCAAGCCCCTCTATATCTGTGAATAACTGTCCCGTCCTGCCCCAACGCTGTGCTATGGCAGACCGAGCCATTTCCAGGTCGAGTTGACCAATGGCCAGAGAAATAGATACCGATGATAGCGAAGTATCGCCACCCTACCACAACATAACCATTGCCCTCTCCAGTGCAGAGAGGGGAGGGCCGGAACATCCTCTGGACAGAACAGCCACATCTTCGTTATTGTCCACCACCCAATTGGGTGAGTGAGGAACAAAATAGGGCTCACAGGCCACCACCAGGTGACCCGCTCTGGGAGCTTGAAGCGGAGGTCCAGGTAGACGCCTACCGGCTTCGTGCCACGGCGCGAGCCTAGAGTGCGCAGATCTCTGACAGAGAACTGGACAGAGTGATGGTGACGGCCTGGGGAACCTTGATTCAGCGATGAAAGGTAGATAGAATCCTCCGTAACAGGAAGACAAACAGTGGAGGCTGTTGGCCCACATCTATATCGCTGGATCAATAGACGACATCATGTTTATTCCTGCATTAGTATTTTGTGTGACGCAGTTAAATCACTAATTAAAATTGATAAAAACTTATTAATTTCTATACAGAAGCAACATTATCCACATGATCTATGTAAAAAAAACATCGAATATACGCTTATTAATATAGACCATAAAAAAATTAAAAAAAGCAAATAACGACAATCACGCAGTATTGAATTTTTTTTGCTAACTCCGCCCCCTCACTCCTGTAATCCCCGCGATGGCCTTTGCACGATGCCATTTTGTGTGACGCAATGAAACTACTAATTAAAATCGATAAAAACTTTTTAATTTATATACAGAAGCAACATTATCGACATAATGTCTGTGACCAAAATAGTGAATATACGCCAATAATATACGCCGCGCTGAGGCGGCCTCCCGAACTTGCGCGGTATAGTGCAGAACTAAAAAATACGGCAAAAATCACCCCAGCGACAAAATGGAGTCCACGCCAATATTTCACCCATGCGTTGTATCAACCATTTGGCTGCCTCTGGCTGAATTTGAGAGCTGGACAATCGTGCGTCCGTATAAATGATGCAACAAGTGAGTTGGATGCAACATCATCGGTAAAAAGCGCCATGTATGACGCAACATCACTTTGGGGATGTATATATATATATATATATATATATGTATATATATATATTAAAACTGTACAGTGAAGTATTATCTCACGTCAGAAAGTGAAAGGTGTGCAGAATAGTTTGCGCACCAAAATGTTACGAAGTCATTCGATCACTAGATTTTACTCCTCAAATTTTTCTCGTACCGGGCGCCTTATATGAAAATCGATTCTTAAGGAGTAAACTCCAAAAATATACTGAGGCCTCTGTCCGACAGTGGATGTCAACAGCTTAATGAATGTCTGCATTTAAATAAACTATTATGGGTAGTTCTTTTTTTTTCGGCTGGCTATGGTTTGGTACCCCACCAGATCCGTCCGGGGTGACAGAAGAGGCGGCGCGCGACCCCAATATGTAGTCTAAGCAACGAGTATCAAGTCATGGGTTCAATACTCACGCGTGACAATTCTTTAGGATTGTTACAATTTTTTTTTTGTTCTAAGTTTTAATTATTTAGCCACCGAAGACAAAGACCAGGTTCCGAGGGCTCGCTCGCATGGTCTATATAGTTAATTGTAGAGCAGGCCTATGGGCTCGCGCGTCGTTACTTCTTTTGTCCCGAACGGATTTAAAAGGGTGTGACCACACTACAGAGTTAAGTAATTCATATTTCTGTGGACCACACAATAACCAATCGCCAAAGAAAAGTATGAATTATGAAGTATCCTTTAATTGTCTTATAGTAAAAAGTCTAGAACATAGAGACTCCGGGACATTATTCCTTAGTGCCTCTTTAAAAATACTTTTTTTTAACTTATGATTATGATTGTTTATATAATCATACATACATACATATCGTCGGCTTAGAGTGTAAACCTGCTAAATCCATTTTTAACCAATAATACGTTTTACATACCATTCGAAAGAGAAAAAAATAATACACAGCTTTAGAAAAACAGTTAATGTCAGTTTTGACTTTATATTGACAAAAACGCATGATGAGTAAAACTGCCAAATCCATGGGCGCCAAAGTTTGGCGGCTAACTCCATTTTAACCGCCATTTTGTATTGAGTATTCGAAGCCAGCACATGTGTTTTATCAAATAATTATTTCAATTGTCATTATTGGTGCAAACGGAGGCTTGCAGATTTAAACATTGCAAAGGTATGTATTTTTTTTTATTATTTTATTATTTTTTCGCATTAACATCGTCAGAAATTGAAATATATTGATATTTAAAGCACAAAATCTTGGATTATACTTACCTAAGAAGGATCTATGTGAGATATGTGCTCTGTTTAAAGTTGGCAATAAGTTGCAAGAAGATTATTTAGAACATCAAAGTAAGAAAGAAGAAGCTCGAGCAGAAAAAGAAAAAGATAAAGCTGAAGAAAGCGTAGTTTTTACCGTTGACTTGCAGGCAGTTCTGATGGCACCTAAATCAAAAATTAGCAGTTTATACTATAGAACAAACCTCCAAGTACACAATCTTGCCTTTTATAATTTGAAGAACAAAGATGGCTATTGCTATTTGTGGAATGAAACCGAAGGAGGTTTAAATTCTGAAGAGTTTGCAAGTATATGGGTCAGTTTAATTGAGAACAAAGTTTTACCACAAAATGAACAAAAAAAGCTAAATAAAATAATATTTTATAGCGATGGTTGCACCTATCAAAATAGGAACAGTGTAATGGCTAATGCATTATTGTTAACGGCTATAAACCATAACATAACCATAGAACAAAAGTTCCTTGAAGTTGGCCATAAACAAATGGAAGCGGACAGCATTCATTCCTCTGTTGAGCGAGCTCTTAAAGACAAAAACATCAATGTTCCTGCGGAGTATATATCTATTTGCAGGTCAGCAAGAAAAAACCCTAGACCTTATGATGTGACTTACTTAGATTATAGCTTTTTCAAAAACTTTGATCAAGTAAAATTTTTTAAAAGCGTTCGTCCTGGACGTGGTGTAGGTGACGTTAAAGTTACTGATAACTCTTCAGTACACCCCTAATGGTGAAGTATTTTTTAAATTGAGATTCTTTGAGGATTGGAAAATACTTCTACAAAGAAAATCACCGACTGTAGTTGTTTTGCCTTTTGGCACCCTAAGAAATCAGTTTGTAACAAAAAGAAAAATTACCAAAAGGAAATTTGAAGACTTGCAATATTTGAAAAATACTTTACCTGAAGACTATCGTCATTATTATGATAATTTACTTCATGACTAGTCACTTATATTAATAATAATAATTGTTGAGACTGACTGATATCTGTACTTAATGTGATATTTTCTGTACTTTAATTTAGAAATATGAAGACTGAAACAGTTGTTTTATGTTAAGGGTATAAAATATTTAGAATTTAATATTTTTTAACAAGAGAAATATTGTTTTGTTATTAAGTTTGGTTTTAAAAATAAATGTTGTGATTATTTTCTAAACTTTAATCACAACAAATAATTTTGTTTAATGAGAAGTTATTATAAAAGAGCATTCTAGTTTCAAAATTAAATTCTGTGAAAATTTTCTAAAGTCATAATTTAATAATATTATTATATTCAGAAGAGACTAAAAGTCAAATGTAACTACATAATTATATAATAATAATTATGTTGTATTTAAATATATTTATTATAGTAAAAATGTGTTAAAGTAATAACTAAGTAAACTGCTAAGTTCTTTATTGAAATATTTACTAATTATTTAAAACCTGTTAAGTGACAAATGTGCTAATTAATAAATGAATACTGATTCTACTAACTCTTCTTTTATTTTAAAACATAAAAAATAAAGAAATACGCCAACTGTATAAAAGACGTTTCTTAAAGTTAATTTATATCTTTTTAAGAATGTTTTTTGTCTCTCCTGTAAAGTTACGTATTATGCCGTTAGCAGGTTTACACTCTAAGCCGACGATATCATCACGCCATATCCTTTGCATGGTAGGCAGAGAGAACAGAGTGCCAGAGAACTCTATCTTTGCATACTTCACTCGCTTCCTCAACATTCATAATTCTCTTCATACACGCTTGCCGGTTTCGGAGACTCTTGACTCCACCTTCCTTCAGTACATGACCGATCTGGTCTAGGTCAGTTAGTCTCAGTCTCCCCCGGTAACTACATTCTTCCACTTTCGCATTGTATATATTCTTAACCAGACGTTCATTCGGTATTCTTTCCACATGTCCAAACCATCGGAGCATTCCCTTTCGCATCTTTACACCAATACTCTCTTTCATACCCACTCGCTCTCTTACGTCGTCGTTACAAATGCGGTCGGTCAGCCTAACTCCACAGATTTATATAATCACACTAAAATAAAAAAAATATAATGGGAGGGCAATTAACCTACTATACCGCGCTGGTCAGACGTGTTGGTATAAGGTTTTGTTTTGAGTTTTCCTTCTCTCGCATAGATGTTATATGCATTTTATATCCCTTAGTCGTCTTGCACGATCACCCACGGGTAAGATATGGGATGGTGAATAGTATTCTTACTCCGTCACTACACGAAAAAAAAAAGAAAAAAGAAATGCATTTAAGGAAAATAAATTATCGGATTGTTTGATTGCAAAAAAGTATTGACCAGCAAATGCAAACGAACCGCGTTATTGGAGGGATAGAACAATATCTTAACCACTAAGATCTCTGTATATTTTTTAACCGACTTCAAAAAAGGAGGAAGTTCTATGTTTCATTGTATGTATTTTTTATTAATGGCGTTCACAAGATTTCGCCAATAACTCAATTTAGATTAAAAGTTATAGGAGTTAGGAAAGTAAAGATGCGAAAGGGAATGCTCCGATGGTACGGACATGTGTAAAGAATACCGAACGAACGTCTGGTTAAGAAGATGTACAATGCGGAAGTGGAAGGATATAGCTACGGGGGGAGACCGAGACTAACCTACCTAGACCAGATTGGTCACGTACTGAAGTAAGGTCAAGAGTGTCCGAAACCGGCGAGCGTGTATGAAGAGAATTATGAATGTTGAAGAAGCGAGTGAAGTATACAAGGATAGAGTTCTCTGGCACTCTGTTCTTTCTGCCTACCCTGCAAGGGATAGGGCGTGATGATATGTATGTATGTAAAGTAAGTTCTAAGAAAATTAACGAGTTAAATTTTGTTGTTGGTTTTCGAATTTTCGTTAGTTGATTTATCCTAAAAAGCATATGGAATGATTTATTCTTTGAAACTACTAAACGTGGATGACAATCAACAACTGAAAATAAAATTAAAATTAGAACAAAAGAAAAATGCTAAGTGCTAACTATAGTTTAATGTTGTTTGCGTTAACTTTGTAAATTAAATGATGACTTACATTCAACAACAAATGTTGTCACATGTTCGCTGTCACCAACAACGTTGTGTGCCACACATTTGTAACGACCAGCGTGTGTTTCAGCGACGTTTGATATATGTAGGACATTTTCTGATATCATCAGCGGCACAAACTTCGACTTGCCTTTAGCCATATACTGCCAAGTAATGGTCGGTATTGGCACACCTTTCAAAACGCTGTAAAATACCAATCATTATTACCAACACTCAGATTTCTCGCTGTCTACTGTTCGACCTTTTTTTTGTCTTTTAAAAGAACACCCGGTAATAAGAAAATAATCCTTGTATTGTGGTGGACTTTACAAATACAATTTAAAGGACAAAAATTAGAGCCAGAGTTAGAACAATAATTAGTGGATCACACAAAATGTTGTCCTGCGTAGAATCAACGACACTGCCATTGTATCAGGGGGAAAATATCATAATTAACAATTCGTCTCATACGATCACCCACGGTTAAGATAGGGGCTGGTGAATTGTATTCTTACACCATCACCACACAGAAAACTATATACTACTGTCTATTTTCTGAAATTTAGTCTTTATATTATTTTTTATTTTTAAAACTTCAACGGCAAAGTAGTCGGAGATTTTGACATAATTAAGCATCATCATTCCTTCAAGTCAAAACAGCTACCGTAGAGATTATATATGTAGTTACGTACGTGCATTTAATAGTAGAAGTTGAACCAGTTTGAACTGTTTTTAAAGTTTCACCGGATATCAAAGGCGCCTCTGAAAACAAAAATATAATTATTATGATAAATAGTCAAAATTAAAAAAAAAACTCTTATTCCCTAATTAAAAAAAAATCTCCAATTAATGGGACATATATGAAGTGAGAAGATTTTTTTTTTTAATATAACCCGAAGCTACTGTTCTTCTCTAGCTGATAAACATTCTACAATTATACATGGATCTTTTACAAGAAAAAGGCGAGAAAGCTACTCTTTCATGCAGACTAGATAAAATTCTAGAGGAATCGAGATTCCTTCTCTTGTAGTGAGGCTATCTGCTCATATCCTTTAATCATCTTTTATGAAACCCTAGGAATAGGAAGCTGTGAATAGTGTTCATACTAGAGGGAAGTTTCAGTTATTATTATTCCTTATCACCGTCATCATCAATATCATCATCACTGCTTATATAGATTTAATCGGGTAGATTGGAGGAACCAATCTAGAACATGGGCCTTTTAAACCACGCTCATTAGAGGTGTTGATCATCATCATTTTGCGCTTATCCCAATTACTTGGGGTCGATGCAATATGTCATCTTCTTCCATATTATGGAAGGGAATGGCTTATTGTATTCTTATTCCATCTCTACACGGAAGATTGTGATACTCTAACGAGTGATTGATATAATATACGAGTACTTACGAAGAACCTTAAGATGAAAAGAAGCAAGATCTGATCCAGCCACATTTTTAGCTTCACAGACATACGTTTGAGTATCATTCACGGATGGATCTTTAATCATGAGAGCACCATTCTCTAGTGAATATTTTTCGTCTGAAATAAGCAACATTGTCATTTTTTTTAATTAAATTAAATTATAAAAATAAAACATAAATACTCAAATTACTTAAATTTTTAGCATTCAATATGCTTAATTATTTATAAATACCCGATTACGAAGCAAAAAATTATGTCACAAGCGGGATTCGGTCCCGCGCCTATTGGAATTCCGGCCAATATTTCAAATTTTCCAGTTCAATATTAGAAGTGTATATCTAGCACGATTGGGCCGGAATCCCAATAGGCGCTGGTTCGAATCCAGCTTGTGACATCATTTTTCGCTTCG
This sequence comes from Lymantria monacha, assembly GCA_905163515.2. Lineage (NCBI taxonomy): Eukaryota > Metazoa > Arthropoda > Insecta > Lepidoptera > Erebidae > Lymantria > Lymantria monacha. The sequence goes on along the minus strand of LR991102.1, from coordinate 22,888,186 downwards.
AAATCGGGTATTTATAAATAGGTAACACAAATAATCAAAATTTTAACAAAAAACAAAGCTTCTTCAACTAGTAACCAGTGAACTAAATTGAAATAGTGTGGTCCTATTTAAGCATCAGCTTTCAAATAAAAAAAGAATCATCCAATAGGTTCACCCAGTCGAAAGTTCTAAGTTAACAAACATAAAAAATATACAGCCGAATTGAAAACCTCGTCCCTTTCTTAAGGCGGTTAAAAATCAGGATATTTTGAATATATATTCATAGTCATAATTTAAATTATAATATACAAGAATATTGCCATTTAAGATTTTAATACACATTATTTTAAAATAATATTAAAAATTACAGTCAAGAATTACCATATGAAGCATTTGACTGCAGAGATGGCGTAATGGTTATGATATCGACCTTCCGTATCAGTGTCGTGTGTTCGATTCCTACACAGGACAATACTTTGTGTGATCCACAAACTGTTGTTCTGAGTCTAGGTGTAATTTGTCTGCGTTAATTATATATTTGTAAAGTCCCCCGCAATACAAGGATTATTTCCTTAGTGCAGGGTGAGGTAAAAAAAAACTTTTTTATTTAAATATTTTAATGTATTAAACACCCTGTGCTTGTTCAAAATATATTTATTATATTATGTAAATAGCATAATAATATAATAAATATATTTTGAACAAGTAAGTATAGGGTGTTTAATACATTAAAATTATTAAAAAAAAAAATAGCTTTCCGTGTGGTGACGGAGTAAGAATATTAATCACCACCCCATATCTTACCCGTGGGTGATCGTACGAGACGACTAAGGGATATAAAACGCATATAACATCTATGCGAGAGAAGGAAAACTCTAAACAAAACCCTATACCAACACGTCTGACGAGTGCGGTATAGTAGGTTAATTTCCCTCCCACTACGGAGGAGGCCTAAGCCTAACAGTGGGACATTTATGGGCTGTGATGATGTGATGATGATGTAAATAGCAGTGACTTTATTGTACGATAGTTAAAAGTAATTCTAATGATATCGATTATAAATACAGATAATATATATTTTTAACACGCTTAAGCTAATTTAAGCTTTATTGTTTGAATCATTCATTTGTAGGTTTTTTTTTGGCAGCGGGCTATGAAGTGGTCATACATCGCTAAATCCGTCCGGGGTTACAGAATGAGCGTCGCCCGACCCCATAGAACCGCCCTACATGTATCTCTCTTCGCCGAGTGAGCGGGCCTTCGGAACCCGGTCTTTGTCTTTCGTGGCCCGCCCGGCGGTTTACCCTCATGGATTCATTTGTAGGTAACGGCATAATTGAATGCGATTTTCATCCTCTTAAAAACGTCGGACTGATTCGATCCTCTTCAAAAAGACCGATGATAATGCAATATTTTAAATAGTTTGTCTCAATATTCTTACTAATAAAAGAGTGATGCTTTTATTAGTTTTTTTTAAGTATCATTATTTAGATTACATAATATTTGTATTATACTTCATGAATTAGTTTAAAATATCTAGAAGACTTACTTGGTGATATGATTCCAAGCTCCGAGATCCATGTGACAGTAGGTTTCGGTAGACCTGTAGCTGTGCAGGGAATCCTCAATATTTTGATTTTACCTTCAACAATTTTGTAGGAGTTTGAAGTGACCGATGTAATTTTTGGTGGAGCTGGAAATAAGAAAAAACTAAATCATGCTTGGAATGGAAGCCCAACTGGTTGGGTTTGCGGATTGTAATTGTAGACAGCGGCCAAGCTATACCCTTGGTATAGTAAACGTACATGGGCAACAGTGACACTCACCATCAGGTGTGTTGCTAACTCGTCTGCCACCATAAGAAATAAAAAAAATATATTATTGTTTTTTTAAAAATTAGTCGAGAAGCTCATGTAACGAAGACATGGTATAAGGCTTTTTTCATCGTGCCTTTATACCTATGATAGATAACTTATATAAAAAGAAATATTTAAAATGTATATCCAATAATAATATCTGAAATTCTTCTTTTACGTGTGGTAAGAATACAATTCACCAGCCCCTATCTTACCTATGGGTGATCGTAAGAGACGACTAAGAGATATAAAATGTATATAACATCTATGCAAGTGAAGGAAAACTAGAAACGAAACTCTATACCAGCACGGCTGACCAGTGTGGTATAGTAGGTTAATTTCCCTCCCGTTTGGGGGAGGCTCGCCCAACAGTGGGACGTGTATGAGCTGAGAAAAAAAAAGAAGAATATCATTTATGACATTTATGCAAGTATTAGTACATACATGAAATAAAACTTTTTGCGTGGATTTTATTCGATTTTTATTTTGATTTTATATTTTCAGCGTCTACGGAAGGACTGTCTCAAACGTGTAATTTCAACATCATTGTTATTCCGCTATTATTTAAATTATTTAATGATTGCTGACGTTCATGCGATTATTAAACAGGTGTTTTCCTGTAATCATGAGCGCTGAAATGAGTTCATAATTTAAGGTAATTCAAAATCAAATAAAAACGTGCTAAATTCCGTAAAAAAAAAGGTTTTATTTCATATACCTAAGTCTAAAATAAAATAAAAAAATATAAGTAAAACAAATACTTACTTCTCGCAGATTGTGGTGTAACTGGAAATCTAGCTATATGTCTTACATCTTTACCTGTATATTTATCTTTACCTAATACCTGAAATAACACAAAAATTTATATATTTTTGTAATTTTATCAACTCGGACCAGATACGTCTCATTTCTGAGCTCGCAATAACAGACAAAGTGACCTACTTCATCACACTGGCAAGACGGGTTGATATAGGGTTTTATTTCGAATTATTCATTCTTCTTTTGCATAGATTTAATATGCAAATTTGATTAAATTTTATATGCAAATTTGATTAAATTGTATAAGCAAATTTGTTTAAATTTTATATGCAAATTTGATTAAATTTTATAAGCAACTTTGATTAAATTTTATATGCAATTTTGATTAATATTTATACGCAATTTTGATTAAATTTTATATGTAAATTTGATTAATTTTAGAATTAATTTTAAGAGACGGCTAAGGGTTTCCTTAGCCGGCCAGGTCAGCGGCCTGATTATACCGTTGATATTGCAAAGGTTGGCGGCAGTGACACTTACCATCAGGTGTACAGCTTACTCCTTTGTCACCATAAGCAATAAAAAGAAGATTTTTGTACTGTACGAGTATTGGAGTTGTCTAAGTACCGACCTCTTAATCGAGTGTAGGGGGACAGATTCCTACTCAGAACAATTCTTTGTAACATACAAATATAATGACAGACCAACCATCCACTCATCATCAGTCTGAGAGTAATTTAAGCTCGCTAATTGTATATTTCTATATCCTCTGCTATGGAAATATTTATTTCTTTGTGCAGTGATGTTTTAAAAACAAACCTTCTCTTGTGTAAATGTCTTTATATTATACCCATTACTTGCCTTATATAATATATAGCTGTGTGGTAGCGGCTAAGAATACTACCAACCCTTACTTTGCTCGTGGATGTCGTAAAAAACGACTAAGAGCCTTATAACGACCTGGGCCAATTCTATCTGATGCCGTTTGGTCAACAATTACATTCCCAAGGAGGGTTGATGTCTGGCGGCCGGTCATAAAACTTTGGCAATAACTTTTACAATATGTACTATGAAATAAGAGTACATATTGTATCGACCCCAAGTAATTGGGATAAGAGTGGGAGAATGATGAAATGATGAGTTGCCTTATGTAATACCCTCAGACAAGAAAGAGGTGTTGTATCCTTACTCCATTACCATATGGATTTTTTTAGATCAGTGAAAAATAATGTAAGACTTACAGCGATTTTGAAGACTTGAGATGGTGCAACAAACCACGAGGTCCTGTAGAAATGATAATCTATTTGTGTCAGTGATAAGTCATATTTACTGATAACATGTTCATCCATATCCAAGATCTGAACTGATATTATCTGTATTGAATGCTGCGGGTCACTTACAAATATAAAGAGACGAGTTACTGCATCTGGAAATAATAAAATAGATAGACTTTAGGAACTAGTCGTGAAGCTTTTGTAAAGGTTTTAATTACGGTTTTCGAATAAGGTTGTGGGGCTCAATATCACCCCTATTATGTATAATAGGGGTGATAACACATTGTGTTCTTTATATGGCAAATTCCATGTTAAGAATAACATGTGTCATTATTTTCTCATGAGAGCCCCAATAACGAGCTTAGGTCTCCTTCATAAGCGGAGGGAAATTGACCTACTATAACAATGCTGATCAGACAAGTTGGCATAGAGTTTTATTTCGAGTTTTCCTTCTTTTACATAGATGTTGATGTTATCTGTATATTAACTCCCTTAGTTAATTTTTAGGACATCCACGGATTAAATAGAAGCTGGTGAATTGTATTACAATAATTAAAGTAAATAAATTATAAATTACTGTAAGTAAATAATTACTGTATAGATGTCGTAGTGGTTAAGATATCGACTTGCCGTGCCAGTGCCATGGGTTAGATTCCTACGCAGGACAATACTTTGTGCGATCCATAAAGTGTTGTTTTGAGTCTGGGCGTAATTTGTCTGCGTTAATTATATGTTTGTAAAGTCCCTATAATACAAGGATTATTTCCATAGTGCAGGTTGGCGTCTTTATAGGCACCAAAGACGAGGATCGGGTACCGGTGGCCCGCTCGCACGGCGAAGAGAAGTGCTTGCAGGGTGGTTCTATGGGGTTGCGCGCCGCCTCTTCCGTCGCCCCAGACCGATTTGGCGGGTTGCGACCACATTAACAGTCCACCGCAAGAGAACAAAAAGTTGGGTTCTTTATCAAAAGAAATGAAAATAAAAAGAATCTCACCAGCAATGGGCTGAGCTAAAGTATCTTTAATATTTACGATATCATGTTCTGAAAATCCATATTCAAATGTAAAATTGGATCTGGTGACGATGGATAAAGTAGTTTGCGTCCAGCTTCCCGTCTGTACTGTATATATTCCAGGAACAAGATGGTTTAGTTTCAATATCTGTAAAAAGAGTTTTTATAAAAACTATAGCATCAGTGCTCCTTTTCTATCGTACACATTGCTATTGGCAATAGTTTTATGACCGGCCGCCTGCCTGACTGCAACTTTGTATGGGAATCTAATTGTTGACAAAACGACATCAGGTTGAGTTGGCTCAGGTCGATATATAGCTCTTAGTCATATTTTATGACATCCACGAGAAAATTTAGGGTTAGCAGTATTCGTAGCCGCTATCACACAGGCCAAAAATGCATAGCGGTTTAGATACTGATCTACCGTGCTTGACATCGTGGTTTCGAATCACAAGCCCGAAAACATTTTGTTTGAACCACAAATTGTTTATCGGACTCTAAATAATTTGTATCAATAGATTCATACAAGAATTATTTCATTAATGAAAAGTATTGCCATTTATAAAAAAAATGTTTTTACCAACGAAAAATGATTTCCACATGTAAGATTAGAACCCATATCTACTGGAAATTCGTTCCTATCTCTTACCAATTTAAATGAGCGTGGTTTCATATATCAACACCAAATTTTTTACTTGTATCTACCTCGTTATGGAGACGTTGCACACACCATCTATCGGAGCAGCGTTACAACTTTGTTCCGATTCAATACTCTAACTTTTCAGTTTAGAATTGTATTGAAACGATGACGCGAGCCAACGTGTCGTAATTATTGATATCGGTCCTTTTTTATTGCTGATGATAGCAAAAGAGTAAACAGTAGACAGTTGGAAAGTGTTACTGCCACCCATAGACCCTTGCAATACCAGTGATACTGCTAGGCCAAACCTAACCAGAAAGTTGGGCTGATGATTCTCTCGTTCACCAAACAAAGTGCAACAGCATATTGCCATTGCTCAGACGTTGTTTTTCTGCAAGAGTGTGGTACTATCCCGGACGGATTGGCCTCATATCTTACCCGTGGGTGATCGTACGAGACGACTAAGGGATATAAGACGTACATATGGTAACATCTATGCGAGAGAAGGTAAACTCGAAACAAAACCCTACACCAACACGTCTGACCAGCGCGGTATAGTAGGTTAATTTCCCTCCCATTACAGAGGAGGCCCGATCCCAACAGTGGGGCATTTATGGGCTGTGATGATGATGATGATGATCATTTAAAAAATATACAACTGTCAACATACCTTTACGTTGGAAAGCCATATAATCTGTGTCTCACTGTGCGTCCAAGTAATAGATCCACTAGGCCCTTCAATTGATAAAACCACATTAATACCGCTCACCGTAATTCTGACATACTCTGTATAATTGTAGATTTCGAACTAAAAACAAATTATTAACATTTTTATAAAGCTAAAATTCATTCTATGAATAATCAAATATTTTCGTGTGGTGTAATAAATAAGTATACAATTTACTATCCACTTTCTTACCCATGGTATGTCGTAAGGGACGACTAAGGGATATAGAAAGAAAGAAAGAAAGAAAAGTATTTATTTTGTGCCACAAAGGAGAGGACGTTAGGAACACACAGAAAAAGCAAAAAAGAAACCTTAAAATAAATAAAAAACACATAAAATCTATATACCAAATAAGGAGACATAATAATTAGATCGAGTGAATGTCTCAGCTGGGGCAGAAAAAAAGATAACTGGTCAGCAATTATTGTGATGTCAATGTAACACCACAACGCTGATTTTCAGCAATATCCTTTTTTTTCGACGTCAGACATCAAAGCCACCAAGTGGTGGTGCATTAGAAATAAAAAACAAAAGAAAAAATTGGCAAAAAATATACATTTGCAAAAATTGGCATAAAAATATGCGTTATATTCGTTTATAAGCAAGAGAAGGCTGGATATAAAACTTTAAACCATCTGATCAAGACTGGTCAATTATCTTCTTATTGTAGAGAATAACGATGTTGCGGATAAGAAGTTTCAGATCTCGGTTTCGGATATTCGGATTACCGAAAGTTTCGGATATTGGATATATAGGGAATTATACAATAGAAATGATTAGTTTTGTGATTATAGTATTATTTCCTTTTCAAGAGGCTTACGTCTTACCCTATCTGAAACGGTTATGTTTACGGTGCTCCTTCTTTTTCTTTGCTAGGCTATGCTCTGGCTAGACTCCATCCATTTCGTCCACGTCAAGGAAAGGGCGGCGTATGGCCCTATATCCCACAGCGTATCCTTTCCATCGCCATCAGGCCGGCTACTGCTACGGTTACAGTGCTCTATAACATCCCCAATGGAGGATATTCGAGCCATTTTGTGAAGAAGTTATCTCGATATTAACTCTCTTAGTCATCTTTTACGACATCCCCGACCAAGAAAGGGTGTGATGAATTCTTTCTTACATCTTCTGCGTCACCACACTCATCACTCATCGAGTTCCTAAGCTCCAAGCACTTTTTCAGCGATATTATTATTACATGTATAACTTACTGGTATATGTGGGTAGATATTCGCCGGTATTATTTTTGTTGTTATAACTGCCTTTTTATCCTTTATTTCGTCTTTTATTGGCTCGAAAACCTACATGAAAAAGAAATATTCGATTAGAGTCTGCTAATATTTATACGTGACAAATAAGGGAACGAGACTGCTATATGGCAGCTATGCTCCTAAAAATTGTTGATCGTCATCATCATTCTCCTACTGTAATCCCAATTGCTTGGGGTCGATACAATATGTACTCTTCTTTCATAGTACATATTGTAAAAGTTATTAGCGATAGTTTTATGACCGGCCATCTGCCAGATGTCAACCCTCCTTGAGAATGTAATTATTGACCAAACGGCATCAGATGTAGTTGGCCCAGGTCGTTATAAGGGTCTTAGTCGTCTTTTACGACATCCACGAGCAAAGTAAGGGTTGGTAGTTTTCGTAGTTGCTAACATACAGCTATCCTAAAAATTGTTGATAACAATTTATTATGTATTTTATAAGGCAATAAATATGCTCTAATGTTTTGAAGACTATTTTTTTTACATAATACTAAGAAAAAAGTATTTGAGTCATATAGTATTTGGGCTTCACAAAGACTTAGCTAAAGGGCGCATCACGACTTCTATAAAAATCAATTGTTACAAACAATCGCATAAAAACATGTTTCTGCTTGGGAATTGAACCAATGAAACTAATTACCAGGGAATTTCATTAAATGTTAACAAATGTCAACAAATTTGGTAAAATACAGCGTATCTCGAAATACCAAATGTTAGTAGTTGAGTCATCATTCTCCTGCTCTTATCCCAATTACTGAAGGTCGAAGTCATTTATACTCATACATATTGCAAAAGTTATTGGCAGTAATTTAATGATCGGCTGCTAGCCTGACGTCAACTCTCCATGGGAATGTAATTATTGACCTAACCTTATCAGATGGAGTTGTTCTATGTTGATATGGAGCTCTTAGCCGTCTTTTACGACATCCACGATTTAAAAGTGGTAGGAACACGCTGTTGACAGTTTTCTGTCTATAGCTACGGGCTGGTCCGTCGCGTAGTACCACACTCTCGCAGAAGATCGATGTTTGAGTAATGGCAATGTTCTATTGCGCTTTGTTTGGTGAGCGAGAGAGCTGGAAGCCCAACTGGGTGGATTTGAGGTTTATATTGGTAGGCAGCGGCCTAGCTATACCTTTGATATTGCAAAGGATCCACGAGCAAAGTAAGGGTTGGTAGTATTCGAATATCAAAGCTCTTACCCCCGTATTCTAAGTCGTTACCTCGAAACTTCCTCGACTCGACTCACCTTCAATGAGGATGTTTCGTATTCACAGTTGTCATTTTCATCCTCACCTTTAAACATTTCCTCAAGTGAGGTAAGGTTGAGTCGAGGAAACAATTGTCAAAGTAAGGTACATTGCGATACGCCTTGAGGATATCTTAGGGAGGTTTTCACATATAATCTATTGTCAAATTGGGATGAGTTTATTGAATATTTGTATGATAATTCATACAATTATTTATCTCGACGCTATTTGCATTCTGCAAAAAAACCTAAAGGTATATGACATGAATTTTCAAAAAGGTTACGAAAATGTAACAGACAACTACGCTTACCAATTCCGCCCACTATATAAGTGCTAACCGCTTTACTATTTTATGTAACAGGAACCTTTCAAGTGAGTGGCTAAAATTATAACTTTGATTGGAGTAGGCACTACCATAGTAATCGTTATTTAATATTTTCAGATAATTTTTTTCATAATTTGCATAAAATCAGCCAATCAATAGCGTCAAGAATTGTGACCAAAGTTGCCAATGCTTTAGTTTAAGTAAGCGTAAAAATATTATTTTACCGTATCGCAGTATTTCCTGGTGTAGGTAATACGATTTATTGATTGATCTCATATACAAATAAAAAATCCATTTTTTTCGTTTGGGCAAGCCAGAGAACAAAATGTTACCACCAATTTTTAAAGTGCCAACATAATAAAGCAAATTTCCTTAAATTTACGACGACATTCGTGACGTATTACCTCCACTCTTCCTTACTAGAGGAATTTCAAAATTTCCTCAAGTTTACGATTATGAATACCGATGTTGAGGAAGGTTCGAGGCGATCCTCGAAACTTCCTTAGCTGAGTGTGAGTGGAGGCGATTTCGAGGTTACGACTTAGAATACGGGGGTTAGTCGTCTTTTACGACATCCACGAGCAAATTTAATGTTATTAGTTTAGTATTTGAAAGCTATTGAGGTAAATTATTCTTACCCAGGGTAAATCCTTAACAGGTATATTAAGAACTAATCCTGAGCACTCTGCTGCTATATCATAATACACTTGATAAGGAGGTGCCCATTCATCACCTGTGCAATAACCAGTTAATACAAAAACGACCTGAAAAATATATGATTTTTTAAACTAGTGAATTGCCACAATATAATAATTATCATAAATTAAATGTTTAATATAACTAAACATCATCATCATTCTTCTACTCTTATCCCGATTACTTGGGGTTGATACAATATGTACTCTTGTTTCATAGTACATATTGTAAAAGTTATTGGCAATAGTTTTATGACCGGCCGCCTGCCAGACGTCAACCCGTCCTTGGGAATGTAATTGTTGACCAAACGACATCAGATGGAGTTGGGTCAGGTCATGGCCATTATAAGGCTCTTTTACGACATCTGCAAATATTTTTTATTTTTTCGTATGGTGCGCAGTAAGGAAACAGTTCATCTTCTCGCTTGTCAGAAAAACTCTATTTGAACTTGAGAAGAAAAACTCGATATAAAGCTTCTGAATATCGCGAAATAGTACATAAATCTCCATCTCACAGTGGAAGGCGCCTTAGACTAATAGTAGGACGTATATGAGTAGAGATGGTGATGATATCTTTGGATTGCTCCCAAATACAAACGATTAAGATTAAAAAATACACCAAAAACATGGAGTCGTGATCATCATCTTGCTCTTATCCCAATTACTTTGGGTCGACGCAATATGTCATCTTTTTCCATACGATCCTATCAGACGTCATCTCTGTAGTCACACTCAGACTATCGATGCCATGCCTCACGCAGTCCATACATCTTTTCTTTGGTCTTCCTTTACACCTAAAGCCTTCATCATTCATACCTAAAACTTTTCTCACAACATTACTTTCATCTCACCTCTTCACATCTCCATACCATTTCAAACGTTACAAAAGATTAAGTCTTAAAACTAAAAATATTAAACAGAGTACATCATAAAATACCTGAGTTTGTTTCTCTTGACACATTTTTATAATATCATTTTTCTTTAAATAATCTTTAGCTGAGGAATCTGTGAATAGATAAACAAAAGATCCCGGTTTACTATTTTCAAGTGCTAAAGATAGACCAGTCATAGCCATTTCCGGACAATCCCAGTTATTATATCTATTATGTACATGTACAGCGTTTATTCTTGATTTAAAAACATTACGATCTTTGGTAACGATCTCCAACATGGAATCTGAAAAAAAACATATAAAGATTCATAATAAATTTATTATACGCACGGTGGCTGAATGCGCAGGTCTTCTTGGCCAGGATTCAGAAAATGAGTTTCCGAAATACTTAAATATTGGTTTATTGGAGTTTACTCCTTAAGAATCGATTTTCATATAAGGCGCCTGGTATGAGAAAAAATTGAGGAGTAAAATCTAGTGATCGAATGACCTCGTTCGAACGTTTTTGGTGCGCAACCTATTCTACGCACCTTTCACTTTCTGACGTGAGATAATACTTCACTGAACAGTTTTAATAAATGTAAATAAAAATATATATATTATTTTTAGTCACACGAGCTTTTTTGCGCCTGTTTTGATAATCGTACTTAAGGAGTAAACTCCAGTCGTGCGTCGGAGCTGATACACACACTTTTTTTTTCTTAGTTTTACAATAGGTTTACAAAATATAATGTAAATAAGTTGGTAGCTCATTGCGCACTGATTTTATGAGTCTGGATCGAAGAACCAAGAATTTACACATGCTCAGACAACACATTGCTGAATTTATTTGAGTAGGCGTTGATACTAAGCAGTGACAGGGCATGAATACTTCTCATCACCCCTAGCCTGTCCATGGTGTATCGTCTCTTACGAATAAGGGATATAATATCTATGCAAGAGCAGCATTTTTTTTACACACCATCCTCTATATTACCCGTGGGTAATCGTAAGAGACGATTAAGTGATATAAAAGAAAACTCGAAACAAAACCTTATACGTCTGACCAGCGTGGTATAATAGGTCATATACCCCCTCAAGCCCATCAGTGGGACATTATATGAGCTGAGATGATGAAACACCACCCTGCACTAAGGAAATAATCCTTATATTGTCTCTCCAATAACAATTTAATAATACTTTACTTTCTAATGAAAAATGGATAAATGTATATTGTTATTATTATCTATTATTTCAATAAAAAATTTTCGGATCCGAGTGGTCGGACCCAGCCGGCTATGTGCCGAACACTCAGATCATACTACTACAATATAAACGGGACGCTTGCTCGGAGCCGAGTGGGAGGCGCCGGTACTATAGCGCCGCCCCACTCGGATCCAAATGGTGAGCATGCGGAATGTGTCTAAGGGTTTTATTTTACTGGTCTGTTTAAAATTTCAAATTATTGCGCTATGCTATTTGAAGAAGATTCATAGCTATTGCCTCATGTACCGTAAGCCCGCCGCCAAAAAAAAAATACGCTATTGCCTCATTGGACTTAAATTTACTGAGGTCAATGTTTTTCCTTGATTAGCATCTCGGGTACCTATACGAAAAAAAATGTTACTGGGGTTTTTTAAACAGGTAAATCTTAGTAGAGATATGACGTGTATAGTATATTTTTACCCAATTACGGCGAATTTAAAAATAGATTTGCATTTCACCGGTATCTATGTATGTATGTGTGATCATCTGTTCTTTCATAACTTCTAAACTACTTATCTTAATTTGATGCTTGAAGCGTTCTGATCATTAGCTAGCTATAAGCTATATACCGGTAGAACAAATTGACTAGGCTTATTTGTTTTTTTTTATAGTTGTTTATTTTAAAACAAATAGCTGAGGTCAATGCCCTTTCATCTCAACTATTGTGTATATAAAAACATAATTTTATATTATATCCAAGAAAATAACGGTGATCAATGCTAAGAAGATGATATCTGACCACGATGATTATGATTCATCATCATCATCATCACAGCCCATAAATGTCCTAGTGCTGGGCTCGAGACTCCTCCGTAATGACAGGGAAATTAACCTACTATACCGCGCTGGTCAGACGTGTTGGTATAGGGTTATGTTTCGAATTTTCCTTCTCTCGCATCATCTATGCATTTATATCCCGTTATATACGTTTTATATCCCTTAGTCGTCTCGTACTATCACCCACGGGTAAGATATGGGGTGGTGAATAGTATTCTTACCTCGTTACCACACGGAAAGATGATTATGATTAAATATTATAAATTCCAATAAACTTAAATTAGAAGATCAGTGTGAGTACGAATAATAATTCGCATAATTAATAAAGTTTATAAGCCTAGCAACGCCAGATTTATATACTTTGAAAACTTATGTTCTTAAAGCTACACCTAGACGAGAAATTATCTGTTCTTTTAAATAAAAATATTAATCCACCATCATCATCTCAGCTCGGCTTGAGCCTCCTCCATAATGGGAGGGAAATTGACCTACTATACCTTCTGATCAGACGAGTTGGTTTTAGTTTGTTTCACTCGCAGGGTTTAGTTTCGAATATTCTTTCTCTTGAATATATGTTACATGCGTTTTCTATCCCTTAGTCATCTCTTACGATCACCTATGGGTAAGGTAGAGAGGGTGGTGAATTGTATTCTTATTCCGTTACCACACGGAAAGATTTTAATGTACACACATACATACATACAGCGTGATGGTATACGCCATATCCCTTGCAGGGTAGTCAGAGAGAACAGAGTGCCAGGGAACTCTATCCTTGCATACTTCACTCGCTTCCTCAACATTCATAATTCTCTTCATACACGCTCGCCGGTTTCGGAGACTACTATTAGATTTTAATGTAAATATTAATTATGAAAAAGTGTCTTTTATTAAATCGCATTTAATATTAATATATATAGATATATATTTTTAATGCCAAAAAGGCATCTCGGCAAAGGCTCCGACAATTTCCATAAAATTTTGTATGCTATAGATTTCGGGGGCGATAAATTAATCTAGTAAAGTTTTATTTATAGAAAATTACGCATTATTTCATGTAATGAAAATTAAAAAATACAACTTACAAGAACTTGATTACGAGCGAAAAATGATTGTCGCACAGCACGATTGGAATGGATTTGCCATAAGTATGGGTTCCTATCCAATGTGTGATAACCATTTTTCGCTCGTAATCAACTTTTTTGTCGTTGCTTATTTTGATTAACAGCACAACTGATGGTAAATCTCAATGACGCCCATGGACCCTGAAAATACCAAGGGTATAGCTAGGCCGCTGCCTACTAGTACAAATCCCTAACCCACCCAGATGGGTTTCGGGCTTTCTCGCTCACCGAACAAAGCGCAATAGCACATTGCCATTACCCAGACGTCGATCTTCTGCGAGAGTGTGGTACTACCGCGGACAGACCAGACCGCGGCTGTAGATAGAGAACTCTCAACAGCTTGGTCCTACCACACTCGTAAATAATTAAGTATATTAAATGCTAAATTTAAGTAATTATAACACAATTTACTAAAAAAGCTACCGTTACCGTACCGTATGATTTGGATAATCATCATCATCATCTCAGCTCATATATGTCCCACTGTTGGGCTCGAGCCTCCTCCATAATGGGAGGGACCTTGACCTGCTATACCACGCTGGTCAGATGTGTTGGTATAGAGTTTTGTTTCGAGTTTTCCTTCTCTTGGATAGATGTTATATGCGTTTTATATCCCTTAGTCGTCTCGTACGGTCACCCATGGGTAAGATAGGGGGTGCTAAATTGTATTCTTACTCCGTCACCACACAGATAATAATTATTATTAATATTAGATAATAAATAGCCAAGCAGATTTACTTACATGGGTCATTGAACGTTACTAACACCATATTCTCAATTTGACTTCCTTTCTCCTCAAACACAACTTTTGTAATCGAATCAGTACTATCTTTCACATGTTCTATTACGTCCGTCATAGATAACGTATTATCTATGACGTATGTTAAACTGCCTTTGCCGTGACATGACGTTGTGAAAAAATAAAAAAAAATAAGTAACATAAAACGCGGTCCGCAATACGCGAACATTTTGAATCGATCTTGAATCACGACTGTAACTTAACCAAGTGCGTCACTATTTATTATACAAGGTGAGATTTTTAAAATAAAATAATTTCCTTTTATCCCTATATTATTGCATATTGATGACATCATCATCATCATTATCATCATTATCCTCACAGCCCGTAAATGTCCCACTGTTGGGCTCGGGCCTCCTCCGTAACGGGAGGGAAATTAACCTACTATACCGCGCTGGTCAGACGTGTTGGTTTAGGGTTTTGTTTCGAGTTTTCCTTTTCTCGAATAGATGTTATATGCGTTTTATATCCTTAGTCGTCTCGTACGATCACCAACGGGTAAGATATGGGGTGATGAATAGTAAGAATAAATCTTTATTCGCATACAATAGAAACAAATCTTTATTCGCATAATATAAATAAATCTTTATTTGCATACAATTATTTTATATGGTGCTGTGTGGTGGTTGCGAATACTACCAACTCTTATATTACACATATTGTAACAGAAGATTAAGAGCTTTTTATGTATCTGGGTCAACCACATCTGATGCCATTTGGTCAATAATTACATTTCCAAATAAGATTTGACATTAGGCAGGTGACCTTGTATAAAACATTTTTTTTTTGTTTCTGGTGGCAAACGAGCAAGCAGCACACCTGATGATAAGTGTCAGTGCTGCCCATGGACCTTTGCTATAAAAAGGGGTATAGCTGCTGCCTACCATTAAAATCCCTAAATCCACCCAGTTGGGCTTCCGGCTCTCTCGTTCACCGAACGTAGCGCAATAGCACATTGCCAGTACTCAGACGTCAATCTTCTGCGAGAGTGTGGTACTACCGCGGACGGACCGGCCCGCGGCTGTAGACAGAGAACTGTCAACAGCGTGGTCCTACCACTACTAAAACATCTGCCTTTGATTACAAAGACTAATATATTAATATTCGATGCGAGAGGATGTACTCCTCCTTTTAAGTCGACCTCAAGTAATTGGATTAAGAGCAGCAGGAAGATGGTAAATATCTATATACTTACATACCGCATTTTGAAATGAATACTTGTCTTGGAGAAAACTTTATCCTTACCATAGCCTATATACGTTCCACTGTTCAATGGGAGAGAAATTGACTTGCCACACGACGCTAATCAAACGATTTGGTATACAATCTTAAATGGCCTTTATCACTAAGATCAGAGTCATTCTGTTTGCAGGGATATTTCTACAAAAAAAAAAATCCGATATCTAGGCAAAAAGTGAGCAGGTCACTTCCCTTGTCAGATCGATATCTGTGACTAGAATCATCATCATTTCAGCTCATATATGTCCTACAGCTGGGCTCAAGCGTCCTCCACATTGGGAACAAAATTGATCTACTATATACTACGCTGATCAGACGTGTTGATATAGGATTTTATTTCGAGTTTTCCTTCTCTTGCACTGATGTTACATGCTTGCGTCTTTTAGTCGGTTTTTACCATCACTCACGGGTAAGAAAGGGGATACATTGTATTCTTAATCCATCACCACAAGGAAAATATGTGACTATAATATCATTATTTATTTGGATTATTGATGTTAGCTGATAGTTGCTTTTTGGAAAAATCTCTCTATCAACCCATCTCTCTCTTATCTAGTTTACTATCACATTCTGGCAGAAAATTTACGTTTGAATAGTAGCAATTGGTCACTGCTCTTCACTTGATGAGTGAGAGAGACGGAAGTTCAATCTCCGCCTTATAGTAGGAACTACAGATCCTTTATTATTGCAAAGTTCCTTGAGTGGCAGTGGATTTGATAGCACGTCATAAGTCATCATTCCCCTATTCTTATTCCAATTACTTGAGATCCATACAATATGTACTCTTCTTTCATAGTACATATTGTAAAAGTTATTGGCAATAGTTTTACGACCGGCCGCCTGCCAGACGTCAACCTTCCTTGGGATTGTAATTGTTGACCAAACGGCATCAGATGGAGTTGGCTCAAGTTGATATAAAGCTCTTAGTTGTTTTTTACAACATCCACGATTTAAAAGTAGTAGGACCGCGCTATTGATAGTTTTCTGTCTACAGCCGCCACAGTAGTACCACACTCTCGCAGAAGATCGACGTTTGAGTAATGGCAATGTTCTATTGCGCTTCGTTCGGTGAGCGAAAAAGCTTGAAGCCAACTGGGTGGATTTAGGGTTTGTATTGGTAGGCAGCGGCCTAGCTATAACTTTCACGAGAAAAGTAAGGGTTGGTAGTATTCGTAACCACTACTACACAGCGTATATCACATACGCGCTACCACATAGCTCGTATTAAGTAATAAAAAAAAATGTCGGACTACTAGTTTACCGTTTTTTGTTGAGTCCAATATGATTGCGAATACTAAAGTCAAGGCCAATGACGTTGATTATATGATTCATTTTTGTACAATTTTACCGCACAATTCATTATAACTGTTCTTACGAAATCCATTCAGGTGGGAGTTACGCGTCTATTGATATGAATAATACGCAATATTATTATGAGTATGAATTACTGTTTCTTAGTAAATCCATCTGGTTTATACCGGTGTTCATAGTTCATATTTGTGTAAGCGCGTTTAGTAATCTTTCCACTTAATGATTTCGGTTGTTTGTGTGTAATATATACTCGTAGATATGACAAAAAATGATTTAACCGGCTTCAAAAAAGAAGGAGAATGAATTTTTTAACCTATTCGTAAAGCCTATATTCAAAAGTGAATAATATTAGGCTGAATAGAAATAAAAAAAACTAAGAAGGCTTTTTTTTTCGATATTCCTAACCATAAAAGCCGTGCCGTGTTATAGCTACTACGAATACTATCAACCCTTACATTCTTCGCGGTGTCGTAAAAGACGATGAAGAGCTTTACATCGACCAGGGCTGTAGTGTATGCGTATAATATTATAATTACACGTTTAACTCCCACAATTCTTACACGACCGTTCACCACGACCCGCAACGCACAAGTGTCTCGCGACAAGTCTCTATCGCGCTTTTATACCCACATATTATTCGATCTACCCACATTCCAAATTATATTGACTATACATACACTACATCTCCCCCTTGTTGTTTTTTTTTTTTTTAGCAAATTCTTAATTAACGAACAAGTAGACATACTGCTTAAACACATTACTTTGTTACTTAGAATCTACCTTTACTTTCAAACTTCAAATTTAAATCGATATGCCATTCAATATTTAATTTTCTGAGAAAGAAACTGATTAATCTTCTCCGATGGTTGCAACGGTAGTTGCGATGGTTGTTGTCTCTGATGGCACCTGTCTTTACTATGGTTAATAGATTGATTGATAATAGTATCAGTAGGAAATGGATCTTTAGAATTACAACGTTGCACGTAATGTAAAGACGTATGATGCCTACCTTGGTTCACTAGCCTCCATTTTACTAAGTGTCCTTTTCCTTATTAGTTTACAAATAGAAGTCTGTGTGAAAGATACGTACCACATCTGTTATACATACCACATTTTCTCCTGGACCACACAATGAACCATCACTCGTAGAAACCGAATCCAGGACACAAGACTGCACTCCAGCGCCGTGAAATATGTCTCAGTCCCATAATTAGATGCACAAAAACTATATATAATATAAAACAAAATCGCTCCAGTCTCACCACCCACAACCAACCCAAGAATATCTCCATTCCCGGTCTTGCCCTCGTTGGGAACAGGACAACATATGTTAAAATATGATAAGAAAAACAACATTTCTCATCAAGATCAGAGAAAATCATCAATTAAAACATCAGTCCAACGTTCTCTTCCTCATAGAACACACATATACAACAAAACGCAACCGACAGCCCGCGCAATGATGTCCATTTTATTTTGTTCCGAAAATACCATAAAGCTTTGAAACCAAATTCGACCTATCGATGTTTTTCGAATGCGAGCTCCAAGCGCATCATTACAACGAATCTTACTGCGTGGAAACCATTATCATCAAAGCCCTGACCAAGAAGATCCACTCCTTCCCGACAAAACTGCAACGCAATTAAGACTCGAAACATCGCGAATGAAAACACAGAAGAAGAAGGCGGAGGCACTGCATGGGAAGAGCGCCGCGCCAGTAAAGCCCGAGTCTGTGCCTCTGAATCCAAAAGTAAAATGAGGCTGCCCCTGAAACGGCTCGGCTAATAATACGAGCAAGCAGCATCATACAAGCAGATCCTACAGATCAAGAACTAGATAATTTCCGACGTGCAAGAAGAAACGTTTCTGCGTCTGATAACAAAAAAAAAAAATGAGCATATATCAAGGCGCCTCTTCATCTCGTTAGCACGTTACTAAACCATTTGATTTTCCAAATGTCTATATGTTTTATATTTATTATCATGAGAACCACCCTTACAATCTCGAATCTATCTAAATCCGATCATTCACCGACTGCTAGGTGGAACGAAGCTTGCCGGATCGCTAATAGATAATATAAGATCCTTAACCTATTACTTTCAATCGAATGAAGTCCAATACTCCAATTGAATGGATTCTCAATACCTCCAATCGAATGAAGTCCAATACTCCCAATTGAATGGATTCTCAATACCTCCAATCGAATGAAGTCCAATACTCCCAATTGAATGGATTCTCAATACCTCCAATCGAATGAAGTCCAATACTCCCAATTGAATGGATTCTCAATACCTCCAATCGAATGAAGTCCAATACTCCAATTGAATGGATTCTCAATACCTCCAATCGAATGAAGTCCAATACTCCCAATTGAATGGATTCTCAATACCTCCAATCGAATGAAGTCCAATACTCCCAATTGAATGGATTCTCAATACCTCCAATCGAATGAAGTCCAATACTCCAATTGAATGGATTCTCAATACCTCCAATCGAATGAAGTCCAATACTCCCAATTGAATGGATTCTCAATACCTCCAATCGAATGAAGTCCAATACTCCAATTGAATGGATTCTCAATACCTCCAATCGAATGAAGTCCAATAGTCCCAATTGAATGGATTCTCAATACCTCCAATCGAATGAAGTCCAATACTCCAATTGAATGGATTCTCAATACCTCCAATCGAATGAAGTCCAATACTCCCAATTGAATGGATTCTCAATACCTCCAATCGAATGAAGTCCAATACTCCAATTGAATGGATTCTCAATACCTCCAATCGAATGAAGTCCAATACTCCCAATTGAATGGATTCTCAATACCTCCAATCGAATGAAGTCCAATACTCCCAATTGAATGGACGTCTTTCACCTCCAATTGAATGGACGTCTTTCACCTCCAATTCAATGGACGTCTTTCACCTCCAATTGAATGGACGTCTTTCACCTCCAATTGAATGGACGTCTTTCACCTCCAATTGAATGGACGTCTTTCACCTCCAATTGAATGGACGTCCTTCACCTCCAATTGAATGGACGTCTTTCACCTCCAATTGAATGGACGTCTTTCACCTCCAATTGAATGGACGTCTTTCACCTTCAATTGAATGGACGTCTTTCACCTCCAATTGAATGGACGTCTTTCACCTCCAATTGAATGGACGTCTTTCACCTCCAATTGAATGGACGTCTTTCACCTCCAATTGAATGGACGTCTTTCACCTCCAATTGAATGGACGTCTTTCACCTCCAATTGAATGGACGGCTCTCACCTCCAATTTAATAGACGGCTCTCACCTCCAATTTAATGGACGGCTCTCACCTCCAATTTAATGGACGTCTACCGTTTCCAACTAAATGGAGATGGATTTTTTTATCATGTTTAAGTTATTCATTATATTAAATTTCTACGTACTTGTAATTTTATAGTCAAATATTATGGTATTCATATATAAGAATTGTCCTTATATTACAAATGACTATGTTGACTTCATAAACACACTAGGCAATCTGAAGTTAAATTAAATAATTTAAGAGTATAATATCACTGTAATTGGATATATAAATGAACAATACTGATACATTTGTCATTTATTTAAATGCATGAATATTATTTAATGTATGTGCATTTTATAAGACAGGTAATCAGTAAACGTATATATATTTTTTTGTACTACTAATAACATAAAATGCTAGTTTAGGTCCTTATTAAAATATTATAGACGTAAATTCCATTTTCTGCATCATTAGCATTGTACTGCTCAAAATAAGTTTGCTTCTATGAATATAAGTACCTCTATAACGAAAGTAGTGTAACTCAGTTTTTTACTAGTTATGTCCAGGTTATCCTTGACATAGAACTTAATTTCAAACTCCTAATCCAAGTGTATTTTATGATAATCTAAATGGTAGCTTTGAACACAAAATGTATTGTTCCCTTATCCATTCCCATAGGTTATATTTAAAGCTATCACTCACTTATAATGATGGTAGGTAGGTGTAGATACTATTTATAAATTACGTCACGTTTCACTGGTTTACCATTTAACTTCTTGTATTTTTATTTTCTTAGAAATATTCACTCTTATTGCCTTGAATAACTTATACCTTTACAATTATTTTAATGGTTTTATAGTTGTTTCGAAAGAATAATTGTAAGTTACCTATCTTCTTATCTTTCTTATTTTCTCTTTTTTTTTTATTTCCACTCTTTAGCTCAACCTTTACAGTTTAAATAAATTGATGTTTGTAACTATCCATAAACAGATAATATGTTCGTTCTAGTTTTTTATAGAACTACCTATTTTTATATGTACGGTCCTGATTATTACCGGACTACAATTTTGTCTTTGTTTTAATTTTGTTCTAAAAGGTTATTCAGGTATTTGATGAGCCAAAATTCTATCCTATAATTTTCAGCAATGCCCATGCAGCAATTCCTCAATGGTTGCCAAAATAATAGAAGTTTAATATTTTTACACTGTTTAAACTATGTCACCTTTTTTATTTTGAATACATTTATATTCGAATCGTAGGTATTTATTTATTCATTTAATCAATTTTCTTATTGCTAACCGTGTAGCAATAAGACAAATAGCGTATTAGCCTACGACCTGATTTTAAGCTTGTTGAACTTAATAGTAAGTAAACATGAATGATACTAGAACCAAATATATTGATTATTATTTTTGCGTGGCTATTACTGAATAAGTAACAGTATAACAACAACATATCGCTATTTATATTATTGTAAATTTGCATGGTTTTTTTTGAAAATCAGTTATAGTTTTATAACTGTATAGCCACATTACATTTTTGTACTGCACGAGTTAAATACATCGACTATTATTTTTGAGTGGCTTTTTCTGAAAACTAATGATAGCGTTATAACTGCATAGCCATATATTTATGTACTGCACTAGTTAAATACATAAACTCTTATTTTTTGGCGTAGCTTTTGGTTTATCCTCGTCGCCATTTGTAGTGTATGCGTATAATATTATAATTACACGTTTAACTCCCACAATTCTTACACGACCGTTCACCACGACTCGCAACGCACAAGTGTCTCGCGACAAGTCTCTATCGCGCTTTTATACCCACATATTATTCGATCTACCCACATTCCAAATTATATTGACTATACATACACTACAAGGGCCAACTCCATCTGTTGAAGTCTCGTCAACAATTACATACCCAAAAAGAATTTCAAGCAGAGGGCCGGTCATAAAACTATTGCTAATAATTTTTGCAATATTTACGATGGAAAGAAGTACATATTTTTTTTTTTTTTTGTTCACGCTGTGGAAATGCATTTGCGCACTAGCCCTCGCCGGTGACAGACGAGGGGGTGTGTGGGACTCGCCGGTCAGCTGGTTCGACCGAAATACCCACTAAAACCACAGCGGTCCCTTCCGCGCTTTTACGGGATGCCGGAGAGATCGTCTATTGACATTCTATCCCCGACACCCCAACGCTAGGCCATCTGGCCACGTCCAGTCGACAGTCAAGGCGGCGAGAGGAGATGCGCGTAACGGCGCCTCCGCCTTCCTGGCCGCCGCCTACGGAGCGAGTCTGCAGAAGCAAATGCCTCACGCATCCGCTCCGCGGCCTCCTTCGAAGAGATGACCTCCTCACAGAAGGAGGCCATCGACGACCAGCACCTGTCGCTGTCAAGCATCTTAGATATGATGGTCAACAACGACAGGTCTATTCCTATCACCGCCGACAGGTCGTGGCGCTGAGGCCCCCAGGCGGGACATACCTCTAGGGTGTGACGCGCATCATCAGTTAGCGCGCCACACTCATGGCATCCAGGGGCCTCTTCCCGTCCGATTCTGTGCAGGTACTTACCGAAGACCCCGTGTCCGGTAAGTACCTGCGTCATCCTGAAGGACAAGTTGCCGTGCCTTCTCTTCATCCAGCGGTGGAGGTGGGGCGCAATTGCCTCAACGGTCCCCCGCCCTGCTACAGGGGACTCTAATTCCTCCCTCCACCGCCGTATAATTGCCGCTTGAGCCGCTTCTCTTGCCCTAATCAATTCCCCCACGGTAATATGCTCGCCGCTTTCCCGCGCCGCAGCGCAAAATCGGTAGACCTCCGCCTGTGCCCTAGCCTGGAGCAGCCAGGGTGGATCACCTGCCAGCAATGTGGCTGCGGTCCAGGATACCGTTCGGTAGCCCCTTATAGTCCTCACCGCCATGGTTCTTTGTGCTTTACGCAGCAAAGCCTTATTAGGGGCGGTGAGAGACTCCGACCAAATTGGGGCACCGTACAATGCCATGGACCGCAAAATACCCGCATATAGACGCCGGCAGGACGATTCGGGACCACCAGTATTTGGCAGAAGCCTACCCAGCGCCGCGGCTGCTCCGACGAGCCTGGGGACTAAATGGGCAAAGTGCGGCCCGAAGCTCCATTTACTATCTAGGTGCAGACCCAGGAAAGAAGTACATATTGCGTCGACCCTCAGTAAATGTAATAAGAGTTGAATCATTCATTATCAACCCAGCTCATATATGTCCCAGTGTTGGGCTCGAGCCTCCTCCACAATAGTAGGGAAATATACCTACTATAACACGCTGGTCAGACGTGTTGGTATAGGGTTTTGTTTCTAGTTTTCTTTCTCTTGCATAGATTTTATATGTATTTTATATCCCTTAGTCGTCTCTTACGATCAGCCACGGGTAAGATAGGGGGTGGTGAATTATATTCTTACTCCGTCACCGCACGGACAAGAGTTGAATAATGATGATGATTTATAAGTATAAAAGCGAAGAAAAATACTTAGCAATCGGATTCCAAGGGCACTCTAGGGTACTTTAGGGTAAGGGTTCTCTAGGGTTTGACTATACCATAGCCTACCACAAAAAAGGGTGCCTTTAGTCATATTACAATTATTATAATATTATTTACATTGTTTATTCACTTGAAAATTGTTTATGCTGAAATTAAATTGAAAACCGGACTACTCATCACGGTACCATGCCAACATTGTTGCGTCATTATGATGTCATGTTGCTTGCAAACATAAGTCCAACTGGACCGATGGTTTGCCATCGTTGACTAGCAAGAAAGGGATAAAATTTTCGTCATATTTAGTATCTAAAACTTTAAACAAAAAAAGACAAAAAAAAACATGCAAAAGAAAATAAAAAGAAAACAATTTATAATTAAAATTAATTATTATATGTATTTCTTGCGCAATAGACGACTTGTACAAAACCTATCTTTCTTACATAAGCTAGTCAATAGTAAATTAGACTGTAGTGACTTAGTCTCACGTATTGGTATTCAAGTCCCACATAAAATTCCAAGATAATATAACTAATATTTATTCCGTACCCACCTTTAAAACTAACATCGGTTCCAGTTCCCCTCTATATCGACTCTGTAAAGAATTTAATACAATAACCAAAAACTTACCTGGCATTGATGTATACTTTGATACAAGTAGTAAATTGAAGAATACAATTTATAAATCTTTTGAAACTCATTAATAGCGGTACTTATTAGCAATATAGCGATTCATAGTAATTAATATATGTTTTCTTAATCAAGTCTCAAATTATAATAGTTTTATTTTATTAATTTTAATCATTATTAATTTCTATGTTCACCATATACGTAAATATGTTTAATTTAAGTTGGTCATTATAGTCTTTAAAATATTTAAATTTTATGTATCCGTGCTGGTTTATCCGTAATTGGCAACCGTATCAGCCTATATTCCTAAAGTGTAATTATTTTTTATGATGTTTTAATAATTTTACTGTGGATGAACCTAAATAAATAAATAAATTATATACTTAATATATATAAAGAATTATCCGTGTGGTGACGGAGTAAGAATACAATTCACCACTCCATTTTTACCCGTGGGTGATCGTAAGAAACGACTAAGAGATATAAAACGCATATAACATCTATGCAAGAGGAGAAAAACTTGAAACAAAACCCTATACCAACACGTTTGACCAGCGTGGTATAGTAGGTTAATTTCCCTCCCACTACGGAGGAGGCCCGAGCCCAACATCATCATCATGATTATTCTAAAGTTATTGGCACTAGTTTTATGACCGGCCGCCTGCCAGACGTCAACCCTCCTTGGGAATGTAATTGTTGACCAAATGGCATCAGATGGAGTTGGCCCAGGTTGTTATAAGGCTCTTAGTCGTCTTTTACGACATCCACGAGCAAAGTAAGGGTTGGTAGTATTCGTAGCCGCTACCACACAACGGGAGGGCCGAGACCAACGATGGAACATATATCTGTGATGAAGATGATGATGATATAAAGAATATTTACTATTCATAACCACATCAGCTTATATACGTCCCAATAATGGGTTCGAGTCTCTTCCATCGCAGGAAAGAATTTATCATATTATACCACTCTATTCAGACGAGTTTACATAACGTTTTATTTTGAACTCGCCTTCCCTTACATAGATCCTCTTTGGATATTAAATTCCTTACTCGTCTTTTACGATCACCCACAGGCAAGGAAGGGGATGGTTAATTGTATTTTAATTCCATCACAACACGGAGAGCCAATTAAAGCAGCTATTATTATATATAAAGAAAACTTTGCAATGATATTGCACCAACAATTTAGACAAACGGGTTAGTGAACGCATTAAGGTATCATACGTCTTCCTTCTACCTTATTCTATTTTTACTTCTATAGACCAATAAGATATGAGTAATTAACCCGTTACCATACAAGGAAAAATATTAATTATCCTTTAATACTTTGTTTATAGTCTGCACAGTTGGCACAGTGATTAAGATGCCAGAGTCATAGATTTGATTGCTACTTCGTCGTTCTATTATTGGAAACATTACAAACACATAATTAACGAACACAAATAATGCATTCCAGGGTAATAGTTTGTCCCGACCACCGAAGACAAAGATCGGGTACCGGTGGTCCGCTCGCACGGCGAAGAGAGAGGATTTTACGGTGGGTTTATGGGATCACGCGCTTCTCCGTCACCCCGGACCGATTTGGCGGGGCGAGACGCACCCATAGCCCACCAATAAAAAAAAAAAAAAAAAAAAAAAAAAAGGGTAATAGTTTGTCCCGAGAGAGCATACCGCCGAGCGCGCCACCGAAGACAAAGATCGGGTACCGGTGGCCCGCTCGCACGGCGAAGATGAGGTGCTTGCAGCCTCTTCTGTCACCCCGGACCGATTTGGCGGGGAGCGACGTCAATAGCCCACCACAAAAAAAAAAGGGTAATAGTTTGTGTATAGCACAAAGTGTTCTACTGTCATCATCATTCTCCTACTCTTATCCCAATTACTTGGAGTCGATACAATATGTACTCTTCTTTCATAGTACATATTGTAAAAATTATTGGCAATAGTTTTATGACCGGTCGCCTGCCAGACGTCTACCCTGCTTGGGAATGTAATTTTTGACCAAACGGCAACAGATGAAACTGGCCCAGGTCGTTATAAGGCTTGTAGTCGTCTTTTACGCCATCCACAAGCAAAGTAAGGTTTGGTAGTATTCGTAGCCGCTACCATAAAGCAAAGTGTTCTACTGTGTATGAATCAAACAGTAGGTTATCATCTCAACTCATATACCTCCCACTATTGGGATCGAACCTCTTCCAAAATAGAAGGAAAAGTGATCAACTTACACTACGCTGGTCAAAGCGATTGATATAGTTTTTTATTTGGAGATTGTCTGTTCCCTAAATGTTATATGTATATTTTATCCCTTAATCTTTAAATTCACCCACGGACAAGATATGGGACCTTATGATGATCTGGGCTATATTCGTCTGGCAAGAGGCCGGTCATAAAACCATTGTGAATAACTCTTACAATATGTACTATGAAACAAGAGTACCTTCATATTGTGTCAATCCCAAGTAATTGGGATAAGAGTAGGGGAATGATGATGAGACAAGATAAGAGACTGTGAAGTGTATTCTTATTCCGTCACCATACGGAAAAGTGAGTAATTAATTTGATAATAAATTACTTAGAACCACGTTAATAGTTTCGTTCATACAAGGGGCGTTGATGTCAACGTCCTGAAATAATAGTGCACTATACTGTTGGGTCAAACGTTATCAAATGTAACTTATTGTTACTTTATTGCATATTTAAGGCTAAGCTATTGCAATATCTATTATAATAAATGGAGAGTCGATTTTTTGTTCAGTTATACTGCGAAAATTACTGAACCGATTGGAATAATACTTATATCATAAGATGTAGCGTGTTTCAGAGAAGGTTTTAGTATGATATGTTGGTTGTCACCGAAGACAAAGATCGGGTACCGGTGGCCCGTTCGCACGGCGAAGAGAGGTGTTTGCAGGATGGGTCCATGGGGTTTCGTGCCGCCTCTTCTGTCGCCCCGAATGATTTGTCGGGGCGCGACCACATCCACGGTCCACCTTGCGGGAAAAAAAAAAGTATGATATGTTGGTCATAACTATCCGGAAAGGAGAGAAACGGGCGGGGATCATCTAGCGAAGACAAAGAACGAATTCCGGTGGCCCGCCCGCTCGGCAAAGAGAGGTACATTGTGGGCGGGTCAATGGGGTTGCGCGCCGCTTCTTGTTTCGCCCTGGACGGATTTAACGGAGTGTGACCAGACAATAGCTCACCGCAAAAAAAAAAATGTATTAAATTTTACCCACGTATTTTGTATGCATAGATATCGTGCGTGACAGTATTGATAGTGTGTGACGGAAAATGTTCTACGAAACTGAATTTTATCGATTGTCTTTTTCCAAGAGTTGATGTGCAAGATTTATCATCGA
The DNA here is from genome assembly GCA_905163515.2 of Lymantria monacha. Taxonomy (NCBI): domain Eukaryota; kingdom Metazoa; phylum Arthropoda; class Insecta; order Lepidoptera; family Erebidae; genus Lymantria; species Lymantria monacha. The sequence goes on along the minus strand of LR991102.1, from coordinate 22,860,223 downwards.
TATTGTAACTATATTCTGTTTACAAATTATATCGCCTTTTATGTTCTGTTTTTGTTGTATAAAATCTGAGAAAGAAAATTTGGAAATAAAATCCTATACCAACCGTATATCAGTTGAGATGACTTGAGATGATTTCTTTTTATGTAGAATATATAAAGTGAGCCCATTTTCCTTTTTAGGCTTATCTACTCTTACTTATGTTTAGTATTCATAAAAGTTACTGGATGTTTAGACTGTACAATAAAAATATATTTTTGAAATTATACTTCTTTAAGCGCGTTGTGAGAAAATGACAATAGTGAAATTTTAAGATGCGCGCGCATCATCATCATCATCATTTCAGCCTATTGCCGTCCACTGCTGAACGTAGGCCTCCCTCATTTTACGCCACAGAGTGCGGTCCTGTGCCGCCTGTATCCAACGACGCCCAGCAACCTTCACTAGGTCGTCTGTCCACCTAGTGGGAGGGCGTCCCACACTGCGTCGTCCGATACGTGGTCGCCACTCTAGAACCTTTCTTCCCCAGCGGTTGTCGGTTCCTCGAGTGATGTGGCCTGCCCATTGCCACTTCAGCGTGCTAATTCTGCGCGCGCATCAATGTAACACAAAAGTAAATCAGATTTAAGTTGGCCGCAAAACCTCTCATTAAGTCTCGCAAAAAAGCTACCAACAAAGTAGAAATAAAACCTCATTCAAGTTTCTACATTCACAACACGTGTTTTAGCGTCACACAAATGTGAATTATATATGTGCTAATGAATTATATTCAGTGGTGATTTAAATTGAATATTTTGATTAATATTATTTACTATTTGTATATCATCATCATCATCATCATAGCCTATAAATGTCTGGGTTCGAGCCTCCTCCGTAATGGGAGGGCAATTAACCTACTATACCGCGCTGGTAAGACGTGTTGGTATAAGGTTTTGTTACGAGATTTCCTTCTCTTACATAGATGTTATCTGCGTTTTATATCCCTTAGTCGTCTCGTACGTTCATCCACGGGTAAGATATGGGGTAGTACATATTCGTATACATTAGTGAAAAAAAAATCTTATTCTTTTCCAATCCTTTTATCATTTTATTGTAATTAATTACTTACATGCAATTAAAACTATTTTCTAACAATGCCAAAAAGTATAACTTTTCACACGTGTACATAAGTACATGCTCCCATTTCTAAATACAGAAAACTACGAAGAAAATACAAAAGACGAATATCTAGTTTATTCGTATCTTTCAATCTTTTCCATAGTGTAAAAATCTATCATCACGATGCTTACCCTTAACAATAACGGTCCTCGCTTCATTTAACATAAACATATCAGTATTGCCGTGAATTTTAATATAGCAAAATGTTTTTAAAACAAATATTAATATTTTTCTTTATTTTTAAATTATGTACCTCTCATAAAAGTTTAACGATAGTTTTAGATACAACGAAATCTATGCAAGATGAGTTAGATATTATAAAAGTTAATTTAGCTTCAGCTATCAATTTTAATGGAAATCCGAATGTAATTGATGATTATATACTCGTTCCATTTAAGGATCCTGGTAAGTTCTTCTTTATAATGTCTGTATCCAAATTTATCTTGCGTTTAATGCCTTCTCAAGGAAGTTGTGTGGTAAATCTGTGTGGTAGCGGCTACGAATACTACCAACCCTTACTTTGCTCGTGGATGTCGTAAAAGACGCCTAAGAACCTTATATCGACCTCGGTCAACACTAATATTTAACATTAATTATTGCATTCCCAAGGAGGGTTGATGTCAGGCAGGCGGCTGGTCATAAAACTATTGCCAATAACCTTTGCAATATGTAGGTTGAGGGGTACATATTGCGTCGACCCCAAGTAATTGGGACAAGAGTAGGTGAATGATGATGACTTTCCTATTTATAATATTATTTTTGTAATACTATCTTAAAATTTGCTACGCTATTCTGCCAGGCGTTTTGAATATTAAAATTATTACCTATACATACTTTTAAGAGTATTTTTTTTTATTGTATGGTGGTGACTGCGAATACTAACCAATCCTTACACTGCTTGTGGATATTATAAGAGACGACTTAGACTATTAAATCAACCAGAGCCAAATCTGTCTACTGCCTTCTGGTCAAATATATTCTTAAAGAATGTTGACGTCAAACAGGCGCCTGGTCTTAAAACTGTTGCCAAAACTTTTATAATACATACGATGGAAGAACGGTCCACATTGCGACGATTAGAAGTGATTGGGATAAGAGCAGGATAATGATGACTCTAAAGTTTATTTTGATGTCCAGAATTGTATTTCTCTAATTTAATTCGTATGGTGACGGAGTGAAAATACAATTCACCACCTCCCTATCTTACTCGGGGGTAATCGTAAGAGACAACTAAAGGATATAGAAAACCTATAACATCAATGCAAGAGAAGAAAAACTCTAAACAGAACCCTATTCCAACACGTCTGACTAGTGTAGTATAGTAGGTCAATTTCCCTTCTATTACGGAGGAGACTCGAGGCCAACAGTGGGCCATATATGAGCAGTGATGATGATGAACTCTAATTTATATGCAGATGTATCCAATCCAATTGTGGTACAAACACCGGCTGGACTTACAAATGCTGTCAATAGACTAATAGCAAGCGGAGGTAATGAATGCCCAGAGAACTCGCTCACAGCTATAGAACGAGCATTACAAATCAGTAAATCAAAATCAAACATATTCGTTTTCACCGATGCATATGCAAAAGATATTGATAGATTAAGATCTATAGAAAACTTATGTAGAAGGACTCGTAGTCAGGTATTTAATTAAATTACTACCTTAATGATTTTCGATATTACACTTTAAAAATAAAATTATTTTGACTGCACTGAAGGCGTAATAATGGTTATGATTTCGTGACAGTGCAGTGGGTTTGATTCCCACACAAGACAATATTTTGTGCAATCCAGAAAGTGTTGTTCTGAGTCTGGGTGTAATTTGTCGTTAAATTGCCGCAGTACAGGATGGTGTATTTAAAAAATATATCGTGTTTCGTTTTTGACATTTAATTTTTAATTGCCCCGAGTTTAAGAACACTTTACAGCCTTCATGGTCACGGGAGAAATTCATACGTCATTACGGTTATACTTTGCTCGTTACCATAATCACCACGCTTGCAAAGTGGGATCGCAATCGCAGAGAGGTGATACGTTTCTTAAAGGAGTGCCTCCATTATTCACCTAAAGATCTCAAGGGGTGTTGATAGATATACTCTTTCTTTTCGTGATTACTTGTGATTCTCTCTGAATGAGATAGTAAATTGTATTCTTACTGCGTTACTACGAGGGTAAGCATATGTCTGTGCAGTTATTCTACAGTCCACTGTCTGCACATCCAGTCTGCACTGCATACCCAAGATCTGATGTAAAGATGTAACTACATAGTTTCTAGTCTAGGTAATCTGTTAAACTTATTTTTGGCAATATATTATTATTATAATTATTATTACTGTCGAATATAGACCTCATTTCTAATTTTTTGCAACATATAAAATGAAAATATTTTTAAGATTTTTTATCATGTTTGTAATTTTGAATTGACGGGATTTCTCCCGTGACCATGAACGTTGAAAAATGTTTGAATCGGACAAGTAAAACTCAAATAAAAATATAATAAAATCCGTAAAAAATATTTTATTGCCTATATGATATTCTTCTATTTTAAGAAATAATGTATTTCTTTTTTCAGGTGGTAATTTTTGTGACTGGCTATTGCTTACATACATCAGAATTACCTTTTCTAAGCGTGCAGACCTACTATGAGGTGGCTAAAGCTTGCACAGGTACAGTTTTTCATTTGGATGCTCCGGATTTGAATCAGGTTAGTTTTTGTATATATTCTTACATTTTCTATGATTTCATGTGCTGATGATTGTTAATCTTGGACTTCCTCTTAAAATGACACTGTATGTATGTTGTAGGTAGTACCACACCAGAACACGCAGAAGATCGACGTTTGAGTAATGGCGATTTGCTATTGCGTTTCGTTCGGTGAGCGACAGAGCCAGAAGCCCAACTGGGTGCGTTCGGGGCTTGTATTGCAATACCAAAGGTTAGGCCGTTGCCTGGCAATATAAACCTCCAACCCACCCAGTTGGACTTCTGGCTCTGTCGCTCGCCGAACGAAGCGCAACAGCATATTGTCATTACTCAGATGTCAATCTTCTGCGAGAGTGTGGTACTACCCCGGACGGACCGGCCCGCGGTTGTAGATAGAAAACTGTCAACAGCGTGGTCCTCCCACTATTGTAATTTTAGTACTACTGTAATTTTAGTTAAGAATCTCTTTTCCTGCGTGATTGAGAAGTGTTATTAGGCTTTGAATTATGGTTACGAATTTATAAATAGGCAATATATTAAATTCAAAACAAAAAACTATTACTTCTTCTCCTTGCTTTAAAAACAGTACGTGTAACATAATGCAAAATGTCCTAGTTCTCTTTATATGAGCAAGAAAGAGCAGAAGAGTTAAGATATAATGATCATATTTGCTACTTCGAGACATTGTTACCAAAATGAACACTATAGAATTATTAATTGTATGAATGATTTTACCGTGTGGTGACGGAGTAAGAATACTATTCACCATCCCCTATCATACCCGTGGATGATCGTACGAGACGACTAAAGGATGTAAAACGCATATAACATCTATGCGAGAGAAGGAAAACTCGAAACAAAACCCTATACCAACACGTCTGACCAGCGTGGTATAGTAAGTCATTTACCCTCCCATTGTGGAGGAGGCTCGGATCAACAGTGGGACATATATGAGCTAAGATGATGATGATGAATGATATTTCTAAAGTATATGTGTTTCAGGTCTTTAAATATATTAAAGAAGTAGTAAAAGAAGAATGGACTAGTGTAATATCTTACGATTCTTTTATCAACTCCAAAGAGATCACTGTAAGTAATTTTTGCTTCTTCTTGTCAGATCAAGGGTGGAAAATTGACCCATTATTCCACGTTGGTTAGACTTTTCTCGTTTTTCATGTGGTTATGTACGAGTTTACTTTTCTAACAGGTATAAGAGATATAGATGTAAATGATACAAGTATAGGAGATGCCGTTATAAGAGATACAAATATGAGAGACACAGGTATAAAAGATACAGATATAAGTGATACAGCAGATACAAGTATAAGAGATGAGCGGTTAAGAATATTTTTTATTCCTATTATCCTATGAGAATAAAAACTGACCGAGTGAAAGAAGAATAATAATAATAAAGTATTTGAAATAAAACTATTTTTACGGATTCTATCGCGTTTGTAATTGATTTTTAATTTCCCGACGTTTCGAACACTTTACAGTGATCAGTCCTCCCGTGACCATGATCACTGTAAAGTGTTCGAAACGTCTGGAAATTAAAAATCAAATACAAACGCGATAGAATCCGTAAAAGTAGTTTTATTTCAAATGTGTAATACTCGCGTAAACATTAGAAGTCATTAATAATAAAGTAGAAATAGTAATAAAGTAGTAAATATTCGCAAGTTCGCCCACGCGTTTATCATAATTATTATCTCCTAGTTGCTACGAAGCCTGAGACAAGTAGTAAATGACGAAAGACTAACAGGTGGATGAATATGTTAATAATAAATATGTTTAGTTTTCAGTAAATACTTTTACCCAGAGTGTATTATTGGCGGTATCAGGCAAATATCCGTCAGTAGTTTTTTCTCCAGTGGCAAATTCAAGTTCAACGTTTGTCAACATTTTAGAGTCAAGATACGCGCAGGTAACTTATTCATAAAACCTAGATAAAATATTTCATTACGAAATAGATGGGTAATTTTAAAATCAGTATGAAATTCCTTTAGAAGTAGGGAATCCATCCGTTTCAAAGATATCATAAAAAAAATTCTGCCTTTATCCACAGATGTCACTATTTTATATTTTAAAAAAGAATCATAATTTTCTAACACTGTTTAATATTTCTAAGTTAGTAGATTTGAAAAGTCGGAAAGGCAACTATATTTCATCTGCCCGTACTTATAAAAATTAATTTAAATGCTTTGCAAATACCTAATGAAATCAAAACCTTACTTGGTTAAGTTTCACAATGCCGTCTATTGAGTATTTTATGAAATGAAGTATGTAATGAGCATGGAAGTAATAAGTACTCTGTACAACAGTACTTATTACTTCCATGGTAATGAGACATTCGCTACTAAATGGTTCTGGTATAGCATACTACTTTATTTCTACGTTATATAGAGTCAGCTCACGAAGTATAGATACAAGGAGTCCGAATGTAATGTTGAACGAATGGTCTTAGTTTAAGGGACAGAAATTTTGCCGGTAGAGAGCTCCGTTTTTCAAGAAATACCTTCTCGTTTAAATCCTTTTGCGGGAAGTTTTGTTGCTATTGACTGGAATGTTTGTTGCTATTGACAGCTCTGGAATTTTATATATATAAATTAATTAAATTCAACATTCGCGAGCCAACGCGTGTTTACGTGTAATAATAATAATAGCATCGGTATGTCCTAAACCTAGCGCAGCCAGTGACAGAAAAGAGAACTAAGATCTGTGTTCATTATTGTATCCATGCATACTATGGAAAAGTCTATACCGTTCGGACTCCTCGTATCTATACTTCGTGAGTCAGCCAATAAAGTTTAGAAGTAATGTGGGTAGTCAGTACATTGCCATCTACTACTAGTTATCATTCTCACTAACATGCTTTATACTTTTTTTTTGGATAGGCTATGGTCCGGACACACGTCGCCCGTTCCGTCCCGGGCAACGGAAGGACAGCGCGTGGCCCCATAATACACCTTATTCCGTACCCATCGCCAAACGTGCTTTTGTTTTCTGAGATTTGAATTCATCTCTTCATTTTTTCATCATCGAATCAATTCATCTCGAATCTCACTGAAAATAGTGGTATGATTATATTAATGTTTCAACGCGAATTTTGAAAATATTATGTTAAGTAGGAGTATACTTCAAACTTTCATCTCTTTCCGTGACCAGAGCGGCTGGGTGCGGTAGAGCCTGACAATAACAAATTTAGAAAAATGCCAAGAGTTCAATATCAATTACAAGAAATTGGCGTTATTATTTTTTTTTATAATTGTATCATTAAAACCTTTTAAAAAGTATCTTAATTTCTGATTAGGTAATCAATATATTACAAGCTTCACCAGGTGAATACCGAGTGGTGATCGAATCTCAGGGAACAACTTCGGTTGTTCTATACAAGAAAATAGCATTACCTTTACAAATTGGATTCTCCACAGCGAAACCTAGGAGCATAATAGAAACAAGTTATAGACCGTTACCGGGTAATGTTTAATCATTAATTGAATAATTTTATATTATATAATAGATCGAATTAGACGATAGATGGCGGTATAATAAATTGAAAAAAGGCTTTGTTAAATATGAGGCTGCTAGAACCAGAGCGGCCTAACTACAAGAACCATGTTTTACAGTATGGAGGGAATTAAAATTAAATTAAATTCAATTTAATCGATTTGAGCATATAGCCGAAAATGTACTTGTACTGCCATCTATTGTTAAGAGCTTGTAAAAAAATTTAGACCGCTGTGGTTTTGTAGATTAACATTTTTAGATTACGAAATTGCAATTTGGGTAAAATTTGCAAAAATGCAGTTAGGCCATTCTGGTTCTAGTAGCCTCATATTATTATTTAATTTCTTTTTTCCTAGGTCGAATTAACTACTTACTTATACAAGTATCAAGTTCCTTTAAAGTGGAAGAGATAGCAATAGAGATATTCGGTGAGACACAAAATAAGACATTGGACATAAATGAGATTCTAAGTGATAATATCTACTTAACGAAAACGTATATCGAACCAGATAAAAGTTTTTGTATATGGGTAAGTACAAAAACATGGTTAATATAAGTATGGTGCCATAAAAGAGGACTGAGGGATAATGTACATAAAATCTATGCAAGAGAAGGGAATCTTGAAATAAAATTTAAGATTGGTATTAATCTCTTTAACCGGAGTGTTATCACCATGATCATTCAGTTTTTTGTCGTTCACTGCTGAACATATCCTTTCTTGTAGAATGCACTAATATGAGAAGATGGTGTTGTAATTGCCACGTCTGGTAGTCGTGTTGGCGATGGTAGTTACCTGTTAAACGTTCTACTTGATCTTATGGCTCCTCTCCTGGCGAACTTTTAGTCGATTTTTACATCACCCACTGGCATATAAGATGAGGCAATAATTGTTCGCCACTTGAGGGGTATAGCAATAAATTGGTATAGTAGGGCAATTTTCCCAATTATATTTTCTTTTTTTGCGGCGGGCTACGGTACGTCACCTTCCGCTAATCCGTCCGGAGCGACAGAGAAGCGGCGCATGACCCCGTAGACCCACCCTACAATATACGTCTCGAAGCTGTGCGCATGGGGCACTGGAATGGGTCTTAGTATATAAGTAATCCATATTGATCTGAAACGCTTTTGCTGGTTGACCATAATGTGTATTATCATTTTGGCAGGAATGGCTATGAATGGATGGATTGCACGTTGGATGCTTAAATGATTATCCGTGTAGTGACGGAGTATAATTCGTATAATCTTATAATTTCGTATAATCTTACCCGTGGGTGATCGCAATAGACAACTTAGGGATATAAAACGCATATAACATCTATGCAAGAAAAGGAAAACTCGAAACAAAACCCTATGCCAACATGCCTTACCTTGCAGTATAGTAGGTCAATTCTCCTCCCATTACGGAGGAGGCTCGAGCCTAACAGTGGAACATATATGGGCTAAGATGATGATGATGAAGTTGGATGGACGGATGGACATTAGGACCATATGATAATGGAACGATAAGATCATTGGAAGGTAGAACTATATGATACGTATGGTAATCTAAATGTTATTTTTTGCAGATTCATGGCTACGATAAATTGACATATGAAAATATTTCAGGTTCAACAGTGACACTAATACCACAAATAACAGGTATATATTAAATGCTTTTAAACAAATATTAATGCATAATAATTAACACTTTTAAACATAAAATAAAAAAAATATTGAAATAAAGAAATCGACATAATTGGTGTGAAGATATATTGCTCTCCAGTAGGACAAAGATTGATTTTAATAAGTAAATGAAATAAAAGCGTGTAGTGGCTGTTGACAGTTTTCTGTCTGCAGCCGCGGGTCGGTCCATCCGGGGTAGTACCACACTCTCGCAGAAGATCGACGTCTGAGTAATGGCAATATGCTGTTGTGCATCCTTCGGGGAGCGAGAGAGCTGGAAGCCCAACTGGGTGGGTTTGGGATATGTATTAGTAGACAGCGGCATAGCTATACACGTGGTATTGCAAATGTCCATGGGCGGTAGTAACACCTACCATCAGGTGTGCTGCTTGCTCGTTTGCCACCAAAAATAATGAAAAAGTAAAAAAATAATACATATATATATATATATATATATATATATATATATATATGTATGCGTATACATATATATATATGTATGTATATATATATATATATATATATATGTATATGTATATATATATATATATATATATATATATATATATGTATATATATATATATATATATATGTATATATATATATATATATGTGTATATATATATATACACTACCGTCCAAAAGTTTGGAAGCAGCAAGGTAAAATCGAATAAAACCAAACTAAGTCATTTAAATTTAAATGTATTGATAAAAAAAAAAATAAAGAACAAACAGAAACTAACTTAAACAAAATAAAAAAATAATATACAATGGTAAATTAGATTAAATTTTAGCTTCATCAAAGTGTCCACCTTTCTCCTTTATAATCTTCTCACATATTCTGGGCATTCTATTAATCAATTTTTTAAAATAATCTTTATCTAATTTGTTTCATTCGTTCTCTAATAGCTGCCACAAATGTTCTGAGCTCGTAGGACAACGACTTTTCACCCTCCTGTCAAGTTCATCCCAAACAAGTTCAATGGGAGAAAGATCAGGGGATTGAGATGGCCATTGCATGATGTTTAAAATGTTTTCAGCTTTTTTCTTGTTTAAAAAGTTCTGGCACAATTTAGACGAATGCTTAGGATCATTATCCTGTTGAAAAATGAATCCAGAACCAATGAGACTTAGTCCACTGGGTATGGCAGAATCTTGGAGAATTTTTAAATAGCCTTCCTTGTTTAATTTTCCGGTTATCCTCACAAGATTGCCGGGTTTACTGTTGCCAAAACACCCCCAAACCATGACATTACCACCACCATGTTTGATGGTAGGCACTGTACATGCCTCTGAAGCCCTCTCTTCTTTTGACCGGCGTACAAAGACACGTCTATTGGATCCGAAAATCTGAAATTTTGATTCGTCACTCCAAAGGACATTTTCCCATTGTTCTATAGTCCAGTTTTTATGCGCTTTTGCCCATTCTAGTCTATTTTTCTTATGTCGATTTGTTAGTTTGGGTTTTTTAGCAGCAACACATCCTCTTAATCCCGCAGACAGTAAGCGTCTTTTAACAGTAGTTGTTGAAATGGGTGTTTCTCGCGTATCATTCAGAGCTGCAGTGATCTGTGGTGCAGTTAAGCGTCGATTCCGTTTAGAAAGAACTCTAATGAAGTTGTCCTCTTGATTTGTTGTGGATTTGGGCCTACCAGATCTCTTTCTATCTTCATTTTTCTCCGTTTCTTGTTTTCTAGCAAGGGTATAGTGGACACCTTTACAAGAAATTCCGAGCCTTTCTGCGATTTGACGTTCACTGTATCCTTCCTCGCGTAGAGTGCAAATAGCGCTTCGCTGTTCAAGCGTGATTTGCTTGCGTTTTGCCATTTTCAGAAGAAAAAATACGGTCAAAGTAGTAGCCGATATCTTTCGAATACAGACAATGTTAATATCACAACTTTCACGTGCCAATGCTCAAGTGCGACTGAATAAGGTCTAAAAAAGTTAAAACCAGCAAACATTATCAATAAAACTACACCATTGCATAGGATAAAGTAGCCGACGGATTAAGTCATAAAACACGTGTTTCGTCAATATTAAGGAATTCCATAAAACTTGATGAATGTAGGATAATAATCCTTTTGTGTTTGTGTAGACAGTCGTAAAAGGTTGTAAAACTTAAGATTATTGCTAATTTTTACCGCTATTAGTCGGCATTTATTTGTTTTGTTTGAAAACAGGTGTGCTTCCAAACTTTTGGACGGTAGTGTATATATATATATATATATATATATATGTATATATATATATACATATATATGTATATGTATATATATATATATTTGAAACTAGAAAATAAATAGAGTATAACAAGCTATTATTAAAAAAAAACAATTGTTTAGTAGTTACGGGTTGAGAGCCCTCAGCGCTCACCCACAGTCCGGGTAAAGTTGTAATAGCCATCTGAGGCTAACAACTATGACACACACAAAAAAAAATGTTTAGTAGTTTCACGATGTTTAAAGCACTGTACAACGCCCATAGTCCCAGGAGGATGTCAGTCCTCGCGTGACGAAGTTTGTAAAGTGGAAACGCCAGATAAGTGAGTAATAAACCTCCTGGAAATTTATAAAAACCCGATTACAAGCGAAAAATGATTGTCGCAAGTGGGATTCAAACCCACACCTATTAGAAATCCGTTCCAATCGTGCTGCCACTTACACCACCGTGAACTATTGTAGGACATTCCTCCTGGAAAACTCATATGACCAATTATAATCGCCAACGTACCTGACAAGCATGGCGACTATATTATACTGTGTTCGTCTACAAGCTGATTAAAGGATGAAATTTAAAAATAATTTGATATTTTAGTTATAGATCCAATACGGAGGAAACCTAAGGTCGAATTGATTGAAGATTCTTCAGTGACTGTGGACTTTAGTACGGATACAACTATTGCCTGTAAAGCGACTGCATATCCTACGCCTAATATTTGGTGGGAAAATGAAGATGGTAGTAAGCTTGATACATCCTCAGAGGTATGTAATTTACTTGACTTAAAAAGTGAATAAGGTTTTCAATCTGATAGATTAGAAAGCCTGTTGATAATATCTCGAAAATATTTTGGCCTTATTATGAAAAAACGTTTGCAAAACAATCTTTACGAAATATACTGTCATATATTTTCCAATGAAGTGTTCGGCCTATGGTGATGGGTTAAGCATACAATGTGTTACCACCCATTACTTTCCTATTGGAGTCGTAAAAATGAGCTGAAGGATTACCAGGTATACTTCTAGTGGCCAGCAAACTTCTGGATTATTTATAGTATATGCCCCAATAAAATTGAAAATAATCATGACTTATATCTTTCTAAGTATCACTTAAGTGACTTTCACATCAACTTTAAATGAACTGAATGAACTACCACTGGATTTAACGCGACAGCTACTGAGAAGATCCGGCGACAAACTCAGTGGTTGAATCTATTTTATTTATTTCGTAAATAACTAAGTTTTAGCTCCAACGTGAGGCCCTTCGAACCGAATATAATATTAATCTCAAATGTAATACAAGAGCTTATGACTGGATGAGGTACCACTTGTAGCACCCGATCAGGAAACTACAAGAGTAGCCATCACTCAGCTAAATCGTTTTCAAAGGAAGCGAGACTCATTCTTATCATTGGTAAAAACGGTTATAATAATAATTATCAGCCGGTCTTATTTATTTTTAGCGTGGAAACCCTTTTATAGTAACGCCTCCATCGTGCGGGTAGAAGGCCTATGAAAGACTCACGGTGAAATATGTAGTTTCGGCGTCTACCTACTTATACCTCGCAGTGTTTGTTCGCCTACCTATTGCCAAATATCAAGCTATCCTATATTGTATTCCAGACTGTACTGTTAGAGATGCCATCTTTATATATAAGCTATATTCACATAGAGAATGTCAAGAGAAACTTTACTATTTATTGTAAATGTAAAAATTCAGAAGGAGAAGATTCTAAAGCCATCGATATATATTTCTACAGACCATATACATTTGAAGTTCTATTGAAACCAGAAAGTGAGTATTAATTTTTTAATAATAATCTTGTATTTTTCTGTGTGAAATAAAGAATATAATTAATTATCGATGGGTGATCGTAAGAGACGACTAAGGGATATAAAACGCATATAACATCTATGCAAGAGAATGAAAACTCGAAACAAAACTCTATACCAACACGTCTGACTAGCGTGATATAGTAGGTAAATTTCCCACCCATTACGCACGAGGCTCGAGCCTAAACGTGGGACGTATATGAGCTGAGATGATGATGATGATGACGAACCTTGTATTTTAATTGCAGAAGTGGCGTTGTAGTAACAAAGCGATCTCCCATATGTTATATTCTTACGCTGTACAAAATTGCCTGCTATCCATAATTTGTTGTTTGAGTCTTGTTATAATATTTGCCTGTTAATTACTCAGTATTATAAAGATTATTTTCTTCGTGCCGGATGTTTCACAATATACACTAATTATAAATTAAATATATTATATATATATTAATATATTTTATTTATAATTAAGGGTTGGTATCTAGCAGGTGGCCGGTCATAAAACTATTACCAATAAATTTTACAATTTGTACCTACTATGAAAGAAGAGTATACATTGTATCGACCCTAAGTAATTGGGATAAAAGTAGGAGAATGATGAATGATGATTAACTGCGTGGGTTTGAGGTTTGTATTGGTAGGCAGCGGCCTAGCTATACCCTTGGTATTGTAAAAGTCCATGGGCGGCATTAATACTTACCATCAGGTGGGCTGCTTGCACGTTTGCCACCATCATCATCATCATTCTCCTACTCTTATCCCAATTACTTGGGGTCGATACAAAATGTACTCTTATTTCATAGTACATATTGTAAAAGTTATTGGCAATAGTTTTATGACCGGCCGCTGCCAGACGTCAACCCTCCTTGGGAATGTAATTTTTGATCAAACCGCTTCAGATGCAGTTGGCCCAGGTCATTATAAAGCTCAGCAGGGTTGGTAGTATTCGTAGCCGCTACCAAACGGCATACGTTTGCAACAATTAGCAATAAAAAAAAACGCAATCATCGGCCTATTGATGTCCACTATTGGATGTAAACCTGTCCGTGGTGAAGATGATAGCATGATCACATTCCTTGGCAGACGGATTGTTAATCGCAGATAGTATCAGAAGTTGCTGAAGAAATGAATGAATATAAAATTTCAAATATAGTTATGGTTATCAGAATAACGTTACATCGATTTAAAATATAGTTATTTCAGATACGGTTACAATAGTTTGGGATAATTTTAGTTATGTTTTTTTTTTAGGAATTGTAATAAGAAAATACAAAATAGCCATTTAACTTTATTTCTAAGCTAAAATTTAGTAGATAACGTGACTTTTTTGGACTCAACTTCTATTTGAAACTATTTCAATTTTTTCTATTGACTTCGATTACTATTTCGGATATATTTACATTTCGGATATCCGATAGTTATGGAGCTACATAGCATCCCTGGTTAATATCACTTGATCCATCCAAGTTCACCGTTGAGTCAAGAAATCGGTACGGATGGTGAGCCCAAATGGCAATAGGGGGGTAATACGGTGTTATAGAGCCGCATGCCGCCCTAACGTCATTTTGGAATGGGCAAGGTATCCAGACGATAGTGGTATAGTGTCAACTTTCTAGCATATTTTGTTGTCTACCTCTATTAGTGTAGAGTTTAAAATGTAAAGCACGAGTATAATCACCTCTGCTAAGCAAAAACAGGCTAAGGGGTCTGCTGGAAGGACATCAAGACTCTCATGGGTAACCTATAACATCAATTGCTATCGATAATCTACTTAGCAGACGTGAAGATTGTGCCATTATTATTCCCTTGTCATATCCAGCAGTGGATTAATAAGCTGATGGAAATAAAAAACTTAATATTCCAGGTCAGGATATAGAATATGGTACTGAGGGGCAACTGTATTGTCAAGTATCAGCGTATCCAGAAGCTGAAATAAAATGGTTCCATAATGACAGTCTGATTACTGACACGGATGATTTTCAAATATTGCCCGAGGAAAGTGCGCTACTTATAAAGAATATGACTTTGAATAATGTTGGAGAATTCAAATGTGAAATAAACAATATGGTTAATAAGAAAACTTATACAGCTTATATTGGTATATCTGGAATAGGTAAGGGAAGAAATAATTTTAATATTAATTTATCCATATTTATAAAATGAGATGTTTGTATATATGACATCGCTAAACTCAGAAACTATTTCACTGATCATTATAAAATTGGTATGTGTATGTATTTTTGCTCTATATGCTATCCTCATTGATGTAACTCGCCACAGGTGGCGCTGCGATATGTGAACTTCCACAAACAAAACAACGGGCTGGCTTTGCTAGTTCATAATATAATAATGTTTTCCGTGTAGTGTCGGAGTAAGAATACTATTCACCACCCCATATCTTACCCATGGGTGATCATACGAGACGACTAAGGGATATAAAACGCATATAACATTTATGCGAGAGAAGGAAACCTCGAAACAAAACCCTATACCAACACGTCTGACTAACGCGGTATAGTAGGTTAATTTCCCTCCCATTACGGAGGAGGCCCGAGCCCAACAGTTGGAAATTTATGGGCTGTGATGATGATGATGATGAATATAAGATTAATGATATTAAAAGATTTACGAAATAGAAAATAAAGAGTGGGGTATTAGGCATCCAAAAATTTCTTCGCATATCTATCGGTAATGTGCCCAAAAAGCTGACAGCATTGCCACGTTTAATGGTAATCATAATTTTACTTGCAATATATAAGCCAGCCTTTTAATCACTCCTCGCGATCTCATTGTAAAGACTACGACTTCAAAATACTAGTATTAATAAGATTATTGCATTTTCACCGCGTGAGGGTCACTGAAGCTGCAGCACCGTCCGCACAATCTGAAGAGCTTGGAAGATGTAATACCGTCAAACATCACCACCAAAGGCCTATTAATAGCATATGAGTGATTTGTTTTTTTTGGCAAGCTATGGTCTTTTCTATGAAATTTATACTATTCGTTTTGTAGTGTGATGGTTGAAATGGGATACAGAAATATTACTTTATTGTTTTTAAAAATCAACAACATCAATATGAAATGTTTCAATATAATTTCTATTGTGACTATTTATATTATAAAATGCATTTTAATATTATGTATTTTATAATTACCTACTTTACAGAGGCACCGGAAGTTGAAGTAGATGAATCAAACATTTTACTCAAACTCGAAGATCAAATTACACTTAAATGCAGGTAAAGTAATAATAATTTTAGATAAGATTAATATCGTTTAATAATAGTGTTGTGTGGTAGCGGCTACGAATACAACTAACCCTTACTTAAGTCGTGGATGTCCTAAAAGACGACTGAGAGCATACGACCTGGGCCAGCTCTATCTGATGCCATTTGGTCAATAATTACAGCCGGTTATAAAATTATTGATAATAACTTTTATTGACTTTTGGCGTCGACCCAAAATAATTAGGATAAGCGCAGGAGATTAATAATGAGTAGTGATTGTTACAAAAAATCATAGATATCCTACTTTTACGTTGCATTTTCTTGCTTCATTAGATTTGAAAGATTTTTGTGGTTGGAAAATTAATGATCCTTCATCCGTCTAAATTTTAATTTCCTAGTGAGGCCCCTGGCTATGTAAGTTAAATCGCTCGATCAAATGCAAATAGAGAGTAATAACTACTCTAGTAGTTAACTCGTGCAACTTTGAGTACCACGCATAGCATTGGTTTCTTCAAGCTATGCTTTGGCTGAAAAGAAAACGACTAATGCATCATTTCTCTATTACAGAGTAACAAAAGGAAAACCTTCACCTAACCTGAGTTGGGAGTTTAAATCTGAGAGCGGTTATGATTTCGGCCCACTACCAGAAAATGTAATGGTGGATAATGAGGACCTAATAATATTGTCTGCCCAAACTGTACACAATGGAACTTACAGATGTAATGCAAAAAATTTTGAAGGACACAATTCTGTTGATATAAATGTAATTGTTCAAAGTGAGTGAAAATTAATATGAATATATTATATTATGAGTAATTAAAATTAAATAAGGAGCTGTACCAAGGAGTTGTAACCTCAATATACTTAATAACACTACCACCCTTCCTTTTTTGGGGACAGGCTGTGGTTTGATCATATTCCCTCACCCGATTTTTCCAAGCCAGTAAAAAGGACGGTGCATAACACCATAATCTACCGTATATGTACTTCTTTACGCTATTTTATCGGGACATCAGACCATCAACCCGTTTTTTGTCACCTGTGGCCCGTTTGGTGGGCTACTTGTTCGGATACCATATCGAGTTGACGCATTGGCAGTTTTCAATGTCGGAACGTGGCTCTCATGCGGTTACTATACCACTCTGGTTAGACAGATTACTAAAGGGTATTATTCTTGTTCTTTTTCTTGATTATATATATTATCTGCGTATCTTTCATACTTTAGTCTTATTTTATGACATACACGGACAAGAAAAGGCAAATTAAATTTTTACTCTAACAGAAAAATCGGATAATGGTATATACATCATAATCATTTCAGCTCATCTATATATATCCCAATGTTGGTTTCGAGCCTCCTCCATACCAGGAGGGAAATTCGACCTATACTCACGTTGGTAAAACATGTTGGTAGATGGTTTAATTTCCAGTTTTTCTTCTCTTGCATAGATGTTATATGCGTTTTATATCCCTTAATCGTCTCTTACGACAACGAGTAAGATGGTGGTGAATTGTATTCTTACTCCGTCACCACACGGAATAATAGTATATAAAAAAATAATAAAATTCGAAGATGGATGTTATTCATGACTTCAAAAGCGTGTTAAAATATGGAGTTACTGGACCACAATGTGAACAGTTCTCTGTCTACAGCCGCGGGCCGGTTCGTCCGCGGTAGTACCACACTCTCGCAGAAGATCGACGTCTGAGTAATGGCAATGTGCTATTGCGCTTCGTTCGGTGAACGAGAGAGCCGGCAACCCAACTGGGGTGGATTCGGGGTTTGTATTGTTAGGCAGTAGCCTAGCTATGACCTTGGCAAAGTTCCATGGGCAGTAGTGACAATTACAATCAGGTGTACTGTCTGCTCGTTTGCCACCATAAGCAATAAAAAAAATGATGAAATGACTTCTTAATAAAATATTATTGACAGGTCCACCAATGATATTAGATAGTGAGTATCGTATAGTTCACGTGAAGGAAGGTGAAGATGTAGAGTTGATGTGTGACGTCACAGCGTCACCATCACCAACTGTTCGGTGGGAGATGTCACAGGATGACCTCCTGATGGCTCTCGATGATAGACATCAAACTGATGAGAATCATACGCATAGGTGAGTGATTATTTTCTTTTTATGGTTAATTCATCCGCATTCTCCTGCTCTTATCCCAATTACTTGGGGTCAACACAATATGTACACTGCTTCCATAGCACATATTGCAAAAAGTTATTGGCAATAGTTTTATGACCGGCCACTTGCCAGACGTTAACCCTCCTTGGGAATGTAATCGTTGACCATTGGTCATAAAACTATTGCCAATAACTTTTACAATATGTACTATGAAAAAAGAGTCATATTGTATCGACCCCAAGTAATGTGGATAAGAGTAAGAGAATGATGACTACGAAATGATATATCTTAAAAATATCTACAAAAATACCGCGATAGTACCTACCTATATATCTATCTTTTAAGGATTCTTTTCTAGTACCAAAAATTACGAAGCTATTTTTAAAAACATAGTATGATTAGTTATCCAATTAAATATGTTAGATGCATGAATTATTTAAGTTGTTACCAAAACTCTTTATATAAAATCTATGTTAGAATACAACTAGGATCTCGCCACTTGTGACAAGAGAGCGAAATGTATATGTTTTTTTTAATTACGGAAGCACTTTATTATACAGGATGGAAGGTGACCGCTCCCGAAAACAAAGACAGGTAACTCTACTAGTGCTACTTGTAATGATAAGCTAGAAAAAAATCGTTTTGGATGAAAAAATTTTTTTTTTTCACCACGCGAAGTCGTTGAACTCTTGAACATAATTAATTATGATCGTGAGTTTTGAATAGATTGCGTATATTTTCATCTGAGTAAAGTTACGTATTTTTTATGGAATTATCGTTACATGGCACTGTCCTAATACGATGGAATGTGAGAAAAAATTCGTTGTGAAAAATTTTTTTTTTTTCATCCGAATCGAATCGACAAGTAGGACTAGTAGGGTCACCTGTCTTTGTTTTCGGGAGCGGTCTACTTCCACCCTGTATATAAATTAATTCAATATGGCGTCTGCCTTTAAAATTTCAGATTCAAAGCTCTGTGGAAGGATTCCGGCAACTATCATTGTGTTGCAGAAAATAGTGTCGGCAGAGCTGAGAAGACAATTACAGTGAATGTTTTAGGTAATTATGAAATTAATAATATTTATTCTTGAAATTTACACTCACCCCATATGTAGTAAGTATTTACTTTCCAAGTTGTTTTTTTATTGCCTGTGGTGGCAAACGAGCAAGCAGCACACCTGATGGTAAGTGTCAATGCCGCCCGTGACTCTTTGCTATAACCAAGACTAGGCCGCTGCTTATCATTACAATCCACAAACCCACCCAGTTGGGCCTCTGGCTCTCTCGCTCACCGAAGTAAGTGCAATGGCACATTGCCATCACTCAGACGTCGATCTTCTGCGAGAGTGTGGTACTACCCCGGAAGGACCGGCTCGCGGCTGTAGACAGAAAACTGTCAAAAGCGTGGTCCTACCACTATCTACTAATAGTAGTAAAACATTGCTAAAGAAAAGCTAGTTAAATGGTCAGCAGCACACAGTATAAAAAGTGTGTCAATACAAACAAAGCGATATGGTGTTATTCCCAGATCACAGGGAGACTTATGCCCAAAATTGGACTCCAATAACCTGATGGACAGCACCCTTAATTCATGGTAATCCGTGAGATATTATCATGTGATATTGATTATTGAAATAAAACCGCATATCAACCCCTACGACCAGCGTGGTAGAGTAGATCGATTTATCTTGTTTTGAAGGGCTCAAACTCAGCAGTGTGCCTTGTATGAGCTGAAATGATAATATAATCAAGCTGCAACTTACTGTGTTGGCTACAAAAACGATTTACCCTTATATTACTCCCAGGTGTTGTAAAAGACGATTAAGAGACTTACATCTGAGCGAAATCTATTTATTGCCATCTGGTCATCATTCTTAAGGAGGGTTGATGTCAGACAGATGACTGGTTATAAAACTTTTGCAATATATATGACGGCAGAAGAGTGATGTAGATAGAAATGGAGTGAACTCAGAGACGACATCGGATAGGATTGTGTGGAAGAAAATGACATATTACATCGAACACAAGTAATTGTGATAAGAACAGGGTAATGACGACGATGTCGATAAAACTCAAAAACTTGTTAAGAAGCACAAATTTTCCATTAGAAATGTTAAAATTAATAGAGAGCGCTTACAGCTGCTTGACAAACTTGATTTTTATGTAAATAAGTTAGAAGATAAAACATCACAACATAAAATTGAGGTTCATAACTTCCAATTAAAAATTAATTTACTTCAAGAAAAGTTGGAAACTATGACAATTAAATATTCTAGTTCAGAGAAACAAATAAAAGAATATGTACTAACAATGAATAATTTAGTATCTAACAAATCTAATCATGAATCAGCTAGTAATGAAAGTAATTGTTTATTGTTAGGACATTCCTCTAATGTATGTATGTCAGAAACTGAGCAAACTATTGTAAGCTCAGATACTACATCTTTCTCTAACGGTTCCCTGCGGACAGCCACTGCACACCTACCTTTAACTGAATTACAAAATATAAGTGTTAAAAGCACAACTGTCATGTTCAGTGATGAAATTGGTAAAAATATGGGTGTTCTTCTATCACATAAAGGACATTCAATTGTCAATAACTGTTCGCTGGGGTTGTCTTATCATAAAATAATGCAAAAAATATTTAATTATAAGTTTAGTCCTGGTAGTACATTAGTAATACTTGTAGGTAATAAAGAAAATGTGAGCAAAAAGCAATTAATACAATGTAACAGTAAACTTTGTAATTTATTAAATGTAGATAAAATTGTTATGTTCACATTTCCTTACAGGACATGTTTGACACAGATGGAAAATGAATCCATCTATAGTTTAAATTTGACATTACATAATATTAAAACAAAAACAAATTATATTTTAGAAAATAAAATGCATATTATTGACAATAACAGTTATGTTAATAAGAAATATTTTATGACAAAAGATAGTTGTTATCTTTCAAAGTATTTTAAGGACCTGATAGCTGATTCGCTATCTTATTTTTTTTTTACATCAGCCAAGAATTTGGCTAAAAAAGTTGCTTTTATTGAGCAATGTAATATTGACATTACTAATTTAAATTATAATATTTCCAATTGTGGAAATAATGACATTCATTTAAATTACACAATAAGACAATAGAGAATTCCTCTTGCTTTAAAAATAGCCTTAAGAATACATATAATTCAATCAACCTGGTACATCAAAATATTCAAGGAATGTTAGGTAAGGATTTGGAGATAGAATTATTTTTGAATGGTTGCCAGATAGATTTTCTCTGCATTACTGAACACTGGCTTAAAAGTAAACAATTAATATTCAATTTGCCCAATCACCAGGTTATTAGCTCGTTCAACAGAACCAACATGATACGAGGTGGCTCTTTGATAATTTCAAACAAATTAATTAAAACTAAGGAAAGAAAAGATATTGTAAAGTTGTCTGTTGAACGTGTTATTGAAATTGCTTGTGTGGAGTCTGAGCAGTTCATAGTTGTATGCGTATACAGACCCCCATGCTCCGCATATGAAGAATTTGAGAGATTAATGGAAGATGTCTTATTCATAACCTCAGCCTCAAATAAAACAATTGCTATTTGTGGGGATTTTAATATTAACTTATTAGATAATAATAATACAACACAAAAATTTAAAAATTTAATGTATTCTTATAACTTATATAATGCTTTCTTGGAACCTACTAGGATAACTGCTGGAAGTGCAACTTTTATAGATAATATTTTTATAAATGCTAAACTGATTAGTAATACTATTATAAACACATTAGAATCAGATCATTGCGGACAGCTTGTTGTACTTCCTAGAACTAATAGGATTCCACGAGAGAGCATTACCTTTGTTCCTATGAATGTCAGCCGCTTAGAGCACTTTAAATATAATTTGAGTATGAAAGTACCACTATTGCCTTTTCATGACAACCCCAATGAATTGTATACGTCACTATTTCACATCATTGATGATGAGTTTAGTAACATATTTAAACCTAAAACAGTAACAATTGGAGTACCTGCTGGTTTTAGTGAATGGGCAACTTGTGGTATCTACAAGAGTAGACGAAGGTTATATGATCTTTATGACCAAAAATCTTATAACCATAATCCAGTGTTTTTGGAATATGTAAAAAAATATTCCAAAATATTCAAACGTGCCTGTTCCTCTGCTAAAGCAATTTATCTGAAAAATAAAATTAAACAATCCAGTGACATAATAAAAATGACTTGGAATGTGATAAACAGTGAAACTGGTAGGAATGCTGTACGGAAGAAGGACTTCAATTTAATAATAGGTGATAAAAATATATGTGGAAACAGTGAAGTAGCAAGCGAATTTGAAAATTATTTCAGTAATATACCTTTATTAACAACTAAATCGTTGATGTCGTCTCCTACTCTAGCTGAGTCACTCCTGAAACAGTGTATTTTAAAATGCGACACATCCTTTGAATTTTTAGATGTCAGTAAGAATGATATCATAAACTCTTTTAAAAATCTTAATGTTAAGAAGACGGCAGATCTGTGGGGCTTGTTTGTAAAGGCAGTTAGTTCTATAATTGATATTATTGCCCCCCATCTGGCATCTGTATTTAATGGTTGTGTTGCTCGGGGCGTATTTCCTGATCTCATGAAAATTAGTAGAGTAATTCCTTTGTTTAAAGCGGGTAGTATGTCAGATCTTAATAATTATCGACCGATTTCCATACTGCCTACACTTAGTAAAGTTTTTGAAAAACTGATGCTTAGTCAAATGTTAAATCATTTTAATAGATATAATATCTTTCACAAAAATCAATTTGGATTCACTAAGAATTGCTCTACTATTGATGCGGGTGTGGAATTATTAAAAAATATCTTTGGAGCTTGGGAGGAATCGCATGATGCTTTGGGTATATTTTGCGATTTATCCAAAGCGTTTGATTGCGTACACCACGAAACTCTCATCAAGAAATTATACCATTATGGGATCAGAAATAAGTCTCTTGAACTTTTAACATCGTATTTAGGCAACAGAATTCAGAAGGTCGATGTTAATGGTGTACGATCACCTGGTTCTGTTGCAAGAATGGGCGTTCCACAAGGGTCTATTCTGGGGCCATTTCTGTTCCTTGTATATATTAATGACTTACCTTATTATATAGGGGATAACCAAAACATAGTGTTGTTCGCAGATGATACCTCTTTATTGTTCAAAATTAAAAGACAAATGCTTAATTATGACGATGTGAACAATGCTCTGTCAAATGTTGTTCATTGGTTCAGTACAAATAACTTGGTTCTTAATGAAAAGAAAACCAAATGTATTAAATTTACCACACCTAATGTGAGACTAGTGGAAACCAATGTTCAAATGAATGGTGTGGCCCTAGAAATTGTGGAGTCCACTACATTCTTAGGTATTACTATTGATGCTAAACTCCATTGGGGCCCTCATATTGAGAAATTATCAAGTAGGCTAAGCTCAGCGGCTTATGCGGTAAAAAAAATTCGAATGTTAACCGATATTGAAACGGCTAGAATTGTTTATTTCGCTTACTTCCACAGTCTTATGTCTTATGGCATACTACTTTGGGGATGCTCTGCAGATTTGATTAATATCTTTGTTCTCCAAAAACGGGCTGTCCGCGCGATTTATAATTTAGGCCCAAGAGCATCACTGCGCGAAAAATTTAGGGAAATAAACATTCTAACTGTTATATCACAATTTATATTTGAAAACATATTATATGTAAAAAAAAATATTGATAAATTTGATAAATATAGTGACATTCATCACGTGAATACTAGGAATAAGGATACTCTAGTTATACATCATACTCGCCTACAAAAAATTAGTAGGTCTTTCATGGGGCAATGTATACGCTTTTACAATAAACTACCTAAAGATATCCGAGATATGCCCATAAATAAGTTTAAAAAGGCTATCAAAACTAGACTTTGTAAAAAAGGATATTACAACATTTCGGATTATCTAAATGATAATACGGAATGGTTATAAGTTGCTCCTCTCTCAGCAATTACTTTATATAATTTTTACTTTTACGTTGTTTTAGTGCTGATCCTCACTGTCGTCTGAACTCTGTATATTTATCATTGTCACAAATTGTACAGTGTAGCGTGTTTTGCCTAACGAGTTATTTATTGATTTAATTGAGCGATTTGATTGTAATTTATAGATCTTGGTGTGGTCATGCTCACTAAAAAGGTCTCTGCCTGCGGTAGCTACGTGAGCGGGTCTCTCCCTTCCCTCGAATGTGGTTGAGGGGCGTGATGGCTGCTTTAGTAGTTAACTCGTGATCGAGTGCCGCTTGTGGAATCTGGTCCAACCATTTCTGTTCTTTTTTGTGTTTTTTGTTAATGATGTATTTAACTTTTAAAAAATAAATCTTTACTCGAAGGGCATCTCACTGGAGCTAATGGGGATTAAACATGTATCCAATAATATTAGAAAACATCCAATTTAAAAAAAAAATGACGAGCCCACTGAGTTTCTTGCCGGATCTTCTCAGTTTGTGGCGGCTTTCCGATCCGGTGGTAGATTAATTTAAAAAAAAAATGTAATATTGACAATATGTAAGTGCCCTTTTAGGGCTTATGCATAATAAATGATTTGATTTGATTTGATTTGATTTGATTTGATGTAAGTGTTGGAGAATCGGCACACACTGGGTGACAACGGGGTAGCGGCGTGCGGTACCGGGGGCGACAACGACGCTCGCGCTGCGACCGCTACACACCTCACTGCGCCTTGGTCCACCGTATCATTTGTTCGCGTGTTATTTTAATTTTAAATTTTCTTATTCTTTAATTCATACTTTTCACTGGCTTTCATTTATACCAGATTATCCCTGGATAGTATACTTCAATCTAGGATGAAGATATCATATTGCGTCGACCTTAAATAATTAATTGGAATAAGAGATAATGAATCTCAAGTTATTATTTGACCATGTTTGTTTATTTAAATTGCAGTGAAGCCATATATAGAGAGTCCAAGATCTAAGGTGGTGAATATGAAAGTAGGTGATTCTTTGTCTCTAGCATGTAACGTGAGCTACGGTAATCCTGTCCCCACTACAAAGTGGGAGTTCACTGCAGTAAATTCTCCCACTCGAGTACTAAAGAGGTGAGTAAAAGTATGATTCTCATTAAGCGTTTCGCTGTCAGTTTTTACTATTGTCCGTCTTGGAATTAATATAATTATCACCACAAAAATATATCACCTATTTCATACTATTAGAAAAAAATCAACGAACGCGATACGTATTTATTAATTTAACTGAAGCGTATTTGTTTTTAATTTGCATTTATAGAGTGTTTTTTTATTCCCTTACAATATTTATCTTATGGTTAACCTTTGGAACTGAATTACGTAAAATTTTTTCTTAGCAAGTCTCTACGTCACAAAAATAAACTGCTGTCAAAATGTCATGTTCCTAATTTCATTCATTTCGACTCAGTATTGAGAAATCAATCAATTTTCGTGTGATGACGGAGAAAGAATACAATTCACCACGTCCTATCTTACCCGTGGGTGATTGTAGAAGATGACTAAGGGATAAAACTTGTATAAAACAATTATGCAAGACTCGAAATAAAACCCTATACCAATACGTCTGACCAGCGCGGTATAGTAGATCAACAGTGGTACATATATGAGCTGAGATGATGATGATAATGAATAATATTATATTCACCTATAATCCTTATATATACCTATAATATTATTTATTTACAGAAGCAATTCATCAAGTATTCTTTACGTGGATCGTGTAGAATATTCAGACGAAGGTCTTTATGTATGCGTAGCAGATAATAATATTGGTACAGATACTATTAAAACACATGTTAAAATAGAATAAAGTAATAAATAATTAAATTAAAAGCCTTTGTTTTATTTAAACCCCCGTCAGGTGGACTTATAACATCGCAGAAACTGTTGAATACAGGTGACATGGGACTGTTCTAAGTGACATTAAAAATCTAATCTAATTTTCTGATGGATGGATGGTTTTATTTTCTACCATCCATCATTTTTAACGATCACTGTTTTATATAGACTTTGTTGACTTGATTTTGTAACATGGTTGTACCTCTGGTATTGTAGGTGCTCATCATAGCCACTTACCACTTGTGATCAGATAGACTGCTTGTTTTTCTGCCACCAAAGGCAATGACAATAGAGGTGAAAATGACATAATGATAATGTTTTGCAGCAGAGCGCTAATGCGCACTCTCTCGATGTTTCTTTAGAGATTTTTTATGCTCATGAAAGAATAATTTGTATTAGCGTTATAATTGATTGTGGATGAGACACCGCATAGTATTTTGCTCTTGCCTATTCTATAGATCTAAATTGATTGATGAAGAAAATGACAAAAGCGTCGATATATATCGAGGAGATTGTTAGTCTTTCACAGTGATAAAAACATCGTGAGGTAACTCAAAAGTATGAAAATACTGTTATATATGTTTAAATTTGTTACTCGGAAAGTTAATTAAGCTGAATTTGGAGCAACATTTATAATTTTTTCAATTAAATTTAATATTAATGTTAAAACTTATCGTCAGTATTTCACAACAATATTTCAGATCCGTGTGGTGACGGATTAAGAATACAAATCACCATTCCCTATCTTACCCGTGTGTGATCATAAGAGATGACTAAGGGATATAAAATGCCTATAACATTTATTAAGGAAAAACTCGTCACAAAACTCTATACCAACACGTTTGATCAGCGTGGTATAGTAGGTCAATTTCCCTTCCATGGCGGAGGAGGCTCGAGCCTAACAGTGGGAGGTATATGAACTGAGATGAAATAAAAAAGTTATCGTTATTAAAACATGTTATGAAATTGATGGGTGATAAAGTGAATTTCACATGAATTCAAGGCATTATGGGCACTAGTCAGTATGAAATAAAACAACTTTTATGAAGTTAATCGCGACTATAATATATTTGTTTTGCAAAGCTGTTTTATCAAACATTGTTGTTTTACTGTTCAATACCTCTAAATATTGATCTGCTTAATGAATACATAACTTAGGCATATTACATATAATATCATTGAAATATAACTTACAACGACTAATTAACAAAATATCATTTATAAATACATTATTATTATATAAAGCGAAATAAAATTAAAAATAAGTATACCGATATTTTTTCTTTTCAGTAATTGAGTAGAGCCTACTTCATGTTTGTTTTTTCTATTCTAAAAATATGTAAAATGACGTCATATATATATAGTATAATATTAATGACTATGTTTATACTTATTCTTCGAAAACTGAATATTTTTATAGTCACTCGTGTCAATGTGCTAACTGAATATAATCTTTCAAAATTAATAAAACAAGGAAAGGCACTGGCTCAATCAATCGTATACGTGACGTCATTATACCATTTTTTTTATTTTCTTATATTTATTATTATATTTATCTTCTTTCGTATAATACTTTGGTCATAAATTAAAATTTTATTTTACTCTCTTATTATATTACAATTTCGGACCTTTCTTTAATGATTAGTTAAAATGCTGCACTTTTAAATTTAATCTTATTATGAGCCATACAAAAGAATGTTTCATTCTTCGAGACTTCTAGTAGTGTAAAGTAGCTTAAATACTCATTCGATAATTTTCAAGTTCAAATCTGAAAGGAATAAAATAAAATTTAAGATAAATTATTGAATTAGGCGATACATGATGTAAATTTATAATTATTTTTAAATGAAGAAAACTGAAATCCATAACTTTTTAGAAAGTAATAAGACAAGACTCCAAATTAATATTTGAAGTTATGCAGCAAATTGCATGTTTAAGAATTGGAGACTATAAAACACAATCAAATGTTCATGATGTTTGCAAATATGAGACCTTTATGTTGTAGATATTGTGTAACGTTTACTTTTTGGTCCAAAATAAGCCACCTTTACTAAGATAATAGGAGACACGCTCTCGCAGAAAATATTTTAAATTAGGTGTGATTGAATAACAAATATCCAAGCATCCAAACAACTTTACAAACTTTAGTATTCGTAATATTACTATAGTCTATAAAATATAGCATGATCTCTGTGACAGTTCTCACTAGTGCCGCACGCTTAAGATACAGTCCGTATTTTTGTCGATATAATTCCTTATTTTTTAAAGTTATTTGCTACTGCAATTGAAAAACAATGTATGAAAATCTTATTGAATTTCAATCAAATGGATGGATGGATTCGATTATCAATTTAAAACAATCTATGAAAATGTTATTGAATTTAAATTAATGGTTTTTATTAATTTAAACTAAAGCTGTTAATTAATTCTTTTAATTATTCGAAAAGAATACATCCAAGTTCATCGTCACTATTATCATCATCGCTGGTGCATTCCTGTAGGTTGATGATCGAGTTCTTGGTCACAGACTATTTCATAAATAATTATGTTTATTTTATAAAAGAAATGTATCTTTTTAATATAAAAGAAGGTCTTATTAACATTAGTACTGATGTCTGAATATTAAATTAACGCAATTTACTTATTTCATAGAGTAACCATGTGGTTTATATAGGTAATGTATGGGTTTTACTTGTCTTATAAATCATTAATACGAATGTTATCGATTTACGTATATCGATTGCCTCATCTCTATATTATTCTCAGTCCAGTATCACCTTGTGCTTGCGTAGGCATCATATTTTTATAAAATGGTTACTTAGTATTTTAAAACATATTAGGTACAAGTTTTGGTGTAAATATTAATATTTTTATGTTCATAATTCAGTTGAGATATAACTGGCACGTAAAGAATGAAAATATAGGCGATACAAAATAAAATTGTAAGCATGACGCGTATTCATAATTACTTCATCGGTTTTGTCGCTATCTGTCACAGAGATTAAGCTATATTTTAAGGACTATAGATTCTGCATATTTCACACGAGTTAAAATTATCTTTCCAAAAATTGAACTATAATTGGAATATATTACTGAGATAAAAGTATCTTGTTTATAAATCTAGGAAATGGTCTATGTGAAGTTTGAAAGTGACACTACTGATAGATAAGTAAAGGAGTGAAGACGGTCAAGCGACCTGGTATGGATATGTGATGAGATGGGACGAAAGTAATGTTGCAAGAAAAGTTTTAAATATGAATGTTGAAGACTTTAGGGGTAAAGAAAGACCAAAAAAAGATAGATGGACTGCGTGCATAACATGGTGTAGCTACATATATAACGTCTGATAGAGCTGTAAGGAAGAAGAGGATGTACTGCGTCGAACCCAAGTAGTTGGGATAAAAGTAGGATGATGATGATGTTGATGGTATATCTATGTGCTAATTTTCATTTAAGTCTATGCAACGCCTTACCAATGAATATCCAAACATTTTCACAAACTTTCACATTCATAATATTTTTTTTATTGCTTATAGTGGAAGACGAGCAAGCAGCACACCCGATGGTAAGTGTCACTGCCGCCCATGGACCTTTGCTATACCAAGGGTATAGCTAGGCCGCTGTCTACCATTACAATCCCTAAACCCACCCAGTTGTGCTTCCGGCTCTCTCGCTCACCGAACGAAGCGCAATAACACATTGCCATTACTCAGACGTCGATCTTCTGCAAGAGTATGGTAGTACCCCGGACGGACCGGCCCACGGCTATATACCGAGAGCCGTCAACAGAAAACAAAGATTAGAAATTCTTACCTGTAATTGCAACACTGACGCGGTTATTAGACCACGCGATCTTCGGTTAAAGGTAAGTTATTACTTTGTTCATCAGGTAAAAATAATTTTCCATGTTCTATATCTATTGATGGACCCTCAGGCATAACTGGAATTGGTTTCTTTCCTAAAATGTAATATTATATTAAAACGTGTGCATAATACTAGACAACAGTTCGGCCTCATATCATCACGGAATCAATAAATATATAATAATATCATCATCATCTCAGCTCATAATTGAGGTTGCTAGAACCAGAATGCCCTAACTGCATTTTTGCATCTTTTAACCTAATTGCAATATTGTCATCTAGAAATGTTAATCTACAAAACCACAGAGGCCTAAAATTGTTTACAAGTTCTTAACAATAGATGGCAGTACAAGTACATTTTCGACTTATGTTCAAATCTATTAAATTGAATTAAATTTAATTTTAATTCCCTTCATATTGTAAAACAAGGTTCTTGTATAACTACAAGCTATTTAGTTGAACTAGTAGCAATTGTCCCACTGTTGAGCTCGTGCCTCCTCAATAATGTGAGGGAAATTGATCTAATATACCACGCTAGTCAGACGTGTTGGTATAGGATTTTGTATAAAGATTTTCTTGCTTCATATGCGTTTTATATCTCTTACGATCATCCACGGGTAATATAGGGGGTGGTGAATTGTATTCTTACTCCGTCACCACACGAAAAATCTGTGTAGTAATAAATTCCTATAATTTAAGCTATACTTTACCTATTCCTGATATTAGAACTTCATGCCGATCATTTATAATAACTTTGAATGGATCGTATTTAAAGTCATATTTATTATAAGCAAAACAAAAAAATGTTTCATTTCTTGAGATTTCTGGTAGCATTAATACACTTTGAAACTCATTTGGTAGTATTTCAACTGAAATCTGAAATTTAGAAATAATGTTTATATTTAGTAAGGATATACTGTTCCTCCGATGTCAAACACAGAGTTCCGGTGGCCCGCTCGTTTGGCATAGAGAAGTAAATATAGGGTACCCACCCCTTTTTTTTTTTTCTTTTCTTTTTTTTTTTTTTTTGGCGGCGGGCTACGTAACGGTCACGCCTCGCTAATCCGTCCGGGGCGACAGGAGAAGCGGCGCACAACCACCCTATATGTACTTTTCTACGCCATCTATGTGGTCACTCGCCGCTTCTTCTGTCGCCCCGAACAGATTTAGCGGTGACCAATTCATAGCCAGTCACCAAAAAAAAAGGGGTCATACTGTTGATAGTTTACTGTCTACAGCTGCGGTTCCAGTAGTTCAGGGTAATATCACAGTCGCAGAAAATCGACGTATGAGTGGTGGTAATATGCTGTTGTACTTAGTTCAGTGAGTGAGAGAGCCGGCAGCTAAACTTTCCGGATTGGTTGGGGTTGTTAAGCAGCGGCCTACATACCTTTGATTTTGCAAAGACCTACGAGCAGCAGTAGCACTTACTATTATATGCACTGCTTGCTCATTTACCAGTAGTAAGCAATACAATAAAATAAGAAACTATAAATATTAACTAATTCATCAAGGTTTGAATGTTCATGATTTCATCAGGAAATTATAAAAAAGGAAGTTGGAGTTTTAAAGTTCTCTCAATAGGCTTACGGGAAACTAAAAAAACGCTCTGAAAATTTAAAATTGATATTTTTCATAGAATTGTCATCATCGCTACTTAGAATATTACCCTACTTGCATAATGGTACATACATACATACATATCATCACGCCATATCCCTTGCAGGCAAAGAGGACAGAGTGCCAGAGAACTCTATCCTTGCATATTTCACTCGCTTCTTCAACATCCATAATTCTCATCATACCCGCTCGCCGGTTTCGGGGATTCTTGACTTCACTTTCTTTCAGTACGTGACCAATCTGGTCTAGGTACGTAAGTCTCGGTCTCCCCCGGTACCTACATCCTTCCACTTTCGCATTATATATCTTCTTAACCAGACGTTCGTTCGGTATTCTTTCCACATAATTTTTATAAAATTATCCACTTTGCATAATGGTAAAATAATTTTTAACTCTTTTGGACTAAATAATAGTGGTAGGCGCACACTGTTCATAGTTTTCTGTCTGCAGTCGCAGGCCGGTCCGTTCGGGGTAGTACCACACGCTGGTAGATAATCGACGTCTGAGCAGTGGGAATGTGCTATTGCGCTTCGTTTGGTGAGCAATAGTGCCGGCAGCCCAACTATCCGGGTGGGTTTGGGGTTTTCATTGGTAGGCAGAGGCCTGACTGTACCACTGGTATTGCAGAGGTACATGGGCGGCAGTAACATTTACCATCAGGTGTATTGTTTCCTCGTTTGTCACCATCAGCAATAAAAAAAATATAAAGTATTTCTTACCTGAGACTTCAATGTCTTGCCATTTCCATTAAGCCATAGGATCTTAGGTTTAGGAAAACCTGTCACTTTACAAGTCATATTTAAAGAAATACCACTACTATATATCTTTATCGATGAGCTCTCAGCTATAACAACAAGTGGTTCTCTATCTGAAATATAACATGGTTTAATACCATTTGTTTGTAGATGCAAAACAGAAGATATTCATTATTGAATTGATTTGTTGTAAGATGCAAAACAGAAGATATTCATTATTTAATTAATTTGTTGGACGGTGCAAAACAGAAGATATTCATTATTTAATTAATTTGTTGTAAGGTGCAAAACAGAAGATATTCATTATTTAATTAATTTGCTGTAATATGCAAAACAAAAGATATTCATTATTTAATTAATTAAAGAAAATATTCATTATTTAATTGATTTGTTGTAACATGCAAAACAGAAGATATTCATTATTTAATTGATTTGTTATAAGATGCAAAACAGAAGATATTCATTATTTAATTAATTAAAGAAGATATTCATTATTTAATTGATTTGTTGTAACATGCAAAACAGAAGATATTCATTATTTAATTGATTTGTTATAAGATGCAAAACAGAAGATATTCATTATTTAATTTACAAAACGACTGCTCAGATGGCGTAATGGTTAAGATACCGCCTTCCGTGCCAGTGCCGTGGGTTCGAATTACATGCAGGACAAATATTTGTGCGATCCACAAAGTGTTGTTCTGAGTTGGTTGTAATTTTACTCCGTTAATTGCATATTTGTAAAGTCCCCCCGCAATACAAGGATTATTTCCTTAGTGCATACACCATTCTCCTGCTTATATTCCAATTTCTTGGTGTTCGCAACATGTACTCGAATATATTACAAAAGTTATTGGCAATAGTTTTATCAACGGTAGCTGGTCTAAGGTTAATGCTTCTTGATATTATAATTGTTGACCAAACAGCATTAAGTAGAGCTAGATCAAGTGGACATAAATCTCTTAGTCGTCTTTTACGACATCCACGAGCAAAATAAAGGTTGGTTGTATTCGTAGCCGCGACCACAGAGCAGCAAGAACAGCACGTATAGTCAGTCACATTAATTATAAGTATAATGTTTATACTTCAAAATGAACCCTGTAAATTACACCCAATTTTAAAACAATTACCTAAGGATTAATATGTTACGGGTCAGAAAATTAATCCACACGCTAATAGATAAGTATTGAAATATTTATACTTACTTGGCATTATGATTTGATTTGCTGTCGATATGATAGTTGACATAGGCAAATCAGATGTTGGGCGTGGAGACTTCAATGTGGTGTTTTCGTCGTCAGTTTCAGAGATAGCTGTAAAGTCAGTTATAATAGCTTAAGGAACTATGAAGAACATTAAAACTTGAATCTATCTCTTAAAGTTATCCGTGTGGTAACGGAGTAAGAATACAATTCACCACCACTTATCTTGCCCGTGGGTGATCGTAAGAGACGACTAAGGGATATAAAATACATATAACATCTATGCAAGATTTGAGACTACTCGAAACAAAACCCTATATATAACCAACACGTCTGACTAGCGTGGTATAAGGTCAAATCCCCTCCCATTATGGAGGAGGCTCGAGCCCAACAGTGGGTTATATATGAGCTGAAATGATGATGAGATGATGAAAACTTGAATCAATGTAGGATTAATATATTATAGATCAAAAAATAAACATGATAATAATATATAAATACGTAATATGCAGGTACTTACTTGGCATTATGCTTTGATCTATTGCTGTCGACGTGATAGATGATACAGATAAATCAGATGTTGGGCGTGAAGTTTTTAATGTAATAATTTTGTCGATAGTTTCAGAAACAGCTAATAATTTCGTTGTAACCGTATGAGAAACTGTAAAAAGTATTAAGACTTGAATCAAAATATTTAATGAGGAATGTATTATAGTTTAATCGAAACGACGCTACTGATATACACATGTACAATTTAGCTACGTGCTTACTTACTTGAGGATATGGTTAGATCTGACCACGACCACGTGTTAATTGATATTGGCAAATCAGATGTAGAGTGTGAAATATTTAATATGGTATTTTCATCGCCAGTTTTGTATATAGGTGAAGATTTCATTATAATAATTTCTGGATCTTTGAATATAAGGTAATCCTTAACATATCAATATACGAGTTTGTTATAAGAAAGATAGTTAATCAACAGAACGCTGATAGCTGAATATGTACATATATGTAGGTACTTATTAGGCGTTATATTTTGACGTGATAATTGATTTGGGCAAATAAATGTTACATGAGAAATATTCAACGTGGTATTTTCATCGACAGTTTCGAAAACAGTTGAAGATTCCTTTCTAATAGTTTGAGGAACTGTGAAGAACATTAAAGATTGAATCAAGGGCAATAAGTAGTATATATTAGCAAAGTTTACTTATATATTTATATTAATTTAAATGTGTAGTAGGTGGTTGTTACGTTACTAGAGTGCTTTTACCCTATATTTTTTTATTGCTCATGGTGGCAAACGAACAAATAGCACACCTGATGGTCAAGTGTCACTGCCGTTCATGGATCTTTGATATAATCAAGGCTAGCTTATCTAGGAATCGAACGAAGCGCAATAGCACATTGCCATTACACAGACGTAGATCTTCTGCGAGAGTATGGTACTGCCCCGGATGGACCAGCCCGTGACTATAGGCAGAAAACTATCAACAGCGTGTTCCTACCACTATTAAAGCTGCTATATAACTAATTAAAATTTTGTGTAGTTGGATGTATAAGTTACAATTTTGGTTTATTTACCTTTAGATGTCATTTCAACTTCGGATTTTTCGTTAACGATTACTTTAATTGCTGCATATCCAAATCCTAATTTATTATAAGTAATACAAAATAATGTTTTATTTTTTGAGATTTTTGTTAGTGTTAAGTAGTTTATATATTCATTTGGTAACTGTCCAGATAAAGTCTGAAAATAATAAAATTATATTTCTTATAATTGATCTAATTAGGCGCTATATATACAGGTTGCCGATTTTATTACTAGAATAGGATGCAGATTTTATTACTAGAGTAGGAATGACGTCATATAAAACATTAAAGTTAGTTGCAGACTCCTAGCTCTGCCCAATCCCGAGATAAAGTGATTTGTTTCTTATTAAAACAGTAGGTTTGTCACCGTACACTGACCTGTAGGTACATTTTGACCAGCTGTGCGGCAGTTAGCGCAGTGAGAGCGAGACTATTTGCCTACTAATTCAATGTCACACGCATGAGTATATGCCTACATCGAACTTTTAGAGTACAAGTGTATTAACCGCTTATCAGTAGGGCAATTTGATCATAAGTTAGGTACCATTTCTTTTTACTGATTTGGGTAGTGTATCATGGTCTGATACACCCCCTTCAAGGATTCTACTAATTAAATCGGCAACCTGTATAATGGAAGTCATTATTATTTTGGAAGTGATGAATAGGAACGAAGAACAAACAGTTTTATATGGGTAATAAATACGACAATTTTTAGAAAATTGCAAGTTAAATTTTTTGGAGACTGCTCATCACACAAACAATTAAATGTTCATGATTTTTGTAAAAAAATGCATTCCTATCTTTTTTAGTTAATATTTTAGTATAAATTAAAGACCCATAGTTCTTTTAGACTATGGGTCTAAGTTAGTATAAATTAAAGACCCATAGCTAGCTATGGGTCTTTAATGTATTATCTATATATCTCTGAGTATTATCTATTCGCGATTGGGTCTCTTCCTATGAGCGAAATATATGGTGGTCTAAGCTTCATCTTTTGATTAGAAGCAGTCAACTTTACTCATAGCTTTTTAGCAAGTTCTCAGTTACGAGTACCATCAGATAAGCTACTTGCTTATCTGCTACTATTTGAAAAAAAATGTTGAATGCATTGTTACTGATGTATTGACTTTCTAGATGCTAAATATATATTAATTCTTACCTGTGACTTCAACTTTTTACCACGGTTATTGGACCACACGATCTTAGGTTTAGGGTAAGCTGTCACTTTGCAAGTCAGATTCAATGATTTTTCATGTTCTATATCTATCGATGTACCCTCAATTATAGTCACAGTTGGTTTCACGTCTAAAACGTAATATCATATTAAAACGTGCCTCATAAATTTTATTCACGGTAAGTTCATAAGCCAATAAATTCCACTAAAAATAGGTAACATATTTCAATCAGCTACTCTGTTAATTGATATAAGTCTTGTTCTGGTGTGAAAATTAGGCAAAGTCAAGAATTTCTACGTAGTTTATTTTGACGAAGTACCGCACTAAGGAAGAGTCACAAGAGATTTTACAAACCTACAACCGACTGATATAAATAAAGATATACTTAGAATAATCATCATCAATGACACTAACAATTATGTTAATTATAAAATAATATAATATATAACGCTATATTATCTTTACAAAGTGATTAACACCGATTTCAACCGTAGTTTGTACTTATAATAATTAATGATCTAATATTTAGCCGCGTGGTGATGAAGCAAGAATACAATTCATCACCCTCTTCCTTACTCGTAGATATCGTAAGAGCCGATCAAGAAATACGTAATGCAGATAAAATTGATTCAAAAGAAAGAAAATTGAATGGAATCCTGTGCATGATACGACGTTAATAGCAAAATATATACACATAGATACTTACTTGGCGTTATGCGTTGATCTGTTATCGTTGACATGATAGTTGGTATAGGCAAATCAGATGTTGGACGTGAAGTATTCAATGTAGTGTTATCGTCGACAGTTTCGGAGGCAGCTGTAAAGACCGTTATAATAATCTAAGAAATTTCGAAGAGCATTAAAATTTTAAACAATACATCTAAGGATTAATATATTATATGTCAGAAAATGGACGCAATGGTTATAACTAAGTAGGCAAATACAGATACTTACTTGGCGTTATGCTTTGCTCTGTTGTCGTCGATGTTATGGTTGATATAGGCAAATCAGATGTAGGACCTGAAGTTTTCAATGTGGTGTTCTCTTCGGATTTTTTATTAACGATTACTCTAAAAGCTGCGTTGTTAAATCCAATCTTATTATGAGCAATGCAAAAGAATGTTATATTTTTAGAGATTTTTGTTAGCGTTAAGTAGCTTATATATTCATTTGGTAACTGTCCAGTTGAAATCTGAAAGTAATAAAATTAAATTCTAGATAATTGATCATATTAAATGATAGACATTGGAATTTCATTATAATTTTTATAAGGATATTACGAAGAAAGAGCTGCCACTTCTCTATGGTTAATCAATATATTGCACACTTCAAAATAGAAAGGAATATAACATAGGATGCGGAAGTCCCAAATCGATAGTTGAAATTCTGCAGAAAATTGCAAGTTAAATTTAAGGATAGCTGAATAGGCAAGCTGTTTAATACTCATGATAACTTTCTTTTTTGTTAACATTTCAGTATATATTGAAGGCTATGTCTATGTTAGTAACAGAAGACTAGGTGAACTGACGACATCTCGAAAGACGTAGGAAGCCGTTGGAAGCAAGTGACACAGGTCAGTTTTGAGTGACGTTCTCGTGGAGCGGCCTATGTCCAGAATTGGACGTCTACGGGATTAGAGATGGATGGATTGCAAAGGTTCATGAGTTGCAGTTACCACTTAGCATCAGGTGAGCTGCTTGTTCATTAACCACTAAATACAAAAAAATGTTTCATTAACTATTTGACGCTAAATACATATAATTTCTTACCTCTGACTTCAACACTTTACCGCGGTTATTGGACCACGCGATGTTAGGTTTGGGATAAGCTGTCACTTTGCAAGTCAGATTCAATGACTTGTCGTGGTCTATCTGTATTGAAGTACCCTCACTTATAGTCACAGTTGGTTTCATATCTAAAATGAAAATCAGATTAAAACGTGCTACATTAAAATTTTATTCAGGGCAATGAGTATATAAGGCAATAGATTCTACTATATGTAGGTGATATATTACCATCAGCTCCTCAAATTGATATAAGCTTGTAAATGTTCTGATATTAAAATTAAGCAGAATCAAGAATCTAAAAATAGCTTATTTTCAAGATATACCACACTAAAGAATAAATTTATAAGTTACAAGGACTTTACAAAAACATATTTACAATCTTCTAATTAAAATTAATGCATACTCAGAACAATTACTTATAGAATCATCATCATCATCACAGCCCATGTATGTCCCACTATTGGGCTCGGGCCTCCTCCATAATGGAAGGGAAACTAACCTACCACGCTGGTCAGACGTGTTGGTATAGGGTTTTGTTTCGAGTTTTCCTTCTCTTGCAATAGATGTTATATGCATTTTATATCCCTTAGTCGTCTCGTACAAGACGACCTCTTACGATCACCAACGGGTAAAATAGGGGGTGGTGAATTGTATTCTTACTCCGTCACCACACGGAAATCTTATAGAATTATTTTCTGATAAAAAATCTCTAAAATAATGATAACTTCTTGGATGTGAAACACCTACTGGCTTATCTGTGATTATTTTACATGGGGATCTCGGACTTTACTAGAAAAATCAGTCCATAACTACCCGGCAGCTTTTGCTTTATATTTCGACATTTAATTTACTTAGGTTATGTCAAACTATGAAACAGAAAACAGTCGTATACACTAAAAACTAAGTATATAGATATCTCGGCTAGATATGATTAATTGATTTCAAAGATTTCAATGATTATTGTTTGAATTTTTTTAGGTTCCAGCCTTAAATTTCAAATCGGCAACTCAATGTTCTAAAGTAAGCACTAGATCATATTGAGATTGGATTGACTAGACCTTCTGCTATACAGGGTGGAACCGCTCGGGAAAACAAAGACAGGTGACCCTGCTAGTCCTATTTGTAATGATAGGCTAGAAAAAAAAATCGTTTCGGTATTTTTTTTCCACTACGAATTTGTAAGTTTTTTTCACATTCCATCGTATTAGGACAGTGCCATCTAACGATAATTCCATAAAAGATACCTAACTTTACTCAGATGAGAAAAGACGCAATCTATTCAAAACTCACGATCAAATGTTCAAGAGTTCAACGACCTCGCGCGGTGGAAAAAAAATATTTTTTCATCCGAATCGATTTTTTTCTAGTCTATCATTACAAGTAGGACTAGTAGGGTTACCTGTCTTTGTTTTCGGGAGCGGTCCACTTCCACCCTGTATATTCTCATAGAAATACCTTCCGTGACCATAAACGCCAATAAGTGATCGCAACATCGGGAATATAAAAATCAAGTACAAAGGCTATAAAATTCGTAAAAAATGCTTTATAAAATTATATTAGTCTATTCTTACTAAAGTAATCAAATTATAATTTATAAGTCTAGTAATAGTTATACCCCAAATTGCACCTAAATTACCTACACACAAACTTAGAACAATTTTCTAAGCATTAATGCATATAGATCAAAAACTTAACCGGAACACTAGTATGAGTTAAATTCATACACATATGTAGGTACTTACTATTATACTACATGCCCAAGGAGGGTTGACGTCAGGCAGGCGGCCGGCCATAAAACTATTGCCAATAACTTTTATAATATGTAGGACGAAGAGTACATATCGCATCGACCTAAAGTAATTGGGATAAGAGCAGGAGAATTATGATGATTATGATAATGTAGGTACTTACTAGGCGTTACGTTTTGATCCGTTGTCATCCATGTGACAGTTGATATGGGCAAATCAGATGTTGATCGTGATGTCTTCAATTTAGTATTTTTGTTAACAGTTTCGGAGATAGTTGAAGAATCGGCCATAATAGTTTGAGGAACTATGAAGAGTAGTAAAATATCAGTGACAGGTAAAAAATGAGTATATAAGAGGAAGTTTGAAAGTGGAGCCAGTGACGGAAAAGTTGAAAAGTGAACGCCTGACTTGGTATGGACATATGATGACACGGGATGAAAGTAATGCAGGGAGAAAGTTTTAAGTATGAATGTTGAAGGCTTTAGGGGTTAGGGAAACCGAAGAAAAGATGGGTGGATTGTGTGAAGCATGATATGAATAGAAAGGGAGTGAACGCAGAGAATACATCGGAAGAAAAGGACATGTTGCGTCGACCCCAAGTAATTGGGATAAGAGCAGGGTAATGATGAGTACCTAAGAATTAATATATTATGGGACAGAAAACTGCCGCGATGCTAATAGCGAAATACTTATAAGTACTTACTTGGCGTTATGCTTTGATCTGTTGTATTCCACATAATAGTTGATATGAGCAAATCAGATTTTGGACGTGAAATCGTCATTGTAGTATTTTCGTCAACAGTTTCGCATACAGTTGAAGAGTCCATTGTAATGGCTTGATGAGCTGAAAAAAGTATTGCAGAGCTTGAATCTAGTTTAGTAGGTAATAAAGCAAAATGAAGTTGTATTACTATTATTCAGATTAAAATCAATTATGATCTAAAAAAAAAACTAAAAACGGCTAATTAGTAATTTAGTTAACTAATAAGTACTTACTTTTTTCAGGTTGAGGAGTGACAGGGAATCGAGAAATATATCTAATATCTTCACCGCTATTTATTCTTACTCCACATACCTAGAAAAGTAAATCGTTTATTTTAGTATCAAGCAATAAATATTGCAAAAGAGAGACGAAAGATGATCAGTTAATTTTGTTGTTTCCGTTGCAGACTATCTTGATATCGATGCTCTTAAATTAAAACAATTAATTTATAATTGTCTTAATAGTAAGTACAAGTTTGTATAAAGTATTCTAAAATATATCGCTCGATATGCGTACCGCAATGCGGGTTAGGGCGTCCCCCGGAGGCGACGCGTACCGACCCGCCCCCGTCGGTACGAACATCGGCAGTTGCGGCGATGGGGGCCGCCACCCATCACGCCTTGCCCAGTTAGGCGAGTCGAGGAGAGCAGAGTGCCGGGTGGGCACGTGGAATGTAAGAGGTTGTGTGGAAGGTAAGTTAAACGAGCTGATATCCGTCATGGCGGACAAACAGCTAGACGTGCTCTGTGTAACAGAGACCAAGCGAAGGGGCAGTGACGCCTGCGATCTTCCTGGTGGCGGGATGGCTCTGTGGTCCGGTGTACCACAGAGCGATCGAGCCAGCATGGAAGTAAGAGTGCTGTTGTCCTCTCGCTTGGCCTCAGGTGTGAAGGATTACGGAATGTATGATCCCAGACTTCTCTGGGTCCGTATAAAACTAGATGTCACCAAGGTATTCATGGTTGTAGCATATGCTCCCGTAGGATCCTCGGTGGCATCAGACCTAGAGAAGTTTTGGGACAATGTCAGGGAAGTTCTGGATATGGCAGAAACCAGTGAACGCGTGATTGTATGCGGAGATTTGAACGGATGGGTGGGGACCAAGCGTCCCAACTATGAGGACGTACTTGGTCCATTTGGTGATAAGAGAGTGAACGACGCAGGTAGGCTCATAGCGGATGTATGCATGGAGAGAAGCCTTATTGTGTCAAACACATTTTTCCAACATAAGGACATCCATATGTATACATGGAGAAGGAATGAACAGAAAAGCATAATAGATTTAATTTTGGTAGACAGTCGCCTCCGAAGCAAAATATTGGACGCAAGAGCCTACAGGGGCCCCACAGTCGATACGGACCACTATCTCGTTATTGCGAAATTTACTGTTCTGTTCAGAAAGTGGAGGCACTGGCGAGAGCGTGTCCACTTCGGAGGGCTTGAAAGAATAAAGGTTGAAAGGTTGCAAGAAGAGTGTGTAAGAGAAAAGTATGCAGAGGGTGTCCGAGAACGGCTGACGATGGCAAGCCAGCCGCAATCGGACATTGAAGAATGCTGGAGAGTATTGAAAGAGTTTATGGTAGATACAGCGAAAGAAGTATGTGGAAGTTCAAAGAAGCATAGAAAAACAAATGGTGATGCATGGTGGGATGCGGAAGTGGCAGCTTTCTGTAGAGCAAAAGAAGAAAGCGTGGCTGGACTATGTCTCTTCTTTGAATCTGAATGACAGTATGACTGAACAGAGGAAAGAAATATATCGGCAATGTAAGAATGACACCAAGGCCTTAGTGAAAGAGAATCGTGATAGAGCAAGTATGAGTGCAGAAGATAGGCTGACTAAAAACTTCGAGAGTAACACCAAACTCTTTTGGAGGGAGGTGAAGAAGTCTCGGGGTGGTTGGTCAGCCTTCAGAATGAATAAAATAAGGTCTAAAGGTGGAGACATTCTTACACAAACACAAGACGTGTTAAGCCGATGGAGTGAATATTTTGGCGATATGTATGCGAATGCTACGGTTGGCGCCGGTGTTGGATGTGGTTTAGTAGATCAACATTCGACAACGGCGTCCTCCGATGGCATCAGTATGGATGAAGTTGAATGGGCGATAAGAAGTTTGAAAAATGGTAAGGCAGCGGGCATTGATATGGTGTCTGCCGAGATGATCAAGCTTGGTGGCTCTTGTGTCTGGGAGGCGTTCCTGTTGCTCCTCAATTTATGTTGGAGCTCGGGAATGGTTCCCAGGGACTGGAATAGCGCAGTCATCGTGCCTTTGTTTAAAAACAAGGGTTCACGTTATGGCTGCGCAAATTACAGAGCCATAAGCTTGACCAGTTTGGCAGCAAAAGTGTATGGTAAAATTATTGAAAGGAGAATGAGGAAGGTGTCCGATGGTTTACTGTGTGAGACACAAGGAGATTTCAGGAATGGAAGGGGATGCATGGATCAAGTGTTCTCTCTGCTCAACATTGTGGAGAAGCATCTGGCTCTAGGTCAGAGGGTTTTCTGCAGTTTTGTGGATCTGGAGAGAGCATTTGACACGGTTGTACGAAAGGAACTTTGGGACATTTTACCGGAGTATGGTATTAGCGGTAAACTGCTACGGGCTGTACAGTCCAGTTACATGGGCTGTAGAGCCTGTGTGCGGCTGGATGATGGAATGTCGCCTTAGTTTGATGTCAATATCGGCGTTAAGCAGGACTGCGTTCTATCAGCCAGGCTGTTTATCATATATCTGAATAAATGGCTCCAAAGGTTGAACGATATGAATGTGGGAGTCCAGATGGGTGACTCAGTGGTCTCTGCTCTGCTTTATGCAGATGATGCAGTCCTGCTGGCATAGTCAGCGACTGACCTGCAGACCCTAGTCGACACAATGACAGAAGATTGTAAGAAAAGGGGTCTACGCGTGAATGTGAGCAAAACCAAAATAATGGTCTTTGAAAGAGATAAAACCAGAACAGATGTAAGAGTAACAATAGGTAATGATGTACTAGAGCAAGTGGATGAATTTGTATATCTTGGATGTAGATTTAGCCGAGATGGAAGGTACACCACTGATATAGAGCGAAGAGTGAATACGGGAAATAGAGTGAACGGAGCGTTGGGGCAACTTCTCGGCAGCCACCACCTCAGCCAGAAAGCACGTGTAGCAATACATAACGCAGTGCTTGTCCCAACATTACTGTATGGAAGCGAGAGTTGGGTATGCAGAAAAGAGTATGATAGTAAAATTAATGCGGTCGAAATGCGATCTCTGCGGAAAATCTGTGGAGTTAGGCTGACCGACCGCATTCGTAACGACGACGTAAGAGAGCGAGTAGGTATGAAAGAGAGTATTGGTGTAAAGATGCGAAAGGGAATGCTCCGAGGGTTCGGACATGTGGAAAGAATGCCGAACGAACGTCTGGTTAAGAAGATATACAATACGAAAGTGAAAGGATGTAGGTACCGAGGGAGACCGAGACTAACCTACCTAGACCAGATCGGTCATGTACTGAAGGAAGGTGGAGTTAAGAGTCTCCGAAACCGGCGAGCGTGTATGAAGAGAATTATGAATGTTGAAGAAGCGAGTGAAGTATGCAAAGATAGAGTTCTCTGGCACTC
Organism: Lymantria monacha; assembly: GCA_905163515.2. NCBI lineage: Eukaryota > Metazoa > Arthropoda > Insecta > Lepidoptera > Erebidae > Lymantria > Lymantria monacha. The sequence continues at coordinate 22,815,767 of LR991102.1, read as the reverse complement.
TGTTCTCTCTGCCTACCCTGCAAGGGATATGGCGTGATGATATGTATGTATGTATGTGTATTCTAAAATATCTTAAATAAAATTTAAAAAATCTACGAATTTTCTTACAACTACTGTCAATAAGATTATTTATATATCTTTTGCTTCATAGAAAAGTAATATAAAAATCATTGAAATACTTACTGCTACTCTGAAGACTTGAGATGGTGTAACAAACGTTGGCGTCTTGTAGAAGTAATTTTCTATGAGTATTAGAGGCAAGTTATAAGTTTCTATAACACGCTCATATGGATCCAAGAATTGCACCGAAGTTAATTGTACTGTATTATTTGAGTCACTAACGGTAATAAAAAGGTGAGTAGAAGTTCCTGCAAACATCAAAAATTTAAAGTACTTACAATATAAGTAAAGAGTGTAATAATAATTTGTTTTTCATGTTTCAATTTATTTAATACAGACTATTTCACACAGTTTTGCCAGTGATGGTTTAAAATGGAACAATATTCTGGTGTTGAAAATAGACAGCCTGACTTTAATATACATAAATACTCAAATAGAGAAATTAAAAAAAATATTTTTTGTTACATTCCTCACATATAAATGAAAACTTTGCAACTCGAAAAATTATTTATGACTCATAACTATAAATCTCTAATCTGCACACTACATTTTTAGGTACAAAGTAGTAGTTTAGGTTACATCTATAAGATATAAGATAAACTTACTAGATATCGGTAGATCTAATAAATCTTTAGATGGTACGGCTTCTAATTCAGAAAATCCAATCCGAAAACTAAAATGAGATTTCGCAGCAACATTTACTGTAGTCTGACTCAAGCTTCTCACATTCAAAATATAAGTACCAGGGATTAGATTGATTAAATTAAGCACCTGTAACAATTGATTAACAATAAGATCTTTTTAAATAACAATAAGTAATATTTCATGGATGAAATTAACAGATTCAAAGATCTCGGAGCACAACACGAACTAGACTGTTGTTACCAGTTTCAGCAGGATTATGATCTTGTAAAAGGTTATGCTTACGATCCTTAGCAGCTGTCCAGTCTTTTATTTCACTTATATGGTTGCTTTCAATTACATAGTGTATTCCTTTTTTTTATTAGGAATAATCACACCACACATTCCCACCATTGTAACTCCAATAAGCCAAGATCCACAATGGTCTCCATAATTGACACCGAGGTTTGACCCTCAAGCAGTCCGGGATATGATTTTAATTGTCTTGGGACCAGCAACAAATTTAATTAGAAAAGTTTAAAAAGGTGCACTTGGAAAGTATGATTTCACTTCCCTCCTAGATAAAGTAGGATACAGGAAAACAAAATTGATGAGTCAGTCAATAAGTATAGGGGTGTGCTGCTAAGATAAGCGCAGCGTTACGGCAGCACGGATACGGAAAAGCTTAACGGGGCCTATATGTGAGCCATAAGATTGATTGCTACAGTAGGTATGGCAGAAACGCCTGAACGCACGAAAATTTTTCTGAGTTGCCACAAGGTCCGTATAGTATACTACTCCACAGGTGACGTGTAGTGTATTCTTGACACAGTGTAATCATTTAATATCAATTTCATACCTTAATGTTCTGGAGCCAAGTAAGCCTTTGCTGATGAAATATTTGCAAAGTTGATTCTCCAGGCCCCTGAATTGACATATGTAGATTGGTACCAGTTGCTGTCACAGTTCTAACCTCGTTTTGGTCGTGGATAACAAACTAAAAAATATAAAATTTACATTTTAAGATCACAAGAGAAAAGTGAAAAATTCATCAAGGTTAAAATAACCTAAAAGGTTACTTACTACTAGGTTGCCTACTTTTTGGTTCTATATTCATATAATAACCATGATTCTGGTAAATTTAGCTCTAACTGATCGTTCATTTGTATCGTAAACTAAAAATGATGACTTATTCGACGAGAGTGAACTTTACTAGAACGAATATTACACAGCCGAGCGTGACGGTACACGCACAAAATAAATAAAGCGCACAGCGTGCTTAGAGAAGGTTTTAAAAATATATCCTCAGTATTTTTAAAGAAAACTACTTGAGCCGCACATCGAGTACTAACAGTGTAACGTCTTTTTCTGATTTAAATGGGACAATACTTAACAAAATAATAATAATTATTATTATTTTTATTATTTTTTTTATTAAAAATGTAAGGTTTTCTTAATAAATTAATACGTTATTTTCTAAAGTGTTAAACAAAGTCCGTCTCTACACATTTCACCTAAGCCAGGTAATTGGTTTAGATTTAACTTTGAAATTTATTACATAATAATATTTAACATTAGCAAAGTTTTATTATTGAACAGTTTTCAACAATATTCTCCTTATGCGTCATCATTCATCATTCTCCTACTATTATCCCAATTACTTGGGGTCGATACAATATGTACTCTTCTTTCATAGTAAATAATGTAAAAGTTATTGGCAATAGTTTTATGACCGGCCGCCTGCCAAACGTCAATCGTCTTTGGGAATGTAATTGTTGACCAAACGGCATCAGATGCAGCTGGGCCCTGGTCGTTATAAAGCTCTTAGTCGTCTTTTACGACATCCACGAGCAAAGTAAGGGTTGATACTATTCGAAGCTGTTACCACACAGCAATGCTCCTTATGAGTATGACTTCGTAAAAATAGATACACATACATACATATCATCACGCCATATCCCTTGCAGGGAAGGCAGAGAGAACAGAGTGCCAGAGAACTCTATCCTTGCATACTTCTCTCACTTCCTCAACATTCATAATTCTCTTTATACAAGCTCGCCAGTTTCGAATACTCTTGACTCCACCTTCCTTCAGTACGTGACCAATCTGATCTAGGTAGGTGAGTCTCAGTCTCCCCTGGTATCTAACTATCTACGTCCTTGCATTTTCGCATTGTATATCTTCTTAACCAGACGTTCGTTCGGCATTCGTAAGAATAGTTTTAATTCAAATTTAATGTAGTATTATATAGATTAAGCGCAATACTTACTGGTATGTACTCATTCTTATAAGCTGGTATTACTCTTGATATCATCAAAGCCTTCTTATCTATGAGAGCATCCTTAATAGTCGCGTACATCTATTAACATATACATACATATATAAAAGTCACTATCAAAAATTGTAATTGTCACAAATTATTCACATTGAAATTTTTTTAAATGTATAAACTGCGTAGGAACTTGTCACTTTTACATTTTACTTTAAATTAGTATATAAAACTAAAACCATTATATGTTTAGTAAGTATTAGATATGTGTGCTAGTGTAGTGTGATGACCTTCGAACCAGGATACGTTTTTATTTTTCTATTTTTCAAAATATTATACAAAAAAAAATCCTTAAAGAACTCGACTTTTGAAAGACCCTGCACTAAGGAAATAATCTTTGTATTGCGGGGGGGACTTTACAAACATGCAATTAACACACACAAATTACACCCAGATTCAGAAAAAAACTTTGTGGATCGCACAAAGTATTGTTCTGCGTAGGAATCGGACCCGCGCCACGGAAGGTCGGTATCTCAACCACTAAGCCATCTGTGCAGTCATACTAAAGTGACCGGTGAGATATTTCTCATTAAATAAACAGAATTATATTAAAAGAAGAGAAGTACGAGTATATTAGAAAATATAACCAAGTTATATAATATTACCTCTGAAACTTCTTGTTCGCGGACATAGACAACTAATCCTGAGCACGCTGCTGCTACGTCGTAATATACTTGAAATGGAGGTTTGTTTAAATCTTCTGAACAGTAACCCGTCATAACAAATACGATCTGTTAAAAAAAATATGTAGTAATACTTAAGACGCAGTAGAATCATCATCATCATCATCATCATCATCGTCATCACAGTCCATATATGTCCCACTGTTGGGCTCGGGCTTCCTCCGTAATGGGATAGAAATTAACCTACTATACCGCGCTGGTCAGACGTGTTGGTATTTGTTTCGAGTTTTCCTTCTCTCACATAGATGTTAAAACGCATGTAGCGTTTTATATCCCTTAGTCGTCTCGTATGATCACCCACGGGTAAGATATGGGGTGGTGAATAGTTTTCTTACTCCGTCACCACACGGAACGCAGCAGTAGACTAGGTCAGGGAAAAGAAATTCAACGCTAGCATGATCCACCTGTAATGCTAGGGCCGCACCTGCATGTATCGTCCCGAAGTAATGTATGGCGAAACTTCGTACGTTTTGTACACTAGAATATTATCGCGATAAAACTGTGGTCATATTAGCGATTTCGGTATTTTACACGAAGTATCGTGCAATAATTAAAGATGGCCGAAATCATTTTCATGCGTTTAAGAATTGCTTTACTTTTAAGGCAATATTATGCTAATAATTACATAATGATTTTTTTGAATCGCTTCATGGGTTCAGTTTTATAATGATGTAAAAATTCTAAAACCATTTCATCGCTCCACTTTATATTTATTAATTAACTGGAGATCCTCTAACGCGTCTAAACACATCGAAAATTTCCGCCGAAATGAACAACGCTAGTCTGACCATAGAGCGCGCTTTATTAGCGCGCTAAAATCTTTTGACGTACTGCCAACCTAGCGATAACGCACACGAAGCCCAAATGTTCGCGACGATAACCGATAATGACCGGTCATATCTGCGTGTATCGTCTCATTGCACGAAGCTTCGTGACGATACACGCAGTTGCGGCCCTAGCATAAGACTAATAAGTCTACATAATGACGTTTGACGCTCAGGAAGTCCCGGACAATGATTTAATTTGGGACCCGCAACAAAAAGGTAAGGTTGACGCTCCAGTGCTTTGTCAGATATAGTTTGTGTCTATATTGACAGATCAGATATTGACGGTGGGGGGTTAATACGGCCAGTTAGGAGTCATACGCTACACTTTTGTAGTAGGTACTGGATGGTTCCGGTAATGTGCCCAGACTGTTGTCTGCCGGTGCAGGTCTTGTCGGGGCATGGTTGCTTCGGCAAGTACCTGCACACGGTCGTGCGGAGGGAATGGACTCCGTCCTGCCACCATTGCAGTAGCGACGAGGACACGGCGCAACATACGCTCGAGGTATGTTCGGGCAGCGCCGTGACCTCGTCGCTGTCATCGGTGCTGAACTGACGCTGCCGGCTGTTGCGCGAGCGATGGTCGACAGCGTCAGGAATTGGGACGCGGTCGCCGCCTTCCGCGAGGCTGTCATCTCGCAGAAGGAGGCGGCGAAACGGGCCCGGGAGGATTCCCGTGACCCGGGCCGCCGCCCGCGGCCGGGGCGGCGCAGGCGCGAATACCTGCGCCTGATGCCACCCTAACCGAGGCTTCGGTTGATCAGACCGGGGAATTGTCCGGTCACCCGACGTGAGGCCACCGCGTGAGGACGACGCCTCGACGGCGAAAGCTGTCGGGGCGTCGACAGGAGAGGAGCCCGAGAGGGCATACCACCGAGCGGGCCACCGAAGACAAAGATCGGGTACCGGTGGCTCGCTAGCACGGCGAAGAAGAGGTGCTTGCAGGGTGGGTCAATGGGGTTTCGCGCCGCCTCTTCCGTCACCCCGGACCGATTTGGCGGGGTGCGACGTCCATAGCCCACCGCAAAAAAGAAAAAAAAAATGTCTGCCAAATAAAAGTGCTTTGTCCGCGATTTCTTTAACATCAGAGTTCGGTCGGTTTTACTGTATGTGTATATATATATATATATATATATATATATATATATATATATATATATATATATATATATATATATATATATATATATATATATATATTATATTGTTATTTTTTCATACATACATACATATCATCGCGCCATATCCCTTGCAGGGTAGGCAGAGAGAACAGAGTGCCAGAGAACTCTATCCTTGCATACTTCACTCGTTTCCTCAACATTCATAATTCTCTTCATACACGCTAGCCGATTTCGGAGACTCTTGACTCCACCTTCCTTCAGTACGTGACCAATCTGGTCTAGGTAGGTTAGTCTAGGTCTCCCCCAGTACCTACACCCTTATTTTTTCCATCCAACTAAAGAAGGCATTAAAAGTGTAAGAAAAATAATAATTGAAGATGTGTTAGTGAAAGGTCAGATTAAGAGTACGCGTAATCGTAGAGCATGCATGAAGACTGTGATGAGCGTGAATGAAGCGATGGAGATATGTCAGGATCGTGATTTGTGGCAATCCGTAGTCTCTGCCTACTCCTTTGGGAAACAGGCGTGAGGCTATGTATGTATATATGTATGAATATTAATAATATGGATGTAAATATTATTTGAATAGGAACTTTTTTTGGGCAGGCTGTCTGAACACATGTCATCCATTCCTTTCAGGGCGACGGAAGGAAGGTGCGTGGCCCCTTAACCCACCGTATTCGCTCCCCATCGCCATCGAACCGGTCGCTAGTACCGAAAATAAAAATAGCCTAAGTTACTCCTAATAAAAACGCTATTTTGTAATGAAAACTCCATAAAAATTAGTCCAACCGTACTTTGATTACCAAAAATAAATAGCCAAGCAATTTTTTTTAAAATACTTACATATAATTTATTTAATTATGTAACATATTTCAACGGGAAATAATTACAATGTTTCCTTAAAATATTTTTAACTGTTTTTGTAACTTTATCCTGTGCTTAACACAATTTGCCTCAATTGTTTTTGCCTCAATATACCTTTAGAATAATTGGCGTATTGTGACGTAATAAAAATACAATTTTTTATTTCCTCTCACACTCATGGGTATGGTAAAAGATGACTAAGGGATATGATGTGATGAAGAGAAGGAAAATTATCTCAAAATCCTCTTTATATTATAAATATATCTTATCTTTTTTTTTAAACACCAACCTGCACTAAGGCAATAATCCTTCTATTAAAAGGGACTTTACAAACATATAATTATCGAAGACAAATTATACCCGGATTCAGAACAACAGTTTGTGGATCACACAAAGTATTGTCCTGCACGGGAATCGAACCCATGGCATTGGTATGAAAGATCGGTATCTTAACCATTACACCATCTGTGCAGTCTTGCTTTTTTACATTTAAGACATATTTATAAAATCGTTATATGGCACACGTTATCAAATGATATTTTGTATTCTTATTCTGTTATCATAAGGAGAGAAAATTATAGCTATATGGTTTTCTTCTTAGGTAGGCTATGGTCTACATACACGCCATCCATTCCACTCGGGGCGACGGAAGAACGGCGGCGATAACCCAACGTATTCCCTCCCTATCACCATTGGCTACTGGTACCGCTTCCTTGAGATCCATGGAATAGGTATAAGCTACTATACCCTATTTTACTTTCTTTTTGTCCCAAAGCTATTTAAGTTTAAAATCTATAAATACCTGAGTTTGTTTCTCTTGACACATTTTAATGATATCATTACTCTTCATATGATCCTTTGCTGAAGCATCCGTGAACACATATACAAAAGATCCTGGTAAACTGTTCTCAAGTGCTAAAGACAAGCCAGTCATAGACATCTCTGGACAATCATTATTACCATAATTATTATGAACATGCAAGTTCATAATCTTTTTTTGAAAAATATTACGATCTGCAGTCACCGTCTCCAATTTAGCATCTGAAGATATATAAGAAACTCTTTACTACATATTATTTTAGTTATACAAGTGTTTTTTTTTTGCGGTGGACTATGGATGCGTCTCGCCCCGCCAAATCGGTCCAGGGTGACGGAAGAGACGGTGCGTGACCCTATAGCCCCACCATGCAAACTCCTCTCTTGGCCGTGCGAGCGGGCCACCGGTACCCGATCTTTTTCTTCGGTGGCCAGTTATAACTAGTGTATTGGATCGGTCAGAATACTTATAGTAACAGCAGTGTAAAAAATTCCAAACTCCAGTCTGGAATTATTTGCACTAGAATATTGTGTACGTATATTATACGAGGCTATTGGATACGCACTATCTCCACTTTGGGGAGTAAATCACTATTATTGCATGTGCCATAAATTTATTTAAAATTTGAAATTAAACTACTTTTACGGTTTCTATAGCGTTTGTATTTGATTTTTAATTTCACGACGTTTAGAACACTTTACAGTGATCATGGTCATGGGTGAACTGAAGTATTTGAAACGTCGGAAAATAAAAAACCAAATACAAACGCTATAGAATCCATAAAAGTAGTTTTATTTCAAATGTGTAACACTAGCGTAAATATATATATGTATATGTATTTATATACAAATGTACGTTTTACAACATTTTAAAATATTAGTTATAGATTTACCAAAAAAATAAATTTGAATTTGATTTAAAACGTGGCTATTAAAATCACGTCGACTTATTATTAAAAAAAGTTGATCGGGCGACGTAGTACAGGCATCTTAAACTTGATTTTTCCATGAAATTTGCGTTTTTTTTTTTCATTTTTCTCGTAAATGATAAGAACTACAGAAAAAAAGTGAATTACAAACTTGTAAAAAATTCAATTTCTTACAAAAAAGATCTTCAACATCAGGTCGTTAAAATCAATATTTTCGGAGATATTTAATAATAAATTTTCTGTAATTTCAAATTTTTATCAAAAATCGAGTCAAATTATAAAAAAATATTTTTCGAGTTACGGCTTGGCCGCATTGGACACTTTTGTAGGAAATTCAATTCTAAAAAAATCCGTCAAAGCAATGCTATGAAATGCCACTGAGCTATAGAAATTTAAAGATAAAAAATCAGAGATTGCGTGTTTTTTTTAATTTAAAAATATAGATATACATTTAAGTTTGCCTCTCCTCCTATTTTAAATTTAATTAAAATGAGAGAACAGTAGAAATCAATGCACTTACATGGATCGTTGAACGTTACGAGTACCATATTGTCAATTTGGATGCCTTTTTCTTCATATACAATTTTAGTGATAGATTCAGTCATTTCTTTTACTTTATTAATAACATCTATCATTGAGTGTGTATTATCTATAACAAATGCCAAGCTGCCCTTTTTGTAACATGATGCTGATAACATGCTCGCAAAAATGAGCAATGTTTTATAAAAAATATAGTTCAAGTACATTTTGAATCGCTCTGAATAACGGCCACAACTAAAATTTCTATATGCAAGTTGTTATTTATAAGCAAATGATTTAAGGTAAAATTATATTACTACATTTATAAACCCATATTTAGTATGAAATACGTAATTCTTATCCTATAGGAAAAGCTAAAAAATTTCCCGGATAATGATAACTTAGAAACAACAATACGTTATCTAAAATGTAGGGGAAAATTACGGGCTGCATTTGTACCTATAATGGTATACGCGATAATAATTGTTTGTTTTATACCTAAATATCTGAATGACCAAGCTTTCGCTAGATATTTTCTTTTTAGTGTGTTTTAAAAATATATTTAAATACCTAACTATAATACATACATACATACACATACATACATATCATCACGCCATATCCCTTGCAGGGTAGGCAGAGAGAACAGAGTGCCAGAGAACTCTATCTCTGCATACTTCACTCGCTTCCTCAACATTCATAATTCTCTTCATACACGCTCGCCGGTTTCGGAGACTCTTGACTCCACCTTCCTTCAGTACGTGACCAATCTGATCTAGGTAGGTTAGTCTCGGTCTCCCTCGGTACCTACATCCTTCCACTTTCGCATTGTATATCTTCTTAACCAGGCGTTCGTTCGGCATTCTTTCCACATGTCCGAACCATCGGAGCATTCCCTTTCGCATCTTTACACTAATACTCTCTTTCATACCTACTCGCTCTCTTACGTCGTCGTTACGAATGCGGTCGGTCAGCCTAACTCCACAGATTTTCCGCAGAGATCGCATTTCGACCGCATTAATTTTACTATCATACTCTTTTCTGCATACCCAACTCTCGCTTCCATACAGTAATGTTGGGACAAGCACTGCGTTATGTATTGCTACACATGCCTTCTGGCTGAGGTGGTGGCTGCCGAAAAGTTGCCCCAACGCTCCGTTCACTCTATTTCCCGCATTCACTCTTCGCTCTATATCAGTGGTGTACCTTCCATCTCGGCTAAATCCACATCCAAGATATACAAATTCATCCACTTGCTCTAGTACATCATTACCTATTGTTACTCTTACATCTGTTCTGGTTTTATCTCTTTCAAAGACCATTATTTTGGTTTTGCTCACATTCACGCGTAGACCCCTTTTCTTACAATCTTCTGTCATTGTGTCAACTAGGGTCTGCAGGTCAGTCGCTGACTGTGCCAGCAGGACTGCATCATCTGCATAAAGCAGAGCAGTGACCACTGAGTCGCCCATCTGGACTCCCACATTCATATCGTTCAACCTTTGGAGACATTTATCCAGATATATGATAAACAGCCTGGCTGACAGAACGCACCCCTGCTTAACGCCGATATTGACGTCAAACCAAGGCGACATTCCATCATCCAGCCGCACACAGGCTCTACAGCCCATGTAACTGGACTGCACAGCCTGTAGCAGTTTACCGTTAATACCATACTCCGGTAAAATGTCCCAAAGTTCCTTTCGTACAACCGTGTCAAATGCTCTCTCCAGATCCACAAAACTGCAGAAAACCCTCTGACCTAGAGCCAGATGCTTCTCCACAATGTTGCGCAGAGAGAACACTTGATCCATGCATCCCCTTCCACTCCTGAAACCTCCTTGTGTCTCACACAGTAAACCATCGGACACCATCCTCATTCTCCTTTCAATAATTTTTCCATACACTTTTGCTGCCAAACTGGTCAAGCTTATGGCTCTGTAATTTGCGCAGTCATAACGTGAACCCTTGTTTTTAAACAAAGGCACGATGACTGCGCTATTCCAGTCCCTGGGAACCATTCCCGAGCTCCAACATAAATTGAGGAGCAACAGGAACGCCTCCCAGACACAAGAGCCACCGAGCTTGAACATCTCGGCAGACACCATATCAATGCCCGCTGCCTTACCATTTTTCAAACTTCTTATCGCCCATTCAACTTCATCCATACTGATGCCATCGGAGGACGCCGTTGTCGAATGTTGATCTACTAAACCACATCCAACACCGGCGCCAACCGTAGCATCCGCATACATATCGCCAAAATATTCACTCCATCGGCTTAACACGTCTTGTGTTTGTGTAAGAATGTCTCCACCTTTAGACCTTATTTTATTCATTCTGAAGGCTGACCAACCACCCCGAGACTTCTTCACCTCCCTCCAAAAGAGTTTGGTGTTACCCTCGAAGTTTTTAGTCAGCCTATCTTCTGCACTCATACTTGCTCTATCACGTTTCTCTTTCACTAAGGCCTTGGTGTCATTCTTACATTGCCGATATATTTCTTTCTTCTGTTCAGTCATACTGTCATTCAGATTCAAAGAAGAGACATAGTCCAGCCACGCTTTCTTCTTTTGCTCTACGGAAGCTGCCACTTCCGCATCCCACCATGCATCACCATTTGTTTTTCTATGCTTCTTTGAACTTCCACATACTTCTTTCGCTGTATCTACCATACTCTCTTTCAATACTCTCCAGCATTCTTCAATGTCCGATTGCGGCTGGCTTGCCATCGTCAGCCGTTCACGGACACCCTCTGCATACTTTTCTCTTACACACTCTTCTTGCAACCTTTCAACCTTTATTCTTTCAAGCCCTCCGAAGTGGACACGCTCTCGCCAGTGCCTCCACTTTCTGAACAGACCACTAAATCTCGCAATAACGAGATAGTGGTCCGTGTCGACTGTGGGGCCCCTGTAGGCTCTTGCGTCCAATATTTTGCTTCGGAGGCGACTGTCTACCAAAATTAAATCTATTATGCTTTTCTGTTCATTCCTTCTCCATGTATACATATGGATGTCCTTATGTTGGAAAAATGTGTTTGACACAATAAGGTTTCTCTCCATGCATACATCCGCTATGAGCCTACCTGCGTCGTTCACTCTCTTATCACCAAATGGACCAATTACGTCCTCATAGTCGGGACGCTTGGTCCCCACCCATCCGTTCAAATCTCCGCATACAATCACGCGTTCACTGGTTTCTGCCATATCCAGAACTTCCCTAACATTATCCCAAAACTTCTCTAGGTCTGATGCCACCGAGGATCCTACGGGAGCATATGCTACAACCATGAATACCTTGGTGACACCTAGTTTTATACGGACCCAGAGAAGTCTGGGATCATACATTCCGTAATCCTTCACACCTGAGGCCAAGCGAGAGGACAACAGCACTCCTACCCCCATGCTGGCTCGATCGCTCTGTGGTACACCAGACCACAGAGCCATCTCGCCACCAGGAAGATCGCAGGCGTCGCTGCCCCTTCGCTTGGTCTCTGTTACACAGAGCACGTCTAGCTGTTTGTCCGCCATGACGGATATCAGCTCGTGCAACTTACCTTCCACACAACCTCTTACTTTCCACGTGCCCACCCGGCACTCCGTTCTCCTCCTAACTATAATAAAAATAATTAATTAAATAGTAATAAAAAAAATTATAAAGTCAAAAGTAATAAAAAAGAGAAACAGGATCCGAACCGGCCTTGATTAGACTGCTTGATTATCCAATTGAAGTGTCTTAATGACAGCGTCAAAATTTGGCTTCATATTTTAATAGTTGTCAGCCAACGCAAAATTATATTTTATAGCTGCAAATATTGATAAAACAATATTTTCTACAAATGAAACTTAGCTACATCAATTAGTCGTCCTCGGAACCCCCTGCATGCTAAATTTCAAGAAAATTGTTGGTGCAGTTTCCGAGATTCAGAATATATATATACACTTCTCGCAAAAATTAAAGGAACAAAAAAATTTTCGAATAAAAAACATAACTTTTCAAGCTTGAAGACTCTAGTTTGCGAATTTTTTGGTTAAAATTTTTTTAGAGCACCGGTAATCATGCGATTCTTGAATAAAGCACAAAGAAAAGATTTTCAAATTTTTTTACATTTTTTTTCACTCTACGCACATAGACAATTTTTTTCGTCCTAGACTAATGCATAGGTCCTATAGCCTGTTTATTCAACTTCAATTTGCTTTTTGCAAGAGTCAGATACGACCATTTGTCTTCGAGATATCGAATTTTGAATGCAAAAGGATCCTTTTTCACTCAACTGCCGATATCTGTGAAACTACTGGTCGCCCAGCGAGCGGACAGGGGGTCGGTCCAGGGAAACCGCTGAACCGATCGATCTACCGATTTAGGGGGGCCTTTGGGGTACATTAGACAGTAAAATTTTCTTCTAAGCTACGCATTTCTCCTAATATTGTCGAAAATACAGTCGATTAACCAAAAAAAGGGAAAATAGCATTTTTTTGCTCTATTTTCACGTTAATGTTTCAGGTAGAAAAATTTTTTTTCCACCAACCATGACGGACTTTTTTATCGGAAATTTTTTGGAGAAAACGAAATCCCCTGTCCGCTTGCTGGGCGACCAGTAGTTTCACAGATATCGGCAGTTGAGTGAAAAAGGATCCTTTTGCATTCAAAATTCGATATCTCGAAGACAAATGGTCGTATCTGACTCTTGCAAAAAGCAAATTGAAGCTGAATAAACAGGCTATACGACCTATGCATTAGTCTAGGTCGAAAAAATTTTTCCTTGTCCGTAGCGCGAAAAAAAAAATGTAATAAATTTAGAATTTTTTTTCTTTGTGCTTTATCCAAGAATCGCATGATTACCGGTGCTCTAAAAAATTTTTAACCAAAAAATTCGTAAATTAGAGTCTTCAAGCTTGAAAAGCTATGTTTTTTTATTTTCTGTACGACCATTTTTCATTGAAATACAGCCTGTTGAAAATTGCCAAAAAATTTCGAAAATTTTTTTGTTCCTTTAATTTTTGCGAGATGTGTATATACATATATATACAAGAATTGCTCGTTTAAAGATAAGTATTAGATTAGATAGATTAGATAATAATTGCATGGCTTTTTTTTGGTGTATGATACGGTCGGTGCACTCCTCGCACCACTCCGTCCAGGGCGCGGTCAGCCTCTCGCCTGGTGACGGACTAATCCCCGGTCCAGCTACCCGCGGCCTCGGCTAGGGCGGCATCAGTCGCAGGTACATAATTGCGCTTACGCCGCCCCAGTCGCCGGCGGCGATAATAATTGCATGCCTAAAGGTGGTAAGTAGGGAAATATTATGAAAATTTACGTATTAGGACATTGAGACGGTAGTTTTAAGAATGTAAAGCTGTTATTATAGAAAGTCAATTTTCTGAAATGTATTGTTAATATATTTAATCGAGTACGTAAAATCATAATTCTCCTACTCTTATTCCAATTACTTGGGGTCGATACAATATGTACTCTTCTTTCATAGCACATATTGTAGAAGTTATTAGCAATAGTTTTACGACCGGCCGCCTGCCTGACGTCAACCCTCCTTGGGTAATTGTTGACCAAACGGCATCAGAGGGAATTGGCCCAGGTCATTATAAGGCTCTTAGTCGTCTTTTACGACACCCACGAGCAAAGCAAGGATTGGTAGTATTCGAAGGCGCTACCACACAGCTAATCGAGTACATAAAATATATTTCATTAATGGTCTATTACACGATGGAGTTGCGATCTCTACTGGAAACAGTTAACAGATTAGATTACAGAGGGCAGTAGTGGCGGTAGCAACATAGAATGTTGATCCATAACTTTATTACCTCCTTCGAAAGGCCTATGTGTAATAGTAAGCGTAGATAGGCTAATAAATTGAATGCATGTGATAGATTATTGGCTTAAAATATAAAAATAATTAAAGTTGGATATGTGTATGGCTCATTTTTAGGCATATTTACCTTTAGTATTATATATCTTTTGTATTATTTTGTAACAATTTGAGATAAAAATGTAAACAACAAAGAAATAAAATAATATATTCATTAATATTGTAGTGTAAAGGTAAAATGTACAAATACCCTCGGATTTAGTTTTTATAAAAGAATTGGACCGCCCGGTTGTGTATAAAAAGGTTTTTGGCCGTGCGATCGGTTCACGGGTTGAGAGCCCTCAGCGCTCACCCACAGTCCGGGTAAAGTTGTCATAGCCATCTGAGGTTAACAACTAAGACACACACAAAAAAAAAAAAATGCGATCGGCTCAGTTTTGTGCCGGCCTACCTAGCGAGCGGAGCTGCCGACTTAGTTCAAAAAGAACAGAACAAGCTAAGTAGATATGTATAATATTCCTTTATATCTATGTCAATATGTATAATTAAAATATACGTATATGTATGTGTAAGTGTATATGTCTGTATACGTTTATCGGGTACGTACATGAGTAGTCTGACTATTTAAGTTGTAAATTAGTTAGTTTAAAAATGTACACATATATAGAAATACATAGATTACTAGTTAGTTGTTAATAAATTACTGGATTATTAGTTAATTATTAATAAATATAGATATAAAAAATAACTGACTAGTTTATTATTTAATAGCTGCTTTAAAGATAGGAAAGTTTTTATCTACCTTATAAAATGATAAATATATATTGTTTATTAATCAAGTAGACAATAATCCATTACTTGCAGCATTAGTCCGGTCAAATTACACCAAAAAATAAGAGTAGAGCTACATAAATTCTGAAAATCAGTAAGATTGTTTAATAATGATTAAAAATAAAATTTGAAAGTTATGTTTCCCTTGTATGGAAAAAAATCAAGGTCAAAGGTTTCATTTTACCTTATATTCTTATAGTTATAACTTATGTATATTTTATATTATAGGTGTAAGTTACAATGACCGATAGAAACATATATTACAATTGTAGAGATGTACTCGTATATACGTGGCGTACTCATGCATATTATGATGATTACAACTTTTTGAATCGTTATATCTCAAAATGGTGGCTCGTAGGAAAAAAGTATTGATACATTTTTTGTAGATAATTTTATGATCTACAATTTTTTATCATAAAACTTACCGTTTTGCTGAAAATCGCGAAAACCTCCTTTTTTTTGACCTTTGACCTTGAATATTTTTTTTTCCATACAGGTGAACTTTCAAATTTTATTTTAAACAATCTCACTGATTTTCAGCTTGTTGGAAATTTATGTAGCTTCGAATGTCTAAATTGACCGGACTATATGCATTATCAAAGCCATCGGGGTCTTGCATCACATCTGTGAAAGTTGAAAATTTTTGTTATTGATGTATTGATTTTCGAAAATTTTTCAGAAAAATATTCTCAACTATTATCCGTGTGGTGACAGAGTAAGAATACAATTCATCACCCTCTATCTTACCCGTGAGTGATCGTACAGGGACAACTAAGGGATATAAAACGCATATAACATCTATGCAAGTGAAGGAAATCTCGAAACAAAACCCTATACCAACACGTCTAACCAGCGTAGTATAGTAAGGTCAATTGCCCTCATATTATGGAGGAGGTTCGAGCCTAACAGTGGAACATGCAGGATCTGAAATGAAAATGAAATGAGGAATTCTCAACTAAAATATTCTCAAAAAAAAATAAGCAGTCACGTGACTGCTGGCAGATGTGAAACATCGAAATTAGTTTGTACTAGTAATACCTAGGTATAAAGTATGATGACAGGAATAAAATATAGCATGATGAAAAATACAATATTTTAGAATTTTCTCCAGAAAGTGATGATAGTTTCTTTAATAAACATATATTTTCTTTATATTTGAAAATAAATCAAAAATTTCTTTAAAATAGTGACAGCTCAATTATTTTCATTAATGACTTCTGGAATAGTTATATTCGATATTGCCTCTACGACGGTATTACTGTGAAAATTAGTCGATGATAACTGAAGTATGTTACAAAAGTAAATATTAAACAAACAATTAATTAATTAAAATTAATATAAATGATATTATTAAGATAAAATAAATCTAAATTATTAATATTAAGACAATTAATAAATTAATATTAAATTAATTAAGACAATTAATAAATAAAAGATATACAATGCGAAAGTGGAAGGATGTAGGTACCGGGGGAGACCGAGACTAAACTACCTAGACCAGATCGGTCATGTACTGAAGGAAGGTGGAGTCAAGAGTCTCCGAAACCGGCGAGCGTGTATGAAGAGAATTATGAATGTTGAAGAAGCGAGTGAAGTATGCAAAGATAGAGTTCTCTGGCACTCTGTTCTCTCTGCCTACCCTACAAGGGATATGGCGTGATGATATGTATGTATGTAATAAATAATAACATTATTTTAATACAAAAATAATAATTTGTTTCAATATTAATTATAATATTATTTATTTCTGGTTGTATTAATCATGAGCAGGACAAATACGAGTAACATATATATAATATTTTTTTTTATTGCTTATGATTTCAAAAGCACGCAGCACACCCGATGGTGTCACTGCCGGCCATGGACCTTTGTAATACTAAGAGTATAGCTAGGCCGCTTCCTACCAATACAAACCCCAAACCTATTCAATTGGGCTTCCGGCTCTCTTGCTCAACGAACGAAGAGCAATAGCAGATTGCCATTACTCAGACATCGATCTTCTGCGAGAGTGTGGTACTACTCCGGACGAACCGGCCCGCGGTTGTAGACAGAGATCTGTCATCAGTGTGGTCCAACCACAAGAAATAAATAAAGTAATAAAGAAAATAAATAACGTAATTAATAAAACAATGTTTCAACACCTGCCCATGAGAATCTTAGAAACTTCTTGGGACATCACCAGGAACATATGGAATAGTTGTTTCCGGGGAAACAAAATACCAACTTACCGCCAACTACCCTTAGGACATCAATAGCCTTATTATATAAAAAAAAAGTGTGTGTGTTAGCTCCGACGCACGACTGGAGTTTACTCCTCAAGTACGGTTATCAAAACAGGCGCAAAGAAAGCTCATTTGACTAAAAATAATATATATATTTTTATTTCTTCTTCTTCTTGCTTTAATGGCTATAGTAGCTTCAATAAGCCACCATTCTGCCAATGCTTGTTGGTTAGAGAATATGCTCCGTGCTTATATTTTTATTTATATTTATTAAAACTGTTCAGTGAAGTATTATATAACGTCAGAAAGTGAAAGGTGCGCAGAATAGGTTGCGCACTAAAAACGTAACGAGGTAATTCGATCACTAGATTTTACTCCTCAAATTTTTCTCATACCGGGCGCCTTATATGAAAATCGATTCTTAAGGAGTAAACTCTAATAAACTCCAAAAATATTTTATATAAAAACGGTTTAAATATTTTTAATATTTTTTTTTTATCTTTAGCACTGATAATTTTCATATCTTTAAAGCAAAACATTATTAATAAAAACATCAATATCGTATATTTAAAATGTTAATCAAAAGCATAACAATATATTATCACGTTATTATCCTGCTCTTATACCAAACGAAACCTAAAACAAAAAAAAAGTAAAAAAAAACAGTTCAAAATTTGACACCAAATATAATGATCCAATGAATGTGAATGTCTAAGTATCTAATGTCCATTAACCTAGTTTCGATTGCCTCCCTGAAGAAGAGGAAAAATGTCACAAACCTATATATGTATATATAGGTAGGCTTCAATAAATTCCTAATCGCATGGAAAAAAAAAATATTCGTCAAGTTATTGTGAATGCGCACACAAAATTTTACAAATTATTGTTATTATTTTTTTAAAAGATTTTAGCCCGCATCATCATTCTCCTGCTCTTATGATAAGGGAGAGTTGATAAGAGTCTTATCCGAATTACTTGGAGGTCGACGTAATATCTATTCCTCTTCCAAAATATTTCAAAAATTCATCGCAAGAGCTTTATAACCGGCCGCCTGCCTGACGTCAACCCCCCTTGTTGTGTCCAAATGTAATTGTTGACTGAACGGTATCAGTTGGTATTTGCTCAGGTTAATAAAAGTTCTTATTCATCTTTTACGATATCCACGAGTAAAATAAGGGTTGGTAGTATTTGTGGACCCTACCAAACTATATCCGGCACTAAAAAAATAATCCTTGAATAACGAGGGACTATAAAAACATTCAAGTTAACGAACACAAATTACAACCAGACTTAGAAGAGCAATTTGTGAATAGCACAGTACTCGTAGATTGTCCTACATGGGAACCGAACCCGTGACACTGTTATGGTAGGTCGTTATTTTATCCACTACGCCATCTGTGTCGTTAAATCAATTAGTATTTTAATTTTTTTTTTTTTTCAGAAATTTCTTAGTGGAATCATTGGTGATTGATTGTGTTCTTAGATAACGGTGACAGAATACTGACCTATTCCATTCATCACTCCATCCATGTTTACTATTAAACATAGATCTTCACTTGAATGAGACATAACTCTTTCATCATAACGTTTGATATGCGGATTGGTGTTTGCAGTTTGGTATTAATAATACCCAAGGAAATTGTTGCTGCAGGTTAAGGCAAGTCTTTTGATGACTCCCTTAGCCTTTTACAAGACTTACAAGTGAAAGTAAGTCCGTTGATGACTGTCTTAGCCTTTTACAATACTTACAAGTAAAAATAATGCAATATTATTATATTTTTAACTACTTCATATTATTTATAAAATCCGATTACGAAATGAAAAATGATGTCGCAAGCGGGATTCGAACCCGCACCTATTGGGATTCCGGCCCAATCGTGCTGCCACTACACCACTGCGACTAATTGTAGGACATGCAAATTTCATTTCGTATTGTATTTACGTCTTAAGGTGACGGTATGCTATCTACCCGACAATGTTTACACATTGTTATAGGCTTAATACTTCAAACTTTACAGTTAGAATTGTATTAAACGATGACACAACCTTGTTATTTAAATTACTGAAATTTAGCATTTAATATGCTTAATTATTTATAAAATCCGATTACGAAATACTAATACTTCATATTAGGGAAGGAAAAAGGAGTATTAACTACCAACAACTATAACTGGGTTTCTACGTTATTGTACATACATACATATCATCACGCCATATCCCTTGTAGGGTAGGCAGAGAGAACAGAGCGCCAGAGAACTCTATCCTTGTATACTTCACTCGCTTCGTCAACATTCATAATTCTCTTCATACACACATGCCGGTTTCGGAGACTCTTGACTCCACCTTTCTTCAGTACGTGACCAATCTGGTTTAGGTAGATTAGTCTCGGTCTCCCCCGGTACCTACATCCTTCCACTTTCGCATTGTATATCTTCTTAACCAAATGTTCGTTCGGCATTCTTTCCACATGTCCGAACCATCGGAGCATTCCCTTTCACATCTTTACACCAATACTCTCTTTCATACCTACTCGCTCTCTTACGTCGTCGTTGCGAATGCGGTCGGTCAGCCTAACTCCATAGATTTTTCGTAGAGATCGCATTTCGACCGCATTAAACTACGTTATTGTACCCGGGATAATAACGCCACTATGAAATATAACGAATAATTCAAAGATCATAGTTATTGTACATCGAGATACGAACAACTTACGTAATAAAATATTCGGGTATTGATATGATTATAAATTTATGTACATTTGTAATGAATATATATTATATTTTGACTTGAATTTCCGTGCCAGTACTGTTAGTTAGATTCCTATGGAGGACAACATTTTGTGCGATCTATAAAGTGTTGTTCTGAGTTTAGATGTAATTTGTCTACGTTTATTATATGTTTGTAAAGTCTCCCGCAATACAAGGATTGTTTCATTAGTACAGAGTGATGTCTTTTTTATTTAAATAAACAAATGTACTTTCATGAATACACCTTACATAAAGAGTTTATTCTTTAAAAACTATACCAATCTTTTTCACTGTGGTGACGGAGTCATCATTCTCTTACTCCCATCCCAACCAATTGGGTTCGATACAATATGTGCTCCTCTTTCATAGTACATATTGTAAAAGTTATTGACAATAGTTTTACGACCTGCCGCCTGCCAGACGTCGACTCTCCTTGGGAATGTAATTGTTGACCAAACGGTATCAGATGAAGTTGGCCCAGGTCTTTGTAAGGCTCTTAGTCGTCTTTTGCGACATCCAAGAGCAAAGTAAGGGTTGGTAGTATTCGTAGTCGCTACCACACAGCCAAATAAAACTATTGCCAAATATATAGTACATATTTAAAGGACAAAACTATTGCCAAATATATAGTACATATTTAAAGGAAGCGTACATACTGCGTTAAATAAATTAATTAAAATCAAAACATATAAAACTTATAATATAAACCTATACACATGTATAATAAATCAGTAGGAACCTCGTGTCTGTACATTTGATAAATTTATTAAAAAATGAGTGTAGAGAGTAGGAAAATACAACAGAATACAAAAAACATTTTTTGGAATTTTTTGTGTCAGTATGGTTGTATACGTTAAGCTCCAAAGTTACTAAAAGGATTATTCTACTGTTTTCATAAGAATATTAAGCCCAACTCAGAGAAACATTTAGTCTTTGTTTCATTGAAATCTGATGTCTGTAAAAAAGTTTATATATCATCATCATCATTCCCCTACTCTTATCCCAATTACTTGGGGTTGATACAATATGTACTTTTCTTTCATAGTAAATATTGTAAAAGTTATTGGCAATAGTTTTCTGACCGGCCGCCTGCCAAACGTCAACCCTTGTGAATGTAATTGTTGACCAATCGGCATCAGATGTAGTTGGCCCAGATTATTATAAGGCTCTAAGTCGTCTTTTACGACATCCACAAGCAAAGTAAGGGTTGGTAGTATTCGTAGCCGCTACCACACAGCTCTTTCGATCATTTGAAAGTAGTTTTCTTTTTATTGCTTTCTATTGGCAAACGAGTAGACTGATAGTAAGAAATAACTGACGCTCTTGGGCGTTAGGTATATCAGCAGTGTACCTAAATCATTGCCAACTGTGAGAGAAGAGCTCTTCTTAAACTTCATTTAAATATGTACATGTTATAGCGCTCTTTAAACACTACAGCATGTAGTTCATTCCAAAGCTTGCGCATGCTTGAGAGAAATAAACACTGAAAACGTATAGTCGAAGTGTCTAAGTATTATGGATAAAAAAGACCTAAATTCTATGTTACATACATATCATCACGCCATATCCCTTGCAGGGTAAACAGTGAGAACAGTGTGCCAGAGAACTCTATCCTTGCACACTTCACTCGCTTCCTCAACATTCATAATTCTCTTCATACACGCTCGCCGGTTTCGGAGACTCTTGAATCCACCGTCCTTCAGTAAATTCTATATTAATTATGTTATTTCTATATTATTTTCAAAAAAGGCAAGAAATTGAATAGTGTTGAGTTAACAAATATACAATTGACAGATCGCGGATACTACACCTGTATTGCCAGCAGTACTTACGTATCAACTAATTTAACATATGAAGTTAGAGTTAACGGTATGTATTTTAACATTAATTTATTTTTAAACCAGCGCTGGGGAAATAATTCTTGTAGTGCGGAGAACTTTACAAACATAATTGACAGATATATGTTACACCCAGACTCAAAACATAATTTTTTAGATCGCACAGAGTATTTAGCACCTCAGCCAGAAGGCACGTGTAGCAATACATAACGAAGTGCTTGTCCCAACATTACTGTATGGAAACGAGAATTGGGTATGCAGAAAAGAGCATGAAAGTAAAATTAATGCGATCGAAATACGATGTCTACGGAAAATCTATGGAGTTAGGCTGAACGATCGCATTCGTAACGACGACGTAAGAGAGAAAGAGAATATTGGTGTAAAAATTCGAAAGGGAATGTTCCGATGGTTCGGACACGTGGAAAGAAATCCGAACGAACGTCTGGTTAAGAAGATATACAATGCGAAAATGGGAGGATGTAGGTACCGGGGGAGACCGAGACTAACCTATCTAGACCAGATTGGTCAAGTACGGAGTCAAGAGTCTCCGAAACCGGCGAGCGTGTATGACGAGAATTATGAATGTTGAGAAAGCGAGCGAAGTATGCAAGGATAGTGTTCTCTGGCACTCTGTTCTCTCTGCCTACCCTGCAAGGGATATGGCGTGATGATATGTATGTATGTACAGAGTATTTTCGCTACTGGCTCGGTAGGTCTCAACCACAATGCCATCTGGGCAGTCGTCATTTTCATTGTATAGTCAAAGGAAGATTATGTATTGCATATAAATGAAGTAATATAAATAAACCACAATATAATCATAATCATGAAATGCTTAATTTAACATATTAAGTTTATCACATTTTTGATCTTGCAAATGTAAAATTTTGTTATCAATCTTATTTTTATTTTTTCTTCTACTTCTTATGGTGACAATCGGGTAAGCGGAACTATAGTATATGCTAGTGGCGTCCATGTACATTTGCAATATCAGTATAGCTAAGCAGTTGCCTTATCAAAAAAACCAACAAATCCACCCACCCATTATCTACGAAAGTAATACGAAATCCTGATTGATCGGCCTGTGGCCGTAAATAAAAAAACTATCAACAGTGTGATCCTTCTGATATTAAAATTACAAGCCTTATGAGTTAATATGTTATTATTATTTAATTTCAGTACCACCACATATAATAGATTACTACATCGGTTCAGATATTTATGTAGTAAAAGGTGATTTCTCTTTAGTGATAATATGTATAAGCTCCGGAATCCCAAAACCAGAGGTTATTTGGCAACATAATGGTGTGAACATTGCTTCAGGTAAGTGATAATTACTTATCCTGCTGGTATTTTTTTAGGCAACAGAATTAGCAAATTTTGCGTCATGTTTCCTAATTTTATTTTTTAATTATCCGAAGTCTCGGGGTGGTTGGTCAGCCTTCAGAATGAATAAAATAAGGTCTAAAGGTGGAGACATTCTTACACAAACACAAGACGTGTTAAGCCGATGGAGTGAATATTTTGGCGATATGTATGCGGATGCTACGGTTGGCGCCGGTGTTGGATGTGGTTTAGTAGATCAACATTCGACAACGGCGTCCTCCGATGGCATCAGTATGGATGAAGTTGAATGGGCGATAAGAAGTTTGAAAAATGGTAAGGCAGCGGGCATTGATATGGTGTCTGCCGAGATGATCAAGCTCGGTGGCTCTTGTGTCTGGGAGGCGTTCCTGTTGCTCCTCAATTTATGTTGGGGCTCGGGAATGGTTCCCAGGGACTGGAATAGCGCAGTCATCGTGCCTTTGTTTAAAAACAAGGGTTCACGTTATGACTGCGCAAATTACAGAGCCATAAGCTTGACCAGTTTGGCAGCAAAAGTGTATGGAAAAGTTATTGAAAGGAGAATGAGGATGGTGTCCGATGGTTTACTGTGTGAGACACAAGGAGGTTTCAGGAGTGGAAGGGGATGCATGGATCAAGTGTTCTCTCTGCGCAACATTGTGGAGAAGCATCTGGCTCTAGGTCAGAGGGTTTTCTGCAGTTTTGTGGATCTGGAGAGAGCATTTGACACGGTTGTACGAAAGGAACTTTGGGACATTTTACCGGAGTATGGTATTAACGGTAAACTGCTACAGGCTGTGCAGTCCAGTTACATGGGCTGTAGAGCCTGTGTGCGGCTGGATGATGGAATGTCGCCTTGGTTTGACGTCAATATCGGCGTTAAGCAGGGGTGCGTTCTGTCAGCCAGGCTGTTTATCATATATCTGGATAAATGTCTTCAAAGGTTGAACGATATGAATGTGGGAGTCCAGATGGGCGACTCAGTGGTCACTGCTCTGCTTTATGCAGATGATGCAGTCCTGCTGGCACAGTCAGCGACTGACCTGCAGACCCTAGTCGACACAATGACAGAAGATTGTAAGAAAAGGGGTCTACGCGTGAATGTGAGCAAAACCAAAATAATGGTCTTTGAAAGAGATAAAACCAGAACAGATGTAAGAGTAACAATAGGTAATGATGTACTAGAGCAAGTGGATGAATTTGTATATCTTGGATGTGGATTTAGCCGAGATGGAAGGTACACCACTGATATAGAGCGAAGAGTGAATGCGGGAAATAGAGTGAACGGAGCGTTGGGGCAACTTTTCGGCAGCCACCACCTCAGCCAGAAGGCACGTGTAGCAATACATAACGCAGTGCTTGTCCCAACATTACTGTATGGAAGCGAGAGTTGGGTATGCAGAAAAGAGTATGATAGTAAAATTAATGCGGTCGAAATGCGATGTCTGCGGAAAATCTGTGGAGTTAGGCTGACCGACCGCATTCGTAACGACGACGTAAGAGAGCGAGTAGGTATGAAAGAGAGTATTGGTGTAAAGATGCGAAAGGAAATGCTCCGATGGTTCGGACATGTGGAAAGAATGCCGAACGAACGCCTGGTTAAGAAGATATACAATGCGAAAGTGGAAGGATGTAGGTATCGAGGGAGACCGAGACTAACCTACCTAGACCAGATCGGTCATGTACTGAAGGAAGGTGAAGTCAAGAGTCTCCGAAACCGGCGAGCGTGTATGAAGAGAATTATGAATGTTGAGGAAGCGAGTGAAGTATGCAGAGATAGAGTTCTCTGGCACTCTGTTCTCTCTGCCTACCCTGCAAGGGATATGGCGTGATGATATGTATGTATGTATGTATGTATTTCCTAATTTTCTTTTTAAGGAAAATGAAGTTTTCCAAATCTTCCTGTTTTTCTTTTCTAATTAAATATGTTGCGGATCCCAACATAAAAGTGTTACCCTGGAATGTCTCAAAGTTAAACCTCGGTGTCATTTATGAAAACTTTTATGGATCCTTTTTTTTTTTTGATGTGATACATCTATAGGCGAGGATAAACTGTTTATTCGCGTGGCGATACAGGCCATGGCGACGCATCGCCACGCTACATAATGTAATATATGTACTATACCTAGTAGTGTATGAGACGTAGCGACGCGATGTCGTGCGCAAGCCATTGTGCGCAATCTTTGTCGCCGTGCTGGGCTCGCACAATAATATAAATTAATTATATTTTTAATTGAATATCTATATATTTTATTTTCTCTATATGCATGATGAATGATGAATTTATTTTTATAATAATTAAGTTGTATATATAAATATTTCTTATTTACAAAATTATAGATAATTATTTATTTATATTGCCCTATATAGATCACCGTCTTATAAAAACATAGATCCATTCCTCTCCTCACCAAATAAGACGTTAAAAGTACTCTTATCCTCGACAAATATAATTGTTATATCTGACATAAATATAACAATAAGCCCAAATAAGATAGATCTAAACGGAGAACGTTACCTCAATCTTGCAGCCACCCACGATTTGTATGGATCATGTTGTTTTGAAAACAAATTGTACATACATATCATCACGCCATATCCCTTGCAGGGTAGACAGAGAGAACAGAGTGCCAGAGAACTCTATCTTTGCATACTTCACTCTCTTCCTCAACATTCATAATTCTCTTCATACACGCTCGGCGGTTTCGGAGACTCTTGACTCCACCTTCCTTCAGTACATGACCGATCTGGTCTAGGTAGGTTAGTTAACAAATTGTAGTTCTACCATTATTGTCCCTCAAACAACACTAACCAACCACTATCCTATCTTACTAAATATTAACTTAAAAATAACACGACAATTTACCACCACAGTAAATTTAAAAAATTAACCAAAACACAAATAGCAGAACACGTATTAAAAATTGATTTTGGTTTAATTTATCATTCAAAAGATCCAAATTTATGCGTGAATTATATAATACAATGTCTTCAAGGTGTAATAGTTAAAATTACTATAACAATTATTTTATCAAGTCGTAGAAAATCATAAAACCCTGGATAACCCTCGGTCTATTACGATGCATACAAAACAGGGACAAGTTACACAAAAAAGCTAACAATAGATCTTACAAGGGAAATTTAAAAATAAGCTATAAACGGTACAGAAACTTCTGCAATAACATATTAAAAAAGCAAAGGCATCAGATGAAAAAGAATAAATAAAAATTGCAAAAACATTAATAACACTAAAAATACGAAAGAACCATTAACAGAATTATTATTATCTACTGCACCTGAAAAATCACTACAGGAAGCAAACAGATATTTTATAAACATTGGACGTTCACTAGCTGACAAAATTTACAACGATGACATACATACACCTACCCTGACGGCGAAATCTGTCGGAGCGTCGACGAGAGGAACCCGCGAGGGTGAACCGCCGGGCGGGCCACCGAAGTTAAAAATCGGGTCCCGGCGACCCGCTCGCACGGCGAAGAGAGAGGAGTTTTTACGGTGGGTCTATGGGGTCACGCGCCGCCTTCTCCGTCACCCCGGACCGATTTGGCGGGGCGCGACTAATACATAGTCCACCAAAAAAAAAAAAAAAAAAATACATACACCTATCTATACAGAAAACCCACAGACACACAAAATTTAAATTCAAAAAGCACTCAGCTAACTTCCTTTGTTATGCTAGAAAGTGATGAAGACGAGATCAGTAATATAATATTAGGTTTAAAGACAGCTTGTGGCCCAGGAAGGGACAAAATTAGTTGCAGGTTTTTAAAAGAACATAAGCTGGTATCACCTCTGAGAAAAAAAAAATTGTTTTAGGCTCAGCATATTTCCAGACTCTCTAAAACGATCTAAAGTATGTCGCATAAACAAAAGTGGAGACAAAAATTGTATTAGTAATTATAGGCCAATATCGATGTTACCGGAAATCTCGAAAATTTTAGAAATATTTATTAATGTTAGCTTAATAGACTATTTAGAAAAATACAATTTATTTTCTTCAAACCAATATGGATTTCGAAAAGGAAGGTGTACAGAGTATACAGTTAATAAATTAATAGAATACGCCTCTACAAACATGTCAAACAAAAAAAAATGTCTTGCAGTATTTTTAGATCTCGCTAAAGCGATTGATACGATCTCTGTAACCATCTTAATAGACAAACTTGAAATACTCGGTATTACAGGAATTGAACTTGAGCTATTTAAAAGCTATCTTTCGGGTCGATTCTAATGTGTTCGAATGGAACAGTGTAGAAGTAACCTCCCAGTTACTTATAAACTACCGCATAAACGAACTTATTCAGATTAACAATCGTACTTGGTAGGTGGAGGTGTGATCGATTACAAAGAATTATATTTTCAGTCTTATTAAATTTGTATAGAACAGGATTTGTTTAATGTAGTCTATTTATACAAAATTCTTTTAAACCGAAATTTTATATATGCTATTTATCTCTATAACCTTTTCCAGGTCCTAAATCGTATGTTTCTGTAAGTGGAGCTTTAGTAATCAAAGATATAGACAGAAATTCTGAAGGGGAGTATAGTTGTATAGCGCAAAATAAAGTAGGGAATGACACTGTGGCCTATCAAGTTTTTGTAGATGGTAAGTATTATATTTCTAATAAAAGCACGCTCTTAATTAAAATAAACTGTCAGTTAAATACGAAAGGATTGCAATTTTTTTTATGAGTAACAAGTTATGGAGCTTGTGTGTGCAACCATTGCCTGCATTATTCCGCAAGAATCGACTATAGGACCAAATCTGCAGAGCATTATATTTCAATAAATTCTCAGTATTAAAATATTTGTTTGCAGATTATCCAATGCCAGAAAGTATAGACTATGTACACTGTACAGTCTATTCAAAATGGAGGAACTTTAAAGCTAAAGTGTAATGAAAAACTTAAAGAAGAAGAAGAATTTGTGCGTTGGTTTAAGGTAACCTTAGTTTAGAATTTCTTTACTAATTTATTTACTACTAACTACGATGTTGCCAATACTCAATAACGCTTCTGTAATACTCATCGATAATTATCGATATCTGTTATTACACTACTTATCACTTCTGCCCGCCTCAGCTCGGTACAGTGCAAAGTTGATTGGTGTGCGGATTAAAAAATAATTTTGTGCTTTTAAGGATATTCTATCTGCTCGTGCAGTGTTTCCAATTCTTGTTTTATTGTTTTTAGTTTGTGTTTACCTAAATTACGATAAGTATTTGTTCTTGTTTATACTTAAATAAGAATTAACTCGGTAAGTTTTTTCTATTTTCTTGAGTATTAGGTAGATTTAAAATTATTATTGAGTTAAACATTTAAGTTTTGTTTACTTCAATTACTTTATATACTTCAATTATTTTATGTACTTGATTTTGAAATGCCGAAAGATTATAATGATAACGATCTGGGCCAGCTGCCGCTTCTACGGTGATTTGGAAGTAGTACGCTGCTCAAACTGTTACTGGTACACGGACATGTCGCGAAATATTGTACGAAAAAAGCACCTACCAATGGTCACTGTATAGAAGGACACATTTTTATTGCCGTGGTGGCAAAAGAGCCTGCAGCAGACCTGATGGTAAGTGACAGTGCCGCCCATGGACGTTTGCAATACCAGGCCATATTTAGGCCGCTGCCTACCGCGAAGAAAGTGCACTTCTTAAACCTTGTTTAAAAAAGGACACGTCATAACACTCGGAAAGCACAGTAGTATGTAGTTCATGCCAAAGCTTGCATATACATGGGAGATCGCTGAAAACGTACACTTGAGAAGCGTATAGCTTCCAGCTGAAGTGAATGAAACCTGCAACGATGTCGAGTGGTACGGTGATAAAACGTTGACGGTGGTACCAAGTCAAACAGTTCCTGTAGAGTACACAGAGAGACCCTAAGTCTCTCCGGCTCTCCAACGACTCCAGTCTTTCCGTGAGATTGGGATCACCGACAATTTGAACAGTACATCTTTACAAAGTCCTGCCCAAATAAGGACAAACAAGATTTTAAACCTAAATGTGCATCTTGGAAACGTTTTAAAAAACCGTATGATCATCCTCGTGGTGCTCAGATTACCCAACTTATAAATTGAAGCTAGAACAACTGGTACTCAATACTAACTATTAGAAATGGATAGTTTGAATATTGGGCAATTAAACCTCCATAATGATAGGGTTGCGACTCCAGAGCTAGATCGTGTAGTTATGGAATATAATCTAGATATCGTACTTATACAAGAACAATACCACATTAGTCGCTTACGAGTTATACAATTATAGACTAGGGTGATTCATTACCGCATTTTTTTTATTCTCGGTGCACAAGCAAAATATTAATCTGCATATAGAAAAAAAATCTCACCAAGATTGAGCTCTTAATTCTAATTGTAAGTACTTACAATTTAAATATGAAGTTATTCCATATAAATGGATAAAAGGTGTCGAACACCTTTTATCATATTGTGAATCAGCTTGATGGAACTTACGAGGAATTTCACGCTCCTTAAAACAGCCTTAGTGTTTTTTTGTGTAACTCACACTGGTCCGGCAGTAGGAGTCATCAAAATGCAGTTTTTGGATTAAAAAGTTTTTCGTTTCTATTTTTTGAGCAAACCGCAAAATTTATAGAGAAAAATGCTAACTGGTAAATAATAGTTTTTTTTGCCAATATTTTATGAATTTACAGCCATTTTTAGGCCTTATACATACATATCATCACGCCATATCCCTTGCAGGGTAGGCAGAGAGAACAGAGTGCCAGAGAACTCTATCTCTGCATACTTCACTCACTTCCTCAACATTCATAATTCTCTTCATACACGCTCGCCGGTTTCGGAGACTCTTGACTCCACCTTCCTTCAGTACATGACCGATCTGGTCTAGGTAGGTTAGTCTCGGTCTCCCTCGGTACCTACATCCTTCCACTTTCGCATTGTATATCTTCTTAACCAGGCGTTCGTTCGGCATTCTTTCCACATGTCCGAACCATCGGAGCATTCCCTTTCGCATCTTTACACCAATACTCTCTTTCATACCTACTCGCTCTCTTACGTCGTCGTTACGAATGCGGTCGGTCAACCTAACTCCACAGTTTTTATGTGCATTTTATATGGGAAAACTTCATATCTAAATTGTAAGTACTTAAAATTGGAATTAAGAGTTCAATCTTGGTGAGATTTCTTTTTTTATATGTAGTTTAATATTTGCTTGTGCACCGAATTTTTTTTTTTTTTTTTGCATAAATGAATAACCCTATTATACACCCGATGCACCACCAACTTTTTGCAGCCCTTTGGAAGAATCTTCTATTGATGTCACGCTTTCAAGTGCAGACGTCCGCTTGAATAGGTGGCGCGTTCTTCCTGACGCGTCATGTAGTGATCATCGCCTGATCGTGGCTGAATTTGGATCGAAACTATTGCAGGCTCCTCCCAGACAGAGTTATAATTTTAGATTCAAATCTAAATGCTAAACAACTAAAAACACTGGTAAACTGGGACTTTTTCAACTCAATCTTTTCCTCGTGTGCCAAGGATTTTACACGTTGACAATTAACCGCAGAAGAAGAAGCGTTGAATTAATATCACATTCTCTGATATACTGTGCTGATGTAGCTCTAGGCCGAACGTTCCTGCCTAATACTATGATGTGTGACTGGTGCAATAATCACCTAGTAGAACTCCGCCAAAGCTTTCGTAGGGCGCGCAGGCAGCATTATAAACTTAGCAGCATTTTAAATCGAATCGATCAGTCGACTTAGCTTTTTACATATAAAAATACTAAAGTAAACAATTCACACACTACGGGTATTGAGGAGACCACGGAAGTTTTATTAAATACGTTATTTCCAGACGATAACATATCAATCGACAGCGAACATCATAAACAAATACATGCATAGGCCACTGAGCTACCTCTTTCGACTATTTTCTAACTTTTCATATCTTACCGAATATATGAATACCGTTAGAGCTCTTCCTCTGTACATGGCTGCTGGTGAAGATAGAATATCAAATAAAACGATCAAAGAAGCTAGTCGAGCATCGAGCGACTTAATATTAATAGTTTTTAATAGTTGTATAACTGAAGGCATTTTTTATATATATATATATATATATATATATATATATATATATATATATATATATATATATATATATATATATATATATATATATATATATATATATATATATATATACATATATATATATATATATTATATATATATATATATATATATACAATATACATATATATATATGGCCGCCTTAATTAGTATATGCAGATTTAGATAAAACTGAATAAGTTAGACAACTTATTATAGTTATTAAAGTAAGATTCTTCAGTGGATGTACTGGTAACTTTACATGTAAATTGGAATTCTGTATTACTTTGTATTGAAATAATTGTAATATTTAATGTTAGCTTTATAAATTCCTTTTATATATTTTTACTAGCCGACTCGGCCACGCGATGCTGTGACTAAGGAAGCCTCAGTGTCACTAATAAATTGAAGCTTATATGAGACTTAAATACTTGCTCAATCCAGTCAACAGATGCCGCCATCTGTTAGAGTCGTTTGGAGATAACAGACAATTGTGACTGTCAAATAATAAACAAATAATTTATAATAAAATAATATTGCTACTATAAATCAAGATGTGCTATCCTATCTTTTAAGTTAGATCAAACTACACATGCTGTGCAAATTTGATTAAAATCGGTTAAGTAGTTTAGGAGTCCATCGCGGACAAACAACGTGACGCGTAATTTATATATATTTATATATATATTTATATATATATATAACAAGATAAATCAAGAGGCTCACAATATTATCACCAACACCATATAAAATAATAACTTGGAATGTAGTGAGGTTAGTTATGACTCGATACAACTGATCGCTACTAACGCTCACAGATTTCTGATATGAAGGCACGTCTCACTTCAAAAGTAAACTATTTAACGGTTGTTTATTTTTTAACTACCTCCTATCGTATTTAATCGTGTCATAACTAAACACACTCAAGCAATAATCAAAATTAATAAACTAAAGGATAACTAAAATAATGAAACCGATTGCTTGACGTTCCATTAATATCGTCCTTTAAATATCACTTGAATATCACGCTCTCCGATATATATATATATATATATATATATATATATATATATATATATATATATATATATATATATATATATATATATAAGTTAGGCGAGTCGAGGAGAGCAGAGTGCCGGGTGGGCACGTGGAATGTAAGAGGTTGTGTGGGAGGTAAGTTGCACGAGCTGATATCCGTCATGGCGGACAAACAGCTAGACGTGCTCTGTGTAACAGAGACCAAGCGAAGGGGCAGCGACGCCTGCAATCTTCCTGGTGGCGGGATGGCTCTGTGGTCTGGTGTACCACAGAGCGATCGAGCCAGCATGGGGGTAGGAGTGCTGTTGTCCTCTCGCTTGGCCTCAGGTGTGAAGGATTACGGAATGTATGATCCCAGACTTCTCTGGGTCCGTATAAAACTAGGTGTCACCAAGGTATTCATGGTTGTAGCATATGCTCCCGTAGGATCCTCGGTGGCATCAGACCTAGAGAAGTTTTGGGATTATGTAAGGGAAGTTCTGGATATGGCAGAAACCAGTGAACGCGTGATTGTATGCGGAGATTTGAACGGATGGGTGGGGACCAAGCGTCCCGACTATGAGGACGTACTTGGTCCATTTGGTGATAAGAGAGTGAACGACGCAGGTAGGCTCATAGCGGATGTATGCATGGAGAGAAACCTTATTGTGTCTAACACATTTTTCCAACATAAGGACATCCATACGTATACATGGAGAAGGAATGAACAGAAAAGTATAATAGATTTAATTTTGGTAGACAGTCGCCTCCGAAGCAAAATATTGGACGCAAGAGTCTACAGGGGCCCCACAGTCGATACGGACCACTATCTCGTTATTGCGAGATTTAGTGGTCTGTTCAGAAAGTGGAGGCACTGGCGAGAGCGTGTCCATTTCGGAGGGCTTGAAAGAATAAAGGTTGAAAGGTTGCAAGAAGAGTGTGTAAGAGAAAAGTATGCAGAGGGTGTCCGAGAACGGCTGACGATGGCAAGCCAGCCGCAATCGGACATTGAAGAATGCTGGAGAGTATTGAAAGAGAGTATGGTAGATACAGCGAAAGAAGTATGTGGAAGTTCAAAGAAGCATGGAAAAACAAATGGTGATGCATGGTGGGATGCGGAAGTGGCAGCTTCCGTAGAGCAAAAGAAGAAAGCGTGGCTGGGCTATGTCTCTTCTTTGAATCTGAATGACAGTATGACTGAACAGAAGAAAGAAATATATCGGCAATGTAAGAATGACACCAAGGCCTTAGTGAAAGAGAAACGTGATAGAGCAAGTATGAGTGCAGAAGATAGGCTGACTAAAAACTTCGAGGGTAACACTAAACTCTTTTGGAGGGAGGTGAAGAAGTCTCGGGGTGGTTGGTCAGCCTTCAGAATGAATAAAACAAGATCTAAAGGTGGAGACATTCTTACACAAACACAAGACGTGTTAAGCCGATGGAGTTAATATTTTGGCGATATGTATGCGGATGCTACGGTTGGCGCCGGTGTTGGATGTGGTTTAGTAGATCAACATTCGACAACGGCGTCCTCCGATGGCATCAGTATGGATGAAGTTGAATGGGCGATAAGAAGTTTGAAAAATGGTAAGGCAGCGGGCATTGATATGGTGTCTGCCGAGATGATCAAGCTTGGTGGCTCTTGCGTCTGGGAGGCGTTCCTGTTGCTCCTCAATTTATGTTGGAGCTCGGGAATGGTTCCCAGGGACTGGAATAGCGCAGTCATCGTGCTTTTGTTTAAAAACAAGGGTTCAGGTTATGACTGCGCAAATTACAGAGCCATAAGCTTGACCAGTTTGGCAGCAAAAGTGTATGGTAAAATTATTGAAAGGAGAATGAGGATGGTGTCCGATGGTTTACTGTGTGAGACACAAGGAGGTTTCAGGAGTGGAAGGGGATGCATGGATCAAGTGTTCTCTCTGCGCAACATTGTGGAGAAGCATCTGGCTCTAGGTCAGAGGGTTTTCTGCAGTTTTGTGGATTTGGAGAGAGCATTTGACACGGTTGTACGAAAGGAACTTTGGGACATTTTACCGGAGTATGGTATTAACGGTAAACTGCTGCAGGCTGTGCAATCCAGTTACATGGGCTGTAGAGCCTGTGTGCGGCTGGATGATGGAATGTCGGCTTAGTTTGACGTCAATATCGGCGTTAAGCAGGGCTGCGTTCTATCAGCCAGGCTGTTCATCATATATCTGGATAAATGTCTCCAAAGGTTGAACGATATGAATGTGGGAGTCCAGATGGGTGACTCAGTGGTCTCTGCTCTGCTTTATGCAGATTATGCAGTCCTGCTGGCACAGTCAGCGACTGACCTGCAGACCCTAGTCGACACAATGACAGAAGATTGTAAGAAAAGGGGTCTACGCGTGAATGTGAGCAAAACCAAAATAATGGTCTTTGAATGAGATGAAGCCAGAACAGATGTAAGAGTAACAATAGGTAATGATGTACTAGAGCAAGTGGATGAATTTGTATATCTTGGATGTGGATTTAGCCGAGATGGAAGGTACACCACTGATATAGAGCGAAGAGTGAATGCGGGAAATAGAGTGAACGGAGCGTTGGGGCAACTTCTCGACAGCCACCACCTCAGCCAGAAGGCACGTGTAGCAATACATAACGCAGTGCTTGTTCCAACATTACTGTATGGAAGCGAGAGTTGGGTATGCAGAAAAGAGTATGATAGTAAAATTAATGCGGTCGAAATGCGATCTCTGCGGAAAATCTGTGGAGTTAGGCTGACCGACCGCATTCGTAACGACGACGTAAGAGAGCGAGTAGGTATGAAAGAGAGTATTGGTGTAAAGATGCGAAAGGGAATGCTCCGATGGTTCGGACATGTGGAAAGAATGCCGAACGAACGCCTGGTTAAGAAGATATACAATGCGAAAGTGGAAGGATGTAGGTACCGAGGGAGACCGAGACTAACCTACCTAGACCAGATCGGTCATGTACTGAAGGAAGGTGGAGTCAAGAGTCTCCGAAACCGGCGAGCGTGTATGAAGAGAATTATGAATGTTGAGGAAGCGAGTGAAGTATGCAGAGACAGAGTTCTCTGGCACTCTGTTCTCTCTGTCTACCCTGCAAGGGATAAGGCGTGATGATATGTGTGTATGTATTAGTGTTATATAAATATGTTATGAATTCCATAATGCACAGTAATAAGATACCACCCAGCGAACAGCAACAGTTACCGTGTTTAAGCACGATCAGCAGATGTCGCCCTTTGTTTATATTACTGGTGTCAGTTATAAGTTAATAAGAATAGCAATTTTATAAACATGCTCTTAATTTTTTTTTTTTTTTTTTAAAAACACACCTCCCTGCACTAAGGAAAATAATCCTTGTATCGCGGGGAACTTTACAAACATGCAATTAACGCAGACAAATTACGCCCAGACTCAGAACAATACTTTGTGGATCGCACAAAGTAATGTTCTGCGTGGGAATCGAGCCCACGGCACCGGTACGGAAGGTCGGTATCTTAACCACTACGCCATCTGTGCAGTCAAATTTAAAAATAGGGGGAACATATTGTGACGATAATATGTAATGAGTAAGTATAATACTTGCTGAACAGTCTTCTTAGGTAATTCGTATGTGTTTTTTTTAATATACTTACTGCAGCTGAAGAATTTTTGTTTAATTTCATGTGAAAGACATTTTTTTTATTGCTCTTGGTGGCAAACGAGCATGCAGCACACCTGATGGTAAGTGTTAGTGCCACCCATAGATCTATGCAATCCCAGTGGTATAGCTAGATCACTACCTGTCAAAGAAAATCCAAAACCCACCTAAAAAGTTGACCTATTGGTTCTCTCGCTCATCAAACGAAGCGCAGTAGCACATTACCATTGCTCAGGTATCGATTTTCTATGAGAGCGTGGTACTACTGCGGAGGGATCGACTCGCGACTGTAGACAGTGAACTATTAACAGCGTAGCTCTACCACAATAAAATATACACAAAAAGAAATAGTATCCTAGAGAGTATTATGGCCAGTTAGAGAATAAGTGAGGTTAGTCTGCAGAAGACACTTGGTTCAGATCTTGTCCCAAAGGTAAATCCCATGTTTAAATCCAAGTATTAAAAAAATCGCTAGTGGTATGTCTAATATCCGTGTGGTGACGGAGTAGGAATACACTTTCCTCACCCCCTATCTTACCCGTGGGTGATCATAAGAGACGACTAAGGGATATAAAACACATATAACATCTATTCAAGAGAAGGAAAACTCAAAACAAAACCCTGTACCAACACGTCTGACCAGCGTGGTAGGTTAATTTCCCTCCCATTACGGAGGAGGCTCGAGCCCAACAGTAGAACATATATGGGCTGTGATGATGATGATGAATGGTATGTTTGTAAAGTGTAAGTCTCATGAATAAGCACAGCGTGCTACGGAGCGAGCTGTGCTCGGGATTTCTCTGTGAAATAAAATCTGTAATATGGAAATCCGTAAAAGAATGGATGTAACCGACATAACACGAATAATGAACATGCTGAAGAGGTAATGGGCAGGCCACATCGCTCGACGAACCGATAACCGATCGGGCAGAAAGTTATCGAGTGATCGATCGTATCTGACGACGTAATTATGGTCGCATTCTCACGAAGTGGACCGACATCTTAGTGGGGGACTTTTGGCGGGAATCTAAAACGTCATGTGGTGCTCTTGTATTATATTCGATATCTTAGTGTTTTAACGTGTTATATTAGATAATTTTTATGGTATTTTATGTAATATGATGTGACAGAACAGCTGGGATGTAGTGAATATCATATAAAAGTGCTTTACAACGTTTTCGTTTTCCATCAAAATTCCTACAACATACCATTAACAGTGTCACCATAGCACTGTTGATGGCGACAATTCGACTGACTGACAGACAATGACTAACCTGAAGAGATTAAGAACGTGAAGATAATTATAACTCGACACTGGCAAAAATGGCTCGTATAAGTAGCTGATTGCCAATACATAAAAAGAAGAAGAAGAAGAAGACAACTTAGTGAAGTATCTCAGCTTATATAGATTCCGCTACTGAGTTTGAACTTACTCCAATATGGGAGAGAAATTGATTCAATACACCCATCCTGATTAGACGTGATGGTTTTTTTTTTTTTTTTTTTTTTTTTTTTTTTTTTTTTTTTTTTTTTTTTTTTTTTTTTTTTTTTTTTTTAAATCCTCAGGTATATTCATGATTGACGCAGATTTGCGATGCGGCCATGCCCCGTGTGCGGTGTCTGCCCCCGAAGAGGGCTGTCCACTGGTGGTCCCGGGAGCTGGCGGATCTTCGGGTCGCGTGTATACGCGCCCGAAGGGCCTACACCCGCAGCCGGCGGCACCATCGCGACGAGGAGCGGGAGAGCCGGCTTTACGAGGGCTACCGCAATGCGCAGTCGGCCTTCAGGCTGGCCGTCCGTACCGCCAAGGACGTCAGTCGGCAGGAGATGTTGGATGGTCTCAATCGTGACCCCTGGGGTCGCCCCTATCGCGCGGCGCTGAGTAAGCTCCGCGCACGGGGCCCTCCCCTCACCGAGACTCTCCAGCCCGGCCTCCTCACCAGGGTCGTCGAGGATCTGTTCCCGCGACGGGCGGAACACACGCCCCCGGTCATGGCTCCGCCAGACACCGACCGGGAGGCCGACGATGACAGTGTTCCGCCCATCACGGAACCCGAGATGGGGGCGGCGGTGGCGCGCATGCGCGGAAAATCCACCGCCCCCGGGCCCGACGGTGTTCCCAACCGCGTGCTGGCCCTGGTCCTCGACCACCTGGGTCTCCGCCTCAGGGGGCTGTTCGACGCGTGCTTAGCGTCCGGGCGGTTCCCTGGGTGTTGGAAGGAGGGGAGGCTGGTGCTCCTGCCGAAGCCGGGACGGTCTCCAGAGTCGGCCTCGGCCTACAGGCCCATCGTGCTGCTCGACGATGCGGGCAAGCTATTGGAGAGGGTGCTGGCTGCCCGCATCGAGCGGCACCTCGTCGGCACGGGGCCCGATCTGTCGGATGCCCAGTTTGGGTTTAGGAGGGGTCGTTCGACGATCGCGGCTCTGTTGCGCCTGAGGGCCGTGGCGACTGAGGCCGTCACCGGCGGGGGAGTGCTGTTGGTGGTGTCCCTGGACATCGCCAACGCATTCAATAGTCTGCCATTTAGCTGCGTCAGGGAGGCGCTCCGATATCACGGAGTGCCAGTTTACCTGAGGCGGCTAGTGGCAGACTATTTGGAAGGGCGCAGCGTTCTCTACACCAACCGAGTAGGGGACGTTGTGCGAACGCCCATGACGTGCGGTGTTCCGCAGGGGTCGGTCCTCGGACCCACCCTGTGGAACATCGGCTACGACTGGGCGTTGAGGGGGAGCCTCCCGCCCGGGCTGGGCGTGATATGTTACGCCGACGACACGCTCGTCACAGCCCGTGGTGGGACGCTGGAGGAGGCGGCAAGCCTGGCGACTCTCGGCACCGAGGAGATCGTCAGGCGGATCGAGGCGCTGGGGTTGAGGGTGGCCCTGGACAAGACGGAGGCCCTCTTGTTCCATGGGCCCCGCATAGGCCCTCCCATCGGCGTCTCGATCACCGTCAATTCGGTTGATATCAGCATCCGGGCCCATATGAGGTATTTGGGCCTGGTGCTCGACGGGCGATGGTGGTTCCGGGAGCATTTCCGCAGACTCGCTCCACGGCTCGTCGGCGCGGCGTCCGCCCTATCATGGCTTATGCCGAATGTGGGCGGACCGAGCGCTACCTGCCGACAGCTGTACGCAGGGGTCATCCGGTCGATGGCCCTGTACGGCGCACCGGTGTGGGCGGGGTCCCTGACCGTCCGACTCAGGGCTCTTCTGTGGCGACCACAGAGGGCCATGGCGGTCAGGGCCATACGCGGGTACCGCACGGTGTCGACGGAGGCAGCGTGTCTGTTGGCCGGGACCCCTCCATGGGACCTGGAAGCGGAAATGCTCGCCGGTTTGTATCGGCGGATGTTGGGGGTGCGAGCGGAGGGCGGTGTGGTCTCGTTGAGGGAGCACACCACCTGGTGCGTCGACGCCCGCCGCGACGTCATTGCCCGTTGGGCAGTCCGGCTGGAGAGGCCTCGGTTCGGTGTGCGGACCGTGGAGGCCTTCCGGCCGGTGCTGATGCAGTGGCTAAAACGGCGGCACGGGGTGCTCTCCTTCCGACTGTTGCAGGTTTTGACGGGGCATGGATGCTTCGCCAAATACCTGCACACGGTCGTAAGGAGGGAGAGTACACCGTCCTGCCACCACTGCGATTGCGACGAGGACACGGCGCAGCATACGCTCGAGGTTTGTGCTGCTTGGGCAGAGCAGCGTCGTGAACTCGTCGCAATCATCGGTGCTGACCTGACGCTGCCGACCATCGCCAGGGCGATGCTCGACAGCGTCAGGAACTGGGACGCGGTCGCATCCTTCTGCGAGGCAGTAGTCTCGCGGAAGGAGGCGGAGGAGCGCGTGCGCGAGGAGCGTCTCCTCGACGACGCGAGCCGCCGCCGGCGACTGGGGCGGCGCAGGCGCGATTACTTGCGCCTGATGCCGCCCTAGCCGAGGCCACGGGTGACTGGATCGGGGAATTAGTCCGTCACCCGCCGAGAGGCCGACCGCGTGAGGAAAGACCGACATCCTACCCAAAGGGGGGGACGTCGGTCGAGGAGAGGGTACTCCTCAGGGGTATTCCGTCGGGCCAACCACTGACGTCAAGTCACTCTGCTCCGGTGGTTGGCCCAACGACGAAGGCGACGTCACGGGTGGGTTACGGGTGCGCGTGCTTACGCCCCTCTGTCACCCCGGACGGAGTGGTGCGAGGAGTGTGCCGACCGTAAACCACCCACAAAAAAAAAAAAAAAAAAAAAAAAGTATATTCATGATAGTATACAAAAAAGACACCCTACTAAGGAAACCAGGACATCATACTAAGGAAACAATCCTTTTGCCCCCACTTTACAAACATATAATAAACGTAGACAAATTACATTCAAACTCAGAACAACACATTGTGGATCGCACAAAATGGTCCTCCGTAGAAATCGAACCCACGGTATTGGCACGGAAAATCAAGTCAAAATATAAAATATATTCATTACAAATGTACATACATTTATAATCATATCAATGTACGAATATTTTATTACGTAAGTTATTCATATCTCAATGTACGATAACTATGACCTTTGACTGATTTGTTATATTTCATAATGGCGTTATTATCCCGGGCACAATAATGTAAAAACCCAATTATAGTTTTTTGTAGTTACTATTCCTTTTTCCTTCTCCAATATTAAGTAGTTAAAAATATAATATATCGCATTACTTTCACTTATAAGTCTTGTAAAAGGTTAAGAAAGTCATCAAGGGACTTATTCCCTTAACCTACAGCAACACTTGGCTTGGTATTAATAATACCAAACTGCGAACACTAATCCACTTACCAATCGTGATGATGAAGGAATCATATCCCACTTGTGAGAAGATTTTTTTTTTATTGCGTATGGTGGCAAAAAAACAAGTAGCCCACCTGATGGTTAGTGTCACTACCGCCCCCCATATGGACCTTTGCAATAGCAAGGGCTTATATAGCTTAGGCCGCTGCCTACCCAATAAAATCCCCAAACCCACCCAGTTGGGCTTCCGGCTCTCTCGCTCACCGAACGAAGCGCAATAGCATTGGCATTACTCAGACGTCGATCTTTTGCGAGAGTGTGGTACTACTCCGTACGGACCGGCCTGCGGCTGTAGACAGGAAACTGTCAACAGCGTGGTCCTACCATTATTGTTTTATTTATGTTTAATATTAAACGTGGATTGGCTGATAAATAGAATAGGTCAGCAGTCTATTATCGTTATTTAAGAACCGTATTAAACTGCCAATGATGATATTATGCCGAGAAATCTCTGATAATCCAAATAATCTGTAATAAAAGTCGTAGCAAATTTTTTAATAACTGGTACAAATGTATTGCAAGATGGATGATGAGACTTTAGTGCTTAACGATTGCATACTTTTCCACTAAAATAGGAAGTTACTGAAGCCAGTTTCGGCCACTGGGACATTTTCCCTCTTTTTGGAAAGGTTTATGATCGGCAGCGGATGTCAGATTGATGTGAATCCTCACTAAATTTGGTGTCAACCCCTGGTTTTTCGGTCTCCGTTTCGCTTAAGATAAGAACAGGATTTTTTGTATGCTGATTGAGTAAAAATACCATTCAACATCCCCTATCTTAACCGTGGGTGATCGTAAGAAAAGACTAAGGAATATAAACATATAACATCTCTTGAATAGGCAACAGATGGAAAACTCACAAGAAAACTCTATACCAACACGTATGACTAGCGTGATATAATTGATCAAGTTCCCTCCCATTATGAAGTAGGCACGAGCCCAAAAGTGGGACAATATATGAGCTGAGATGATGATAATGACATAGAGCAGGGTAACGA
This sequence comes from Lymantria monacha, assembly GCA_905163515.2. Lineage (NCBI taxonomy): Eukaryota > Metazoa > Arthropoda > Insecta > Lepidoptera > Erebidae > Lymantria > Lymantria monacha. The sequence continues at coordinate 22,773,529 of LR991102.1, read as the reverse complement.
TGATGATAAATTGCAATGTTTTTGTTAATATTTAAAATGTTTTTATTATATTTTGCTTTAAAGATATCATTTATCAGCGTTACAGACAACAGGAAAAAAAATATATAAACAATAAAATTTTTGTTATGTAAAATACTTATCTATCAGGCTATTGATATTCTAAGCGATGATAGTTGGTGGCGAGTTGGTGATATTTCTTATATCGAGACAGAGAGACAAAAATATCGAAGCGCAACTTTTCAATTTTTAACCTTTTCATCTTAATATAATAACGCCACTTCAAGAACAGAATTGAATTATATAACATCAACACAACAATTAATAGATAAACATAAAAAGGCACGGACAGAAGTCTGTGGTATATCCACAATAAAATAAAAACAAAAAAGTGTGTGTGTCAGCTCCGACGCACGATTTATTTTTTTTTTGTTTAGCTGTTAGCCGCAGATGGCTGTCATAGCTTAACCCGAACTATGGGTGAGCGCTGAGGGTTCTCAACCCGGTAAAAAATTAAAGCGACAACGCCCGAGGGCTCACCCTGTGGTGAACGGGCCTCGGCTCGGGGCGTCGCTGATAGTCCGACGCACGACTGGAGTTTACTCCTTAAGTACGATTATATCAAAACAGGCGCAAAAAAAGCTCATTTGACTAAAAATAATATATATATATTTTTATTTACATTTATTAAAACTGTTCAGTGAAGTATTATCTCATGTCAGAAAGTGAAAGGTGCGCAGAATAAGTTGCGCACCAAAAACATAACGAGGTCATTCGATCACTAGATTTTACTCCTCAAATTTTTCTAATACCAGGCGCCTTATATGAAAATCGATTCTTAAGGAGTAAACTCCAAAAAAGTTGGTGATATATGTTTACCAAAAGATAATTGTTACATACATATGCTTTTGGTAATGCCCCAACTGATTTTTAAGATTCTCAAGAGCAAGTGATGATAATACATTGTATTATTAGCTACTCCACCATCGGGGGAATAGTACTTATTATTATTATTTATGTTATTCTGAGCCTATATACAGTCTATATAGACACTCGCACCTCCACGATATTGGGAGAAAATTTGACCTTTTCTGCCACATTACTCAGATCAATTATTACAGATTTATTTTGGGTTTTTCTTCTCATCATCATCATCTCAGCATCATATATGTCCTACTGCTGGGCTCGCGCCTCCGCTGTAATGGGAGGGTAATTGACCTACTATATCACGCTAATCAGACGTGTTGGTAGGTATAGGGTTTTGTTTTGCGTTCTCCTGCTCTTGCATAAATGTTATATGCGTTCTATATCCCTTAGTCGTCTCTTACGATCACCCACGGGTAAGATAGGGGGTGGTGAATTGTTTTCTTACTCCGTCATCACACGGATTATCATATTTTTCTTCTATTGAAATGATATTAGCTGCTTAGGTATAATGATATTAGCTCTTAGTCGTACTAAGGATACATGCCAAACAAACAATAACACAATCAACACAAGAATCACTAAAATGATTTCTGCTATATAATTTTTTGAGTATGGAAAGGATCCAAGGAGTCGATCTGAAAGTTATAGAGTAACTATCGTAATAGAACTCTGGAATACCACGGGCAAATCTCGATCATTACCTACCGTTTGGATTCCAACGTTCTCGTTTACCAAACTAAGCATAATAGAAAATTATTAAAACACAGGCGTTGAATTTTATCCCCGAACGAGCCGGCTTATGAATGTCTGAAGACCGAAAACATTCAGCAGCTCTAACACTGCAGTTGATCAATATTAACTTATTTATTGCATTGAATAATTAAGCATATTAAATGCTAAAAATTTCAGTAATTTGAATATTAGCTTAGTTCGTTACCCGAGCAGTACAACACAAGCGTGACATTTGCATCAATATTACACAAATAATTTTACTAAAACTATTTTCAATAAAATAATAATAAATTATTTCTAGTGGATATGAATACTATCAACCTTTATTTTGCTCATGGGTGCCATAAAAGATGACTATTAGCTTTAGATCGTCCTGCGCTAACTCCATCTGATGCTATCTGGTCAACAATTACATTTCCAAGGAAGGTTGATGTGAGGTAGGCGGCCAGTCATAAACTATTGCCAAAACTTTACAAAATGTACTGTAGAAGAAATCTTTTGTAAGACAATTGCGTCAAGTAATTTAAGTAAAAACATGGTGATGATAATGTGCTACAATTATCAAAACATATAAAACTTGTAATATGAATTATCATCATCATCGTCATGATCTCAGCTCATATTTGTCCACTGTTGGGCACGAGCTTCCTCCATAATGAGAAGGAAACTGACCTACTATACTACGCTGGTAAGATGGGTATAAGGTTTTCTTTCGAGTTTTCCTTCGCTCGCATAAATGTTATATGCGTTTTGTATCCCTTAGCAGTGTATTAACTGTGTGGTAGCCGTTACGAATACTACGAACCCTTACTTTGTTGTGGGTATCGTAAAAGACGACTAAGAGCCTTATAATGACCTGGGCCAACTCCATCTGATGCCGTTTGGTCAACAATTACATTCCCAAGGAGCGTTGACGTCTGGCAGGCGGCCGATCATAAAACTATTGCCAATAACTTTTACAATATGCACTATGAAAGAAGAGTACATATTGTATCGGCCCGTAGTAACTGGGATAAGAGTAGGATGATGAGTCGTCTCTTACGATCCCCCACGGACAAGATAGGAGGTGGTGAATTGTATTCTTACTCCGTCAGTCCGTTAGTTAAATAATATAAAAAGATTAATATAAAATAGGCGTTTTTAACTGTAATATTTTGCTGGTCAATAGGTCAATACAAATAAAACTCTTATTATCTATTCAGGTATAAATATATTCTTAGTTACACGCTACGCTGAGTTATCGTGATCATGTCTTGGCGAGTGGTCAGTGCGTTATTATTGATATTAAATATATGTTCTCCTCAAGAACATGATAATACAAAAAGTAGTTTAACATTCGTTATCGATGATACGGGATCGATGCAACCTGAAATCGATAAAGTGAAACGGTGCGTTAACGATATATTCGATACGGTGGAAACTTCAGAAGACTCACCGGTTGAAAATTTTGTTTTAGTCACATTTAATGATCCAAGTAAGTGTTAAAATTATTATATACTAGATTTTACCCACAACTTCGAGTTTACTTACAAATTTTTTGATAAAAACATAGTCTATGTCTTTTTATGAGCTTCAAATTATCCATATCAAATTTTATCACAAAAAGGCCCAGTATATTAGCCGAGAAACATACATTTACAAGACAAACATTTAGCTGTACGTTTATTTGTAGAGGTCGTTATAACTTACTTATTTTTTTGTAATATCAGGTAAGCATTATACTAATGCTTATCTGATAACTTCTAAGTGGACTTGGTTCTCATAAGTATTCAGCGACTTAGCTGTAACTCTGGTATTGTAAAATATATTTGTTAATTTTTCTATAAATTTAGAGAGTAGTTTTATAATAGAATGAAAAGGAAACATATTCAAAGTTTATAAAAAATGTGTGTGTCAGCTCCGACGAACGACTAGAGTTTACTCCTTAAGTACGATTATCAAAACAGGCGCAAAAAAAGCTCATTTGACTAAAATATTATTTCACGTCAGAAAGTGAAAGGTGCGCAGAATAGGTTGCGCACCAAAAACGTAACGAGGTTATTCGATCACTAGATTTTACTCCTCAAATTTTTCTCATACCGGGCGCCTTATATGAAAATCGATTCTTGAGGAGTAAACGCCAATAACTCAACGTAACGGGTTGAACTAGAAATATGAAATGAAGTTGGTTTACTGAATACAGCTCAGCCAATATACACCTAATGTTGGTCACTTTTCTATGCTACATGACAGCATATCTTTTATTTTTATTTTGATAAAGACAGCTGCACTCTGTTCTAACCAAATAATCAATGTATTCCGAGGGACTTATACAAACATATTTTTAGGACACAAACCACATCCAGACTCGGAACAATAATTTGTAGATCTCACAACGTATTGTCTTAGCATTGCACTGACAATGGCATTATGCAGTGTGGTAGCGGCTACGAATACTACCAATCCTTACTTTACTCATGAATGTTGTAAAAGAGGACTAAGATATCGACTTGGGCCAGCTTCACTTGATGCCGTTTGGTCAACGATTACATGCCCAAGGAAGGTTAACGTCAGGCAGGCATATCATAAAACTATAGTGCCAATAACTTTTGCAATATGAAGGAATAGAAGTACATATTGCATCGATCCCAAGTAATTGGGATAAGAGCAGGAGAATGATGATGACTTAGTTTAGAAAAGTGTTTATAAATTGCATAATTGAAATATATCTAAGCTCTTTAGGTAAATTGCGGTCATCGACTCGAGTGATGTAGGATAGAAAACAGCTTGGTATTAAAATTATTAATGAGTACGTACGTAATTCTTGTCAGCAAAACTTTAAAAACAGCTTCCATTGTCAATATTGAGTCTCACTTTTGTAGTCGGGACTTATATATTAAGAATATTTATTTTGTAATTATATACACACATTTATATTACACGTTATCTTGCATACACAGAGATTGTCTTGCATTCACCGAGAACAGTTTTGTGGTGGGTACTGAAAGAGAAAGGTGTGCCTGTGAAGTACATTAGGTTAATCTGTGCCATGTACCGACAATCTAGGTCGTACGTAAAATCAGCGGCTGGAGACTCCGACGAGTTCAGTGTGGGAGTGGGTCTGCACCAAGGGTCGGCGTTAAGTCCTTACCTCTTCCTGTTGATAATGGATGTATTAACATCGGAGATACAGGAAGAGGCACCCTGGTGCATGCTATTTGCTGATGACATTGCTCTCGTCGGGGAGGACGGCCTTAAGGTACAGAGCATGCTGGAAAAGTGGCGCTGTAAATTAGAGAATGTTGGCTTGAAAATCAGCAGACCTAAAACAGAATACATGTTCTGCGATTTCGGCGGTCTCTCCAATTCTACACCCATGTCCTTAGATGGAGTTCCTATACCAGTATGCTCAGATTTCCGTTACCTAGGTTCTCTTATTCAGAGCGATGGCGGCCTGGATCGTGCGGTGAAGCACAGAATTGATGCCGGATGGATGAAGTGGCGGCAGGTCACGGGTACAACATGCGACCCCAGAGTACCCCTCAATTAAAGGGCAAAATATACAAAACCCTAATAAGACCTGCTGTACTGTATGGATCAGCATGTTGGGCGACAAAAGCGACGGATGAGAGGCGACTGCATGTAGCGGAGATGCGAATGTTGAGATGGATGTGTGGTGTGACAAGAATGGATTAAGTAAGAAATGAATACATTAGCGGAAGTTTGTAAGTTGCGCCAGTGACGGCAAAGTTAAGGAGTGAACGACTGACATGGTATGGACATGTGAAAAGGCGGGATGAAAGTAATGTTGTGAGAAAAGTTTTAGGTATGAATGTTGAAGGCCTAAGGGGTAAAGGAAGACCAAAGAAAAGATGGATGGACTGCGTGAGGCATGACATGGATAGTTTAGGAGTGACAGCAGAGATGACGTCTGATAGGATCGTATGGAAAAACATGACATATTGCGTCGACCCCAAGTAATTGGGATAAGAGCAAGATGATGATGATGATGATGATGTCTTGCATACACACAAACACTCTCCCAACTTCCCACCTCTCTTTCCCTATCTCTCTATCTTCCTCTCCTGCTCTCTTTCCCGCTCCCGCTCGATCTACCTCTCTCCCCTTCTCGTTTCCTCTCACCCTCTTAATCTATCTGTTATGTTCACAGCATGCATGCGATCTTATGACCTTACAATTATTTATCACAAAATATATTTAACAGGAAAAAACCTATCTATATTTTGTTTCTCAAATATATTTTAGTATAAATAAACACACATACATATACATATCATCACGCCATATCCCTTGCAGGATAGGCAGAGAACAGAGTGCCAGAGAACTCTATCCTTACATACTTCACTCGCTTCTTTTATAACAAAACATTTCTCGTAGTAATTTTCAGATAATGTATTCTGATGTTTACGCGAGTATTTTACATTAAAAGTAAAACTCTTATTACGGGTTCTGTCGAATTTATATTTGATTTTCAATTTCTCGAATGTTCGAACACTACATTAGTTCATGGTCACGGAAGGATCGTCCTCCCGTGACCATGATGAACACAACAAAGTAACCTTGCAGACTTTTAAGATAAGCTAAGATAATAAGTATTTATGTGTACTCAATACAATTTTTTGCATTCAATTAATAATACTCTTTCAATTGTACATACATACATACATATCATCACGCCATATCCCTTGCAGGGTAGGCAGAGAGAACAGAGTGCCAGAGAACTCTATCTCTGCATACTTCACTCGCTTCCTCAACATTCATAATTCTCTTCATACACGCTCACCGGTTTCGGAGACTCTTGACTCCACCTTCCTTCAGTACATGACCGATCTGGTCTAGGTAGGTTAGTCTCAATTGTACATTATACAATATACGTTGAAAAAATATTTTTTACTCTAGTGACAAAAATAAGGAAATATTTTAAAATTAATGTTAATTTAAAAAAAAAATTGATTCTGTCACGTACATTTACTTATAAGAATGCAAGCCACACTTAAAACCGACTAATCATTAGTGACGTTCCCGTTAAATACTATTTCTATATAGTTTTTGTCCAATGTCCCGTAACAATAAGTGTATCAAAATGACCCCCTTTGGGTGGTGAATTGTATTCTTATTGCTTTACTACGCGAAATAATAATGTTACAAATATTTAGTTCACAAATATATTTTTTATTTTCATCGTGTAGTTTATATTATTAATCCGTGTGGTGACGGAGTAAGAATACAATTCACCACCACCTATCTTACCCGTGGGTGATCTTACGAGACGACTAAGGGATATAAAATGCATATAACATCTATGAGAGAGAAGGAAAACTCGAAACAAAACCAACACGTCTGACCAGCGTGGCATAGTAGGTTAATTTCCCTCCCATTACGGAGGAGACCCGAGCCCAACAGTGGGACAGATATAGGTTGTGATGATGATCATGCTGATGATGAGTTTATATTAACTAGAATCAGAGCTATATATTGACCAATTAATTATTTCAAGTCATGTAAAACAAAGTCTTTATAAATTGCAGAATTAAAATAGAAATAAGCATCAATTGTTTTATTGCTTATGGTGGCAAACGAGCAAACAGCACACCTAATGGTGAGTGTCACTACCGCTCGTGGACTTTTGCAACACCAAAGATACAGCTAGGCTGATGCCTACCAACACAATGCCTAAACCAACTCCAGTTGGGCTTCCGGCTCTCTCGCTCACCAAACGAAGCGCAATAGCACATTGCCATTACTCAGACGTCGATCTTTAGAATGTGGTACTACCCTGGATGGACCGGCCCGTGGCTGTAGGCAGAGAACTGTACACTGCGTGGTTTTACCACTATTAATAATTACAATATACGATTTTCCTTATATACACGTATATATAAACACGTGAGATTTTGAAATAAAGATCTTTCTCGTCCAAGTTGTTTATGTTCATGCTTGCAACCTCATGACCTTTCGATCTGCTTATCAATAAGTAAATTATTTGTCAGGGTAAAATATAAAACGTCAATTATAAGTATTAATTCAGACAATGTGTAATTGTTGTACGGTAGATGGCACACTTCTATACAGACTACAAAATAATACGAGCCGCAATTTGAATGTAATATGATAGCTTACACTCATCGAAGTTTTAGGATAATTGGAATGGATTTCCAATAGGTGTGACAATCGTTTTTCGCTCATAAACAAATTTTTGTAATTTCGTTATTTATTTTCTTCTACAATAATATTTATGACTTTTTAAATTCTAATAGTCGAATTATTTAATTAAAGCAAATAGCTTAGATCCTATATTTTTTTTTATATTTATACACCACCCTGCTCTAAGGAAATAATCCTTACATTGCGAGAAACTTTACAACCATACAATCACCCGATTACGAGCGAAAAATGATTGTCACAAGTGGGATTCAAACCCACACCTATTAGAAATCCGTTCCAATTGTGCTGCCACTTACACTACCGTGAACTATTGTAGGACATTCAATTCTCGCATCGTATTATATTTTCATCTTTTAAGGAGACGTGTGGCATTTACCCGACATTGTTTACACATTGTACAGGCTTAATACTCAAACTTTGCAGTTAGAGTTGTATTAAACGATGATATATCCCTGTTATTTAAATTTCGCTCGTAATCAGGTTTTTATAAATAATCAAGTATATTAAATGCTAAATTTCAGTAATTTGAACTTACAATCAATTCAGACAACTTTCATCCAGAATAAGAGCAATTGTTAGTGGATCTCAAAGTATTGTCTTGCGTAGAAATCGAATCAATGACACTGGCAGGGAAGGTCGGTATCTTAACCATTACGCCATCTGTGCAGTCAAATTGCAGTCAATGTCCAGTCTATTTATCTTCAACATTCGACTTGATTAGTTGACCCAATTTCTTAAAGGAATTATGATGATGTGTGGCTCTTCTCCTTGTCTAATAATGAATCGGGTAGGTATAATGATTTAATAATTTGCTATCAAATAAATTGCTCGACAACCTGTCTGCCTCATTGGGGAGGTATATGTTCAGCAGTTCAGCACACCAATCAGCATATATTCCACCAAATACCCCATTGTTTTGCTGTGTGCATCATAAATCCATCCATCAATATATCGACCCTTAATCTCTAACAGGGATCTCTTATTTAATAAAACTACTTTTACGGATTCTCACGTAAACATTGGGGATCTCTTATTTTTACTTGTCAGCACGTAATTATTATTATTAAGTAAGTATATCTAAACTTCAACCACATTTTTGATATATTTCTGAGAATATCTTGAAAATTGAGAAAAGTTCCAGAAAGTCAAACACTTGTCTATTAGACGCAGGATTAGAGCCAAGCATTCCATAATCGGCAATCACATATTAAAATTATCACAGCAATTAGATTGTAATTATGTATATTTATATTTCAGCGGCAAAGCTTTTGACCATCACTAAGGATCGGGCAGAATTTAAAAGTCATTTAGCTGGCATAGATGTGAATGGTGGAGTTGATTGTCCAGAATATGCTATGACGGGCATCAAATTGGCTATTGAAAATAGTTTAGTCGGTTCATCTTTGTATGTATTTACTGATGCTTCTGCAAAAGATTTCCATATGTATGGAGAAATCAGACCTATGGCAATGAAGAAACAAATTCAGGCAAGTATATAAATTATACCCTGGCAGCCGTCTTTCCATAATAATAAATAAAAAAACATTTTGTCGACCTTTATTTCTTTTCATTTGCTCATTCATTTATATATTTATTTATATATTTATCGACCTTTATTTCTTTTCATTTGCTCATTCATTTATATATTTATTTCACTGTTGGGTACAAGCCTCCTTCGTTACCATATTGATAGAAAGATTGGCATACTATATCATACTGGTCATAAAGAATTATGTGTGCTGCTATCTGGTAGCGGCTATGAATACTACCAACCCTTACTTTTCTTGTGCATGTCGTAAAACTAAGAACTTTATATCGACCTGGGTCAACTCCACCTGATGCTGTTTGGTCAACAATTACATTCCCAAGGAAGATTAACGTCAGGTAGGTGGCCGGTCAGAATCCAATTCGGTTGGGGAGTGTTCAAGATATTTAAGAAGTTCTCTTTTCTAACATACTTTAGTGTCTGAAAACACAGGTCTACGATCAGTGTGTGTTACCAGTGATGACATACGGCAAGGAAACGTAGTCCCTAAATGTGGGCCTCATAACTAAGCTCAAAGCCGCTCAGTGTGCTATGGAGCGAGCTTCGCTCGGGATTTCTCTCCGAGATAGAATCCGAAATAAGAAAATCCGCAAAAGAATGGATGTAACAGACATAGCACGAAGAATTAGCATGCTAAAGTGGCAATGGACAATTCACATCTCTCGACGAACCGACAACCGCTGGGGAAGAAAGGTTCTTGAGTGGCGAGCACGTACCGTACGACGGCGTATGAAACATCGCCTCACTAGGTGGACAGACGACCCGGTGAAAGTTGCTGGGCGTCAATGGATACAAGCGGCACAGGACCGCACTCTATGGCGTAACATGAGGGAGGCCTATGTCCAGCAGTGGACGGTGATAGGCTGAAATGATGAGGCCGGTCATAAAATTATTGCCAATTACTTTTACAGTATTTACAATGTAAGAGGAGTATATATTGCATCATCATCACATGAGACATTTATGGGCTGTGATGATGATGCAATATATACTGTTGGGCTCGGGCCTCCTCCGTAATGAGAGGGAAATTAACCTACTATATCACGCTGGTCAGACGTGTTGGTATAGGGTTTTGTGCCGAGTTTTCCTTCTCTCGCATAGATGTTATATGCGTTTTATATCCATTAGTCGTACGATGTACTGATGATACGTACGTCGTACCATCACCCACGGGTAAGATATGGGGTGGTGAATTGTAATCTTACTCCGTCACCACACGGATAATATTGTATCAACTACCAAGTAACTGGGATTAGAGCAGGGTAGTGATAATTTTTGTGGTAGGATCACGCGGTGACAGTTCGCAGCCGCGGGCCGGTCCGTCTGGGGTAGTACCATACTCTCGCAGAAGATCATATATTACAGATAAGAGAATGATGATAATTTACTTTTTCAGATCACTTTCCTGTTAACAGGCAAATGTGGCAGTAGAGATGATGCCGATTATCGAGTTTATTATAATCTGGCTAAGGACACTTTTGGAGAAGTATTTAATATGATGAAAGGTGAAACTAGCGATGTAAGTGTTTTTATACTCTCTCATTCTCTGAAATGAATAATTGGATATGTAATAGAACTGTTTCACTTTAATAGATGGTTTCTGATGTTTACTCGAGTATTACATATTCTAAATGAAACTACTTTTACGGATTCTGTCGCATTTGTATTTGATTTTTATTATTTTAACGTTTCGAATACTTTAATTGTCCGATTTTTATTTTTTCCAAAATTTCGAACCGTCCTACCGTAACCGTAATCAATATAAAGTGTTCAAAACGTCGGGCAATTAAAAATCAAATGCGATATAATCCGTAAAAGGAGTTTTATTTCAAATATTTCATTTTATTTTTTGTTATCAATCCCACAAACCTAATGAGAATACCACCGATATGTTATTAGAGGAAGCAAAATGTATATTTGAATTTTAAAAAATGAATATTTTTATAAATTATATTTTTTGATTATAGATATTGGAGTATGTGAAAGATAATACTAAAAGCAGAAGTGATATGCTTGCGTACGAAACTTTTCCATCTGGATATGGGCATACACTCAATGTAAGTTTTTCATGGTCAGTAATGAAATCATTTTCCGTGTGGTGACGGAGTTAGAATACAATTCACCACCCTCTATCTTACCCGTGGGTGATCGTAAGAGACGACTAAAAGATTTAAAACATACATACATACATAGCCTCACGCCTGTTTCCCAGAGGGGTAGGCAGAGACTACGGATTGCCACAAACCACGATCCTGGCATACTTCCATCGCTTCATTCATACTCATAATAGTCTTCATGCATGCTATACGATTACGCATATTCTTAATGCTCTCGTCAATACATCGCAAATTTAATCCAGAAAATTATGACGAGGTCTTCCCCTTGTATTCGTCCCATTCACGCTTGCTTTATATATTTTCTTCATCAACCTCTCCTCACTCATTCTTTCCAACTGTCCAAACCACCTCAGCATACCCTTTTTGATCTTTGTCACTACTTCTTCATTCACACCACAGCGGGTATAAAACGCACTTAAAAAACCCTGTACCAACACGTCTGACTAGCGTGATATAGTAGGTCATTTTTCCTCCCTTTATGAAGAAGGCCCGAGCCCAAAATTGGAAATATATGAGATGAAATGATGAATGAAATCATTGTTTTTAAACGAACGTTTTTATAATTTGTTTGCTTAAAAGCGTTAATCGTAGAAACTATTACTTACATTAAAAAATCCTTATTATGTATCCTGTTATGTATGTTTGTTTATCGAAGAAAGTTAGTGGCAGGGTATTGAATACTATGACGCCCCGATGGCGAAAGCAGCCGGGGCGTCGACTTGAGAGGATACCCGCAAGGGTAAACCGCCGGGCAGGTCACCGAAAACAAAGACCGGGTTGAGAGGTACTTGTAAGGCGGGTCTATGGGGTCGTGCCCCGCTTCTTCTGTCGCTCCGGACGGATTAGCGGGGCGTGACCACTTCATAGCCCGCCGCCAAAAAAAAAGAAAAAAGGGTATTGAAGGCTAAAATTTTATTTTATTTTTAATTAAATTCATAAACTCAGTGACAAATGGGAACGAAGCAGTGTCTTTAAGTATATTCCTTTCGTGGGGAAGCTCATACCCAACATTAAACGGAACCAATCAGAGATTAATCGAGGAGGTTGAGGATTAGTGGAGACCTACTAAATGAGGTTGATGCTGATGAAATTGATAACACGCCGGAACGACCACGGATGTCGATACCAGTGGTTAACCCAATAACGACGGAGAATAGTAACGGTATCTTGTAGGGCTGCACGCTCTCCTTCCGTTTCTCTGGACGGGGTGTATCCAAAGTCCAATGTGCCATGGATGAATACGTATAGAAAACCACAATGGTTGATATGATACTCTTTTCTTTATGAACTACCCTGAAACTGTGTATTTCAATTGATTAAAATTTATTCATATAGCCAAAAAAAAATCTATCAGTATGTATAAAATATTATTTGTTTCAGTACACTGTTGATAGCAAAATGAAAGATGTAGTTATTTCTGTATCTGGTGACAAACCGAAAGTTGAAGTGACCAATCCAAAAGGGGAAGCAGCTGAAACTCACGATATTACAGATACTGACGAAATAAAGGTAAGTTTGAATTTTTAATATTGTAAATTGGAGTACAAAATAATACTCAATTTCAAATCAAAGTTTATCTCCAGCTTTAGATAATGCAAACCTATTCGTATTGAAAAATATTAAATCAAATTTGGTGGAATATATATTTTTATTAAGTATCTAGTCAGATTACCAAAAACTAAAGGGATAATAACTACACTAACTAACTAACTAAAGGACTAACGTACCTAGACCAGATCGGTCATGTACTGAAGGAAAGTGGAGTCAAGAGTCTCCGAAACCGGCGAGCGTGTATGAAGAGAATTATGAATGTTGAGAAAGCGAGTGAAGTATGCAAGGATAGAATACTCTGGCACTCTGTTCTCTCTGCCTACCCTGCAAGGGATATGGCGTGATGGTATGTATGTATGTATAGAGATAATGATTCTAGAATTAGAACAGTATTCAGGTTTTGAAGGAATTCGATATTCATAGATATTAATTCTATTCGGGAGATATAAATCAAAGTTATGAGTTTATGCACATCTAATAGTACTAATTTTAAATATAATTTTGTCGTCATAGTTATGTGAATTTTCTTACGCTCTGCGACAAATAATAGTTTATAATATGGTACATACAATTCCAAAAAATGATAATAGGAGAGGTGCAATCGTTGCTGTGTGGTAGCGCCTACGAATACTACCAACGTTTACTTTGCTCGTGGATATCGTAAAAGACGACTACACATACATACATATCATCACGCCATATCCCTTGCAGGGTAGGCAGAGAGAACAGAGTGCCAGAGAACTCTATCTCTGCATACTTCACTCGCTTCCTCAACATTCATAATTCTCTTCATACACGCTCGCCGGTTTCGGAGACTCTTGACTCCACCTTCCTTCAGTACATGACCGATCTGGTCTAGGTAGGTTAGTCTCGGTCTCCCTCGGTACCTACATCCTTCCACTTTCGCATTGTATATCTTCTTAACAAGAGCTTCTTTCTAAGAGCCTTATAACGATCTGAGCGAACTCCATCTGATGCCGTTTGGTCAACAATTACATTCCCAAGGAGGGTTGACATCTGGCAGGCGGCCGGTCATAAATCTATTGCCAAAACTTTTACGATATGTACTATGAAAGAAGAGTACATATTGTATCCGCCCCAAGTAATTAGAATAAGAGTAGCAGAATGATGAGGAAAAGTAAAATCAGTTTATCAGTTCGAACGAAGTGTTAGCGAAAGTATTTTTGATTACAGATCGTCAAGGTAAAGGAACCTGAACCAGGCGTGTATGGAGCAAAACTCGGTAGCAAAAGTGAAACACGTGTCAAAGTTACCGGAAAGACTACCATTAGCTTTCAGTTTGGATTTTCTTCTTTCCTACCTACTTCTTTATTTGAGACAGCTTCCAGACCTCCTCCAGGTAATCCATCTATATTATTTCTGAAAGGTATTTTTTGATATTATGAAATATTTACCACAATATGCAACAAAATTAATTATTAATATGTCTCGACTCGTCATTTTCTTATCTTATAAGGGATTTGGACGAAGTCTTGGTAGTTTTTACGTAAGTATACAAAAATGCCCAATAATAATATAATATTAGTATGTGCATTTATGCACCAAGGTGTATTCTGATGCATGTAGATTAATTTGCGGAGCAACGGAACTGGGTCAACTGTATATTGCCTCCCGGGAACTCCCCGCTTGTGAACTGAGGGGCATTTGTTTGCGTAAGTGTTACTGTGTTGCTAATTTTAAGATTGTAGTTAAATAGTAAGCTTATTACATAGAAAAATACAACGTACTAGTACAATTCTAGATATAAATAGATCTTTAAAGAAAATACTTTGATAAATTAACATTAAAGAAAGCTAAACGTTTTTATCTCTCTTCATTATTACGTAATAATTATTACACATGTAATGGAAGTAACCTGACTTGTTTTACTTTTCTTTGATATATAGTAAAACAACTAACTAGCAAAAATGTCTTACGTAATAAATGAATGGCCTATACTACTAAATCAAAATTATCATTTGAAACACCATTTTGAAGATTATGTTCGCTTCTGATTATGAAAAATAGATAAAAAAACGCACAATAAATGTTTTCTTTAATAAGTAAATTAGTATAAAACTTACTTACCATCTGGTGATATTTTTTTTTTACCATTAAGTAATTTTTTTTTATTGCCTTTTGTGGCAAACGAGAAAGCAGCACACCTAATGGTAAGTGTAACTGCCGCCCATGGACCTTTGCTATACCAGAAGTATAGCTGAGCCGCTGCCTACCAATTAAAAACCCAAAACCAACCCAGTTGGGTTTCCGGCTCTGTCGCTCACCGAACGAAACGCAATAGCACATTGCTGTTACTCAGACGTCGATCTTCGGTGAGAGTGTTGCACTATCCGGGACGGAATGGCTCGCAACTGTAGACAGAAATCTATCAACAGCGTGGTCCTACCACTATGAAAGTGTTGATGAGATGATGGATGGTATTGAATGTTTGTTCTACTGAATCAACAAGTTAGGCAAATATATATTTTTTACTTTTGCAGATGGAAAATCACATCTATCTATACAATTACATGGAGATGGTGTCGAACTTAAGTCTGTAGTACTACTTGGTATGACTGGCAATATTCTGGAAGAATTACCACTCAAAACAGCTGATAACGTTCGACAATTTTACGTGACAGAACTATTTGATCCACCAATGGATGCATTCCGAATTAAGGTTAGTAGAGGAAATTAATAACTATTAAGAGAAAAATATTAAAATATTTATACCAAAACATCTGGCTATTGAGGCATTATAGTCCAATTTTCTTTTGCATAAGAAGCTTGTTTACAATAAGAGGACAATGGGACATGAACTAAATGGGAGAACATTTATTTAAACTTAAGTAAGTAAAACCAAGAAATTTATTGGCTTACATTTCTTAGTCTTATTTATCTAAGTTGTTCTAAAAGAAGACGAACTCTGAATAAAACTAAGTCACAAATGTTTAACCAAAGAGGTATATAGTAGGTATATTCATTAATCCAATAATGAAATCTCTCCCAAGTGCGACCGATACCTATCTTCTTAATAAGCCAGAGATTACCACATGATCTCCGTTTAGGGAAGCTTATATCCAATAGTCGACTTCGATTAGCGGATGGATAAATAGAATACTATTCCAGTTCTTATTGATAGATAGAAGTAAGGGCTGGTAGAATTCCTTGCCGCTACCACACAATATAAATAACGAATAAATGTGACGCTATAATAATTATAAAAATATGTATTTAAAGGTTGTAGGTTACGATACGAATACCAAAACACCTATATTCAGAGAAGCTGCGACTCCGATAGAACGTCGAAAACCAGAAGAAATAAGTGAGTTTTAATTCTTCAAATGTTATATTCGTCTTAACCATCTAAGAATACCATATGTAATCATTATATATATGCAATATACTATCTGAGAGGTGATTTATCATTCTGTGTGGTAACCCAATAAGGATACAATTCAACATCCTTACCTTTTCTACGAGTATTGAAAAAGACGATTACCTGATATAAACAGGTAAGAAAAAAGTAAAAAAAGGACAAAATATTGTATCGATCTGTCTCACATCTGGTTAACGTGGTATAGTGCTTTCATCCCCATTGTGGAAGAAACGCAACGCAACCTGGTATGGGAATTAAATTTGATATTAATATTAAGAAATGCTTTTAGGCTCGTACTGGGCTTGTCTTCTCACGGTAGCTAAATGCAATTTTTTTTTATTGTTCTAAGTCATCATGAACTTAATCTAAATTACCCCTGACTTGATCAGAGACTTAAATATGTTGCGAAAATTTATTAGCAGTTACAATAATGAGAGATTAAACATTAGTAGAATATAGAAGTAGGTATTAAGAAATAGCAAAGGTAATAAGAAATTGACAAAATACGTAGTAATATTATAAAAAAAAAAAATTATTTTACAATTATTACAAAATTTTATTAAAGCCTTAACTAATTTCATATTTTATCGTAAACTAACATATTCCGAGATTTTTATATAAAAAGATAATATAATATTTCAGAAACAGTACCCAATACAGCACCCACAGTTACTATTAAAGGAGCACCAGTAATAAATCCAGAATACAATGTCACTTTACAGTTGAAGTGTCATGGTAATGGATTTCCATCACCTACATTGATTTGGCAAACAGAAACAGAAGAAACATTAACAGCTGATGTAAGATTATTTAATTTTTCTGCTTATACATTTTGATTTTATTTTATAGACTATGAATCAGATGAGCAGATAGGTCACTTAATAGTAAGTTACTGCTGGTCATGGACTTCTGAATTATTAGGAGCATAGTCAAGTTACAATTTACCATAATAGTTTAAGGCTCAGATTCTCTCGCTTACTGAACGAAACGCAGAAGCAAATTGCTATTACTCAAATGTAGATTTTTGCTACAGTGTTGTACTAAATCGATTGAGCCGGCCATTATGCCTGCATACAGAGCACTAACAGTAGCGGGGCCCTATTGCTAGATGGTAAAGATTACAAATATTAAGTGTCATTAACCATTACTTTCCCACGACAGACATAAAAATAGGAGAGCAAGCAGTCTACGATCTCACGCTGTCCGCAGTGGGACTGAAATAGGGTTTTGTAACAAATTCTCCTTTTTCAGTAATGTTATTTGCATCTTATCTTTTAGTTGGTTTTTACGACCCCCGTGGAAAAACGAGAGGTCGTTAAATTTCATTCTTAATCCACCATCTTATAGAAACAATACAGCTACTATAGAAAATACTTCGTTTTTTTTTTTGAGTGATGTAATCATTTTATTTTTATAGTGAAACTTATTTTCACGCGACTAAAAATAACTGAATGCTTTAGGGTTATGTTATCTAGTATAATTGTGTGATATTCAGTATTAAGTAACCAGTGATATTCAGTATTAAGTAACCAGCAGTTGAATACTTATTATCACGAGATGCTTATCGTGATTTATCACTTTGAATATACGAGCAGAAGGACGTCCTTTTGGTTAATCCATAGGAACGTTTCACGACAACTGGTAAATTGGATATATAAGCATCATCATTCTACTGCTCTTATCCCAATTACTTGAGGTCAACTCAATATGTAATTCTCTGCCTATAGTAATATATGACAGTTTCTATATTGTAAATATATGTCTTTTAATTTTAAATGTATGTAATATTTATTTTTAACATAATTCTAATCTGTCACAATTTAAGAGAAAAATTGTCTCATTCATCTAATAGCTATTACACGCACGTAATTTTCTTTATTTCTAGATGCGTTCAATAGAAGAACCAACAGATTATTTAAGTATACTGACTATAGAAAAACCAAATAAAAACGCCACCTACCAGTGTAAAGCTAGCAACTCAATTGGAGTAGCAACAAAATCGATAAAAGTTGAAATTGATAAATATTTTAACGTGATTGAAGCTCCACCAGGTAAATAATGAACTAATAAAGAGTGTACAAATATCTTTCACCATTATACGAATGTCTTTTTTTGCTTATTTTGTGATTAAGTAACCCAGTTTTTATAAAAGTCATCAAAACGTTTATTAGGATTTACCGATAGATGGCAATAGTAGTATTTTCTGAATGCTGTATTTATTTATTTTTAAACTACTTTTATATAATATTATATACAAACCCCAGATATATATTTTATATTTTTAATAAACCCATTTCATATAAATCATTAAGATATAATAATAAATCAGAAATCGTATATAAATCATTGAGATTACCTATAAAAAGGCAAAGGCAATTTCATACATTGATTGTATTCAAAGCGCTTTGAGTTCACTCTTCGCGTTATGACATTTAACACCGATTGCAATTAGCGATCTGACCAGCGTGGCAATTATGTTATTACACCCCCGAAAACTTCTATGATGATTGTTCGTGAAGAATGGATGTTATAATTCCTCACACATGTTGAGATTTTAAAATATCAACCACAATTATCTTTTCGGTGTAATTTATAAAAATGGCTGAAATATCACCAAGATGTGAGCAACAACTCTAAGCCTCGAAATGATTTCATTATTTCTCTTCGGAGAGGTCTCTATTTCATATTGCACCATGATCACTAATAGGTTAATAAATTAATGATATGGTCAAATAAAATATTAACAAGAAAAACTTTTCTCAATGGATCAGATCCATCATTAAAGCAATATGTATAATTACAGAAACCATTGAAGTAGACTACGACAAGGAGGCCAGTGTAACGTGTAAAGTGGATGCAAATCCACCAGCAACTATAACGTGGTTTAAAGATGAAAAAATATTAACGAGTGATGGCAATATCATTATTTCAAGTGACAATACAACTGTAACTGTAAAACATATGAATTTTGAAACACAAGGGGACTTAGCTTGCGAAGCTAGAAACGTTCTTGATTCAGAAGTATTTTTTATCGATTTTATTTTAACTGGAACTAGTAAGTATATTTGAATTCAGTGTGAAATAAGTTATACAACACCTAATAAATTACCATATACCATAACGGTTATAAATACTACCAGCCCTTACCTTGCTCGTGGAAGTCCTAAAAGACGACTCAGAGCTTAATATCGACCTGGGTCAACTCCACCTGATGCCGAAGATGATTTAGAGATCCAATATGTATATGGTATCTATGAAAGAGAAGAAAAACTCGAACTGAAACTCTATATCAACACGTTTGACCAGCGTGGTATAGTAGATCAATTGCCATTCCATTGAGCCCGAGCCCAATAGTGGGACATATTTGGGCTGAGATGATGATAATGAGTCTCTTCTGAGAATCGTATAACAACCTTACAATCATTAATCCTGCTTTCCAAGCATGGCCATAATAGCAATAATATTACCAAAGAATGACCACGACATATGGCATTCTAGTGAGTAAGCGTACGTCCAGCATTGGATGATGGCAGACTGATTGATGATGATGGTGATGATGATGAATATTTTATGTTTACAGCCGAACCTAAAATTAAGAAATCACTGGAGAGAGTGCAAGTGTTAATGGGAGACGATTTTGAACTTCCTTGCCAGTAAGTTGGAATATTATTATATCGAATTTCAATGATAAAGCTTAAGAATAGACTGGAAATAGCCCACCATTTGCAATGAAGCCTTAAATTTATCATAATTATTACCTCAGTTCATACATGTCCCACTACTGAGCTGGAGCCTCCTTCACAATAGAAGCGAAATTGCTCTACATTAGTGCACTGATCAATCGAGGTGGTATAAGTTTTATTTGCAGATTTTCCTCTTTTGTATGGATTTTATTTGCATCTTTTATCCCTTAGCCATATTTTACCACTCACAAGCAAGATAAGCAATGGTAAATCGTATTCTTACCCTGCCACCACGCAGAAATCCTGTATTTAGAGAATTCAATAGTGTAACGATAACTTAGGATGCTGTTATTCCATCTAGTAGGCAAGCCACTGATGACAAATCTTGGTTTGCTCAAAAATTGGAAACAGGTCGCACGACAGGTCAGATTACATATTGCCCGTTTTTGTTTTTCTGGCGGTGGGCTATGAAGTGGTCACACCTTGCTAAATCCGTCCGAAAAGAAACGGCGCGCGACCCCATAGACACACCCTTTTTTTTTTTTTTTTTTTTTGTAGCCTATGGCCTGGTCACACGTCGCCCGCACCGTCCGGGGCGACGGAAGGGGAGCGCGTGGCCCCATAACCCACCTTATTCCCTCCCCATCGCCATTGGGCCGGCCACTGGTACCGCTTCCTTGCCTTCCGTGGCCAGCCGGCGGATAGACGGATAGCCCGGCGGATAGACACACCCTATATGTACTTCTCGATGCCGTGCTAGTGGTCCACCGGAACCCGGTCTTTTCCTTCGGTGGCCCGATAATATACTGCGCTGCTCTTTCGCGTTACATTAAATTTCACAGTTGTAGTATCATTATAAAAAACTAATGCTAGCTAAAAATAATGAATATCCTTCATTTATCAAGTCATACTATTTTACGTACTAGATTTACCAAGTACATTTTTGTAATATTATATTTTGAAAATCCCCACATCGTGAAGAATTTTAAAAAAAAACAATGTGTCACCACCTACTACTATTCTGTGGCAATCATATAAACTCAATAAGGAAATGCCAAAAAAAAATGGACATTAGCACTGTCGTGGTGAACTTGTTATACCAATTACGAGCACTAATTCACTTATTAAACATGGCGGTTTTAATATTATCCCCTTGAAGTCGATGCCCAATAGGGGACGTGGATTTGCTGATGAATAGATTAATTTTTATAGTTAAATACCAAACGTCCAATGCGTCATGAGTTTGATCCTCTACAAGACATTTCCTTGTGTAATCCACATATGATTACGAAGCATCTATAATTTCTGTCCGTTATTTATATCATTGTGAAATCCTTCGTTATTCAAGGATTTATTTACTAGTTTGCTGTGTAGTGATGGAGTAAGAATACAATTCACCACCTACCCACACTCTATCTGACCCGTAGGTGCTCATGAGAGATGACTAAGGGATATAAAACGCTTATAACATCTATGCAAGAGTAGGAAATCTCCCTATACCAACATATCTGACCAGCGTAGTATAGTAGGTCTATTTCTCTCCCATTATGGAGAAGGATTGAACCTAACAATGGAACATATATGAGCTGAAATGAAGATAGTAAGTGCTAGTTGATGTCAAAATAATTCAATTGTAATGTTTAGGATTTTAGAAGGGGTTCCAGAACCTAGAATATCTTGGTCTTTTGAAAAGGACGACATTAGTGAACCTCAAGAGATAAAAGAAGCTAGTGGCATCCTACATTTGAAGAAAGTAGATACATATAATGCTGGAATATATTTATGCGTAGCAACAAATGATTTCGGAACCGACCTTTATGCTGTTGAATTAATAGTTATGTGTGAGTATATTTATGAAATCTTCTTTATGGGCGAAAAATGATTACCATACGTAGGACTTGAAAACTACATTTAATTGAAATCCGTTCTAACCACGTATTTTTTTAAATATTTTTGTTATTGCTTATGGTGGCAAATGAGCAAGCAGCACTCCTGATGGTAAGTGTCACTGCTGCCCATGTAACTTTGCTATACCAAAGGTATAGCTAGGCCGCTGCCTACCATTAGAATCCCCAAACCCACCCAGTTGGGCTTACGGTTCTCTCGCTCACCGAACGAAGCGCAATAGCACACAGTAAGTACGTATAATAATCAGGTGTGACTACCATTTTTGTCTTTATAGAAAATATTTGCATGGATATATTGATATTTTTTTGTTATATAACTGACTATAAAGAACAATTTTTTTCTAAATAAAAAATATGGTATTTATATGGTTATTATTTTATTTCTGTATTATGCGGTAGCGTCTATGAACACTACCAGCCCTTACTTTGTTCGTGGATGTCGTAAAAGACGACTAAAAGCCTTATAACGACCTAGGCCAATACCATCTGACGCCGTTTGGTCAACAATTACATTTCCAAGGAGGGTTGACGTCTGACAGGCGGCCGGTCATAAAACTATTGCCAACAACTTTTACAATATGTACTATTAAAGAAGAGTACATATTGTATCGACCCCAAGTAATTAGGATAAGAGTAGGAGAATGATGAATGATGTGGTTATTATTTTACCTCAAAACCTAGCCCCTCTGAGGTGACTGTAGGATTATATTGAACTTTATAAACCAAAAACTTAGAAAAATAGTATTATTTCCTATGTATAATATGATAAACATCTAAAATTCTTAATCAAATTTCAGATAAGCCAACGATTAAAAAAGAAGATATGTTCATACGAGTCAAAGACGGGGATATGGCTACTTTACCTTGCGATGTTAACGGTGTACCCGCTCCTACTGTAAAATGGTTTAATAAAAAAACTGAAATTAATAGCACAAGAGATATTTGGACTACCAAAGATCACAGTCTCGTGTGAGTATATTAATTATTTATAGTCTCACGTATAAGCAAAGATAGTCGAGTAGAATACTAATAACTGATGTAATCTTAAATATTATTTTTTTATTGAAAAGACTATATTAAGCTGCACTAAGGACGTAATCCTTGTATTGTGGGGGACTTTACAAACATTCACTTAACGCAGACAAAATAACATCCATACTCTGAACAACGATTTATAGATCACATAAAGTATTGTCCTGCATAGGAATCGAACCCACGGCAATGGCACGGAAAGTTGGTATCTTAAGCACTACGACTGATGTCGTCGACTGATGCACTGATGTGCAGTCGGATATTATTACCGCTTGCTTTAACTACAATTATCCGTGTGGTGACGGAGTAAGAATACAATTCACCACCCCTATCTTACCCAAGAGTGATCGTAAGAGACGACTAAGAGATATAAAACGCATATAACATCTGTGCAAAAGAAGTAACACTCGAAAACTCCTGTGCAAATATTTTGCGCGTGAGCTTTCGTGCTTGTGTATGGTGTGCGTGAGAAGGTCTTGTACGCCACAGAGAGTCATGGTGGTCAGAGCCATTCGCGGGTACCGCACGGTGTCAACCGAAGTGGCATGCCTATTGGCCGGGATACCCCCTTGGGACCTAGAGCCGGAGATGCTCTCCGACCTCTACCGGCGGGTAAACTCAGTGCGCGACGAGGGTGGCTCCCCATTGTCTAACAAAATAGCCACCTGGCGCGAGGACGCCCGCCGAGACGTCATCGCCCGTTGGGTTACGCAGCTGGAGAGGCCTAGACACGGTGTTGTTACCGTTGCGCGCCGCCTCTTCTGTCGCCCCGGACCGATTTGTCGGGGCGCGACCACATCCATGGTCCACCTTGCGGAAAAAAAAAGAAAAAAAGATGGTCTTGTACAGTCCTCGAGGCATAAGCTCAGCTTTACATACGTGTGAGTGTTCCGCAAAAGTAGAGTTAGTAAAAAAATAAGGAGTTTTATTAAAGCGAAATGTGGACAATATTAATTACTTAAAAAATACTATATTACGACCGGACTATGATGAAAGCCATATTATGATAATAGTCACCGCTTTGTTGATTTGCTGTAAACATGAGCAGCGCGTTGGGTATGAAACCATTTACGCCGCCAGCATGAACTATTATTAAACGATTTCCCTTAGAAATTGGTTTCTTGAAACCGGAGGTGCTTCCATCTGAATAAGATTTCAACGAAGTGTGAGAAGTTGTCTATATACGTTTCGTCAGTTACTATAATAGTTTTATAATAGTTTACTATTGGACGGCCTTGTGCGCGATATTCAGCCATTTTAATTAGAAAATTTCTTCGAAGATATCGTGTTTCGTGTTTTTCTATGAGGATTCTGCGATTATCTTCTATCCTTTTCCATTTGAATCCCAAATGGGATACTTCTTTTCTCAATAACCAGCCTGAGCCTGGATAATTTATTTCTTCCTTCAACTTCTCGTGTAATATTTTCATAGTTGGAACCTGTTTCTCGGGGATGTGAAAATTATAAATTACTCTCCGAATTAATGCTTTATCAAAATCGTCAATGACAGTGGTATTTTTCCTGCATCTTGTTTTTTTCGGAGATTTAAATTTGCCTCCATCTCTTAAAGCACGTTTACCTTCTAATAAAACGTTTTTAACAGTGGACAGTGGAATTCCCGTGGATGTTGCTACTAATAGGGCCGATGTAGTGACACTTGTCAAATCCTTATCGTTTGCTTCTTTAAAATAATTGTTCAATCTGCACAATATTTTTTTCGTTTGGGTGCTTAATGGTTTTCGCATAGTTGATTTACTTTCAGTAGGAGCCATTTCTCAAATAATTCCAACAAAAAAAATAGTATAAAATTATATTATTAGTTCGTCACGTCGAGCTGTTAACGCTACCAGAAGCGAAGTGCGTGTAAGGGACACGCTGCGCCTTAGAACATGTGCAAATAGCCAGTATAAACCGGTCTAAACAATGCGCAGGACACACTGCGCCTCAAGCCGTATCCTAGTTTACACTATCTGTGTACACTTACACAAATGCAAAGCTTAGTTTACGTCTCGAACTGTACGTGCGTTCATGTGCGTGCGTGCATGTGCGTGTGCATGTGTGTGCGTGCGTACGTACATGTATGCAAGTGTGCGAATGATGAACCTTAACATAGTTAATTCAATTAACTAAAACCACACCTAGTTATTTTAATATAAATATTATTTCAGGTTTCTAGCTACGCTCTCTAATACCGGTTATTATACTTGTACAGCGGAAAATAAATTAGGTTCTGATAAGAAAGATGTGTATTTGGAAGTGTTTCGTAAGTAATAATAAAATTATCTTTCCGTGTGGTGACGAAGTAAGAATACAATTTACCACCTCCTATCTTACCCGTGAGTATCGTAAAAGACGATTAAGAGATATAATATGCATAAGGCATCTGTGCAAGAGAAGGAAAACTCGAAAAAAAACCCTATACTAGCACGTCTAAGCAGCGCGGTATAGTAGGTTAATTTCCTTCCCATTATGGAGGAGGCCCGAGCTCAATAGTGGGACATACATGGGCTGAGATGATGATAATAACATCTATGTAAGAGAAGGAAAATTCAAAACAAAAACCTATACCAACACGCTAGACCAGCGTGGTATAGTAGGTCAATATCCCTTCTATTATGAAGGAGGCTCGAGCCCATCACTGGGACATTATGAGCTGAGATGATGATGATCATTGCCTAAAGTTTTAGAATCATTGCTGTAAATGGCCATAAAGTTTCCTAGGAGAACGTTGTAATCCAATTTCTGTCGTTTAGCCGTTTTTTAAGAGTTCCACGGCACATTTATTTTGAATTCTTCCATCTCCCTTTATCATTACTCTAACGATCAACCCACGAGTAAGAAAAACTCCTACGTTAGTGTATTGTATTTTTACTCCGTCACCAAAAGAAAAGGCATTGCATTATAAAATTAATATATTGTAGCAGCCCTTCAATAATATATAGAAAATTTAAAAATTATCTTTTTTTATTAGCTCCTTTAAGTATAAAGATACCAGAAGTAACGAAGTATGAAGTATTGAGAAATGAAAATTTAACATTCACCTGCGACGCTGAGGGGCCATCTACGCCAAAAATAAAATGGATTCACACAGGCTTCAGCGGTGGATTACAATCAAATAGATTAAGGTAAGAAATTAAAGTATTATTCTTTTCATAAGCCCGTAGATATCCACTGTTGGACATAGGCCTCCCCACGAAAATGCTAATCAGAATGATCCTGTAACCCCTACATCCAACGGTTTCCTGTGATTTTTATAATTTCGTCACTCCATCCAAAGTAATTATTACACTTTATTTATTATGGCCACTGAAAACAAAGACCGGATTCCGGTGGCCCGCTCGCACGGCATGGAGAGGTACATGTAGGGCGGGTCTATGGGGTCGTGCGCCGCCTCTTCTGTCGCCCCGGACGGATTTAGCCAGGCGTGACCACTCCATAGACCGCCGCCAAAAAAAAAACACATTATTTATTATAATATTTGAAGTGAAACATTTATATCGATCTAGGGGAGAAATTTTATATTATTGTAATGTTATTCTATTACGCGCCGCCATCTTTATTTCTAAGTCACATTTTTTCGTTACGCGCCATATATATTTTAAGGATAACTTCTTAGCGCGCACGAGGGTAAAATTTTTACAGATAAAACGCGGCACGAGAGCAAGAGAGAGAGAAAGAGAGAGAGAGAGAGAGAGAGAGAGAGGGAGAGAGGGGGAGAGGGACAGGGAGAGAGGGAGAGAGGGAGAGGGAGAGAGGGAGAGAGGGAGAGGGAGAGAGGGAGAGAGGGAGAGGGAGAGAGAGAGTATACACTCTATTGGTATTTGGTATGTAAATAAGATTTAAAAATTAGTTTGCCAAAGTTTCACTTCTGATAAGTGTACTCACGCGCATTTTTTACTTCGATTGCACCACAAATTTTTCATCTATAAGGAACAGTACTTTTACAGACTGAGAGTTTTTTCCGTATCCTTGATAATCTTTTTAGCTAAATTTGCTATAATTTCGGTTGGTATAAGATTTAATATTATAAATTTAATATAGCACTTTCATCTTCATCTCAGCTCATATATGTCCCACTTCTGGGCTCGAGCCTCCTCCACAATCGGAGGGAATTTATCTTACTATACCAAGCTGGTCAGACGTGTTGGTATAAGGTTTTGTTTCGAGTTTGCCTTTTCTTGCATAGATGTTATATGCGATTTATATCCCTTAGTCGTACGATCACCCATGGGTAAGATATAGGGTGGTGAATTGTATTCTTACTCCGTCACCACACGGATAGCACTTTAAGTGAATTCAATCATTTACCGTTAAATCTTAATGCGGCCACTGAGAATATTGAGTTATAAACTCAGCCGACTTGTCATTTTACTTTCAATTATTTATTTGAATATAAAATTGTATATAATATGTTTAGTAAATATTAAGCTTTTCAATTAGTAAATAAGATTTTTTTGAAAAGAAAGCAAAAGATGTTGGTGCTATCGATTCTCAGAAGCGGCACTCAATCATTGGGAAGTTGAAGTACGTTTTTCTATTGCTTTCTGATTGTAAAGGAACAAGTAGCTGACGAGAAGTAGTAGATAATGCTCTCGAGCGTCAGGTATATCAAGTGTATATTCAAATCTTTGCGAACTGTAAGAGAAGAGCTCTTCTTAAACATTGTTTGAAGACTTACATGTCATAGCGCTTATGAAATACAGCATGTAGTTCATTCCAAAGCCTGCACGTGCGTGGAAGAAATGAACGTTAAAAACGCACAGTCAAAAACGATGTCGTTTTCGGATGATATACGTTAAAAAAACTATAAAAGAAATAATTATCACATTTAATATGTTATTTTTTTTTTTTTCAGAAAGGGCAAGAAATTGAATAGTGTTGAGCTAACAAATATACAATTGAATGATCGTGGATACTACACGTGTATTGCCACCAATACTTACGAATCGTCGAATTTAACTTACGAAGTTAGAGTTAACGGTATGTATTTTAACAATAATTAATGAGTTTTACGAGGTTAAAAAAAATGTGGAAGAATAAAAAACTATTATTAATTATATCTTGTATTCATATTTTCTACTTAACGTATAACATTTGTATGTAAATTGTACATTTCAAAATTTGCAAACCATTACTCAGCATTTCATGTAGATTTAATAATTTTGCGTCCAAATATGAACCTACCCTACCCTACGGATACTACCAGCCCTTACTTTGCTCGTGGATGTCGTAAAAGACGACTAAGAGCCTTTAAGGACCTGGGCGAACTCCATCTGATGCCTTTTGGTCAACAATTACATTCCCAAGGAGGGTTGACGTTTGGCAGGCGGTCGGTCATACAACTATTGCCATTTGTACCCTACTTTTACAATATGTACTATGAAAGAAGAGTATATATTGTATCAACCCCAAGTAATTAGTATAAAGAAAGAAAGAAAGAAAATACATTTATATCGGTCTTGAAGTAATAAGCTTACACAAAATTTACATAAAGTTGTCTAATATAAGGTCAACAACCATATTAAACTATACAATTGCAAAATATAACAATAAAAAAATAAAAAAAAAAAAACATATATTATGTATAAGAGTAGTAGAATGAAATAAAATGGATAAATAATTTATTATTAATAAATTTACTGAGATTAATATAAGTTATAACGTATATGGTAACTACTATGCATGAAGCTTTTGAAAGAAAAGGCATGAAAGTAAATGTACGTAAGACGAAAATAATGGTTTTTGAAAAGGATAAATGTATGACGGAATGTAAAATTAGTATAAATGGTGAGGAATTGGAACAGGTAAAAGAATTTTTGTATTTGGGTGTATTATTTACTCGAGATGGTAAAAATGATAATGATGTTGAAAGAAGAGTAAATGCTGGTAATAGGGTGAATGGGGCACTGTACTCCTTTATGAGAAGCAGAAATGTGTCCAAAAAGGCACGTCTAGCTGTGCATAAGAGAGTATTAGTACCTACCCTCATGTATGGTAGTGAAAGTTGGATTTGGCAGAGAAGACATGAAAGTAGAATAAATGCTGTAGAGATGAGAGCTCTTCGTAGTATGTGTGATGTGAGCCTGAAAGATAAAATTAGGAATAGTGTTATAAGAGAGCGCTGTGGTGTGAATGAAGAAGTAGTGACAAAGATCAAAAAGAGTATGCTGAGGTGGTTTGGACACTTAGAAAGAATGAGTGAAGAGAGGTTGACGAAGAAAATATATAAAGCAAGCGTGAGTGGGACGAATACAAGGGGAAGACCTCGTCATAATTTTCTGGATCAAATTAGCGATGTATTGACGAGAGGTCCATATTAAGAGTATACGTAATCGTAGAGTATGCATGAAGACTGTTATGAGTGTGAATGAAGCGATGGAAGTATGCCAGGATCGTGGTTTATGGCAAGCCGTAGTCTCTGCCTACCCCTCTGGGAAACAGGCGTGAAGCTATGTATGTATGTATGTATAACGTGTACAGTCTTGACAAATTATAAGAAAATAAAAATATAAAAGACATGACGATTTATTATCTTTAAGTGTAATAAAATGTTTATTATTTAATTTCAGTACCACCATATATAATAAAGAATTACTACTCCGATAGAAATTTCTATACAATAAAAGGCGATTTAGCTTTAATAATTCAGTGTAAGAGCTATGGTATCCCAAAACCAGAAATTACTTGGAAACGTAATGGTTTGAACGTTGCTTTAGGTAAGTGATAATTACTTATTCAACTGCTATCTTTTTTAAGCAACAGAATTATTTAATTTTAATTGACATTTGTATTTGAAGGGAAATAAGATTTCCAACTTTCTGTGTTGTGACGGAGTAAGTATACAATTCACCAAACTCTATCTTACCCGTGGGTGATCGTACGAGACGACTCAGGGATATAAAAGGCAAATAGCATCTAGAGAAGGTTAAACTCGAAACAAAACCCTATACCAATACGTCTGACCAGCGTGGTATAGTAGGTTAATTACCCTCCCATTATAGAGGAGGCCCCAGCCCAACAGTGGGACATATATGGGCTGAGATTAAGATTTCCAAATCTCATGTTTTTTTTTTCTAATTAAATTTGTAGTGTGTAGGCAGGTAGATTCCAAGATCTTTTAGAATAATAATTATAATTGAATACTTGGTAGGTGGCGCTGTGATCGATTACAAAGAATTATATTTTTTATTTTTTATTAGATTTATATAGAAAACAGCTCTTTTAAACCGAAATTTTATACATACATGCTATTTCCCTCTAAAACTATTTTCATTTAATCATCATTATTGCGTGTTTCACCAGGTACTGAATGGTATAGTATAGAAAATGGAGCTTTAATAATCAAGGATATAGACAAAAAGTCTGAAGGGGAGTACACGTGTATAGCGAAAAATAAAATAGGGAATGACACTATGAACTATAACGTTTTTGTAGATGGTAAGTATTATTCATGTATTTTTCTTTTTTTTTATTCATTTCTAATGGTGGCAAACGAGCAAGCAGCACACCTGATGGTAAGTGTCACTGCCACCCATGGACCTTTGCAATACTAAGGGTATAACTGGGCCGCTGCCACTAATATAAACATCAAACCCACCCAATTGGGCTTCCGGCTCTCTCGCTCACCGAACGAAACGCAATAGCACATTACTCATACGTCGATCTTCTGCGAGAGTGTGGTACTACCCCGGACGGACCGGTCCCCGTCTGCAGACAGGGAACTGTCAACAGCGTGGTCCTACCACTATTAATCTATTAAAAGCATGCTCTTAATTAAAATAATAATTAGAATAAACTATTTACTAAAATAAATAAATATTAGGGGGGCATAGACCGGAGCGTGCTCGTTCGCGTCCCCTGCCAGTCTAATTAGACTGCTAATCCGGCTCGAAATGCGTACCGCAATGCGGGTTAGGGCGTCCCCCGGAGGCGACGCGTACCGACCCGCCCCCGTCGGTACGAACATCGGCAGTTGCGGCGATGGGGGCCGCCACCCATCACGCCTTGCCCAGTTAGGCGAGTCGAGGAGAACGGAGTGCCGGGTGGGCACGTGGAATGTAAGAGGTTGTGTGGAAGGTAAGTTGCACGAGCTGATATCCGTCATGGCGGACAAACAGCTAGACGTGCTCTGTGTAACAGAGACCAAGCGAAGGGGCAGCGACGCCTGCGATCTTCCTGGTGGCGGGATGGCTCTGTGGTCTGGTGTACCACAGAGCGATCGAGCCAGCATGGGGGTAGGAGTGCTGTTGTCCTCTCGCTTGGCCTCAGGTGTGAAGGATTACGGAATGTATGATCCCAGACTTCTCTGGATCCGTATAAAACTAGGTGTCACCAAGGTATTCATGGTTGTAGCATATGCTCCCGCAGGATCCTCGGTGGCATCAGACCTAGAGAAGTTTTGGGACAATGTTAGGGAAGTTCTGGATATGGCAGAAACCAGTGAACGCGTGATTGTATGCGGAGATTTGAACGGATGGGTGGGGACCAAGCGTCCCGACTATGAGGACGTACTTGGTCCATTTGGTGATAAGAGAGTGAACGACGCAGGTAGGCTCATAGCGGATGTATGCATGGAGAGAAACCTTATTGTGTCAAACACATTTTTCCAACATAAGGACATCCATATGTATACATGGAGAAGGAATGAACAGAAAAGCATAATAGATTTAATTTTGGTAGACAGTCGCCTCCGAAGCAAAATATTGGACGCAAGAGCCTACAGGGGCCCCACAGTCGACACGGACCACTATCTCGTTATTGCGAGATTTAGTGGTCTGTTCAGAAAGTGGAGGCACTGGCGAGAGCGTGTCCACTTCGGAGGGCTTGAAAGAATAAAGGTTGAAAGGTTGCAAGAAGAGTGTGTAAGAGAAAAGTATGCAGAGGGTGTCCGAGAACGGCTGACGATGGCAAGCCAGCCGCAATCGGACATTGAAGAATGCTGGAGAGTATTGAAAGAGAGTATGGTAGATACAGCGAAAGAAGTATGTGGAAGTTCAAAGAAGCATAGAAAAACAAATGGTGATGCATGGTGGGATGCGGAAGTGGCAGCTTCCGTAGAGCAAAAGAAGAAAGCGTGGCTGGACTATGTCTCTTCTTTGAATCTGAATGACAGTATGACTGAACAGAAGAAAGAAATATATCGGCAATGTAAGAATGACACCAAGGCCTTAGTGAAAGAGAAACGTGATAGAGCAAGTATGAGTGCAGAAGATAGGCTGACTAAAAACTTCGAGGGTAACACCAAACTCTTTTGGAGGGAGGTGAAGAAGTCTCGGGGTGGTTGGTCAGCCTTCAGAATGAATAAAATAAGGTCTAAAGGTGGAGACATTCTTACACAAACACAAGACGTGTTAAGCCGATGGAGTGAATATTTTGGCGATATGTATGCGGATGCTACGGTTGGCGCCGGTGTTGGATGTGGTTTAGTAGATCAACATTCGACAACGGCGTCCTCCGATGGCATCAGTATGGATGAAGTTGAATGGGCGATAAGAAGTTTGAAAAATGGTAAGGCAGCGGGCATTGATATGGTGTCTGCCGAGATGATCAAGCTCGGTGGCTCTTGTGTCTGGGAGGCGTTCCTGTTGCTCCTCAATTTATGTTGGAGCTCGGGAATGGTTCCCAGGGACTGGAATAGCGCAGTCATCGTGCCTTTGTTTAAAAACAAGGGTTCACGTTATGACTGCGCAAATTACAGAGCCATAAGCTTGACCAGTTTGGCAGCAAAAGTGTATGGAAAAATTATTGAAAGGAGAATGAGGATGGTGTCCGATGGTTTACTGTGTGAGACACAAGGAGGTTTCAGGAGTGGAAGGGGATGCATGGATCAAGTGTTCTCTCTGCGCAACATTGTGGAGAAGCATCTGGCTCTAGGTCAGAGGGTTTTCTGCAGTTTTGTGGATCTGGAGAGAGCATTTGACACGGTTGTACGAAAGGAACTTTGGGACATTTTACCGGAGTATGGTATTAACGGTAAACTGCTACAGGCTGTGCAGTCCAGTTACAT
The DNA here is from genome assembly GCA_905163515.2 of Lymantria monacha. Classification (NCBI taxonomy): domain Eukaryota; kingdom Metazoa; phylum Arthropoda; class Insecta; order Lepidoptera; family Erebidae; genus Lymantria; species Lymantria monacha. The sequence continues at coordinate 22,740,487 of LR991102.1, read as the reverse complement.
GGGCTGTAGAGCCTGTGTGCGGCTGGATGATGGAATGTCGCCTTGGTTTGACGTCAATATCGGCGTTAAGCAGGGGTGCGTTCTGTCAGCCAGGCTGTTTATCATATATCTGGATAAATGTCTCCAAAGATTGAACGATATGAATGTGGGAGTCCAGATGGGCGACTCAGTGGTCACTGCTCTGCTTTATGCAGATGATGCAGTCCTGCTGGCACAGTCAGCGACTGACCTGCAGACCCTAGTCGACACAATGACAGAAGATTGTAAGAAAAGGGGTCTACGCGTGAATGTGAGCAAAACCAAAATAATGGTCTTTGAAAGAGATAAAACCAGAACAGATGTAAGAGTAACAATAGGTAATGATGTACTAGAGCAAGTGGATGAATTTGTATATCTTGGATGTGGATTTAGCCGAGATGGAAGGTACACCACTGATATAGAGCGAAGAGTGAATGCGGGAAATAGAGTGAACGGAGCGTTGGGGCAACTTCTCGGCAGCCACCACCTCAGCCAGAAGGCACGTGTAGCAATACATAACGCAGTGCTTGTCCCAACATTACTGTATGGAAGCGAGAGTTGGGTATGCAGAAAAGAGTATGATAGTAAAATTAATGCGGTCGAAATGCGATCTCTGCGGAAAATCTGTGGAGTTAGGCTGACCGACCGCATTCGTAACGACGACGTAAGAGAGCGAGTAGGTATGAAAGAGAGTATTGGTGTAAAGATGCGAAAGGGAATGCTCCGATGGTTCGGACATGTGGAAAGAATGCCGAACGAACGCCTGGTTAAGAAGATATACAATGCGAAAGTGGAAGGATGTAGGTACCGAGGGAGACCGAGACTAACCTACCTAGACCAGATCGGTCATGTACTGAAGGAAGGTGGAGTCAAGAGTCTCCGAAACCGGCGAGCGTGTATGAAGAGAATTATGAATGTTGAGGAAGCGAGTGAAGTATGCAGAGATAGAGTTCTCTGGCACTCTGTTCTCTCTGCCTACCCTGCAAGGGATATGGCGTGATGATATGTATGTATGTATGTGTGTATTTACTAAAAAAAAATAGTATTTAGATGTCAAATATATAATACAGTGAAACGCATATCATTAATAAGTTCATTTGTATATGCTCATTATCATAAATAATATAAAATATATTAAAATTAAATGTAATAATAATGATAAAAAAGTTGTTAATAAATTGATTTTCATCATCATCATCATCACAGCCCATATATGTCCCACTGTTGGGCTCGAGCCTCCGCCGTAATGGGAGGGCAATTACTACCTACTATACCGCGCTCGTCAGACGCGTTGGTATAGGGTTTTGTTTCGAGTTTTCCTTCTCTTGCATAGATGTTATATGCGTTTTATATCCCTTAGTCGTCTCTTACAATCAACCACGGGTAAGATAAGGGGTGGTGAATTATATTCTTACTCCGTCACCACATGGATTAATTGATGACGAAAAAATTGATTTTGACACAGTCAAAGTTTACTTCTAATTGACTTCAACTAGTAACCAGTGAACTACATTCAAATGGGACCACACGAAAAGCACTGGCTTTCAATTAGAAAAAGAATCATCAAAATTGGTTCAAGCGTCCAAAAGTTCTGTGGAAAAAATAATAAAAAAAAAAATACTGTTGAAATGAGAAACTCCTTCTTTTTGAAGTCGGTTAACAACTATAGTAAAGGAAGTTTAAATAACCAGTCTTATAAATACGTACACTCAAAAAACATAATTCAATCTTTTTTATACTATAATAAATATATGCATCAATTTAGGAACAAAATTTTCGAGTCGTTAGAGGCATTGCCGATGAGCCATGACTTCAGCCTACTTTCAAACAAAATCGAATTTGGTGCATCAATAATATATATTACAGTCAGCTGAGTACAAAGTGAAGCCCGTCGCATGTGTTAATTTGACAGATTTGGCAAGCTAGTATATCTGTTGATGGTTGGTATAATAATAGCTAGTGAAGGTTACTAAGTAAATATGTTATGGGGTGTAAGCTTCTTCATTGTAAGCAACGCTGATACATAAGTTAATATAGTTACATCATACTACTGGCAATTAACTAGCAATTATTGACAGTTAAATACAAAGGATTACAATATTTTTCATGAGTAATAAGTTATGGAGCGTCTGGGTACACCCATTTCGTACAGTATCTCGCAAGGATCGACTCTAGGACCAAATCTGCGGTGCATTGGTTATGTAAGAATATTACATAGTTATATTGTGATAAATTGTCAATATCAAAATATTTGTTTGCAGATTATCCAATGCCGGATGTGATAGACTCCAAAAAGTATATTCCAAAAGAACAAACTTTAGAGCTGAAGTGTTATGAATTAAGCAAAGAGACTGATTTAGTGCGTTGGTATAAGGTAATTACATTAGTTTATAATCTATCTATTAATTTATCTACTACTAACAATAATGAGGCCAATATTCGATAACACTTCTGTTATACCCATCGATAATTTTCGATATCTGCGATTATCAAAAGTGTTACGCAATGGCGATTAATGAATGGTGAATAATATATTTAAAAATAATGAAACATTCGTTGATAATCGTCCAAAAATCTACAAAATCTTTTTGTTTTTGTTTCGTTTTAGATTCATAGTTAATTATTCTAATGGACATCGTAAGCTTATGAGTCAAATTGAAAGCTTCTATTCGATCTTCGTATATAGAATCTTGACTCTAATACAACGATGAATTATCAAAATCGCCTTTCATTTTCATAGTGCAGCCGCACGCTCCGTGCTACTACTATTAAGCTTACAGTGACTAATATTATTTGCTCAACAATCTGTTATGATAATTTTACATGGACATAATTATGAAAACATAGTGCTACAAATATTTTTACGGAAATACATCCATTGACATCAATGATTCTCGCTAAGCTTAACATAGCCTTGATTTTTTACAGGATCGACGTCAAATAGCAAAAGCCGCAAATATTCTTACAATCAAGAAAGTCACATTAAGAGATAGTGGTATATACACCTGCAGAGTTAGTACTTTAGAAAAATCTTTTTCAGTGCACACTAACGTAACAATAGTGTGAACTGCAGTTAATGCCTAAGCGATATTAGTTCCTATCTCTTACTAAAGATATAAGCTATCTGTATTAATATTTTAAATATTATTTATGTTAATGGTTAGATCTGATTTATCATCGTACCAAACTCTATTTAAATCAATCTAGATGTTTAAATGGTCATTACAGATATACATTACGTACATACATACATATCATCACGCCATATCCCTTACAGGGTAGGCAGAGAGAACAGAGTGCCAGAGAACTCTATCTCTGCATACTTCACTCGCTTCCTCAACATTCATAATTCTCTTCATACACGCTCGCCGGTTTCGGAAACTCTTGACTCCACCTTCCTTCAGTACCTGACCGATCTGGTCTAGGTAGTTTAGTATCGGTCTCCCTCGGTACCTACATCCTTCCACTTTCGCATTGTATATCTTCTTAACCAGACGTTCGTTCGGCATTCTTTCCACGTGTCCGAACCATCGGAGCATTCCCTTTCGCATCTTTACACCAATACTCTCTTTCATACCTACTCGCTCTCTTACGTCGTTGTTACGAATGCGGTCGGTCGGCCTAACTCCACAGATATATGTACATTCTTAAGTATAATTTCAGATAGATTATACAAGAATATGTGTAATTGATTCTATTAATGCAATTGAAATAATAATTACAGATTTTTATTAGTTAGTATATTAAGTCCGCCATTATGCAGCTAGTTAAGAATTGGCAATAATTATTGTGATGTGATGATTCAATATGATATTCGATCCTATGTTATCAGTACAACTTTCTTCTATTGTAAGTTTAAGTATTGAGCATTTAGATGTATGAAATTAATAATCACTATTACTTTCTTCTCTTCTTTATTTAGCTTGTATAAATTTCACAAATGGACATGGACCTCCTTAAGATTATTAATATTAGTTATATCCGGTAATTGAACGGGATAGGTTGCAGGGTATAAATTCAAGCTATATTTCTCTAACAATGATAATGTTTGCTTTCGTCACTTAATAGTGTTTTACTGTGCCTGGAGGAAGTGGTATTGGAGGGATTTTTTTTAAATTATATTAAATACGTAGTGTTTTAAAGAATTTTTTGTGATAAGTACTTGTGAATACATAAAAGTACTGTGTATTTTCATCTTCTACAAAAATTCCAAATGGAATGGTAATTTGGTTGTCAGCGCTCTGACTTAATGACGAAATTTTTTTTATGAATGAGCTATCTACTCAATACGAAGAAGTGAAATACAATGTTACAAGTTATGAAGACAATTAGACTCCATAATATTCAGATTACTAAGCTGAGAATGTGTTCGATTGAAGGACTTTTGTACCAAAAATTTTATTAAAAAAGGAAATAGTTGTTTACCTCATGACCTTCTGAATGTAAATTAAGTAATTTGTTAATTATTATAGGATGTAAAACAAAAAAAAAGATATATTCATCTGGACTAAATAACTAACTTGTTATAGATATGGCCGCCTTAATTAGTGTACGCAGTTTTATCTAACTTATTTTAGTTCTTCAAGTAAACTTTTTTAGTGAATGTACTGAAAATTTACATATAAATTAGAATTCCATATTACTTTGTATTGAAATAATTGTAATACTTAATGTTGCCATTATAACTTAGTTTTATATATTTATATTTATATTAAATTATTATAAATTTATGAATATTTTATTTCATCATCACCATCATTCTCCTACTCGTATACCAATTACTTGGGGTCGATACAATATGTACTCTGCTTTCATAGTACATATTGTAAAAGTTATTGGCAAAAGTTTTATGACCGTCAACATACGTCAACCATCCTTGAGAATGTAATTGTTGACCAAACGGCCTCAGATAGAGTTATACCCGGTCGTTGTAAGGCTCTTAGTCGTCTTTTACGACATCCACGAGTAAACAGTACAAAGTAAGGGTTGATAGTATTCGTAGCCGCTACCACATAGTTCGAATATTTTATTTCATATCATAGTAAATCTGACATCTAATATAATCTTGAAATATCATAATCTCGATGGAATTCCAAACCCCAAAATTATTTTTATTGCTTATTTACCAAAGAGCAAGCAGCACGGCTGATGGTAAGTGTTATTACCGTTGATGGTCCTTTGCAATACTAAGGATACAGCAGGCAGCAGCTCACTGATGCCTAGCAACCTTAACCCACTCAGAAAGTTGTGCTGCCGGCTCTCTCGCTCACCAAATGGAGCGCAACAGCACATAACCACTGCTCAGACGTCAATTTTCTGCGAGAGTATATATAGTACTACTACACGGACCAGCCCAGAGCTATAGATATTAATCCATCACCAGTGAAGCCTTTTTTTGGTGGTCATATCAGTACTACTGTTTCTTTCAAGCTACATAAGTTCCAATATTTACTACAAGTTTTCTCCATACTGAGAGAAAAAATTGCCAATTGTATCACATTGCTCGGAAGGTTTGATTTTTTTTTTTGAGGTTTTTGTTCTAGTAGTTTGTTTTCGACATCCACAGGGAAATGAATTAGTGAATTGCATTACATACTCTATGACCACAATGAATATAAAAAAACACATTAATTGAAATTGACAAAAATAATTAAATATTGCAAAAAAGAATGGAAGACGTAATATGGGGTTCGTTTTCTATGATATTAAGATACAAGTAGCGTGATTGAGACTTATCGGAACGACTACGGATGTCAAGGAAGCGATGCCAGTAGTCGATCCAATGTCGATGGGAAGGAAACATGGTGAGTGTTGCGGCCACCCTGCCGTCACTCCGGACGACTTACATACATACATCATCATATATAGGGATATTGCGTGATGATATATCACGCAATATCCCTTGCAGGGTAGGCAGAGAGAACAGAGTGCCAGAGAACTCTATCCTTGCATACTTCACTCGCTTCCTCAACATTCATAATTCGCTTTATACACGCTCGCCAATTTCGGAGACTCTTGACTCCACCTTCCTTCAGCACGTGACTGATCTGGTCTAGATAAGTTAGTCTCGGTCTCCCCCGGTACCTACATCCTTCCACTTGGTGGAGTTTGTGTAGACTATAATCTACAAAGTATAATTAAGACTTAAGACCTTTTGAATATTTACTTTAAGAATAATATATGTTTATATTATTCTATTGAGTCATTTACGTGCTTTATAGCTATTCAATGAAATTTAAGTATAAATTGAAAATAATTATACATTAAGAAATAGTGAAGGCAGTGACATTGACATTATGATCGTATTACGTCGGGTGTAATGTTCTACTGTTATCTTCCTATGTGTATTGCTATTACAAAGCTGAAGAGTTTGTTTGTTTGGTCACGCTAATCTGGGGAACTACTTATTAGATTAAAAGAAAATTTAACTGTAAGATAGCCTCTAAATCAAGAAAGACTGTACATAGCACTGAGGCAAATCATCATCATATATATATATCATATATATATATATATATATATATATATATATATATATATAGCAATAGTAGCAGCAGCAATTTGCGTTCGTATATATTGTATAAAGTGTGATACTCCGTTATGTTTTTTATCTTTTAATCAGTGTAACTTTCGAGAGGGACCTGGCATCCATAACACAAGTTTAATCTTAGTTTGGGTGCCAGAGAATTAAATACAAGAAGATCTTAGAACTTAAATGGAAACTCAATTTTGTTAAAATTTGTAAATTATGTTTTGGAAATAAAGTTATTATTATTATTGTATCTCCATTTATTCACGGGATCTTCCGTAGGGAAGATACCCGGTCCTTTGGTAGGCTTACATGGGGATATGGATCCAACACGCAGAGGCCTTTGGAGAAATTTAATCTAAATATTGGGATGGGACACCTACCGATGACATTCCACGTCTGCACTTAACATACGTGGAATGCCAGCAGTAAGTGTAAAACTATTGTATGATGATGGTATCTAATATATGAATATGAGAGTGGGTGCTTAGTGGACTGGTTCATCTTATATCTATGAAATTATAAACTGTCGTCTGCCTTCAAACCCATGTTAAGAGATGAACGGTGGCAGACGGTGACTCGCCAACTCACTGAATGGGCCCCCTAAATAGTCGCCACAGACACACTAGTCATACGGGCAACAGAGGGCAACATTGGTGTAAGTGGCTTGGAGTGTCGAGCGGTGCGGCGCCGGTTTCACCATTGAGTCTGCGATAAACAGACCCTTGGTTTCCCCGTAATTATGCCCTTGAAAATGACACTTCCACCCCCGAGCATATAGCTCTGGCGACCCCTCTCTGACCAGCTGTTTAAGGCAAGCCAGAGCTGAGAGTCCTTCGGGCACTCTTCGGTTTCCACTCTAGCCAGCCAATGAAGGCCAGCTGGAGACGAGTCCCTGGTCGATTCTCTGGAGTATTCAGGACCGCAGTGTCGCCACTCACATTCAGCTCGCCACAAGCTGCCCTGCGGTTTATTGGCTTTCCTGTAAATCTTGTGATACATTTTTTTTTATATCAAAAGAACTTAAGGAGCCATATAATGTTCCTCAGAGTTTTGTTATTATTATTATTATTATCATCATCATCACAGCCCATAAATGTCCCACTGTTGTGCTCGGGCCTCCCCTGTAATGGAAGGGAAATTAACCTACTATACCGCGCTAGTCAGATGTGTTGGTATAGGGTTTCGTTTCGGGTTTTCCTTCTCTCACATAGATGTTATATGCGTTTCATATCCTTTAGTCGTTTCGTACGATCACCCACGGGTAAGATATGGGGTGGTAAATAGTATTCTTACTCCGTCACCACACAGGCAAATAGGAACAAAATAATCGTTGTTATCAAAATGATAAAATTTAGTAACAATGCGACTACGCATTAGGGATTCTACAAGATTGGCGTTGTTATAGAAATTAGTGAGATAATAAAAAATATATAGATGGATATGGAGCTTATTTGGTCTGCTTGGTTTATTTTTGATAAATTAAAGTTTTTTTTTTCGATAAATGTATTTAGATATTAAAGGATTGTTACGTAGTTTCCTAGTGTTAATAGTAAATAGATACAAATTACTTACGTGTAAAATTTAATATATTTTTACGAACCAGAAGTGGATTTAATTTTTTAAAAAGATGAATAATATTAGCTAAGGGAAAATCACTTTTAATAAAGAAATCTGACAAATGAACAAATAACACCATGAATTTAAATTAAATATAACGACAGGAGGTAGTTAAAGCCGGTCCGAATCCGATAGCGAGAATGACACGCTACACGCTTTGCGCCGGCTATTTATACGTTTCGGCTGCTGCCGGGTGGGGGGAACCAACTGTCTTGTAAGACGGCCGTGCCTGATTGCGGGGCGTCCTCGACCGCTGGTCTTCCAATGGGTGGATCACCTTTACCACCCAGCCCCTCAATATCATCCTAGGAATCGCTATGATTATCTGAAAGCACACAACGCAATGCAATTGCCTATGTACTTGCAACTACATCCATTAGATAATTTGCATCATGGACAAGAATATTAGGATGTGACATTTAAATTGGAATAGTAACAAAAGTTACCTAAGTTCTAATTACTTTAGAGACATAAGTTATATGAATTCAATTAGACATTCCTAAAAATGAAACAAAGTTAATCACGCCATGGGCGGTGGAGCTATCACCGTACAAGGCACCATGTGCATATTTACATATAATTTAAGGATAGTGCTGAAAGTTAAAATAAAATTATTAGTTACATGGATGTCAGAGGCACTGCTACAGAGGCGGTTAGCATGACATTATTGAAATAATGTGATGTCAGAGGCATGCTACAAAGGCGGTTAGCTTGACATTATTGAAATAATGTGATGTCAGAGGCATGCTACAAAGGCGGTTAGCTTGACATTATTGAAATAACGTGATGTCAGAGGCATGCTACAAAGGCGGTTAGCATGACATCATTGAAATAACGTGATGTCAGAGGCATGCTACAAAGGCGGTTAGCATGACATCATTGAAATAACGTGATGTCAGAGGCATGCTACAAAGGCGGTTAGCTTGACATTATTGAAATAACGTGATGTCAGAGGCATGCTACAAAGGCGGTTAGCTTGACATTATTGAAATAATGTGATGTCAGAGGCATGCTACAAAGGCGGTTAGCTTGACATTATTGAAATAACGTGATGTCAGAGGCATGCTACAAAGGCGGTTAGCTTGACATTATTGAAATAACGTGATGTCAGAGGCATGCTACAAAGGCGGTTAGCATGACATCATTGAAATAACGTGATGTCAGAGGCATGCTACAAAGGCGGTTAGCTTGACATTATTGAAATAACGTGATGTCAGAGGCATGCTACAAAGGCGGTTAGCATGACATCAGAAAAATTAAGATGATAATGTTCAGAAGCATGCTACTTAGGCGGTTCGCATGACATTATCATGGTAAGTCACCAGTTTGGAAGAAGACTTCACAAGTTTTCAGTGTCCATTCACCGGGCACAGCACCATAATATATGCGGCTGCGTGGGTCTTTTTCTATACGACCCTATCAAAAGCTAGAGTTCGTTTCGGTGATGCGGCAATGCAGTAATCACCTTACACGGGCCGCACATGCCTAAATTCAATTTGCCGGTACTCTGAGAATTCTTACATACTAAGACAAGATCTCCCACAGAGTATGTGTGGGGTTCACGTCTATTCTCAAACACTCACGCGTCTTGACGTAATTGATTCGCTGACAAATTGCCAGCAGCGCGCAGTCGTCTTAGTGTCATCATGAACTCTTTGATTAAAATTGCTGGAACTGAAATCCAGAAAAGCAATACCTCTTACAAGAGATCTAATAACAGGTGTTGCGGTTTCTACACTAATAAGCAGTTGCAATGCTGAACACCGGGTGGTGTCCTATCTTCTAATGGTCAGTTGGACCTCCCATAATACCTCTGACCATTGTACTCCCTTGTTTCCAACCTCAACTCGTAACATATTAAGCATTGTACGACAATATCTATCAACTTGGCCGTTTTACCTGTGAATACCTGGTGCAATATATATATATGCAGGGAGCTTGCTATGTCACTTACCCAATCCATGATGTTGATTCAATATATTGGACATAATAAAGAAAATTTAGTAAAAAAATTCAATAATAATTAAAACGAATTTATAACCATTTAACTCCGGTAAGCGACCTAAAACGTTGCTATGAATTATTGAAAAAGGTATGTCTGGTTTTGTTCATGATTAAATCAGCTGAGATGGAGCTCTAGGGACTTTTTTTTTTATGTGATAAGCAAACTACACAAAGTATTGTCATGCGTGGAAGTCAAATCCACGACACCGGCACGGCAGGTCGATATCTAAACCACTACGCCATTCGTGTGGGCAAGTCAGTTGAAATTAATGTCACGAGGAAGTTTTCATCTCCATTCTGACTGTTATGCTACATCTAAAAACTTGTAAAACTGACTCGGTCATGCCTGACTAGAAGTAATACTAAGAATCCAGAATTTTCATGTTATAATTAACTAACACTGACAGAATAACCAATGTAGTCAAAGCAAAGTAATCTTTGCGACATTCGAACTACATCCCTCAGACATATGTCGTAAAACACATGCATTTTGTGTCCAAGATATTTACAGAAGGAACAGAGCTCGAACACCATTGGTACAAAATCAAGTTTTGATCTACGATTACCATCAGGACATGTTATTTGAGTTCAAATGATTGATATCAGATGCTTAGGTGTGTGGGTCAGTAATATAAATCACAATAGTCGTTAGTAATCGATCGCAGAGTACCCACAATTCGTAGATGAAAATAAAGAACAATGCGTAATATGCGGTTACGTAGAGTATTCATCAAAACTTTCACAAAAACACCGCATAGGTTATTCGCCATATTGCGTGTCCTTGAGCACAAATGATCATTGGTTACTCATTAGATAAACGAATATAGTCTAAAGTGAAACTCTCTTTTAGAGAAGTCTACTTTCTTATTCGGCGAAGGTATTCATGATCACTCAAATTATTCAGAGATTTCACATGATCAACCTATGAGCACCAGTCGTCTGTATTATGTAAATCTGTCTCAGACCTCGAAATATAAAAACTTTGGTTCAACCTTACCATGATGTTGATCAACCTGATGGCATCAACAATCTTGTCAGTTACCGTAGGGTGAAAAATTATAACGACTATGACTTTGACGCTACGATGCTCGGCTCGGTGATCAGAGCGCTGTTAATGCTCCAATTTACGGTGATCTGGGGGTTAATCTATCTCGATTTCGACTGTGGTTACTCCTTCGTTTCGAACTACGTAGTCTGGTACGGATTTGATTAAACCGGAATGAAATAACATGAGAACGACGCGACCTATCGATACGATACGCGATCGCGATGCCGAGAGCTTCTCCGAGACGTACTTCACGGTATTGTTTAACACCAACTGATTACACTCTTTTCGGCCCGTAATTCTTTGGAGCGCATACTAGGCATAGGTAGAAAACTGGTAAGAGTCAGTACTCTTAACTTGAAAAAGTATAGTAGCAAAATCAACGGTGCGATTCTTTGTCCATTTGTCTAGATTTAAATGAGCGACCCGACATTTTTTTTAACAAAGTGACGGTAGTCCCAACAAAAGAAATAAAACGTTTAGCGATATGATTTAAAATGGCACTTTAGTGAATGAATTAAAATAACACTTACTGAGTAACTTAACTTACTGTCAGGAATGATAGCAAAAGCGACACTGAAACGCGTGGTAATCCCACTTCTGATTTTACGAACCAGAAGTGGATTTAATTTTTTAAAAAGATGAATAATATTAGCTAAGGGAAAATCACTTTTAATAAAGAAATCTGACAAATGAACAAATAACACCATGAATTTAAATTAAATATAACGACAGGAGGTAGTTAAAGCCGGTCCGAATCCGATAGCGAGAATGACACGCTACACGCTTTGCGCCGGCTATTTATACGTTTCGGCTGCTGCCGGGTGGGGGGCACCAACTGTCTTGTAAGAATATATAACTTATTGATATAATAAAGATATGAACTGGTTCATCGTTATCGTCATCATTACAGCCTATATATGTCCCTCTGTAGGGCTCGGGCCTCCACCTTAATAGGAGGAAACTTAACCTACTATACCGCGCTGGTCAGACGTGTAGGTATAGGATTTGTTTCGAGTTTTCTTTTTCTTCTATATTATATG